>CM038216.1:10231117-11696950 GCA_021442155.1 Cymbidium sinense | reverse complement strand
AGATGTAAAGATGATTATTAAAAAAAATCATCCACACTATTAGATGTATAAGATAAAATTAATTTGTTTATATCATATTGTAAAATTATGTTGTGTGATCTAAGTCTTTAAGTTATTACAAAGTTTACATGAATTTTATATCTCATAAACGTTTTAACTTGTGATCTAAGAATATTGCATCGATTATATCATATTAAGGTGATCGATTGAAGTGCTTTTAAAGTCCAACTTAATCTTAATTATATTTATACTTTTTCTCAAATTTAGAAAAAGTAAATATAAAAATTATCAACAAATATGTAAGAATTTTAAAATGCATATCTATAAAAGAATGTTATTACAAATTGTAAATAATAATATCAAAAAAATATATGTGACTTAATTTAATAATACATATATAAAAGTAAAAATTCATAAATCTACGATGTATATTATAAAAATAAAAAATAAATAATTTATAAAGCATGGTGTAAAATCAGTAGTGTGACAAATGGTGTGCCAAGAATAAGATATATTTGTAAAAAAAAATAGAAATAATTACATTAGAGTCAACAAAAAGATATGTAATATATATATTTTTTTAATATTTGTTGCGTGCTAGAGAATTTTATTCCGGTAGATGCGAGATCTTCGTCGTGCAAAAATTATCCAACACACAGGGGATATGAACAGGGGTTATGGAAAACGTTAAGGAAAAAACGGCTGCCGTCCTCAGAACTTTCTATGTTCAAAAGATCGTCGCGCTTCGTTAGTTGAGAAGAAGGTGTTCTGAGGAAATAATATTAGAGTGTAAAAAATACATATCGATCAACTCCAACCCAAGGAGAAGTTTCCCAAAAGCGGCGACGATCTTCGGACTCGATCTTCGGGAGAAAGGAGCGGCCACCGGTCTTTTCTAGTCCTCAGGCGATCTCCTAAGGAACTCACGATCTTGACCTTCGGTGGTGGCATGGTGATAGATGGGTCGGGTCGGTGGTTCTCGCTCTTCCAAATCGTCCTCAGGTGAGAATGCTCATTTATAGATTTTTTTGTGGCGGCCTTGTAAATTCGTGGAAAACTCCAACCACTCCCATCGGACGGCCCGGCATCCCTCGATCGACGGTGTATTTTGATGATCCGGGTGCCTTAATGATGTTGGAAGGGTGATCTTGGATTCGTTGGATTCGTCTTGAAGAGCCCGATACTATATAATATGTTTTGGTGACCATTTGGCGGATCGGGATCCATTTTCATGCTGATCGATCAGTCGATTGACTCGTATCGGACTATGCCGATGTTGTTATGTTCGTCTCATCGTGACCAGTTAGTAAGTTTGCTAAAATCGGTGATTAGATCGAAGCATTTCTGAAAATGCCTTGAGATTCGTGCTTGATCAGATTAATTTTCTGAGGATGTATCAATATTTAAATGTGTGAATAATTTTATATTAATAAAATGTTGATATAATGTAAAATTTATTATGCAGACAGTCATGATATTAGAGAGATTATAATTTAGTTTCATTAAGAAATGTCTTTTCTTTGAATACAAATTAAATTAATTAAATAAAAGCTAAGCATATTAAAAAATCAAATCATATTATATTATATTATTGTTTAATTAAATTAAGTTAAATATTTATTTATCTTAAATTAATGTTGCATATGGCATTCAAGATTAATATTTAATTTCATATGTAACAATAATTCTATATACAAAATAAAATTTTCAACTAATCTATCATGGTGGGAACCACTAGAGAACTGGGGCACGCACTGGCTACGCGATAAAACCCTATTTCAAACCCTCGCGGTGTGACGGCAGCGTCTTTCCTCCCTCCGTCACTGACGCCTGCGAGCTCGTCCATTCTCCACATGCTCCATTCCGATCACGATCTACTCTCTATTTCTCCATTGCTCCGAGCCTCTGATTGCGATGTCAATTTCTTATTCTTAGAGAGAAAAAAAAAAAAAAAAATATATATATATATATATATATATATATATGAACTTGCAGTCACGCAGCAAGAGATTGTGACTTGATCACCGTTTCTGCCAGTTCGATCGTATCTGCAGCAGATTTATCTCATCGAATGAGTTCTTGTCTGTACCTAAGTTCACTGTCAATCCTCTCTGCCAGGTATCTCGGTTCATCTCATCTCTCTCTAGTTATAAAATCCCAACTGTTTTTCTCCTACATCTTTGATGATTTGTGGGTGAATTTGGATTGGGGCAGAGCCTACTTCGGATGCGTGATGGTTTGAAATTTGGAGAGCTACTTTTTTTTTTTTTCTATTCTTCTCTGAATCCCGTGAGGCCGTGATTCGTGAAGGAGTTTGAGAGGTAAACTGAAGATTGCTACGCCATTGTCGGTTCCGCTTTTGTTAAGCCGAATTTGCCGTCGAGCTACCCGTCGCCGCCGCCGGTGAAAGTTTCAGCTATCTAAGGGTTACATTCGGTGAGTTATAACGGTTCCTTGTGCTCCTCTTTTTTCTTTTTTTCTTCCTGTTTTCATTTCAAATTTTGATATATATAGTTTTCATTTTCTATTTTTCTTCCTCCCCACGATTTTAGGTAAACCGTAAACGCCCTATTTCTGGGTTTTGTGAGTCTATTATCAGCATTTTCCTCTAATTGCTTAAGGAATTGTATGTTTTCTTGGTATCGATATGGTTTTACCAGTCCAACTTCTGGGCAACTTCCTCTGAAGGAGTTTGGAGCCTTTTAATTTATTTTCTTTATTGGAAATTTACATGCATAGCACACAATCCTTAAGCATCATCTTCATACTTATCTCAGTTCAATTTGGATTTTAGTTGGTTTCTTAAAGCGGGTTTTAGATTTGAATGGAATTGGTTTCACGATCAAATTTGAACCGATCGAAATGGTTGGTTAGGCGCAGTTTTAGAACAATGGTTAAGGGAGCTAATCTTGAACATGAATATCAACTTTTTAAGTGCTGAACTCGAGTATGAGATGTAACTTCAAATCTTCAATCTTTGTTCGCATATTTTTGGGTGGTAAGAAAAGCTTCTTTAATGATCTATTGTCATGTGATAGTCTATAGTATAAGTTTCATCATGTACTTTATTATTCTTGTCCTTTTAATTCACTTAATTGCTTTACTAGCTAGTTTTAGGGTCTCTTTATATGCCCTTTTTAAAATTCATATAACACCTTATTGTTGTTAGTATAGGTTGAGGATCTTCAATGAATAGGTGTAAATGAGTCGAGCTTGAGCGAGTTGAACCCTTGTTCGTGAAAATTGTTTTATTCTTTCCTTTGAATGCAATTCCTATTTTAATCATTACTTATATGCTTTATGTTTTATGATTTTAGAAGAACGACATTCGAAATATTTCTCGTAACGGTCTTCACAATTAATTAAGATGAATATTTTTTTTATTTAATAAAGTAAGTGTGACTTTTGAAAATTTATTGATTTATTATTTCTTAATAAAGTAGAAGGTGTGTCTTTATTAAAAAATCTATGATTTATTTTTTAAGTCTGGTAATGTCTTTATTTTGAGAATTATTTTTTTAGAAAAGTAAAGTATGCATTTATTTTATTTTTTGAAATATGTTAGATGTTTCTCATTTTTATGCATATTAATCTTTAAGACTTTACATCAGCATTTTAATCTGTTCTTTTAATTAGATATGGAGCGATATTTTATAGTTGATATGTAATATGAATAAAATTTATCTTATTAAGATGCTTAATTTTTTATTTTGTTATACATAATGCTTTACTTTTTATTTTGTTATACATTATGCTTTACTTTTTATTTTATATAAGAGTATATTATTATTTTTACTTATCGTGCCCCCTCTGAAAAAATTTTCTGGATCCGCCCCTGATCATGGTGTTGTCGTACCACATTAATATTAAATTAAAATAATTATTCATTATTTTGATGAAAGCTTGAGAACATGAAAAATATGCATCAAATCTTAATAATTTTGAAAAATTGGATTCATAAATTGAAGTAAAAATTTGAAATTTATGCCATTATTGAAAGTTTAGGGGACGTTTGGGATCACTTTTGTTTTTTATTTTTTATTTTGTGTTTTTATTTTATTCTATCTTGCTTAAAAATAAAATTTGTTTGATTGTACTTGTTATTTTTAAAAGAAACACCTAAAACATCTTTTAGATGTTTTGATTGTTTTTAAAAATAACATTATTTGTTCTTAAAAGTAAAAATAAAATCACTTAAAAAACATACTCTAAACAAACATATTTTCAAAAACAACATAAAAATAAAAATAAAAAACAAAAAACAAAATTGATCCCAAATAGCCCCTTAGTGGTGACTAATTTGGCCTAAATTTTTAAATCTCACAAATTCATAACAAGATATTTAGGAGAGATAATATTAAGATAAGAAATCATTGAAGTGAAGAAAATTTGGGCTTTAATTATATTTTTAATATATTGTTAATATATTAAACTTCAAATCATGTATTAAAATTGATATAATAAATACAAAGATTTAAAAAATCAAATAAAATAAAATATTTATCAAATTATCACACACACATACACAAAATTTCATTATCTAGTATTAGAGTGACAAGTAAAAATAGAGTAAAAAAGAAATGAAAAGTGTAAATGTGAATTACCTATGTTTAAAACTCACATGCATGAGAGATTTATCCCTATTGAGGATCGCATAACAAAATAGATTCAAAAGAAATGAAAGAATTGTAAGATGTAGACCTTAGATAATAATATAAAAGAAGTTGAAAATATAGACCCAAGAAACTAAATAGAAAGAAACATCTTTTAAAAAACTAATTGTTGGTTGAACACGGCAACCTAAGCCAAAATAGAGAATTTTGCATACATAACACACAATTCTTATGTATTTATATATCTAACTCATAAACTTTGAGATTTACAATAACTACTCTTTTTCTCTGCATAAAAAAGTGCATTTGACTTTAAAAAGTAATGATGATATTATTTTTATGTAATAATAGAGATTTGAGTACTATTTAAGTGAAAAATAAAAATTTAGGCACTAGATATGCAAATACAAAAGAAGTACATGCTTTATATGAAAATAAGGCAAAACAATAGCTATCAAAAATAGAAAATTTTACATACATAGCACACAATTGTTATGCATTTACATCATAACCCATAAAGTTTAATAGTTAGAAAAATGACTCTTTTCCTATGCTTTAAAATGTGCATTTGATTTTAAAAATTAATGATGATATAAATTTTGATGTAATAATAGAGATTTAAGTGTTATTTAAGTAAAAAAAAAAAAATAAAAGTTTAGATAATAGATATGTAAATATATAAGAAATATATGACTTGTATATAAATAACACAAATTGCCTTGAAAAATCACATTAATAATAGTATAGATATTAAAGTTGCCACAAAATTATAAAATATAAAAATATAAAATTAATTTAAAATATTATGTTTTATCACTTAATATTTAAAAAATGAAATACTAATAGGAATGTAAATGTGTTTGGTCATTCTAAACGAGTTAAATCTTGAATTTGATTAATTTAGATTATTTTACATCAAGAGTTTATGAAGTTCTATATAGTATAGCAAGAATGATTTGCTTCACTAGTTAGAGGATAAACATATCATACTTGATTATGAATGTATTTCTTGATATTTATTTTTATGCATTAAGTGTTGATAATAGATTCTAGAGTATACTTATTCAAAGTAATTTTAGTTGTTATTTTGATATGATGTGATAATTATAAGTATTTACAAATTTCTAGTTTATGCAAATCATATTTTGTGCAAGAAATTACTATGACCATACAATCATGAACTATACAAATTTATAATAAATTTTGATCATAATAATTATAATTCATCATTTTTAAATTATATATATAATGTATGCTCATACACATTATTGATATGCTACCACTATAACTTTTTAAATATTGGTTAATAGGGCTTATGGGTTCATATAGTTATGACTTATTTAAGAAGTAATTCAATTTCTTGGTTCAATATATTCATAGTAATTTGATTTTATATAAGAAGCAAATAAATAAACATAATAATATGATAATAACTGCTTTGAGTTATTTATGAATATATAAATACAATATGCATGTAATTAACTATTATCCATTTGAACACAACGATCATCAATTTACGTGTGAATTTTTATAAATTTTATTTATTGCGTGCTAGAAAACTAGTTGTGGTAGAGTGAAAGTTCTGCCTTTTATTGAAATCCAAAGACACACACATATATTTAAAGAGTGGCAAGAAAACTTGAATTTTACGTGAAAACCTTAAAAGAGGGAAAACCACGGCAGAGAAATCTTCCACTATGTATTTGTTTTGGAGTACAAGTTTTCCCGATACGGGATTACAAAATTGTATATGAGAAGGGCTGATAATGAGAATTCCAAAATAAGGCAACCGGCGAAGATGGCCGTTGAGAATCGACGGCGGTGACCGACGATGGTAGTCGGCGGCGGTGGTCGAAGATGATGACGGCGATGATGGTTGACGACGATGACCGGCGATGAGGGCCAGCGGCAGTGGTCGGCGGTGACGACCGGCGACTAAGATTGATGATCGCGAAGATCGTGGCGTGGTGTAACCAACGGGGTGGTCGGCAACGACAGTGGTACGATTATGCCTGGGATTTTCGCTTTAAAGCTCTCTCCTCTCTCTTGCTTGGCCTCTCATACGTATGAAGAATAATGAGCTATTTATGATTGGAGGATGCGCTCAGAAATACATGCAAAATGAACCACTCCTCTCCATCTGACGGCTCAAAATGATTCCTTTGATCATATGATGTATTTTGTATATTTGAATGCTCAAGAAGTCGAAATTATGAGATCTTTGTTAGATCCTCGTAAGACGCCGATTTGACTATAAATACTCTATGTTTAAGAGTCGGGTAATAAACGCTGATCTCGCTTAGTCTTGATTCATAATCGATTGCTTATCAAGATTGCTTCGGTAGAATTTTCGGTCATATTAGCTCTATTTTTTTTGATGATATTATCTCAATCATCCAAAAATATATATGTCGAATACTTGAAAATAGTAGATTCTTCAATAAAATTTGTTGGTCCATTAATCATATATTTTGAGAGAAGATATCTTCATGGGAGCACAGGATTATGATCATGGAAGCGGATGTAGGGTCATGGATGTACTACGCGCAGGTTTCGAGGTTATGGACTCATCCCAACATTTTACTGCTGTAGGGGTTTCGGATCTGATATCGGACGGGCCAAGAAAGGAGGTGTAGCAGAATGAGTGCCTACGGTCGTAGCGGCGGCAAAACCACGCTGGCTAGTCGATGGGCTCGGAACGCTGGTCGAGTGGGTCACACGCGTGCTGATCGATCGCGGGTCACGCTGGTTCGACTGAGCGGTCGAGCGGTCGCTGAACTGACGGGTGGTTGGAGCTCAGAAGCTGGTCAGGGCCGGAGCAGAGCTGGGACAACAGGCGCTGGCCCATGGCGCGCTAGTCCTCAGATGCCGCTGGGAGAAAACGCCCCATTTTGGCTGCCCGCTTTGAGCGGTTTTGAACGGTTTTGGGAGGTTTTAGCAATTTTGACTTTTGCCTATAGGGTCTATAAAACCCCTGGTGGAGAAACACTCATATGTGGTCCCTCTTCTTCTTAAGAGAAGGTCGCTCGAGGCTGAGCCCAGACATACGTTGTGGTTCCTTTTCCTCGAAAGAGGTGTCAACCTCCGGATCGACTGCTCAAGGCCCGCGCAGATATACGTTGTGTCTATAATTTTCCCTCGAAAGAGGCATCAACTGTACTCGTTGGACCGACCGGGTTCGGAGGCGATCAAGGCCCATGGTACATACGGCGTGTCTACAGTTTTCCCTCGAAAGAGGCGTCAATTGTTCGCCGACCAAGTGAAGTCAAGGCCGGTATATAATGACATGTCTATAGTTTTCCCTCAAAAGGCATCAATCATTTCGTAATCGACGAGGGAAGCGATCATCACGACGAATCGGAGATGGGGGTTGATGGCGAGGCCTGACGATGGTGGCAGGCCTCAGTGGTCGGCGGCAGTGACCGGTGACGGTGGTCGGCGAGGATAACCAACGACCATGGTAGCAACCCATGGATATGACCGATGGTCTGAGAGGCTAACCGGCGACGGTCGGCAGGTAACCGCAATGGTAGTCGGCGGCAATGGCGCCGGTAGTCGCGGATGACCGGCAAATGGTGGTGACCAGGAGATTGCCGGTGATGGTCGACGACGGTGGTGGCCGACGGGTGGTCGGCAAATAACCGGCGATGGTCACTAAATTGCTCCAATGGGCGGATGACCGGACGATGGTGGTGACCGAGATTGCCGCGATGGTCGGTGACGGTGGTCGGCCGATGGGGTGGTCGGCATTGCACGGCAAATCGGCGGCGATGCCCGGGTAGGGGATGACCGACGATGGTGGGATCGGAGATTACCGATGGGGGTGGTCGGCAATGGCAAGTGGAGATGGTGGTCGACGGGGAGACTGGTGTCGGTAGTCGGCGGGGATGACCAACGATGATGGTGGTGACCGGCGAAGATTACCGGCGATGGTCGACGGTTTTTCTTTGACCTATCTGAGGTTGTTTGTCAGAGTGTGACTCGATGACATTAACCTGTATGGATGAGGTCGAATTGAATCCACTGAGGATTTTTGACCTATCTGAGGTTATTTGTCAGAGTGTTACCCAATGACGTTAACTTGTATGAAAGAGGTCGAATGGAATCCGCTAATGATTTTTGACCTATCCGAGGTTGTTTGTCAGAGTGTGACTCGATGATGTTAAAGAGATCTAATCAACTGCTGAGAATTTTCAACCTATCCGAGGTTGTTTGTCAGAGTGTGACTCGATGACGTACCTGTATGGCAGAGGTCGAATTGAATCAGCTGAAAATTTTTGACCCGTCCGAAGTTGTTTATCAGAGTGTTACCCGATAACATTAACCTATGTGGAAGATGTTGAATTGAATCCGCTGAGGATTTTTGACCTATCCCAGGTTGTTTGTCAGAGTGTGACTCGATGATATTAACCTGTATGAAAGAGGTCAAATTGAATCCGCTGAGAATTTTTGACCTATCCGAGGTTGTTTGTCAGAGTGTGACTCGATGACGTTAACTTGTATGGAAGAGGTTGAATTGAATCCGCTGAGGATTTTTGACCTATCCGAGGTTGTTTGTAAGAGTCTTTGCTCGATGACGTTAACCTATATGGAAGAGGTCGAATTGAATCCGTTGAGGATTTTTGACATATCTGAGGTTGTTTGTCAGAGTGTTACCCGATGACATTAACATATATGGAAGAGGTCGAATTGAATCCGTTGAGGATTTTTGACCTATCCGAGGTTTTTTGTCAGAGTATTACTCGATGACGTTAACCTGTATGGAAGAGGTCGTGAGAAGTCCACCAAGGATATTTTGACCTATCCTAGGTATTAGCCAAAGTGTTATTTGACTTCTTACGTGTGGAGTAGTGAGTTTTGACCATCAGTTGTTTCTTAGAGTCTTTGCTCGATGACGTTAACCTATATGGAATGGGTCAAATCAAAATATTTGTTTGAGCTTGTAGCCAATGTTGCTCCTTAACATTTTTCTTTCTCATTTGTATTACTGAGTTGATTCTCGAACTGATAATCAATTAGATATCCAGAATATTGATTTGATAGTCTTTTGAGATTAAGAGTTGCCTCCCAGTTTTCGATAAAATCTGAAGGAATGAAGTTTGATGAATCTTCATTCTTCGCTTGCGCTCTTTAAAAGCTTGAAATGATACACCTGGATGGTGATTTTGATCTTGTTGGAAAACTTGGTCGTCATACAAGATGAAATAATGGGAATCGCTTTCACACGGCGCCAAACTCAGCTTTAAAAACCATAGTAGAGTAAAAGTTTACTTAATTTATAGTGAAATCCAAAGACACACACATGTATTTAAAGAGTGAACAAGAAAACTCAGAATTTTACGTGAAAAATCTCAAAAGAGGGAAAACCACGAGGCTCAAGAGAAATCTTCCACTATGTATTTGTTTTGAGTACAAGTTTTCCGACAGATTACAAAATTATACGAGATATGACAATGAGAATTCCAAAATCAGCAACAAATCATAAGAATGGTGAAGCAGGGTCGGCGACAATGAAGGTCGGGATGGTGACCGGCGGCGATGGCCGCCGAGGATCGGGCGATGACCGAATGGTGACGGCGGTGACCGACGTCGATGGTCGGCGATGATGACGGCGATGACCGACGAGGGCCGCCGACAGTGGTTGGCGGTGACGACATGAAGATTGACGACCGCGATCAGCGGTGGCGGATGCGGTGGCGCGGTGGTAACCAATGGGGCAGACCTTCAGTGGTGGCACGATAATGCCGAGGATTTTCGCTTTAGAGCTCTCATCTCTTGCTCGCCTCCTCATACGAAGAATGACGCTATTTATAGAGGAGACGCCTGTAAATACATGCAAAATCTGAATCACTCCTCTCCATCGGACGGCTCAAAATGATTCCTTTGATCATATGATGTATTTTGTGTATTTGAATGTTCAAATTTAATGAGATGCTTGAGATCCCACTCATCAAGATGCTCGATTTGACTATAAACACTTTATGTTTAAGAGTTGATTGATAATGCTTGATTCGAGTCTTGATTCAAAATCAGCTGACATCAAGATTCGCTTTCGACCAAGTAGAATTTTCAGGGTCATATCAATATTATTAAATTAGCATGACAAACGGTTATTACCTTTGAAAAAATATATTTCTTTTATTCATTGATTATAATCATTATGATATGATATATATTGCTAATTATATTTCTTTTATTGATCATAATTTTGCTCTTTGCCTTATTATTTACATTTTAATAATTATGTTTCACCTATTGATTTTGCACCTATTAAAACTCACATCTACTACTATATGATTTTCAAATTAGTCGCTTAAAATCATCTTACAGAGTTTTTTAACTCATGCTTTATATATAATTAGATGACGATTAAGATTAGAAATTATTTAATTAATTCAATTAATTTCTTCCTTAGATATTATATTATTTGATGGATAAATTAGTAGATATTTTTGAATTTCAATGCTCTAATAATCTTATTGCAATCATGACTATCAAGTTTAGTTAATAATTATATGTTAATAAAAAAACAAAATAGATTATTTGATTAATTTTATAAAATAGATTATTATATAGATATCAATAATTTTTTATATTAATTTTTAAAAATAATAACAGGAAAAAAAATTTCATTTAAAAAGAAGTACCTCTTTCATATTTATATGCACAAGAGGCTTGACCTTTATACATTAAAAACAAGTTATTTTCTTTTTTAGAATAGTTGTATTTCCTAAGTGATGTGTTGTGGACTATTAGTTCATATAAAACACAATTGCTAAAAAAATATGTGTAAAAAATGTTGCTACTATTATTTATTTCTAAATCTAAGTCAATCATGAAATTTTTTAGTTTATGTAATTACATCAAGGTCTGTAGTTGATTGATGAATTTGTTTAGCGATGTATAAGCAAAATAAAAATTAGAATTGAAAAAAAGAAAAAAAAAAGTTAAAGCTATCTTTATTGGTCTTTTAGTTTTCTAAGTTTGCAATTTTTTTTAAATTAAGATTTTAGAGGATTTTTTTAATAAAATATTTCTTAGAAATTTTGTTTGAATTATGAGATTGATTTGCTCCTGTGTTCATTTTCATACATAAAGGGTTGAAAAAAAAATTTATGATGATTTGCATATATAAATAATGCTTAAAATTTTTATATTTACATATTTAACTCTTAAATTATACTATTTACATACCTAAGTTAACAATTTTCCAGGTGCAAAGAGGCTTTAGCTCAATCTGGTTGCCATGAAATAGAAGAGGCGGCGACATTGATGGATCTGGGATGAGGAGGATGCGGCGTTGAAGGTGTGGCAAGTTCTATGTATGTGTGTGTGTCGAAGATCCAACACACAGTTCCACTAGTAGTGAGCCAAAACTGAGTTTCGTCAACCATGATCTCAACAAGATTTATAATTGGCGGCGTATTCACTGATTGAGGTGACAGATAGTAGTGGTGATAGAGATGGGTAGCGTGATAATAACATGAAGGGTGGTAATAGGTGGTGTTAATTTTAATTTTTTGAGTGTTATATATATAAATATTATGCTTTGAGTGTTACATATATAAATTCCCTTGAATTTTTATTTTACATTCACTTTTTTTTTTAACATTGCATTTGGTATAAGTTGCCATCTATACTTATTTCACATTAACAATAATCTATTTGCATAAATTTCAATATAAAATGTAATGTAAATGATAATTTTTTTGTTAAATCTCCCTTATATATATGTTGACCTTATTTTTGGAATCTCAACTCTTCCATCTTAGACATATGACTTCCCTTAGAATTTAAGAGTTCTTTAGTTTTAAGACACATCTAGCAATTAGGCGAACACTTAACCTAACCCTAGAGACTTAAAAGAGTTAACCATAGTAATAGGTCATGCCTTAGGGGTGTTAGGAAAATTTGCATACCCTATAGCTTGAACCAACTCCTCCCTTCCTTCCTTCAAGTCAAAACCCCAAACTTAAATCAATTCCAACTTGATTGATTGACTCCAAACTCATATCAACTTCAACTCTGGATCAAACTAAGAATCAATTTCAATGGATTTTCTCAAATCATAAATCAATTCCAAATAATTGAAACTCATGATTGAAATCCAAAATCAAATTCAAATTCCAAACATATTTCCTAATCCCTTAGATTCCATCTTATGGACTCAGCTCAAATCAAATCCAAATCAATTCAAATTCAAGAAATTTTCTAATAATCCATTTATAATCTTATTTATATTCACAAATATAAATGAAATATAAATTCAAATATCTAAAACCAAATTCAAACTCAAACTCAAATTCAACCAAAATCCAACCTAAGTCTTCAAGTCAAAATCTTTAACTTAGCCAAATCAATATCAAATCAAGCCAAACCCTTAATTTTTTTTTCATGTTCAATCAATCCTATAATCATGAATCTAATTATAAATACAAACTTCAGTCATCAATCTAAGAATCAATTTAAAAATCAAATCCAAATTCAATCAAAAATCCAACCTAAGCCTTCAAGTCAAAATCTTGAATTTAGCCAAATAAATTTCAAATCAAGCCAAACCCTTGATTTTTCTTCATGATTCAATCAATCCTACAATCATGAATCTAAATATAAATACAAACTTCATTCATCAATTCAAGAATCAATTCAAAAATCAAATCCAAATTCAACCAAAATTCAATTAAAATTCAACCTAAGCCTTTCAAGTCAAATTCTTGAACTTAACCAAATCAAACTCAAATCAAGCCAAACCCTTGATTTTTCTTCATGATTCAATCAATCCTTCAATCATGAATCTAAATATAAACACAAACTTCAATCATCAAATCAAAATCAAGCTAACACAAGTCAAACCCATATTCACCCTTTTGACTTAAAATTATTAAATTAATCAAAACCTATTTGACTCCAAATCACTTGTAAATGGATTTATATTTAAATCACAAGTCCATATGTGAGTTCAACCAAACTTGAATCAAGCCTTGATCAAGCAAACTAAACCCAATTGGCTCACTTGACCCAAAGTGGCGAATTTGACCTACATAAATCAAAATCCAATTCAATTCAAATCAAAGTGAATTAAGTCAATCCAAACTTCATGTCATGTTTGTTGATCATCATAGGTTAATCAATTATCATGAATTGGTTTAAACCAAGTCAACCTTGCCCGTTGACCCATATGAACCCAAACTAGCCAAATTGCAACATAAAATAAATTGATTAAAATCAATGGCTCAAGTTCACTCCAAATTGATTATTGAACTTGACCAAAGCATCAATTAAACCCAATTTAACCAATTGGTTGACTAGACCCAACCTAACCCAATTGACCATGAACCCAACTTGACCTAAAAGGTCAAATCAAGTCAAAATCAAATCAAACCAAAATTGATTGAAACCAAAGCTTGAAACATATTCCAAATGATCAACTAAATCTAAACCAAGCCAAGATTCAAGTCAATTTGATCAATTGGATCAAATTGGTCAAGTTAGCTCAAATTGACCTAAAGAATCAAATTGACAAAAATTCAAATTAAATCCAAATTAAACCAAATTAATTGAAACTAATTGAACCAATGTAATCCAAATAGTCATTTGAACTTGACCCAACTCTTGGTTTGACCCAATTCGACCAATTGGTCAACCTAACCAGTTTTGACCCTATTTGACCCAAATGGATTAAATTGACCCAAATTAAACTAGATGAACTTAAAATGACATGAAATTTGATCCAACTTACTTTTGACTTATTTCAAATCTGCTCAAATCAAATTTAATGCCAAATGACCATTTTGCCCTTAGGTCAAAGGCATCTCACGAGAAAATACACTTTTCCAAGTGGTCATTTCTCTTCCTTGGCCACTTGGCACTCATCCATTGGTCCACAAAGGCACCAAGGACACTGATTTTCTGACCCAAGGAGTAGTTGGGGCAGCCATGACTCATGGAGAGGTGAAGTCATCTCAACTCTCCCATTGGAACACTTGGAATAGAGGATTTCACCTCCCCTTTGCTAGGACACCAATTTATCCTTCATGGCAGCCATCTTTCATGCCTTAGCCAACCAAAGTGAGCCACTTATGATTATTCTCTTCCATTCCCAATCACCCCAAGCCAAATGACATGAGTTTAGAGCCAAAAATTCAAAGAAAAGTGTGATTTTCGTTCACTTTTCATTCCAAGGCATTAGAGACTGAAGCATTCACCCATTCCTCTCATTCTCCCTCTCCTACAGCTCCCAAACCCATTAGCAATCACCCCCACTTCATTTTGGAGAGAAATAATTCAAAAATAAGTGGATTTTGGCGAGAAAATGATGATCATAGGAGGAAACTTTGTTTCAACGTAAAAGTGAATATTCAAGCTCATTCCAAGGCCTCTTCCCTCACCCAACAGCGTGCTCGAGTCATCACCGTTGCCGAAAATCATCTCCGGTGAGGTAACTTTCAAAAACCGTAGCCGGCCTTAAGATCCTTCATTTGTGACTATTTTTTGCCTGATTTTTAGGAATTTACCCTAGATAATTCCGCATTTTTACTTTAAATTATCCTAATTATAAAATAGAAAATTTTCGTCGTGAATCGATACGAAACGTGTCCATTTGAAAAATTTCTCACTTAGAATTTCTCTTTTTTTTTTTAAAAAAAAAATGCCCACCCCTTCATTTTACTGTTCATCACTGGTGAGTAGCAGCCACCGTCCGATCCAGCGATTTGTGGGATCAGACAACTCAGATCGCGCACCGATCGTGCAATCTTGGCCTCTAGATAGCATGATCTGATCTAGACTGTCTGATCTACAATTAGACGATCCAGAGTGAAGCGTGTGTCGCTCTCACCCACGTTGATGCAGATTTCCACTAAATAGCCGACGGGTAATCAAGATTGCCACTTCAAGACCGCTGTTGATTGTGCGAAGTAGGAAAATCAAATTTTTCTGATTAAAAAAATTATTTAAATCACCTGAAAATTCAAAAATTCATATAAAATAAAATACTTAACCAAAAATTACAAACAATGGCTCTCTAGATTCGTCTTTCTGAGAGAAATCCAACAAACCCAAAATCCCCAAATTTCACTGAATATTTTTGAGCTTAATTTGAGTTTTAGTAAAAATCAAAATTTATTAATTAAACCAAAAATAGATGTCAGATTAAGTTGAAATTTTCGGAGATTAGAAACGATGTTAAAATACACCTACCATAAAATTTTCAAGTTAAAATGACCTTTTGATTAAAATATATTGAATTTTGAGTGTCAAATAATTTATTTTAATAAAATAAATTAACAGAATTCATAAAAATCACTTAAATCAATTAAAACTTCCTAAATTTATAAATAATTGTAGAAAAATATAAAAACAAAATACAAACTCGGGTTCATTTTAAAGATAATTTAGAAGAAAATCTAAAAAAATTGTTTCTAATTGAATTTGAATAGTAGATTTTTCTTAATTACGGTTTATTTAAAACTTAATTATTCTAATTACTCCTTAATGACTTCATTAATTAATTCCAAACTTCTCAGGCATGTTTAGTGGGATGATTTCTACCTCACCTAATTTTCTTGGAATTTAGTAATAAGTTAATTAGAAAAATTAATTAATGAACTCCTAATCACTCTCTTAATATAATTAAGGTTAATTAAGCATGTGAATAGTGGTTTAATTCCTTGATTAAGATAATTAAATATTGATTAAGTGATTAGGAGATTTATAGAATTATTTTTGGGATATTTTTCTTAAGCTATTCCCTAAACCCCCTTTCTTCCTTACTATAAATTTAATTAAGGGCTAATCCACTAAACCCCCTTTCTTCCTTAATTAACTTGATAAAATTTTCAAAATAATTCAAAAACTTAATCAATCCTTCTTGGGCAGATGCTTAGGTATTCAATAACCTAAGTAACTTAAGGAAATCATGCCTAACCCATATGTGTAGGAAGAGTTATGAAAGTACTTAAATTAAACTCTTTAGCTTAATTAATCATTAATTATGAGCCAATTGCATTAGATACCTTTTTTTTTCCTAAGATGCATTGCTGATTTAAATTTCTTGTGATTTTATGTTATACATTGGCTCATAATTATTTGATTAAATGTTAAAGTGGTATACGTAAGGGGTAATTAATGAACTTAATCTACACCTTAACCTAACCAAAGCATAAAATTGATCTAATCATCTAAAAATTAAACTAAAATAATACACATATGTGGGAATGGGTAAGGACCAGCAAATCTTCTCACATTTTTCTAATTCAAATCAAACTCAAAACAAAATGAAAGTCTCTTTAAACAACTTTTGATTCTCTTTAAATGATCTTATATTAGAAGATTATTTTTAAGAATTAATTAGAATGAATGAAATTACATACTTATATCACTTTATTTTTTTTCCTAGCATGCTAAATGTGTATGTCATATGAAAATCATGCATTCATGTCTTTTAAAAATAAAATTAAAGTGAAAAATTTCTTTTATGTCAAATTGCATGTTTTGGTTAAAGCAAGATATGAATAGCTATTATCACTACTAAATCTAAAACTATTTTCAAAACTTATAAACCAAACATTACAAATGAAAAGTATGTTATCTATAAGTACTTATAAGCTTGCATGTGAGTAGTATAAAATGTGTTATATGATTTTCCCCCTCTTTCTTAACATAGGATTGCATAGAATTTGCAAAGTGTATAATCCATTTTAAAAGAACATAACACTTGTTTGAAATCCATTCCTATACACTCCTATGTCATGACTCAAGAAGGAATTCCACATCACTTATATAAAATAAAGAACCAAATCAAACAAACAAACATAAACTTTTTGCATGATTCTCTTTCCATGCATTTCTTTTTGTACATGCACATGTATTTAAGAAAAGTTTTATATTAGTCTGGACAACATCGGGGTTGCGAGAGTTTAAGTAGCCCAAAGTAGGTCTTGTACCTTACACTGCTAACAATGGCGTCGTACTCACTATGTCTTTTATACTTGTAAATGTGCATATGAAAAATGGATATAAGAGTCACTCTCTTCTA
Source organism: Cymbidium sinense (assembly GCA_021442155.1). Taxonomy (NCBI): domain Eukaryota; kingdom Viridiplantae; phylum Streptophyta; class Magnoliopsida; order Asparagales; family Orchidaceae; genus Cymbidium; species Cymbidium sinense. The sequence continues at coordinate 11,679,301 of CM038216.1, read as the reverse complement.
CTTAACATACAAACATAAAATTTTTGCATGATTCTCTTTCCATGCATTTCTTTTTGTACATGCACATGTATTTAAGAAAAATGGTATATTAGTCTGGACAACCCTGTGGTCGCAAGATTTTAAGTATCTAAGTAGTCTCACCTTACACCCACGATGCTAATAATCAGACTCACTTATATCTTTTATACTTGTAAATGTGCATATGAAAAATGAATAAAAGAGTCACTCTCTTCTACTTAACAAACTAACATATAAACTTTTTGCATGATTCTCTTTCCATGCATTTTTTTTGTACATGCGTATGTATTTAAGAAAAGTGATATATTAGTTTGGACAACCCCGGGGTTGCGAGGCTTTAAGTAGCCCTAAGCAGGTCTTATAGCATACACCCCTAGTGCTAATAATGACGTTGTACTTATGTATTTTATACTTGTAAATGTGCATATGAAAAATGGATAAAAGAATCACTCTCTTCTACTTAATAAAATCATGCATACATGAAATATTCCAAATTTCCTTAAGCAACCTCTCTTAGCATTCATTACTAAGGTGTGCTAAATACTTACATCACATATATAGATATGCTTAAGATTCATTCATGTGTATGATACACATGTGAGAAATAAATAAAATGTTGTGTGTTTTGTGATAGTAATTCACTTTACTTAATCTTAAAATGCCTTATTTTTTGAATAGATTTATTTAAAGACAATCTAAACTTAGGATTAATTAAAATACATAATAAAATTTTCATTAAACAAAAAATCATTAATGAATCTACCTCAGAAATCACTTAAGGTAGGGACGAAAGAGAAGTTCTCTTCTCTTTTCCTTTCTTTACAACCTTTAGTAATTAAGTAAGTTCATTCAAACCAAATCAAATCATCAAATAAAATTAACTCATATTAACTAAACAACTTAAATGAGACCACCCTTCTAAGTTTAACTTTTTTACACTTAGAAAATCCTAACCTTAAATCCTAGCTAAGCATACCAAACAAATCTTACATGACACACGCATTAGGCTAAGTCACCACTTCTAGTCCTATATTAGGGCAGTGCATGGTTTGATGTTTGCTTTTATTTTGTGATGTGATATTTTAGTCTAGATGTTAGGGTGTATCTGTGTAGAATGAATGGTAGGATAAATTAGTCTAATCATTATCTTCTGTAGGGGTTGTGCTTAAGGGGCATTTTAATAAAAATGTAACTGCTTTTGTTGTGCAGGTTGCTTATACCCTTAAGCATAATCTAAAATAGGCTAGGTGGACTTGGTTACCCATGTGTGGGGTGCTAAGTCCAATTTGTTTATATACATGCTTCGGAATATGTGGTTTGTTTAGCTAATCTCTATTTTATAGGTTTTAGTTAGATTTACTTTTTTCTCTTTTCATGTACTTTTGCAATTAGGAGTTTGGAATGATTGTTATGGGGGATTATGATGAGCATTGATTATAAGATCACATCTTATGTACCATGTTCTTGAAGCACATTCCACATAAGAAGAAGAAAGAAGAAATAAGAAAAGAAGAATGAAGACCACCATAACATGAATTCATTGTTTAATTATAATTAATTCATTTGTAATCCGTATTATATAAGGGTAGAGCTCAGCTATCCAATTTATTTTTTTTGCTTGGCCACACTGGTTTTTATTTTATTTTGCATTAGCTTTATAAAATGTTTGCTATTTTGTTTAGCTTGTGCATTAGAAATGACATGTTTTTTCTAATTTCTTCATTGCTTTGATGTATGACCTGGATAGAGATTAGGCTCTTAGAGAAAAATAAATCTTCTACCAAATTAATCAATTTAAAATTAAAAATAAATAACTCATAACCTCATTTAAAGCCTAAGTTAAAATCAAGATAAAAGAATTAGCAACCCCTTAGTTGGATGAGTATTTCTTTTATAACATCATGCATAAAAGCATATTATTACACTCTTGATTGGAGGGCTTCCACCTTTGTTATAGAAAAATAGCTTGACCTTTAAGAGCCATGGTGGAAACGCACCTTCCCCTTCTCACTGATTTTGGCCAATAATCTTACTTCTCATGCATTAGGGATATGAATCATATAAGCCAGAAGTCAAAAGATTGTCAAAAAAAATAAAAATAATATGTAATATATTTTGCATTAGATCTAGGTCATTTTTCATGCCCTTACATTATCTAGTCTCTTAGGGAGTGAGTTTAGAGACTTAGTCTCTTTCTAAAATAAATAACAACCTAATTATCTTGCATAAACATATAACTTGCCTACATGAATTTAAAATCATAAGAAGAGTTAGTTGGCGGCCACCCCTAGGTGGTTGTAAGTCTAAACAGTTGGGTGGTTTGTCCTCTCTTATAAAGGCAAACCGAATACCCATTTTTTCTCTTCGATTTAGGTCGTGCTTTTGACCCTCGCCAAGACTCCCTAGATTTAGGTTCTGAGATTGCTTCTCTCTTCTATGGGTCATAAGTATAAATCCTCACCTCTTAAGCATTTTTATAACCTTGTATTGTGGAATTATAAGCCTTAAACTTGTGATAAAAAATTCAACTCAAATAAGTAATTCAATTTCAAAAATGTAAAGCCCAACCATAGGATAGTTTGGGATATTTACTAGGCTTCCTAGTATCCTAAACATCCCCTACTCACCTCCATTTGGCTTCAATAAGAACTCCCTCCTCTTGATCGATCTCACTTGATTTGGCAAAAATAAATTAATCGATTGATAGTTTTACCTATTAAAATCTTTGGAGACAACGATCATTTACCTTAATCGAGAGTATTCCTAAGGAATCTCCTTCCTTAGGATGTAATTAACTATGGGGACTTGCCCCTGTAGGGAACTTAACGAACCCAGTTTAAAATAAATGCTACTTTACTTTTTCATGTAAAGTAGGGGAAGAATCTCTGGTACATATGCAGACCCATTATCCTTAGGAGTGCTTATTGAGGTGATTAGGTCTATTGTAGGATGGTGACTTCTATCTTTTGACATAGTACACCTCTTCTCAATGCCGTACTCGATCACTCTAATAAGAACATTTACGGATCTACGTGGTGTCCTAACCAAAAAGCATATATTTTTGTTTTCATTTATCCTCTTCAAAAGGATAGATGAAGATGAAAATATTTTTACCACAATATAGTGTAACCTTAAACCCTAAACCCTAAACCTAAATACTAAACTCTAAACCCTAAACCATAAACCCTAAACCTTAAACCCTAAATCCTAAATCCTAAACCCTAAACCATAAACCCTAAACCCTAAATCCTAAACCCTAAAAAATCCTAAAAACCCTAAACCCTAAACCCTATATCCTAAATCCTAAACCCTAAACCCTAAACCTTAAGCCCTAAACCCTAAACCCTAACCTTAAACCCTAAACTAACCCTAAATCATAAACCCTAAATTATAAACCCTAAACCCTAAACCCTAAACCCGAAACCCTAAACTCTAAATCCTAACCCTAAACCCTAAACCCTAAACTAATCTTAAACCCTAATGTCAATTCTTATAATTCAAATGACTCAAACCACTCTAACAATCATCAAAGAAGCTAGAAAAATTTTATTAAGCACTTTAAATAAAAGTAAATCATCAAATCATCAAATTAGGACTTAATAATTAAACTTTAATTGATTAACTTAATTAACCTAAACTTTAGAAATTCATATAAAATTAGCCATTAAGTCAAAACAAAATACAAATAATCTTTTTTTGAATTGATATTTCAAAGAGGAATCTAATGATTCAAAAATCCTTAAATTTTATAAAGTATTTTTGAGATTAAATTGAATTTTATTTAAAATGATAATTTTATAGAATGCAATACTTTAAGTAGATATATTGATAGATTGAAATATATAGAACTATCCATATTATAAATACCTAGGGTCCATTTGGGGCAACTGTAGTTTATTGTAAAGTTGGTTATAAAGTTGTTGTGGTAAAAATAGTTTTTTAAAAAGTTGTTATGGGTGTTAAAAAAAATTTATTGAAGATTCAAACAGCAGCTTTTCGACAACCATCACATTCTAACAACTCTGATTTTTAGAAATAATTGTTTACCACAAAACTTTTTGAAAAATAGTCAAAAAGCTAATACCCAAATAAGATGTGACTGCTTTCTAAGAAGCAAAGCAATTAGAAAGTTGTCTCAAACACACTCTTAATTTTCATCTACTTATAAGATGGATTTTTAATCATACAATATTCAATGAAAATAAAATGCATTCATCTAATTTGATGCCTAAAATAACCACAAGAATATCAACTTACATAAAAACTAGTCCAGTCAAATCAATTATTCATAATTAACTCCGAGTTTCATAAAATATGAGAGCTTGCATCATACAAAATTCTTGAAGTAGCAACAACAACAATATCAAGCCTATATCTTACTATGTGGGTTGGGTACATAATCCTTCTTCTCCATTATGTCCCATTAAGTGTCAAATTTACATTTAATTATGTATATTAAGGAAATTTTTCATACATCTTAACTAAGTCTATTTATGTCTATCTCTACCTTTCTTAATTTAAGGCGAATCTCATACATCCACTTTCCTAACTAAGGGCCCGTTTGGGGCCGCATCATAGTCCACTGTGTCACGAAAATGCGGTGCGACACCATTTGTTTACCGCGATAGTGTCGTTTTCGGCTCCTCTTTCCATTTGGAAATGGGTTTTCTAACCTAAGGCATTCAACTGCGTTCGCCTTTGTTTACTGCGCCAATGCCCTCTCCTACCCTCGCCTTAAATCGAAAGTGTATACCCTCCCATCCTATTGGCTTCGTCCACCACCTCCTTTCTCAATTCAAAAGTTTGCTTTTTTATGTTGTTCACCATTCCCAATACTTTCTCTACATCGATGGCGATGGATGCGGAGGCGGCAAATGAAAATGTAGAGCAAACGTTAGCTATGGGAATGTTCCTGTGGAATTGAGCTCTAGAGGAAGAGAGGAAGATGAGGAGTAAAATGACTCAGAAAAGGAAAAAAACTTCAGGTATGAGCACAAGGGGAAGGAGGTTGCTGAGGGTTTGGGAGGAGAAGCGGAAGAGATAGTGCGATTGCATACTTAATTATCCAACCTGGGCTAAGTTGGTATCACTCTCCTCTCTAACCGTACTGTTTAACATTTTTTTGCTGTCTTCGTAAGAAAATAAACATCAAATTTCTTTTTGGTGATGGCTAAGCTTGATGTTGATGGATGCTAACGTTCTTCAGCTGAAGTTGCGGGGTGGGGATTTGATTATAATGATTTTATGTTTTGGTAAGGTGAGTGGAATGGGCGTTAACTTTCTTAAGTTAAAAAAGAAAAAAAGACATGTGAAAGTTGCTTATTAGTTGTTCGATTTAATGCTACAAAGAAGTTCAATGATTGTAATGAACCGACTATTGTGTGTTTTTCCATTCCTCTTTCTCCTTAAATCCTAAGGCTCTTCTTTATTCACCATTGGTGTCTAGTAGTTGAACAGTAAGTATATTATCTGTCTAACGTTTAGCCTTTCAAACTAGGCCTCAAGATGAAGCTAGGCATATGTTGTCTCATACAGAGGGCATACTTTTATCAACCAAAGCACTGTTTCATCATTCTATCTCATATTATTCAGCTCATATACTTATAGGAATATTTTAGTCCTTTCTGCACAAATAGCTACAGCATAGTAGATTCTGAACTGAGTTTTCCAAATAATCAGAATCAAAGAATGAACTTATCTACCAACTTAGAGTTCATACTGCTTTCAAATAAATGCATTTATCACAAATAGGCCTTACGTTATTAGACGTCTGGCATTTTATGTGACCAAACCAACTAAGACGACTCTCTCTAATTTTATCTGCCAATGGAGCTATTTTATATTTATCACAAATATATTCATTTCAAATTTTTTTCTTTAAGCATAAAACCACTTAGCAAACAAAAATCTTGTATACTATTAAAAAGTTTTTAAAAAGTATGGAGAGCTTCTGCTTATGAAATAAAAAAAATATGCAGAAATTTTGTTATATAAGAAGCCATCTTAGACCATTGTAATTATTTATTTTCATCATATTACATTAATGACCTTACATCTGTAAAATTCATGCCTTATAAATTGTAAATTTTTCAAGAATATTCACAGAATTATAAAAATAATATTAATAATACTGTATTAGAAAATATGATCTCTGTATTTATATAAATTGTAATGTCTTATCACATCTATTTTGATGATTTTCAGTTCATGTGTTTAGATATCTTAAATGAAGTGCATTTATAATATTTTGAAATCTATTTTGTTGATAATATTGAATTATGGGGATATTTTTGTTTTGTTTGGTTAATAAATCATTGTACAAATAGGATTAAAATTGGCTTTTAAATGGGCTGGATTTGGATGTTAGATTTTGGTGTTTTAGAAAGCAACTGAGAGAGTTCTTAGAGGCCTGAACGAACGTCGGGCTTTAACTTTTAGGTCTGTTTGGTCTTAGCGCGTTAAAAACAATTTCTTATTAACAAGTTTTGGTATGAGGGTGCTTAAAAATTAGGTTAAAAATCTATCATTTTATAGATTGCTTAAAGTTGATTAAATAGAAATAAATATTGAGTTAATTTAGATAATTAGATAAAAAGGAAAAGAAACCAACCACAAAGAGAGCTATTGACATATACAATTGAGTTCATGCGAGAAAGGAAGAGCTTGATTAAAAGCATTGGTTCAGTATGGTATATAATAAAGTTTCACTCATAAAACCTTTTTTAAAAAAATTAAATCAAAATATTTTGATTAAAGCATTTGCAACCATTTTCAATTTAAAAAATTATAATATAAATTTTGATTGATTAGTTTATATTATATTAATCTTAAAATAAATTTATTGATTATAAAATCATTATTACTAAATTATAATCTGAATATTTTGATCCAAAATTTCTCTATTTTTTAAAAAAATACATAAAATTCTTCTTCTAAGTATATATATAGAATAAATCTTTAGACTTCTCTAATGAATTTAGTTTCTATTAAAACCATTGAGATTATATTAAGAAAATCCAAGTATCCAAAATAATTGAGATCTTTAACAACATCAAATCCAATTAAGATGATACTTAGTGATAATTTAAATGTGGGTATTGTTGACCTCATTTTTAGGATTAGCTCTCAACCCTTCCATATTAGACATAAGATTTTTCTTAGACTTTAAGAGTTCATTAGCCTTAAGACACTTCTAGTGATTAGGTGGATACTCAACCTAGCTCTAGAGACTTAGAAGAGTTAGCCATAAGAATATATCATGCCTTAGGGGTGTTAGGAAAATTTGCTTACTCTTAGCTTGAGCCACTCCTCACCTTCCTTCCTTCAAGTCAAACTCCAAATTAATTTTATTTGATTTTCTCCAAACTCAAATCAACTCCATGTAATTGAAATCCAAAACTAAAATCCATGATTGAAACCGATGAATGAAATTCCTAAGTCCAAATCTTTCTTAAGTCCTTAATCTTCTTTTAAGGACTTAGCCTAAATCATGATCAAATCAATTCAAACTCATGAGATTTTCTCATAATTCATTTATATTCTCATTTATATTCGTATATATAAATGAAATATAAATTCAAACCAATCAAACTAATCTCAAAATTCAAAATCACTACATAAAATTTCCTAAGTCCTTTAAATTTTTCTTCATGGACTTAGCCAAAATTAAATCTAAATTAATTTAAACTCATGATACTTTCTCATAACTTATTTATATTCTCATTTATATTCACATATATAAATGAAATATAAATACAAATCAATCAAATCAAATCCAAAAAATTAAATTCCAAATTTAAAATCCTTCTTAAGTTCTTAATTTCCCTCTTAAGTACTTAACCTAAATCATTTCATATCAATTCAAATTCATGAAATTTTCTCATAACTCATTTATATTCTCATTTATATTCACATATATAAATGAAATATAAATATAATTCAATCAAATTAAATCCAAAACTCCAAAATTTCCTAAGTCTTTTAAATTTCTTCTAAAAGACTTAGCCTAGATCATGAGAAAATCACTTAAAATCCTTGAAATTTTCTCATCTATATTCACATATATAAATGAAATATAAATTCAAACAATCAAAACTACTTCCAAAAATCAAACTCAAATCCACTCAAAATCTAACCTAAGCCTTTCAAGTCAAAATCTTCAACTTAGCCAAATTGACTTCAAATCAAGCCAAACTCTTGATTTTCCTTCATGATTCAATCAACCATACAATCATGAATCCAAATATAAATACAAACTTCAATCACTTAACCAAAACCCAAATAAAAAATCAAACCCCAAATCCATTCAAATTATTCTTTTGAATATGAAATTGTTAAATGAATCAAAACTCATTTGACTTCAAACTATGTATAAATGGATTTGTATTTCAGTCATAAGTCCATATACAAGTTCAATTAAATTCAAATCAAGCTTTTACCAAGACATTTGACCCACTTAGGCTCATTTGACCCAAAGTGACCTAAAGTACCCTTATGAGCCAAATTCTAATCCTAACTAAATTGGATTGAACCAAACTCACCTATGCCTCTCATCATGATCAACAATCATCATGAGATGATCAATCAATCAAATTGGTCAAACCAAGTCAAACCTACAAGTCAACACTTAAGAAATGAAACTTAACATAGTCAAAATTCACCATAGCCAAATTGATTGAAACTATTGATCTAAGTTCATTCATTTGGAACTTGACCAAGTCAACATTTGAGCCTAACCTAAATTACTTGGCCACTTTGACAAGTTGACCCAACTTGACCTAAAAAGCCAAAATGTGTCAAAACTTGATCTAAGCCAAATTGATTGAAACCAATCAATCAAGTTCATTCCAAATCCCTTGTTGAAATTGACCAAAGTCTCAATTGGTCAACTAGACCCAACCTAGCCTAATTGACCTTGAACCCAACTTGACCTAAAGGGGTCATGTTGAGCCAAATTCAAACTTAACAAAAAATGATTGGAAATAAAGATATCAATCCACTTCATATGACTAACCAAACCTAAACCTACCCATGACCTAGCTCAAATAGGTCAAATGGGTCAAATTGATCAACTTGACCCATTTAACCTAAATGAAGTCATATGAACCAAATTCAAACCTAAACCAAATTGAATCAAACCAAAGCCACCAAAATACTTCAAATAGTTATATGAACTTGACCCAACCTTTGGTTTCACCCAATTTGACCATTTGGTCAACTTGACCAAAGTTGACCCACCCATTTTGACCTAAATGGGTCAACATGAGCCAAACAATATCAAATGAACTTCAAATCCAATGAAACTTAGCCAAACCTATTTTCTAAACATACCTAACATATCCAAATTCATAAATCAATCAAATGACCATTTTACTCCTAGGCCATAGAATAAATTTTGGTCAAGTCCTCTTCATACCAACTTGATACCTTCCTAATAGGTCAAGTAGACCTATGGAGGGTGGTGCACCCAACCCAATGGGTTTGGGTCAGCCCAAATTGACCTAAGGCTAAAACCGAGCACATGGCTCAAATTAGCCATATAGAAAACTTCCCTCCACTTATTTTGAAGCACATGGGAGGTTACCACTCCACTCCTTAGCCCAAACCAATCATGTGCAAACTTTTAATAGCTCAAATAGCCCTTTCAATCTTGGCAATTGGATCAAAATGGCAAAGAGAGCTTCGACCATCCGATTTCCATAGGGGGAGATATACTCCCCCTAATTCACTTCAATTCTAACTTCCTCACTATTGATTGAGTAAGAGAGGGTCATAGGAACCATTCTTGAGTGATCCTAAGTTCTCTAGAGAGCAAAAACAGGGGACCTCCATTGATTGGCAAACTTCCTCTTCACTCAAACTCCACCAAATTCTCTTTGCACACTCCACCAGAGGGCCAAGTCGAGCTCGCCTAAGCTCTCTCTCAAGTTCCAAAGGCAAGGGGAGGTCTAATTCCATCAAAGTCGTAAGGGAGCTAAGGAGGGGTTGGTCCATAGAGCTATCTATTCAACCTCAGGAGCTAATACTTTCACCACAGCTTCGTCTCAACTAGACAAAGCTCCTCCAAGGGAATCGAGTGCCGGTGATCACCTCTAGCGAGGTTAGACATTTTCCGACCACTAAACTCCATGTGTGCTGGTCTTTTGTGAAAGAAAGTTTAATGGCATGTAATTTCAACCGTTAGATGCGATTGTCATTAGGGTTAGATGGTGTGTGCAAAGTTTCATCCCAATCCGAGCTCGATCGAACTCAGATCTTCCCTTTGACAGTGGACGGTCTCCATTATTCCTCAAGGAAGAACAAAGGTGATCTCTGACCGTCCATCCGCGCATTTTGGATGGATGGTTGAGATTAAACGCATGTTTTAAATCTTATTTCATCCCTCTGAACCGCGGGTTAATTCCTGGCCGTTTGATCCTTGATCAAATGACGAATATCAAATTATGAGCACCACCTGCCAGACGCTATGGATGCTGACACACACATGTAAAGCGATCCGACTCAGCCACATGGTGCCGTTGGATTAAGGGATTAATTAGGTATTAAATTATTCTAATTAATCCTCTAAACTTCAAAAATTCATATCTCTCTAAAGAAAAATAAAAAAAATATGAGGTAAATTACCACTGAAAGATAATTCAATCTAGAATATTCTAAAATTAGTTTTAATGGATTTTGAATTGTATCTTTCTCTGATTTTGGGTTTTATTAGAAATATTAATTTGCTAATTACTCCCTAATTAATTTCAAACTTCTTGGGTATATTTTGGGGGATGGCTTCTACCTCCACTAATTTTCTTGGGATTTATTGGTGGCTTAATTAGGGGAATTGCTAATTCATTTCCTAATTACCCCTTTATATAATTAAGGATAACTAAGAATTTGATTAGTGTTTTAATCCCTTATTGATGTTGATTAAGGTTTCCAATGAATATGAGATTTAGGGAATAATTTTGGGGCATTTCCCTTAAGCTATTCCTTAAATCCCCTTTTATTTCCTAATCTTCTCTTAATTAAAGGTTAATTCACTAATTACCCTCTTAATTAATTCCTTTAAATTTCTAAAATTTTCCAGAATTTAATTAATCTACTTTGGGTAGATGCTTAGGTGTTCAAGAGCCTATGTTCAATTAAGAAAATCAAAACTCAACTCAGATGTGTTGGGAGTGTTTTGAAATTACTTAAGTTAAACTCCTTAGCTTAATTAATTATTAATCATGAGCCAAATTTTATTAGGCCCCTTTCTTCCTAGGTGCATGGCAAATTTAAATTCCTTACGAGATTTTATGTCATCTCATTAGCTCATAATTATTTGGTTAACTATGCTAAGGTGGTGCAGGTAAGGGTTAATTAACATGCTTAATTCATACATTAACCTAATCAAAATCTAAAATGAATCTAATCATCTAAAAATTAAACAAAAAAAGTCAAACACATGTGGGAATGGATTAGGAACAGCAAACTCAATCCACATTTTTAAAATTCAATCAAATTCTAAATCAAACAAAAATCATATTAAATAAACTTTGATTTACTTTGAGCTTTCTTATTTCATAAGATTATCTGTAAGATTAATTAAAGTGGATGTTTTTACATGCTTTCATTGCTTTAGTTCTTTCCCCAACATGTTAATTATGTATGTCATGTGGTTTCATGCATTCATGCTTTTAAAAAAATCAAATTTAAAATGAAAATATTTACTTTATGTCAAATTGCATGTGTTGGCTAAAGTAAGAATATGAGTGACTATTATCACTATTAAATTCAAATTATTTTCAAAATATATGAATCAATTATCAAACTGAAAGTGTGTTACTTATATCTTAATTATAAGTTTGCATGTGAATAAAATATAAGGATGTGCTTAGTGTTTTCCTTCTCTTCTCTTTAGTGTAGTTTGACAGATATATGGTTCATTTGAAAAGAACCTAACACTTGTCTAATTCCATATCCTATTCATTCCTATACTATCACTTAAGAATGATACCTATGCTTGCACATATAAATTGCATAAACAAAATAAATCAACTAATACAAAATTTTGCATTCTTTCTTTTCCATTCATTTCTTTTGTACACATGCTTGTATTTAAGAAAGTGGTATATTAGTCCGACAACTCGAGATCAGACTTTAAGTTCTAGTAGTCAGACTTTACACCTCGTTAACAACGACTGCATTCACTTATGCATTTCTTACTTTCATGTGTGCATGTGAAAATTGGATAAGAAATTCTTTTTCTATTTAATGAAAATCATGTATCACAAACTTTCAAATTTTCTTAAATGAATTACTTAGCATGCATCATAAAGTGTGTTAAACATTCTCATTTATGTGTACAGATATGCTTAGGACTCATTCATATGCATGTTATACATGTTGAGAAAGAAATGAAGTGATGTATATTTTGTAAATTTAGTTCATTTTATTTAATCTTAAAATGCATTTCTTTTTGAATGAGTTTGTTTAATGTTCATCTAAACTTAGGATTAATTAAAACACTTAATCAAAACATTCACTAAATAAAACTAAAATATGAATCAACTTTAAAATTACTTAGGGAAGAAAAGAAGTTCTCTTCTCTTTCTTTATAACTTAGTAATTATAGAATTCATTTGAACCTAATATAAAATAAAATTAACCCAAAATAACTAAATCACTTAAATGAAACCCTCCTCTAAGTTAAACATGTTTCACACTTAGAAAATAACTTAAAGCCATAGCTAACACAAAATCTCTAAAACACACATTAGCTAAGTCACCATTTTATTTTAGGTGGTGCATGGTTTGATGATTGCTTTTATTTTTTGATATATGTTTTAGACTGGATGTTAAGATGTATGCACGTAGAATGAATGGTAGGGTGTTCTTAGTCTAACTATTATTTTCTGCAGGGGATTGTGCTTAAGAGGCGCTATAATAAATAAAAATATAAATGTTTTTGTTGTGCAGGTGCTTATACCCCTAAGCATAGTCTAATAGACTAGGTGGACTTAGTCATCATGTGTGGAGTGATAAGTCCAATATACATGCTTGGAATTTATGTGATTTGTTTAGCTAACCTCTGTTTTGCAGGTGTTAACTAGATTTACTCTTCCTTTTCATGTAAATTTTGCAATTAAGATTTTGGAATGATTGTTATGGGGATTAGGATGAATATTAGTCATAAGATCTCATCTTATGCACCATGTGAAGCCTTTGGAACATCCACCTTCCAACCATCCAAAAGGAGGAACCAAAGAAGAAAGAAGAAAAGAAGAATGAAGAAATGAAGCTTGAAGACCCCTATAATAATGAATTCCTTGCTTAATTATATTTAATTCATTTGTAATCCAAATTGTATAAGAGTAGAGCTCGACCACCTGATTTATTTTCGGGTTTGTGCGGTGGTACCCGACCACAAAGGTCTCTTATTCTTTTGTGATTAGCTTTATAAATTGATTGATTTTATTTATTAAGGCATTTGACATCATTTTTCTGCTTTATGTATGTATGGATTAGGCTCTTAAAAAAAATAAATCTTTTACCAAACATAACAATTCAAAACTAAAATTAAAGAACTCATAACCTCACCTAAAGTTTAGGCTAAAATCAAGATAAAAGAATTAGCAACTCCTTAGCTGGATGAGTACTTCTTTAATAACATCATGCATAAATGTATATTATTTTCACTCTTGATTAGAGGGCTTTCACCTTTGCCAGAGAAACTTGGCTTGACCTTTGAGAGTCATGGTGGAAAAATACCTCCTCCCTTCTCGCTGATTTTGGCCAATATCTCATTTCTCATGAATTAGGCATATGAATTCTATTAGCTTGAGTCAAAATAATTGTCCAAAAATGAAAATAAAGTGAAATCTGAATTGCATTAGATTTAGATCATTTGAAGAAAGTCCTTGCATGTTCTAGTCTCTTTAGGGAGTGAGTTTAAGGACTTAGTCTCTTTCTAAATAAATAAATAAAATTATCTTCCATAAAGCATATGACTTGCTACATGTATTTAAAATTATAGGAGGAGTTGGTACCACCCCGGTTGTAAGTCTAGCAAATCGACGATTTGTCTCTCTCATGGAGACAAACAAAATACCTATATTTTGCCTTAAATTTAGATTACTCTTTCGGTTCTCGCCAAAGCTCCATAGATTTAGGTTATGAGATTGCTTCTCCCTTTCATGGGTCATAAGCATAAATCCTCACTTTTTAGGTATTTTCATAATATTGTGTTGTTGAATCATAAGCCCTAAATTTCTAATGAAAAATTCAACTTAAACAAACTAAATTAATTTCAAAAATGTAACCATACGATAGTTATTTTGAGATTTCCCAAGATCGTGGCATCTCCTACTCATTTTTTTTCTGACTTCAATAATAACTCTCTCTCCTTGATCAATCTCATTTGATCTTTCAAAATAAGCTAATTGATTGATAGTCCTACTTATTGAAATCTTTGGAGACAATGATCATTTACCTTAATCGAGAGTATTCCTAAGGGATTCCATCCCTTAGGATGTAATTAGCTATGGGAGCTTACCCCTGTAGGGAACTTAAAGAACCCGATTTAAAATAAACCTTACTTTACTTTTTCATGTAAAGTAGGGGAAGAATCTTTGATATATATGTAGACCCATTGTCTGGTTTATGACAGTTCATTAGTAGTTCTGGTGACTCTCTCGAGATAAGTACCTCTTCAATGTCATACCCGATCACTCAATAAGAATATCTGCGGATCTGCGTGGTGTCCTAACAAGGCGTATATTTTTATATATTTCTTATTTTCATTTATCCTCTTTTCTGAAAGGGAGTGGGGATAGATGAAGGCATGAATTGTATAAGAATATTTTTCACCATATGTATACATAATTATTATATCAAATCCTGCATACATGTGACATAATTAATATAATTAATCATTTACTGCCAACAAAAATATAATATAAATTATTATGGTCAGGGAACCTTCTAAACATAGATGATAGTTAACTAGGTAGTCCACATCATTATCTTTGTTATTATACTTTTAAAAGAGATTTGTTTTTGTATACAAGATTCTTGATAGAATGCATTTTCATATTATATTTATAGCTTGACTCGTTTGTCTAATGATTTTAATATTAAAATGTAGTATGCCAAATATTAATAAGAAAAAAATTAATGTATATATTTAAATGCTTATTTGATATTGTTATAACATTTATTATATAATTAATAGTATTTGCAGGCGAGATAAAATAATATGAAGAAAAAATAAGTAGTCAAAAAAATAATTAATGTTCTATTTGGGATCAATTTTGTTTTTGGTTTTTAATTTTATTTAAAAAATTGTTTATTTAGTGTTTTTTATTTTTTATTTTAAAAATAAACTATATTATTTTTAAAACACTCGAAATACTTCTTAAATGTTTAAGAGGCTACTTTGTTGCCTGAAAAAAAGAATGAAGTGTAAAGTGAATATAATATATTTGAATTACTTTAGATTGTTTGGTTGAAAATTATAAAAATAAATATGTTTTTTTTTGTTTTTTTTTTTTTTGAATAGAATGAATGTAATATAAAGTATTTTTGGTGACTAATGGTGTCGAGTAGGGTTTGCGTTGACCGAACGGAAGGACAGGTGACAACATTTTACAATGACCAATGTGTTTGGAATTTGCCTAAATATAAGCGAATTCTAAATACACCAAAATTCACTCTTGTAATGTATTATAAATACAGCACATCACTTTGAAATTTTACTTTGCATCATGTCAAATATACAAAAATTTAAATCTCTTATATTTACTTGACTTTATACTCAAAATTAATCAAACCAAATAGTTCCTAAACTATTTTTAAAAATAACTATCATTATCAAATGTATTTTATTTCAAATTAAAGTATAAACTAAATAAAATAAAAATAAGAAATAGAAAACAAAAAATAAAGTGATATCAAACTACCTCTAAATTATCATTAAATAAATATTTTTTAAATTCTTAATAAAGTTATTTATATGCCTCAAAATAAGTTACTCATTATGAATCAACAATCAAGATAATGTTCTTTTAAAATTCTATTAAGGTTATTTAATTATACAAATACATAAATACATATACATGGAAAACACTATTCCAAATGCTCTCTTATTTGTTTTCACAGAAAAAAAATTGAGTAAATGAAGTGAATTATAATCAATGACTTTGTTATGAATCAACAATTATTTATTTATTTATTTAAAAAGTTTTTCCTCAAATTGTCACATCTAAACGCAATATTGAAGAATTTTCTTTTGAAGTTTTTTTCAAATAAGTATTAAAATAATAAAAATTAACTGTTTAGGTATATTTTTTCAAAAAATTTAAGAAGACAGCCTCCCATAACGACACCAACCACGTAATCCCGAGGTGGCTAAAATCCGTGTTTAATAGCGAAGTTATAGCCAAGCCCGCTTAATGAATTGGATGCATAGCTAATAGTTTCAGCCTAATTTTATGATCACCGGTAAACCTCACATGGCCGCTTCTTTCTCCTCGACAACAGGCGACCCCGCGACCTCTCACAAGCTTCCGCAGCCGCTCCCGGCTCCACCTCAAGCTCTGGCCCCACCTCGCACTCTTGGCTCCAAGTCACACTCCTGGCTCCACCTTGCAAGCAACTGGTTCCACTTCACACGCGAACTCTGGGCTCCCCCTTGCACTCCCGGCTCCACCTTGCACGTGACCGATTCCGTAAGGTAACAGATTGTTTGCTTGAACACCTAAGTCGCTTCTCCTATTATATTCGGTCATTCTTTGAGTGTCTCCCTTTGATGTAGCACTGCATTGATCTTGTTATTTTTTATCTGAATATTTCCCTCCCAATGAGACTTGAAGGAATTGTTGATTTGTTTTATCAACTTTTCTATTGTTCCGGGATTTAACTTGTGCCTTAGTAGCAGTGTAAGAAGAATCAGTCTGTTCAAGGTTAAATTAGGATTATGTTTAGTCTTTATTTAAATTAAATCAGTAATGGTATATGATGTGTGGATGTTTAGGATTTTGTAGAGGGTTTTGTAATGAGTCGATGTTTAGGGTTTTGTATTGAGTGGATGTTTAGGGTTTTTGTAAAGGATTTTGTAGAAGGTTTTGTAATTAGGATTATGGTATAGGATGTGTGGGTAAGCTTTTATAAGGTGTGGATGTTTAGTCTTTAATGTTATTTGCTTAGTGAGTATTATTGAGCACTAAATTATTTAGATTTAACTTCACACAGAATGACTTTTGCTTTAGTACTTGCATTTTGTTCATCCAATACTATAGGTTGATTGTTGAGCATAGTTTAGGATGAGTCAAGAGCTCATTTTCTTGATCATTTTTATGATATACAATTGATAGTTGATGATCAGTTTTTTCCAAGTTATGTCGGTGGAATAAATCGTCCTATGCGAGTCTCACGTCATGCAAGCTTAGAAGATTTAAAACAGAAAGTGCTGAGATCTCTACGTTATGATGTGGATAACTTTATAGTGGAGCTAACATGTTATTTATTTGTTGGCGCTGGATTTATAACATTTATGATTTCTAAAGATGAAGTCTGTAGTGCAGTATTAGATGAAGCTTCTCGTCAAACATTGATTCTTTATGTGGAAGTCAAGACATAGGTCTCAGAATCGATATTGATCTCATGCAGCATAATATTCTATCTGATTATACACATGATTTCATTTTATCAACAGCAGCTGTACCGCAACACTACTGCAATGACTCATAACTAAGGTTAGCAGTTACCTTAAAAGTACTGTTAGTGTCTTGATTTTATGGTTCAATCTATCTCGCATCTTGTTTTAATGATGTTGACTTTCTTTCTTTCAAGACGACAGACGAAGCAACCTAGTGCATCTAGATTCTTGTCTGATGAAGAGTATAATACAATGAATAATGAATCAAGTGATGCATCTGATGATAGTGATACTGAAGAGGATTCTTTCCTTGGTAATAATAGTTTATGTGACAACAATGCTGGTCACAAACTTATTAAAAATCATTTAATCTGGAATTATGCAAATGATGATGATATGATCTGTAACAATGACTAATGTTTGCACATGTCAAAGCACAAAAGATTGAGATGCAGACATTGTGTTTGATGGTCCATCTGATAGTACAAGTTTTGCAGATGATATCGAAGTTCCAGTTGAATTATATGAAGGTATGTGTTTCGCAATTAAGAAAGAGCTTTAGTTTACGGTCACTGGTTGGTCAATAATAAATAATGTTTAGTTTCTCACCCTTACTTTAAATCAAAAGAATTTTACAGTTGTATGTGCACAACATAGTAGTCCTAGCAAATCATGCCAATGGTGCATGCACTGTAGCAGGAGCAAACGGTTAGGAGGTGCTTGGAGGATATCAACATTAGGTGAACAACATACATGCATCAAAACCATCAGTGGTTTTGAACATCGTCAATGTACATCTTAGTTCATTAGTTATTTCATAATGCTAGTTATGCGATCTCAGATAGACTTGAAACCAAGAGAGATCATTAGAAGGATGTAATCAATATTTAATATTAAAGTGTCTTACATGAATGCATGGGATGCGTGGCGTAAAAAAATCAAAGCAATATTTGAGAGTTGAGAGGACTCGTATCGCTCTGTTGGCCTATTCATGGATTCTTTATGCTCCATTTTTCCAGGCACTGTTTATAGAATTCTATTATCAAATACATGCAGGTTTCAAAGATTATTTTAAGCATTTTGACCATCAATATCAGGTTGGGAATTTTATCATCCAGTTCTGAGCATGGATGAGACATTCCTACTTGGAAAGTATCGTGGTACCTTACTCACGACTGTTGGTATTGATGCCAATAATGGATTATTTTCACAAGCTTTCGCTGTAGTTAAATCTAAAAATAACGAGCCCTGGCTCTGGTTCATTATGTGCATGCAACAGTTGTTGCCTATTAATTCAACAAGGAGTGATTTGTGTATTATCTCAGATAAGTATGCGGGGTTGGTACGTAGTTGTCGAGATGTATTCTCATGGGCTGCACATCATCATTGCTTAAAGCATCTGAGGGAGAACTTCAAAAAAATAGTAAGAAGAATAGGTATTGCAGATGTTAAATTTATATGTAAGAAAATGTATATGTCTGGCAGTACGGATGATATAAATATATTCAATCGACATATGACAGATATAAAGAATATTAAAGTCGAGGCATACCAATGGTTAGTAGACCGTGATGTGTGTAAGTGGTTGTTGGTTCTGATGGTGGTAAGCGATATGGTACTATGACGACAAATACTTTTGAATGTTTCAATGGAGTTCTCAAACGTGCACGAGGATTGCCAATTCAAGCCCTAATCATAGTAGTTTATTATAATATTATCGGTTTACTTTTTAAGAGGTTCGATATTATGGACTTGGGTGAACCAACTGATGAATTTATATTCTCTCCTAGAGCACAAGCTATGCTCAGTAAATTTGAGCGTGAGGCTAGACACTATCCACAATCAATCAATATCAATGCTAATAAAGTGCAAGTGTTCGACATGGGTTATCAATCATTTAGAGTTGACTTCACAATTGACTAGTTATGTTCTTGTAGCTGGAACCGGACACTGATTTATCATATGTCATGTGGTCATTTCATTGATGCTTTAGTCCATCGGAGATTGAATCATTTGGCCTACGTGTCAAGATATTACACTATGGTAATGTATGGGCGTACATACTCTGTGAACTATCATGTTCTGCTAGATCGAAATACCTGATCAGGCTTTGATGCGGAGCAGGGACTATATCCTTTTGTTGACACCTAATGTTAAAATAAGATCGGGCAAACCACGCACAAGTTGATATAAGAACATAATGGACGAGAGTCTAGAACAGAGCAGTCATATGTGCAGTATATGTAAATCAATTTGTCATTATATGATATCGTGTCCACACAACCCAAGTAGTAGAAGGTTAGTATAGATAGTGTATCACTATTTCATGTATATAAGGTTTACGAATATTTTTAATTCTTTCATACTTTAGCACAATATAAATATTAATGACTTATAGCATTATTCATTTTTCTTTGTTCTTCTGCCTTAGGTATGATGGCCAAGGAGCCTTCCAGGCCAACTAGACATCGGCAAAGGAGGCATGCTGAGATGGCCGATGACACACCAGATCTAGCACCTTCAGAGGTCCATCTCAGCATAGCTTTCTTGCGTGACAGACATAGGGCCGCGCATCCGGATTCAATATGAGTTTAACTTCTAATACATTCTGTCAAAATATTTTCACTGATAACACGAATTGATATTATTTTCTTTCGATTATAGGATACTATTTTGGAGACATCTTCACATCTCATTATGCTGAGGGAGTGGCCCATTACCTGCTTGTGGTTCACATCTGCCCTCCGCACATTAGTGCTGTACTGCGTTAGTCAGATGCACTACATAAGACTGGATCATCACTTGTTGACTACATTAGTTGAGCGTTGTTCTCCTCAGACCAACATTTTTATGTGGCGAGATCGCCACATCGGATGTTTTGGGTGACCTGATTGAGAGAGGAAGCGGGCGAGTTGGCTGACTGCTATGATGAGTTACTGGGTGGGTACCCCATTGTAGGCACTGTATATCATGACCCCGTCGACCCAGCTATCCATTCT
Organism: Cymbidium sinense; assembly: GCA_021442155.1. Taxonomy (NCBI): domain Eukaryota; kingdom Viridiplantae; phylum Streptophyta; class Magnoliopsida; order Asparagales; family Orchidaceae; genus Cymbidium; species Cymbidium sinense. Next base: position 11,658,658 of record CM038216.1, on the reverse strand, counting down.
ATTTTTTGGATGGGTCAGGCACACACATAGACTTGTATGCCACTTAGGTGGCTACGATAGAAATTTTTAAGGGAGTCCTACATCGACCTCACAGATTTGGAGTTTAGCAAATATTTACGAGCATATGTACTCATTGGCAAATAAATCTCTTATAAGGGAGTTGCCTTTCAAACCTATAGAGAAAAGAAAGAAGAGATCTTATAGAAATTCATCTTAGTAAGATGCCACACAGATCCATAGATGTACTTATTCAGGTGATCATATACGTCATCAAGGTATAGTGTACTATCTGGAAAGACAGGAGTCACTTCCATTTAATGGAACCAATCACCTCAATAATGACTCCTAAGGACGATGTGTCTGCATATGTACCAGAGATTCTTCCCCTACTTTACATGAAAAAGTAAAGCAGGGTTTATTTTAAACTGAGTTCATTAAGTTCCCTACAGGGGCAAGTCCCTATAGTTAATTATATCCTAAGGGGTAGGATCCCTTAGGAAAAGTATCGATTAAGGTAAATGATCATTGTTTCTGAAGATTCCAATAGGAAGGATTATCAATCTATTGGTTCATATTTGAAGGTCAAAATAGGATTAATCAAAAGGAGTTATTATCAAAGCCAAAATGGAAGATAAGTAGGAGATACTCACGATGCTAGGAAACCTAGTGAGCATTCAAACTATTCTAAAATTGGGCTTTATATTTTAGAAATTGATTTAATTTGTTTGAGTTGTATTTTTCATTAGAAATTTAGAACTTAAGATTCCTTAACACAAGATTAAGGAAATGCCTAAGAAGTGAGAAATTATGCTTATGGCCACAAAGGAGAAAAGCAACCTCAGAACCTAAATCTAGGGAGCTTCGACGATGGACAAAAGCACAACCTAAATCTAAGACAAAAATGGGTAATTGGTTTGCCTCCACAAGAGAGGATAAACCACCTGACAGCTTGGACTTATAACCGTCTAGGGGTGGCCGCCAACAAACTCCTCCTACGATTTTAAATACATGTAGGCAAGTCTTTATGCTTATGCAAGATAGCTGGGCTGTTATTATTTAAAAAGAAACTAAATCCTTAAACTCACTCTTTAAAGAGACTAAATCATGTAAAGGGACATGCTTCAAATAACCTAAATCTAATGCAATTCAAATTTTATTTTATTTCTTTTTTGGACAATCATTTTTGAGTCAGGCTAATAGGATTTTTATGACTAATGCATAAGAAATCAGATTATTGGCCAAAATCAACGAGGAGGTAGGAGGTGAGTTTCCACAACGGCCCTCAAAGTTCAACCCGGGTTCTCTGGCATAGGTGGAAGCTCTCCAATCAAGAGTGAAATAAGATGCATTTGTGCATAATATTATAAAGAAATGCTCATCCAGCTAAATGGTTGCTAATTCTTTTATCTTGATTTTAATCCTAAGCTTTATATGAGGTTATGAGTTGTTTAGTTTTAATTTGAATTGTGAAGTTGGGTAAAAGAATTATTTTTTTTCTAAAGAGCCTAATCTACATCCAGGCCAAACATAAAGCAAGAAAGAAACTAGAAAAAGTATGCTACTTAATGCAAAAGCTAAACAAATAATCAAATAATTTATAAAGCTAATCGCAAAAAGAAAAATGGTCATTTGTGGTCGGGCACCACCGCACAAACCTGAAAATATCAAATATGAGTAGCCAAGCTCTAACCTTATACAACCCAGATTACAAATGAATATTACACTTAAGCAAAGGAATTCATTTTTATGTGGGCCTTCAAGCTTCATTCTTCATTCTTCATTCTTCATTCTTCTTTTCTTCTTTTCTTCTTTGGATTTTCCTTTGGATGGTTGGATGGCAGATGCTCCAAGGCCTCACATGGTGCATAAGATAGGATCTTATAATCAATGTTCATCCTAATTCCCATAACAAATCATTCCAAAATCCTACTTATATAAATTTTTACATGAAAAGGAAAAGAGAAATCTAACTAACACCTGCAAAATAAAGATTATTTAAATCACACCACACAAATCCCAAGCATGTATATTGGCTTTATAACCTCACATATGGGTTTACCTACGCACATGCTAAGGGTATAAGCACTTACAAGCAAAAGCATTTATATTTTTATTTATGATAGCTCTTAAGCACAATCCCTAAGAAAAGAATAGCAAGACGCCTTACATTCATTCTACGAGCATACATCCTAACATCCCTAAAATATTCATCACAAAATAAAACATAACATTAAAACCGACTTAACCTTTAAGTCGACAAAGCTAATTGTGCTGCTTGTACAGGTATGCTTAGCTATAGCTTTAGGTTTGAATTTTCTAAGTGTGAAGAACATGTTCAATTTAGAGAAGAGTTTCATTTAAGTTGTTTAAGTATTTTGGGTTATTTTTATTTCATATTTTAGTTTGATTTGAGTGAAACCTACAATTAATTACTAAGTTATAAAGAGAGGAAAAGAGAAGAGAACTTCTCTTTTCTTTCTCAATCCTTAAATAATTTTTAAGGTAAGTTCATATTTTAATTTCATTTAGGTGAATATTTTGATTACATTTTTTAATCAATCCTAAGTTTAGACAAAATCTAAACAGACCTATTAAAAAAAGCATTTTAAGATTAAATAAAATGAATCAAAATTTATATAACACACATCACTTCATTTCTTTCTCAACATATATAACATGCATATGGATGGACCCTAAGCATCTATACAAATGAGAGAAGTTAACACACTTTATGATGCATGCTAAGTAATTCATTTAAAAAATTTAGAAGTTGGATATGCATGATTTTTCTTAAGTAGAAAAGGTTTTCCTTATCCAAAATTTCACATACACGAAAAAGAAGAAGCGAAGTACAACGCCATCATAACCAAAAGTGTAAAGTACAAGACCTACTAAGGGCTATTTAAAGCCTTGCAACCTCCGGGTTGTCTAGACTAACATACCACTTTTCTTAAGTGGTCAGATTTGAATGCACTCCATTTCAAATGTAAACATTTGCGTTATTGCCAAGTAAAATTTAGTGTAATGTAATGCATTTCAAATACACTGAAAAAGGGATTTGAATTGAAGGAATTCAAATAAATGCCAATGATGATGTGGCGGTTTGGCCGTGCGCCGCCCCGTCCGCCGCTCGGTCTCACCGCCGTAGATGTCAAAACCTTCAATTCTTTACATTACATTTTTTCAACCAAAAAAAAAAAGCAGTCATGAATTTGAAAGCTCAACCAAACAACTATAAAGTAATCTTTTTAATTCTTTTACCGTGACTCCAAATCGGAAACCAAACAGTCCCTAAGTACTAAAATGCATATAAAATAACTAAAATAGAAAAGGAAGATGCAAAAGTTATTTAATAGTTTCATTTTTTTTTTGTTTATGCAATTTATTCATGCAAGTATAGGAAATCCTTCTTAGATGGATGGCATAGGGATGAATAGGGTATAGAATTAAGTAAGTGTTAGGTTCTTTTCAATGAACCCTACATCTTACCCACTCCTATTCAAAACTATGCTAACATAAGAAAGGAAGGAAAGGCTATACTAAACATTACTTTATAATCTATGACATGCAAACTTATAGTTAATGTATAAGAATAGCACACTTTCTGATTTAATGTTTCATTTATAAGTTTTGAAAAATACTTTGGATTTAATAGTAATAATAGCCACTCATATTTTACTTTAGGCAACACATGCACGTTTGACATAAAGTGAACAATTTTCATTTTAAAATTTTGAAACATGAAATTATGAATGCATGAACCACATGACATACAACTTAGCATGTTGGGAAAGATATAAAGTAATGAAATCATATGAACAAACTCACTTTACTTAAATCTTAAAGACATTCTTAAGGAATAAGAAAATTTAGAATAAATCAAACTGAATTTCCAAATAATTTTTATTTGATTTGAAATTTGATTTAATTTTAAAAAGGTGCGATGAGTTTGCTGTTCCTAACTCATTCCCACATGTGTTTTATATTTTTGTTTAATTTTTAGATAATCAAATCTATTTTTAAGCATTGATTAGGTTAAGGTATGAATTAAGTGGCTTGAGTAACCTTACTTACACCACCTTAGAAAAATTGACTAAGTAATTATGAGCTAATGAGATGACATAAAATCCACAAGGTATTTAAATTTGCAATGCACATAATAATGAAATGGCCTAATGTAATTTGGCTCACAATTAAAAGTTAATTAAGCTAAGGGGCTTAGCTTAAGTACTTTTAAAACCCCCTTTCACACTTATGAAAGGGATTTTAATTTTTTTTAACTAGACTTAGGCTATTAAACACCTAAGCATCTACCCAAGGTAGATTAATTAAGTTCTCAAACTTTTTAGAATTTTTGAAATTTGTTTGAAGGGATAATTAATGAATTAACCCTTAATTATGAGGGGATTAAGGAGAGAAAAGGGGGTTTAGGGAATAACTTAGGAGAAATGCCCAAAATTATTCTATAAAACCCCTACTCACTGGATCTGACCTTAATCAAACTTAATCATAGGGTAAATGCAGTAATTACACCTTAATTACCCTTAATTACATGAAAGGGGTAATTAGGAAATGAGCTAGCAATTTCTTTAATTAAGGCATCAATAAATCTCAAAAAAATTAGGGCATGCAGAGGTCATTCCCTAAAATGAACCTAGAAATTTGAGATTAATTGGTGACTTAATTAGGGAATAATTAACTAATTAACATTCTCAAAGAAACCTAAATTCAGAGAAAAAGGGAATTTAAAATCTATTGAAAATATTTTAAAAATATTCTAGATGAAATTATCTATCCATAGCATTTTTCTTATATTTTTCTGATTTTTTTGAAGGAGTTATGTTTTTTTGAAGATTTTTGAATTAATTAGGAATTAATAATAATCCCTAACTAATCTCTGCCTAATACCAGCTCACAACGCGACACATGGGTAGTGCCGGCTTTACACGCGCCGCGGCGCTACCACTTAAATATCGCATCGTGCTAAGGGCGCTTTTATCCTTGGCCATTCGATCAAAGATCGGAAGGCTGAGGATACACTCGCGATTTATAAATCGGATAATGAATATATAAACGTGCCTAATAATCTCAGCCGTCCATCTAAAATGCACGGTTGGACGGCTGAGATGAGCCAAGTTCTTTCCTGAGGATGAATGTGAACCATTCACGATCTAAAGGGAGATTTGAGCCCGATCTTGCATAGATTCATTCAAGACTCAACCCACACCATCTAGAGGGATAGAGCGGCCAATCCAATGGTGGATTTCACATGCAATGAAAATTCCTTTCATAAAGGACCAACACTTGTCAATCTAAGTGATCGAAAAATCACTAACCTCGTTGGAGGTGATCACCAGTGCTTGGGATCGATGAGGTAGCTTCATCTAGTGGAGACGAAGTCTTGTTGAAGTTCCTAGGTCTTGAGGTTGAGTGGATGAATGGGTGGACCAACTCCTCTTGATCTCCCTTGCAACTTTGATTGAATTGAGTTCTTCCTTGTTGTGGAAACTCAGGTGGATTCTTGGGCAAGCTCGACTTGGTCCTTAGATCAAGTGTGCAAAATGAATTTGGATGAGATCAAGTATAGAGGAAGTTGAGAATTGGATTGAGCTCCCCTATTTTGCACTGTGCAAAATTGAGAAATGCAAGATTCAAATCCTCTCTATGAACCTTGGGAAAACTCTGAGGTGGTTGCTAAGAGTTCCTAGGTTCCAATCGATCAAGAGTGAATGAAAATTTCAGTGGATTAGGGGGAGTATATCTCCCCCTATGGCAACCTTGACCCTATGGAGTGGGCTGTTTAGGTTGTTTAAAGTGTGGACATGGTCAGTTTGGCTAGAGGAGTGGAATGCTAACTCCCATGTGCATTAAATTGAGCTTGAGGGGGAGTTTGAAAATTGAATTTCTAGCTTAAGGATCGGGTTTGGTCCATGGGCCAAATGGGTTGACCCAAACCCATTGGGTTGGGTGCACTACTCATCGCTAAGTCCCCTTGAGCTTTTAGGAAAACCGCAAGTGATTGTGATGAGTGTATGACCAAAATACCCACGGGCTAGGCCAAAATTGGTTTTATGGCCTAAGGGTAAAATAGTCATTTTGCTATTTTTTTCAATTTGGGTATGTTTGGTATGTTGAGAAAATAGGTTTGGCTAAGTTTTATTGGATTTGGAATCCATTTGATAGGGTTTAGCTTATGTTGACCCATTTAAAAAAAATCAAATTGACCAATAGGTCAAATTGGGTCAAACTAAGGGCTGGGTCAAGTTCATATGACCATTTGAAATGTTTTGGAACTTTATTTTTGGTTCAATTTGGTATATGTTTGATTTTGGCTCTTATGACTCATTTAGGTCAAATGGGTCAAGTTGACCTATTTGACCCATTTTACCTATTTGGGTTAGGCAACATTAGGTTTAGGTTTGGTTAGTCATATGGAGTGGAGTGATATCTTTGTTTCCAATCAATTTTGGTTAAGTTCAATTTTGGCTCAACATGATCCCTTTAGGTCATGTTGAGTCTAAGGTCACTTGGGCTAGGTTGGGTCTAATTGGCCAATTGAGGCTTTGGTCAAGTTTCACAAGTGATTTGGGATAGACTTGACCCATTGGTGTCATTCAATTTGTCTTAGATCAAGTTTTGGTATATTTTGGCCATTTAAGTCAAAATGGGTCAACTTGGGTCAAGTGGGCCAATTGGGCTAAGTTAAGCTCAAATGTTGGCTTGGTCAAGTTCAAACATAGGTCATGAGTGAACTTAGATCAATGGTTTTAATCAATTTGGCCTATGGTGAATTTTGGCTATGTAAGATTTCATTTTAGGTTAAGTGTTGACTTGGTCAACGCCAGTTAATTTGACTTTATTTTATTTGATTGATCATCCTATGATGATTGATCATGATGAGGATATATGAGTTTGGTTGAATCCAATTTGATTAGGATCAAAAGTTGGCATATAATCTTTAGATCACTTTGGGTCAAGTGAGCTGTGTAGTCAAATGGCCAAAGCTCGATTTGAAGTTGATTGATTCATATGGACTTATGATTGAAATATAAATCCATTTACAAGATGTTTGAAGTCAAATGGATTTTGATCCATATGAAAACTTCATATTCAAAGGAAGAATATGAAGGAGTCTTGGGTTTGATTTTTGATTTGGGTTTTGATTGAAGGGTTGGAGTTTGGATTTATATATGAGCTCATAATTGTATGATTGATTGAACCATGAGAGAAAATCAAGAGTTTGGCTTGATTTGAATTGATTTTGGCTAAGTTCAAGATTTGACTTGAGATTGATTTTTTGATTTGAATTTGATTTTCAGAGTTGATTTTGATTGTTTGAATTTATATTTCATTTATATATGTGAATATAAATGAGAATATAAATTGATCATGAGAAATTTCAAAGATTTGAATGGGCTTGGTCATGATTTCAATTAAATCCATTAAAGGGAATTTAAAGGATTTAAGAAAATTTTTTAATTTAAAATTTATTTTTGAATTGGATTTGATTGATTTATATTTATATTTCATTTATAAGTGAGAACATAAATGAGAATACAAATAAGCTTTGAGAAAATCCCAAGGATTTGAAAAGGTTTGATCAAAGTTTAGGTTAAATCCATTAATGGAAAATTAAGGGATTTAAGGGAATTTCAAGCATTTTTAAGTTGAAATTTAATTTTTGAGTTGGATTTAATTGAGTTATATTTATATTTCATTTATATATGTGAATATAAATGAGAATATAAATAAGTTTTGAGAAAATCCCAAAGGTATGATATTCTAATCAGAGCTCACCTATCTGATATTTGTGTTGCTAGCGAGGTTATATGGTTAGCACTTGTTCCCATTATAGAGAATGGAGCACCTTCACGGTTTTTTTCGGGGCTTGGATACTTACCATTGATGTCTAATGATGAATCCGACCTTTAAAAGAGTTGATGGTCGAGGGAAAGCTGATACCGATTGGGTTCAGTACCATCAGCTGTACATCACTACTTTGGAGGGTCGGAGGGATCACATTGTCATTGTCGATGACACTGATAGATAGAAGCCCTTCCCATAATTAGGTCGCGCTGCTTTTTTTGCTCAAGCCCTATTGATCCATAATGACATAATACTACCCCAGCACACCGAAGCTTATGTAAGATAATAGTTTAACTACAAATTTTCTTAGATCTTTGTCGCTTTTCATAGTAATAATTTTAATATAGAGCATATCTTAGACATAGGGCATATTCTAGCCTTTCTTTGACGCCCAGTGACTGACTTTCGGCAATAAGTATGAAAGATATGCCATTATTTGAGATCACACACATTAGCAATTGAACGCCACAGATATGTCACATGCACGCGACGCAAGTGCGATAACAGCAGAGCACTCATCTACTTATCTACGCCATCCACTTATCGCCAGAGAGCCTCAGACTGTAGATGATGTTCACCGTGATTGGGTGCCTTTAGAGACTCATAGCTGAGGGGTTACGATGTTGTAGCCGATCGGGACCATGATGTCCCATCAACCGATTGTCATTACCACCACGACTGACCGTAGTGTTGCGATAGCATATAGACGTTGTCGTAGACGATAGTTTACGGAGATCTATGTGTATTTGGTGTACTTGTAACTAGGTCTACTTAAAATATGTATTTTGTATACTTGTGCAAATCGTTCATATAAAGTAGTTTATTATTTCATTTACTACAAGGTAACTCTTCCAAAAAAAACTAGTTTAAGTAGTTTTAATTTTTTAATTTGATACTAGTACTACTACTATTATTGATATTCAATTGAATTTATAATTGCAGACTATAGACAAATACAACTTTATTACAACAAATACTTCTTATTTTTCAAAAAAAAATTATAGCAAGAAAGTCGCCCAATAATTGGATCGGAATAAAACTAGCTAGATTATCGGGCGACACAAAGATAGTCCAATGGGCGAGTTTTAGAGATATATCCATCAAGAATTATCACGAAATTATATCTATGATTACTTATTTAAAAAAAAATCTTCTTTTCTTTTTCCTTTTTTCTTGCTTTAATAACACTAATTTTATCCCAACTTGAGCATTTGTGAGAACTACGCAAATTATTTAAAATATGTGTATTTTCTTGCACTAACTTAGTTGTGTGATATTTATCAATCTCTAATAATTTAGGTTAATACTTGATAGTTTAACTATATTTATATTTTTAAATTTAATTATATTGTCCAATGATTTAATTAGATTGAATGATAACATATGACACAAAACTAAAAATTATGTCATAAAATTAGTCCCATTTTAATGAGATTGAGTTCTCCTTCGATAAATTTAAGTTTGTAAGTAAACTAAATAAACATTATTCATAAATTGTATAATTTTTATATAGCAAGTATCAATAAATCAAGCAACTCATCAACTAAATCTGATCACTACAAGAGGCGTAATCATATGATAGATTTAATAGGTATAAGCATTCAAATTTCAAAATAATTATTATATAAATATCAGTATATAGAAGATTTTAGTCGGTTTAATTAAATTGACTTCTTGGTCAATTTTTTTTCGAATATTTGAGCGAATTTATTCGCGAATTTATTCGCAAATTCAGACACACAACCCATGTATAAGAACTTGAACCTAATATCTCTTGGTTAAAAGTTAAAGTTCTTAACCACTAAGCTAAGATGTCTTACACTAGTAAAAAAAATTGACTCATGATTTAACACAAAGTGATGTGATTTGATTTTAAATTGACATAAAATTTAGAACATATTAAGATTGTCACCATATGGCAAGTCCAAGTTCCCACATTCTTCAAAATTTTCTTTTATTATTGTTATTTTTTAAATTACGAATTTTTTTAAAGAAAACAAACAAAAGCCTATATTTTTTTATTAAAATAAAATACTTAAAAATATTAAATTTTAAAAAGTTGAAGTGATGTTTGGATTATCGCTTGAGATGCCTTTTTATTTGTTTCTTTACGGAAAGGCTTGGATCCGGCTTTATTTTGAAGCTTAATTTGTATAAATATTACAAAATTATTTAATTACATCATTTAGGGATTATTTAATTACAAAATTTATTTTGAAGCTTAATTTGAGTTTATACTCAATAATCCAAATCATTTATTTTAATGAGGGGTTATTTATAGATTAGAGGGATGATATTTATGTAAATACATGGAAATCCAAACCATTCAATCGGAAGGCTCAAAATAATTTTCTTGATCATTTGATGTATTTTAAGTATTTGAATGCTCAAATGAAGTCAAAATCAAAAGATCTTGAGCTTGTTAGATTCGGCTCATCAAGATTCTCGATTTGATCATAAACACTCTATATTTAGGAACTATTTAGGGATTTAACTGATATCTCAAAGTTTCAAATGATATTTTAAGTGCTTGTTATGGACTGATTTCGACTTAGGATCAGACTGCTTTTGACATCAAGATTTATGCTTCGATTAGTGAAATTTTTAGTGTCATATTAGTTGCCCTCTTATTTTTGGATGATATTATCTCTATCATCCAAAAATATATGCCAAATAATTGAAAATAATAAATTATTCAATGAAATTTGTGGGTTCATTAACTATATACTTTGAGAGAATAGATCTTCACTGTAAGATTATGATCACCGGCGTGCGCGGCTGGGTGCTCAGAGGTGCAAGCTGATAATGGACTCGCCCGGACGCTTACTGCGCAAACCAGCGGCGTTGGTCCGAAGGCCAGCGGCGCTGGTATAGCCGCTCACCGGCACAAACGCACCGATGAGCATTTTATCCAGTTTTTTTCCATTTTTTCCCTTTCTCTTTTTTTTTTTAAATTTTTTTTCCTTTTTGGCCCTATAGTGGGTGTATAAAGCTCCTCTAGGGTCAAGTAAGAAGACACCACTCTCATATGCACTAGTGTTCCTCTGCATTGGATGAGAAATCATCTAGTAGAAGTTCAGAGCTAAGGTAAAAAATTTTTTTTTCTTTTCTTTTTGTCAGCGATGCTCTGACCTTCTTCTTAAGAGAAGGTCATTCATTTTGCTGATTAAGACTCATAGCTCATACGGCGAAGCACCGACTTTCCCTCAAGAGAGGCGTCAACTATCCTCGTCGGATCAACAAGTTTAGAGGTGATCAAGATCTATAGTTCAAACGACGAGGCTCCGGTTTTCCCTCAAGAGAGGCGTCAACTATCCTCGTCGGACCGACCGGGTTTGGAGGTGATCAAGACCCGTAAATCATACAACGAGGCTCCAATTTTCTCTCGAGAGAGGTGTCAACTATCCTCGTTAGACCGACTGGGCTTGGATGCAATCAAGAGTAGAGTTCATCTGACGCTGGTTTTCCGAGAGAGGTGTCAACCGTCCTGACAAGGTTTGAAGATCAAGTTCATAGGACGAGGCTCGATTTTCCCTCGAGAGACGCCAACCGTCCTCGCCGACAGTGTTTGGAGGTGATCAAGACCCGTATTTTCTACTTCTTCTTGTAGGAAATTGAATTTTTTGAAACTCCAATGGATGGTTCAACATTTGACAACTGCCAAGATGGCGGGGAAGTGTCAATTAAGAACCATCTCTCGAAAAACTCAGAAAGTTTGACAGGTAATTTTAAAATATCATTAAAGAGAAATAGTTTCTTTTTTATCTCATATGTATGCGTATATTTTTCGTTCGATCATTGGCAAAAAATTTTATCCAAAGCTGTCCTTGAGCAAGAAAGTCAGGAAATGATATGCCCAAGTATTGGGGTGAGTGAGTTGTTTCACACAATTCTAAGACCTTTGTCTTTCTCTCATCTTTTTTATTTTTTATGTATTTTCATAGGATGATGGCCGAAAGAAAACCAATAACGTGACAGCTACAGACAATATATCATCAACTATCACAGTTGACAGTTTAATGGTGTTACGTAAGAAATTTCATTTCCCCAATGAGTTGGTGGCTATTGTTGCCAAAAAGTTTGATCAAGCACGTTCTCCTCTGCCAGGATACTTTACTATTTCTGAGAAGATTCTTCGTGCGGGACTGTAATTCCCTTTAGCTCCTGAATTGATTGAGATCTTTAAAATATGCAGTGTAGCTTTATCACAATTTTTATTTCGAGCTTTAGTGATCATCGTTGGTTTGACTATCTTCTTTAGAGAACGTGGTGCGGCTTTAAACATCATATAGAATGTGTAGATTCACATGTGATGTTCAGAGACATGTTTCTTACCGAGCTATAAAGAATTGGATAGAATATTTAGCACAGGATCCATCTAGAAATTGGTCTAATGGGTTATTTTTTGTGAAAAATGAGTGAGGTCTCCCTGAGAGATGGGAAAGATTGAATGACCCTCCAGATTCATTGCTGATTGAAGAGAATGAAATCTTAACGACATTTAATATTCTTGATGTAGGAAGCTTGCAACATGAGATACGTCACATTGGCAATTATATAATTGAAGATAGAATATTCAAGATTGGCATTTCCATTCAGGTAGAGAGATCTCATGCTCTTCGACTAAAGAGATCAAGTAAATGTAATGAAAGGTCTCCTCATATTCACAGGATTCTTCCAAGAAGCCTGTTATGAAATCATGGTAATAGCAATGTTTCTTATTTAAATAAAAGTAGACATGTGCCGAAGTAACTATGTCAAATATTTGTGGAGAAGATGTTCGCCCCCAGTTAGCCTCTAAGAGTTTAGCTATCTCAACTCATAATGGGGGGATTCATTTCTCCAAGTCGCATATTCCTGAAGAGGTGTTAAAGCACATATGCATTGGACGTCAATGAGCAGACGAATTAGTACGTTATCTTCTCCTTCTCTTTCTTTTCTTTTTTTCTTTTTTTTCTTCGTGTAATATTTATGATTTTTTGATTATAGGTAGTCCAAACATTAGGGCTGATAGCTCATTTGGGTGTCGCTCTAGATGAGTGGAATACTGAATTTGTGAAGGTAAAATATTTGCAAGGTGAGTATGAGTGAAAGATGAGTGCTAAGGCTAAAGAAGTGACAACTGGAGGATCACCTAAGGGTGTAGAACTGAACATGTCAACTTCTCTTTCTCTCCAAAGATCAGGGTGAAGCACTGATGAGTTTGAGGTGAGGGCGGAGACTCGCTAGAAAGAGAAAAGACTCAAAACATTTACATCGAGAAGAATGTTCTTGAACAGGAGAAGAAAATATTACAGGATCATCTTTCTGAGAAGGAGTTTATAATGTTAGAAGCGGAAGCAAATGAAATCTTGTTAATGGCATTGGAAGACCTTAAGAACTCCCTAGCTTATCGCAATGCTACCGAGGATCATATCCAAGAAGCTCGTAATCATATTCTTGATGTTAACGTAAAGGACTTGGAGCGCCAATGTTTGGAGGAAGACTTCATCTGAGGATTCCTAAAAGGAATCTACTTAGTACATCACAAAATTGGAGCTAGTATTGAGAATCTGTCTCTCAGCTAAGTATTTGAAGATCCTTCTCCAGATTCAGGAGATAAAGGGGTTGAGAGTGAGTTTAAGGGAGCATCTTCCGGAGGTGAGTTGATATGGTAGTATCACTTGATGATGCATTTCTTTTCTTTTTATCTATGTATTATTATTTATTATCATTATTTTTTATCTTGAATTTTGATCCTCTCTTATATCATCATGTTAGAGTTAGCAATGATATTAGTAAACTAAAATTTTTTGATGATTTGCTCCTGTTTTATTTTGATCTATCTGAGGTGATTGGTCGGAATATTATTCGACGACGAATTAGTACGTTATCTTCTCCTTCTCTTTCTTTTCTTCTTTTTCTTTTTTTTTTCTTTGTGTAATATTTGTGATTTTTTGATTATAGGTAGTCCAAACATTATGGCTGATAGCTCATTTGAGTGTCGCTCTTGATGAGTGGAATACTGAATTTATGAAGGTAAAATATTTGCAAGGCGAGTATGAGCGAAAGATGAGTGCTAAGGCTAAAGAACTGACAACTCCAGAGGATCAACTTACCGGGTGTAGAACTGAGCTAGCGAACATGTCAACTTCTCTTTCTCTCTAGCATCAGGAGGTGAAGTGTACTCGTGATGAGCTGATTGAGGTGAGGGCGGAGACTCGCTAGAAAGAGAAAAGACTCAAGACATTCTGAGAGAAGAATGTTCTTGAACAGGAGAAGAAAATATTACAGGATCATCTTTAGAGAAGGAGTTTATAATGTTAGAAGCGGAAGCAAATGAAATCTCGTCGATGGCATTGGAAGACCTTAAGAACTCCCTAGCTTATCGCAATGCTATCGAGGACCATATCCAAGAAGCTCGTAATCATATTCTTGATATTAACGTGAAGAACTTGGAGTGCCAATGTTTGGAGGAAGGCTTCATCTGAGGATTCCTAAAAGGAATCTGCTTAGTTCATCGCAAAACTGGAGCTAGTATTGAGAATCTGTCTCTCAGCTAAGCATTTGAAGACCCTTCTCCAGATTCAGGAGATGAAGGGGTTGAGAGTGAGTTTAAGGGAGCATCTTCCAGTGGTGAGAAAGACGTTGATATCATGTAGTATCATTTGATGATGCATTTCTTTTCCTTTTATCTATGTATTGTTATTTATTATCATTATTTTTTATCTTGAATTTTGATCCTCTCTTATATCATCATGTTAGAGTTATCAATGATATTAGTAAACTAAAAATTTTGGATGATTTGCTCCTATTTTATTTTGATCTATCTGAGGTGATTGGTTGGAATATTATTCGACGACGCTAACCTGTACGGAAGAGGTTGTGGGAAGTCCACCAGGGACTTTTTGGCCTATCCTAGGTATTAGTCAAAATATTATTTGACGTCTTACCTGTATGGAAGAGGCTGTGGAATGTCCACCAAGGACTTTTCGACATATCCTAGGTATTAGTCAAAGTGTTACTTGACTTCTTACCTATATGGAAGAGGCCGTGGAATATCCACCAAGGACTTTTTGACCTATCCTAGGCATTAGTCAAAGTGTTACTTGACTTCTTACCTGTGTGAAAGAGGTTCGATCAAATCCCCTTGGGATTGATCATGCCCCGACTGAGACACAACGTGAGTTGTGCATTTCTCAAGTGGGAGGATTAAATGAAGGAGATTGTTCATATTCAACAAGCTTGAAAGAAAAGACCATAAACTCATTGCTCTGATAAGGTCGGTGATACAATAATAAGATAATTTTAACAAAGATATGAGTTTGAAGAGGAAATGACAAACGGGACAAAATAAAAGTTGCAATATTTATGCAGTAGGAATTACTGGTAATACTTTCGGAGATTCTCCGTGTTCCATATTCGAGGTAAGGTTTTTCCCTTTAGATCCTTGAGCTTAATTGTTCCTGGCTTGACCATAGTTGTAACCACATAAGGGCTATCCCAAAGAGGTGATAACTTATTGCGTTGAGGGCCTTTGCCCGTAGCTTCAAGACTTCGCATAACCAAGTCACCGACATAGATGGGACGGGATTTCACATTTCTGTTGAAGTGATGAGCTACCCTTTGGTAGAAACAGGGGCCATGACGAGTTTCGAGAGTAGGTCCAAGTTCTGCATGCTTTTTCATTACTATTATGATTGAATGATTGAACTCTTGGACTTGATATCCTGATATTTACTGGTATAATAGCTTCTATGCCGAAACACTAATTATATGGTGTCTCACTAGTCAGAGTTCACGATGTAGTTCGGTAAGCCCAAATAACATTAGAGAGCTCCTCAACCCATTGCCCCCGAGCCTTCTCGAGATGCGATTTTAACCTTTTGAGTATAATCCTGTTGGTAGCTTCAGTATGTCCATTAGTTTGAGGATGAACTACAGCCGTATGTAGCAGTTGAATGTGAAGATCTTTACAAAAAGATGTAAAAACTTTTCCAATAAATTGAGTTCCATTGTCAGTGATAATCTTTGCAGGAAGACTGAATCGACATATTATATTTTTCTAAACAAATTATTTAGCATTTATCGATTTTAGCAGTGGTTCTCCACCCATTTAGTGAAGTAGCCTAAAATGATAAATTTTCATTACATCGGAAAATATCTCATGATATCAATTCTCCATTGAGCAAAAGGCCACGGGCTTTAATGGGATGAAAGCTCTGTATGTGGTATGTGAGAGAGGTTAGAGTGCAACTGACAACTCGCATATTTTTTATGAAATCCAAGGCATCTTGCTTCATCGTAGGCCAATAGAACCCTTATCTTAAAATTTTAAGGGCTAACTCCCTTCCTCCAAGGTGTTCTCCACATATCCCAGAGTGAACCTCTCTTAATGCATAATCGGCCTCTGACGATGAGAGGCATTCAAGGTATGGCCCAGAAAAAGCTCATTTATTTAGTTCACCTTCGATAATAATAAAGTTTGTAGCTTGCCTTCGCAGACGAGTTGCAGTAGTTGGGTCTTCAGGAAGGGTCCCTTCTTATAGAATGGATATGATGGGGTCCATCCACGAAGGTTCTTTTGTTTCATTAATCGCTTGTATTACCCATGTCCCTTGGATACTAGAAAAATATATTCCTCAACATGCCTTCTCTTAAATATATCTTTAGTAGTAGAGGTAGCGAGCTTAGCAAGAGCATCAGCTCGTGTGTTCTTCTCTCACAATATGTGAATAATTTGATGTGTCTTGATATGGACAAGAAGTGACTTCACCAAACTGAGGTATTGTGCTAGCTAGGGATTATGAGTATTAAAGTTTCCCTCAACTGGAGGCGATAAGCTGAGAGTCAGTGTGGATCATTAAGTTTTGAGATTCACAATCAATGCCAAGTCTCAACCCTGCAATGAGAGCATCATATTTAATCATATTATTGGTTGCAAAGAATTTTAGGCGAAGTCCATATTCTAAGATATCATGTTGGGGGAAAATAAGTAAGATTCCTGCTCCAGCACCAGTATTTCCTAAAGCTCCATCAACATAGAGGGTCCATTGAAGAGATGAAAGGGGTGTAATTGATAGTTCATTTGGAGTAGGGGCAGCGCATTCCACTATAAAGTCTGCAAGTACTTGAGACTTTATGTCTGGCTTGGATAGAAAATGGATATCGAACTCTCACAATTATAAGGACCATTTGATTAACCTCCTAAATGCCTCTGGTTTCTGTAGAATGACCCTCAATTGGTAAATGGGTATAAACATCGATGGTGTGAGCTTGGAAGTATGGACGTAATTTTCACGCTGAGAAAACTAAAGCCAAATTCATCTTATCTACCAGTGGATAATGACTTTCTATATCAGAGAGAATTTTGCTGATATAGTAAATTGGTCCTTGTATTGAATTTTTCTCTCGCACTAAAACTGTGCTCTCTCGCACTAAAACTGTGCTTATTGCATGGGAAGAGACTGCGAGATATAAGTATAACATCTCTCATTGGATAGGCTTGGATAATAAGGATGGAGATGCTAAATATTCCCTTAGTTACTCAAAAGCAGCTTGACATTCATTAGTCCACTGAAAATTATTATTTTTAGCTCCCTTTAATATTTTAAAGAATGACAAGTATTTATCCCCAGAACGGGCTAAAAAGCGGGATAAGGCAAAAATTCGTCCATTCAAGTGTTGAACTTCTTTGATATTCTTTGGAGGAGCCATATCTCTGAGTGCTCTGATTTTTTCGGGATTAGCTTTAATCTCACGGTGGGTGACCATGAACCCAAGAAATTTTTCCAATGTAATCCCAAAAGCACACTTGGTCGAGTTAAGTTGCATGTCAGAACGTCGAAGAAGGTTAAAGCATATTTCTAAGTCAGAAATATGTTGTAATTCTTCCAAACTTTTTACTAACATGTCATCCACGTATACTTCTATTGTGTGGCCTAAGAGATCTTTAAAAATCTTATTCAAAAGGCGTTGATAGATAGCACCAGCATTTTTTAACTCGTATGACATAACTTGGTAACAATATAAACATTTATATGTTTGAAACGATGTGGCTTCTTCATTCGTTAGGTCCATTTTTATTTGGTTGTAACCTGAGTAAGCATAAAAAAACTGAGCATTTGATGCCCAGACGTAGCATCGACCAATTGAATAATTCGGGAGAGGAGAAAACTATCTTTCATGCAAGCTTCGTTGAGATCAGTGTAATCAATACACATTCTCCGAGTTTCATTTGCTTTCTTAATCATGACAACATTTGCTAGCCATGTAGAGTAATGTACTTCTTATATGAATCTCACTTCTAAGATCTTGTTAACTTCTTATTCAATAGCTTAGAGGTGATCAGATGCAAAACTCCGCTTCTTTTGGATGATCGATTTGAATGTTGGATCAATCTTGGGAGATGATCACATCGGTCGCACTGTGCATATCTGGACTCTAAACAAAGATGTCTTGATTTTTGCACAAGAAGTCTATGTATTTTGCCCTCTGTTCATCTGAGAGCAGAGATCCGACTTGCATTGTTCATAGATGTTGGTCATCTGACAATAAAACAGGGAGCAAGTCTTCTGCAGGCGAAGTTCTCTGGGTATTTCTTCATCTCAAAAATTAAAATTCGTCAAGTCACCAAGGGTGTATTGAGCTGAAAACATGATTGTGCTATTTGTTGATTTTCATAGATCACTCCAACCCCAATGGGGGTTAGGAATTTCACATTAAGATAATATACCGAAGTAATAGCCCCAAAAATTGATTGGAGGGGCCTTTTGAAGATAGTGTTGTATGTCAAATCTGACTTGACCACCATGAATTGAATTGAATGAGTCACTTATCGAGGAAACTCTCCGAGAACAACAGGAAGGGTGATTACCCCCTCCACTCGCATAGGGCGATTACTAAACCCATATAATGGTCCTACAGCGGGTTAGAGCTTTTTCTTAACCAAGCCTATGCTAAGAAATGTGGAGTAAAATAAGACATCGATAGAACTCCCATTATCAATCAAAATTCTCTTAATATTATAACATAGATTACCGATCTCTACACTGATGATAAGTGAATCTTGATAGGGAACTCGGACTCCTTCTAAGTTTGAGTCTTTAAAAGTGATAGAATAATTAATACGAGATTTCTTTAACTCTAGTTCTTCGGAGGTGGCAATGAGGACTTGATTAGATAGTAGTGGTCCTTCTGTGACTGTTTCAATTTCTCCATCTATCTAGCGACTATTTTATTATTTATATGATGATTGCCCTGGTTGCCCCCAATTGGAATTATGTTTGCTTGAGTCGATTAATTCTGCATAAATTGACGTAGATATCCTTATTAAAAGAGCCTCTCGATTTCTTCTTTGAGTTGCTCACATGCTTCAGTAGTATGTCCACGACTTCGATGAAAGTGATAATATTGCTCCTGATTTCCTGAATTTGGTTTCAACGGATGTGGCCACTTGATTATCTCTACATCTTAAATGGCCATCAAGACGTTAACACGAGATATAATCAGTGGTGTGTATTTCTTTTCTGGTCATGGTTCACGTCACTGATGTGAGGGCCGTGGAGGGAGATCATGACTGTCTTGTTGCTTCTTTTGATGGGATTGTCGATCTGTGTTCCCTGGGGCACTCTTATATTTTCGTGTGGATTGTTCAAATTATTCACGATGGGCATTAATAGCCTCATCGACAGAAATTTGTGCTTCCACGCGATGAACCAAGTCAGCGTATGAGCGGACCATATCTCGCATTAGTGACGAGTAGAAAGGCCCAGGATGGAGCCCTCCAAGGAAAAATTCTCTTAATAGTTCAGGATCTACTCCAAGTATTTGGCGAACCTCTAAGGAGAACTTTTGAAAGTACTCCTTAAGTGATTCACCCTCATTTTTTGATGAATGCTTCAGAGATGAGAGGAATCTTTAATGATCCTCCGATTTGCAATAAACTGTTCTACAAAAATCTTGGC
This sequence comes from Cymbidium sinense, assembly GCA_021442155.1. Classification (NCBI taxonomy): domain Eukaryota; kingdom Viridiplantae; phylum Streptophyta; class Magnoliopsida; order Asparagales; family Orchidaceae; genus Cymbidium; species Cymbidium sinense. The sequence continues at coordinate 11,638,847 of CM038216.1, read as the reverse complement.
GAGTTTGTCAAAGGTGTGGATGGATCTTCTTAGAAGGGAGTAGAACTAAGTGCGAGCCTGACCCTTGAGGGTAACTGGAAAGACCTGACAAAAGAGTGTGTCAGGAGCTCGTTGGATATGCATGATGGTCCTATAATGGTCGATGTGTTCATATGAGTCAGTTGCTTCATCATAAGAGTCGATGCTCGAAAGCTTGAACTCTACGAGAATAAGATGTTGAAGAATAGTTTCAGTCAAAGCTGAAGACTTCTAATAGCCGCAATGAGAGGAAAAATGATTTTCATCTTTAAAGTGAAATTCTTCTTGCACTAAGCATTGTAATTCCACACGTACAACATGACAGGTGGAATCAATAGGACGAGTACATGCCAAGCTACCTGCAATAATTGGTGAATTAGCAATCAGTTGAGCTGCAAGTGATGAATGGGTAGAACTAGATGTGTCAATGAGGTCAGCATTCACAGTTTGGAAGTAGAGGAACTTCAGTTTGATGACGAGAAGGTCCCGTTTTGGCATTTTGACCTCCACTGGCTAACGATTGATCTTGGGGGAGATGAGTTTGCCGTAGTAGTGGTTGTTGTGGTTCTCATAAAAGTTGGATTATCTCATTTTGAGACTCTTTCATTCAGCATACACGATCTTCTAGATAGATTCCTGTTGTACCTTTATCGATTGTGTCATGCCTATCGGGAAGGGGTCGACATCCTGTCATCGGTTTCGAGATGACGGAGTTGGAGCATAAGGCTCAATTATTGCGAGTATTGCACTTGTTGGTCATAATGTAGATGTTCACAGAGATTGTGATTGTGGGTTTTGCTTCTCATAGACGGCGTCAAACTGTTGCATGCTAAAAAATTAGTTGTGATAGAATAAAAGTTTACGCCTCAACCTTGTTGTAAAATCCAGCACACACAGATATTTGAAGAATGAATAAGAAAATTCTAGGATTTTTAAATGAAAAAAATCAAGAGGAAAACTACGCTCACCCAAGAAAACTAGATGACAATGATGATCGATGGTAGTGGCGACGAATACGCAGGTTGGTCGGTAGTGGAGACAGTGGACCTGCGTGGTTATGCGGATGAAGACGCGCGAGACATGGTGCAATTTGAGGTCGCGTGGTCACCGCGGTCAAGGGTCGAAATGGTAAGACAATTGGAGATTTTCAAGCTTTAGAGCTCTCTTCTCCCTCATGAAGAATGAGGCCATTTATTAGGAACGACGCTTCAGAATACACGCAAAATCCAAACCACCCATGACGGCTCAAAATGATTCTCTTGATCATCGATGTATTTTAAGTATTTGAATTTCAAATGAAGTGAGAATCAGATCTTGATCTTGTTAAATCCGCCACACGCCGATTTGATCATAAACACTCAATATTTAGAAACTATTTAACCGATATCCCAAAATTTTCAATGATATCTGATTCGACTGGATCGATTGCTTTTGACATCAAGATTCGTGCTTCGATTAATGAAATTTTTGGTGTCATAACAATATATATATAACTATCAAATTCATGTATTTAAGTATGTTCAAAAAAATTTTGAGTAAGAATTTTATTGTGAATTTTTAGATGATTCTAATTTTATAAATATCAAGATTTTTATTACTATGTATATAATTGCACATTTTAACTATGGGCTAAAAGTTTTGAGAGATTAAAAGCTAAATAATTTTTTACATTGAAATTGCAAGTATTTATAGATCGGAGAATTTTGTATACATAAAAGTGCAATAAAACTTATGCTCAGGCTCAAAAATTAAATTCTATGAATAACAATTAATCATTAATTGGTATATTTACATCAATATATTTTTAAAATTTTAAAATAGCTGTTAAATTATTATTTTTAAACATGTTAATAATATCTTTGCTTGAGAACTCTATGTATCAATCCTCAATTTCTCTCTAATTAAAGCTTTAAAACATCATTAAATAGTATATATTAAGAGCCAAATTAATTATATAGAGTTGTACACTCTCAAATATTGCTCAATCATAATATAAGATAAATTTATTATAATCATAAATTCAATGAATCAATTGATATCTATAGATTTTTTTTTTTACTTTATTAAGAAATATAGATTAACGTAAGATAAAAATCAATCATAAGATAAGACAATTTATTAATCATATTTATTTTTTAACTATTTAAGCATATATTATGATGTTCATAATCACATAAAAGCTTCTAATTCTTATCATATCATGTATGGTTGGCAAAATTGAGTAATAATATGAGTGTATATGAAATTTTGACAGTTTAAAATTTTTTTTTAAGGCACATAAATTAAAAATTAAAATAATCATCGATCTACAAATGCAGTCGTTAAAAGAGAATGATTATAAATATTATATATATTCTAGAATTTTTTTTCTAATTATATATTTAGTAATTGAGTTTTTATAATCATTGATATAATATTAATAATTTAAACTAAAATATATTTTATTATAATAAATTAATATTTATACTATTTTTGATGTACTTTAAATTAAGATATTATATATAAATATTAAAAAAATTTTAAATATTAAATATATTTTTATATGAATTTTATAATATATATGTAAATTCTCTTGGTTTTATGAGTATAAAAAGTTGAAAGGTACGGAGGCTTCGAGTAGGGCTGTCAAAAAAAAAGCTTCGTTGTCATGAATAGTGTGTTGAAAGTAGTGTTGTTCTGCTCATTAACTAAACGCGAAGCAACGTACATTTTTCGTTTCGATATATAAACGAGAAATTTAAACAATCATTTGTTCGACGTATTGGCTCGAAATAAATAAAAAATTATATTATATTATATTATATTATTATTATTATTATATTATATTATTTTATTTATTACTATTATTATTATTATTATTATATTGCTATTATTTTTATTTATTATTTATTATCATTATTATTATTATTATTTTTTATTATTTTAATTATTATTCTAATATATACATTATTTAACATATTATCACAAGACGCATATGCTGGTTAAATCTTATGTTATACAAAAGACGTTTGAATCCTCACCAAAAAAAGCTTGTTGTCGAGAATACTGCTTGTCGTTAGCTCATTTAGTTAAACGAGTAACAGAACGACATTTTAAGCTCGATATATAAACGAGCCGAACAATAACAAAACAAATTTCAAACGAGCAAACACACAAACAAGAGTTATGTTCGCAAGCGTTTTACACCCCTAGCCAGAGAGCCTTATACGCATGGCGGCCCATGTATGAAAGAGATCCCCAGGGAATTTCAAATGGACCCACACGTGGGACCCGCTCCACCTCGTGGTGGTTTTTTTTTTTGGAGAATTTGAGGGCAGAGCCCAATTTCATTCCAATGAGTAGGGGTGTGCATTTTTTGATTAAAACCGAAAATCCAAACCGAATTTTTGAATTCAGATTGGTTCTAAAAATTTTTTGGATTTCGATTTTGGATTTAGTAAAATTCGGTTTTCGATTTTCAGTTCGATTTTGTATTATTTTAATCCGATTAAACCGATTAAATCAAAAATAGCTAAAAAATCGATTTTTTTAGAAAATTCCTCTCAAAAAAGTAATTTCAATGATAAATTTGTATATTATTAGTTTCATTTGTTAAAGAGTTATTTGATTTTATATGAAATGATTTGATAAAATGATGTAATTCTTTGATTAATAATTATTAATAATTATATTTTCAATTTTCAATTTTTCTAAATCGAAAAACCAAAAATAATTCGACGGATCGGTTGGTTTATTGATTAAACGGATCGATTTTTTCGGATTCTGGATTTAAAACCGAACGGTTTAACAAATTTCAAAACCGATCCATCCAAATCGACTGATTGCACACCCCTACCAATGAGAAATATAACAAATTACAAGTAAATGTTAACTATGAGTCAAGGGGAACCCTATACCAAATAAACAGAAAGACACATATGAAGGAAATAAACTGAGCAAATAACTCAATGGACTCAGAAACAAAGCACTTAAGAGCGCATAGAAACCGATCCAATATTCCCAAATGAGCTTCTGACGGTTGACGACATCTGCCCTCCAATGGGGAACTAGGAAATGATACTAGAGAAAGGGGGATCCCACGGGGAAGAGGGCCTTTAATCTAGGTTGCAGATGTAGTCCCTCCAGAAGGAAGCCTCAAAACTGCAAAAGGCCAAAGTAATATACCTAGCAGCACACGTCTCATCATCGTCCTATCAAAAAACCCATTGGCGACAGAGGGACCCAAGGCAGCAGTCCAAAACCAACCGGCTAAACAAACTCCAAACAGGAGAGCCAACCAGCACAAAAGGGCAGCACCAACCCTGCCACAACAAAACCAAACCAGTCCACCAACAATGGCCAGGAAACCGCTAGAACCACTCAGCCATCAAAGTAGAAAAATCGAGGCCCCCAAAAGACAGCCAACCCATCCAGTCACCACCAAACAAACAGAGCCCCCAAACGAATAGCCTAGGACCAAAGAAGACCAGCCAACCGAGAAAAAAAGGAACCAACCAACACAAATGGCCACGAACCACGGCCAACCGAATAACCAAAGCAATCCAAAACCAAAAACACCAGAAAATCCCTAAAACACAAACAAAAACAGAAGGAGACAACCTGCAGACCAGCAGCATCCACCCAGGAAGGCAACAGAAGGAGGAAAAGATAAAACAACACCACCCAGATCAACCTGACGACAAGGAAATAAAAAATAGCCCGCAGAACCAAAGCCGGCAAACCCAGCAAAATAAGCCACTGGAAGCATCAACAGAACAAAATCCCACTAAAGAGAAGTATCGGGAAAACAGAAGTCCCAAAATTAGACCAATTCTCCATCATCTATTTAATCTCAAGTTGTGAGTCCACTAAAGCACCGCTAATTTAGCAGCCACTTAAAAGTCATCCTACAAGTAGAGTCTCTTTAAGACTTTATGATTCATAAGGGAAGCGGCAGATAAAACAGAATGGAGGGTCGGGTGGAAAAGAAAAAAATTACCAGTTGATAAAATAAACCTGATGATATTTAAAGAAAAGGGGCATCCAAAAAAAGATGAGAATGTGATTCTTTTTCAGCATTGCAAAGAGAACAATCCAAGATAGAACCAAGCCCTCTTCAATTTAGCACATCAGAAATTTTGAGCCCATTCAGGGTAGCCATCCAGCAAAAAACTGCATAGTTTATAGCATAGCCTTTGAACTAAATGTCATTTGACCAATCCACTGGCGGTTGAGTTTCATATATACTTCTCAAAACATAATTATTTCCGAACCCAGTCTCTCCTCTCCAACTAATAGCATCCTGCCCATAGTGTAAGACAATCTGCTTAATGATTTGTGAACAATCCGAGAATTTAAATGCTTGATTTTAGGAATTAAAGTGATAGCACTATGTTTAAACACCTCAGGAAGCTTCCGAGTTTTAAAAAAGTGGTGAGCTACCAAAAGGAATTGTTCGCCAATAATATCCCAATAGTGAGTAAAGAACTTGGAAGTAAAACCATCTGGCTCAGGAGTCTTATCTTCATTTATACTGTGGAGAGCCTTAATAATCTCCATGTCAGTAATAGGATCACAAATTTCCTTTAGAAGGGAATGATTTATAATCGAGCCAACTGGAACATCGAAACAAGATACCTCATTTGAATAGCCTATTGAACAGGCTAGAATAATAAAGGCAAATTTCAAATGCCATATTAGATGGAGACCTGATAGTACCCCTTTCCACAATGAGATAATTTATCTAGTTACTATTCCTCATTTCCTTGATAGAGCAATAAAGGAACTTGAGATCGTCATCAGCATTAGAGAGCCAAGAGATTTTATCCCTCTGTTTCACCCATATACTCTCCTTCCTAACAGCCTCTTGGTATTTAGCATTAATGTCATGCAAGCATTGTGTATAGTGGTCGTTGGATGGCTCCCTTTCAATTAACCCCAAATAGTGCTCCTGGCCTGATTTAAGATTCAAAATCTACAGCTCAAGAGGGGAAGGGTAATTCTTTAGAAGTTTTAAGGCCTCTTTAACCGATTACAACTTTTTGAGGAGAAGCACAATTGGATCCCCATAGACATATTTTGACCAAGCCGCCATGACCAATGACTTAAAATTGGGAAGATGAACTCAATAATTCTGAAAAATAAATCGATGTATCCTATGGTGCTGATTGTTTATATATATGATCAAAGGTGAGTGATCTGAGGATAATGGGGGAGGCACCTTGTAGGATGAAGAGTGGTAATTGTCCAACCAGAAGAAATTACATAATACTCTATCTATCTTTGATTTGATTGGGTAGTCCACCCTGAGATTAGACTATGTGAAGAAGAGCCCAGAACTAGATAGATCCATTAACCCAGCATCATTAACACAGTCTTGAAAATCAGACAATCGGCTAGAGGGGGGAGGATTCCCACCCATCTTCTCATGAGTATAGAGAATACAATTAAAATCTCCAAGAATCAACCAAGGATCATTCATAGAAGCAGAGATATGCCTAAGGGTTGTCCAGAGATCCAGTCTATCGTTGGCTGCATTATGAGCATAAATCCATGAAACAAAGAAAAACCGGTTAGAGGGAAGACTTACTTTCCCATGAATGATTTATGAATTTATAATGATGGGAATAAAGGAGAGCGCATCTGAATTCCATTTCAGCCAGATACAACCTCCAAGGGATTGATTAAAGTTGTCATCGCTATCTTTAGAAGAAAACAAGCTAAGTTTTTTCATAACTGCAGGATTCACAATGGAGTCGGTGCTGATCTTGGTTTCCAATAGATAAAATATATTAAGATGAAATTCCTTGACAATACGAGCACAATCACGAATCCGGCCTTCAGTCATCAAACCCCTCACATTCTAGCTACCGAGTTTGGGGATTGACATAGAACTATTTAATGATTTTTGTCTTTCTTCTTTATCTTTTGGACAAGGAAGGAGGCATTATTTAGGAATTTAGTGTTGTCTTTCTCCAAGAGAATCTTTCCTGGGGTTTTAGGGATGGTATCTTGAGATCTGGTAGATAAAGTTTTAGGGGGAGAGGAAGCAGTCGAACGAGTGGTAATGGTGTAAGTGGTGTTAAGGCTAGATGTGTGATGAGGGTCGGACTGCTCCCCATTCATGACAGGGTCGGTCTCCTCTAAGTCTTGTAACGGAGGGGACTGGGCCAGAAGTTGGTTGAGGTCATTTAATGAGGTTTGGATGTGGGGAGGAAATGCCTCAGAGGGAGTTTCCTCCACAACTAAGGGAGAAGGATCCTCAATAGTAGCCGACTGGTCTATCGTATGAGTGGTAGCGGCTGTAGGATTATTAGGAGCAACATTCAAAGGTGGCCGGGTTTGCAAGGTTTGAGGTTTCCTACTTCTGCTACGCCCCCTAACAAGGGGATGGGTGGAGGGATTTAAGGGGCAGCTCATATGGTCATGAGAAAAGGTAGAGCACTTGGCTTCCAATCATAGATAATAGACTATTCAAATTTCACCCCATTAAGTTCAACATCACACAATCAAGAAGTAATGAAGAAGGTCAAACCTGAACACAAATGCGGGCAAAAGTTAGTCTGGCTTTAGAGGCCATAAGATTGTCCACCGCAAGAGGGATCCCAACTTTACTAGTGACTTTGGAGAATCCTTCATCATTCCAGCAGCACAATGGAAAGTTCGAAAGCTTGATCCATAAGAGAATTTCGGAATAATTTTTTTTTATTGGTCTGAAGTCCCATGACCATTTCCTAAAAATAAAGGGTTTTCTATTTAGGAAGCAAGGACTGCTATCCCATACAAGATCATAATCCTCCTTGCAAGAGAATCGAAAGAGAAAAAAATCCCCCGCCAAAGTAAGCAAATCTAAATGCCCCTTAAAAGACCACTTTCTTTTAATTGCGACTAAGAGAGAGCCGTAAAAGGGACGTTTCTCAATCGCATGCCCTATGAGCGAGAGCTCCCAATCTTTCTGCCCCTCAACAAGTTCTGCCTCAAAAAAAGAAATTTCAGAATCGACGGATGGAATAAAGGCAAGAGAAACGTTATTTACCCTGATTAGAGCTTACTAAGGCTTTCCAATTACACGCAAGGGGGGCGGGTTGTTGCGACAAAACTGTCGGCCTAGCACTGGAACCCGACCCAATAGCATAGAAGAGATGGGGGAAAGAGGAAGAGGAAGCTAAATCCATGACCAAAACCGAAGCAACCAAAAGGATAAACAGAAGCAAAAAACCCCCTAGGTCAACCAAAAAATAAGGTCTCTGGTCTCAGCCGGAGAAGGGGAAACCAGCACCAACAAACCAAACCTCTAGAACAAAGCGCCGAACAAGAAAAAAGGTGAGAAATCAAACCAGATAGCCATCGGCTTCAGCGGAGAAAGGAGGAAGAGGAAACCCTAAGGATCGAGAGCACAGCAGCCGACATCCCTTCCCGCATGAACGCCGATTTCAGTTAACAGATTTTTCGGCTTCTTCTTCCTCCCATCGTTGCCGAAATATGACTCCGAAACCCTAACAGAACAGTTTAGTTGCGGATGCCTCGTGGTGGTTGACTTCCAACATTAGATTTTTCGAATCCACAGTACAGAATATTGTGCCTGCAACAACATCCACGTTTCATTTTTTCGTGGAGATTATAAATTATATCTGCCTTTGTTTTATTTTTTATTTTTTTACTATTGTTTACATTTATGTCATTTTAACAGTAAATTCTAAATATATAAATTTTGAATTAAAATCACTATTTAAAAATTTAAACTATAGATCATTAAATTAAATTCTTTTTTTTTTCGTATCATGTTAATTTATAGAATTTAATTAGAACTTAATTTTATCAATGTTGAATGAGTGATCTATGATAAAAAAAAATCAATATGAGTCATTTGATAGATTAGTTTAAAATTTTTAATAAAATAATCAAAACTCCAGTCTTAAAAATTATAAATATAGCTCATTTTTCATATGAGAAATTAGCTTAAAAAAGAACTTAAAATTTTGAAAAAATCTAAAACTCTACACGACAATCAACACCAACTATCACCATCAACCACTATCATTTTATCACTATTACTTAATCATCATTGTCCAATCACTAATGTCTAATCACCATCATTTAAATACTATCATTAATCACTATCAAGTAACTCCAACTACTGCCAATCATCATTATTTGAAAAACTTTCAAGATTATCTACTAGTTTTGTGTCGCATGCAATCTATAACTTATATGGATGCATTGAGTCATGAAATCATCTTAAAACATCAAAATCAAACCTAAATTAAACGAGCTAATTATTAACTTTAAATCATAACGGGATACAAAGTAACCGAAATTCACATATTTCTCAATCAACATAGAATATATAAATAGGCAGAGATGGATGCAAAGCAACCAAAATTGCTGACATCCACGACACAAGATAACTTATCACCACGTAAACAAACATTCACACAACAAAGATGACCCAACGGTAACTAATTCAAATCCATCCCAACCCAGCAAACCCTAAATCCCACTTCACTCTACTCCATATCTCCTCCTGAGAGAGCCAACAAACTCATGGATTTTCTTCGGTTCATACAGGCTCTTGGCCACGCTCTCTCGCTCCTTGGAACGCTGCGCCCACGACACCAGTTTGGGACACTCCTGCTCGATGCTGAACTCGGCGTAAGTCTCGTAGCTATAGAACCAACTCGTGAAGGGAGCCAGAGCGATGTCGACTTGAAGGTGTTGCCGCCGAAGTACTTCTTATCGCCGAGCTCAGCTTCAAGCGTCTTCAAGATCTGGATGAACTCTTCCTTTGCTTCCTGCAAGGCCTCGCCCTTCAGTTTCCACAGTCTGGTGCCGCAGTCATAGACCTGTACAATTAGAATGGAAGAAGGAATGACTTCGATGAAGAGTTTGCTATTCACTGGAGTGCGAAGACTTAAAAGAATGCTTGTTTTACTGGAGAACATTTTCAGAGACAAGAAATCCTGTACAGAACAGACTTATTTATTTTAAGAAATTAGATGGATTCAAAGTAAAATAGGGTGAACATCTCCATGCGTAGCATTCATCCTAAAGAATGTATAAAGATGTTTTCTTATCATTTCTTCTAAGAGGCTGTTTGATTGCGTGTATTTGGAGTATACTGCATTTCAAATACATGCATTTTAATTTTTTGGATAATTGGTTACAACTAAAATAAATTTTCAATGTGCCTGCATTTGGAATATAGTGTAAAGAATCATGTAAATGAATTGATGTAAAGGATTACTTTATAATTGTTTGGTTGAGGCTTTTCAAATTCATTTTCATTTTTGTTTGGTTAAAACGTAATGTAAAAGTAAATTGATGACGTCGGCGGCAGATGCGGTCTGGCGGCCGGCATGAAGCGGCGGCGGTGTGGCGATAAGCGGCGTGACGGCGGGCAGCGACCGGCGAGCCGGCGGCCAGCGGGACGGCATAGCGGCCAGTAGCCCGCCGTCACTTTACATTGGCGTGTATTTGGAATTGATTATCGAATTCATCTACATAAACACTTTGTTTGAAATCTTAATTTTACTTGAAAAATTTGAAATATTAGCGTGTGCATTCATCTACCAAACAACAAATGTAATGTATTCTCATTAGAAATGTCATTTTCGATGTATTTGGAATTTGTCCGATTTGAGCGAATTCCAAATACACCGGCTAATGTAAAGTAATGTGGCGGTCGCCGCCACTGCCGCCACGCCATGTAAGCGGTCGTAGCCGAGACGTCAACAGATACTTTACATTACATTTTTTTCAAAAAGCGAAAGTTATGAATTTATAAAACTCTCAACCAAATCAATGTAAAGTAATCCTTTTACATTAAATTCATTTTACATTACATTACTTTTATACTTCATTCCAAATACAAGTAACCAAACAGCTCCTAAATGAAAATTGTCTAAGTACTTCCTTGTAAGTATAGCATTAAAAAAAGGAACTTGAACTTAGGTGGATAGAAAATCATTTTTCTGATTGCGAATCTCAGTTTAAACAAATTAAATTTGTCCTCATACCCTATATACTTGACAGTCAAATGAACTAATTCTCAAAGTGACTATTCATCGATTCTACAAAGAACTCAATCGCGCAATATGAGAGGTATTAAACACAGAGAAACAGAGATTTCATACCTTCTTGTCCACGTAATCAGCCCAGAACCGAGCCTGGGCCCGTGCGTACGGGTCAGAGGGCAGGATAGGCACCTTGCCGGGCCAAACCTCATCGATATACTGAACAATTATGAGAGATTCGCACACAGGCTTGCCATCGTGTAGAAGAACAGGGATCTTCTTGTAAATCGGGTTCGACTTGAGAAGCAACTCCCTCTTATTCGACAAGTTCTCTTCCCTGTACTCATATTCCACCCCCTTCTCCGCCAACGCAATCCTGCATCGCTGTCCGAAAGGGCTAGACCAGAGATCCAGCAGCTTCACTCCCTTCTCCTCTGCCATTATTTTTCGCTCTTTTGAGTTTCGCTAACGTATGAAGGCAATCTGTTCGATGAAAAGTCTGCGACGAGGTGGATTTATATAGTGGCAAATGAGGCGGTGAGTCGTTTCTGGAGAGTTCTGATTTGGGATTAATGTTAGTGCTTACCTCTCGGGAAAAGGGAAGTCACGCGAATTAATTTGTACGGTGGATTTGTGCGGCTGTAACTCATTGGGATGCGCGGTGTGATATCCAAGGTTCCAACGAGTGAACGAGAACGATAGTTGCCGCATGCCATATTTAGGAGAAAATATTACATATGAAGTTGGAATCTAATTTTTAATCCATATTCTAATCACATTTTTATATATATATATATATATATATATATATATATATATATATATATATATATATATATATATATATATATATATATATATATATATATATTACTTTAAATTTTATTCAAAATAATATAAAAAATTATTTGAAGTCAAATATCTCAATTTCATTGAAGCCCAAATATACATAAAATATTTTTTCCATATTTAGGCATGAGTCTTCTTCAATATTTTATAAACTAGTAATATTACAGATTCACAAATGCATCTGAATAATATTTTAAAAATTAAAAATATTTTAAGAATTAATTTTTCTAAAATAATTTTTTTATTGCGTACTAAAAAATCAATTACAGTTGAATAAAAGTTCACGTCTCAGCTTTATTGTGAAATCCAACACACAGACAGATGTTTAAAGAATGAACAAGAAAACTCTATAATTTTTATGTGGAAAAACCCCTGAATAGCGGGAAAAATATTGGGCCTAACCCAATAAAAATATTTCACTATGTATCTCTTTGAAGTACAAAATTTTTCTGATAATGAGATTACAGAATTGTATATGAGAAAGACTGATAATGGGAACCCCAGAATCACATAACAACAACTATACAACAATGATTAGTTTGTAACAATTGTTGGTGGCGGTTGATGATGATGAACAACCGGGGTCAGCAACCGACGGTGACGGTCGGCGGAGATGGTCGGCGATGGTATTAGTCAGCGGTGGCAGTAATGGTGGTGGCGGTGATGACTAACGAATGGTTGATGATAATGATCGATGGTGGTGGCCGATGACGGCAGTATCGGCAGTGGTGGCGCGGCGATGGTCGGCAGTGATGACGGTAATATGGTTGATAGCAGCGTTGTCGATGGTGGTGGTCAATTGGCGAATGGCTGTCAACGGTGGTCAATGGCGATGACCGGCGATGGTGGCGAGCGGCAGTGGTGGCGATGATGGCGTGATGGTAAGCGGTGACCGGTGGCGGTGGTTGGCGAGCGAGGATCGGAGGTGGTAGCGGTGGTTAGCGGCCGACGAGGGTGGTCGGCACCGTCGGTGGTAACGATTATGAGATTTTCGGTCAGAAACTCTCGTTCTCCTTAGCTTGGGGCTCCACTCATGTGAAGAATGAGAGGCTATTTATAAATTAGAGGGATGATGTTTCTGTAAATACATGCAAAATCCAAACCACTCTATCGGATGACTCAAAATGATTCTGTTGATCATCTGATGTATTTTAAGTATTTGAATGTTCAAATAAAGTCAGAATCAAGAGATCTTGGGCTTATTAAATTCGGCTCTTCAAGACGCTCGATTTGATCATAAACTCTCCATATTTATGAACTATTTAGGGATTTAACTAATATCCCAAAATTTCCAATGATATTTTAAGTGCTTGATCTCGACTAGTTTTGACTTAGGATCACAATACTTTTGACATCAAGATTCGTACTTTGACTAGTGAAATTTTTAGTGTCATATCAGTTGCTCCCCTATTTTTGGATGATATTATCTCTATCATCCAAAAATATATGCTAAAATAATTGAAAATAATAAATTATTCAATGAAATTTGTGGGTTCATTAACCATATAGTTTGAGAGAATAGATCTTCATAGATGCATAAGATTATGATCATGGAAGCGGGTGCAGGGTCGCGGGTGTGTGCGGGTACTCACGGGCACAAGGTACTAGGATTCTGACTCGCGAGCCATCAGGTTCAAGCCACGGTGCACTCCAGCGTGTCTGAAACACACCTCGATGAGCATTTTTTTCAATTTTTTTTCATTTATTTCCATTTTTTATTTTTTCTCTTTTTTCCCCTATAGTGGGCTTATAAAAACCCTTATAGGGTCAAGTAAGGAGACATAACTCTCATATGCTCTAGTGTTCCTCTGCATTGGATGAGAAATCATGTTGTAGAAGTTCAAGGGCTAGAATAAAATTTTTTTTTTCTTTTCTTTTCATCAGCGAAGATCTGACCTTCTTCTTAAGAGAAAGTCATTCATTTTGCTGATCAAGACTCGTAGCTCATACGACGAGACTCCGATTTTTTCTCAAGAGTGGCGTTAACTGTCCTCGTTGGAGCAAACGAGTTTGGAGGCGATCAATGTCTGTAGTTCATACAACGAGGCTCTGATTTTTCCTTGAGAGAGGCGTCAACTATCCCATTGGACCGACCGGGTTTGGAGACGATCAAGACCCGTAGATCATATAGCGTGGCTTCGATTTTCCCTCGAGAGAGACGTCAACTGTCATCTTCGGACCGACCGGGCTTGGAGGCGATCCAGGCCCGTAGTTCATAAGGCGAGGCTCCAGTTTTTCCTCGAGAGAGGCGTCAACTCTCGTCGTCGGACCTACCGAGTTTGGAGGCGATCAAGGCCTGTAGTTCATACGGTGAGGCTCCAATTGTTCCTCGAGAGAAGCGTTAACTATTATCGTCGGACAAACAAAGTTTGGAGGCAATTAAGGCTCGTAGTTTCTACTTTTTCTTGTAGGAAATTGAATTTCTTGAAACTTCAATTGATGGTTCAACAGTTTGTAACTACCAAGATGGAGGGGAAGCATCAATTAGGAACCATCCCTCGAAAAACTCAGAAAGTGTGATAGGTAATTTCAGAGTATCATTAGAGAGAAATAATTTTTTTTTCTTTTTTGATCTCATATGTATGTGTATATTTTCATCAGATTGTAGGCAAAAAATTTTATCCAAAGTTATCCGTGAGCAAAAAAGTCAGGAAAGGATATGCCTAAGTATTGGGGTGAGTGAGTTGCTTCACATAATTCTCAAACTTTTTTCTTTCTCTCATCTTTTTTATTTATTATGTATTTTCACAGGATGATGGCCAGAAGAAAACTAATAGCATGATAGCTATAAACGATATATCATCCATTATCACAGCTGATAGCTTAATGGTTCTCTGCAGAAAATTTTATTTCTCCAATAAGTTGGTGACTATTGTTGCGAAAAAGTCTAATCCGTCATGATACTTCACTATTTTTGAGATGATTCTTCACGCGGGATTGCAATTCCCTTTGGCTCCTGAATTGATTAAGATCTTTAAAATATGCGGTGTAGCTTTGTCACAAATTTATTTCGAGCTTTAATGATCATCGTTTGTTTGACTGTCTTCTTTAGAGAGCGTGATGTTATTTTTAACATCAAATACTTGTATTGATTGTCTAGATTCACATGTGATGCTCAGGGATGTGTTTCTTATAGAGCTATAAAGAATTAGATAGAATTTTCAGCATGAGATCCATCTAGAAATTGGTCTAATGAGATTTTTTTTTGTAAAAAATGATTGGGGCCTCCCTAAGAGATGGAAAAGATTGAATGATCTTCCAGATCCATTGCTGATTGAAGAGAATGAAATCTTGACGACTCTTAATATTCCTAATGCATGAAGCTTGCAGCATGAGTTACGTCACATTGGCAAGTATATAATTGAAGATAGAATGTTCAAGGTTGGCCTTTCCATTCAAGCAGGGAGATCTCATGCACTTCTACTGAAGAGATCAAGTAAAGGTGATGAAAGGTCTCCTCATATTCACAGGATTCTTTCAAGAAGCCCGCTACAAAATCATAGTGATAGTAATATTTCTTCTTTAAAGAAAAAGAAAACATATTCCTTTTTCTCTCCAACGTTAAGAGGTGGAGCGTACTCGAGAAAATATTCCGCACGTAACTTTATGTGCGGACTCCAATCCTGGCCCGACGCGCTTCCAGTGGTTTTTTTTCCCATTTTAGCGCTTATGACACTATAAGGATGGACGTCGGCCCATTTATCTCAGCTGGCCGTTCAAACAGCGGAGAAGAGAAAAATGAGGCGGCGTTCGACATTCCTCCAGCATAATGCTTAGGGCTTTCTCCTAGTTTCCCTTGATCGTGAGCGTCCAGTCGCCGTGATTTAGAAAATCTTGCGAATAACTTTCATTGAGGTATTGTAGGTGACTACATGAGGTATTTACACCTGTGTTCCCAAACTTTAATGAATTTAGAATTTTCTCTATTGTTCTCACCGTCCAATATGTGAACATTTTAGAACATTTGAGTTCTTTAAATGAACGGGATATATTTTAGTAGTTTTTGGAGATATTTTATATGTGTACTCTCTGTACTATTAAGATGGTACACGTCATTATTTTCAAATTTTTGAAGTGATTAGCCTTGTGACATGTTTATTATATCACATTGTAGGATGTTTGGTCATATTTCAAGATGAATTTTTGTGGCCTGATTAGGGATGATAGTATGTTCAGTTGATGACATTAAAATTTTATTCCCTGAATTTTGCATCTGTACTCTCTGTACTCTTATGAGAGTATAAAGTATTTTGGTCATTTTTTCAGTTTCTTTGGCTTGCTCGAAGAAAATATGTTCATTACAATCCATTAGGAACAATTTGGAGGTTATTTAGTTGGTTTTTTATTTTGCATCTTCTCTCTCTCTTGAGAGTATGATTTTGGACATTTTTTTCCAATTTCATTGGCCTGGTTGTTCATATTATGTTCATTATATTCCAGTGAAAGTAATTTGGTGGCTGTTTGGATGATTTCTGAGAGATTTTTGTATCTGTACTCTCTGTACTCTCATAAGAGTACAAAATATTTTGGTCATTTTTTTCCTGTTTCTTTGGCCTATTTGGAGGAAATATGTTCATTACAATCCATCAGGAAAAATTTGGAGGCTGTTTGGTTAGTTTTTTAGTGTTATTTTGTATCTGTACTCTCCGTACTCTTTTAAAAGTACAGATGATTTTGTGGATATTTTTTTCCAGTTTCTTTGGCCTCATTGTTCAGATTATATTCATTACATTCTAGTGGAAGTAATTTGGTGGCTGTTTGGATGGTTTTTGGGGAATTTTTGTATCTATACTCTCTGAACTCTCATGAGAGTACAGAGCATTTTGGTCATTTTTTCCTCTTTGTTTGACCTGTTTGGAGAAAATATATTCATCACAATTCATCAGGAACAATTTGAAGGTTGTTTGGTAGGTTTTTTAGTGTTATCTTTCATCTGTACTCTCTATACTCTCTTGAGAGTATAGATAATTTTGTGGACATTTTTTATTTTCTTTGGTTGTTGATTATGTTCATTACATTAGTGAAAGTAATTTGGTGGCTATTTGAATGGCTTCTGGAATTTTGCATCGACTTTTACTCTCATGAGAGTCTGAGCATTTTGTCATTTTTTCCTTTTTTGTTTGGAAGAAATATGTTCATTACAATCCATCAGGAATAATTTGGAGGCTATTTAGTTGGTTTTTTAATATTATTTTATATCTGTACTCTCTGTACTCTCTTGAGAGTATAAATGATTTTGTGGATATTTTTTTCAGTTTATTTAGCCTTGATGTTCAGATTATGTTCATTACATTCTAGTGGAAGCAATTTGGTGGCTATTTGGATGGTTTTTGGGAGATTTTTGCATCTGTACTCTCTGTACTCTCATGAGAGTACAAAATATTTTGTTCATTTTTTCCTATTTCTTTGGCCTGTTTGGAATAAATATGTTCATCACAATCCATCATGAACAATTTGGAGGCTGTTTGGTTAGTTTTTAGTGTTATTTTGCATTTGTACTCTCCGTAGTCTCTTGAGAGTACAAATGATTTTGTGGATATTTTTTTCCAATTTCTTTGGCCTGATTGTTCAGATTATGTTCATTACATTCCACTGGAAGCAATTTGGTGGCTGTTTGGATAGTTTTTGAGAGATTTTTGCATCTGTACTCTCTGTACTCTCATGAGAGTACAGAGCATTGTGATCATTTTTTTCCAGTTTCTTTGGCATGTTCGGAGAAAATATATTCATTACAATCCATTAGAAATAATTTGGAGACTGTTTTGTTAATTTTTTCATGTTATTTTGCATCTGTACTTTCTGTACTCTCTTGATAATACAGATAATTTTGTGGATATTTTTTTCTAGTTTTTTGGCCTGGTTGTTCAGATTATGTTCATTAGATTCTAATGGAAGTAATTTGGTGGCTGTTTGGATGATTTCTTGGGGATTTTTATATCTGTACTCTCATAAAAGTACAAAAGCATTTTGGTCATTTTTTTTCCTAT
This sequence comes from Cymbidium sinense, assembly GCA_021442155.1. Lineage (NCBI taxonomy): Eukaryota > Viridiplantae > Streptophyta > Magnoliopsida > Asparagales > Orchidaceae > Cymbidium > Cymbidium sinense. The sequence goes on along the minus strand of CM038216.1, from coordinate 11,621,002 downwards.
TTCTTTGGCCTGTTTGGAGGAAATATATTCATTGCAATCCATCAGGAATAATTTAGAGGCTATTTGGTTAGTTTTTTAGTGTTATTTTGCATCTATACTCTTTATTTGTATAGTTTCTAGGAGATTTTTGCATCTGTACTCTCTATAATCTCATGAGAGCACAGAGCATTTTAGTCATTTTTTCCCTATTTCTTTAGCCTATTCGGAGGAAATATGTTTATTACAATCCACTAGGAATAATTTGGAGGCTGTTTAGTTGATTTTTTAATTTTATTTTGCATCTGAACTCTCTGTACTCTCTTGAGAGTATAGATGATTTTGTTGACATTTTTTTTTAATTTTTTTGGTCTGTTTGGAGAAAATATGTTCATTAAAAATTAATTAGAAATAATTTGGAGGCTGATTGGTTGTTTCTTATGGGTGATTTGCATCTATACTTTCATTAACTGACTCTTCATTTTGAAGTTTACCATGTCTGGGAAAAGGATAACGAGATACATACCTATGTTAGAGCGGTGTTGATAATATTGTATCGATTTACTCATGAAGTCAATGACATTTTAAAGAGGCTTCATCGCGTCAATTCATTAGACTCCACGGAATTGTGACTCAATAGCCATTACCTCAATCCTTTCTTCAGGAGATAGAAGCAAGCTTTCTTTCTGGTGGGCGTATTCCTTTCACCCCAGATGAAGTTGCGAATTGTAGGGATGTCAACGGAGGAGAAGGTCTTGTGGCGAAATTCCCGCTATTATTCGGTTGATTGACTATAAGACTATGCTTGAGCATGCAGATATTTCTTTCTTGCACAATTTTGCTTGATTGTACATTTTACCGTCAACTCTTTTTTTGTATATCACAACTATAGGGTGGCATCAGAATTGATTTCCTACACTGATTACATTGATAATTTTATTGAATATAATTGGGCAGAGGCCATTTGGGCCTTTCTAGTTTCACAATTTGATGGTATTACATCAAAGATTCATACCCAGAAGACACCTGGGTACATTAGTGGCTAAGTCACTCTTTCTTATGATATATTTTATATCTTCGATTATCTATTATTTGATGCATTGAAGTTAACTTATATAAATATTAATTGTAGATCTAGGCCGCTGAGCACATAAGCATCATAAGGCCTTCATCTCTATTTGCAAAGCCACGTATGTTGCGATGGCCAAAAATAAAATTTTCTGATGAAGCCTTCACTAGTTTAGGAGGACACCAGGTGACATATAATAATGTCACTCAGTTCATATAAGAATATATTTATTTATGCTGTAGTCATCACATTTTCTTATCGGTTTAACACAGTTCTGTCTTTCATTTGAGGACATATAAGAGGAGACTCTGAATCATTTTCCCCAACATGCAATACATGTTGAGCCCAATAATCATTTTAAGTCCAGTTCAGATTAAATCTCCATATGTCTCTCCTCGATATTCTCCCCCATCTAGTGTCTCTAGCCTGCTCTCTGCTACTACCCACACAGAAGGCTTTGCATTGGAGAAAATACTTGCAGGTTTTAGAAACTTGAAAGATATAGTATCTTCTTTTCAAGCAATAATAAAAGAGAGAATGGATGAGATTGATTTACGGGTTACTGTTATCGAGGAGGTTCTTGCTGGGCAGCAAGGTCCTACCATCTCTATTGTAGGGGAAGCTCATTTGGAGGCCACCATAGGGGGAACTCTTGAGGAGACAGTCACAAGGGCAGCACTTATGGAGGCTACCAGAGGAGCTTCCCCTGTGGAGGCTAGCATAGGGGAGTCTCATGTGGAGGCAACTACAGCTGCTGCCCCTATGGATACTTCCACTTGAGAAGCCCTTGAGGTAGCCTCCACTAGGGAAGCCCCTGTTGAGTCCACCATAGGGAAAGCTATTGTGGAGGTCTCCACTGCACATGAAGAAGCTCTGAAGCCATTAATCAACAGCATTGAGCGTGGTGTGAAGGCTCGACAGATAAGGAAGAGGAAAGCTGTTTGTTCCCGCTTCACACACACTTACAGGAAGTCACGAGCAACAATAAGTGATGTGGTGGCCTCCACTCAATATAAGAAGCCGACAGTAGAGGTATTAAGTTACTTTCTTTTAAATTTGAGATAATAGAAATAGATTTCACTAAATTTTTTTATAGGTTTGCAAAGATGAGCCAATAAAGGTCAATGACCCCAGACTGCTATCGTTGTGGTGGAGGAGCATCAGTCGGAGGTATGCATCATCTCAGTAGATCGATCCTTAATTCATCACTAACTTTCATCGTCAGTAATTTTGTTGCAGCCAACAAAGGCACATCATTTTGTTGACTTCTCATCCAGAGCTGTTCTGCCTAAGTCGATGCTCCATCTTATTGACATGCCGTGATTTAAGGTTAAGTAAGTCAATCTTCAATCAACTCCTTCATACATAAAATAACATATTCATTTAATTAAGCTCGCTTTAAAATATTTCTCACTTGTTGGGGTGATACAGTATTCACAGCTGGGAATATCATTATTATACGAGAGTAGATCGATGAGTTGCTGACAGATCAATATCTCTTAGATGTACACGTCGATGCCTTCGTCTTCTTATTGGCCGAGGAGTACTCGCTTTGTCCGGGGCTGTATGTCCCCTATTTGTACATCTCATGCTTGCCCTGGGTAAGTTACCCCACAGATATGCAGTGCATTATGATTTAATCCTTGTTTGTATAGATGGAAACTATAATTTATAAACGTTCTCTTCTTTTCTTATAGAGCTATGCAAAATATGGTATACACAAGGAAAGCAAAATGTTCATCCGATGTCACGGACCGTCAGAGCTAGCTACTCTTACTTCCAATTATATATAATCAGCACTGGACACTCCTCGTTGGGCATATTAAGCTAGGGACTTGGTATTTCTATGGCTCATTACCAAAATCAACCCATAAGGTCATTCTTCCTGAGATTGTAACAGTTATTTTCCAATTTGGTTTTAGTAAACTATTTTTTAGATCCCCTTATTGACTATACTTCTTGCTTTTTAGATCAAATTACTTATTGAAGATGCTGGCTAGTCTTTTATGAGAGATCACACAAAATGACCAATCAAAATGGTGAGTGGGCTGCCAGTCTAAGATAACAGTGTTGATTGCGGGATGTTTGTCTACAAGTACATGGAGGCAACAATTAGGAAATCCCCACTTATTTGGGCTGGCCACCAAGATTGGCAGAAGAAGATGAATTACTTTAGGGTCGAGTTCGCTTACGCAATCTTTTGTTTGGGAATGAAAAAGGAAAGCTAAGAACTGTACATTTAAAGTTTGATAAGTAGGAAATAATTGTACAGGGTATTTCTTTTATTTTTTTTTCAATATCCTTGAGCAGTTTAGATCTTTTATTATTAGTAGAGAACACCTACAATAATTTGGTTGATGCTAGAATGCTTTACTGAGATGTGTTTCATTTGTACTCTCTGTACTCTCCTAGAAGTATATAGAGTATTTCATCTATTTTTTTTTCAATTTTTCTAGGCAATTTTGGATGCTCCTGGGTTGCTTTTTTCATGAGTTTTCTGAGTAGTTTTGTATGTGAACCCTCTCTATACTCTCTGTACCCTTTGTACTCTCTGTACTCTCTATACTCTCTGTACTTTCTATACTCTCTGTACTCTATGTACCATCTATACTCTCTGTACTTTCTGTACTTTCTGTACCATCTGTACTTCTTGTACTCTTTATACTCTCTATTCCATTATAGGTAGTTTGAAGGGTGACTATAAGAATATTTGAGGTATTCTGTAGCTTAACTCTTTGTATTCTCCTCATGGTACAGATTATTTGCTTATTTTTTCCATTTCCATTTTTGCTTTGCAAGATGGAGAAGAATTGTTCACTATAACCTTAAAGCAAGTTGGATGCTCTTTGGTTACTTTTTTATGAGTTTTCTGAGCAGTTTTGCATATAAACCCTCTTTATACTCTCTGTATTTTCTGTACTTTTTATACCCTCTATACTTCTTGTACTATTTATACTCTCTATTCCATTGCAGGTAATTTGAAGGCTGACTATAAGAATATTTGAGGTGTTCTGTAACTTAACTCTTTGTATTCTCCTCATAATATAGATTATTTGCTTATTTTTTTCCATTTTCACTTTTGCTTTGCAGGATGGAGAGGAATTGTTTACTATAATCTTAAAGCAAGTTGGATGCTCTTGGGTTACTTTTTATGAGTTTTCTGAGCAGTTTTGCATGTGAACCCTCTCTATACTCTCTGTACTTAACTCCTTAATAAAGGAAATTATGATTATTAAAAATGTGGTAGAATTTTATGAATGCATAAAATTACTTTCTATAAATCATGCTTCTTAAAACCTACTTTCTCAGCATGTGCATAAAATAGATAAATAAGCTCGATGATGCGGCTTACCAATGTCTTATTAAATTTAAATTTTGAAGGCGGTGTCAAATTCTATATTTTAAGATGAGGAAATTTTTCAAATAATATAATAACTGAAAGTATCATCTGAATTAAATTAATATTATTGATAAATTTATAAACAATTACAAAACTAATATCATCAGTACTAATATCATCTTCACATAAATTTTTTTTTTCTTCGGCTTCTACTAAACTTGTTGATAGGAACATACAGGCTTATTAAAAATTATAATGCATGCAATAAAAATCATTTCATAAAATGTAGAGTACTTCATAGAGTATATATCAAACTATGTAATGCCTGCAATGAAAATCAACTCATCCTCATAAGCAAGGTAGACTCATCAATCAGAAACTCCAATTTGGTAAAATATGAAAAATTTTATTGCCACAGTCTAAGGATTACAAAGTCCTTATTAGGGGACTATACCACTTTAAGAGCAACAAATAGCATAGTGAGGAAAAAACCAAGCAGAAAATAATTGACCCATATTAAAGTCCATTTGGACCTTCCTGGTTTCAAGCAAGTTATGTACCCTCTCTACTCTCTGTACTCTCTGCAGAAATGATTGCACTATTGAAGAACACATAACCAAACGATATCATGCTTTGAAATGTTTTCCTATAATAATATCCATCATCAACTTAGTGTACCCTTCAGTCGACTGACTGATTGTTGAGCTCAAGTTAAATTCCTGAGGTAGAACATCATATCAGTTAATGATTTTTTATAGTATTGATGTGTGCTATTCTATGCATACCTCTGAAAAATACTCTGGTAGAGCAGAGAAAGGTGTTACAATGGGTGATGAAACACATTCTGCGACACTATCAGTTTGTACTTTAGTTTTTGTAATAACAAAAATAGGATGTTTTGAAGATTAGCAGCAATATTTTAAATACTAAAAATTAAGATGCAAATAGAGAATTACTCATGGCTTTCTTGGATCTCTCCCAATATCCCTTAAGCCTTGCATTGGAAATAACCTTTGGACGTTACTTAACTGGATCCTTTAAGATGTCTTTTTCCTTGTCTGCTATGGTTGACTTCTTCTTCTTAGCTGCTCTATCAGCTGGAAGAGAATTCCCACTTATTATAGAGTTGACATCGTCGTATAGTTTTTTTAAGGATTGAAGTATATAATCCTAAAGTCTATTATTACTCTTTGCCCTGACGCTTATTTGATATGTATATCAACTAATGTGGTTCCAAAAAATAATGTCAATAGCATTTTCATCTGTGCCTTTCACATCTCTTAATTTTCTATATGCATTATCGATGTAAATATCACTCTTTGCTCTGGTAGACCATCGCATGAGAAGATACTTATCCAGAATGTGCACTACATCTTCCTGACTAAGAACTCTGATACAATGGGCACAAAGTAATCCCATCATTTTAAATTTCATACAAGTACAAGTTACATCTAGGGTAGTTGATGTAGGACAAGGGTGCTTTTTATGATATGATGTTTATTACACCGATAATTCTTAAATCCTCACAAAGAGTAATGATAAATGCACACTACTATTGAGCACATTCACAATATTATAAATTTAGTGAAGTTGAAAAGATCTTAGTTAAAGTTATGTCAATAACACTAGAGACCTGAATCTTATAAGTGCAATGAAATAACTGAAAAGTTATGAACAATCTAACCTGTAGCAGATTTAAAATAACCACCAGATAAGCAGGGATAAGTTGAAGTTTACCTCTACAAACAGTCCGTCGTTGTGGAGATCACGTTCCTTCCTTAGAAGTCCTTCTCTAAGGGTTGTGAACTCACACACTCAAGTAGTCCGTCACTCAAGAGGAAAGCACACAAAAGAATAGTAAAAGAAATTTAAGAAGATAACTTTCATTCCAAATTCAAGTACCAAGCATTACAAGAGTGTCCCTATTTATAGGATTGAAAGAGAGAGTTAAGAATACTCAAACCTAACTCCAAACTCAAACCTAACACCATCATAACTACACCTACGACCACCTACTATCAAACCTACCACTCATTCCATACCTACCCAAAGTGTCATACCTACTACAATGACTCATGGGCCATGTCATAAGAATAGCCCGATACATATAAGCTCAAGGCATACAAAATATAAAAGCCCAATAATACATAACTTAAATTATAACAAAAGGCCCAATCATGGATTTAAGCTTTATGATGATGACGTCGATGACGGTGATGATGATGCATCACTCCCACTTTAAAGGATTCTCCTCTTGAGAATGAAAATCTAAGTACTCTTGTAATAATTATGAGTCTAGTTGATATAACTCATCAAATGTAAGCCATGAATCTTCAAGTGGAGAAAGACCTTTCCAACGAACGAGAAACCTTTGAGTGCCTCCATCAGATGTGATGATAATCTGGTCTTCTAAAATTTGATCTGGACGATGTGATCTTAAGCGACGAGATGGTATAGGAGTCGGTGATGAAGTATGAACCTGCATGTCAGTACTATTTACAGAGAGAATAGTGTCATCCGTGGCTTTCCCATGGTACAACGTTAAATCTGATACATTAAATATTGGAGAAATTCTAGCATTCATTGGAAGATCTATTTCATAAGCATTATCATTTATCTTCCTTACAACTTTATAAGGACCAGATCTCTTGAGAGTTAATTTCTTAAGAGTTCTAGTTAGAAATCTCTCAGGTCTAACTTTAACAAGAACCAAATCTCCCTCATTAAATTTTACATATCATCTATGTGCATCAACATTAGCTTTATATTTATCATAACTCAGCGTAAGTTTTTGTTGAATTTCAATATGTAAATCATGCATGCTTTGTGCAAATGAAGATGCAAATACACTAGACCTATATGTTACAGGCAATTCAACAAGATCAATTGGTTTTCTTGGATCATAACCAGTTACAATATGAAAAGGACTCATACTGGTTGACCTATTAATTGAACTGTTATAAGCAAACTCTACAGTAGAAAGAACTAGGTCCCAACTCGTAGTACGATTGGTCATTAGACACCTAAGTAAATTTCCTAAGCTTCTATTAACAACTTCAATTTGTCCATCTATTTGAGGGTGGTAAGCTGTAGAAAATAAGAGTTTTGTGCCAAGCTTTTTCCATAAAGTTTTCCAAAATAGCTCATAAATCTTACATCACGATCGAACCAATTGTCTTAGGTAGTCCATGTAACTATCTCGAAAGAAAATTGTCGCTATATGTGAGGCATCTGATGTTTTATAACATGGAATGAAGTGTGTCATTTAGAGAATCGGTCAACAACTACTAGGATAGAGTCAAAACGTTGTACAGTGCGAGGTAATCCTGAGATGAAGTCCATACTAAGATCTTCCCAAGGTTTGTGAGGGATTGGGAGTGGTGTTTATAGACCATAATTTTGTTTTCCACTTTTTGCTACTTGGCAAGTATGACATTGTGCAATGATACGAGCAACATCTTTTTTAAGACTAGGCCAAAAGAACTATCCTCCATCATTTATTGTCTTATGACCAAAATGACCGGATACACCTCGAATGAATTTCCTCAACAAGAAAATTTTAAAGTGATGAATCGGGGATACATAGTTGTGTGCCACGAAAGAGATAGCCATCTCGTATTTAATAATCTAGACTATTAATTGAAATATCAAATTTCAAAGATTCAAAAATTTGTTGAAAATCTTTACAATTAGGATAAAAATCTTTAACCTTTTAGAATCCAGTAACCTTCACACTCATGGTATTTAATAATGTACATATTCTACTTAAGGCATCCGCAACTTTGTTCTCGACACCAGATTTATGTTTAAGAACAAAGCGTATATTCTTGAAGAAATTGAACCCATTTGCATGACGAACTAAGTTTCTTTGGGTGTTTAGATATTTAAGCTTATGATTAGAATAAAGTATAAATTCTCGTGAAAGAAGATAATGTCGCAAATAATATAAAGTTTGGATGATGACATACACTGGTCATATGTGGAATATCGTTGACGTGCTTCATTTAATTTTTCACTAAAGAAAGCAATATGATGACCTTCTTGTTTAAGAACACCTCCAATACCAACTCCAAAAGCATCACATGATACCCCAAATACTTTGTCAAAATTTGGCAATTGTAATATCGGTGGACTTGTTAAAAGTTATTTAATTTTAGAGAATGCATTAGCAGCTGCCTTTGTCCAAACAAAGTCTCCTTTTTTAAGACAATGAGTTATCGGGGCCATAATAGTGCTAAATCCATAAATAAACCTTCGATAAAATGTGGCTAACCCATGAAAATTACGTATATCTTGAATTGTGGCTGGGGTAAGCCACTCTTGAATAGCCTTAATTTTTTCGAGATCTACAGAGATGCCATCACAAGAAACAGCAAATCCTAAGAAGATTACTGAAGATGTCATAAATGAGCATTTTTTTAAGTGAACATATAGTCTTTCTTCACGAAGCACTTCAAAGACTTGTCGTAAATATTTTTCATGATCGCTCTTAGTTTGACTAAAAATTAAAATATCATCAAAGTACACAACTAAAAATTTTCCAATGAATGGCCATAAGATATGAGTCATCACTCGCATAAATGTACTTGGAGCATTAGTCAATCCAAAAGGCATTACTAGCCATTCATACAAACCATCTTTTGTCTTGAATGCAATTTTCCATTCATCACCTTCTTCATATGAATTTGATGATATCCACTTCTAAGATCAATTTTAGAGAAAACTATTGATCCATCCATCATATCTAATATGTCATCAAGTCTAGGTATGAGAAACCTATACTTAACAGTGATTTTATTTATAGCACAACTATCTACACACACATACGTCAACTACCAACTTTCTTTGGGGTAAGAAGAGCAGGCACTGCGCATGGAGGAAAACTTTCCCTGATAAACCCTTTTGATAATAAATCATCAACTTGTTTTTTTCATGTTCATTTGGGTTCATACGATAATGTGGCAAATTTGGGAGTGATGATCCGTGAATTAGCTCTATGGCATGTTGGATACTTCTTAATGGGGAAGCTCACTAGGAAGTTCTTGGGACAAATATCTTGATATTCCAATAAAAGTTCACGTACTTGATGAGAATGATTTAACATAAGGTTGATTTTGAGGTTAGGCAACTAATGCAAAAAAATGATATTCCCATTAATCTCTTGTTGACATTTATTAATAATATGTAGGGATTTCTTTTCTATGGGTGAGAAGAATTTTGGGGTTGAAGTGGAGTGACCTCTTTAGGCTTATGGGTTTAAAACAATTCTCTTACCTTGAAAATTAAAAGCATATGTATTAGATGCCCATAATTTGTGACATCCATATCAAAAGCCAAGGTTTACCTAAAAGTATATGAGCAACATCCATCGAAGAACATCACCAAATTTTATCACTATATTCTCCTAATTGAATGTACAAGACAACATTGAGATAGAGATAGAGGTCTTTATCTACGAAACAGCACTTATAAGGCGTGGGTCTCGGGTGAGCTTCATCATAGCAAAGCAGAGGTAGCAATAACATTCATGCAACGCCACTATCAATGATTAACTTACGCCTTTTCACCACTCTTAAAATAAGTGTGGAAAATTGATGTCGTCTCCAATCATTATTAGCTCATGGGGTTGCTAACACACAACGATATATTATATGAGACTCATCTAATGCTTCTTCTGCATCACTAGCTTCTTCACAAGGGTCAACAACAATTTGATTATCATTATTTTCATTTTGTTGATCCTCATTTTCATAATCTAAGTGTAAGTTTCGACGATGACAAGTACTTTCATAGTGACCAATTTTATCACATGTAAAACAAGTAATGCTAGAAGTCTTAGAGCTAGATGTTCTCACTAAAGCTTTTTCCTTTTATTTCACTGGGGCCTTTAGGAACTACTAAAGTAGGAGGGTTAACATGTGATTGAGAGTTGTTTGTAGATGAAGTTGTGAATCGCTTATAAGGTTGTGATCTAAGATATTGTTCAATTTGAGTCGCCACTGAAATGCATCCTCAAGAGAATAAATTTCTCGAAGTTATCATTTCATTACTTAATATCGTCAGAATGCATCTAAATCTAGAGATTATGCGATGATCCTCTAACATCACAACGGGTCATCAATTCATCAAACCGTGTCATATACTCAACAAAGCTTAAAGATCCTTGTTTAAGCGTAGTCATTTCATCCATAAGTTGATCATGAAAATTTAATGGTACATATTTTTGCTTTAAAATTTCTTTCTTCTCATCTTAAGAAGCAATAGGTGGTTGTCCTAATCATTGATATTTTCGTGTGAGATTAACCCAATAAGTCTTAGCATGACTAGTTAATTTCATGCAGGCAAAATGAACTTGTCTTTCTTTTGACATGGACATCCAATCAAAATATTGGTCCATGTCTACTAACCAATCTAAGAAAATTTTAGGATCAAGTCGACCATCAAAAGTAGGTGGATCAATTTTAACCCTACGAATAACATCATGATCAGGTTCTTTAAGTGTACGTCGCGGGGCAACAAAATTAGATAATGGCTCTTTGTAATGTCAAGAATAATGCTCATAAGGAGTTCGATGAGCATAACCTTCATCTCATCTTAATTTCCTTCCTATTCGATGAGGTGGGTGAGGAAGTACCTCATCAATCTTAGGATATTCATTAAAGTTGTTCCTAGGGCGATAACGGGGTCTAATAGGAGAATGTGGATGGGGTGGGAGAGGAAGAGGAATGAGATCAACATGATGACCTTCTCTCTCTTCAAGTTCGTGTTCTAGGATTGGGTTAGTTTCTGGTGAATGAGTTGTAAGCCTACCAACTTTTTGTTCTGAGGTTTCAAATCTTTTTTAAAATTCATTAAAGGTTTGTTGGTGCATAAGGGTAAGCTTTTCTATTTTTTATAGTAAAAATTCATAGGAATCATGTTTTTCATCTAAGGATTGATTTGATATCTAAGACCACTATGAGTTGACATGATAATATTCTTTTAAAAATATTAATATTAGCAAATACTTAATTAATAATTTTTTTTAAAAAAAATGCAATGTAATGAAATCAAAGACACGATTAAAAGTAAGTAAATGTTCTAATTAGATAAAAATTTTGTGTGATTTTTTTTTAACAATGAATTGCAGGATTATTCTAATGCAAAAATAAAACTCAATACTAAACAAGATGCTCCCAAAGAAACATACTTGCTCTGATATCAAATATGATGTAGGACAAGGGTACTTTTTATGATATGATGTTTATTACACCGATAATTCTTAAATCCTCACAAAGAGTAATGATAAATGCACACTACTATTGAGCACATTCACAATATTATGAATTTAGTGAAGTTGAAAAGATCTTAGTTAAAGTTATGTCAACCACACTAGAGACTCGAATCTTATAAGTGCAACAAAAAATAACCGAAAAGTTATGAACGATCTAACTAGTAGATTTAAAATAACCAACAAATAAGCGGGGAGAAGTCAACCTCTACAAATCTGGTCATTATGGAGATCGCTCCTTCCCAGAAGTCCTTCTCTCTAAGGGTTGTGAACTCACACTCAAGTAGTCACTCAAGAGGAAAGCACAAAAGAATAGTAAAAGAAATTTAAGAAGATAACTTTCATTCCAAATTCAAGTACCAAGCATTACAAGAGTCTCCTATTTATAGATTGAAAGAGAGTTAAGAATACTCAAACCTAACTCTAAACTCAAACCTAACACCATCATAACTACACCTACCACCACCTACCAAACCTACCACCATTATCAAACCTACCACTCATTCCATACCTATCCAAAGTGTCATACCTACTACAATGACTCATGGGCCATGACATAAGAATAGCCCAATACATATAAGCTTTATGACGATGACGTCGATGATGGTGATGATGATGCCCTGCATCAGTAATCCCATTGAAATGGACAGTCCATGTTTTGGATGAATTTTTATTCTCTAAGTTTCTCACCAAATACTCATGGGATCCATCGACACGATCGATAGCCTCCAACTCCATGCAAAAATTCTTCCTCAAATATAGTTTAAAGCTTTCTTGTATAAAACATAGCAGCTTGTTTTAGAATTGGACTGGTCTTAACAACAGGAATAATCGATGACTAGCTACACTTGAAGTCTTCATCATGTTCATTCTGGCGCCATGTCTCCATAACCTTCTCCAACCCGAAGAAATAATCTGTGAGCGAACTTGTTGGTTTAGAGATTCTGTGACATACGTTGTTCATTAACTTACTACGTTGCATTGACAAGATGCCCATGTAGAATGAGCCTTTGCTGAATGTAGTGGACCACTTGGATTTAATTTTATAAAGCTCAGACAGCCAAGCATGATCATGCAAATTGCCTTCTTCTAGCATGGCGGACCAAGCTTCTTCAAACTCTTCCTCTGAGTCACATTTGCTCATGCATGCATAAAATAGCCCTTGTACCCTCTCTTATTAAAGAGGAACCTTGGAAGGAGCTTTTTTTGAAATATGCCATTGGCACAACCTATGATGAGTATGCGATAATACATTTCGATAGCTCTCGTCATAGCCTGATCTTGATTAGTGAATATTATTGTAGGATGTCTGTCACTCATCAACTGAAGAAATGTCTGGAATAGCCATGAGAATGACTCAATCATCTCTTGAAAAAAAAGGCTACTCAAATAACACATTTTACCAGATGATTCACTCAAACAAGAGGGGCACAAACAAGATTATATTTATTGAGTCGATAGCTTGTATCAAAAATTATCACATCACCAAAGTAGTCATATTCTATCCTAACATGTCATTGCTCCAAAAAAAACTTACTAAGTAATTTGACTCATCAACTTGTACATCTCATGCAAACATCCCTCACGCTTGTCTTTCCTTGAACAACAGATTAATGCATTATGCCATTATCAATCGATCTTTTCTCTTTATGAATAAAATTGAAAGCATCTCTTTTTGTGAATCTAATATTCTCTACGCCGCCAACTTTCTCACTTAGATAGCTGAATGCATCAGCTGCTCTAATTCCAGCCTCTATCATTGTATTCAACACAGAAGCCTTTTCATCACTAATGCATCTGTGATTCGAGAAGATGTGGTCACAGTTTTACCAAAATGATTATGACTTTATATATATTTTTTAACCATCCAGTTCCCCTCCAAGTCAACAGAGAATCTAATCATGGCCGAAATGCAGTCCTTGTATCAATTTTCTAGAATTTTGCTAAGCCGTTTAGACTGGCAGATTTCTTCCGACCTGGTTTTGCACATAAAACTTTTTTTTATTTTAATTTATTGAAGTTTGGCCAATAACTAGTATGATAATTCCGAACACTGAAGCCAATTTGATGTGCGTAATCACAGTACAGTGCATACGCCTTCATTTTGTTCTGAACACTGGTGCCAAGAAGTCTCCTCAAATTTGGATCATTAAACATCACGATTTTGTCATCGCACTGCTCATTGACCGCATTCACCTGCCCAGACAGCTCCACATAAATGTGACATGTAAAATAGCTCCACAAATAAATATATTCCCTCTAAATAGGCCAAAGAAAGTGAAAGAAATGAGCTAAATATCGAGTGTGAGAGTAGATGCAAAATCTCCTAAATCATCCAAACAGCCACCAAATTGCTTCCATTAGAATGTAATGAACATAATCTGAGCAACCAGGCCAAAAAAAACTGGAAAAAAATATTCACAAAATCATCTCTACTCTCAATAGAGTATAGAGAGTACAAATGCAAAATAATACTAAAAAACCAACCAAATAGCCTCCAAATTATTCCTGATAGATTGTAATGAACATATTTCCTCCAAACAGGCCAAAGAAATAGGCAAAAAATAACCAAAATACTCTTTACTTTCATGAGAGTACAGAGAGTACAGATGCAAAAATCTCCCAGAAACCATCCAAACAGCCACCAAATTACTTCCACTGGAATGTAATGAACATAATCTAAACAACCAGGCCAAAGAAACTAGAAAAAAATATCCACAAAATCATCTGTACTCTCAAGAGAGTATATAGAGTACATATACAAAATAACACTAAAAAACCAACCAAATAGCCTCCAAATTATTTCTAATGGATTGTAATGAACACATTTCCTCCAAACAAGTTAAAGAAATAGGAAAAAAATAACCAAAATACTCTATACTCTCATGAGAGTACAGAGAATACAGAGAGTATAGAGAGTATAGAGAGTACAGAGAGTACAGAGAGTACTGATACAAAATAACACTAAAGAAGCAACCAAATAACCTCCAAATTATTCTTAATGGATTTGTAATGAAGATATTTTCTTCAAACATTCTCATAAAAACTAGAAAAAATGCCCAAAATACTTTGTATTGTACTCTCGTGAGAGTATAGAGAGTACACATGCAAAACTCTTCTAAAAAATAACCTAAATAGCCTCCAAGTTGCTTCTAATGAAATATAATAAACATATTCTCTCCAGACAGGCCAGAAACTCATGAAAAATAATATGAAATTAGTCAGCACTCTCATGAGATTACAGAGAGTATACCTATGCAAAGAAAATCCTCAAAACAAGTAAAGTCCTCTTGCAAAGAACTCCAAAAAGTGTAGAAAACATACACTAAATAAAAGAATTTCAAGGAATAACACTAACAAACTGTAAAAAAATTATATGTATATAACGGTTGAGAAAAATTACTGATGAAACATAAACAATATTATATCAAGTTACCCATGAGTTTATAAGAGTACGAGAGAGAGAGAAGTAAAGTACAAAGAGTAGAGGAGAGTACAAAAGTAAGAGGAGGCGCCTTCTTGCTCAAGAAGGCTTCTTTTGCTTTGTTTTTTTACCTTCAAGATGCTCTTTAAGGGCTTCCTCACTAGAATCCACCTGATAACACATTCTCTATGTCATAAGACCTTCTCCTCTATTTGGCATCCCTATTATCACTACAACTTCATCGAGGTGAAAGGAATGCAATCGCACCCGAAGAAAGCTCGCTTCTATGTCCCAACAAGACAGGATTAAGGTAATAACAATTGAGTCTTGCTGAATCTCGTGGAGTCTAATGAATTGATGCAGATGAAGCCTTTTTAAAATGTCAATGACTTCATTACTAAAGAGTGTCAGATATCAAACACCATTAGAGTGGTGGATGCATCAAGTTATCCTTTTTCCCAAACATGGTAAACTTCAAAATGAAGAGTCAGTAAATGACATTACAGATGCAAATCAACCATAAAAATGAACCAAGTCACCCTACAAATAAACTGTAAAATTATTGGCAAAATCATCTGTAGAAATTCCTTTGTAAAAATATTTGCAAAATCATGAGAGTATAGAAAGTACAGATGCAAAAATCTCTTAGAAATCATCCAAACAGCTGTCAAATTACTTCCAACGGAATGTACTGAACCTAATCTCAACAACAAGGCCAAAGAAATTAGAAAAAATGGCCAAAAATCATATGTACTCTCATGAAAGTACAGAGAGTACAGATGCAAGAAAACACTAACAAATCAACCAAACATCCTCCAAATTGTGCCTAATGAACATATTTCCTCAAAAGAGGCCAAAAAAATAGGAAAAAAATGACCAAAATGCTTTGTACTCTCAGGAGAGTATAGAGAGTACAGATGTAATGAAAATAATCTCAACAACCAGTCTGAAGAAAGTGGAGAAAATGTCCAAAAATCATTTGTACTCTCAAGAGAGTACAAATGCAAAATAATACTAAAAACAACTAAACAGCCTCCAAATTATTCGTGATGGATTGTAATGAACATATTTCATCCAAACAGGCCAAATAAAATTATTTCTAATGGAATGTAATGCCCATATTTTCTCCATCCAAGCAAAATAAATTATAAAAATATTCAGAAAGTCATCTGTACTCTCATGAGAGTACAAAGAGTACATATACAAAAATCACTCAAAATAAGTAAAGTCCTCTTGCAAAGAACTTCAAACAGTGTAGGAAATATATACCAAATAAAAGAATTTCAAAGAATAACACTAACAAATCATAAAAAAATTATGCGTATATAACAGTTGAGAAAAATTACTGATGAATTTTTATTTAATACATCCTCAGCTATTTCCTCATGGTCATAACTTCCAAATTCGTTCTCCATCTTCATGGTTCTTTTATAAAAAGGAAATGAGATTTTCTCTTTCTCTCTTTGAGCTCGGTTTGCAAAAAAAAAAAAAAAAAAATACACCCCTAAACCCTAAATATAGATATATATTTCTTTTAAATTCATCCCGTGCATTCCAACGACGCTTCTTCTCCCACTGTTTGAACGAGGCGAAGAATGGCCGCCGTGATAAACGGTGTAGCCGTCATTCAGATGGTCGTTAAGTATTAAAACGGGAAAAAATCACTGGATACTCATCGGACCAAGATTGGAGTCTGCACTTAAAGCTATGTACAAACTCGGAACACTCCGAACGTAATATTTTCTCGATGAATTTATCGAAGATAGAAGGAGAGAAATGCTGCGGAGTTTCGGGTGGGGATCTGAACTTGTCTTAAGACTATAAGTGGATGTCGATGAACGCCAATCGGCCCGCTGCTTCGGAGAGTGGCGAATCAAAGGTCCAAGATTGCTATTAAATTACTGTGATTTGTGCGTGAATACCCATCGCCCTATTAACATATTATTTTGGGAGTGTGTTTACTAATTATTTTATGTAAAAATAGTTAGGATTTTATTATCATCTAACTATTATAAAGAATTTTTCAATATTTAATAACTAGGAGATTGTCCGATTATCAAGAAAAATAATACAAGAAGTATAAAAATATATTATAAAAAATATAATATATTTATATTACTTTAAAGTTCTATTAAAAATCTCATAAATCTAGAAATGAATACATTTTTATTTTCTTGTTTGATAAAATTGTTGCGTGCTAGAAAACCAGTCGCGGTAGAGTGAAAGTTTGCACCTTAGCCTTGTCGATTAGTCCAAACACACTGTAATTAATGAGCCAACAAGAGACACTCCATAATTTTAACGTGGAAAACCTCAAAAGAGGGAAAACCACGGCTAGCCCAAGAAAAGCTTCCACTATGTATTTGTCAGAGTACAAAGTCTTCCCGACACAGGATTACGAATTGCATATGAGAGAGGACCAACCGTAACAATGATCGTTGTAATAGTTGCAATAGTGGAGATGCAGGGGACAATTAGCGATGATGGTGGTTGATGTCGAAAGGGCATTGCTTGGAGGATCTTCAGAGCTTCTTCTTCCTCCTTGCTTAGACTTTTCCTCTTCTTCCTCGTTTGGATTCTTCCTCTTCTTCCTTGTTTGGATTCTTCCTCTTCTTCCTTGCTTGGACAGATTGATTGCAGGATCATGCGGCTACGGTGGTGACGACCGCTGAGTGGCTCCTCTTCTTCACTTGTTTCAGCCTCTTCTTCTTCCCTTCTCCCCCTTTCATGTGAGGGATAGAGTTCTATTTATAGATGGGAGGAGGGGCGTTCGTAATTTATGCAAAGTCCGTGCCACTCCTCTTGATCGACGTTTAGAATGGTTCCTTCGATCATTTGATGTATTTTGAGCATTTGGATGCCCAAATGAAGTCGAATTATGAGATCTTAGTTAGATCCGCGTCGAGACGCCGATTTGACTATAAACACTCTATATTTAAGAGCTATTTTGGGATGTAATTGATATCCCAAAGATTCCAAGGATATTTCAAGTGCTTAATCTCGCCTGACAAATCGTCTCTTTTGATATTAAGATTCG
Organism: Cymbidium sinense; assembly: GCA_021442155.1. NCBI lineage: Eukaryota > Viridiplantae > Streptophyta > Magnoliopsida > Asparagales > Orchidaceae > Cymbidium > Cymbidium sinense. The sequence goes on along the minus strand of CM038216.1, from coordinate 11,602,886 downwards.
ACTTTGATTAGCGGTATTTTGAGCATATATGCCCCCTATTTTTGGATGAGATTGTCTTAATCATCCAAAAATATACGCCAACCCATGACCAATATATTTCACCACGATTATGGAAGCAAATCCGTCTTGGCATGAGATTCTCGAGGTTATGAATTTATTTGGATGCTCAGAAGTTTTCATTTTTGGGGTCCATAGCACTGGCGCTTATCGACCGAGCGCTCATACCGGCGCAGCGTGGACCGCAGCCGATAGGCAGAATCCGCCGATGTGGGCCCATCGGGTCGACGATGGTCGCTGAACGGCGGCCGCTGGTTGTCAATGAACGGCGCCGGGTCTGGGTCGCCATGCCGTCAGACGCGCTGGTCGCTACGGTCGCGGTGCCGCGACGGGTCGCTATGTCGGTCGCGACGCTGGTCGCGGGCGGACGCGCTGGTCGGTAACGCGGCGGTCGGTCGCTGCCGGTCGCTGACGCCGGGTCGCTGACGCTCGTCCTGACGCGCCATGGTCCGTAACTGGCGGTCGGTCGCTGACGGTCAGAACGATGGGTCTCGGGTCGATGGGTCATGAGCATTGCCGGTCAGACGCTCACATCACGCGTGCCCATCCAGGCATATACCATACTCATATCTGGCTCTCACAGGCTCATACAGTCGCGGGCGCAAGGCCATCTGCCCGGCTACAGCCCACCGCCCGACCGGAATTTTAAGGAATTTAATGCATTTTTAGGGTTTTTACCCTTTACCCTTTGAGGAGGGCTATACCCAAGGTGAGGGAGAAAGGCATACCTTTCCCTCTCCTTTCTTCTTGAGTGAAAGTCCTTTGGTGGCGATCGAGAGGCGATCACCTACCACATAATAAGGCTCCAGTTCTCTGAAGGGTGTAACCAACCCAACTGACCGAAGGGGTTGATCAAGACGCTCATACGACAAGGCTCCGCCCCAAAGGGTGTAAACTAACCTAGTCGGACCGACCGGGATTGAGGCATCAAGACCCGTGAGTCATACTAAGGCTCCCCCCCCGAAAGGGTGTAACTAGTCCGACCGATTGAGGCGATCAAGACTGTAGCCATACAGGCTCGCTTTCTCCCCGAAAGGGGTGTAAACTAACCTACCTGACCGACCGGGTTGGAGCGATCAAGACGCTCATACGACAAGGCTCCGCCCCGAAAGGTGTAAACTAACCTAGTCGGACCGACCGGATTGAGGATCAAGACTGCAATATACCAGGCTCCGCCCCCGGGTGTAACCAACCTAGTCGACCGACCGGATTGAGATCAAGACCAGTCATACGGCAAGGCTCCGCTTTCCCCCCAAAGGTGTAAACTAACCTATGACCGACCGGGTTGAGGCGATCAAGACCCGCGCTCATACGACAAGGCTCCGCCCCGGTGTAAACTAACCTGGACCGACCGGGATTGCAGGCGATCAAGACCCGTAGTCATACGGCAAGGCTCCCCCTCGGGTGTAAACTAACCTAGTCGGACCGACCGGATTGAATCAAGGCCCAGACGCCGTGGTTCCGGCTTCCTCGTCCGGTTCTGGCCCCGTCGGATCGTCGGGTTAGGCGATGAAGGCCCAGACACGCCGTGGGTTCCGCTTCCGCCGTCCGGCATCGCCCCGCCGGATCGCCCGGTTAGAGGCGATCAAGGCCCACGTGATGTCGGGTTCCGCTCGTCCGGATCGTCCGTCGATCGTCGTTAGAGGCGGTCAAGGCCCACAGACGTGGTTCCGCTTCCGCCTGCTCGTTTATTGGTCCCGGATCGCCCGGTTAGAGGCGATCGCGCACCAGATACGCCGTTGGAGGCCTCATCGACCGTCCGGTTGGAGGCATCACGGAGACGGCCAAGATGCTCGATGATGGTGGCCGTCGAGGATAATCAGCGACGATGGTGGTGACCGGTGTCGGTAGTCGCGGGTGACCGACGAAAATGGTGGTGACCGGAAGATTGCCGCGATGGTTCAACAGCTGATAATTGATGTCGTTAACTGTACGTTAGAGATATAATCAATCCGAGATTTTGACCCATCCGTTGTTTGTCGTGGTGTTACCCGACATTAACTTGTGGAGTGGGTACAAAGTTTTGACCTTTCCTAGGTTATTGGTCAATATTATTCGCCGACGCTAACCTATGGAAGAGGCGGAAGTCCACCAAGGACCTTTTGACCTTTCCCCGAGTTGTTTGTCGAAGTTTTGCTCATGACATTAACCCGTATGGAAGAGGCCGGAAGTCCATGGACCTTTTGACCTTTCCCGGGTTGTTAGTCGAAGTTTTTACCGATGACGTTAACCCGTATGGAAGAGGTCGGGAAGTCCACCAAGGACGCTTTGACCTATCCCCGGTCAGTCGAAGTTTTACCGATGACGCTAACCCGTATGGAAGAGGTCGTGGGAAGTCCACTAAGGACGTTTTGACCTATCCTGGGTTGTTAGTCGAAGTTTTTACTCGATGACGTTAACCCGTATGGAAGAGGTCAAATTGAATCCGTTGAGGTAGTCGACGACGACCGGCGCCGATCGGGCGATGACCGCGACATGATGACCGGGCGCGATGGTCGGCAGATGGACCGACGCAGAATGGCGCGATGACCGGCGACAATAATGGTTGGCCCGACGGTGGTGGCAAAGAATCGGCGAGAATACGGCGATCGACATCGGTGGCCGGCCATGAATGATAATGACCGGCGAAGATTGCCGGCAATGGTCGGCAAAGACCGGCAAGTCGATAGGTGACGATGAGGATGACCCATCCGAGGTTGTTTGTCGAGTGTTATCCACGACATTAACCCGCGCGAGGGTACAAAGTTTTTTTTTTTTTTTTTGTTTTGTTTTTTTTTTTGTTTTTTTGTTTTTTTTTTGTTTTTTTTGTTTTTTTTTTTTTGACCTTTCCTTGTTTGTCGAGCTTTTGCTCATGACATTAACCCGTATGGAAGAGATCGCAGAAGTCCACCAAGGACGCTAATCCCGGTTGTTTGTCGAGTGTTTACCGATGACGCTAACCCGCATGGAAGAGGTCAATATTTGCATGAGCTTGTAGCCGAGTTGACCATTGATCTCCTTTCGCTGGTGTTGCCGAATTTGCTCATCTTTTGAGATTAAGAGTTGCCCCTGGGGGTATGTTCGCATATGAGTCAATTGATTCTTTCCAATTAACGTGGATATCTTTGTTGAATGGGCCTTCGATTTCTTCTTTGATGGGACCGTGGTCAGGTTCCTTGAGGGTGCTTTTATGTCTCTCCCAGATTATCCAAATTGTTTCATGTGCATTAATAGCCTCATCGCTGAAGATTTGTGCTTCCACACGATGAACTAAGTCGGCATATGACCGACCGGTCCCGCATGAGTGATGAGTAAAAGGCTGACCTCCAAGAAAAACTCCTCTTAATAGTTCGAGTTTACCTGTATTTGGCGAAGCTTCTAAGGAGAACCTCTGGAAGTATTCTTAAGTGATTCACCCTCGCTCTCGAACGGAAAGATGGGAGGAATCTTTAATGATTCTCAAATGAACTGCTCCACAAAGAATCGAAGTTCGTTAAAGGTATGGATGGATCCCCTTGGAAGAGAGTAGAACCAAGTGCGAAGCTTGCCCTTTGAGGGTAACAGAAAGACCGACAAAGCAAAGGTGTCGAGCTCGTGGATATGCATGATACCTGAATGGTCGATGTGTTCGTGGGTCGCTTGCCCCATCATAGAATCAATGCTCTAAGCTTGAAACCTACGGAATTGGATGTTGAAGAATTGCTTCATAAAGGTGAGGACTCCTCATAACCGCTGTGGGTGAAGATGATTGCCTTGAAGGTGGAATTCATCTGCATTAAGCGCACTCCGTGAATGTCATGTCGAGCGATTAACAAGATGAGCATGTGTGAAGCTATCAACAACGACCGGATTAGTAACCGCTGAGTCGACATGGATGAGTGGAACTAGCAAAGGTCAGAGATCGCATGGTTTCTGCGAGGAACTCTAACGCCGGAAGATTAGCTTGACCTCCTCCGCAATGACCGATCTTGGGGAGATATGTTTGTCGAGTACCGTTGTAATCCTTGCAAAAGCCGGATCATTTTATTTTGAGACTAGCAATACGTAACCGAATCTTCCAAAGAGATTCCGTCGCCTCAACTTGGCGTCCTTGGTTCGTGGATGGGTTTTGAGAATGACGAGTTGAACGGGAAGCTCCGACGAAAGTGTATTTATTGGCCATAACGTGGATGTTCAGGAATTGTAGTTGAAGAGTTTTACTTCCACGCCTAAACTGCTATGCGTTAGAAAACCGTCGCGGTAGAGTGAAAGTTTGCACCTTAGCCTTGTCGATTAGTCCAGCACACACACACAGGTAATTAATGAGCGAACAAGAGACACTCCATAATTTTTAACGTGGAAAACCTCAAAAAGAGGGGAAAAACCACGGGGCCTAGCCCAGTAAAAAGCTTCCACTATGTATTTGTTTCAGAGTACAAAGTCTTCGATTAGGATTACTGCATATGAGAGAGGACCAACGTAACAATGATCGTTGTAATAGTTAATAGGTGGAGATGACATTAGCGATGATGGTGGTTGATGTCCGTCGAGCAGGGGTGTGACATTGCTTGGAGGATCTTCAGAGCTTCTTCTTCCTCCTTGCTTAGACTTTTCCTCTTCTTCCTCGTTTGGATTCTTCCTCTTCTTCCTTGTTTGGATTCTTCCTCTTCTTCCGACATTGACGAGGATCAGACGGCGGTGGCCGGCGGGTGGATTGCTGAGCTGGCTCCTCTTCTTCACTTGTTTCCTCCTCTTCTTCCCTTCTCCCCTTCATGTGAGGGATAGAGTTCTATTTATAGATGGGAGGAGGGGCGTAATTTATGCAAAGTCCGTGCCACTCCTTGATCGGTTTAGAATGGTTCCTTCGATCATTTGATGTATTTTGAGCATTTGGATGCCCAAATGAAGTCGAATTATGAGATCTTAGGCTCGTTAGATCCGCTCGTCGAGACGCTTCGATTATAAACACTCTATATTTAAGAGCTATTTTGGGATGTAATTGATATCCCAAAGATTCGGATATTTTGCTTTAATCTCGACGGTCTTGACTAAATCGGTCTCTTTTGATATTAAGATTCGGACTTTGATTAGCGGTATTTTGAGCACCATATCAAAAATAATGTAAAGTAAATTTTTTTAATTTAGCAACAGTGTTGATAACAATGAGAGCTGAGGGGTTAATCAATAGTTATTGCAATTAATAAGAAGTTGATAATAACTGCAACTAATGGGCTAAGGCGACAATAACCAATGAGCAATTGTGGTAGCCAGTCACCAATAGTCAGCGGCTGACAATCAGTGGGCAACAACAGCTATGGAGGCCGCTTGTAGCCCGCAGTGGCTCTGACAATAATGGTGGTGACATGAAGAGGACAATGATGATAATGATAGTGGCCAGCTATGATCGACAGGCAAATGATGGTGATTAGAGGTGGTAGTTGGCAGTTCTCACTTTTCACCAAATCATGTATTTAGAAATCACTCAAATTTGTTGAACTCTAAATGCACTAATTTTGAACTAAATATTGAATTTGAAATGCATTGAAATTTTACATTGCATTCTAAATTCTTCCAATCAAACCTTAAAATTTTCAAACCCCTACATTTAAAATGCAATGCATTTCTTTTTCAACAACCAAATAGCCTTAAGTCTAAATTTAATTTATTAATTTGGTTGGTTCATTCATGGTGATCATGCACGTATTTTATATGTATCTTACAAGTGCGATTAAGAAATCAGATGAATTAATTTTGATTATAAAGAGAGCTTAATTATATTTATAATATATTTTGATTAAATTGGTTATTATGCAACAAAATTCTTAACACAACATGTAAGTGGTAGTGTGAGGTAATTTACTTTGACTAATTTTTATAATTTTCATATTTTTCTATTACCTCTTTTTAGCATCATATTTATGTTTAGTATATTATAAAAAAGTTAATCCAACAAGCAGAAATCTTGATACAGTTCTTGAGCTAAACATTTCTAAAAATAAATGTAGGATCATCTCTCCTCAATAGATTTCGAAAATCATAATCAAATCACACATCTCTACAAGATGAGCTATATAGCATCAAAAGCAATTCAATCCAAGATCAATTGAGCCCATATTAAAATCTCAAAATATGATTCAAAAATTTAGTATATTTTAAAATTTTAATTAAAGAAAAATAATTTATAAAATTTGCATGCTTATAATTAAACTAAGCATCTCAATAAGAGAAATTTAAAAAGCATAATATCACTTACTTTTAAGATAATTAAGACAATGCTGAATGAGTGACCTATGATAAAATAAAAAAAAATCAACATCAGTAATTTGATAAATTAGTTTAAGACTTTTATTAAAATAATCAAAGCCACTCTTAAAAACTATAAATATAGCTCATTTTTCATATGAGAAATTAGCTTAAAAAAGAAATTGAAATTTTGAAGAAATCTAAAACTCTATACGACAATCAACACCAACTATCACCATCATTTTCACTATATTTTCAATCATCATATCCAATCACTAATGTAATCACCATCATTTAATTACTATCATTAATCACTATTATTGACTAACTACGCTCAATCATCATTATCTTATTCCCATCATCACCTCAATCTCAAAATATTTTGAAGTATATTTTATAACTTGAAAAACTTTCAAGATTATCTACTAGGTTTGTCGCATACAATCTATAACTTATATGGATGCATTGAGTCATGAAATCATCTTAAAACATCAAAATCAAACCTAAATTGAACAAGCTAATTATTAACTTTAAATCATAACTGGATACAAAGTAACCGAAATTGCCAAATTTCTCTATCAACATAGAATATATAAATAGGCAGAGATGGATGGAAAGCAACCAAAATTGCTGACATCCACGACACAAGATAACTTATCACCACGGAAACAAACATTCACACAACAAAGATGACCCAACGGTAACTAATTCAAATCCATCCCAACCCAGCAAACCCTAAATCCCACTTCACTCTACTCCATATCTCCTCCTGAGAGAGCCAACAAACTCATGGATTTTCTTCGGTTCATACAGGCTCTTGGCCACGCTCTCTCCTCCTTGGAACGCTGCGCCCACGACACCAGTTTGGGACACTCCTGCTCGATGCTGAACTCGGCGTAAGTCTCGTAGCTATAGAACCAACTCGTGAAGGGAGCCAGAGCGATGTCGACTAGTCCGAAGGTGTTGCCGCCGAAGTACTTCTTATCGCCGAGCTCAGCTTCAAGCGTCTTCAAGATCTGGATGAACTCTTCCTTTGCTTCCTGCAAGGCCTCGCCCTTCAGTTTCCACAGTCTGGTGCCGCAGTCATAGACCTGCACAATTAGAATGGAAGAAGGAATGACTTCGATGAAGAGTTTGCTATTCACTGGAGTGCGAAGACTTAAAAGAATGCTTGTTTTACTAGAGAACATTTTCAGAGACAAGAAATCCTGTACAGAACAGCCTTATTTATTTTAAAAAATTAGATGGATTCAAAGTAAAATAGGGTGAACATCTCCATGCGTAGCATTCATCCTAAAGAATGTATAAAGATGTTTTTTTTAATCATTTCTTCTAAATGAAAATCGTCTAAGTACTTCCTTGTAAGTACAGCACTTAAAAAAGGAACTTGAACTTAGTTGTCTCAAGTTGACTCGATCAGTTAGGTGGATAGAAAATCATTTTTCTGATTGCGAATCTCAGTTTAAACAAATTAAATTTGTCCTCATGCCCTATATACTTGACAGTCAAATGAACTAATTCTCAAAGTAACTATTCATGGATTCTACAAAGAACTCAATCGCGCGCAATATGAGGTATTAAACACAGAGAAACAGAGATTTCATACCTTCTTGTCGACGTAGTCAGCCCAGAACCGAGCCTGGGCCCGTGCGTACGGGTCAGAGGGCAGGATAGGCACCTTGCCGGGCCAAACCTCATCGATATACTGAACAATTATGAGCGATTCGCACACAGGCTTGCCATCGTGTAGAAGAACAGGGATCTTCTTGTAAATCGGGTTCGACTTGAGAAGCAACTCACTCTTATTCGACAAGTTCTCTTCCCTGTACTCATACTCCACCCCCTTCTCCGCCAACGCAATCCTGCATCGCTGTCCGAAAGGGCTAGACCAGAGATCCAGCAGCTTCACTCCCTTCTCCTCTGCCATTATTTTTCGCTCTTTTGAGTTTCGCTAACGTATGAAGGCAATCTGTTCGATGAAAAGGCTGCGACGAGGGAGATTTATATAGTGGTGAATGAGTCGTTTCTGGAGTGTTCTGATTTGGGATTAATGTCAGTGCTTACGTCTTCGGAAAAGGGAAGTCACGCGAATTAATTTGTACGGTGTATTTGTCGACGGCTACGTGATGTGCGGCTGTAATTCATTAGGATGCGCGGTGTGATATCCGAAAAAATATTATGTGCGGACTCCTCATGCATCAGGAGTCTGCTCAGATTGTTCCGTTTTTTTTTTTGTTTTTTTAAATAAAAAAATAAAAAATAGAGGGCTGTGACGGAGTCCGCGCGTAATATTCCCTCGTGATATCCAAGGTTTCAACGAGTGAACGAGAACGATAGTTGTCACATGCCATATTTAGGAGAAAATATTACATATGAAATTGATATCTAATTTTTAATCCATATTCTAATATATATATATATATATATATATATATATATATATATATATATATATATATATATATATATATATATATATATATATATATCAATTACTTTAAATTTTATTCAAAATAATATAAAAAATTATTTGAAGTCGAATATCTCAATTTCATTGAAGCCCAAATATACATATAATATTTTTTCCATATTTAGGCATGAGTCTTCTTCAATGTTTTATAAACTATTAATATTACAGGTGCACAAATACATCTGAATAATATTTTAAAAATTAAAAATATTTTAAGAATTAATTTTTCTAAAATAATTTTTTTGTTGCGTAGTAGAAAATCAGTTATAGTTGAATAAAGTTTACTTTTATGAAAAAATCCACACAATAGATGTTTGAAGAAGAAAACCCATAATTTTACGGAAAAAATCTGGGAAAAAATCCGAACCCAATAAAAATATTTCACTATGTATCTCTTTCTAAGTACAAAGTTTTTCCGATAATAAGATTACGAAGAATGAATATGACAATGAAACCCGATCACATAACAACAACTATACAACAATGTTGTTTATAGCTTGATAGAATGATTGAACCACGCGATTCGCGATGAGATGGCCGGCGATGGTACGGCAGGATGGTGATGTGGTGGCGATGATGAATGACTGCTGGATGATGACGATGATCGATGAGTGGCCACGGCGCCGCCAGTAGCGGGCCAAAAGAACTGTGGATGGTGGTGGCGGACGCGACGGTGGTCGGCGGTGATGATCGCGGATAGTGGTGGCGACGACGGCGATCGATGAGTGGTGGCCAGCAGGTGCCGCAATCAATGACAGCACGGTGATCGAATCTGCAAGGGCGACGTGGTGGTGATGACCGCGATGGTGGCGCAGTGCGATGGCACGGCGAGCGGATCGCGCGGGTGGTCCGTCGGCGGTGGTTGCGGCAACGACGACGGTGGTCGGCGACCGTCGGTGGCACGATTATGCTTGGAGGATTTTCAAGATTTAGAGCTCTCTCTTCTCTTTAGCTTGGGGCTCCACTCATGTGAAGAATAAGGGGCTATTTATAAATTAGAGGGATGTCATTTCTGTAAATACATGCAAAATCCAAACCACTCTATCGGATGACTCAAAATGATTCCGTTGATCATCTGATGTATTTTAAGTATTTGAATGTTCAAATAAAGTCATAATCAAGAGATCTTGGGCTTATTAAATTTGGCTCTTCAAGATGCTCGATTTGATCATAAACAATCCATATTTATGAACTATTTAGGGATTCAACTAATATCCTAAAGTTTCCAATGATATTTTAAGTGCTTGATCTGGACTAGTTTTGACTTAGGATCACAATACTTTTGACATCAAGATTCGTACTTTGACTAGTGAAATTTTTAGTGTCATATCAGTTGCTCTCTATTTTTGGATGATATTATCTATATCATCCAAAAATATATGACAAATAATTAAAAATAATAAATTCTTCAATGAAATTTGTGGGTTCATTAACCATATAGTTTGAGAGAATAGATCTTCATAGCTGCACAAGATTATGATCATGAAAGCGGTGGCCATGGTGTGCGTGCTCATGGGCATAAGGTCGATTACGCGGAGTCTGGCTCGGTCGTCTGACGCTCAGATGCAACACGCCGATGAGCATTTTTTTTTTCTTTTCTTTCCATTTTTTTATTTTTTCTCTTTTTTCCCCTGTAGTGGGCTTATAGAAACCCTCCTATGGTCAAGTAAGGAGACATAACTCCCATATGCTCTAGTGTTCCTATACATTGGATGAGAATTCATATAGCAAAAGTTCAAGGACTAGAGTAAAAAAAAATTTTTTTTCTTTTCTTTTTATCAGCGAAGCTCTGACCTTCTTCTTAAGAGAAGGTCATTCATTTTGCTGATCAAGAGTAGCTCATACGACAAGACTCCGATTTTTTCTCAAGAGAGGCGTTAACTTTCCTCGTTGGACTAACCGAGTTTGGAGGCGATCAATGTCCGTAGTTCATACAATGAGACTCTGATTTTTTCTCGAGAGAGGTGTCAACTATCTCGTTGGACTGACCGGGTTTAGCGGCGATCAAGACCCGTAGATCATATAGCGTGGCTCCGATTTTTCCTCGAGAGAGGCGTCAACTGTCCTCGTCGAACCGGCCGGGCTTGGAGGCGATCAAGGCCCATAATTCATAAGGCGAGCTTTTTCCCTCGAGAGGCGTCGTCCGTCGGACCACCGGTTTGGAGGTGATGCGATACGGCGAGCTCGATTTTCCCTCGAGAGAAGCGTTAACTATTATCGTCAGACAAACCAGGTTTGGAGGCAATCAAGGCTCATAGTTTCTACTTCTTGTAGGAAATTGAATTTCTTGAAACTTCAATTGATGGTTCAGCAGTTGATAACTACCAAGATGAGGGAAGCATCATGAATCATCCTCAAAAACTTAAAGTGTGATAGTAATTTATCATTAGAGAGAAATAATTTTTTTTCTTTTTTAATCTCATATATATGTGTATATTTTCATCAGATCATAGGCAAAAAATTTTATCCAAAGTTGTCCGTGAGCAACAAAGTCAGGAAAGGATGTGCCTAAGTATTAGGGTGAGTGAGTTGCTTCACATAATTCTCAAACTTTTATCTTTCTCTCATCTTTTTTATTTATTATGTATTTTCACAGGATGATGGCCAGAAGAAAACTAATAGCATGATAGCTATAGATGATATATCATCCACTATTACAGCTGATAGCATAATGGTGCTCCGCAAAAAATTTTATTTCCCAATAAGTTGGTGACTATTGTTGCCAAAAAGTCTGATCCGTCATGATACTTTACTATTTTCGAGATGATTCTTCGCGCGGGATTGCAATTTTCTTTGGCTCCTGAATTGATTGAGATATTTAAAATATGCGGTGTAGCTTTGTCACAAATTTTATTTCGAGCTTTAATGATCATCGTTGGTTTGACTGTCTTCTTTAGAGAGTGTGGTGTTACTTTGAACATCAAATACTTGTGTTGAATGTCTAGATTCACATGTGATGCTCAGGGATGTATTTCTTATCGAGCTGTAAAGAATTAGATAGAATTTTTAGCACGAGATCCATCTAAAAATTGGTCTAATGAGTTTTTTTTATGAAAAATGATTGGGGCCTCCCTGAGAGATGAGAAAGATTAAATGAACTTCCAGATTCATTGCTGATTGAAGAGAATGAAATCTTGACCACTCTTAATATTCCTAATGCAGGAAGCTTGCAGCATGAGTTACGTCACATTGACAAGTATATAATTGAAGATAGAATGTTCAATGTTGGCCTTTCCATTCAAGCAGGGAGATCTCATGCACTTCCACTGAAGAGATCAAGTAAAGGTGATGAAAGATGTTTTCATATTCACAGGATTCTTTCAAGAAGCCCGCTACAAAATCAGTATGATAGTAATATTTCTTCTTTAAAGAAAAAAGAAAACATATTCCTTTTTCTCTCAGCGTGAAATACCGGTTTTAATACTTAATGACCTTTGTAGTGGGCCGGGGCGTCGGCGCCGTTTATCTGACGACGGCCGACCGCCCGTTAAAAAATGGAGAAGAAAAACTAGGCGGCGTCGTTCGACATTCCTCCCCTGGCAGGTTTAGGGCTTTCTCCGCAGCTTCGACTCCGACTCTCGATGAACATCCGGGTCAGTGGTTTAGCAAATCTTACGAATAACTTTCATTGAGGTATTGTAGGCGACTACATGAGGTATTTACACCTGTGTTCCCAAACTTTAATGAATTTAGGATTTTCTCTATTCTTTTTCACCGCACAGTATGTGAACATTTTAGAATATTTGAGTTCTTTAAAAGAATGAGATGTATTTTAGTAGTTTTTGGAGATGTTTTGTATGTGTACTCTCTGTACTGTCAAGATGGTACACGCCATTATTTTCAAAATTTTAAACTGATTAGCCTTATGACATGTTTAGTATATCACATGATAGGATGTTTGGTCATATTTTAAGATGAATTTTGTGGTCTGATTAGGGATGATAGTATGTTCAGTCAATGATACTAAAATTTTGTGCCCTAATTTCTGCATCTGTACTCTCTGTACTCTCATGACAGTACAAAGTATTTTGGTCATCTTTTTCTAGTTTCTTTAGCCTGATCGGAGGAAATATGTTCATTACAATCCATTAGGAACAATTTGGAGGCTGTTTGATTGATTTTTTAGTGTTATTTTGTATTTGTACTCTCTATGCTCTCTTGAGAGTACATATGATTTTGTGGACATTTTTTTCCAGTTTCATTGGCCTGGTTGTTCAGATTATGTTCATTATATTCCAGTGAAAGTAATTTGGCGGCTGTTTGATTATTTTTTAGGGGATTTTTGTATCTGTACTCTTTGTACTCTCATGAGAGTACAGAGCCTTTTGGTCATTTTTTTTCTGTTTCTTTGTTTGGTGGAAATATGTTCATTACAATCCATCATGAACAATTTGGAGGTTATTTGGTTAGTTTTTTAGTGTTATTTTGCATCTGTACTCTCTATACTCTCTTGAGAGTACAAATAATTTTTTGGATATTTTTTTTTAGTTTCTTTGGCCTGGTTGTTCAGATTATGTTCATTACATTTCAGTGGAAGCAATATGGTGGCTGTTTGGATGATTTCTGGGGGATTTTTTGCATCTATATTCTCTATACTCTCATGAGAGTACAGAGCATTTTGGTCATTTTTTTTTTCTATTTTTTTGATCTGTTTGGAGGAAGTATGTTCATTACAATCCATCAGGAATAATTTGGAGGTTGTTTGGTTAGTTTTTTAGTATTATTATGCATCTGTACTCTCTGTACTCTCTTAAGAGTACATATGATTTTGTGGATATTTTTTCTAATATCTTTGGCGTGGTTGTTCAGATTATGTTCATTACATTCCAGTGGAAGTAATTTGGTGGTTGTTTGGATGGTATTTGGAGATTTTTACATTTATACTCTCTGTACTCTCTTGAGAGTACAAATAATTTTGTGAATATTTTTTTCCAGTTTCTTTGGCCTGGTTGTTCAGATTATGGTGATTACATTCCAGTGAAAGGAATTTGGTGGCTGTTTCGATGGTTTCTGGGAGATTTTTGTATCTGTACTCTCATGAGAGTATAAAGCATTTTGGTCATTTTTTTTGTTTCTTTGGCCTGTTTGGAGGAAATATATTCATTACAATCCATCAAGAATAATTTGAAGGCTGTTTGGTTGGTTTTTTAGTGTTATTTTGTATCTGTACTCTTTGTTTGTATGGTTTCTAGGAGATTTTTGCATCTGTACTCTCTCTACTCATGAGAGTACAGAACATTTTAGTCATTTTTTTTCTATTTCTTTGGCCTGTTCGGAGAAAATATGTTTATTACAATCCACTAGGAATAATTTGGAGACTGTTTGGTTGATTTTTTAGTGTTATTTTGCATCTGTAGTCTCTGTAATCTCTTGAGAGTACATATGATTTTGTGGATATTTTTTTCAGTTTCTTTGGCCTGTTTGGAGGAAATATGTTCATTGTAAATCAATTGGAAATAATTTGGAGGCTGATTGATTATTTCTTATGGGTGATTTGCATCTGTACTTTCATTAACTGACTTTTCATTTTGAAGTTTACCATGTCTAGGAAAAGGATAACTTTGAGATGCAGGCCTACCACCGTTAGAACGGTGTTTGATAATATTGCAGCACGATTTATTGATGAAGTCATTGACATTTTAAAGAGGCTTCATCTACATCAATTCATTAGACTCCGAAAGACTCAATATTACCTCAATCTTAACTTGTTGGGAGATAGAGAAGCAAGCTTTCTTTCTGGGTGGGCAGTGCATTCCTTTCACCCCCGATGAAGTTGCAGTAATTATAGGGATGCCAAACAGAGGGGAGAAGGTCTTGTCGTAGAAATTCCTGTTGTCGCAGTTCAGTTCAGTGGACTATAAGACTATGCTTGAGCATGTGGATAGCTCTTTTTCTATGGCACAATTTGTGCAGTTGTACATACGTTTTCTGCTGTCAACTTTTTTTTTTGTATATCACAACTATAGGGTGGCATCAAAATTGATTGCCTACGCTGATTACATAGATAAATTTGTTGAATATATCTGGGCAGAGACCATTTAGGCCTTCTTAGTTTCACAATTTGATGATATTACATCAAAGATTCATACCCAGAAGACACCTTTGTACATGAGTGGCTTTGTCACTCTTCTTATGGTATATTTTATATCTTCGATTATGTATTATTTGATGCATTGAAGTTAACTTATATAAATATTAATTATAGATCTGGGCCGTTGAGCACATAAGCATCAAAAGGTCGCCATCTCCTCTGCCCATTATCTTTGCGATGCGAAAATAAAGTTTCCAGATGAAGCCTTCACTGGTTTAGGAGGAAACCATGTGAC
This sequence comes from Cymbidium sinense, assembly GCA_021442155.1. Lineage (NCBI taxonomy): Eukaryota > Viridiplantae > Streptophyta > Magnoliopsida > Asparagales > Orchidaceae > Cymbidium > Cymbidium sinense. The sequence continues at coordinate 11,587,832 of CM038216.1, read as the reverse complement.
ATATAATAATATCACTTAGTTCATATAAGAATGTATTTATTTATGCTGTAGTCATCACATTTTCTTATCGGTTTAACACAGGCCTGTCTTTCATTCAAGAACATATCAGAAGAGGAGACCTGACTCCTTAAATCATTTTCTCTTGCCCAACATACATGTTGAGCGATAAATCCCATTCTAAGTCCACTGAGTTCATTGAATCTCCATATGTCTCTCCTCGATATTCACCCCATCCAGGTGTATCAAGCCTCTGCCTCTGCCCCACGAGGCTTTGGTGGAGAGGATACTTGCGTTTTAGGGACTTGAAAGATATAGTATCTTCTTTTTAAGCAATAATGATAGAGAATGGATGGGATTGATTTGCGGGTTCTTTTATCGAGGAGGTTCTTCTTGGGCATGGGTCCCATCCCTGTGGGGAAGCTCACGTGGAGGTCACCCGAAATCTTGAGAAGGCAGTCATAGGAGCAGCACCTATGGAGACTACCAGAGGAGCTCCCCCTGTGGAGGCTAGCATAGGGGAGTTTCATGTGGAGGCAACTACACCTACTGCCCCTGTGGATACTTCCACTTGGGAAGCTACTGCCCCTGTGGATACTTCCAGTTGGGAAGCCTCTGAGGTAGCCTCCACTAGGGAAGCCCCTGTTGAGTCTACAATAGGGGAAGCTATTATGGAGGCCTCCACTCCACATGTAGAAGCTCCGAAGCCTTTAATCGTCAGCATTAAGCGTGGTGTGAAGGCTTGGCAGATAAGGAAGAGGAAAGCTGTTTGTTCCCCCTTCACACACACTTGCAGGAAGTCATGAGCAACAATAAGTGATGTGGTGGCCTCTTCATATGAAGCGACAGATGTATTAAGTTACTTTCTTTTAAATTTGAGATAATAGAAATAAATTTCACTAAATTTTTTTATAGGTTCAAAGATGAATAAAGGTTGATGACCCACACATCTGTATCGTTGTGGTGGAGGAGTCGGTATGCATCTCAGATCGATCCTTAATTCATCACTAACTTTTTTCATCGCGAATTTCATTATGCGTGCAAAGGCACATCATTTGTTGACTTCTCGGTATTCGCTTTAAGTCGATGCTCCATCTTATCGCATTGATTTAAGGACAAGTAAGTCAATCTTCAATCAACTCCTTCATACATAAAATAACCTATTCGTTTAATTAAGCTCGCTTTAAAATATTTCTCACTTATGAGTGATACGTATTCATGGTGGAATATCATTATTGCAGATGGTCGATGAGCGATAGATCAAGATCTCTCAGATGCACACATCGATGCCTTCTTCTTCTTATTGGCTGAGGAGTACTCGCTTTGTATGGGGTTGTATGTCCCCTATTTGTACATCTCATGCTTGCACTGGGTAAGTTATCCCACAGATATGCTATGTATTACGATTTAATCCTTGCTTGTATAGATGGAAACTATAATTTATAAATGTTCTCTTCTTTTCTTACAGAGCTATGCAAAATATGGTATACACAAGGAAAGCAAAATGTTCATCCAAAGATGTTCTTTGCAGATGTGTCAAGAGTGCTACTCTTACTTCCAATTATATATAATCAGCACTCGACACTCCTGGTTGGGCATATTAAGCTAGGGGCTTAGTATTTTTATGACTCATTACCAAAACCAACCCATAAGACCATTCTTCCTGAGATTTTAACAGTTGTTTTCCAATTTGGTTTCCGTAAACTATTTTTTTTGGACCCCTTATTGACTATACTTCTTGCTTTTCCGATCAAATTACTTGTTGAAGATACTGGCTAGTCTTTTGTGAGCGATCACATAAAATGAATCGAAATGGTGTGATTACCAAGATAACAATTGATTTGCGGATGTTTGTCTGCAAGTATATGGAGGCAGCAATTAGGAAATCCTCACTTAACTGGGCTGATCACTAAGATTGGTCAAAGAAGATGAATTGCTTCAGGGTCGAGTTTGCTTACGCTATTGTTTCTTTAGGAATGAAAAAGCCAAGCTAAGAACTGTACATTTAAAGTTTGATAAGTAGGAAATAATTGTACAGGGTATTTTTTTTATTTTTTTTCAATATCCTTGGACAGTTTGGATCTTTTATTATTAGCAGAGAACACCTGCAGCAATTTGGTTGATGCTGGAATGCTTTACTGGGATGTGTTTCATCTGTATTCTCTGTACTCTCCTGGGAGTATATAGAGTATTTCATCTATTTTTCTTCAATTTTCCTTGGCAGTTTTGGATGCTCCTGGGTTATTTTTTTATGAGTTTTCTGGATAGTTTTGCATGTGAACCCTCTCAATACTCTCTATACCCTCTGTACTCTCTGTATCTCTCTTTATACTCTATACTCTATACTCTATGTTTCATTCTCTTCTCTCTGTACTCTCTTGTACTCACATCTCTGTACTTCTTGTACTCTTTATACTCTATTCCATTATAGGTAGTTTGAAGAATTATAAGAATATTTTTTTAACTCTTTGTATTCTCCTCGTAGTGCAGATTATTTTCTTATTTTTTCCCATTTCCAATTTTGCTTTGCGGAGGAATTATTCACTATAACCTTAAAGCAAGTTGGATGCTCCTGGGTTGCTTTTTTATGAGTTTTTTTGAGCAGTTTTGCATGTGAACCCTCTTTATACTCTCTGTATTATCTGTATTCTCTGTACTCTCTGTATTTTTTATACCCTCTGTACTTCTTGTACTATTTATACTCTTTATTCCATTGCAGGTAGTTTGAAGGCTAACTATAAGAATATTTGAGGTGTTCTGTAGCTTAACTCTTTGTATTCTCCTCATAGTACAGATTATTTGCTTATTTTTTTCCCATTTCCACTTTTGCTTTGCATGACGGAGAGGAATCGTTCACTATAACCTTAAAGCAAGTTGGATGCTCTTGGGTTACTTTTTTATGAGTTTTGTGAGCAGTTTTGCATGTGAACCCTCTCTATACTCTCTGTACTCTCTATACTCTTTGTACTTAACTCTTTAATAAAGGAAATTATTATCTTTAAAAATGTGGTAGAATTTTGTGGATGCATAAAATTACTTTCTACCAGTCGAAATCATGTTTCTTAAAACTTACTTTCTACTGAAATATGTGCATAAAATAGACAAATAAACTGTCAATGATGTGGCTTACCAATGTCTTATTTAGAAATTTAAATTTTGAAGGCAGTGTGGAGCAAATTTGATATTTTAAGATGAGCAATTTTTTCAAATAATGTAATAACTGAAAGTATCATCTGAATTAAATTAATATTATTGATAAAATTATAAATAATTACTAAACTAATATCATCAGTACTAATATCATCTTCATCACATAAATTTTTTTTTTCAGCTTCTACTAAACTTGTTGATAGGAACATACGGGCTTATTAAAAAATTATAAATAAAATCATTTCATAAAATGTAGAGTACTTTATAGGTATATATCAAACTATGTAATGCTTGATGAAAGTCACTCATCCTCATAAGCAAGATAGACTCATCAATGAACGCAATTTGGTAAAATATGAAAATTTTATTTACGCCTAAGGATTACAAAGTCCTTAATAGGTAAACTTCATGCGCTACTTTAAGAGCAACAAACAGCGTAGTGAGGAAAAAACCACGCAAAAAATAATTGACCCATATTAAAGTCCATTTGGACCTTCCTGGTTTCACGCAAGTTATGTACCCTCTCTACTCTCTGTACTCTCTGTAGAAATGATTGCACTATCGAAGAACACATAACCAAATGATATCATGCATTGAAATGTTTTCCTGTAATAATATCCCTCATCAACTTAGTGTACCCTTCAGCCGACTGACTGATTGTTGAGCTCGAGTTGAATTCCTGAGGTAGAACATCGTATCGCTTAATGATTTTTTCTGATCGATGTGCTATTCTGTGCATACCTCTAAAAATACTCTGATATAGCAGAGAAAGGTGTTGCAATGGGTGACAAAACATGTTCTGCGACACTATCAGTTTGTACTTTGATTTCTGTAATAACAAAAATAGGATGGTTTGAAGATTAGCAGCAATATTTTAATTACTAAAAATTAAGATACAAATAGAGAATTACTCTTGGCTTTCTTGGATCTCTCCCAATATCCCTTAAGCCTTGCATTGGAAACAACCTTTGGACGTTACTTAACTGGACCTTTTAAGATGTCTTTTCCCTTGTCTGCTATGGTTGAGTTCTTCTTCTTAGCTGCTTTGTCAGCTGGAAGAGAATTTCCACTTATTATAGAGTCGACATCATCGTATAATTTTTTTAAGGATTGAAGCATATAGTCCTCAACTCTATTATTACTCTATGCCCTGACGCTTATTTGATATGCATATCGACTAATGTGGTTCCAGAAAATAATGCCAGTAGCATTTCCATCTGTGCCTTCCACATCTCTTAATTTTCTATATGCACTATCGATGTAAATATCCCTCTTTGCTCTGGTAGACCATCACATGAGAAGATACTTATCCGGAATGCGCACTACATCTTCTTGACTAAGAACTCTGATACAATGGGCATAAAGTAATCCCATCATTTCAAATTTCATACAAGTATAAGTTACATCTAGGGTAGTCCCATTGAAATGGATAGTCCATGTTTTGGATGAATTTTTATTCTCTAAGTTTCTCACCAAATACTCCATGGGGCTGTCATCTGACATAGTTACTGATAGGCCTCCAACTCCATGCAAAAGATTCTTCCTCAAACATAGTATAAAGCTTTCTTGTATAAAACATAACAGCTTGTTTTAGAATTGGACTGGTCTTAACAATAGAAATAATCAATGACTGGCTACACTTGAAGTCTTTATCATGTTCATTCTGGCGTCATGTCTCCATAACCTTCTCCAACCCCAAGTAACAATCTATGAGCGAACTTATTGGTTTAGATATTCCATGACATATATTGTTCATTGACTCACTACGTTGCATTGACAAGATGCCCATGCAGAATGAGTCTTTGCTGAATGCAGCGGACCACTTAGATGTAATTTTATAAAGCTCAGACAGCCAAGCATGATCATGCAAATTTCCTTCCTCTAGCATGGCAGACCAAGCTTCTTCAAACTCTTCCTCTGAGTCACATTTGCTCATGCATGCATAAAATGTATCCTCATTACTATTAAAGCGGTGAAGGAAGCTTTCTTCGAAATATTCTATTGGCACAACCTATGACGAGTATGTGATAATATAATTTCGATAACTCTCGCCATAGCCCGATCTGGATCAGTGAATATTATTGTTGGATGTCTGTCACTCATCAACCGAAGAAATGTCCAGAATAGCCATGAGAATGACTCAATCGTCTCTTCTGATAAAAAGGCTACTCCAAATAACATATTTTGCCAGTGATGAGTCACTCCAACAAGAGGGGCATAAACAATATTATATTTATTGAGTCGATAACTTGTATCAAAAATTATCACATCACCAAAATAGTCATATTCTATCCTAGACATGTCATTGCTCCAAAAAAACTTACTTGTCGACTCATCAACTTGTATATCTCATTATCTCGTCTTGTTTGTCAACAAAGTATTAATGCATTACCATTTTCAATCCTCGATCTTTTATCTTTCTTAATAAAATTAAAAGCATCTCTTTTTATGAATCCAATATTCTCTACGCCGCCAACTTCCTCACTTAGATAGTTGAATGCATTAGTTGCTCTAATTCAAGCCTCTCATTATCTTTAACCTAGCCTTTTCATGCTCATTGTGAGAGAGAAGATGTAGGTCGTGAGCTTTTACCAACGAATGATTATGACTTTCTATATATTTTTTAACCATCCAGTTCTCCTCCAAGTCAACAGAGAATCTAATCATGGCCGTGGCTCTTGTATCGGTTCTAGAATTTTGCTAAGCGCTTTGGCGATTTCTTCCGATCTGGTTTTGCACATAAAAAATCTTTTGATTTCAATTTATTAAAGTTTGGCCAATAACTAGTATGATCCTTCCGAACACTGAAGCCAATTTGATGTGCGTAATCATAAGTACATCACTCTGTTTTTGTTCAAAGTGGTGCAGAAGTCTCCAAATTTGGATCATTAAATATCACGTCACCGCCATTCACGGCTCCACATAAATATGACATATAAAATAGCAAATAAACATATTCCCTCCAAATAGGTCGAAAGTGAAAGAAATGAGCTAAATCTCGAGAATGAATCTGAGATGCAAAAATCTCCCATAAATCATCCAAACAGCCACCAAATTGCTTCCATTAGAATGTAATAAACATAATCTGAGCAACCAGGCCAAAAAAGTTGGAAAAAAATATCCACAAAATCATCTGTACTCTCAAGAGAGTATAGAGAGTACAGATACAAAATAACACTAAAAGTTCAACCAAACAGCCTCCAAATTATTCCTGATGGATTATAATGAACATATTTCCTCCAAACAGGCCAAAGAAATATAAAAATAATGCACTCAGAGTGTAGAGAGGAAAAATCTCTCATAAACCATCCAAAAAGCATATTACTTCCCTGGAATGTAATGAACATAATTTGAACAAACCAGCCAAAAAAGCGAAAAATATCCACAAAATCATCTGTACTCTCAAGAGAGTATATAGAGTACATATAAAAAATAACACTAAAAACCAACCAAACAGCCTCCAAATTATTTCTGATGGATTGTAATGAACACATTTTCTCCAAACAGGTTAAAGAAACAGGAAAAAAATAACCAAAATACTCTGTACTCTCATGAGAGTGCAGAGAATACAGAAAGTATAGAGAGTATAGAGAGTACAGAGAGTATAGAGAGTATTGATACAGAATAATGCTAAAGAAGCAACCAAACAAGCTCCAAATTATTCTTAATGGATTTGTAATGAAGATATTTTCTCCAAATATTCTCATAAAAACTAGAAAAAATGCCCAAAATACTTTGTATTGTACTCTTGTGAGAGTACAGAGAGTACACCTGCAAAACTCTCCTAAAACCTAAATAGCCCAGTTGCTCTATAGAATATAATGAACATATTCTCTCCAGGATAGCCGAACTCATGAAAATAACATAAATTGAATTGACACTCTCATGAGATTACTGAGTATACTATGCAAAGGAGATCCTCAAAAAAAGTAAAGTCCTCTTGCAGAACTCCAAACAGTGGAAATATACATTAAATAAAAGAATTTCAAAGAATAACAATTGTAAAAAATGCATTACTGAGTTGAGAAAAATTACTAATGAAACATAAACAATATTATATCAAGTTACCCATGAGTTTAGAAGAGTACAGAGAGTACAAAATATAGAAAATACAGAGAGTACAAAAGTATGAGAGTATGAGAGTCTGAGAGAGAATGAGAGGGGGTCTTCTGCTAGGCTTCTTTTACTTTGTATTATTTACTTTCAAGATGCTCTTTAAGAGCTTCCTCACTGGAAGTGCTGACCTCATAGATAACACATTCCCTCTATGTCATAAGACATTCTCCCCTCTATTTGGCATCACTATTATCACGCACTTATTGAAGGTGAAAGGTGACCCGAAAGAAAGTCGCTTCTCTATGTCCCAACAAGATAGGATTGAGGTAATAACAATTGAGTCTTGCTAAATCCCGTGGAGTCTAATGAATTTATGCAGATGAAGCCTCTGTAAAATGTCAATGACTTCATTGCTAAAGAGTGTTGAAGTATTATCAAACACCGTTAGAGCGGTGGTAGGACTGCATCTCGAAGTTATCGTTTTTCCCAAACATGGTAAACTTCAAAATGAAGAGTCAGTAAATGACAGTACAGATGCAAATCAACCATAAAAACTAACCAAGTCACCCTACAAAATTACAACTAATGGATTATAATGAACATATTTCCTACAAACAGGCCAAACAAACTGTAAAAATATTGGTAAAATCATCTGTAGAAATCCCTCTGTAAAAATATTGGCAAAATCATGAGAGTATAGAGAGTACATATGTAAAAATCCCTTAGAAATCATCCAAACAAATTGCTTCCAAGAATGTCGCCTAATCTCAACAAAGAAAGCGAAAAAATGGTCAAAATCATATGTACTCGAGAATGAGACTGAATCTGAAAATATGACAAATCAACCAAATAACCTCCAAATTGTGCCTTTTGAACATATTTCCTCCAAAGAGCCAAAGAAAGCAGAAAAATGACCAAAATGCTTTTCTCGAGAGAGAATCAGAATGTAATGAAAATAATCTCAACAACCATCAGAAGAAAGTGGAGAAAATATCTAAAATCATCTCACTCTCAAATAAAATATAAAATACTAAAAAAATAACTAAACACCTCCCTTATTACGTGATGGATTGTAATGACATATTTTCCAAAGCAGCCAAATAAAATTATTTCTAATGGAATATAATATTCTCTTCATCCAAGCAAATAAGCAAAATATTGAAATCATCTTTACTCTTGAGAGTCTGGATGCAAAAATATCATAAGCAAAGTCTCTGAAGAACTTCAAACATTAGAAAATATCTAAATAAAAGAATTTCAATGAATAAATAAATCAAAAAAATTATGCGATATGATTGAGAAAAAATCGATGAATTTTATTTAATACATCCTCGCCTATTTCTCAGTATAACTTCCAAATTGTTCCATCTTCATTGGTTCTTCATAAGGAAATGAGATTTTCTCTTCTCTCTCGGTTTAAAAAAAAAATACACCCCTAAACCCTAAATCTAGATATATATTTCTTTTAAATTCATTCTGTGCATTCCAACGACGCTTCTTCTCCCGTTGTTTGAACGAGGTGGGTTGGTAGGGTAGGGATAAGCATTAAAACGCATCGCCGGATTACATCCGTTAAGCATTAAAACAGGAAAAAAATTATTAGATACTCATCGGATTAAGATTGGAGTCTACACTTAAAGTTAGGGGTGAGCATTCGGTCGGTTCGGTCAGTTTGGTTGAATTTTTTGTTAAACCGAACAAACCAAATCAAATAATTTAAAATAACCGAACCATCCAAATAACATATAAAAGCAACCAAACCGAATTATAATTGGTTTATTGATTCGTTTTCATCCGAATAGGATATAAAATAAAAATAAAAATATTTTTTAATGAACTAATTAATTAAAACAATATAATAAATTTTACATATTAAAATTTCTTACTCAAGTAGAAATCTATAAATCTATACAAATAATTAAGTACTTATAATCAAAATTACATATTTATATTTGATTTTTTAACTAATTTTAGTTTATTCGGTTTATTCAGTTTATTCGGTTTATCCAATCTTAAAAAAAAAAAAAACCAAAACCAAAACCGAATATCGTTTCTGAAACCAAATTGAGATTTAAAAACCTACCAAATAATATCGGTTCGGTTCGGATTTTCGGTTTGAACCGACTAGTGCACACCCCTACTTAAAGTTACGTACAAATTCCGGGCGTAATATTTTCTCAATGAATTTATCGAAGATAGAAGGAGAGAAACGCTGCGGAGTTTCGGGTGGGGATCTGAACTTGTCTTAGCACTAAGGCAGGGGATGTCCGCATGCGGGACGCCAATCCGGCGTCCGCTCTTTTCGTGAGAGTGGCGTGAATCAACGGTCCAAGATTCGTTGGCTAAACAGCTACGCCGTGATTTGTGCGTGAATACCCATCGTCCTTTTATTAACATATTATTTTTGGGAGTGTGTTTACTAATTATTTTTATGTAAAAATAGTTAGGATTTTATTATCATCTAACTATTATAAAGAATTTTTTCAATATTTAATAACTACGAGATTGTCTGATTATCTGAAGAAAAATAATACAGTAAGTATAAAAAATATATTATAAAAAATATAATATATTTATATTACTTTAAAGTTCTATTAAAAATCTCATAAATCTAGAAATGAATACATTTTTATTTTCTTGTTTGATAAAATAATGTAAAGTAAATTTTTTTAATTTTAGCAATAGTGTTGATAACAATGAGAGCTGAGGGGTTAATCAATAGTTGTTGCAATCAATAAGAAGTTGATAATAACTGCAACTAATGGCTGAAGCGTGATAAGATGAATTGTGTGGTAGTCGGTGGTGGCCGATAGTGGCTAATAATCGATTGGGCAACAACAGTATGGACTTGATAGCCGATTGGTTCACGTAGAGAAACGATGATGATAATGATAGTGGTAGTATATTGACGAAATGATGGTGATTAGAGGTGGTAGTTGGCAGTTCTCACTTTTCACCAAATCATGTATTTAGAAATACTCAAATTTGTTGAACTCTAAATGCACTAATTTTGAACTAAATATTGAATTTGAAATGCATTAAAATTTTGCATTGCATTCTAAATTCTTCCGATCAAACCTGAAAATTTTCAAACCCCTACATTTAAAATGCAATGCATTTCTTTTACAACAACCAAATAGCCTTAAGTCTAAATTTAATTTATTAATTTGGTTGGTTCATTCATGGTGATCTTGCACGTATTTTATATGTATCTTACAAGTGCGATTAAGAAATCGGATGAATTAATTTTGATTATAAAGAGAGCTTTAACTATATTTATAATATATTTTGATAAAATTGGTTATTATGCAACAAAATTCTTAACACACCATGTAAGTGTAATGTGAGGTAATTTACTTTGACTAATTTTTATAATTTTCGTATTTTTGTATTACCTCTTTTTAGCATCATATTTATGTTTGGTATATTATAAAAAAGTTAATCCAACAAGCACAAATCTTGATACAGTTCTTGAGCTAAACATTTCTAAAAATAAATGTAGGATCATCTCTCCTCAATAGATTTCAAAAATCATAATCAAATCACACATCTCTACAAGATGAGCTATATAGCATCAAAAGCAATTCAATTCAAGATCAATTAAGCTCATATTAAAATCTCAAAATATGATTCAAAAATTTAATATATTTTAATACTTTAATTAAAGAGACAAATAATCTATAAATTTTGCATGCTTATAATTAAACTAAGCATCTCAATGAGAGAAATTTAAAAAGCATAAGATCACTTACTTTTAAGATAACTAAGACAATACTGAATGAGTGATCTATAATAAAATAAAATAAAAATTAACAGCAGCCATTTGATAAATTAGTTTAAGACTTTTATTAAAATAATCAAAGCCACTCTTAAAAACTATAAATATAGCTCATTTTACATATGAGAAATTAGCTTAAAAAAGAACTTGAAATTTTGAAGAAATCCCTATACAATCATTATCATCAACCCATTTTATTACTCAAATTCGTTGTCCGTCACACTATGTCACCATCATTTAATTACTATCATTAATCACTATTGCTGACTAACTACTCGCTCAATCATCATTATCTTATTCCCATCATCACCTCAATCTCAAAAATATTTTGATGTATATTTTATAACTTGAAAAACTTTCAAGATTATCTACTAGGTTTGTGTCGCATGCAATCTATAACTTATATGGATGCATTGAGTCATGAAATCATCTTAAAACATCAAAATCAAATCTAAATTGAACAAGCTAATTATTAACTTTAAATCATAACTGGATACAAAGTAACCGAAATTGCCAAATTTCTCTATCAACATAGAATATATAAATAGGCAGAGATGGATGCAAAGCAACCAAAATTGCTGACATCCACGACACAAGATAACTTATCACCACGTAAACAAACATTCAGACAACAAAGACGACCCAACGGTAACTAATTCAAATCCATCCCAACCCAGCAACCCTAAATCCCACTTCACTCTACTCCATATCTCCTCCTGAGAGAGCCAACAAACTCATGGATTTTCTTCGGTTCATACAGGCTCTTGGCCACACTCTCTCGCTCCTTGGAACGCTGCGCCCACGACACCAGTTTGGGACACTCCTGCTCGATGCTGAACTCGGCGTAAGTCTCGTAGCTATAGAACCAACTCGTGAAGGGAGCCAGAGCGATGTCGACTAGCCCGAAGGTGTTGCCGCCGAAATACTTCTTATCGCCGAGCTCAGCTTCAAGCGTCTTCAAGATCTGGATGAAATCTTCCTTTGCTTCCTGCAAGGCCTCGCCCTTCAGTTTCCACAGTCTGGTGCCCCAGTCATAGACCTGCACAATTAGAATGGAAGAAGGAATGACTTCGATGAAGAGTTTGTGATAAGAGCTATTTTCTGGATTAAGTCTGTTTGCTGTTCCAATTGGGTCTGTTTGGGTGAAACTTGAGTTTGATTCAGATTAGTTGACTTCGATTGAGTGTTGGAACCGTACGATCCGTTGGATTTGCTTTTAATTACCGTTGGATGCTTGATTGGGTTTCTTTTGGATTGAATCTTGCTTGATTGCCTTGTGGATCGCCCTTGGATTTGTTTCTTGATCGGATCTTGATTCTTGATTCTTAGTAGATTACATGTGTTGATTTATCGCCCGTGATTAGAGCGAACCTTTGATCGAAAATGGTCGTTCGTTGGATGAAGAGAATTATTCTAACCTTTAATTCTTACGTTTGTTTTGTCTCGATTCGAGGTCGAGCTCGAGGAAGAAAAGGGAGAGCGGTGGGATCGGGGAGAAAGCGGTTGTTTCTTGGAAGGTGGTTTCACAAGGAAACCCTAGACGAAGCTAGCAAGAGGAAGAGACGAAGGAGGAGGAGACTGAAAGCTAAGTTTCTTTTCTGTAAATTCTTGATTATTCCCTCTGTTTGGCTTTGGATCCCTATTTATACTTTCTGTTTATGCTTGGATCTAAGCTCTCATGCACTAACTACTGCATTCTGATTTACATTATCTTTATGAGTTGCTTGCTGTCTTTTATCTGGCTCGTTCTCGGGACGGTTGGGTGGTTATTCTGTTAGCTGAGCCATTCCTATTTCTTCTTATTTTCTTGATTTTCTTGTTGTCGGCTGTTGTAATAAGTTTGATCTATTCTCTGTTGTATATTGTTTATCAAGCTTAGCTTTTGTTGACTTATCTTTGAATAGTTTTCTTGAGGGAACTTCTGTAATGCTTTACTGTGCAATGTTCTATTGAAAGGCAACCATTCTTGTTCTAATTAATCTTCCTTCTTGTTACGGATTTTTCTTCTTTGGTGTAAGCGGCATGTCTCAGTATACTATTCTCGAATCATTCCTCTGTATTTGGTTATCTTTCCTGTACAGAATCTGTTATCCGTGTAATTCTTATTGTTGTATGTTCCACATTGGCAATTATATGATTTGGGATCATATCATTACTCCCCTCCTCACACTGACCTTGTCCTCAAGGTCAACTTCTGGGGATGCTTTTTGTATTTCTTTATTTGTCATCCAAGGAACATCTGTGGCTAAACATTTCCTTCCCATTTTAAGGTTTCTGTAATTGTTGATCTCACTTGATAGGATTTCTCAGCGGTTTGTAGTGTAAAAGCTTGACCAATGATACGTCTATTTTTTAATTAGTAGGTGCGATTGGTCGGTTGGGTGAGATTGGAGTTTGATTCTGTTCTGGCTTGTCTGTATTGTTGTCGTCTTGGATTGAAGCTCTCTTATGTTATCGACCATTTGTTTCATGTTGGTTTTGAGCTTCACGATTTATATGGGTCATCGACCTCTCGAAAATAAAAGCTCCTTTGTATGTGGATTATGTGACCTTTTCTGTCCCTCTGAGGCTTGTAAAGGATATGTGCCAAGACTATTACGGGGCACTTACACATAGACTATTGATACTATTTAACTATTTTATAATTAGACACTTATATGTCACTTAACTTTGGATTGAATGGTGATATTTGAAGCTTGTCTCTATGCATTTTCTTGTATCCTTGAATTTGGTTGAATCGATCTTTGTAGTTGATATTCTTGGTCTTCATTGACCATCATAAAAGCACATAAATTGGCTTGACATCTATGCCCTTTGTGGTATTTTCTTCACAATTAAAACATAATCCATTACGCCTTCTTTCATCTAATTGTGTTGGTGTTAGCCTCAATTGCTAAGAGTTTGTTCTTTGTGTTGATTGGCATTTGGTGGATTAGGCGGTGTGGGTGTTTCTTGTATTTGATGTTGCTTCTTGTTGGAACTTGGTTGATCTTGTAGTTTTTTGGCCATGTGAATGTCATCGATAGCTTTATCCTCCATTAACAGCCAATTGAAATGCTTCTTTGAGGAAGCGGGTTGTAACTCTTATTTCTCTTCTAATTTTTTGGTTTAAGCCACGATTCAAAGCGACTTTGTAGCAATTCACAGATGTCGAAATTTGGTTAGCTAGGTCTTCAAACTCGATATAAAAATTTGTTGTTGTTTCTTTGTTGAAGCTTAGCTAGTTCTCTCTTAAATCTGTGAGAGAGAAGGGCCAAATCTCTGCATAACTTGTTCTTTAAATCCATGAGTTTGTTTATTAAGATGCATATATTGATCTGACTAAGTGCAGTCCATCCATATGGCGAGGCAATTAAGAACTTGCGATAAATTGTGATATTGAAAGTCGATGCACTTTGAGCGACCGAGGGTTGTCTCCATTAAATGCAGGCATATATTTTAATAGGCATTGACATGGGTGTGTGTGTATGTGATTGTTTGGGGAATAGGATTCATAAAGGGATGCATCACATACACGGCTTTGAGGTTGTTTTTCTTCTTTTTTCTAATCTCTTTGATATTTCATTTGTCTGTAGTGATTGAGGTCATTTCGCATTGTTGTTGTTCAATCGGTAACACATGCTTCAAGTATTTTGGCATTGTATTTTGTCTTTGTCGACCATTGTTGTGTGTATTGAGCACCAATGATAAAACTATTTTACGGATTAAGTCATTTCTTTGTTCCAATTGGATTACATTTGGGTGAAACTTGAGTTTGATTGATTACGAGTTGACTTCGATTCGAGTGTTGGAAACGGCTTTCGATCCAGTTGGATTTGCGCCTTTTAATTCGTTGGATCTTGCCAGATTGGGTTTCTTTTGGATTGAATCTTGGTTGGATTGCCTTGTGTCGATCTGCTCTTGGATTTGTTTCTTGATCAGCGGCTCTTGATTCTTAGGAGTAGTAGATTCTGTGTTGATTTATGCGTGCGTGATTACGAGATTAGATCGAACTTTGATGAAAATGGCCATTGTTGGATGATGAACTTTTGAATTATTCTAACCTTAATTAAACTGTTTGTTTTATCTCGGCAGTTCGAGCCGTCGAGCTCGAGGAAGAAAAGGGAAGCGGTGGGATCGGGGAGAAAGCGGTACATTTCTCGGTGGAAGGCGGTGGTTTCCAGCAAGGAAACCCTAGACGAAGCTAGCAGGAGGAAGAGACGAAGGAGGAGGAGACTGAAAGCTAAGTTTCTTTTCTGTAAATTCTTGATTATTCCCTCTGTTTGGCTTTGGATCCCTATTTATACTTACGTTTATGGATCTAAGCTCTCATGCACCTAACTACTGCTTCATTGGTCTAGCGATTTATTATCTTTGGCGAGTTGTCGCCTTTTATCCGCCTGCTTCTGGACGGTTGGGTGGTTATGTAATGAGCCATTCCTATTTCTTCTTATTTTCTTGATTTTCTTGTTGTCATGTTGTAATAAGTTTGATCTATTCTCTGTATATTGTTTATCGCTTAGCTTTTGTTGACTTATCTTTGAATAGTTTTCTTGAGGGAACTTCGTAATGCTTTACTGCGTAATGAATTGAAAGGCTACCATTCTTGTTGTAATTAATCTTCCCATCGCTCGGGTTTTTCTTCTTTGGTGTAAGCTGGCATGCCTCTATACCTATTCAATCATTCCTCGTATTTGGTTATCTTTCTGTATCATTTATCGTGTAATTCTTATTGTTGTATGTTCCACATTGGCAATTATATGATTTGGGATCATATCAGTTTGCTATTCACTGGAGTGCGAAGACTTAAAAGAATGCTTGTTTTACTGGAGAACATTTTCAGAGACAAGAAATCCTGTACAGAACAGCCTTATTTATTTTAAGAAATTAGATGGATTCAAAGTAAAATAGGGTGAACATCTCCATGTGTAGCATTCATCCTAAAGAATGTATAAAGATGTTTTCTTATCATTTCTTCTAAGGGGTTATTTGGTTGCGTGTATTTGAAATGCACTGTATTTCAAATACACGCATTTTAATTTTTTGGATATTTGGTTATAAGTAAATTTTCAATGTAATGTAATGTATTCTAAGTACATTAAAAAGGTCATTTTCGGTGTATTTGGAATTGGCCCGATTTGGGTGAATTCTAAATATACGCCAATAAAATATCGGCGCCGCCGCATAGCCGACCACGGTCGCCGTCACGGACATCAAACCTTCGATATTTTTACGCATTTTTTATAAACGAAAAAAAAAAATTCATGAATTTGTTAAACTCTCAACCAAATAACTGTAAATAATCTTTTTACACTTAAATTCATTTTACATTACATTCTTTTTACATTGCATTTCAAATGCCTCAAATGCAGTCAATCAAACAGCTCCTAAATGAAAATTGTCTAAGTACTTCCTTGTAAGTACATCATTAAAAAAAGGAACTTGAACTTAGGTGGATAGAAAATCATTTTTCTGATTGTGAATCTCAGTTTAAACAAATTAAATTTGTCCTCATACCCATATACTTGACAGTCAAATGAACTAATTCTCAAAGTGACTATTCATGGATTCTACAAAGAACTCAATCGCGCGCAATATGAGGTATTAAACACAGAGAAACAGAGATTTCATACCTTCTTGTCGACGTAGTCAGCCCAGAACCGAGCCTGGGCCCGTGCGTACGGGTCAGAGGGCAGGATAGGCACCTTGCCGGGCCAAACCTCATCGATATACTGAACAATTATGAGCGATTCGCACACAGGCTTGCCATCGTGTAGAAGAACAGGGATCTTCTTGTAAATCGGGTTCGACTTGAGAAGCAACTCACTCTTATTCGACAAGTTCTCTTCCCTGTACTCATACTCCACCCCCTTCTCCGCCAACGCAATCCTGCATCGCTGTCCGAAAGGGCTAGACCAGAGATCCAGCAGCTTCACTCCCTTCTCTGCCATTATTTTTCGCTCTTTTGAGTTTCGCTAACGTATGAAGGCAATCTGTTCGTTGAAAAGGCTGCGAGGAGGCGGATTTATATAGTGGTGAATGAGGCGGTGAATCGTTTCTGGAGAGTTCTGATTGGGGATTAATGTCCGTGCTTTTTTTTTGGAATGGGTATCCACTCAATACTTCACTTATCTTATGGGTAGAAATGTCATTGTGACTAATCTCACAGGGATCTAGCGCTACTTTCATCACCCATATGTGTCGGGTCTCCACTTGATTTCCCCACTTAAGTATAGGCGTCTCCGCTCTAGAAAGAATTCGAACTCGGTCCAGAGAATTTCTGATCACGCTCACTCATCAACTGAGCTAAGAGACGGTGAATAATTAATGTCAGTGCTTACGTCTCCGGAAAAGGGAAGTCACGCGAATTAATTTGTACGTTGGATTTGTCGACGGCTACGTGATGTGCGGCTGTAATTCATTGGGTGCGGCGGCGTGATATCCAAGGTTCCAACGAGTGAACGAGAACGATAGTTGCCACATGCCATATTTAGGATAAAATATTACATAACGGAGTTCGAATCTAATTTTTCATCCGTATTTCACATTTATATTCAGATATATATCTCAATTATTTTTAGATTTTATTCAAAATAATATAAAAAATTATTTGAAGTCAAATATCTCAATTCATTCAAGCCCAAATATACATATAATATTTTTTCCATATTTAGGCACGAGTCTTCTTCAATGTTTTATTAACTAGCAATATTACAGGTGCACAAATGCATCTGAATAATATTTTAAAATTTTAAAATATTTTAAAAATTAATTTCTCTAAAATAATTTTTTTTGCATATTAGAAAATTAATTACGGTTGAATAAAAATATACGTCTCAGTTTTATTGTAAAATTCAATTAGACGAAGAATTTAAATAAAAACCTGAATTTTTTTACAAAAAACCTCTGAATAGGGGGAAAACACCGGGTCTAACCCAGTAAAAATATTTCACTATGTATCTATTTCGAAGTATAAAGTTTTTCCGATAATGAGATTACAGAATTATATGAGAAGAGACAACGAATCCCGTAATCGATAAATAATTATACAATTGCAATGTGCTGGCTTTTAATGATGATAAACAAATTTGGATCAGAATGACGCGGATCTGAGATGGCCGGAGCGACGGCAAATCCGGCAGCGCCTGAGTGACGGACCGATGCCCGGTGACGAATGATGGATGGTGGCGGTTACGCAAGCGCCGCCGACGGGCGCGACCGCAATGCGTGGTCGAAATGATTGATGGCCGATAACGATGACGGTCGATGCGGTGGTCAACGCCGCTGGCGGCAGCGGTGATCACGTGAATCAATGACCGGCGATCGCCAGCGGGCGGCGGGTGGTCGGTGGTGATGACCCGACGGGTGATCGCGGACGTGGTACAAAGGATCGTCGGCGCGGGTGGCGATCGCGCCGTCGAGTGGTGGCACGATTATGCTTGGAGGATTTTCAAAATTTAGAGCTCTCTTCTGTTTAGCTTGGGGCTCCACTCATGTGAAGAATGAGGGATTATTTATTGATAAGAGGGATGATGTTTCTGCAAATATATGCAAAATCCAAACCAATCTATCGGATGACTCAAAATGATTCCGTTGATCATCTGATATATTTTAAGTATTTGAATGCTCAAATAAAGTCAGAATCAAGAGATATTGGGCTTATTAAATCCGGCTCTTCAAGATGCTCGATTTGATCATAAACACTCTATATTTATGAACTATTTAGGGATTTAACTAATATCCCAAAGTTTCCAATGATATTTTAAGTGCTTGATCTAGACTAATTTCGACTTAGGATCACATTGCTTTTGACATCAAGATTCGTACTTTGACTAGTAAAATTTTTAGTGTCATATTAATTGCTCCCTTATTTTTGGATGATATTATCTCTATCATCCAAAAATATATGTCAAATAATTGAAAATAATAAATTTTTTAATGAAATTTGTGGGTTCATTAACCATATAGTTTGAGAGAATAAATCTTCATAGATGCACAAGATTATGATCATGGAAGCTGTGCGCGGTGGCGGTGCCAGAAACACTGGGTTACTGGCGCTGGAGTCTGTTTGTTCTGAGAAGACGCTCTCAAGCGGCCCCGTCCGCGGTCTCATGTGCAAACGCACGTCGATGAGCATTTTTTTCAGCTTTTTTTGTTTCTTTCCATTTTTTATTTTTTTTCTCTTTTTTTCCCTATAATGGGCTTATAAAAACCCTCATAGGGTCAAGTAAGGAGACACAACTCCCATATGCTCTAGTGTTCTTCTGCATTTGATGAGAAATCATGTAGTGGTTAAAGTAGAGTAAAAAAAATTCTTTTCTTTTATCTGGCTTCTCTTCTAAGAGAAGGTCATTCATTTCTTGATCAAGACCGTAGCTCATCTGAGACTCATTTTTTCCTCGAGAGAGCATTAACTTGGACCAACCGTGTTAGACCATCGCGTAGTTCTTACTAGGCTCTAATTTTTTCTCAAGAGAGTCCAACTATCGTTGGACCCGGTTTCGATCAAGACCGGTAGATCATGGCTTGATTTTCCCTCGAAAGAGGCATCCCCTCGCCGGACCGACCGCTTGGAGGCGCCTATAGTTCATAAGGCGAGGCTCGGTTTTCCCTCAAGAGGCGTCAACCGCCCTCATCGGACCGTTTGGAGATGCGCCGTAGTTCATACGGGCGAGGCTACGGTTTTCCCTCGAGAGAAGCGTTAACTATTATCGTCGGACAAACCAGGTTTGGAGGCGATCAAGGCTCGTAGTTTCTACTTCTTCTTGTAGGAAATTGAATTTCTTGAAACTTCAATTGATGGTTCAACAATTGATAACTACCAAGATGGAGGGGAAGCGTCAATTAGGAACCATCCCTCAAAAAACTCAGAAAGTCTGATAGGTAATTTCAGAGTATCATTAGAGAGAAATATATTTTTTTTCTTTTTTGATCTCATATGTATGCGTATATTTTCATCAGATCGTAAGCAAAAAAATTTATCTAAAGTTGTCCGTGAGCAACAAAGTGAGGAAAAGATATGCCTAAGTATTTGGGTGAGTGAGTTGCTTCACATAATTCTCAAACTTTTATCTTTCTCTCATCTTTTTTATTTATTATGTATTTTCCCAGGATGATGGACAGAAGAAAACTAATAGCATAATAGCTATAGACGATATATCATCCACTATCACAGCTGACAGCTTAATGGTGCTCCGCAGAAAATTTTATTTCCCCAATGAGTTGGTGACTATTGTTGCTAAAAAGTCTAATAAATACTTGTGCCGAATGTCTAGATTCACATGTGATGCTCAGGAATGTGTTTCTTATCGAGCTATAAAGAATTAGATAGAATTTTTACCACGAGATCCATCTAGAAATTGGTCTAATGAGTTTTTTTGTGGAAAATGATTGGGGCCTCCCTGAGAGATATGAAAGATTGAATAATCTTCCATATCCATTACTGATTGAAGAGAATGAAATCTTGATGACTCTTAATATTCCTAATGCAGGAAGCTTGCAGCATGAGTTACGTCACATTGACAAGTATATAATTGAAGATAAAATATTCTAGTTTGGCCTTTCCATTCAAGCAAGGAGATCTCATGCTCTTCCACTGCAGAGATTAAGTAAAGGTGATGAAAGGTCTCCTCATATTCACAGGATTCTTTCAAGATACCCGCTATAAAATCATGATGATAATAATATTTCTTCTTTAAAGAAAAAGAAAATATGTGCCGAAGTAACTACGTCAAATATTTATGGAGAAGATGTTTGCCCCAGGTTGGCTTCTGAGAGTTTAGCTATCTCAACTCATAATGGGAGGATTCGTTTCTCGAAGCCGTATATTCCTGAAGAGGTGTTAAAGCACATATGCAATGGACGTCAATGAACAGACGAATTAATACGTTATCTTCACATTCTCTTTCTTTTCTTCTTTTCCTATTTTCTTCACGTAATATTTATGATTTTTTATTGTAGGCAGCTTAAACATTAGGGGTGATGGCTCATTTGAGTGTCACTCTAGCTGAGTGAAATACTGAATTTGTGAAGGTAAAATATTTGCAAGGTAAGTATGAGCGAAAAATGAGTGCTAAGGCTAAAGAAGTGGCAGCTTTGGAGGATCAGCTAACCGGATGTAAAACTGAGCTAGCGAACATGTCAACTTCTTTTTCTCTCCAGCATCAAGAGGTGGAGCTTACTCGCGATGAGCTGATTGAGGTGAGGACAGAGACTCGCTAGAAAGAAAAAAGATTCAAAGCACTTGCATCAGAGAAGAAAGCTCTTGAACATGAGAAGAAAGCATTACAGGATCGTCTTTCTGAGAATGAGTTTATAATGTCAGAAGTGGAAGCAAATGAAATCTCCTAGAAGGTAGTAGAAGACTTTAAGAACTCTCTAGCTTATCGTGATGCTATCGAGGACCATGTCCAAGAAGCTCATAATCATATTCTTGATTTTGAAGTGAAGGATTTGGAGCACCAATGTTTGGAGGAAGGCTTCATCCGAGGATTCCTAAAAGGAATATGTTTAGTACATCGAAATCAAGCTGAGAATCTATCTCCCAAAGTATCCAAAACCCTTCAGCAGAGATGAAGGTTGAGAGTGAGTTTAAGGGAGCATCTTCTAGTGGTGAGAAGGACGTTGATATCATGTAGTATCACTTGATGATTCATTTATTTTCTTTTTATCTATGTATTATTATTTATTATTATTATTTTTTGTATCCAGAATTTTAATTCTTTCTTATATTATCATGTTAGAGCTATCAATGACATTAAAAAATTTTGGGTGATTTGCTCTTGTTTTATTTTGACCTATCCAAGGTAATTGGTTAGAATATTATTCGACGATGCTAACCTGTATGGAAGAGGTCATGAAAAGTCCACCAAGAACTTTTTGGCCTATCCTAGGTATTAGTCAAAATATTTTTTGACGTCTTACCTATATGGAAGAGGCTTTGGAATGTCCACTAAGGACTTTTTGGCCTATCTTAGGCATTAGTCAAAGTGTTACTTGACTTCTTACCTGTATGGAAGAGGTCCGATCAAGTCCCCTTGGGACTGATCATGCCCCAACTGAGACACAACGTGAGTTGTGCATTTCTTAAGTGGGAGGATTAAATGAAGGAGATTGTTCATATGCAACAAGCTTGAAATAAAATGTCATAAACTCATTACTCTGATAAGGTCCGTGATACAATCATAAGATAATTTTAACAAAGATATGAGTTTGAAGAGGAAATGACAAACGAGATAAAATAAAAGTTACAATAATTATGCAGTAGGAATTACTGGTGATACTTCTAGAGATTCTCCATGTTCCAAGTTCGAGGTAAGGTTTTTCCCTCTAGATCCTTGAGCTTAAATGTTCCTAGCTTGACCATAGTTGTAACCACATAAGGGCCATCCCAAAGAGGTAAGAGCTTATTGCATTGAGGGCCTTTACCCACAGCTTCAAGACTTTGCAGGACCAAGTCACCGACAGAGATGGGACGGGGTTTCACTCTTCTGTTGAAGTGATGAGCTACCCTTTTGTGATAGGAAGCAGTCCGAAGTAGGGTCATATCATGAGTTTCAAGGAGTAAGTCCAAGTTATGTTAGATTTTTTCTTCATTACTATTATGATTAAATGATTGAACCCTTGGATTTGGAATCTCGATCTACCGGTATATAAATTGTCAAACACAAATTATATGGTGTCTCACCAAATGAGTTCACGATGCGTAAGCCCAAAGAACATTAGAGAGTTCCTCAACCCATTACCTCCCAACCTTCTCGAGACGTATTTTTAACCCTTTGAGTATAATCCTGTTGGTAGATTCAGTATGTCCATTAGTTTGAGGATAAGCTACAGCCATATGCAGTAGCTGAATGTAAAGATCTTTATAAAAAGATGTAAATACTTTTTCAGTAAATTGGGTTCCATTGTCGGTGATGATCTTTGCAGGAAGACCGAATCAATATATTATATTTTTCCAAATAAATTGTTCAGTGTTTGCCTTTGTGATTTTAAGGAGTGGTTCAACCTCCACCTATTTAGTGAAGTAGCCGACAGCTAAAATGATAAATTTTAGTTGCCCTGAAGCTACTTGAAAAAGTCTCATGATATCAATTCCCCATTGAGCAAAAGTTCACGGGCTTTAAAAGGATGAGAGCTATGTATATGGTGTATGAGAGAGGTTAGAGTGTAACTGATAACTCGCACATTTTTGTGTGAAATCCAAGATGTCTTAATTCATCGTAGGCCAATAGAACCCTTACCTTATAATTTTAAGGGTTAGCGCCCTTTCTCATAGGTGTTCTCCACATATCCTAGAGTGAACCTCTCTTAATGCATAATCGACCTCTGATGGTAAGAGACATTTAAGGTATGACCCAGAAAAATCTCATTTGTATAATTCACCTCTGATAATAATAAAGTTTATAGCTTACCTTCGGAGATGAGTTGTAGCAGTTGGGTCTTCAAGAAGGGTCCCTTCTTGTAGAAAGGATAGGATGAGGTCTATCCACGAAGGTTCCTTCGTCTCATTAATTATTTGTATTACCCATGACCCTTGGATCCTAGGAAAATATATTTTCTCAACATGCCTTCTCTTAAATAGATCTCTAGTAGCAGAGGTAGCGAGCTTAGCGAGAGCATCAACTCGAGTGTTCTTCTCTCGTAGTATATGAGTGATTTGATGTGTATTGATATGGGCAAGAAGTGACTTCACCAAGCTGAGGTATTATGCCTGTTGGGGATTATGAGTATTAAAGTTTCCCATAACCGGAGGCAAGGGAGATGTGTGGGATCATTAAGTTTTCACAATCGATGACACAAGTCTCAACCCCTGATAAGAGTCTCATATTCAAATATATTATTGGTTGTGGAGAAATTTTAGGGCTTAAGTTCATACCTCACAAGGTATATTGTTGGAGGAAAATAAGTAAGATTCTGCTCCGCCTCGAGATACCTCGATGCTCCATCAAAGAGGGTCCATTGAGGGAGGCGAAGGGGTGTAATAGATAGCTCATTTGGAGTAGGGGTGGTGCATTCCACTATAAAGTCTGCGAGTACTTGAGACTTTATGTCTGGCCTGGGTAAGAAATAGATATCTAACTCTCCCAATTCTACGGACCATTTGATTAATCTCCCAGATGCCTCTAGTTTCTGTAGAATGACTCTCAATGGTAAATGAGTATAAACGCCGATGGTGTGAGCTTAGAAGTATGGAAGCAATTTTCGTGCTGAGAAAACTAAAGCCAAAGCCATCTTATCTGTCAATGGATAATGACTTTCTATATCAGAGAGAATTTTGCTGACATAGTAAATTAGTCGTTGTATCACATTTTTTTCTCGCACTAAAACTGAGCTTATCACATGGGAAGAGACTGTGAGATTTAAGTATAACATCTCTCCTTGGATAGGCTTAGATAGTAAGAGTGGCATGCTAAATATTCTCTTAGTTACTCAAAAGCAGCTTAACATTCATCAGTCTATTGAAAATTATTATTTTAAGCTCCCTTTAGTATTTTAAAGAATGAGAAGTATTTATCCCTAGAATGGGCTAAGAAGCGGGATAAGGTAGCAATTCGTCCATTTAAGCATTGAACTTTTTTGATATTATTCGGAGGAGCCATATCTCTGAGGGCTCTGATTTTCTCGGGATTAGCTTCAATCCCGCAGTGGGTGACCATGAACCCAAGAAATTTTCTCGACGTGACTCCAAAAGCACACTTGATCGGGTTAAGTCGCATGTTATAATGTCAAAGAAGGTTAAAGCATATTTCTATGTCAGAAATATGTTGTAATTATTCTAAGCTTTTTACTAACATGTCATCCACACATACCTCAATTGTGTGACCTAAGAGGTCATTAAAAACCTTATTCATAAGGCGTTGATAGGGCTGAGAAATTTACCCGAAGATCGTGGCTTGCTCGAAAGTCGACTCGAATTTGGGCTTGAATCGAGATCGAGTCGAAGAAAACGAACTGACTTTCGAGCCAGAAATTTGGCTCGAAATTATTTCGAGTCTAGTTTGAGCCGCACACGGCTCGAGTCGTGAATCACAACTCGCGATCAGATCAAAATAATTGGGTCGTTGGCCCGGGCTGCCCATCTGTAAAACCTGTTATAATTACCCAAATGCAGGTTACCATCTGATCGAGGGAATCATTAAATCAACGGGGGAGATGAATTTACTTTTTCTCTAATATCGTCGACTCAGTCCTCGACACTCGAACGGAAGACTCCCGACTCTCGACTCTCCGCGACCCTTCTTCTCTTCTTTCTATTCTTCTTGGCTTCTCGTGCAACTCATGCCCTAATTTTCGAAAGCCGACAGTGCCGCTCACGATATCATCGATCAGCAACTTCTATTTTGATCTCTATTGGTTGAGGTGTTTCTTTATCACTATCATCTTCGTTTGACCTAGCTTGTTCGATCTGTACATGCTCGGTTTGCTTTTTTGCTCCAAAATTACTTCTTACTTGTTTCATTTCTTGATTCTGTAAGTATTTCATGCTATGAGCCTATGACTATGAGCCCATGGCTATGAGATGTCGGTTCTTTCAATTATTTCCGTTATTCCATTATTTGAGGTTAGCCTACTAGGGATGTTTCGGTTCTTCAATTGTTTGAGTTCAGAGATTTCGTTAAGTTGCTTTTGTTTTTATTACCTAACTAAGTGTCCAAGGGACCATGCATGTGTATCTTTGTTTTTTTGCAGTTGCGACTTGCGATCCTTGCGGATGAAGTCATATTTTTTTTACCTGCATGTTAGAGCCGAGAGGTTAGCCACTTAGCCTTACTTTACGGGTTTTGATTTATGAACGTTTCACACTTCTATAGTTGTAATGTGTAGTGAGAAATTATTTTAATGTGCTATGTGCAGTGAGAAATTGTGCTATGTGCAGTGAGAAATTATTTTAATGTGCTATGTGCAGTGAAGAATTGTTTTAATGTGCTAATTGCTATGCCCATTACACTATCCCTGAGGAGATGACCGATGTTTGCAATTGGCTTAAAATGAATTTCATTTGTTTGATGTGACAGCAATTTCATTTGTTTGATGGTTTTAAGTTAAACAATACAATTTAATATTTTTTGTTATTTTTTATTTATTTTAAATGTTATGTCAATTGCATTATGTTATAGATTTTTTTTATTATTGTTAGGTGATCAAATATGAAATATCGAATGTATAATATTAGTGAGAGTTGTACAAAATTTGTATTTATAAGAACTATTTAGTTGTAATGTGAAATTATAATGTTATTGAAAATTTTATTTTTCAACTCAACTATGTAGCTTGTAGTTGTTGTATGTTTATATTATATTATTTACATATTCAAAAAAATTATGAATCCTAAATTGAAATCGATTTTCGAGCCAATCGAGCCAGCTCGTTTGGATTTCGAGCTAGCTCGTTTCACTTTCGAGCCGGATCGAACTTGATCTAGAATCGATCCGACTCAGCTCGAAATCAAATTCTTCGAGCCACGACTTGATTTTGAGCTGAAATTTTTTTTTCGAGCCGACTATAGTTCTGCTCAAAATCGAATTGTACACACCCCTAGGCGTTGATAGGTAGCACCAGTATTTTTTTAACTCGAATGGCATAACTTGGTAACAATATAAACCTTTATATGTTTGAAATGATATGACTTTTTCATTCGTTGGGTCCATTTTTATTTGGTTGTAACCTGAGTAAGCATCCAAAAAATTGAGCATTTGATGCCTAGACATAGCATCGACCAATTGATCAATTTGAGAGAGAGAAAAACTATCTTTTGGGCAAGCTTTGTTGAGATCAGTATAATTAATATACATTCTCCAAGTTTTATTTGATTTCTTAACCATGACAATATTTGTTAGCCATGTAGGGTAATGTACTTCTCTTATGAATCCCTCTTCTAAGAGCTTGTTAACTTCTTATTCCATAGCTTAGAGGCGATCAGGTGCAAAACTCCACTTCTTTTGGATGATCGATTTGAATGTTGGATCAATCTTGAGGGAGTGGATGATCACATTGGGGTCAACCCCAGACATATCTGTCGGACTCCAAGCAAAGATGTCTTGATTTTTGTGTAAAAAGTCTATGTATTTTACCCTCTGTTCGTCTGAGAGCAGAGATCCGACTTGCACTGTTCGAGAGATTGGTCATCTGATAATGAAATATGGAGCAAGTCTTCTACAATCAAAGCTCTCTAGGGTACTTCATCTCGAAAATTAAAATTTTTGATGCTGAAGGTCGTCGAAGGGCATGATTGAGCTTGTATGAGGTAACATGATTGTACTATTTGTTGATTTTTCTGGACCACTCCAACCCCAACGGGGGTTGAAAATTTCATCTTAAGATGAGATACTGAAGTAATGGTACCAAAAATTGATTGGAGGGGCCTTCCGAAGATAGCGTTGTACGCCGAATCTGACTTAACCACCATGAATTAAATTGAATGAGTCATTTGTTAAGAAAATTCTCCGAGGATAACAGGAAGGGTGATTTCCCCCTCTACTCGCACAGGATGATTATCAAACTTATATAATGGTCTTACAACGGGTTGAAGCTTTTCCCTAACTAAGCTCATGCTAAGAAATATGGAGTAAAATAAAATATCGAAAGAACTCCTGTTATTAATCAAAATTCTCTTAACATTATAGCATGGGTCACCTATCCCTACGCTAATGACAAGTGGATCTTGATGGGAAACTTGGACTCCTTTTAAGTCCGAGTAATTAAAAGTGATGGAATGATCAATACGAGATTTTTTTAACTCTGGTTCTTCGGTGGTGACAATGATGACTTGATTAGATGGTAGTGGTCATCCTGCGATTATTTCAATTTCTCCAACTATCTTGCGACTATTTTGTTGTTTCTGTGATGATTGTCCTGGTTGCCCCCAAGTTGGATTTATGTTTGCTTGAGTCGATTGATTTTGCAAAAATCGACGTATATATCTTTGTTGAATGAGCCTCTCGATTTCTTCTTTGAGTTGTTTACACGCCTTAGTAGTATGTCCATGACTTCGATGAAAGTGATAATATTGCTCCTGATTTTCTAAATTTAGTTTCAGTAGATGTAGCCACTTGATGGTCTCTTCATCTCGAATGACCATCGGGACGTTAACACGAGATGTATTCAGTAGTGTGTATTTTTTTCTGTTCGTGGTTCACGTCATTGATGTGAAGGCTGTGGAGGGAGATCACGACTGCTTTGTTGCTTCTTTTGATAGGATTATTGATCTGTGTTCCCTGGGGCACTCTTACATTTTCCTATGGATTGTTCAAATTATTTACGATGGGCATTAATAGCCTCATCGTAAATTTAAGATGAACTAAGGAATGAGTGGCATATCTATTAGTGACGAGTAGAAAGGCCCAAGATGGAGCCCTCCAAGGAAATTTTTTCTTAATAATTCAAGGTCTACTCGAGGTATTTGGTGAGCCTCTAAGAAGAACCTCTAGAAGTACTCCTTAAGTGATTCACACTCATTTTTATGAATGTCTGAGAGATGAGAGGAATCTTGAATGATCATCCGATTTGCAATGAACTGTTCTACAAAAATCTTGGCGAGTTCGACAAAGATATGGATGGATCCACTTGGAAGGGAGTAAAACTAAGTGCGAGCCTGGCCCTTGAGAGTGACTGGAAAGACTTGACAAAGCAGTGTGTCAGAAGCTCGTTAGATATGCATGATGTCTGTGGTAATATGTTCATGCCGTTGCCCATCATAAGAGTCGATGCTCGGAAGCTTGAACCCTATGAGAATAAGATGTTGAAGAATAACTTCAGCCAAAGGTAAAGACTCTTGGTAGTTGCGATGAGAGGGAAGATGATTTTCATCTTTAAAGTGAAATTATTCTCGCACTAAGCGTTGTAATTCCACACGTATAACATGACGGGTGGAGTCAACAAGATGAGAATGTGCCAAGATACCAGCAATAATTTGTGGATTAGCAGTCTGTTGAGCTGCAAGTGATGGATGAGTAGAACTAGCGATGTCAAGGAGGTTATCCCATCTAAGCGGAGAAACTTCAAAGCGAGAAGGCCCTATTAGCATTTTGACCTCCCAGCTAACGATCGATCTTGGGGAGATGTGTTTCTTTGATGTTGGTATTGTTTCTGTAAAAGTTGGATTATCTCATTTTGAAACTCTTCCATTCAACGCACACGATATTCTAGAAAGTTTCATGTTGCACCTTCACCGATTGGGTCATGCTTATCAAGGGGAAGTGAGGTAGAAGCTTGACATCCTTGATTCAAGGATTAGTTTCGAGAGTGACGGGAGTTAGAGCGGGAGGCTCTGTTGTTGCGAGTATTGTGCTTGTTGGGCATAATGCAGGTGTTCACAGAGATTGCGATTGTGGGATTTGATTCCTACAGACGACGTCAAGCTATTGCGTGCTAGAAAACCAATTGCGAAAGAATAAAAATTTACGCCTTAACTTTGTTGTGAAATCCAGCATACACACAGTTGTTTGAAGAATGAACAAGAAAACTCTAAAATTTTTACGTGAAAAAACTCCTGAAGATGGAGAAAAAATCACGGGGCCTAGCCTAGCAAAAATCTTCCATTATGTATCTGTTTCGGAGTACAAAGCTTTCCCGATAATGAGATTATAGAATTGTATATGAGAAGGGCTGAAAATGGGAAACCAGTCGGTGTAACAATCTGATAGTGGTTAGGTTATGATTAATAGTGCGATGATGATAAGTGAATAGCGGGAATTGACAACAGACGGTGGCAGTAGTGGTGATGGCGGCGAGATGATGATGGTCGGCGATGCGGTGATGGCGATTCGGCGGTAGTTAATGGCGATGATGATTAATAATTAGTGGTAGCGGCGGCATGCCGGCGGCAAGCCGGCAATATGGTAGCCGAGACGGTGGTTGGCGGGTGATGATCGGTGACGGTGATTGATAGCGATGATCGATGGTGGTAATTCAACGGCTGGCGGTAATGACAACAGTGGTCAACGATAATGAATGGTGATCCGGTGGTCGGTGATCCGCATGATCAACAGCAGTGGTTGGCGTGATACGGTGATCGTGGCCGAGTGATGGTGGGCGCGGCAGCGGTGGTCGGTCGATATTAACATATATTATGTTTGGAGGATTTTCAAGTTTTAGAGCTCTCTCTCTCTCTCTTTAACTTGGGCTCCCCATGCAGAAGAATGAGGACTATTTATATGATCGAGAGGATGACGTTTTAAATATGCAAAATCCAAACCACTCCATATGATGGCTCAAAATGATTCCCTTGATCATCTGTTGTATTTTAAGTATTTGAATGCTCAAATAAAGTCAGAATCAGTAGATCTTGGACTTGTTAGATCTGGCTCGTCAAGATGCTCGATTTGATCATAAACACTCCATATTTAGGAACTATTTAGGGATTTAACTAATATCCCAAAGTTTCCAATAATATTTTAAGTGCTTGATACTAGTTTGATTGGGATCGAATTGCATATCAAGATTCGTGCTTCGACTAGTGGAATTTTTAGTGTCATATCATTCTTTAAATTAGTTTTTTACTTTCAATGATAAAATCAAAAAAAAATTTTGAGTTAATTGCGAAGGTATATGCATATTACAGGATTAGTTTGGATAACAAAATATTTTGAAATATTTTTATATTAGGATGATAAGTAAATATCTTTTAAATTCATAATAATATCCAAAGATATAATTCAATATAATATTTAACTATATATAAATTTTATATAAAGATAAATTTGAGCTTATTATTTTGAACGGTTCATTAAAAAATATATTTGCATGATAAGATGAAACTTGATAAAATATAAGATCTTTTAAGATAATGAGTTAAGCATATATTAAATTAATAATCATCTATATTGTTCTAAATTTATTAGCAAAAATAAATTTAAATTTTTTTATTAGGATTTCATAAATAAATAATTTATACATCTCATAAATATTAGGATATCATTTTGTTATCTCATAATTTTGTGTAGTTTAAATATTAATGAGTATATATAAAGTTTGAATTCTATATATCTTTCAACTTTTAAATTTAAGATGAAAGAATTATCGATTAAGTTGATAATATTGTGCAGTCTAAATGTTAATGAGTTATTATGAATAATTATCCATTTAGTTAATCATATTAAATTCTTGATTATTGAATTAGAATATTATATTAATAATTATCTATGGTGTTCTCAATTTGTAGGATATGAAATAATATACTTTATATATGTCATAGGGTTGAAGTAGTTAATATACAAATTATATAATCACAAATATTAGGATCTATTTTTTATCTCATAATCTTGTGTAGTTTAAATATTAATGAGTGCATTTAAAGTTAGAATTCTATATGCTTTACAATTTCTAAATTTGTGATTGAACAATTACCTTTGTTGTTAATCATGTCAAGGTATTGATGAATTTTTTACTTTTTTTTATAATCTAAGTTTACTTTAATTATATATATAGTTCATTCCTAAAATTTTAAAAATAAAATATATAAATTATCCAAAAATATTTAAGATATTCAACATTCATATGAATCAAAATAGAATTTTATGAATTATGAAAAAATAATATCATGAAATTATGTGACTTAATTTAATCATGCATATAGAAATATAAATGAATAAAAAATTAATAATATTATAATAAAATTAAAAAATTAATTTGCTAAGTGCAAAACTAATTGATGTAAAATCAACAATTTGACAAGAATAAAAACTTTATTGAAAAAAGATATAAAGATAAGTATATTAAAGAGCTATAAAGAAAGATATACAATACATGAATTCTATTTAACTAGTTAAAGTGTTAAACTATAAGAATAATTTCATATACTTTAAAACTTGGTATTAACATGCAAAATAAATTAGGTAGAAATTATGAAATTAAATAGAATTATTATTATTTTTATTATATTCTATACTAAATTAATTTAATAAAATTTATAGTTGATTATAATTCAATTATATGTTTAGGAGATGATCCACTTTTCAATTTGTACAAATAATAGTTTAATGTTTAGGAAATAGAGAAAATTATAAGCACAATTTTTTTGTAATTTAAATGTGATAAAAATTATTAACCTTCTTAGGAGGATTGTTATAATTGATATTGGGATGATAAGTAAATATTTTTAAATTCATAATAATATCCAAAGTTATAATTCAATATAATATTTACCAATATAAAAATTTTATACCAAGAGAAATTTGAGCTTATTATTTTGAACACATCATTAAAATATATATTTAATAATTATGAAGTAAGAGTTTATAACATTAGTCTATATTCTCTTAAATTTATTATTCAGAAGCATTTGATGCATGTGTAAATATTTTGCAGAGACTATTAAGAAAGATATATAAAATATTATTCTTACGTATATAATTCTTTCAAGAATTAATGCTTTAATATTTGATTTATGTAAAAATATTTTATAAATGTGTTTTATGATGATATTTTGTATTTGATTTAATTTTATATTATATATATATACATATATATTTATATATATATATATATATATATATATATATATATATATATATATATATATATATATATATATATATATATATATATATATATATATATATATATCAAAATTAATATTTATCAAGTAATTACAAAATCAAAATGGTTGTTGCTTATGGTATGTTTATAATTGAAATTAGAAAATCAAATTAATTTTATGTTAATTATATATATTTCATTAATTAGTATTTTTTTAAGCATTTACAAAATTAAGATGGTTGTTATACAATGTAGTTTTATGATTGAAATCACAAAAACAAATTAATAAAATTGAAAGGTTATATAATAAAATAAAAGTAAATCAATAAGATATAATAGTATCACTTTCATATTTACTTTTCAAAATATTTATAAAAAATATATCTATAGAAGGAAATAATTTAAAATGTTGGAGAGAAAATTTGATTGCAATCTAAATGTTATCATAATTAAATAAAAAAATAAGAAGGAAATGGTGAATAATTTTTTGGCAAGATTGGTGAGCAAGAGTGAGAAGTACATAGAAAGATTGATAATTTTTATAGTTAATAATATAACATAATTTATATGAGACTAATAAGTGAATAGGTTAAATATAAGATTCTTAATTAAGTTAAATAAGATGTAAAGATGATTATTAAAAAGAATCATTCACGCTATTAGATGTGTAAGACAAAATTAATTTGTTTATATCATATTGTCAAATTAAATAGAGATTACTAAATCAAAATTATGTAATTATGTTGTGTGATCTAAGTGCTAATAAGTTATTGCAAAGTTTACATGAATTTTATATCTCTTAAAAGTTTGTAACTTGTGATCTAAGAATATTGTATTGATTATATCATATTAAGGTGATCTATTGAAGTGCTTTTAAAGTCCAACTTAACCTTACTTATAATTATACTTTTTCTCAAATTTAGAAAAATTAAATATAAAAAATTATCAACAAATGTGTAAGAATTTTAAAATGCATATCTATAAAAGTATGTTATTACAAATTGTAAATAATAATATCAAAAAAATATATGTGACTTAATTTAATCATGCATATATAAAAGTAAAACATTCATAAATCTATAATATATATTATAAAAATAAAAAATAAATATTTTATAAACACATACCTGATTGGTGTAAAATGAGTAGTGTGACAAATGGTGTGGCAAGAATAAGATATATTTGTATAAAAATAGAAATAAAAACATTAGAGAGTCAACAAAAAGATATATAATCTATGAATTTTTTTAATGGTTAAATTGTGTGAATAATTTTATATTAATAAAATGTTGACATAATGTAAAATATATTATGCACACAGTCATGATATTAGAGAGATTATAATTTAGTTTTCATTAAGAAATGTATTTTCGTTGAATACAAATTAAATTAATTTAATAAAAGCTATGCATACTAAAAAAATCAAATTATATTATATTATATAATTATTTAATTAAATTAAGTTAAATATTTATTTATCTTAAATTAATGTTACATATGACATTCAAAATTAATATTTAATTTCATAGGTAATAATACTTTTATATACAAAATAAAATTTTCAACTAATGTATCATGGTATTGTCGTACCACATTTAATATTAAATTAAAATAATTATTCATTATTTTGATGAAAGCTTAAGAACATGAAAAATATGCATCAAATCTTAATAATTTTGAAAAATTGGATTCATAAATTGAAGTAATAAATTGAAATTTATGCCATCATTGAAAGTTTAGGGGCAGTTTGGGATCACTTTTATTTTTTATTTTTTATTTTGTGTTTTTATTTTTTTTTTGTTTTGTCTTGCTTAAAAATAAAATTTATTTGATTGTACTTGTTGTTTTTAAAAAACACTTAAAACATCTTTTAGATGTTTTGATTGTTTTTAAAAATAACGCTATTGTTTTTAAAAATAAATAAAATCACTTAAAAAAATACTCTAAACAAATATGTTTTCAAAAACAACATAAAAATAAAAACAAAAAACAAAAAACAAAATTGATCCCAAATAGCCCCTTAGTGGTGACTAATTTGGCCTAAATTTTTAAATCTCACAAATTCATAACAAGATATTTAGGAGAAATAATATTAAGATAAGAAATCATTGAAGTGAAGAAAATTTAGGCTTTAATTATATTTTTAATATATTGTTAATATATTAAACTTCAAATCATGTATTAAAATTGATATAATAAATACAAAGATTTAAAAAATCAAATAAAATAAAATATTTATCAAATTATCACACACACACATACACAAGATTCCATTATCTAGTATTAGAGTGACAAGTAAAAATAGAGTAAAAAAGAAATGAAAAGTGTAAATGTGAATTAACTATGTTTAAAACTCACATGCATGAGAGATTTATCCCTATTGAGGATCGCATAATAAAATAGATTCAAAAGAAATGAAAGAATTGTAAGATGTAGACCTTAGATAATAATATAAAAGAACTTGAAAATATAGACCAGGAAACTAAATAGAAAGAAACATCTTTTAAAAAACTAATTGTTGGTTGAACACAGGCAACCTAAGCCAAAATAGGAAATTTTGCATATATAACACACAATTCTTATGTATTTATATATTTAACTCATAAAATTTGAGATTTACAATAACTATTCTTTTTCTCTGCATAAAAAAGTGCATTTGAATTTAAAAAGTAATGATGGTATTATTTTTATGTAATAATAGAGATTTGAGTACTATTTAAGTGAAAAATAAAAGTTTAGGCACTAGATATGCAAATATAAAAGAAGTACATGCTTTATATGAAAATAGGGCAAAACAATAGCTATCAAAAATAGGAAATTTTACATACATAGCACACAATTGTTATGCATTTACATCATAACCCATAAAGTTTAATAGTTAGAAAAATGACTCTTTTCCTATACTTTAAAATGTGCATTTGATTTTAAAAATTAATGATGATATAAATTTTGATGTAATAATAGAGATTTAAGTGTTATTTAAGTAAAAATAAAAATAAAAGTTTAAATAATAGATATGTAAATATATAAGAAATATATGACTTGTATATAAATAACACAAATTGCCTTGAAAAATGCACTACTTGGACTTTTTGACTACAATCATATTATAAACTATTACCTCACATCACTCACATGATCAGGATTTCCTATTGGAAGAAACACAAGCCACTTTTTAATAATTGTATAGATATTAAAGCTGCCACAAAATTATAAAATATAAAATATAAAATTAATTTAAAAAATTATGTTTTATCACTTAATATTTAAAAAATAAAATACTAATAGGAATGTAAATGTGTTTGGTCATTCTAAACGAGTTAAATCTCGAATTTGATTAATTTAGATTATTTACATCAGAGTTTATGAATTTCTATATAGTACATATCATACTTGATTATGAATGTATTTCTTGATATTTATTTTTATGCATTATTTGTTGATAATAGATTATAGAGTATACACTTATTCAAAGTAATTTTAGTTGTTATTTTGATATGATGTGATAATTATAAGTATTTACAAATTTCTAGTTTATGCAAATCATATTTTGTGCAAGAAATTACTATGACCATACAATCATGAACTATACTAATTTATAATAAATTTTGATCATAATAATTATAATGCATCATTTTTAAATATATATATATATATATATATATATATATATATATATATATATATATATATATATATATATATATATATAAAATGTATGCTCATACACATAATTGATATGCTATCACTATACCTTTTTAAATATTGGTTAATAGAGCTTATGGGTCCATATAGTTATGACTTATTTAAGAAATAATTCAATTTATTGGTTCAATATATTCATAGTAATTTGATTATATATAAGAAGTAAATAAATAAAAATAATAATATGATAATAACTCTTTTGAGTTATTTATGAATATATAAATATAATATGCATGTAATTAAGTGTTATCCATTTGAAGACAATGATCATCAATTTATATGTGAATTTTTATAAATTCTATTATTAAATTAGCATGACAAATGGTTATTACCTTTGAATATATATATATATATATATATATATACATATTATTCATTGATTATAATCATTATGATATGATATGATATATATTGCTAATTCTATTTCTTTCATTGATCATAATTTTTCTCTTTGCCTTGTTATTTATATTTTAATAATTATATTTCACCTATTGATTTTGCACCTATTAAAACTCACATCTACTACTATGTGATTTTCAAATTAGTAGCTTAAAATAATCTTACACAGTTTTTAACTCATGCTTTATATATAATTAGATGACGATTAAGATTATAAATTATTTAATTAATTCAATTAATTTCTTCCTTAGATATTATATTATTTGATGGATAAACTAGTAGATATTTTTGAATTTCAATGCTCTAATAATCTTATTGCAATCATGACTATCAACTTTAGTTAATAATTATATGTTAATAAAAAAACAAAATAGATTATTTGATTAATTTTATAAAATAGATTATTATATAGATATCAATAATTTTTTATATTAATTTTTAAAAATAATAGCAAAAACAAAAATTCATTTAAAAAGAAGTACCTCTTTCATATTTATATGCACAAGAGGCTTGACCTTTATACATTAAAAACAAGTTATTTTCTTTTTTTAGAATAGTTGTATTTCCTAAGTGATGTGTTGTGGACTATTAGTTCATATAAAACACAATTGCTAAAAATAATGTGTAAAAAATGTCGCTACTATTATTTATTTCTAAATCTAAGTCAATCATGAAATTTTTTAATTTATGTACTTACATCAAGGTCTGTATTTGATTGATGAATTTGTTTAGCGATGTATAAGCAAAATAAAATAAAAATTAGAATTGAAAAAAAGAAAAAAAAAAGTTAAAGCTATCTTTATTGGCCTTTTAGTTTTCTAAGTTTGTATTTTTTTTAAAAAAATTATGATTTTAGAGGATTTTTTTAATGAAATATTTCTTAGAAATTTTATTTGAATTATGAGACTGATTTACTCTTGTGTTCATTTTCATACATAAAGGGTTGAAAAAAAAATTATGGTGATTTGCATATATAAATAATGCTTAAAATTTTTATATTTACATATTTAACTCCTAAATTATACTATTTACATACCTAAGTTAACTATTTGCCAGACACAAAGAGGCTTTAGCTCAATCTAGGTGCCATGAAATAGAAGAGATTATGAGAGATAGAAGAGGTGGCGACATTGATGGATCTGGGATGAGGAGGATGCGGCATTGAAGGTGTGGCAAGTCTATGTGTGTGTGGGCAATTTTTTTAAACTAAGTATTATTAGAATCTTAATTAGGTAATTAAGTATTAATAAAAAAAATTTAAGAATAGGTATAGTCGTCCAATTAGTGGGGTACGCGTCGGTTCGTGGCGTGGATTGATGAGGTCGCCACTAATTGGGCGGCTTCTCTATGGAGTCGCCATTAGTGGGCGGCAGATAGGAGCCGGTCACACTAATTGCGGACATATTATTAGAATTCGATCGGCCGATCTATCTCCTGTTTCCTGATTCGAAATCGCTTCCTCGCCGTTGGAGCTCAGACCAAACTCAGGCCGCCCGCGGTCCTTCCCCCTCCTTCGCCGCACCAGTCTGACCGCATTGTGCGTCTTGTCCAGGTATTCGATAGAAACTTCTTTTTTTTCCGACCGCTTTTACTTTGTTTGACTTCCCTCTCCCATTATTCTAAGATAAATTAAGATGGTCCCTCCATCTTAGATTGTGTATGTTGGAATATTTGTATTCACTTGTTGATTCTTTATAAGGTTAACTTGCTATAGATGTGGTTGATTAAAAGGATTGTTTCTTTGGCACTTGTTGCTATTATGGTTGTCTCCATTATAATAATAGCAAAGTACAAGGGCATAGATGACATTATTGTAAAAAATTGTTAGTTGTTTAATGAGTGAAACATCTGTAGAGAGAGGAGTACAATAATTGTAGCCTCATATGCTACAACTATCATACCTGGGTAAAATTCTTTCACTTATATATTGTTAATTATTTATTGCCATCTCCATTAATAAATGATACATACTTCTTGGATTTGCTTGTAAAATTGTCATTGGATGTGATATCGATCAATTTGCATGTAGGTTTGGTAAGCTCATTGTAAAAAGTTTGCACTTGCATCCACTTTGGTAACTTGTGATGTATGAACTTGCTTAGGATGTCTTTGAACCTCTCCAAAGAATCATACAATATCTCCCCTTTCATTTGGATAAAATTAATGATCGTTATTTGCATCCTTACTATTTTTGTTAATGAAAAATATTTCAAAAGAAGCTTTTTGCTAGATCATCCCAATTAGTGATGGAATCATTAAGAAGTTAGTTAAACTAATGTTTAGCATGATCTCTTAGTGAGAATGAAATGAATTACAATACGATGGCATTGTCGAACACTCTATAGTACTAGAAGGTGTAATAGATCTCCAAAAAAAATATTAATATAAGTGCTGGGATCTTTTGTTGTAATGTCTCTAAATTGAGAACAGTTAATCATTTATAAGATAATGGACTTAACTTCAAAATTATTTGCTTTCATGCTAGGCCGCCTACATTGCACTACTTAGATTTTACAATATCAACACTATTATATTTGTGATTCTTTTCTGACAGGTACGATGGCAGAGGAGCATCGCCCGTCAGCTAGACGTCGGCGACATAGCCATGCTAGGGAGGCCACCCCACCATTGGAGCCTACACTGCTGAGGTTCATCCTAGTATTGCCTCCCCTGCGTGCATCGAACCTACGATCTGTAAGTGAATTTTATTTTTATTTACGTATTCGCCGCTTATCTTTTATTTGGACAGTTACTTAGATTTTTTTTGTAGAGCACCGTGAGGCGCATCACACTTGCTTATCTTTGAAGGAGTGGCCCATCCGCGTCAGACAATTCATCCATGAGCTAGAACGGTGGGCACCTTGTGTTAGTCATTCAGCTTCATCCTAGATCATCATTTGCGACCACCTTGGTTGAGATGGTCTCCGGACCAATACCTTCCACCTTGCTATGGCGAGATATGTGGCCTCGGGCGTGGCGATGATCCCGAGACTACGGGTTGATGGGCCACCTATCATAGGCTCGATTGTGATTGGCGAGGGGAAGAGATGGGACACTTGCGATTCTGCGATGATTGTTGGGGCGACACCCACGGGCGTGATGTATCATGTCCGTCGGTCAAAATTAGATCGACATTCGAGGATGGGTGAACGCGCGCAGACATGCATGCCAGCGAGGTGGCTCGGACTTTCTGAGGAGTCATCTGACGGTCGAGCAGAGGAGTTCTTCCGTCACTTGCGTGCTTATATTTTATTTCGATTGGCTCTTCTTGCGATACTTACGGTTGAGGTCCACTACGGTATTTAACACTCTGGACTGGATTCCTTTAGCATGATGTCTATGGGTGGAGCGGTTTAGCTCATCTATATAGAGAGTGCCACAAGTCTAGGCCCAATAGGGCCAACATGGTGGTTACTACACCTCCTTGATTTGAGCTTGGGAGCATATTCATGTGGCGGTGACTCTACATGTTCCATATCCTCTGAGCTTCTTTGGTCTCGGCATTGGTTTGAGGTATGTGTTGTTAATTGCACTTTCAAATTATGCAGCTTATATATATGTTTAAACTGTATTATGTATGCAGATGGAATGAGAAGTATGTTCGTCAGCAGCCAATGACAAATATTGTAGTGTACATAAATGAGCTAGATGGCTTGCGGTAAACACAGGTTGGATCTACAAATAACACTTTAGTTTAAATATCTGTAATGCAGATTATGTTTTAACATAATTTTTATTATATGTGCAGGTGATCGGGAGGTATGCGGTGGCGAGATCCGCACATCTATCGAATACATGCTCGTGAGCTCGACATATGGTTAGCAAGTCCCTCTTATCGGTGGAAGAGGTTGAGTGGCATTTATCAAATAGAGTCTTTGCGATTTGGTCTTATTCCCGAGTAGATGTAGCTCAGTTGACCCTAGTTTCAAAATTCGATGGTGAGGTAAGCGGATGTCGGACTTGGTTGATTACCTGATCACATTCTTTGCTTGGGAGAAGCGGAGGATTGCCTTTCGAGGGCACAGATGAGGATGTGGGCGAGAAAGACACCTATCGGCCATACATGTCGTTCGATGAGCTTCCGTATTTCTTGGCCACCCCGACAGATCCTCTGACCACTTACTACGCCAGACCACTAGTGGAGCATATTTATGTAAGTTCTGATATAAGTAAGTATTCATCTTAATTCAATATTTATGTAAATGCTAATTTTACATACTATTTTTAGTGTGGAACATATCAGCGCAACTTCGACATCTTTCCATACTTTGGTGTTGTGGATGATCACCTTCTGGATGTGTTGATAGGTATGGTGATATGCGAGACACGGATGAGCGTGTACATATTGGTGACATATATCGATGCCTACAGAGGATCGCCATACCCCAGAAACCGCCATCTACTTTCGGATCCAGTCCTT
Source organism: Cymbidium sinense (assembly GCA_021442155.1). Taxonomy (NCBI): domain Eukaryota; kingdom Viridiplantae; phylum Streptophyta; class Magnoliopsida; order Asparagales; family Orchidaceae; genus Cymbidium; species Cymbidium sinense. The sequence continues at coordinate 11,546,871 of CM038216.1, read as the reverse complement.
CTACGTATCTTGATCTAGGTCCTTCTCATATCGGCTCATATACGTCACCCATCTTCCGATCCGCAGGATGATATGGCGCGCACCTTCAGGATCTTGCGTAGAGGGCCACCATCACGCGTGATTGTCCATCGTGCACGGCACACCGAGTGGTGTGATTGACACCGGAGGAAGACAGTTGTCACACGGTATAGGGTTTAGGACAGTATACTTTTGTGTTTGTACTACGTTTTATTTATTTGTTTCATTACAAACTTGAGAGTCATGTACACGCTAAATTTAGTTATGTCATAATGAACTTCTTATTATTTGTTCATTTCTAAAATGAATTGGTTAACTTCATATGATTGTCATCCATTAAATTATTATCAACTTGATGCGGTCACGAACCATTTCAAGCCCTAAACCGTGACGCTGTTACTTATCTCACACAAATCACACCTTAAAAAATAACGAAGCCGTCAATTAGTGGCGGCGCTTGAATATCCGATGACCACTTCGGGCGGACCGACTTCGTGTAACCACACCACATCGGAGTCGACGTGGCGTGGCCAGTCGCCCACTAATTCGGCGACTATACCTATTCTTAATTTTTTTTATTAATACTTTATTACTTAATTAAGCTTCTAACTATACTTAATTTAAAAAATTGTCTGTGTGTGTGTGTGTGTGTCGAAGATCCAATGCACAGTTCTACTAATAGTGCACCAAAGCTGGTTTCGTCAACCATGATCTCAACAAGATTTAGAATTGGCAGCGTATTCAATGATTGAGGCAATAGATACTTGTGGTGATAGAAGAAGGGATGGGTAGCGTGATAATAACATGAAGGGTGGTAATAGGTGGTGTTAATTTTAATTTTTTGAGTATTATATATATAAATATTATGATTTTAGTGTTGCATATATAAATTCTCCTGAATTTTTATTTTCCATTCACTTTTTTTAACATTGCATTTGGTATAAGTTGCCATCTATACTGTCTTGACATTAACAATAATCTATTTGAATAAATTTCATTATAAAATGTAATGTAAATGATACTTTTTTAAAATCTCCCTTATATATAGTGTATTTTTTTATAGAATGCAATACTTTAAGTAGATATATTGATAGCTCGAAAGATATAGAACTATCCATATTATAACTACCTAGGGTCTATTTGGGGCAGTTGTTTATAAAGTTGTTGTGGTAAAAACAGATTTTTAAAAAGATGCTATGGGCGTTAAAAAAAATTTATTAAAGATTCAAACATCAGCTTTTTGACAATCATCACATTCTAACAACTCTGATTCTTAGAAACAATTATTTACCACAAAATTTTCTGAAAAACAGCCAAAAAGCTAATAGCCAAATAAGATGTGACTGCTTTCTAAGAAGCAAAAGAATCAGAAAGTTGTCACAAATTCACTCTTAATTTTTTTCTGATTATAACCTGGATTTTTAATCACACAATATTCAAATGACTTTAAAATGCATTCATCTAATTTGATGCCTAAAATAACCACAAGAATATCAACTTACATAAAAACTAATCCAGTCAAATCAATGATTCATAATTAACTCCAAGTTTCATAAAATATGAGAGCTTGCATCAAACAAAATTCTTGCAGCAGCAACAACAACAATATCAAGCCTTTATCCTACTATGTGGGTTGGGTACATAATCCTTCTTCTCCATTATATCCTATTAAGTGTCAAATTTACATTTAATGATGTATATTAAGGCCTTCTTTTATATATCTAAACTAAGTTTATTTAAGTCTATCTCCAAGTTTCTTAATATAAGGCAAATCTAAAACATCCACTCTCCTAACTAAGGGCCCGTTTGGGGCAGCGTCACAGTCCATCGCACCGCAAAAATGTGATGTGACACCGTTTATTTACTGCGACAGTGCCGCTTTCGGCTCCACTTTCCGTTTGAAAATGGGGTTTTCTAACCGAAGGCATTCGACCGCGTTCGCCTTTGTTTACTGCGGCAATGCCCTCGCCTGCCCTCACCTTAAATCAAAAGCGTATACCCTCTGATCCTTATGTGCTTCGTCCACCACCTTTTTTTCTCAATTCAAAAGTTTGCTTTTTTATGTTGTTCACCATTCCCAATACTTTCTTCACATTGATGGCGACGGATGTGGAGGCGGAGAATGTAAATGTAGAGCAAACGTTAGCTGTGGGAATGTTCCGGTGGAATTGAGCTCTAGAGGAAGAGAGGAAGATGAGGAGGAGAATGATTCGCAAAGCGAAACTTCTGGTAGCGAGGAAGGAGGTTGTTGAGGGTTTGGGAGGAGAAGCGGAAGAGATAGTACGGGCAAAGTTGGTATCACTCTCCTCTCTAACCATACTGTTCCACATTTTTTGCTATCTTCGTAAGAAAATAAACATCAAATTTCTTTTTGGTGATGGCTAAGCGTGATGTCGATGGATGCTAACGTTTTTCAGCTGAAGTTGCGGGGTGGGGATTTGATTATAATGATTTTATGTTTTGGTAAGGTGAATGGAATGGGCGTTAACTTTCTTAAGTTAAAAAAAGAAAAAAAGATATGTGAAAGTTGCCTATTAGTTGTTCAATTTATTGCTACAAAGAAGTTCAATGATCGTAGTGAACCGACTATTGTGTGTTTCTCCATTCCTCATTCTCCTTAAATCCTAAGGCTCTTCTTTCTTCACCATTGGTGTCTAGTTGTTGAACAGTAAGTATATTATCTGCCTAACATTTAGCCTTTCAAACCAGGCCTCAAGATGAAGCTAGGCATATGTTGTCTCATACAAAGGGCATGCTTTTATCAATCGAAGCACTGCTTCTTCATTCTGTCTCATATTATTCAGCTCATATACTCATAAGAATATTTTAGTCTTTTCTGTACAAACAGCTGCAATATAATAGATTCTGAACTAAGTTTACAAATAGAATCACACATACTTGAATAGCCTCTTCTTACTAGTTTTCTTACAATAGTTGTCACAAATAGGCACTAAGTTATTAGACGTCCGATATTTTATGTGATCAAACCAACTAAGACAGCTCTCTCTAATTTTATCTGCCACGAGAGCTCCTCTATATTTTTTCACAAATATATTCATTTCACATTTTTATCTTTAAGCATAAAACCACTTAGCAAACATAAATCTTGCATACTATTAAAAAGTTTTAAAAAAGTATGGAGAGCTTTGTTTATGAAATAAAAAATATGCAGAAATTTTGTTATGTAAGCATCCATCTTAGATCATTGTAATTATTTATTTTCATCATATTACATTAATGACCTTACATCTGTAAAATTCATACCTTATAATTTGTAAATTTTTCAAGAATATTCACAGCATTATAAAAATAATATTAATAATACTGTATTAGAAAATATAATCTTTGTATTTATATAAATTATAATGTCTTATCACATCTATTTTGTTGATTTTCAGTTCATGCATTTAGATATCTTAAATGAAGTGCATTTATAGTATTTTGAAATCTATTTTGTTGATAATAATGAATTATGGGGATATTTTTGCTTTATTTGGTTAATAAATCATTGTACAAATAGGATTAAAATTGGCTTTTAAATGGGCTGGATTTGGATGTTAGATTTTGGTGGTTTAGAAAGCAACTGAGAGAGTTCTTAGAGGCCTGAACGAACGTCGGGCTTTAACTTTTAGGTCTGTTTGGTCTTAGCTCGTTAAAAACAATTTCTTATTAACTATTCATTTTCTTTCTTTATTCATAAAATTTTACTCTCTTCTCATGTTCTAAGGTTTGTTTGGAGTAGTGTTAGTGATACGGTCTATATTATATCATAATATTATATAGGGTATTATATTTTAGTTATATTTTAGCTATATTTTAAGAAATATATGATAAATAAAGTTATATTATTCAATTTATCATAATTATTTATGATGATTGTCAGAAAGTTATAATTTAACTTTTATAAAATAAAAAAAATTATATATCCATGACAGCTTCTTCAAGCAGCAATTTTTTCTATAATGCCTCTGTCATTATTTTATCTTACAAGTCAATTATAAAAAAACTAATATGATCATTTCTTTTCCTTTATAATTTGAATTTATTTAAATGAAGATATACAATCATACAACTTGAGGTTGAGATTTTGAAATATACTCAAAACAAATAATTTTGGTATGAGGGTGCTTAAAAAGTAGCTTAAAATCTTTCATTTTATAGATTGCTTAAAGTTGATTAAATAGAAATAAATATTGAGTTAATTTAGATAATTAGATAGGAAGGAAAAGTAACCCACCACAAAGAGAACTATTGATATATACAATTGAGTTCATGCAAGAAAGGAAGAGCTTGATTAAAAGCATTGATTTAGTATGTCATATTATAAAGTTTCACTCATAAAACCTTTTTAAAAAAATAAATAAATCAAAATATTTTGATTAAAGCATTTGCAACCATTTTTAATTATAAAATTATAATATAAATTTTGATTGATTAGTTTATATTATATTAATCTTAAAATAAATTTATTGATTATAAAATCATTATTACTAAATTATAATCTGAATATTTTGATCCAAATTTTCTCTATTTTTTATAAAAATACATAAAATTTTTCTTCTAAGTATATATATAGAACAAATCTTTAGTCCTATCAAATGGATTTAGTTTCTATTAAAACCACTGAGATTATATCAAAAAAAAAAAAATCTAAGTATCCAAAATGATTGAGATCTTTAACAACATCAAAATCCAATTAAGATGATACTTAGGGGCTGCTTGGTTGCGTGCATTTGGAGTGCACTGTATTTCCAATGCATGCATTTTAACATTTTGGGTGTTTGGTTGGAAGTAAACTAAATTTTCAATGTAATGTAATGTATTTCAAATACATTAGAAATGTCATTTTCGGTGTATTTGAAATTACTTTGACTAATTCAATACAGTCAATGTAAAGTGATGTGGTGGCGCGGCGCTGTTCGTTGCCGCCGACCACCCCACGCCGCCGCCCCAGCCGTCGGCGATTGCATCAAAACCTTCAGATTACTTTACATATTATTCGACGACGCTAACCTGTATGGAAGAGGTCGTGGGAAGTCCACCAAAAAAATTTTAGCCTATCCTAGGTATTAGTCAAAATATTTTTTGACGTCTTACCTGTATGGAAAAGGCCGTGGAATGCATACCAAGAACTTTTTGACATATCCTAGGCATTAGTCAAAGTGTTACTTGACTTCTTATTTGTATGGAAGAGGTCTGATCAAGTCTCCTTAGGATTGATCATGCCCCAACTGAGACACAACGTGAGTTGTGCATTTCTTAAGTGAGAGGATTAAATGAAGGAGATTGTTTATATGCAACAAGCTTGAAAGAAAAGGTCATAAACTCATTACTCTGATAAGGTCCGTGATACAATCATAAGATAATTTTAACAAATATATGAGTTTGAAGAGGAAATGACAAATGAGACAAAATAAAAGTTGCAATAATTATGCAGTAGGAATTACTGGAAATACTTCCGGAGATTCTCCATGTTTAAAGTTCGAGGTAAGGTTTTTTCCTCTAAATCCTTGAGCTTAAATGTTTTTGGTTTGACCATAGTTGTAACCACATAAGGGTCATCCCAAAGAGATAAGAGCTTATTGCGTTGAGGACCTTTACCCATAGCTTCAAGACTTCGTAGGACCAAGTCACCGATAGAGATGGGACTGGGTTTCACTCTTCTGTTGAAGTGACGAGCTACCCTTTGATGATAGGAAGCAGTTCAAAGTAAGGTCATATCATGAGTTTCGAGGAGTAAGTCCAAGTTATGTTAGAGTTTTTCTTCATTACTATTATGATTAAATGATTGAACTCTTGGATTTGGAATCTTGATATCTACTGGTATAATAGCTTCTCTGTCGAAACACAAATTATATGGTGTCTCACCAGTCAGAGTTCGCGATGTGGTGCGGTAAGCCCAAAGAATATTAGAGAGTTCCTCAACCCATTACCTCCCAACCTTCTCGAGACGCATTTTTAACCCTTTGAGTATAGTCCTGTTGGTAGCTTCACTCTGTCTATTAGTTTGAGGATAAGCTACAGCCATATGCAGTAGCTGAATGTGAGATCTTTACAAAAAGATGTAAAGACGTTTTCAGTAAATTGGGTTTCATTATCGGTGATGATCTTTGCAGGAAGACCGAATCAATATATTATATTTTTCCAAATAAATTGTTTAGTGTTTACCTTTGTGATTTTAAGGAGTGGTTCAGCCTCCACCTATTTAGTGAAATAGACGACAGCTAAAATGATAAATTTTAGTTGCCCTGATGTTACTTGAAAAGGTCTCATGATATCAATTCCCCATTGAGCAAAAGTCCACGGGCTTTGAAAGGATGAGAGCTATGTATATGGTGTATGAGAGAGGTTAGAGTGTAACTGATAACTCTTACATTTTTGTGTGAAATCCAATATGTCTTACTTCATCGTAGGCAAATAGAACCCCTACCTTATAATTTTAAGGGTTAGCGCCCTTCCTCATAGGTGTTCTCCACATATCCCAGAGTGAACCTCTCTTAATGCATAATCGGCCTCTGATGGTTAGAGGCATTTAAGATATGGCCCAGAAAAAGCTCATTTGTATAATTCACCTCTGATAATAATAAAGTTTGCAGCTTGCCTTCGGAGACGAGTTGGGTCTTCAAGAAGGGTCCCTTTTTGCAGAGAGGATAGGATTGGGTCCATCCACGAAGGTTCATTCATCTCATTAATTATTTGTATTACCCATGACCCTTAGATACTAAGAAAATATATTTTCTCAACATGCCTTCTCTTAAATAGATTCCAGTAGTACAGGTAGCGAGCTTAACGAGAGCATCAACTCGAGTGTTCTTCTCTCACAGTATATGAGTAATTTGATGTGTATTGATATGGGCCAGAAGTGACTTCACCAAGCTGAGATATTGTGCCAATTGGGAATTATGAGTATTAAAGTTTCCCACAACCTGTGAGGCGACAAGTTGAGAGTCAGTGTAGATCATTAAGTTTTGAGCTTCACAATCGATGATAAGTCTCAACCCTACGATGAGAGCCTCACATTCAGCCATATTATTGGTTGCAAAAAATTTTAGGCAAAGTTCATACTCTAATATATCATGTTGGGGGAAAATAAGTAAGATTCCTACTGATATCGGATTTTTAAATTCATGGAGGTCCATTAAGGAGACGAAAGGGGTGTAATAAATTGTTAGAGTAGGGTCAGTGCATTCCACTATAAAGTCTGCAAGTACTTGAGACTTTATGTCTGGCCGGGTAGGAAATGGATATCAAACTCTCCCAGTTCTACGAACCATTTGATTAACCTCCCATATGCTTCTGGTTTCTGTAGAATGACCCTCAATGGTAAATGAGTGTAAAAGTCGATGGTGTGAGCTTAGAAGTATGGACATAATTTTTACGCTGAGAAAACTAAAGCCAAAGTCATCTTGTCTGCTAGTTATACAAAAATAAATCTTAATATTAGAAGTATGGACACAATTTTTGTCCTATCCTAATGATTTTAATATTAAAATGTAGTAAGCCAAAATCTTAATAAGAAAAAATTATAATTGATTTATATATTTAAATGTTTATTTGATATTGTTATAACATTTATTATATAATTAATAATATTTGCAGGCGAGATAGAATATATCAAATATGAAATAAAAATAAGTAGTCAACTCAATAATTAATGTCCTATTTGGGATCAATTTTGTTTTTTTTATTTTAAAAAATAAGTCATAGTATTTTAAAAACACTCAAAATACTTGTTTAAGGGGTCACTTGATTGCCTGAAAAAAGAATACAGTATAAAGTGAATATAATATATTTGAATTATTTATGATGGTGAGGTTGGTAGCTTCGATTGGGAGATTAGAGAGCGGTGTGGCTTTACACTGTTAAATATATTTGAAATTCGCCCAATCTAGGCAAATTCTAAATACGCCAAAATTCATTCTTCTAATGTATTATAAATATGTCACATTACTTTAAAATTTATTTTGTATCGTGCCAAACACTCAAAAAGTTGAATCCCCTATATTTACTTTACACTCAAAAGTAATCAAACAAAATAACTCCTAAAATATTTTTAAAAATAACTATTATCATCAAATATATTTTATTTCAAATTATAGTATAAATAAAATAAAATAAAATAAAAAATAGAAAATAAAAAATAAAAGGGATCTCAAACTACCTCTAAATTATCATTAAATAAATATTTTTTTTCAATTCTTAATAAGTTACATATATGCCCCATTATGAATGCAACAGTCAAGATAGTGTTCTAATTTATTCATTTATATAATTGGTGATCTTTTAAATTTTATTAAGGTTATTTAATTATACAAATACATAAATACACATAAATGGAAAACACTATTCCAAATGCTCTCTTATTTGTTTGCACACAAAAAAATTGAGTAAATGAAGTGAATCATAATCAATGACTTTGTTATGAATCAGCAGTTATTTATTTATTTTACTTTATTTTTAAAAAGTTCTCTCTCAAATTGTCACATCCCAATGCAATATTGAAGATTTTTTTTTTTTTTTTTTTTTTTTTTTTTTTTTTGCTTTAATAACACTAATTTTATCCTAACTTGAGCATTTGTGAGTACTACACATAGCCAGCATAAAAAAATTTGAAAAATACTATATATTTAATTTTATTAAAATTATTTAAAATATGTCTATTTGCTTGCACTAACTTAGTTGTGTGATATTTATCAATCTCTAATAATTTAGGTAATGACCTGATAGTTTAACTATATTTATATTTTAAATTTAGTTATATTGTCTAATAATTTAATTATATTGAATGATAACATGACATAAAATTAAAAATTATGCCATAAAATTAGTCCCATTTTAATGTAAAATATATCAGGATAATGCGATTGAGTTCTCCTTTGATAAATTTAAATTTGTAAGTAAACTGAATAAACATTATTCATAAAGTGTATAATTTTATATAGCAAATATCAATAAACATACTAACATTGTCGTCATATAGGAAGTTTAAGTTCTCATGTGTGTGTAAGGCACATTAGTCTAATGATTAGAATATTATGTGTATAAATTTATGATTAAATTTTATCAAATATTTAAAAAAAAAAAAAGGATAATCATGTGCCATTCTTCAAAATTTTGTTTTATTATTGTTATTTTTTTAATTTGTGAATCTTTTTAAAGAAAACAAATAAAAGCCTATATGTTTTTTTTATTAAAATAAAATTCTTAAAAATATTAAATTTTAAAAAGTTGAAGTGATGTTTGGATTATCACTTGAGATGACTTTTTATTTGTTTCTTTGCGGAAAGGGTTGGATAAGGCTTAATTTTGAAGCTTAATTTGTATAAATATTATAAAATTATTTAATTACATCGTAGCTTTATTTTAATTTGAGTTTACCCTCAATAATCCAAATCATTTATCTTAATAAGGGATAATCATATATATATATATATATATATATATATATATATATATATATATATATATATATATATATATATAAATTAAAACCAAATATTTATGATACATCTCACGAAAATTAATGTCAGCGAATCTGAGATTTTAATGCTTGATCTAATCAGCGATTTGACAACTTCTGATCAAACGGCGTCTCGATGAGGCGAACATAGCAACATCAAGCATGTAGTCCATCCGATCGACTCGGATCAATATATCGGGCATGAAAATGGATCGATTCGCCAAATGGTCACCAAACGACATATTTATAGTCGGTCGGCGGCTCGTCAAGGCGAATCCAACGAATCTAAGATCACCCAATTCGACATCATTAAGGCACCGGATCATCAAAATACACCGTCCGTCAGGGGATCGCCGTCCGATGGGAGTGGTTGGAGTTTTCCACAATTTACAAGGCCACTCCCAAAATCTATAAATAGAGCTTCATTCTCACCTTAGAGGGCCGGAATCGATTGAAGACCGAGAGCGAGAACCACGGACGACTTGGCCGACGATCTATCTGCACCAGGTAGTGCACGAAGATCGGGAGCTGCCCAGGAGATCGCCCCGGAGGACTAGAAAAGACCGGTTCGCACTTTTCTCGAAGATCAAGAGGTTGCTCCCGAAGATCCGTTCTGCCGCTTTTGGGAAACTTCTCCCTTGGGTTGGAGTTGGCCATTGTATACACTCGAATATTGTTTACAGTAAACACCTTCTTCTCAGAACTAGCGAGGACTGTATCTTTTGAACACATGAAAGTTCTGAGGTGGGCAAGGCCGTGGTTTTCTTAGCGGGTTTTCCTATAACCCGTGTTCATATCCCCTTGTGTGTTGGATAATTTTGGCTACTGACGAAGATCTGCATCTAGAATAAAATTCTCTAGCACAGCTTTGCCGCCGTGGGAACAAGCTTCCCCATTGCTATATCTCCACTATGGTTGGTAAGCGGGGTTTCGCTCCGCTCCTCATTCTCGGGATCAAGGGGCCAAGTCTCCAACACTTCTCTACATAACAGACTTCTGTCCCCAGGTGAGGGTCCGTCGGGCCCCTCTTTGGAAGATCGCGTTCAAAGGATGGAGGATTCCCGAGAAATTCTTCGACTCTGCGAAGGGCCGGCAAAGCGTTCAACACGCTGGAAGAGCCGCGGTTCCACGCTCGGCATAATCAGATTTTCTTCACGAGAATGATTGCAGGAATGCGGATCAACAAGTAGAGAACCCCTTGGCACCACATCCAGATCTTTGAACTTCGATACGATTCTACCACCGAATGGCCTCGTATCGGTGAAACTCCACGTCACCTTATACGCGATGAACTACGATGGAGTGCGGGGAAGAGTTCCAATGTCACGAATGATCCATTCTCCCGCCGCCTCTTCCAAAACTCATCCTCGCTCGCTGAGATCATCTCGCAATACCCGATTCTGACGAGATTCAAGCTTCCCGGCATGGACCTCTACGATGGCACAACCGTCCGTGCGAGCATATCGATCACTTTGAGCGATCATGCACATTCGGCGTCAAATGACTGTCTTGTGTCGGTATTCCAGCGACTCTCAAAGGGCGGCTTTCTTGGTTCTATTCACTCGCTAAGGGTCCATCCGATCATTTGGAGAGCTTCGCCCGATTTTTGTAGAGCAGTTCACGGCGAACAAGAGAATCATCGAGGATTCATCACATCTCTCCGAATCCGAGCGATGGAGAGTCCCTCAAAGAATACTTCCAGGTTCTCCTCAGCGAAGAATGAGTAGATCCGAGAACTTTTGAGGCGTGCTTCTTGGAGGACTCGCGGATACTTATTCATCATTAATGCGGAGCAGTCCATTCTATCTTGCACGGTCCAGAATAGAGCACAAATCTCCGTGAAATCGGTGCTCATCGACAGCAGTTTGAACCAGCGACAAGCGGAAGAAGGTTCCCAAAGATGATGTTCAAACATCTCGAGAAAAGAAGAAGCGGCAACCTCCCCAAAACCTCCTCGTGGCGACCTCGGATATGACGAGAGGAAATATACTCTCAACACGTCATGCGAACATCCTAGGCTATTCGGGAAGAGGATGGCGTCAAGTGGCGACCTTTAAAGCACAGGTGGAAATCAAGAGAAATTACGCCACTTTCACGCTAGGGGCACACCCAAGAGTGCCACGAAGGAGGAGATTGAAAGACTAATCGTCGGGGGGTATCTAGGCCGTTTTATACAAAACCAACCGCTCGTCCCCAAATCTTTGGGGGCAACCTCGAGGAACAGCGGTGAGAGATAGAAACAATTGCAGGAGGGCCAGTGTTATCTAGCCAAATATTCATTGCCCTTCAAGAGCCAGAGCCGAAGAAGTCTCGGGTTGACCATTCTATCACCTTTGATGATTTAGATCTAGAGGGGCTTAGCATCCACATCAAGATCCCCTTGTCATCGGTCGCGGTGATTGATCCATAAAGATAGGTATTAGACAAGAGAAAGCTTCAACCAGCGTAGGTCCTTTGTATGGATTTGATGTCGGCCGTATTAGTGGAAGGGACAATCGGTCTTCCGTAACTCTTGGAGAATTTCCCGACCGCAACCCACTTGATTTATTGTAGTCAAGTCAGTCGCGTACAATGCAATATTTGGGAGACCTCTCCGGTCTATATTGCGATCACATCATTGCCTCACCTCAGATGAAATTCCGACACCGGTGGCATCGGTGGTAAGTGGGAATCAACCAGATAACCTGGCGTGCTATATCAAGCAACCCGACCATTTCGCATTCGGTAACCCTCAACATCGAGAACTTCGACCTACGAGATGAGGATGCCTCTGAAAGGGCTTCTCCAGTTGAAGATGTAATTTGTCTTCCTATCTCAGAAGTTGATCCATCGCGAAAGGTGAAGGTGGGATCGTTGCTGTCTACTGATCAGAAATCAGAATACGTAGATTTTCTGACCTACAAGCCGGTGATACGTAAGAAAAGAACCTTCGCTTCAACGACGCAGGTCATAACAAGAAATCACCAAACTTCTGGAAGTCAAATTCATTCGAGAAGTCTACTACCCCACCTGGTTGGCTAACGTAGTGTTAGTCAAGAAGGCCAACTGCCTCGGAGAATGTGCATCGACTACACCGACCTTAATCGCATGCCCAAAAGATAGCTTCCCCTTCCTCAGATCGACCAACTAGTTGATGTGACATCGTGACATCGATGTCGAGCTTCATGGATGCCTATTCGCTACAATCAAATGATGAACAAAATGAGGAAGCAACATCCTTCCAAATAGATAATATACCGCTATCGTGCCATTCGACTAAAAAAATGCCGGAGCAACATATCAAGCCTTATGAATAAGATCTTCAAGGATCTTATAGGGCACAATATGGAGGTGTATGTTGATGATATCTGAAGAGCTTGGAAATATCACAAGATATTTCGACCAATGCTGCTTGACATTCTTCGACATTACAAGATGCGCTCAACCCAAGCAAGTGCATTTTGAGTTTCCTCTGGAAATTCCTAGGCTTCATGGTCACTCGGATGGTGAGGCCAACCCCGAAGATAAAAGCACTCAAGGACATGTCACCTCCAAGAACGATCAAGGAAGTCCAACGCTTGACCGGAAGGATTGCCTTTATCCATTCTTGGCCCGCCAGAGATAAGTATCTACCATTCTTCAAAATCTTAAGGGTGCACGAGGAAATGGATTCCGAATGATCGTCGAATCGCTGAGCAACTTTGAGTCTATTTAGCTTCCCCCCCTCTATTATCAAAGCCTATCCAAGGAGAGAAGCTGTACATCTATCTTGCTATTTCTTCTCATGCCGTAAGCTCCGTGCTGATACGCGAGGAGAATTCATTGCAACGACCCATTTATTATGTCAGCAAAATTCTTTCTGATACCGAAGGACGCTATCCACTAGCAGATAAGACAGTTGGCAAGTGCATGCATCTAAAATTGACCGACTTTCGTGCCCACACCATCAACGCCTACACTCATCTTCCATTAAGAACTATTCGCAAAAGCGATGTATCCGGAAGGTTGATGAAGTGGTCGGTCGAGCTTGGAGAGTTTGACATCCATTTTCTTCCACGCCCCGATATAAAGTCACAAGTGCTCCGACTTGTAGAATGTACCATCCCATCACCACCTGAACAGATCATTCATCACTCCATGACAAATCAATGGACATTGTATGTTGATGGAGCTTCGTGTACTTCCCAAGGAGCAGAATTTTGCTTATCTCCCAAGTAAAATAACTTTAGAGTACGCTTCACTAAAGTTCCCTACCACCAATAATGTGAAAGCACGAGGCCCTCGAAGGTGACTAAGGCTCGCCATTGACCGTGAGGTCCGTAACTTAGCCATCTACAGACTCACACCAGTGGCTCACAAGTTGAAGGAGACTGACACGCCATCCGCAGCCGCTTCGACCGCTTTTGGCAAAGTCACTTCTGCCGTAATCGAGACCCATCGATAACTCATATTCTGGGGGAGAACACGCCAGCGATGCCCTCTCCAAGTTAGCCACAACAACCACGTGAGATCTTTCAAGAGAAAATACATAGAGGACATCCACTTTCCCAAGATTCAAGGCCCTTGGGTGATACAATCTCGAGGACCCAAAAGAATCTTCATGGATTGATCATGTCCTTTCTTCAAAGCGGCCTTGCCAGACCACCGATGCTATCCGTCACGAGTAATCGAACTTCACCATAATCGCGTGATCTGCGGTCCTTCTTAGGGCCCTACTTAAAGTGTCTACCACCTTCGAGGCTAACCACGATGCGAGAGGTTCATTCAGAATTTGTGGTGAACATTTGGGAGGAAAAGCCCTCGCCTCAAAATCATGAGGCAAGGTTTTACCGCCTACAATGAAGAAGGATGTATTAGAATTTGTAAAGAAGTGCAAGTGTCGCTACATTCCAATCTCACTCATACACCATCAGAACTCACCACAATCGAGCCCGTGGCCCTTTGCTCAATGGGGATCGATATAATGGGACCCTTTCCCATTGCCACGTAAACTAAAAATTCATAATCTTGGCCTGATTACTTAATGGCGGTGGAAGTCAACCGGCCAAAATCACCAAACAAATGCCAAGTAATTTGTCCGGAAAAATATTATTTGTCGTTTGATTCCAAAGAAAAATCATCACCGATAATGGGACGCAGTCACGTGAAAGACATTCACATCTTTTCGCCAGAGTCGCATCCGCTAATCCACATACGTATCCCATCCACAGTAAATGGGCAATCAAGTCACCAATGGACAATACTAAAAGGGCTAAAGACACGATCAACCACGGGGCAATGGGTCAAGAACTATCCAATGTTCTTTGGGCTTACCGCAGACTACATCAAGGACCCCTACCGGAGAAACGCCGCATAACTGTGTTTCGAATCGAGGTTTATTCCACATCGGTCCCGAGCCCTAAACCCATAACTTTGATGCCGAAACGATAAGCTTCGATTCCATCGGATCTCCTGCAAGAGACCGCGACATGTCGACTCCAAATGGCTTCCTATCGAAAGGATTGCTCGAGGTTTCAACCGGCGGGTAAAGCTACACCAATATCTTGGGGACCTCGCCTAAGTCTCGACTCGAGAAAAGGCCCACAAAGAACAAACTCACCGCAAGCGTATGTGGTGATGTCTAAAATCAAGCTCGCTCAAGCTTAAGGATAGTATGGGAAGACTCTCCCACGCACTGAATGCTACAAACCTCCGTAAGTACTACCGGATGTATCGCCTTTTTTATTCTAGTGAATGCGAAAATATTATCATCGTATGTTTGTATTGCAATTGTTGTTATCGAATTTATCGATACTGCTTGTCGTATTTATTGTCCAACCTTGGCATCAAGGTGTTTGGATTTATGTTTCTATCTATGTTAAAGTTCTCATACTTATGACTTTTCTTGCTTATGCTTGCATTTTAAAACACCACTCAAGAGATACGCAACTATTGTTGTATCTCATTCGTGGTAAGATCGATCCCCGTGGAATTCGACCGATATTCTATAGTTAACATCGCCGAGTAACGCCTCGATAAACAACCTTGATAAGTTGGCAATCCTCTATAAACCGCCTACAACTTTCCATAACAAAGTTAACATCATCGAGTAAACGCCATACACAACCCAGATAGTCAAAAAATCCTCAGATTCAATTGAGATCTTCCTATACGTGTTAACATCATCAGTAACGCCTCGATAAACAACCTTGGATAAGTTGACAATCCTCTATAGACTGCCTACAACTTTCTCCATAACCAGGTTAACATCATCGAGTAAACGCTCCGATACACAACCTAGATAGATCGAGAGGTCCCAGTGGACTTCCCACACCTCTTCCATACGGTTAACGCGTCATGCAACACCACAAATAACCTGATAGGTCAAAAATCCTCGGATTCAATTCGAGATCTTCCATACAGTTAACATCGCCAAGTAACGCCTCGATAAACAACCTTGGATAAGTTGGCAATCCTCTATAGACCGCCTACAACTTTCTCCATAACAGTTAACATCATCGGTAAACGCCCATACACAACCTAGATAGATCGAGTTCTCGAGAGAACCTCTATAAATATATTCCGCAAGTTTGTCATCAAGTAACGCTCTGGTAATGATCTTAGAATAGATCGAATTACCCTAAAGGGATTCTCGATGATCTCTTCTACGCGAATCTTTATCATCGATGCTTTGACACACAACTCCGGAAATATTCACAAATAATTTTTGTGGATTATTAATACTTCTCGCAGAACATACAAGTACAATCAACCGTAAATAATATACAACACTAAACAACAAACATAAAGGAACTACAACTACGCTTGATGGTCTCATCGTAGATGATGAAGAACTATCAGTCATCCTCGCTCCGAAGGGTGGGAAGCTAGGGAGAAAGGACCTCAACACGCCTCCTAGCGCGATACGCCAAGCGTGTCCCCTTCAAGAAACCTGGATGAAGCCTTCATCAACACAGCCGCTCCAAAGCCTTCACCTCTACATCATACACGTGGTCTCCGCCTCGAACGTGATCCTCAGATGATACTTGAAGGTCGCCGAGTTCTTGAAGTCCTCCACTGTGATCCGCTCCCGCTTCTACCCGAGATAAGGCCCTCTTTCTCCGAAAAGCGCGTAACTCTTTCTTTGCCTCAAGACCTAAAACCTTCTAAAAGATCTTCGATCCTCATGAGCAACCAACCTCTGTTCTAGCCTCCACTAATTCATCCAGTCCGTCAACTTCGACGAAAAGAAAGAGAAGTCGCTGAGTCGCCAACTCGCCCCTGCACTCATCAAGTTGATTCTCCAACACGGACATCTCTTTTACTTTCTCCACATACCGCTTCTTATATTCACCATGGAGAAACTTGACCTTCACGAACTCAATTTCGCCATTCAAAGACAATGTTCATTTTGAAGTCAAGTTCTTGCTTCTTCAAGATTCAAATAAGAAAAATACGTTAAACACCGAAATGGGAAATAAAAGATGATGAACGAAGAAGGATTGTTACCGCTTCTTCAAGATGTCCGCAGAATGATTCAACACGCCCCTCGAATGAAGATCCTGGGACGACTACTGGGCCACTCTTTCGCATCGATATCACCATCACCTCTTCGCCATTTTCCTCTTTCTATTGGAGACGGTCCTTCAAGAAGCTGAGGACGCCGAGATCTGGAAACCTCTTTGTTGGGCTTTCTCAACGCAACTGCATAAGACCGCTCAGGATGAATAGAAAGCCCCGCCTCGAACAAAGATTCCTCCCACACAAATCTGTTGATATATCGAATCTCAAATCAAAGATCTTCAATATTCTGGAATTTCGTCCGCAGGATATCTTCATCACCAACCTATGGGAATGGGTAAATCTCGCCTTTCCCCATTTCAAGACCCCATCATTCTTCACAAAAGAATCGCTTGCCCAATTCTTGGGAGAATCCTTCGTCCGAGGTCAAGTAGCACTCGCAGCGGTGATACACCATGTGCATAAGTAAACTTGCACATCCGCGCGAGGTAATCAAGAGTCGCGCCGCACCGAAAAGACTATAAGTCCCATCGATCGCCATCGCTCGCCAAAACTGGAAATGCAAACCTCGTGATGTCGACAAAAATGGCGATCATCCGGGGATGGGGAAACCACCCGCCGCCCAAACTTATCTCGTAAGTGGTGAAATACCCGGCGAGATTGGGCTCTATCGACTTCTTCTGGACACTTAAGAACCAAAACATTCTGAAAATAATATTTTTTCCAAGCATCAATGTGTCTCCGTGATCAACGACTCCCACGATTCTTCAGTCCTCCCATTTTTAGAAGGTTCCTCGTCGCCCGCTTACAAGGGTCTGACGTGTCTCTTTCAAAAGATTCTCACCCATCTACAAACACCCAACTGCACGATCGAGATGAAAAATTATTCCAAGAAGAGCCCAAACTCCCGTGGGGAGGGCTATGCACTCAGCTTGGTGGAGATGAGGTGGTAGAGGTTGATCCAAGAAGTGCCCAAACTCCCACCGGGGAGGCTGCACTGGCTTGGAGATGAGAGGAGGAAGAGGTTGATCCAAGAAGAGTGCCCAAACTCCCTGTGGGAGGGCTATGCACTCTAGCTGGTGGAGAGGTGGTGAGGTTGATCCAAGAAGAGTGCCCAAACTCCCACCGTGGGGAGGGCTATGCACTGCTTGTGGAGATGAGGAGGAAGAGGTTGATCCAAGAAGAGTGCCCAAACTCCCACCAGGGGGAGGGCTATGCACTCTAGCTCGGGGGTAGAGGTGGATCCAAAAAGAGTGCCCAAACTCCCACCAGGGGGAGGGCTATGCACTCTAAGAGGAGAAGAGGAGATGAGAAAGGTGTGCCTTCTCCCTTAGCCCTAGGGGGGTTTTTATAGACCCTCTGGGGCAAAAGCGAAAAATTGCCCAAACCGCCAAACCGCCAAAATCATTCGCCCTGGCACGCTTGGTTCTCCTCAGGCCAAGGTACGCATGCGAATCGCCGATCCACGTCGACTGCTCAGCGCCGAACTCGCCATCGCCGAATCACATCATGGGCTCTAACCGCAGGTTCGCCGAATCGCCACCATGCGAATCGCTGCCAAGGCCGAATGCCGGCCACGGGTCAGAATCCGGCCATTTGACCGGCCATATCATAGCCTGGCCATGACATAGCCAATTCTGACCACTCCGCCATTCATCACCAGTCAATCATGTTCGCCACACCGCTCATCCATGGCGCAAGGAAGCGCTCAGCGGCCGCTTATGGCTTATGCATTGAAGCGCCATGCCGCCTTATGTCTGTGCGCCATGGGCTTTAGCCATGGCGCTGGAAGCTTTGCACGGATGGATCCAGAATCTCGAAATCTCGACCTGCATATATCTACACGATTTGCCGCAATGCCTTCCGAAGTTATAATCTCCAAGATTTGTTCTCTCAAATGCGCTTGATGGACTCTCAAATTTCTTGAAGAATTTGCTATTTTCAAGTATTTGATATATATTTTGGATGACGAGATAATGTCACCCAAAATAAAAAAAAGAACGATACATCCTCGTAAAATTAATCGATCAAGCACGAATCTCAAGGCATTTTCGAAATGCTTCGATCTAATCACCGATTTCAGTTTACATTCAACCGATGCCTCGATGAGACGACGAATATCAAGCATACCGATCCAAGCTCAATCGATCAAGATCGGGCATGAAAATGGATCCGATTCGCCAAATGGTCACCAAAATTGACATATTTGGTCGATCGAGTCGCCAAGATAATCCAACGAATCCAAGATCACCCAATTCACATCATTAAGGCACCCATCATCAAAATACACCGTCCGACGAGGATCGACTGCCGTCATGGGAGTGGTTGGAGTTTTCACCAATTTACAAGGCTCGCCACTCCCAAAAAATCTATAAATAGCTTCATTCTCACCTTGAGGACCGAATTTGATTGGAAGACTGAGAGCTCGAGAACCACCGACCGACGAATGCATCTATCACCACCGCCACCACCAAGTAGTCAAGACGTGAGCTCGCCAGATCGCCTCAGGACTAGAAAAGACCGCGCTCTTTTCTCCTCAAGATCAAGAGGTTGCTCCCGTAAGATCCGCTCGCCGCTTTTGGGAAACTTCTCCTGGGTTGAGTTGACCGACAGATTTTTCTACACTCTAATATTATTTCCTCAGAAACACCTTCTTCTCCAACTAACGAAGCGGATTATCTTTGAACACATAGTGAAAGTTCTACGACAAGGCCCCGTTTTTTTCCTTAACGGGTTTTCCAATGATAACCCCTGTGTTCATATATCCCCCGCCATGTGTTGGATAATTTTTGCCACGACAAGATCTCGATCTACCTAATAAAATTCTCTAGCACGCAACAATTTACAAAACTAATACCTATAAAATTTTGAAAACATCTTAATAATATTTACATCGATATTTACACTCATTAATTGATATATTTACTTCAATATATTTTTAAATTTTGAAATAAATGTTAAATTATTATTTTTAAACATCTTAATAATATTTTTGATTGAGAACTCTATGTATCAATCCTCAATTTCTCTCAAATTAAAGCTTTAAAACATCATTAAATAGCATATATTAAGAGCCAAATTAATTATATAGAGTTGTATAATCTCAAATATTGCTAAATCATAATATAAGACAAATTTATTATAATCATAAATTCAATGAATCAATCGATATCAATAGATTATTTTTTTTTACTTTATTAAGAAATATAGATTAACGAAGATAAAAATTAAATTTGATAAATTATTAATTATATTTATTTTTAAAACTATTTAAGCATATATTTTGATGTTCATAATCACATATACGCTTCTAATTCTTATCATGTCGTGTATGGTTGGCAAAATTGAGTAATAATATGAGTGTATATGAAATTTTGACAGTTTATTATTATTATTATTTTTTTAAGGCAAATAAATTAAAAATTAAAATAATCATCGATCTACAAACACAGTCGTTAAAAGAAAATGATTATAAATATTGTATATATTATAGAAATTTTTTTCTGATTATATATTTAGTAATTAAGTTTTTATATTCATCGATATAATATTAATAATTTAAACCAAAATAAATTTTATTATAATAAATTAATATTTATACTATTTTTGATGTACTTTAAATTAAGATATTATATATAAATATTAAAAAATTTTAAATATTAAATATATTTTTATATGAATTTTATAATATATATGTAAATTCTCTTGGTTTTATGAGTATAAAAAATTGAAAGGACCGGAGGCTTCGAGAGATTTATACGTGGCGACGGCCGACGGAAGGAAAGAGAAAGATCCCCGGCAAGGAATTTCAAATGGACCCACACGTGCGACCCGCCTTACCTCGTGGTGGTTGACTTCTACCCATAGATTTTTCGAATCCACAGTACAGAATATTGTGACTGCCACAACATCCACGTTTACATTTTTCTGTGGAGATTATAAATTATATATCGCTTAATTTTTATTTTATTTTATTGTTTACATTTGTGTCATTTTAATAGTAAATTCATACGTAAATATATAAATTTTGAATTTAAATCTCTATTTAAAAATTTAAGCTCTTAATCATCAAATTAAATTGTTCATCCTTTTTTCTTCTCTTTATCATGTTAATTTATAGAGATTAATTTAATCAATCAACTTGGAGTACACTATCGATTCAATTCACTTGAAGGTTTATGATGCCTATCGTTTCAGTATTAGGTTATAAAAGATTTGACTTCAAAGATAGAGAAATCATCATCTCAACTCTATAAAAGGTAATATTGCGGTGCTAAGACCCAGGCATAAAGTACAGAAAAGATAGAGAGGTCAGCACTATGACATTATAGAAGTGGCGCTGCGTCATTTGAACTCGTGCAAAAAAGCCTGAAGTCAATTGCGCTAACTCCTAGTCATCAGGATTGAGGCAATACGAAACTGTTGTATTCATATTTAAGCAATTTTTTTTTTTTGTCTTTCAATACTTTTTTATTATTTTAGAGTGAGTGTCCTAGAGTGATTGAAATATGAAAAGATGTGAGATAAGTATAATTTATATTATTTTTCTCAATTTTTATTTCATATTAGATTTTTTGTAGTATGGCTCTATGATTTTTTCTTATTCTCAAAATTTTTTATGTAAAATTTAGTGTTCTCCTTTTGATTGTTTTTTATTTTGATTTTATTTATTTTGTTTATGTTCTGAAATACTCAAACTTATTTTCTCATTAAATCACCCAATATGCCTCTTGGAATGGAACCGTACTAATATCACTTTTATTTTTTTTTTGAAAACTAATGACTTTAGTTAAAAATTTACAATGTCAATTACATCAAGATGCAAGAACCGTGAGAAGAAAAAAAAGGATAAAAAATATATAATCTGAAAAATACTTTCAGAATAAAATTAGCTCAAAAATAAAAATAAATAAATAAATGCAAGAGATATGTTCTTGAAAACTAATTAGGTAGTTTAATGCCTTTAACCTTATTATTAGAAATTCATCACACATGAGATTCAAGATGAACAATAAACTCAATGATTTTATGGAAAACCCAAAAGATGGGAAAAACTACTAACTTTTAAAATCTTTCACTATATATCTATTTTTGAGTACAAAGTTTAAATTTTTTCGATAATGAGATTATATGATTGTATATGAGAAAGCCTGATAATGAGAACCCATAATCAGTTAACAATAACTATGCAACAATAATGAATGTTATTGACAATCGACGATGGTGAATGGTGGTGAGACGCACGACGGCCGCGGTGATGACCTCAGCAACAAGAAGCGCGGACCGGCGGCGGGTCAATGGCGAATGATCGATGGTGGTAATGACACGCTACAGATGATGACCTGAAGACGACGGCGATGATCGATGGCCAATGCAACGGCTGTGGCGGCCGCAATGCGAATGAGGTCGGGCAAGGTGACCGACGACGGGTCTGATGATGGCGCACGGTGGTGATGGCGCAAGGCGGTGGTGGCCAACAGCGGCCGCTGGTCTACGCGATGATGGCGGCGATGAATCGACGTGGTCGAGCCGGTAGCACAATTATGCTGAGGATCTTCGCGCTTGAGCTCTCTTTACTAGCCACTTCACGTAAAAGAATGATGTTTATTTATAAATTAAAGGAATGACATTTCTATAAATACGTACAAAATCCAAACAATTCCATCGGGATTGCTCGAAATGATTCTCTTGATCATCATATGTATTTTAAATATTTAAATGCTCAAATAAAGTCAGAATCAAGAGATTTTGGGTTTGTTAGATCCAGCTCTTCAAGATGCTCGATTTGATCATAAACACTCCCATATTTAAGAACTATTTAGGGATTCAACTAATATCTCAAAGTTTCTAATGATATTTTAAGTGCTTGATTTGGGCTAGTTTTGACTTATGATCAGATTATTTTTAACATTAAAATTAGTTTTTTGACTAATAAAATTTTCAATGTGATATCAAAATATAAAATAAAAATTATAAGGCATTATTTAAGCAGGCCTCAGAGTCTAACAGTCACAAAACACAACCTTTCAGATTGCCGACAAAGCCATAAGCTGACTAATAATAAATTTTCACAACTTTAAAATTGCATTCTCTAATAATTTTAAGTTTTTTTAATGATGTATACTGTATCATAAAATATACGATTTTTTTATTATAAATTTTTTATGTTTAGCTGTTGGGCCAACTATGAGAAAATTTTCTCTAATTTTTATGATCAAAGTACAATAATCCCAAATATAATTAATATTTTTAAAATTTATTTTAAAAAATTTTAGTTATGCAATAATTATTCTTATATATACAAAAAAATTATTTTTATTGAGATTATATATGATTAAGTACTTCTATTAAAAGCATATAATTATATATTTTAATAAGATAAAAGTACAAAATTTTATATTCTGAAGTGCGTACATAATTTATATCTAATAATTTTTTCAGCAGTTCAAGATTTTTTATTTTTTATAGAAGTGGGAAATATGTTTACAGATTTTACTTATGCTCAATATTCTCAGGAAATTTTTTTAATATTTTATTAATATTTATTTTAATAAATAAAATAAATCATGAGTAATTAAGATAGATAAATAGGCAACGTATGGTCTAAGTCCATATCCTGGTATGAGTGGTCAATCAATAATAAAAAAGAGGATTTACATACATACTACATAATATTCATATATTTACATATCTAATATTTAAATTTAAATTTTTACATATACAATATCACAATCTTCAATATCACATAAAAAATAATATCATTGCTCACTTTTTGAAAGTGAAATGCACCTATTTAGCATAAAAAAAATATTAGATAAGTAAATATCTATTTTATGAGTTAGATATATAAATACATAAAAATTATGTCATATATATATAAATCTTTCTAAAAAAATTAAATATTATGAGATGATAGGCAACACCATATTATTTAAAAGGAAGATCATACACTAAGAGAAGCTAAGAAGTCAAGAAATTTCCTCATCATCGGAGGTTATGGAAATATCTAAAAATATAGCTTTAATGAATTTAAATTAATTTATAAAGCTTATGATTCAATTACTAAATGCATGATTAAATAAATTTCAAATGACATCAATGTGAAAATGACAATTTGGGTAAATTTTTAAGGACTCATTTGTTTGAGACAATTGCAGTGCTATAAAAATATAATAATGGAGTTATTACAAAAAAAAGTTGTAGTCTTTATTACAACTTTTTTTTATTTCAAAAAATTTAAATCGCAGTTTTCTGGAAGCTATCGCATTCTACCAAGTCAGGTTAGAAAATATAATTTTTTCACCCCAGCTTCTTCAAAATACAGTTAAATTTTAATTTCTCAAATGCCACTTAGGGTGTGATTTGAATTGCATCGCAAGCAAAAAAATTGTCCCGATCGCTGCCTAACATTCATTATGCATCAATGTGAAACTCTCAGTAGAGATATAGACCAAATAATCTCATCTCAATCATAACTTTTAATATATAATCACTTTGATTTTCCTCCAAAAAAAAATAAAAAATCATCTTCCACAAGCTCACCATCCAACAAGAAAGTGATGTAGATTGATGCACAGATCTTGATGATGTTTAAAAATGCTTGTCTCGCAGTGCAGATCCTTACAAAAAAAATCTGATTTTCTTATTTATGAATTAATTTTTTTTAAAAAAAAGCTTTAAAGAGGCAAAGTCTCTGAAGATGTCCTCTTCAGTAAGCATATCAGAACCCTAAACTTTCTCAATGCCTTCAGGTATTTGGACTTCAACACTCGGTTTTCGATCAATGATTAAGCCATGAGAGCTTTCCATTGTGCCGAGAGAGGTCTTGATGTTCTGATGGTGATATTCTTTCTTCATTCTTTCTTTATGCAATTTAGTAATTACGCCACGATCCCAATATTTTATTTCAGCGGCATTTATTTTCATGAACAGATTGATTTGTAAACAATTAATGTTTGATTAACTTTGAAAAATATGATTAGATTGTCTTTCGTACACTAAATATATATATATATATATATATATATATATATATATATTCATAAAAGAAGAATTCAAACACTTTGTCTTGATTACAAACGTGTGAGATAGTAAAGAATATTTTAACATATTTTTTATGTTAGGACATAAAAATATATGTTCAAAATTTTAAAATAAATGGCTATTTTTTTTTTAATTTATATTCGATTCATTAATTTTTTAGTCAAACATATAAGAACCTAGTTGAGTTTAATATCCTTTAAACCATTGTAAAGCAAGAGACATCGATAATTTTTGACTTTCGGAGTATATGCAATATCTTCAAATTTGACTTATTTACTTAACTAATTAGCTAATTAGACAGTACTAATGACAATTAAGCAGAATATGAGTTGTATGATAATATCTAACACCCCACCTTCAAAAATCTAATTTTAAAGAAGGGAAAAGGACACAAATGTTTGAGGAAACTAACATTAATTATTATTCATATGGACATTAGTTATTATATGAAATGCACTAGGTGATTATGTAAACAAAAGTTAGATCTTTAACTCAAACTCATTTTCTTGCCTCTTGAAGCATATTCTCTTTATTAAGCTTAATAAACTCCTCCACTCTTCTATTCAACTCCTCATCTGACATACTCCAATAGTCACATCCTTCTTCACTTGTCTCCTTCGATTCAAGCATCATAGAATCCTCGAATGGCTCATTCTTCTCTCTTAGACAAACAATATCTTCTTCCTTCACACCTTCCTCAACCATCACCGTCTTTCTTCTTTCTTCAATTTTTTTCACTTTGCACGACAAAGCCAGTGGATTCTTCATGGGTACTATAGCTATGACGCTTTGTTTCGTTGTTCTATTGTGAAGCATGAACTCATCATAGATGTCACTGTTGGTATCAATGTCCAGGTTGGAAGAAAAAGCACCGGAGTCAGTGGCGACGATGATGATGATGGAATTTGAGAGAAGGAACCAAAAGATGGTGTCTTTGAGGAGGTTGGAGGGAGGGATATGGAGAAGAGAGATGTACAAGATAGGAAGGGAGATGACCAATAATATGGTGATGGAAATGGAGATGAAGCTTAGGGGCTTGGAGGGAATTGAGTTTGGGAATGGGATTGGTTTGAGGTTTTGGCTCTTTTTAATTGGTTGTCCCATTTTTGGCTAAGTGGAGCGAGAATATATGTGAAAATTTTGAGTTGATTACCATGAATATGAGAAGTGGTAAGGTTATGAGGTGGATAAGGGGGTTTATATAGAGGACGAGATGAAGAATAAAGGTAAATTAAACGATAAACTTCAATTCAGATAATAATGAAAAAGGAGCTACTTTTAATATTCCAACTTTAAGATACATTCTTCGGAATTATAAAAAATAAAAAAATATAACAAATGATAGGAAAATCATTCTTAATTTGGCATGGGACATCTTTTTCTCATTTATAAATAAAAAACAAAGTAAAAAAAAAGCCTCTAAACCATATTTTGAATATATATAGCATTTATCATGTATATCTTCCATTCAATGATTCTGAATTTTTTGACTTTTGAGTTAGAGAGTGATAAATTTCTCTTTATAAAATATGAGTCATATTTTAATTTGATAACAACCTCTTTGGTGGAAGTGATGAGCCCTTTGGTGGTTGGTATTTGATCCAATTTGATAATCATTAAATAAAATCTCTCTCTCTCTCTCTCTCTCTCTCTCTCTCTCTCTCTCTCTCTATATATATATATATATATATATATATAGGATTGCTTTGTGGTTAAGTATTCAACAGGAAATGTCACTTTGGCTTTTGTATAGATTCTTTGAGAATTTTTTTTGATGGAAGTTAAAGGTTGAGGGCTTCATAGTGGAAGGAAGAATTTGGAAGGTATCGGTTTGTCGCCCATTGATAGTTGTTACTATCTTTTGTTCTATTCACTTTTAATAAAACCAATCATAAAAGTTAGGTAAAAGAATAATAGAAACAAGAAATAAACCTCCATGAATTACTTGCTTCATGTTTGTAGTTTTATGATTAGGTTTTTGAATTTATATTATTAATGTGTATGAGTGTTAAGTTGTGAAGCTTAATTAATATTTAAGATGAGTTAAATTACCTAGATTTGATCGTTGATCATCATTATGTGCTATGCCTGTGAGATTAAAGTAGTGATTAGGGTTATAACATTTCTTCAATGTTATAAAATATGCAACGATTATGATATGATGTAGCCAACAATTAGATAAATTTATGTAAAATTTGCTTTGATTTTTTTTTTCAGCCATAGTAATGAAAATATTAATTTTAAGTAAAAAATATTTCTATTAAAAATATATTTTTGTTATGAAACATATTTTTTCACAAAAAATAAAATAATAGTCGTACCTCTTTTAAGATAGTTACCATGGCTCAAATAAGATAAAAACATTATAATATATGTACTATGAGATTAATTCAGAGATAATTAATACAAGATTTAGGAGTTGGACATAAAAATTATTTTATTAAAAAAATAGTTGTTTCATTTAATGAAATTTTTTATCTATAAATTTTATAAATATTATTTAAATGACATTTATATATTATTCAAATATGATCACATCTAAATATCAGAATATCTAATAGTTAAATACATAATTAAAAAAAATAAAAAATTTTACAAAAACAATTAATTATCTTACATAGCATTGCATTACAACAAACCTATTACATAAATAAGCTTTTACCTTAGACCACCCTTCTATTCTTATTGAAAAGATGAGCAAAGTGATTACATAAGAAAAATTAAGAAACTCTTTTTAGCTAAGTAAAAAAAAAAAGTTTTAATAGTACTCTCAATACCTATCAATTATGCAATTAATACAATACTAATAATAATAAGAGAGAGAGAGAGAGAGAGAGAGAGAGAGAGAGAGAGAGAGAGAGAGTAACATAAAAAATTCTTAGGATTTTAAAGCTCTACACGTAGCACTTTTTTTTCAATAGGATTTAATATCGATACTACACAATAGGGTATATACGATGTGAGGATAGTTGAACATGAGGTTTAAATTACTCGATTATTTGTCTTTGTAAGATTCTTAGAATCAATTTTAAATTTGCATTACTCAAGTGAATATAGTTGTATATGAATGTTGAGCACACATCTAAGTTGTGAATAACTTAACTTGCAATAATAAAATTTTAGAATATAAAGATTAATATGTATATTTTATTTCTTTGTCTCTTAATATATCTAAACATTCATCAGTACTATGATTACTTTTTGAAAAGTAAAGTAACTAAAAAGTTGTTTCAAACGCAGCCTAAAATTCAAATTTAATTTCATATTGAGTTGAGGTCCACAATTAGAGCCTATTCAACTACAAGTTGAGTTTTAATCAAATTTAATGGTATAGCCCTCTAAGTCGTGTAGTTAATTACACAATTATGTAGAGCTTTTCATTCACTTATAGTGCTTAGAGTCCTTTGAACAGATCAAATCATCTTGGAATATTTCGATTTAATTGTGACCCTTGTTTTGAACCCAATTGTTGGCATCGAATTATATCTCGAACCCAATCCATGGGTGATTTAGTTATACAATATGTAAATCTAGTATAATTTTATTTATTTTATTTTATTGATCTTAGATAAATAAAAATTAAGCCAATAAATAAAAATTAAAATAATTAATATTTTAATTGCATAATCAAACTAACTAAATAAGGTTAATTTAATTTGATTTTGTTTATTTTATCTAAATAATATAATTATTGTAATGCTATGAAGGTGGGAAAATAGTTGACGCGAAAAATCTAGTGCAATATCATTAAAATTTTGAATGAATTTTAACCTAACATGATACTTTTGAAAAGGTTAAAGAATTGAAAGATATTAATAGAAATACTTAAATGGATATATATATATAATAACGTTTTAATGAATGCAAAATTACCCCGAAAAAGCTCACCTTGGGTCTCAGATATGGGCTATTAGGTGAAAACTTTTTCTGAAAGAACCGCATTTTCTCTATTATGTGGTATTGGGTTTTGTTCTTTCATGGGCTGTAGATTTTTACTTTAGAATATGAGCTTATTGCCCATAGGAAAAGGCTTCACAAGATTTTTTTTTCCTGTATCAATCGAATGATTTGATGAATCATTGGATTAGGCTTGTTTCGCTAGAAGTAATTTTTATCTTTATGATTTTACTTCAATTAAAAACTTATATTATAAATATGTGATTTGAAGCATAATTTTCATTCCTAAAATATTGTGAACCCTAGCAGACCAAATGATTCACACCAAGAAGTTGCTTTATATTCATTTATTTTCAAGTTATTATGGCTAACATTAATTTTACCTATTACAATTACAAATATTAAGAAAGCTTTCTTTGTTATAATCATTATAAAAATATCAACTGCAAAATAGAGTCATAGATTAGATAGATTAGAGGATGAATGATACCTTAGTAACTTATATTGAGAAAAAAAAAATATTAGTTGGCATTCATTTGATATCTCAAATAGCTTTAAGAAATATTTAATTATTCTTAAATATTTGATTTAGACCGTTTGAACATAGATTTGGGTTGTATAAGCTATAGATTTGAAAATAAAAATGAAATTTAAATTATCTTAAATTTAATTTATGAAAAATGTTGCCCTAATATATAGGTGATCACAATTTCACTAGCCATATCAATTCATGCAGCTGGGCATGTATTAATTAATTCATGCATGCTCAAATGATTGGTACCACTAATCAAATATGTACTAATGATAGCTTATCTATTCATGTATTATGATAAAAAACTTTTTTTTTAAAAAACAATAAAGATTTTCAAATATAAATTAGAATTTTTATATATTTATACATCTGTTTGGAACAGCTATAATTATATGAAAAAATAATAATATCCTAATAAAAAAAAAATTGAGATGAAAATTTGAAAAAAAAATGTTACTCAAGCCAATTGGTGGCTTTCGAATAGTAAAAAAATTCAGATAAGAACGTGAAATAGAAGAATGAAAGAGGGAATTTAGCTGTAGCATTTACTAATCACTTCATTGAGCAGCCATAAGACTAAAAATTCACCTCAGCTCCAATGCATCTGTTATAGTATATGGCACAGCGACGAGAGCAATGCATGCTTCCATGCATCGTAGTTGATGCAGTCATAAATTACCAAGACTCTTCAGCTAGATTCTGATGCCAAATCAAATTGCACTCGACGATCATTCCTTTGCAAACCGATTGTCCAGGAATTCACCTTAGATTGTGTCCGTCGATGTCGCCGGCATCCATAGAAGCGAAGGTGACAACAAAGATGAGCAGGAGGATAAATATGAAGATGTTTCTTCTTGTCATGAAAGTGGCACTGCCACCAAATGTTGCCGTGCATGATGTTGTGAGAGCAGAGAAATTATTATGTGTAGAATTTGAATATAATTTTATGCTCAGAATATAATAAGATTGTATCACTTGATAAGAGCACAATATATATACATAATAAGGGAAATTTTTAAAATAAGCATATTCTTAATCTTATTTAGTAATTTAGGTATGAAAATTTTTTTTTTTATGAAAATAGCCTGACAAGACCGATCCTGCCACGATTTTTTTTTTTTTTTTTTTTTTTGGTTTCGGTAGGGGAGAGAGAGAGAGAGAGAGGATTTTATTAATTTTTTAATTAATATAATTATTTAAAATATTTAAAATATATAATTTAAAAATATTTTTTTATAAAATATTTAATAACTAAATATTTATATATTTAGTTATTAATTTATTTATTTATATATATAATTAAATATATAATTTAAAAATATTTTTAATTATATATATATATTTAAAATTTTATTTAATAATTTTTTATTAATTAATATAATTATTTAAAATATATAATTTTTATTAATTTTTGTTAATATATAATTTAAAAATATTTAAAATATATAAATAAATAATTTTTAATAAATAAATAAATAAATAAATAAATAAATTATATAAATATTTTATAAATTATATAAATAAAGTAATTATATATAAAATATTTAGTTATTTATATATTTACTTATTTATATATTTATTTATATAATTTATTGGCTTTATATAATAAATAAATAAATATATAAATAACTAAATATTTATATAATTTAAATTTTATTTATTTATTTATTTAACTAATTATATATTTTAAATAAATAAATATTTTTAAATAAATAAATTAATTATATATATATATATATATATATATATATATATATATATATATATATATATATATATATATATATATATATATATATATATATATATATATAACTAATTATTTATTTATATATTTTAAATATTTTTAAATTATTTATATAATTTAAATATATAAATAACTAAATAAATTTATAAATATATATAATTACTTTATTTATATAATTTATAAAATATTTATATAATTTATTTCTTTCTTTATTTATTTATTAAAAATTATTTATTTATATATTTTAAATATTTTTCAAAAATATATTAACAAAAATTAATAAAAATTATATATTTTAAATAATTATACTAATTAATAAAAAATTATTAAATAAATTTCTATATATATATATATAATTAAAAATATTTTAAATTATATTTTTAATTAATATATATATATATATAAATAAATTAATAACTAAATATATAAATATTTAGTTATTATATAAAAAATATTTTTAAATTATATATTTTAAATATTTTAAATAATTATATTAATTAAAAATTTAATAAAATCCTTCTCTTTCTCTCCCTACCGAAAGCAAAAAAATAAAAAAAAATCCTCTCTCTCTCTCTTTCCCACGAAAGCAAAAAAAATAAAAAATAAATATCCGCCGTCCATTTGACGGACGGCCGACGCTTCTCATGTAGCAATGTCCGATCAGACGACTAGGCCTATTTTTATAAAAAAAATTTTTGATACCTAAATTATTAATTAAGATTAAGAATATGACTATTTTAAAAATTTCTCCTATATAATATAGTATATGTATACTATTTATATTAGGTATATATGCTGTGTACTCTTAATGTTATTATAATTCCGATATAAAGTTATATCCTTCTGCACATAATAATTTATTATGAGAGTGAAGAGTTTAAGAGCTTAATGGGAGTGTTATTTTTATTTTATTTGAATGTTTTGAATTCTATTTTTATAATATTTAAATTTTAGATGTTAAATATGTAATATGTAAAATTTTAAACTTTGATTAATATATATATATATATATATATATATATATATATATATATATATATATATATATATATGAATTTCTGTTAAGAAAAGGCCATATGATTTCCGTACATTTTGGAAGGAATACATTTTGAAAATGAGTATTATTAAATATTAATTTAATAAAAGAATAATTAAAAAAAACTAAAAAAAAAAGCTTGCCCCGTTATAGTGGTCGACTAACTAGCCAGTCTCCTCATTTTTTTTATTTATTTTTATTTCTTTTAGTTTTTTTTCACTGTTTTGTAATTCCTTTATATAAAAAATAAAAAAATTAAATATATATATTTCTTTATAGTGGTAATTTTATTTATAAATATACTCATTTAATAATACCCATTCAAAATGTATTCTTTTAATTATATGAAGGAATACATTTAAAAAGCTTGTCCCGTTATAGTGGTCCACTAACTAGCCACAGTCCCCTCATATAATTAAAAGAATACATTTTGAAAATGAGTATTATTAAAATAAAAAAAATTTAATGACAACAAGCTCCTTTAAAAAATTATTTTTATTATTATTTTTTTAAAATTAATATTTATTAATATTTCTTTTCAAAATTTAGCCTTTCGAAGTCAATCGGCCAGCTCATAAGGGCCACCTGACAGGAAAAAATATTACGTGCGGACGACGTAGCTTTTATGTCTGACTCAATCAGAAGGCCAGACATGTCCATTATCAAAAATTCCATTTTTCGATTTTTCAATTAACGACGCCAGAACTCTCGACGGCGATTGACGACGCCGCTTAATTCACCTACAAGAATCGCCCAACCAGTCTGCCTCGCTCGGCAAATGGAGGAAAATTTATCATACGCATCGTTCGACATTCGCCACGTAAGCTTTAGGGCTTAGTTTCGACGAATTTTTTTCTCGCCGCTTCCTCCGACGGACACATCCAACCTTCTCTCGAATTTAATAAATCTGCGATTAAAATTGATCAGAAAAGGACTGAGATTTACACCGATTCTTGAACTTTAATGAATTTATGATTTTCTCTGTTCTTCTCACCGTTCAGTAGGTGAACAGTTGGAACATTTGACTTCTTTAAATGAATGGGACATGTTTTAGTAGTTCGAGATGATACGATTCTCAGATCACATGATGGTACATGCTATTATTTTCAAATTTTTGAACCGTTTCTTTCGTGAAATGTTTAAGATATCACATTATAATGTTTGTCTTTCAAGGATTTGATTAATTATGTGGCCTGTTTGGATATAATATGTTTGCTTCAGTTTTGCATGTGTAATCTCTGTATTCTTAAGAGAGTACAACCCATTTTGGCATTTTTTTTAAAAGACTTCTGATCTTGTTTGGATATAATATGCTCATTACATGACTTTGTCGATTTATTTTGGTTTTTGAGTTATTTAGTGACTCTATACTCTCATGAGAGTACATAGTATTTTCTCTCTCTTTTTTCAGATTCTTTGGTCTGTTTGGAGAGTATTTGTTTATTAATCAAAGTAATTTGGTATTGGTTAGTTTTATGATCTCAGTCCTCTCATGAGAGCATATAACATTTTCATATTTTTTTCACTTTGTTTGGCCTGTTTGGAGGAAATATGTTTATTATATTTCATTAGGAATAATTTGGAGGCTGATTGGTTAGTTTTTATGTGAGTTTTATATCTGTACTCTATACTCTCATGAGAGTATAGAGCATTTTCTCATATTTTTTCACTTTGTTTTGCCTATTTGGAGAGAATATGTTCATGACATTCCATTGGAAGCAATTTGGAGGCTTATTGGTTAGTTTTTAGGGGAGTTTTGTATTTGTACTTTTTATACTCTCTGTACTCTATTGAGAGTACATAGCATTTTTGCTCATTTCTTTCCACTTTGTTTGGCCTTTTTGGAGGGAATATGTTCATTAATTCCTATTAGAAGTAATTTGGAGGTTATTTGATTAATTTTTAGGTGTAATTTGCAAATGTACTCTCTGTACTCTCATGAGAGTACATAGCATTTTGCTCATTTTTTCCAATTTCTTTGGCCTGTTTGGAGATAATATGTTCATTACACTCTATTGGAAGTAATTTGGAAGCTCAGTTAGTTTTATTTACCATACTCTCATAATAAGGCAGCATTTTGAATTTTTTTCAATCTATTTGGAAGAAATATGTTCATTACATTCTAGTAGAATCAATTTAGAGGCTGATTGGTTGATTTTTATGTGAGTTTTATATTTGTACTCTATGTACTCTTATGAGAGTACAGAACATTTTGCTCATTTTTTTTCTAGTTTCTTTGGTCTATTTGAAGAGAATATGTTCATCACATTCTATTGGAAGTAATTTGGAGGCTTATTGGTTAGTTTTTAGGGGAGTTTTGCATCTGTACCCAGAGCATTTTGATCTTTTTTTCCTACTTTGTTTGGCATGTTTGGAAGAAATATGTTCATTACATTCCGATAGGAATAATTTGGAGGCTGATTGGTTGATTTTTATGTGAGTTTTGTATCTGTACTCTCTGTACTCTCATGGAAGTACAGAGCATTTTCTCATATTTTTTCACTTTGTTTGGCCTGTTTGGAGAGAATATGTTCATTGTATTCCATTGAAAATAATTTGGAGGCTTATTGGTTAGTTTTTAGGAGAGTTTTGTATCTGTACTCTCTATGCTCTCTGTACTCTCATGAGAGTACAAAGCATTTTGAAATTTTTTCCTAATTTCTTTGGCCTGTTTGGAGGAAATATGTACATTACATTCCATTAGGATTAATTTGGAAGCTCATTGGTTGGTTTTTGTGAGTTTTTCATCTGTACTCTCCTAAGAGTACAGAGCATTTTCTCATATTTTTTCATTTTGTTTGGCCTGTTTGGAGAGAATATGTTCATTATATTCCATTGGAAGCAATTTGCAGGCTTATTGGTTAGTTTTTAGAGGAGTTTTGCATCTGTACTCTTTATACTCTCTGTACTCTCATGAGAGTACAAAGCATTTTAAACTTTTTTTCTAGTTTCTTTGGCCTGTTTGGAGGAAATATGTTCATTACATTCCATAGGATTAATTTGGAGGCTGATTGGTTGGATTTTATGTGAGTTTTGTATCTATAGTACAGAGCATTTTGCTCATTTTTGTTTAATTTTTTTGACCTGTTTGGAGAGAATATGTTCATTACATTCCATTGAAAGTAATTTGGAGGCTTATTGGTTGGTTTTTATAGGAGTTTTGCATCTGTACTCTCTGTACTCTCTTGAGAGTATAAAGCATTATGCTCATTTTTTTCACGTTGTTTGGCCTGTTTGGAGGGAATATCTTCATTATATTTCCCTAGAAGCAATATAGAGGTTGTTTGGCTGGTTTTGTAGGCTGATTGGTTAGTTTTTATGGGTATTTTGCATCTATACTCTCTATACTCTCATGAGAACATTTCTCATTTATTCCCACTTTATTTGGGCTGTTTGGAGAAAATATGTTCACTACCTTATATTTGAATTAATTTGGAGGCTGATTGGTTAGTTTTAGAGGCTGTTCGACATGTCTACTCTCTGGGACTCCATTGTGCTCATAATGTTCTCATTAATTGACCTTTTATTTTGAAGTTCATAATGTCTGAGAAAAGAATAACTTCGAGATGCAGGCTTACTACCGTTAGAACGGTGTTCGATAATATTGCAGCACGCTTTACTAATGAAGTCATTGACATTTTAAAGAGGCTTCATTTGCATCAATTTACTAGACTCCATAATTGAAGACTTGCCATCGCCAATCCTGCCTTTGGATATGAGAAGCAAGCATTCTTTCTGGGTGGCCAGTGCATTCCTTTCACCCCCGATGAAGTTGCAGTGATTGTAGGGATGCCAAAAAGAGGAGAGAAGATCTTATGGCAGAAATCCCCGTTGTCGCAGTTCAACTCAGTGGACTATAAGAATAAACTTAAGAATTCTGATACTGCTGTATAATGGCAAAATACACGCTTTCTGCTTTCAAATCTTTTTTCTATATATCACAACTATAGGGTGTGTCATCGAAATTGATTGTCTATGCTGACGACATAGATAAATTTGCTGAATATAACTGGACAGATGCCATTTGGGTCTTTCTGGTTTCACAATTTGATGGCATTACATCAAAGATTCAGACATAAAAAGCACTCAGGTATATGAGTGGATTTGTCACTCTTCTTATGGTACGTTCTATATCTTCAATTATGTATTATTTGAAGCATTAAAGTTAACTTATATAAATATTCATTGTAGATCTGGATGGCTAAGCACATAAGCATAATAAGACTGTCATTTCCATCTGTAAAGTCACGTATGTTGCGATGGCC
Source organism: Cymbidium sinense (assembly GCA_021442155.1). Taxonomy (NCBI): domain Eukaryota; kingdom Viridiplantae; phylum Streptophyta; class Magnoliopsida; order Asparagales; family Orchidaceae; genus Cymbidium; species Cymbidium sinense. The sequence continues at coordinate 11,510,394 of CM038216.1, read as the reverse complement.
AAAAATAAAGTTTGCAGACGATGCTTCATTAGTTTGGTAGGACACCATGTAACGCATAATAATATCACTTAGTTCATATAAGAATATATTTATTTATACTGTAAGTCATCACATTTTTTTATCAGTTTAACACAGGTCTGCCTTCCATTCGAGGACATATTAGAAGAGGGGACCTGACTTCTTGAATCATTGTCCCCTACCCAACATACAACCCTTGTTGAGCCCGATAGCAGTCCCATTCTAAGTCCATTGAGTGCAACCCCCACTGAATCTACATATGTCTCTTCTCGATATTCTCTCCCTTCTAGTGTATCTAGCCTGCCCTCTACTACTATCCCCACAGAAGGCTTTGCGGCGGAGAGGATACTTGCAGGTTTCAAGGCCTTGGAAGATATTGTATCATCTTTTCAAGCAACAATGAGTGAGAGAATGGATGAAATTGATTTGAGGGTAACTGCTATTGAGGCGGTGGTTGCTGGGAAGCAGGGTCCTAGCATCCTTAGCATGGGGAAGCTCCTGTGGAGGCGACCACAGGGGAATCTCTTGAGGAGGCAGACATAGGAGCTTCTCCTGTGGAGGCTGCCACAAGGGAGTCTCCTGTGGAGGCAACTATAGTGGCTACCCCTATGGAGACTCCACTGGGAAGCCCCTCAGAGGCTACCAGTGGGAGGCTCCTATGGTGGCTACCATAAGGATTTCCCCTGTGGAGGCTTCCATTAGGGAAGCCATATGGAGGCTTCCACTAGGGAAGCCCCTGTGGAGGCCACCATAGGGGAAGCTCTTGTGGAGGCTTCCACTGTACATAAAGATACTGCAAAGCCTTTACTGGGTAGTATTGAGCGTGGTGTGAAGGCCTGACAGATGAGGAATAGGAAAGCTATATCTTCCCCCTTCACATACACTTATAGGAAGTCACGGTGTAGAATAAATCCTGTGGTAGCCTCCACTCAGGATGAGCAGCCGACATAAGAGGTATTGCATTACTTTCTTTTTAATTTCACATAATAGTAACTAATTTCACTAAATTTTTTTATAGGTGTGCGAAGATGCGCAATAATCAGAATGAACCACGACTATCATCGTGATTGAGGAGCATCAGTCAGAGGTTTGCATCATCTCAGCAGATCGATCCTTAATTCATACTTAATCTAGCTCTTCATCACTTACTTTCATCGTCACTAATTTTCTTGTAGCCAGCTGAGACACATCATGTTGTTGACTTCTCATCTAGAGATATCCTACCTAAGCCGATCCTGCAGCTTATTGAAACGTTGTGCTGCCGATTCAAGGACAAGTAAGTCATTCTTCATTCAACTCCTTCTTCATACATAAAGTAACATATTCATTTATTAAGTTCCCTTTCAGATATTTCTCACATGTAGGGGTGATACGGTATTCGTGGCTGGGAATATCATTATTGCGCGAGGGCAGATCGATGAGTTGCTGACAGATCAGTATCTGTCAGATGCACACCTCGATGCCTTCGCCTTTTTATTGGTCGAGAAGTACTTGCTATGTCCAGGGCTGTATGTCTCCTATTTATATGTTTCATGCTTGCACTGGGCAAGTTAACCCACATAAATGCAGGGTAGTATGATTCAATCCTTGTTTATATAGATAGAAGCTAGAATTTATAAACTTTCTCTTCCCTTCTTGTAGAGTTATGTAAAATATGGCTTACATAAAGAAAGCAAAATGTTCATCCAGCATGTCACTACAGATAGTGTATCAAGGGCTGAGCTACTCTTACTTCCAATTATAAATAATCAGCACTAGACACTCTTGGTTGGGCATATTAAGCTAAGGGCCTGATATTTTTATGATTCATTACAAAACCCAACCCATAAGACCATTCTCCTGAGATTATAAGAACTGTTTTCAATTAGGTTTGCCTAAATTATTCTTTTTTTTGCCAACTTATTGACTATACTTCTTGTTATTCAGATCAAATTATTTGTTGAAGATACTGGCCAGTCTTTTGTGAGCGATCCACAAAATGGCCGATCAAAATAGTGAGTGGGCTACCAGTCCAACAAAATAGTGTTGACTATGGGATATTCTTCTGCAAGTACATGAAGGCAGTAATCAGCAAACCCCCAGTAGACTAGGCTGACCATCAGGATTGACCCATGAGGATGAATTGCTTTAGGGCTGAGTTCGCTTACGTTATCTTCTATTTTGGGAATGAAAAAACTAAGCTAAGAATTGTACAGTTGAAGTTTGCTATTTGGGAAATCACTTGCTTTACAAGCTATTATATATTGTGCAGCAATTTGGTTGATGATGGGCTATTTAACTGAGATGTTTCCGTATTTTTTTTCATTTTTTCAGAACATTTTTGATAGAATAGCTTCTGTAGTGACCATTTAAAGAAATTTGATGGCTGCTAGATTTCCTATTTAAGCTCTCTTCAATCTCAGTCTTTCTCGAGAGTATAAAATTTTTCATTTTTTCCAATCTTTATTTTATGTCGTCTAGAAGAAAATGTTCAAGACATTCCATTACGCTGCTGAGTCAATCTTAACCTTCTAACCTGCTTTTCAGATTTCTCATTCTCCCAAGAGTACATATTTCTTCTATTTTTTAATTTTCTTGGATAAAATATGTTTAGCAGAAACCATCCAGAATTTGTTGATGTTGGGCTAGTACATGTTCTCCAACTTTTGGGTTGTTTGGGTAGAATTATTTTATTATATTCTATGCGGTGAAGTCCTGAGGTGGCATTAGCATATTTGAGGTGTTTTAAAAGCCTTTGAAGGCTTATCTTTTTTATTTTTTTGGCTGTATTAATATGTTAAGTAGATTCCATTACATGCTTGTGAGGATCCTTTATAGTAATCTTTTGAGGCTTCTATACCTCTATGCTCTCAGATTTCTCAGACTCTCAGACTCTATACTCCCTGCACTCAGACTCTACTCTTCAGACTCAGACTATCCGATAGTACGATTATTATCTTATGTTGTTTGGGTAGAATTATTTTATTATATTCCATTGCGTGTAGTTTGAGGTCACTATTAGCAGATTTGAGGTGTCTTGCAAAGACTCTTTGTCTCCTCGAGTACAGATTATTTTCTTAATTTTTTCTGCTTTTTCTTTGCAGGTCGGAGAGGAAATGTTTACTAAAACCTTAAAGCAGTTTGGAGGCTTCTGGGTTATTTTTATGAGCTTTTTTGGTCTATCTGTCATTAATATGTTAAGTAGATTCCATTATAGCTTGTGCGGATCCTTAATAGTAACCTTTTGAGGCTTTTCTGTGTACCCTCTCAGATTCTCTATACTCATTCTCAATTCTCTATACTCTATATTCTCTCAGTACTCTCGTTCTCGAATACATTAATAGTCTTTTACTCTATAATTTTTTCATTCTACTCATAATCATAACACATATGTAAGATACATGTCATTAATTTCTTAAATAATTTCTTAATTGGATTAATTAATTTTCACATTCAAATTATGTCATATTTTAAATTCAGAATTACTTAATATGATGACTAATTTTAAACTATATTTTGATTCAAAAATCTTAACAAATACCTTCTACTACATTATAAAGATATCTAAACATCTTTGCTCGATTATGTTAACAATCATATAAAAGGCTTGATCATTTACCAGTGGTCACACATGCCCATAGACCTTACAATTGTTGAGCATATGTTAAGCTGATCAACTTAGATTTGATTAGCCCAATTTTACTTCTCTAACCTATCCTGACATGTCATTGAAAAGATCAAATAAAAAATTGAAGATAAGATTTACATTATTTAAAAATTAATAATTATAGAAATTTGTATTGCATAATTAAGGAGAATATAATTGAATGATACTTGATATGTTAAATCGGACGGAAGTAATAAACCATTATACTCAATCACATTCATAATGCCACAATCTGAAAGTATATAGGAGAAGCAATATTAACCGCTTAATACGTAAACTTAATATTAGTGGGTAAGATTATTATACTTAAATCATTAATAAAGAAAACTATGTTCTTTAAAAATGGGCTAAATTCATTTGTATGATTGTTTTTTAAATGTTTGAAATTTGTTTAAGCCTGTCAAAATTGTGCTTCTTGAAATCTACTTTATATTGAATAATGTGAGTCATAAATTAGACCAATAAACTATCAAAATTGTAGCTTAACCTAATCGTAAATATAAAATTTCGTGTAGTGTGGAGCAAATACTTTTTTTAAGATGAAGAATTTTTTAAATAATTTAATAACCGAAAATATAAAATTAATTAAATTAATATTATTGAAAAAATTATAAATAATTAGTAAAATAATATCAGTATTATAAGAGAAAATATAAGTGGGTCAGACCATTAAACTTAGGTATTTTATATTAATTGATTAATTAGTTATTTAAAAATAATGAATTAAATTGAATTTTTTGGGAGAGTGGTTGAATGCATCAAAAATAATTTTTTTGGGAGATTGAGAAATGATAGAATTTTATATAAACCATATCGATCGAAGCTACAAGATCGATAACTTAGAGTTCTCAAATGTCGCTTGAGAAATTACTTAAAGATGAGCATATGAAAGAATATCTGGTAGACCACCATACTAAGAAACATCATAGCTACAATATTAGCAATTTTTTTTTAAGTTCTATTAATCTTATTGATAAGAGCAGACGAGCTTATCAAATTTTGTAATGACTGCAATAAAAATTATTTCATAAATTGTGGAGTACTTAATAGAGTAAAATATAATTCAATATTAAAGCTAATGATGCAATAGAATGAACCTCTGATAGCTATGTAAGGCTATATAGAAAAGACTATTACAAAGCATATCTACAAGCACATTCAAGATAACATCATACATCATAGACCAATCATTTAAGCTATCATAAATTTAGTAATTGGACCGTTAGTGAAGACCTATTAATTTTATTTTTTAGGGGAACCCCATATAGGGGAATTTTTATTGTCACAATAAAAGGATTATAAGGGCCTTAAAAGGAGATAAACTCAAGAACTACTGCTTAAATAGCTACAGACACCCGAGAGAGTAAATCCCCTAGCTAAGTACAGTCAAAACATATGAAAAAGAAAAAGAAAACAAAATGTATAATAGAAAGAAAGGAGCCATTGGCACCATAAACTCTTGAGGATAAGAGAAGTCTATGTCTCCAGGAGAGAAGGAACCTGCAAAAAATAACTAGAATCTGTAAACATATGGAAGGAAGAGTTAACATCATTAAAGTGATACAAGCTAGGTTGAAAGTAAAATAGAATAATGAGAGAGATATAAAGAAATATGTGTAGAAAGGCTCAGGCTCAGTCACACCAATTTGGAGCAGCTGCAAACATGAGCATCCAAACTTCAAAGGAAGGGTTACATCAGGCATGCTACTACCAGCCAAGGAATGGGTGAAATCTTCCCAGCCATCATAACCTACAAATTTGGGGGAAAATATTAGCCAATGGATGAAAATCGTGTTATCTTAAATACCTGCATACCAAAGCCTGTGCACGAACACTATGGAAGATAGGTTACCACAAATTCGACTGATAAAGGGTTGACAACACTCCTTCTTAAGATAATAAACAGCAGACAATGCCAACATAACAATAGAAATCATAGCCAGCAACACCCCGAACCAGAAAGCAGCACCAATATGAGTTACCTACTTACCAAGGCACAACCACATACATATGGGAGAGAAAGCAACACAAACCCCCAAACAGTGCCAACATAATATCAGAATGCACAATCCATAACAACCCGACACAGAGGTAACCCCATAGTGAGGAAATCCCAAAAAGGGTCAGCAATACAGATGGTATCATCCACCATATTAATAACATGATACACCAATATATGTGCAGTTTCAAAAGAACTAAGAATCGATTGAAATAGTGGATAACTCCATACAATAAAGGCACAATTAATTAGGTTAACCACATGGCAGTGAACATATCAAAGGTACAAGCAGTATCCAAACACATTAGGTAGTCTGCCGAACAGCAGAATCGGAAAAAAAACCATTCAATGAATAGCTAGAAAAAAAATAAACTAGAAAATTGAACCCGACAATGGACAGTGAGGGCAGAATCATTGCATAATTGAGCTACAGGAAGAGTCATGATACTAAAAGTAGTGAAGGGCTCAGGGCCTAGTAGTACCTAGTGTATCAGCGTTGACTTTCAGAGAAAGTCATCATGCCCCTCTGATGTAGTCTTCCTAACCAAATCCCGTAGATGAGACTGCTTGTGTGCTTATTAAGTAAAAGAAAGTCATCATGGACTCTTTAAAGTCTTACAAAAATGATTGTAATGATGTAATTATGATTGTAATCGACATTGCAGTGTGTGCAGTAGAAGAACACATAACTAAATAATATCATGCATTAAAATATTTTCCTGTAATAATATCCATCATCAGCTCAGTATACACTTCGACCGACTGATTGATTGTTGAGCTTGAGTTAAATTCCTATAGTAGAACATCGTATTAGTTAATGATATTTTACAACATCACTGTGCAATTTTCCATGTGTACCTCTGAAAAATACTCTGACATTACAGAGAAAGGTATTGCAATGGGTGACGTAACATATTCTCCACCACTCTCAGACTGTACTTTGGTCTCTGTAACAATAGAAATATGATAATTTAAAGTTTAAAATCAATATCTAAAATACTTAAAATTAAGAGCCAAATAGGAAATTATCTTGGCTTCCTTGGTTCTTTCCCAGTATCCCTTAAGCCTTGCATTAGAAATACCCTTTGGATGCTGCTTAATTGGATCCTTTAAATTATGATTTACTTTGTCTGCTGTGGTTGACTTCCTCTTCTTAGCTGTTCTCTCAGCTGGAGGAGAATTTGCGCATAATATAGAGTCGACATCATCATATAGTTTTTTTAAGGATCCAAGCATATACTCCTCAGCTATCTTATTACCACTATGCCATGATGCTTATTTAATAAGCATACCGACTGATGTGGTTCCAGAAAATAATGCCTGTTGCATTTTCATTTACGTCTTGCACATCTTTTAAGTTTCTGTATGTACTATCAATATAGATATCCCGCTTTGCTCTGGTAGACCATCGCATGAGAAGATACTTATCTGGAATGCGCATAACATCTTTCTGAATAAGAACTCGGATACAGTGGGCACAAAGTAATCCCATCATTTCAAATTTTTTATATGTACAAGTTACATCTAGGGTTGTCTTGCCGAAATGGACAGTCTATGTTTTAGAAGCATATTTATTCTCTAAGTTTCTCACTAAATACTTCATGGGATTATCATCTGACACATTTGCTGATAATCCTCCAACTCCATGTAAAAATTCTTCCTAAAACATTATATAAAGCTTTCTTATGTGAAACATAACAGCTTGTTTTAGAATTGGACTGATCTTAACAACAGGAACAATTGCTGACTGGCTACACTTAAAGTCTCTATCATGTTCATTCCGACGTCATGTGTTCATAACCTTCTCCAATCCCAAGAAACAATCTGTGATTGAACTTGTTGGTTTAGAGATTCTGTGACATACATTATTCGTGGACTCACTACATTGCGTTGACAATATTCTCATGCAGAATGTCTTTTTGTAGAATTCAGTGTACCACTTGGATCTAATTTTATAAAGCTCAGACAACGAATCATGATCATGCAAATTGCCTTCATCTAGCATGGCAGACCAAGTTTCCTCAAACTCTTTCAGTGAGTCACACTTGTTCATGCATGTATAGAATAATCATTGTACTATCTTGTTACTATTAAAGCAATAAACCTTGGAAAAATATGCCATCAACCTATGATGAGTATGCGGCAATACAATTTCAATAGCTCTCATCATAGCATGATCTTGATCAGTGAATATTGTTATAGGATGTCTGCCACTCATTAACTGGAGAAATATTTGGAATAGCCATGCAAATGACTCAATTATCTCTTCTGATAGAAAGACTACTCTAAATAATACATTTTGCTAGTGATGATTCACTCCAACTAAAGGGGCACAAACAAGATTATTTTTATTGAGTCGATAGCTTGTATCAAAAATCATGACATCCCCAAAACAATCATATTCTATCCTTGACATGTCATTGCTCCAAAAAAAACTTACCAAGCAATCTGACTCATCAGCTTGTACATCCCATGCAAACATCCCGTCCGCTGCTTGCCTTTCCTTGAACAGCTGTATTAATGCATTACTATCACAATTCGCAATCATCAATCTTCTCTTTTTCTGGATGAAATTAAAAACATTTCTTGTAGTGAAGCTAATATTCTCCACGTCGCCAACTTCCTCGCTTAAAAAGTTGAATGCATCTGTTGCTCTAATTCTGGCCTCTATCATTGTCTTCAACATAACTGCCTTCTCATCGCTAATGAATCGGTATGATCTGAGAAGATGTATGTCAGCAAGCTTTACCAATGAATGGTTATGACTTTCTATATGTTTCTTTACCATCCAATTCCCATCCAAATCAATAGAAAATCTAATCATTGCCAGACAACCATTCCTTGTTTCAATTTTCTGGAATTTTACTAAGTAGTTAAGACTGCCAGATTTCTTCTGACCTACTTTTGAACATAAAAAATCTTTTGATTTCACTTAGATACAATAACTAGTATGATCCTTCCTAACACTAAACCCATTCGATGTATAGTCACAAAGACAGCATACGACTCTATTTCATTATAACAGTTTCCTCACATTTGGGTCATTGGACATCATGACTTCATCATCGCACCGCTTATTTACTGCATTCACCTGCTTAGATAGCTCCACAAATATGTAACATGTAAAATAGCTCCAGAAATGAACATATTCCCTCCAAATAGGCCAAAGAAAGTGGGGGAAAATATGAAAATGCTTTGTACTCTCATGAGAGTACATAGAGTACAGATGTAAAACTCTCCTAAAAATTAACCAATCAGCCTCCATGTTATTCTTAATGGAATGTAATGAACATATTTTCTCCAAACAGGCCAAAGAATCTGGAAAAAAAAATCAAAATGCTATGTACTCTCATGAGAGTACAAAGAGTAGAGAGTACATATACAAAACTCCTCTAAAAACCAACCAATAAGCCTCCAAATTACTTCCAATGGAATGTAATGAATATATTCTCTCCAAACAGGCTAAAGAAACTGAAAAAAATGAGCAAAATCCTCTATACTCTCATTAGATTACAGAAAGTACAGATGCAAAACTCACATAAAAATTAACCAATCAGCCTCCAAATTAACCATAATGGAATGTAATGAACATATTTCCTCCAAAGCACCAAAATAAATTGAAAAAAGTAAAAATGCTCAGACTCATTAGACTACAGAGAGTACAGATGTAAAACTCTCCTAAAAATCAACTAATAAGCCTCCAAATTGCTTCCAATGGAATGTAATGAACATATTCTCTCTAAACAGACCAAACAAAGTGAAAAAAATATGAGAAAATACTCTGTACTCCCATGAGAGTTCAAAGAGTACAGATGCAAAACTCACATAAAAATCAATCAATCAGTCTCTAAATTATTCATAATGGAATGTAATTAACATATTTCCTCCAAACAGGCCAAACAAAGTAAAAAAAAAATTAAAATGCTTTGTACTCTCATGAGAGTACAAAGAGTATAGATGTAAAACTCCCCTAAAAACTAACCAATAAGCATCCAAATTACTTCCAATGGAATGTAATAAATATATTCTCTCCAAATAGGCCAAAGAAACTAGAAAAAAATGAGTAAAATGCTATGTACTCTCATGAGAGTACAGAGAATATAGATGTAAAACTCACATAAAAACCAACCAATCAGCCTCCAAATTAATCCTAATGGAATGTAATAAACATATTTCTTCCAAACAGGCCAAAGAAATTGAAAAAAAAATTCAAAATGCTCTGTACTCTCATGAGAGTATAAAGAGTACAGATACAAAACTCTCCTAAAAACCAACCAATAAGCCTTCAAATTGCTTCCAATGGAATGTAATGAACATATTCTCTCCAAACAGGCCAAAGAAACTGAAAAAAATGAGCAAAATGCTCTATACTCTCATGAGAGTACAAAGATTACAGAGAGTACAGATGTAAATTATACCTAAAAAATTAACCAAATAGCCTCCAAATTACTTCTGATGGGAATTAATGAACATATTCCCTCCAAACAGACCAAACAAAGTGAAAAGAAATGAGCAAAAATACTATGTACTCTCAATAGAGTACATAGAGTACAGAGAGTATATAGAGTATAGATATTACAGAGAGTACAGATGCAAAACTCTCCTAAAAACTAACCAATAAGCCTCCAAATTACTTCCAATGGAATGTAATGAACATATTCCCTCCAAACAGGCCAAACAAAGTGAAAAAAATATGAGAAAATGCTCTGTACTCCCATGAGAGTATAGAGAGTATAAATACAAAACTCACCTAAAAATCAACCAATAAGCTTCCAAATTACTTCCAATGAAATGTAATGAACACATTCTCTCCAAACAAATCAAAGAAATTGGAAAAAAAATGAGCAAAATGCTATGTACTCTCATGAGAGTACAGATGCAAAACTCACATAAAAACTAACCAATCAACCTCCAAATTAATCCTAATGGAATGTAATGAACATATTTCCTCCAAACAGGCCAAAGAAATTAGGAAAAAAAATCAAAAAATGCTATGTACTCTTATGAGAGTACAGAGAGTACAAATGCAAAACTCCCCTAAAAATCAACCAAACAACATACAAATTGCTTATAGTGGAATGCAATGAACATATTTCCTCCTAACAGACAAGAGAAAGTGGAAAAATATGAGAAAATATTCTCACTCACGAGATGTAGATGTAGAAAACTCTCATAAAAACCAACCAAACAGCCTCCAAATTACTATTAATGGAATCTAATAAAAATATTCTCGTAACTGAAGAAAAAATGAGAAAATATTCTCAGACTCATGAGAATAGAGATACAAACCTCTCATAAAAATCAACTAATGAGCCTCCAAATTGCTTATAATAGAATCTAATAAACATATTTTGTCCAAACAGACCAGAAAATCATAAAAAATAATATGAGATTGATCAGTACTCTCATGAGAGTACAAAGAGTACCCATACAAAACACTTCATAAAATAATCAAAGTCCTCTTGCAAATAACTCCAAATAGTGTAGGAAATATACCCTAAATAAAACAATTTCAAAGATTATCACTAACAAATCGTAAAAAAATTATACATATACAACAATTGAGAAAATTTACTGATGTATTTTTATTTAATACATCATCAACTAAATTGACCGTAATATCATTAAGGCCATAACTCCCAAATTCGTTCTCCATCTTCACTGTTCTTCCCAAAAAATGAAATGAGATTTTCTATTTCTCTCTCTAAGCTCGATTGAATATATATATATATATATATATATATATATATATATATATATATATATATATATATATATATATATATATATATCTTTTAAATTTATCCTCAGATTCTAACGACGCTCCCCCGTTTGAACGAATGGCCGGGCCTACAGTTAATTAAACGCGTTAATGTACCGTCGAGTTACATCGCCGTTAATTAAAAAAATATAAAAAAATAAATTTTTTTAATAATGAACATCTGTAACATTATGATTGAAATTTGAACATAAAGTTATATCCAGATTTTGCACTTAATAGCCTAAAGTGTCGCCACATCTTTGTTCTTTTCTCTCTCTGTATTCGACAGTGGTCACGGATGTAAATCTTTTTGTAGTTATATATATATATATATTTTATGTGTACTTATCCTCTTCTTTGACTTTCATTATCCCGAAGACAGAGCACAAAGTTTAATTCAATTTCTTTTCACGTATTTACCCTACATTTTCTTGTTTCATCCAATTTTTCTGGTGATATGCAATTGGACAAATGCGAAGCGAAAAAAAATAATTGAGTTTTGAGGTGCAAATCTGACATATGTGGATGCAAAGACTGTGACATTCCCACCTTGTAAAGCTCATCTAGAATGCCGCCATCTTCTCCACCCTTCGTAATAGTAACTCTTCTTGTCTCCATTTGAGCGCTATCCCTTACTCCGCGCTCTCTCTCTCTCTCTCTCTCTCTACCTCTCCTAATCTCCAACGACATCATCACCTTTCTAGAGCTCTCAATATTCAGGCATTTATTTCTTCTTTAAGGAGCCGCTTAGGTCTGCATCGCTTCCCATCCCTCGCGCTCTTGAGGTTTTCTTCCTTCCGGAATTGATAAAAACGCAATCTTTAATTTGAAAAAAAGGTTTCCTTTTCCATTTTGAGAATTTCTTGCGGGGTTTATATTTTTGTATAGCATATGAAAGCATTTGGAGGATTTTTTTTTACGCGTTGATTAGTTTGCTTAGATTTTTATTCTACGTGAGTGATTTGTTTGGTGTGGTTCAGGAGATTTTGTTGCGAGGATGGAGATAACTAATGTTTCAGAGTACGATATCATCGCCAAGCAGAAGTTGCCTAAGATGGTTTATGACTACTATGCTTCTGGTGCAGAGGATCAGTGGACGCTAAAGGAGAACAGGGAAGCATTTTCTAGAATACTGTAAGCTTCTTGGTATTTATCTCCGTGTTCCTTCTCTGATGAGTTTGACTTCGGTTGGCTTTGTTTGAAGTTATGTGCTCTTAATGCCTAAGATTAATGGACATCCATAATAAATATTTCGAGAAGACTACACTCCCCAAATAAATCCATATAAAAATTACTAGAGGTCCATATATTTTTTATGATCAAATCAAAATAGGGAGTGTATCATGTTTATTTTTTTATTTAAATTTCCATAAATTTGCTTTTAGAAAGCTATGTTTATAACTTACCTTTGAAACTTCTTCATAAAGAGCTTCTAAACCTTCTTTATGACGTGGGCAAGCTCAGCCAAGTCAGATCAGTTATGACCATAAATCACTTTTTTTTTTCCTCCAATTTTCTTCTGGTTATACAGTTTAGTGAGAGATAGTACGACAATCGATCATTTCCACTGCTAAATAAAATGGAGTTCAAGTGATACTTGTATATAACTAACATATAGCACTTTGTAAAAAGACCTTGTTACCTGACTGAATGACTTGAGATTTTAATCATGTTCTTTGGAATTTAATTATTCTTATGTCCATGATATGCTGATCAATACTTTGAAGATGGCAAAGATGGGTTTATTTCTCAAGAAATTACATAAAATCTAAAGATATGATGGATAAACTTATAAACTATGTATCTTCTCTTTGTTACTTGTAATAATTTTCATCTTTTACAACCTTTTGCTCTGCTGCAAATACTATGGAGTTTCTCTGAAATTGTTTCTTCCTTGTTACTGCAACTTGTCCCGATTCTTCAGGTTTCGTCCCCGTATACTTATTGATGTATCAAGAATTGATATGACCACTATTGTTCTGGGATTCAAGATCTCTATGCCCATCATGATTGCTCCAACCGCTATGCAGAAAATGGCTCACCCGGAAGGTAATAATGTCCTTAAAACTTGAACATAGACAGCATGTTTGAGCTGAAGTTTTAATTTTAAAGTCCAATCGCTTTCTTCTTCAGGGTTATTTTAAGCTCCCAAAAGATCATAATTTCATTAATAGTTATACACCAACTGCATATTTGAGCTTGAAGATAAAATTGGGCTGAATGGTTACCTTTGTGTATTTTTGATCTCAATTCCTTAAACCCCAATCATTTTGCTGTTCAGGATAGTGTTAAGCACGTCTGAGCCATTCCTGGAATTTATATGTAAAGATGTGAAATTTTCTCTTCAATTTACTTGCTTTTAATGAGAATTATAGGTCATCTTATTTTTTAAAAATATTTTAAATGTGTAGTCTTCTATATGAAATTCTGTCTGATGAATGAAATGATGCATTGTCACAGGAGAATATGCAACAGCAAGGGCAGCATCATCAGCAGGCACTGTTATGGTTTGTGACTATTACTTATTCTTTGAATGGCAGAATAGATGATATAGATCTTGGCCTATAACTAGAATGAATTTTGTGAATGTATCATTTATTAAATGTAGTGAGTATACAAATATTTTTTGTGTGAAGTTTTATTTATTAGAATTGGCAATTAGCATGGTTTTTGTTGTCAGTAACATTGAGCCTTCCATGATACTCTCTTTAGAATGAAAAATCTCTGGCCAAAGGGGAGGATTGATATATGAGGCTGATTAGAAGAAAAAACTGTAACTCAATTTGTGTTTTTTATTTATTTAATATCATGCTACTGTTGAAAAAAATGAAAAATAGTTTTCTTTAGTAGGCCTGTTTCAACATAGCATAAGTTGATATTTAAGCTACTAATAGTTTGTTAGCAACTAGATTCATTGAGCCTGCTTTTCTTCTACTTGTTCTTTGTTAAAAAAAAAATAAAAAAAAAATACACCTATGGCATATAAAACTTGAGTGTCCTTGTTTTGTCCAACTTTATATGCATGCACGTGCATGTTGATATGCACATTTGTCATCATGGTATGATGGAAGATTCAATATTTTGAATTTAATTACCTTTGCAACATATGCAAGAGGAACATATTCTTCTGAGATCCTTATGTTGCAACATTGCTTCATACATCTTTCTTCCCTGCTGGTATCTTTAATTGTGACCCTAGAAAATACCTATGGAATGCACTATGAGGGTCATTGTGTTAATGCAAGCTTGAACAACAATGTCTTCAATTGGATCTATTAATTTGCAAATTATTGTTGTGTTGATATATCTTAGGAAGTTCTAGAGGAGAAGATATTAACATTTTAATAGTCATAATAGCATGATTACACCATACGCTAATTTTTATTGGTCTAGTTTAAGCCTCGCATAGGGTTTTTTTGGTCTAATATAGCTAAATTCATTCTTTATCTCTTGCTTAAGATCTTCAATTTAATATATGATGCCAACAACAACAACAACAAGCCTTAATCCCACTAGTGGTCACACATGAATCCTTCGCCTCCATCAGGTCCTATTATGTATCAAATTCTCATTTAATTCAAGATACTAAGATCATTTTTATATATCTTAACCAAGTCTTTTAGTCTACCTCTACCTTTCTTAACATAAAGACAACAATCTACTCTCCTAATCGGGTCATCTGGACTACCGACGCTTTATGCCAAACCATCTAAGCGACTCTCCTAATCTTATCTACCAACGGAGCTACCCAACTTTTTCCAACATACCATTTTTTGCATTCTATCTCTAAGAGTAAAGCCACTCATCCACCAGCATCCTCATCTCGTAACACTTAACTTAGTCTTATGCTTCTTTATTGGCCAACATTCGCACTATAAGTCACGGCGTCTTACCACCCTCTTATAAAATTTTCCTTAAGTTTAAGTGGAACTTTTCTATCACATAATAAAGCCGATGCATTCCTCCACTTCAACCATCCAACTTGAATTCTACTAATAACATCTCCATCTATTTCACCATCATTTTGAACAATAGAGCCTAAATATCAATCGCCACTCTTATTAATGACTTGATCACCTAAAGTCACAACACTATCACTAAAACTTCTACAACTAAAATTACACTCCATATATTCGCTTTAGATCTACTTAAACGAAAACCTTTAGACTCTAAAGTTGACCTCCATAATTCAAGTTTCGTTGGACTCTCTCTTCTTCAATAAGAAGAATGTCATCGAAAAGCATACACCACAAGGTACATCTTCTTGTAAATGCCTCGTAAGAACATCCATAACTAAAGTAAAAGATAAGGGCTTAATGTTGATCCTTGATGTAATCCAACCAAATAGGAAAATATTTTGTCAATCCTCCTTGTGTTTGGACACAAGTATGCCTCTAGTATACATATCCTTAATGACTTGAATATAACCAATATTAACTCCTATCTGCTCAGAACTCTCCAAAGAACATCTCTTGAGACTTTATCATAAGCTTTCTAAATCAATAAATATCATATGTAGATCCTTCTTACTTTCTATGCTTCTCATCAAACCTCTTAACAAATTTATAGATCCATAGTAGATCTACGGCATGAAACCAAACTGAGAGAAACTTCGATCACATCGTATCTATGCTCTCATTTCTCTCCATAATTTTAATGTATGGCACATTAACTTCCTCTATAATTTGCACTCGTGCATCACCTTTATTCTTAAATATAGGAACCAACAAACTCTTTCTCCACTCATCTCAGATCTTTTAGTCTTTAAAATAACATTAAAAGATTTGTAAGAAGAAATTGATCTCCTAAACATTTCCACACATCTATTGGAATATTATTTGGTCTACTGCTTTTCCACATTTCATTTTCTTTAAAGCTTCACTAACTTCAGATTTACTAATACGACGATAAAAATGAAATTCTCTATTTTTGTTTAGGGTATTAAGGTTGCTAAAATCAATCGTCTTTCGGATCCTTCATTGAAAAATTTATCAAAATATCTCATCCACCTATTTTCAATATCTTTTCTAAGAAAAACACTTTATTATTTTCATCCCAAGGCTTGGTTTTCTTAACTTATACATACATCTTTCACCTTCTAGATCTAATCTATCAGATAAATCACTAAAAGTTAAATTTTCAGATCATATATTACTTTCTTAATCTCTGCGCCACTTTATATCTTTCCCATTAATTTTACGCCTAAACCAAGTTTTATAACAATTTATTTCTTATTTTATCTTTTTCAGACACTCGACTCCACCCCATTCTTATTAAAAGAAGTTTTTCCTTTGATTCTCCAAGACATCTTTAAGAACTTAATTTCACTGATATTTTTTCCCACATAAGGTTAGCTTCTATATGAACATCCCAAATTTTAATTTCTCAAATTATTCTTAAAATATTTTTATTTCATGTTTCTTTAAGTGTCCCATCTAATCTGGACAATAATTTAGTTTATTTTTCTCTTACAACTTTTCATCTTAAAATCTAAAACTAAATAGTTGCTTTAAAATTTTACTTAATAACCTACAATCTTTACAATCTAAACGATATATTTTTCTTATCGTAAAATAAAATAATCGTGTTTTACTAGATCCATTTTATAAATAATAATATGTTCATCTCTTTCTTAAATATAAGATATAGCAAAATTCATAAGAAAATCTAATATACCTTACCTTCATTAATACTACAAATCCATAACCACCATGAATACTTTTAAAATCTTCTACCACTCTACCAATATATGATGCCAATAAAATAAATTTGGCACAAATGATCTTTAGTATCAAAACTTGTAAGTGTATCATAATATTTAAACACATTAGAATTTCTTTGTTTAGGGACTAAGACTCCTAATTGATCCATTATCACCAATAGGACACTGAGATCCTTCCAACATGTAAAATAGGTGAGCATGAAGGGTGGTTGTTAATTTGTATTTTATAGTAGAGCAAGAAGCAAATAAAGTTTTACTAACATAGAACTAGGAAGACTTACAAGGAGGAAGATGGTGCTTCATTGAATACTTTCTCCTCCTAGATCTCCAATTCTATGATTCTCTCTCTAAAATATGGGCACTGTCCTCTATAGGTTTGTAGTAGAGTACATATCCTTCTAGGTATTTGGCCACATCAAAATGAATTTTTTTATAAATGCAAATATCTCTGTAGGTTCTAGAGTGTCTTCATCACTTCTAAGTGTCTAGTTATTTTGAAAGTATGCACTTCTCTTATCCAGTTTACATGGACACCATTCTTGGGAAAACAAGTTATGTCACTTTTAGAGAAGTCCTTTTTTGGTGGTGCATCCATCCTTTCAATTTCCTTCTAGAATTTTTTCGAAGTGTTTATCAAACTTTTATAAGTCAGTCCACTTCCCATTCTGAGAAGTTATAGCTTCATTATTGCCAATAAAGTCCTCGTGGTTCATGAAAGCATATCCGCCATCTTAGTCTTCATTTTCTTCTTATATCAATTAATGATAAATCAATGTTTATTAATATAAATGATATTCATAGTTTTTATGATTTAGCGATTTTCTATAGATGATTCATCAAAGGTTAGCATTATCATGACTTCAATTATTAATTGTATAAAGGAGAATTTATATGGAGACTTATAAATGCATTTTACAAATGACAGATTAGGAAAAGAACAAGAACAGCAAAGGCAAAAAGGTCAGGTTACTTGATTATAATAGTGTGTTTGAGATTTTATGTGATGCATATGGTGTTGGTATTAGAATAGTGCTAAGTTAGAGGGGATATCCTCGTCTACTCTTTAGTGAGAAATTAAACAAATTAAAACAAAATATTCAAATTATGTTACAGTATAAGTTGTTGTGCTAGCATTTCATTAATGATTGTATTATCTCTTTTTCAAGATTATTTTTTGTCTTTATACATAATGCTAGAATAAAAAATAAGAATGTTGGTGCTTTGAGCAGAGTATTTGTCATATAAGGTTAAAGTGAATTGTTTTGTTCATGTAAAAGTGGAGTATACCACTTCAAAGAATTTTTGTGAGATTTACTAAGAATTAAATACTAATTCATTTGCACTAAATAAAAACTGTCTCATTAAAGATGATTATTTTTTAGAAGTTAATTATCTCTATATTCTTGATTTGTCATTAAGAGATTTCGCAATTTAGAATTATATACTTAAGGTGCTTCAAAACATTTTGCTATAGTTATGACTGTTGCAATACTGTAGACAAATCCTTTTAGTCAAGTCTCAAAAGAGATTTGTTTCTTTTTATTTTATAATATTGGACTTGTCATTCTGCTAAAGATAGAAAAACATAACACATGGCTGTATATACTTTCAATAATTCTATATAAACCATGAGTTAATGTCAGTAATTCTAAAATTTTGTGTAGTTTTGGCATTCTTTATTCGTTGAAGGTGCGATCTCTATATGGGCTATGTACCTATGCTATAATTGGGTTTAATTTCTATATTCTTTGTAGGCTGGGTGTAAGGCCAGGTGTGAAGGTGCTTCAATTATTTAGATATGAGGATATGAAATTTAAGATAAAGGCTAAATTGATTCCTATATTTTGGGATGAAATTTAAACTTGAATGTGGGCTCCGAAAATTCGCCACCGACCTCTCACATTGAGAGTGTTTGATTTGAATGTGTCAGTGTAATTTTCAGAAGGCAGATGAAATAGTAGATAAGACACTACCCAGAGATATCGCCCTCATTTTGTGAGGATTTTAGATTTGGTTCCAGGTTTCTATAGGCTTTATAGTTAATTACCTCTCAACGCAGAGAACTGATTAGTGTCGTTGGCAGATATATAAAGATGTGAGTTTTAGAATTTAGATTTATGAAATTCATTATATTAACTTAAAAGCGGATGGTTGGGGAATGATGCGTATCTAGATCCCATGGTTCCGATATCTCTACCGTGGTCCATACCACTTAATGGGAGGTAATCGACCAACCTAACAAAAGGATCCTCACAGCCATGGGGTTGCATCGCCTAAGAAATCTTATGGGGTGATGTTTGTCAGGAGACATGCTTAAGTCTACCTTACGATATATGGTTTTTCCCAATCGCGTATTTACATCACATCTCAGACAGCTATAGGAAGCATACTACGATGATTGTAATATAATGGTGTCATTTAAGCCACCATGGAGGATTCTCGTAATCGCATCATACGCTTCACCTGCCGTCAATGTAGCAGAGAAACGCCGCTTGGCATAGATTGATTGAGAGTGAATATAAATATATTTAATTTGACATCAATTCTTGAAGGAAGTTTTCTTAATTTATCACCTTTAACAAACAGTTGCGGAAGGTGGATCAAATGAAGTTTACTTTAAGTATTTAAGGATTGAATTTCATTTAACCATTTAACACTTAGTAATTTATCCGATTTTATATTTGTATTGATACTTGATTTTGATTAATTCAATTTGAGCTTGCAAGCATATTTTGATGGTAAGTATCTCCTTCGGTTGAAATCTTCATTCAACACAATCATCATCGGGGTAGATTGATTGTTTGATCATTTAATTTGTTATTTTAAATCTTGTCAACTCTATTAGTTTAATAATAGAGGATCAGATCTGCTTGTTATATAATAGAATTAGCTTATTAGATATTTTAATAAGTTGAAAATTTTGTTATAATAATTAGATTTTTAGGTTTTGTTAACTGAATTCTGCCTTAAAACCAAAGGAAGAACCTGCACAAAGATCACAAATTTAAGTATATTGTAAAATATGTGTGTTTAGTAATTTAGGTAATTTTATTTCTAAATTATGAGATTAATTTCATTTATTTAATCTTAACACATGAACATTTTGACATTAAAATTTACACTTTAAATACGAAAGACACAGGATTTTTTTATAATTTAGATAATTTCACCCAATGAATGAAATCATTAATTAGGAAAATCATAATTAGAATGAAATTTCTTTTATTTTTTGGAATTTCTATAATTAATTTAATTTAATGCAGTCAACCGCTTATGAAGAATTGTAGATCCGGTGGCGTGTGTGGAGGAGAATTAGATTTATATTTACACTTAAAATATTGTATCTTTACTTGCATTTTATTTATTTATAGAATTTTTTAAACTTCAATGGTTGGCTTATGCTCATTAAAGATCTGTTAGATCTTTGCAAATTCAATATTCAAATTTGATATTTGCTCATATACGTTGTTGTACTTCCTTTGAGTGAGCTTATTTGAATTCATGCTTCTTTTGAATACAAATTAAGAAGTCTCTCATCATTTCTTAATAAAGCTTTAGTTATAATGAAAACCTCTTTTGAATTTTACTTGATTTTCACTTTAGTTTGAAAATATCACTCAAAAAATCATATGTGCTTTAATTTCGTGTCCATTTAGAGCCTTCTTTAATTCATTTTAAAATAGATAAAGAATCTCACTCTAGAGCTTGATTTGGGCTCTATCTAATTTGAAAATTAGCCTTCTAGCTTCATGTAACCTCCCCATAAGTATAACATAAATTCAAAGTTATGTTTGCATTTGGCTTATTCTCTTTCAATCATTTTCACAAATAATAGAACATAAGCCACAAAGTTCAATTAATTCTTCTTAACTAATTAATCATTAACCCTTATAGTTTGCTATAGAAAATAAATGAGTTATCAAGCTTCTTCTTCATTCTCCAAACTTGATTGTGTTCAATTTAAACCACTTTTAATTCACAAGTTATGATAATCGCAATTTTTATTGAAAAGATCATTCATTGGTGAATACATAAGTCATGTTCTTCATCTCCCTTATATAGGAGCAATCAAACCCTATTTGACTTTATTTTAAATTTCACATCAAGACCAACACATATAACCAAATTTCAAATTTATTGCAAGTCTCTTATGCATTTGGAGTTAGCTTCAAGCCTCACTTGCATTCTATTTGAACACTCCTCTTTATTTCAATATATAAAGCAATAGACTCAAACATTCATTTGGCTATAAACTAAGTGAATGAATTAATTTCTTTACTTAGTATTTTCTCATATGATATTAATACTTGTTATGCCCATTCAATTTTGATTTTATAAATTTTCTTAAGACTTTATATCTTATATTTAACTTAATGTTAAATTAAAATCTTTTGGTTCAAGTCCTTTTGAAGTTCATTGTAATCTCCCGTCTTTTTTATTCCAATTTGATATTCATCTTTATGTTTATCTTGTTAGAATTTTCAATTTAATATATTTAAATTTCATTTTAGATTATTATATTTTGATCATTTAGATGAATTTTGATTCTTTTTTCTTTTTTTTGAGTCCAAAATTTAATCTAAGAATTTCAAAGATTTGGTATAGTGCAATATCTAATTTGCTGCCATCGATGAGCGTGATGATCGGTGTTTTAAAACATCTTGACCGATTTTCATCTCGTTACGCCCTGATGAGTGTGACGAGGCCTTCCAACTTACAAAAAGAAGCATATACATATGCCATATTCACATTCACGTATTTTTATGTATTCACAATCAGCCACAATGATAAACTCTGACATCTAAACTAACCCCAGTGGAAGGAAGGGAATGGGAAAGTGCCTGAGACCGGGTGGAACCCGTCTGATGACGGAGTTCTTTATCGGTTTCCGTCGCTTGCAAGGAAGGAAAGAGGAGCTGTTTGGCTATGGGATTTGAGCAGGATTTAAGCTGAGGAAAATTTTTGTAACAGGATTTAATCTAAATCCTACAAAATTTTAAATCACATTTCACCATAAATCCCGGATTTAGTAAAGCCCATTGGCAGGCGGATTTGCGGGATTTAGAGAGACAGTGGTGCGCGAAGGAGGATGGGTTTTGCTCGGTTGATGTAGAGGAAAATCGAGAGAGACGGGAGGGTTTTCCTGTCTAAGTCATTGGAATCAAGATGATCAAAGATTAGGAAGAGGAGTTCCTCGGAAAGGGCATCAAAAGATCTCGTGATTGATGCTTCAAAGGGCGAGGAGAGGAATTACTTTGTGCGAGGAAGATTTCTTTGCAGCTAAAGGAGATGGAGCTGCGAGGTCAATGGACAAGAGAAGGAGGGAAAGGGATGAGATGCTTATGATTTTTTTGGTGAGACGAACAAGGGAAGAGGGATTTTGTACGTATCGCTTGTGGTTTCCTCTTGCGAATAAGAGGAAGGGGAAGAACCAACACGGCTTGAAGAGGAGGTTTCCTTTTGCGGTTGAGGGGAAAGGGAGGGAACGGGACAAGAGAAAGGGGAAGAGCGGAAGCTTCAGCGCGTCTGTTATGGGAGATTGAACGAGGGAATGCCTGAGGCTTGTGGCTCGATCTAGCTCGGGTTGCACGGGTTTGGGTCGGTTAGGGTTATTAGGTATAAATAGCCTTTTTAATTAATTTTCTAAATGTTTAATTAACTTTAATATGAACTTTATGCCGACATCATTATATGATTAATATATATGTTTATTCAAAATTATTATGTTCGGATGTAAAGCGAGCTTTACATCGGAGGCGCCGGTTTAGTGTTGAATCGTCAATTTCACCAAAATGCACATTATTACTTATGACCGCTCAACGCTCTGACTCGTCCAATCGACATGAGCCTTATTTGATAGATTTCCGCGTTTAAAGCTAACGAATCATGAACGGGTCATTTTATCATCGCAGCCTTATTCCATATACGCGTCGGACATCGTCTCCTCGACGCTTGATCTGATCGGTTGATTTAATATTTATATTCGCAATTTCACGCCGTTTCGATGCAAGTCTTCGAATCGCTTCGACGATTTCGCGTATCTCGATTTGCGGACATCAAAAGTCACGAATTTAGATTTTGAGCTCGACTCGACTGATGTATCACGCATAGAGGTCAACATTGAATTAAGTTTATCACGTGCTAACTATATTTAATAATCTAGGGATAAGAGCTAATAACTAGATTTTCTTAAGGTATGTAAATTGTTATCTTTGATTGAATAAAAATTTATTGATTTTGGTTTCTGTTTTGCACGCAAATTTGATGTGTGATCCTTCAAGTGTGTAACTAATATAATTACCTGATTTTGTGAGAAGTCATTTTTATTGGAATTTCTTGTTTTGATAAACTTTTTGATTGACCTAATTTCTTTTATAAAATTGATAATATATTCGTGGTGAATATATTACAATTTAAACATCATCATCACATAGAAGTCTAAAAATACTTGAATTTAAAAAATAAAAAATACAATAAAAAATTCAAACTACTTACACTTGAATTAATCATTTAATTGCTTAATGTTGCTAACAAGTATAAACATGCAAAACTCTATTATTCTCATCTTTTCATGATCGTTATGTTGTAACATTGTTTGATACTTTTTTTTTTCTATGTAGTATTTTAAGTTGTGATGTCAGAAAGTAGCTATAAGATATATTACTTGTAGAGAAAAGAGAGTTGATACAAAGAAGAATAATTCTTTCTTGTCTTCAATTCTCATGTTAAGAATACAAATATTTAATTACATGATTGATACATCATAAGATGTTATATTAACAGCTATATTAAATTCTATTCAAATTTCTTTCCTGGTTACAACGATTATTGATGAAAATATATAATTTCAAATAAATATGTTATGACTTTCCTTTAATAAGCCCCATCAACATCGAGTCCTAGGAGAGGACACAATCTTGACTCATAATTGTTTGAGGCTTGTTCAAGAGAGAGATTTAGTGAGAATTCAGAGGAGCACATTAACTAGTAGTTTGGTGGATGAAACATGATATACATGAAGAGTGCCATCTTGACTCCAAGTTTGAAGTAAGAAAAGATGTGTTTCATTATGAAGTGAAAATTTAGATTTACATACAAGTAGGTAGTCCCAATATTATCACAATAAACGTTAGGTGACCAAGTGAGATGATTGCTAGGAGAGACTGAACTCAAGTGATTTTGGTGATGAGAGACGTTTTTACACAATATTCAGCTTCTATAAAAGAGTGAACCACAATATGTTGTCTTGGAGCTCCATGGGATAGAATGGTGACCTGAAAACATAACATATGTGCTTCTAGATGTGCGATCAATGATATTCTCAACTTTATCAACATCTGAAAAATCCATGAAGCCAGGGGGAACACTAATGATGAAAATGACCATAATGTATGGTGGCATAGAGGTAGGATAGAATGCATTTGCAACACTCTAATTGTAGACAAGGGTGTTACGAGTTTCATCTAATATTTAATTGAGTGTCATTGTGTTGTCCAAGCATGATTTATGTCCTATCATGGTGTGGTAACTCCATCTATACATCAAAGCATTTAGAATAATGGAATTAATTTATGTTTACAATTTTAATCATGTCAGTATTTTGGTTTAGTAGAAGTAATCATGGTATATAATGGTCTACTAAACTTCTAAGATTAGCACTTTCTTGTAATTAACTATTGTTCATTCCTGTGTATCACACCGTTTTGCAATTGCAAAGAGACATTTCTAACAACTAGACAAGGCTTCTGAAATTTTAGTATTCAAAAGGAGAGGTACAAGTTACTTTTACTGTGTCTCTTAAACTAACTCGAACATCTAGTTACCGTTGTCTCATATCTAGAAAATCGGCAATCAGTTATAATATCATATTTTTACTTATTTATGACTTATTACCACAGCTTCGCTTCTTAGTAATTAAGTATGGCTCTTTTTCTAGACAGTGTCATCTTGGGCTACTTCTAGTGTTGAAGAGGTTGCCTCAACTGGGCCAGGAATTCGTTTTTTCCAGCTCTATGTAAGTATTCTCCCTTCCCTAAACTTGGGAACAGTGCTCTTGCTAATGAACTACAGTAAATAAATTCAACTGCTATTCTCTTTTACATTTTTTTTTCCAACTTCTACCATCAGGTCTACAAAGACAGGAATGTAGTTGCACAGCTTGTTAGGAGAGCTGAGAGGGCTGGATTCAAGGCAATAGCCCTTACGGTGGATACTCCAAGACTTGGCCGTAGGGAAGCTGATATCAAGAACAGGTATGTGACGTATTTTTCTTACATAGATTGCATAGTAGATTTTTTCTTTTCACTTGAGGATCTGGTTTGTACAACTGTGCTATCTGAATCAAAAGCATCACTCTCAATTAAATCAAAACTTGAATTTCTTGCATTGTTTATCATTTAAATCAATACATTTTTATCAGATGTTTTGGCTTTCTTATATCGATAACATGCAAATATTGGCCTTGATTTGTTGATGAGTCAGAGATCAATGGCATAATGCTGAAGTGGCGTTTCTTTTAAGAATATAATGCTAAAATACACAGTATCATGCAGGTTTACATTGCCTCCATTCTTGACACTCAAGAACTTTGAGGGCTTGAACCTTGGCAAGATGGACAAGGTGAGAGCCTCATATGATCTGCTTGCTTTTGTTTATAGGCTTTTTTTTAAAAAAATTCATTTGTTGTTCTCCATAGACTGATGATTCTGGCCTAGCATCATACGTTGCTGGTCAAATCGACCGATCTCTGAGCTGGAAGGTATGCTTTCTCTTGCTCACTGTAATTTGGCTTGAATGAATATTTCTTTTTTTTATGATGGCTAACAAATTTAGAACGTAAGGACATAATGAAATCAAATTATTTATAACGTTGCCATTTGGAGCCTGCGCACAGAACAAATAGATTCATTCGAATTACAGTCAGTTATATTCTGAAAACTTTCCATCAGGCTTCTCATTCAATGTTTCTCATGATTTTTTTTCTTTGTTATTTACCAGGATGTGAAGTGGTTGCAGACAATCACTTCATTGCCAATTCTTGTAAAAGGAGTTCTAACTGCTGAAGATGGTGAGAACTCTGATATCTCCACATTCATTTTTATCTCATTAACTAAAGTTTGAAGCTAAAAGTATTCATACAAATTTCATGCGCTTTAATGTTTACTAAACAGCAAGTCTAGCTATTCAAAATGGAGCAGCTGGTATCATAGTATCCAACCATGGAGCACGCCAGCTTGATTATGTTCCTGCAACTATCACTGCACTCGAAGTAATTTTCGTTCTAAATTCTTACTCCCATGACAAGATCTTTTTTACTTTAATTCATATAGGTTGATGAAAACTTTTCAGTACAACTGAATTTAGAGAGCAAACCATAAACCAATGAGAGTTATTGCACTTGAAATATTATTTGCTATAATCCTTTTTCACTTGGTTTAAATTCAGGTTGTCAAAGCTGCTCAGGGTCGAATTCCTGTGTTCTTGGACGGCGGTGTTCGCCGCGGAACTGATGTCTTCAAAGCACTAGCTCTGGGAGCCTCTGGTGTTTTTGTAAGCAACTATCACATCAATTGTTAAGCCATGCGAGAGTGTTGATTTAGTTGAATTTTCAAGTTATTAACCCTCAGTCAGTCTTAAACTACTACTGGTTAATCGAAACCAACTTTGATCCCCTTCTATTAATTCAGTCTCCATAAAATTTACTAAAATGCATTATGCAAGTCTGTTTAAAACGTTTTGTACTGCATTTATCAGTTTTTTCTGCTGAAAAAAGATTTCTTTTCTCAGATTGGGAGGCCTGTGTTGTTCTCATTGGCTGCTGAGGGAGAAGCAGGAGTAAGAAAGGTTCTTCAGATGCTCAGAGATGAGTTTGAACTGACCATGGCTTTAAGTGGCTGCACCTCTCTTAAAGAAATCACGCGAAACCATATTATTACTCCATCTGAATCAAAATACTCCATTTCTGCGAGGTTATAAATCACTTTGAGGGATTCCAGGAAGAAGCAACGGCTGGTTCTAAAGATTTAAGTCTCAATGCTTGACGAGGGCAATATATTAATAAGATTTGCTATAAATTACAGCTGCATGAATTATATATATTTTTTGTTGCTACAATTCTATTGAAAACTGATGAATGATATACTAATTATGTGATTCTGATAAAGCTGTGAGAAGGTTTCTGCTCTTTCATTTAACTATTTATCTATTTTTTATGATTTCGTGCATGGATAATCTGTTTTCTGGGTATTAGAAGATTGTATGAAACCAAGTTGGAAGGGAATACTGTAGATTGGATCTGAGGAGTTGAATAGTCTAGGAGATGAGGAGTCTATTTTGAGTTGTAAAATATTTCTTCTATTTTTTATAAAATAGTGTGTATGCATGGCCAAATATCAGGAGGATAAACTCAAGCTGTTGTCATCGAATGGACGAATATAACTATAACAAAGCACAAATTGGAGGGCTATACGCAGTCAAATAAAACTTAGCCAAAGATTCTTTTTAGAAGTTTTTTTTTTTAAAAAATAAGTATTAAATAAATATAAATTTAATTTTTAAGTATATTTAAAAAAAAAAAGTAAGTTTAGGTACAGTCGTTTGATAATCGAGCGATTGGTCAGTCACCTTATCAACGAGGTGGTTATACTTACTCGGCTTAAAGTCACCGATTATCGATGTTATCGCCTAAAGCCAGTTCTTCGATTACGATTACTTAGTCTAGTGTGCCGTCAGATAATCGAGACGGTTGCTTTTTTTTTTTTGAAAAATAAGAAGTATTTGTTGTATGCTAGAGGCTGTATTTGTCTGTAATAGCATGAAGTAAATATTAAAGTTGTATTTGTTTGTAGTCTATAATTATAAATTCAATCTGATATCAATAATAATAACAGTAATAACATCAAATTAAAAAATTAAAATTACTTAAACTTGTTTTTGGATAAGTTATCTTATAGTAAATAAAATAATAAATTACTTTATATGAACGATTTGTACAAGTATACAAAATACACATAAAAATTTCTATTCATATATTAAGTAGATCTAGTTACAAGTACACATGACATGCATAGATCCCCGAAAACTATCATCTACGACGACGTCTATACGCTATCGCAACACTACCTGGAATGTAGTGCATAGGTGGCTGCAATGGACGATCATACAGTTGATGAGAGATATCATGTGGTCCCTGATCCTACCCTACAACATCAGAATCCAGTTCTGACTACGAGTCTCCTAAAGACACCAAATTTGGTGAAGGTGCAACGTTTATATGATGTTGAGACTAAAAGTTGTGTTGATAAGTGGAAGGTTTTGGATCAGCATAAGTAGATGGGTATGCACCCATGTCTGTTGCCTGTGTAGTCAGAGCTGAATCATACTCATGTGGCATATGCTCTACTATAACGTGATAGAGCCTGCATTCGCTAATGTGCGTGCGCAATCTCAAATCATGACATATTTTCTCATATCTATTTGCAGTCATCTGAAAGTCTGAGTCACCTGGACGTCCGAAGAAAGGTTGAAATATGTCCTCCATCATTAAGATATGCTCCGCCTGTATTAAACAAATGTAAAATATTATTATGAAGAAATTTAAACAAAGATACTTAAGAAAATTCGTAGCCAGTACTATTATCTTATATATGCTCACTCGGCAAGTGCTCTGGGATAGTATGTCATTGGTGGATCAATAGGGGCCTTCAACAAGTACAACGAAACTCACGACCTAAACCATAACATGTAGTGGTCAAGGGCTTGTCCCCATCTCCATCATCCATCGACATCAATAATGTGATCCTCCTACAAGTAGTGATTTACAACCGATGGTACGAACCCAAGTATCAACTTTCCCTCGACCATCAACTCTTTTGAAGCTGGGATCCATTGGCGCGACATCAATGCGTGGTAAGTGTCCAAACTGATGAAGAACTCTATCAGGAAGGTGCCACTCCACCCTCTTCAAGCTGATAATGGGAACACACGCTAGCCATATAGCCTTGCCAGCAAGATAAATATCAGATAGACGAGCTATGACCAGAATATCATACGACTCCCAAGTAACCTGCATGTATGAGTAGCTATTACTCAGTATTGAGTTAAAATTTAGAAAAATAGACTTTAACATTTAAGATTAGTACCTAGCTCAGTAGTAGTCCATCAAGCTCATCCCGATATAGCCTGCCATTTCCAAAGGGCATCTGCCGCACATACCGTTCATTCCACTTGATTAAATCATTTTTCATGTATAAATCAGATATTTAGCAAATCAGTATATTAAACCAATTGAAAATTGGTTTAGTTTCCTTACCTGAAACCGATGCTCAACCCATCAAGATCCTGAGGATAGGGGACATGTAATGTTGGTCTCCCAACATGAAGTCGCTCCCAAGACCAGATCTGGAGCAGTTGAAGACAACCAGCCATGTTGGCCCTCCTTGGTCTAGTTGACTCATGCAGCTCCCTGTATAGGTGTGCTATCACTGCTCCGCCCACTGAGAGTGTGCTAAATGTATCTAGATCTTCTAATAAAGAGAGATACTTTAAGTGCACCTTTGAACATGAAGTATTTGACAGTAAAAAACTCCCCAAAAGGAACAGTACATATGCTTATAAATGTCTGCTAAACTTCAGAACTGTGAGATCGACGTAGGACTCCCTAAAAATTGTCCACCGTAGCCACCTCAGTTGCATACAAGTCTGCTCGTGTGCCTGACCCATCCTAAAAGTAGAATGGACTACTAGGTCGACGGGATCATGATATACAGTGACTGCAATGGGGTGCCGACCCAGTAACTCATCGCAGCAGTCAGGCCAACTCTACCACTGCTTCCTCTCTCCAATTATAATAGGACCAATGATCAGGGGTCAATCTACACGCAAGCCCAAAATCATCGCAATATCCTGTAATGTAACAATCATCTCACCGACAGCTAAGTGAATAGTATTGGTCTGAGGAGACCACCACTCAACTAATGCAATCAACAAGTGACGGTCTAATCGAATGTATCACATCTGACTGATGCAGTACAACCCCAATGCGCGGAGGGTAGATGTGAACCGCAGGTAGGTAACGGGCCACTCCCTCAGCATAAGGAGATGTAAAGCTGCCTCCAAAATAGTACCCTATAACAGAAAGAAAATAATGCCAATTCATGTTACCAGTGAATATATTCTGACATAATGCATTAAAAATTAAACTCATACCGAATCTGGATGCGCAGCCCTATGTCTGCCACGCAAGAAGGCTATGCTGGGATGGACCTCCGAAAGTGATCTGGTGCATCATCAGTCATCTTAGCACACCTCCTCTGCCGACGTCTAGTCGGCGTGGAAGGCTCCTCAGCCATCGTGCCTAAGGCAGAAGAACAAAGAAAAATAGATAATGCTAGAAGTGAGTAATATTTATATTGCTGTAAAGTATGAAAGAATTAGAAATATTCCTAAGCCTTATATACATAAAATAGTGCTACACTATCCATACTAACCTTCTACTACTTGGGTTGTGTGGGCACGATGTTCGATAATGATCAACTAATTTACTTATACTACACATACGGCTGCTTTGTCTTGCACTCTCGTCAATAGTGTTCTTATATCTACTTGTACATGGTCTTCCTGATCTTATTTTAACACTAGGTGGCAGCAAAGGATACATTCCCTGCTCCGCATCAAAATTTGACTAATTATTTCGATTTAACATAACATGATAGTTTGCGAAGTATGTACTCCCATACATTGCCATTATGTAACATCTTGACACATAGGCTAAATGATTCAGTCTCTGATGGACTAAAGCAGCAATGGAATGACCACATGATATATGATAAATTAGTGTCTGGTTATAGCTACAAGAACATAACTGATCAACTGTAATGTCAATTCTGAAGGATTGACAACCGATGTCTAACACTTGCACTTCATTAGCATTGAGCGGTGGATAGTGTCACCTCACGAATCTGGGCATAGCACGTGTTTCAGGAGAGAATGTAAATTCATCATTTGGTTCTCCCAAGTCTATGATACCGGACCTCTTAAAAAGTAAACTGATAATATTATAATAAACTGCTATGATTGGGGCTTGAATTGACAATCCCCATGCACGTTTTAGAATTAAATTGAAACATTCAGAAGAATTTGTCATCATAGTATCATATCACTTACCACCATCATGAACCAACAACCACTTACACACATCACGCTCTATTAACCATTGGTATGCCTCTACTTTAATATTATTTATGTCTGTCATATGCCGATTGAATATGTTTATGTCATCCGTGCTACCAGACATATATATTTTCTTACATATAAATTCAACATCTGCAATATCCATACTTCTCACTGCTTTTTTGAAGTTTTCCCTCAAATACTTTAAGCAATGATGATGCACAACCTAAGGGAATACATCTCGACAACCATGCACCAATCCCACATGCTTATCTGAAATAATACTGAAATCACTCCTTGCTGAAATAATACGCAACAATTGATGCATGCACATAATGAACTAGAGCCAGGACTCATTATTTTCAGATTCAACTACAACGAAGGTAAGTGAAAATAATCCATTATTGGCATCAATACCAACATATGAGAGTAACGTACCACGATACTTTCCAAGTAAGAATGTCCCATCCATGCTCAAAACTGGATGACAAAATTCTCAACCTGTTATTGATGGTCCAAACGCCCAAAATAATCTTCAAAACTTGCATGTATTTGATGATAGAATTCTATAAGTAGTGCTTGGCAAAATAGAGCATAACAAATCCATGAATAGGTCAAGAGAGCGATACGAGTCCTCCCAACTCGTAAATATTGCTCTGGTATTCTTACACCGCGCATCCTATGCCTTCATATAAGACACTTTAATATTAAATTTGATTCCATCCTTCCAATAATCTCTCTTGGTTTCAAGTCTATCTGAGATCGCATAACTGGCATTATGAAATAACTAATGAACTTAGATGTACATTGACGATGTCCAGAACCAGTGTTGATCTCATTTTTAGAATGAGTTCTCAACTCCTTCATCTTAGACATAGGACTTCTCTTAGATTTTAAGAGTTCCTTAGTCTTAAGACACATCTAGTGATTAGGTGGGCAGTCAACCAAGCCCTAGAGACTTAGAAGAGTTAGCCATAGGACTAGGTCATGCCTTAGGGGTGTTAGAAAAATTTGCCTACCCTTAGCTTGAACCATTCCTCACCTTCCTTCCTTCAAGTCAAAACCCAAATCAATCTTATTTAATTTTTTCCAAACTCAAATCAACTCCATGTGATTGAAATCCATGATTGAAACCCATGAATGAAATTCCTAAGTCCAAATCTTTCCTAAGTCCTTAATCTTCTCTTAAGGACTTAGCCAAAATCATGATCAAACCAAATCAAATCCCAGAGATTTTCTCATAATTCATTTATATTCTCATTTATATTCATATATATATAAATGAAATATAAATTCAAACAAATCAAACTAAACTCAAAATTCAGAATCAATTCAAAAATTTTTCTTACGTCCTTTAAAAGTTTTCCTTCATGGACTTAGCCTAAATCATGATCAAATCAATTCAAATTCATAGGATTTTCTCATAATTCATTTATATTCTCATTCATATTAACATTTATAAATGAAATATAAATATACATCTATCAAATTAAAACCAAAATTTAAATCCCTACTCCAAAATTTTCTAAGTCCTTTAAATTCCTTTTAATGGACTTAGCCAAAATCATGACCAAATCACTTCAAATTCTTGAAATTTTCTTATAACTCATTTATATTCTCATTTAAATTCACATATATAAATGAAATATAAATATAAATCAATCAAACTAATTCCAAAAATTAAACTCAAATCCACTCAAAATCTAACCTAAGCCTTTCAAGTCAAAATTTTGAACTTAGCCAAATCAACTTCAAATCAAGCCAAACTCTTGATTTTCCTTCATGATTCAATCAACCCTACAATAATGAATCCATATATAAATACAAACTTCAATCACTAAACCAAAACTCAAGTCAAAAATCAAATCCCAAATCCCTTCATGTTCTTCCTTTGAATATGAAATTATCAAATGAATCAAAACTCATTTGACTGCAAACCACTTGCAAATAGATTTATATTTCAATCATAAGCCCATATGCAAGTTCAATCAAACTCAAATCAATCTTTGACCAAGCCATTTGACCCACTTAGGCTCACTTGACTCAAAGTGACCTAAAGTACCATAATGAGCCAAATTCTAATCCTAACCAAATTAGATTGAATCAAACTCACCTATGCCTCTCATCATGATCAAAAATCATCATGGGATGATCAATCAATCAAATTGGGTCACCTAAAAAGTCAAAATGTGTCAAAACTTGATCTAAGCCAAATTGACTGAAACTAATGGGTCAAGTTCATTCCAAATCACTTGTTGAATTTGACCAAAGCCTTAATTGGCCAATTAGAACTAACCTAGTCCAATTGACCTTGAGCCCAACTTGACCTAAAGGGGTTTGAGCCAAATTCAAACTTAACAAAAATTGATTGGAAATAAAGATACCAATCCACTTCATATGACTAAACAAACATAAACCTATCCATGACCTAGCTCAAATTCATATGAGCCAAACTCAAAAATTAAACCAAATTGAATCAAAATAAAGCCACCAAAACATTTCAAATGGTCATATGAACTTGACCCAATCCTTGGTTTGACCCAATTTGACCAATTGGTCAACTTGAGCCAAGTTGACCCATTTTGACCTAAATGGGTCAACATGAGCCAAACCATATCAAATGAACTCCAAATCCAATGAAACTTGGCCAAACCCATTTTATCAACATACCCGACATATTCAAGTTCAAAAATCAGGCAAATGACCATTATACCCCTAGGCCATAGAACAAATTTTGGTCAAATCCATGGAAAATTTGGTCAAGTCCTCTTCATATCTACTTGACACCTTTCTAATTGGTTAAGTGAACCCTATGGAGGGTGGTGCACCCAACCCAATGGTTTTGGGTTAGCTTAAATGGCCCCAAGGCCAAATTGACCACTTGGCTCAAATTGGCCATGTGTGAAACCTCCCTCCAATTGATTTGAAGTACATGGGAGGTTACCAATCTACTCCTTAGCTCAAACCGACTATGTTCCAACTCCTAACAGCAAAAACAAATCTTTCCATATTGGCAATTGGATCAAAATGATAAATCATGCTTCGGCCGTCCGATTGCCATAGGGGGAGATATACTCCCCCTAATTCAATTCAATTCACACATGCTCATTGTCGATTGAGTGTTAGAGAGTGTTAGGAGCCATCAGAGAGTGTTCCTAAGCTTCCTAAGAGGGATTTGAAATCAGCCATTCTCGATTTTCTTCAAGAGAAAATAGGGGAGCTCAACTGATTTCCATACTTCCTCCACACTACAATTCAACTCAATTGCCTTTGCACACTCCCTCAGGGGACCAAATCAAGCTTACCTAAGCTCTCCCTCAAGTTCCAAAGGCAAGGATAAGTCTAATTTGATCAAACCCACAAGCAAGAATAAGGGGAGTTGGTCCATAGAGCAAGCTACCCAACCTTAGGAGCTAATTCTATCACAACAGATTCATCTCTGTGGTGTTTATTTTTGAGGATGTGGGACACCACATAGATCTTAGGGGATACTTATTGAAGTGATCGAGTATGACATTAAGGAATGATGTCTCGAAAGATAGAAATCACCACCTTATAATAGACCTAATCATCTAATAAGGACTCTTAAGGCATGATGGGTCTTCAAATATACCAGAGATCTTTCCCCTACTTTACATAAAAAAGTAAAGTATAGTTTGTTTTAAGCTGGGTTCGTTAAGTTCCCTATGGAGGCAAGCCCCCATTGTTAATTGCATCCTTAGGAATGAGGATTCCTTAAGAATACTCTCAATTAAAGTAGACAATTAGGGTCTCCAAAGATTTCAAGGTTAAAACTATCAAAGGATTGGCTATTTTAGAAAATCAAATGGGATAGATCAAGGAGAAGACTTATTTTTGGAATCAAAAGGGGGGAAGTAGGAAATGCTCATGATACTAGGAAGCCTAGTGAGCATTCCAATCTACCATATAATTGGGTTTTATATTTTTTGAAATTTGAAGAGAGTTAATTATTTGAGTTGACATTTTATTAGATTGCCAGGGCTTATAATTTCACAACATAAGATTGTGAAAATGCCTAAGAGGTGAGGATTTATGCTTGTAACCCAAAGAAAATAGCTACCTCAGATTCCTAAATTAAGGAGCCTTGGTACAAAATAATGGCATGACCTAAGTCTAACCAAAAGGTGGGTATTTGATTCACCTCCATAAGAGAGGATGAATCACCCGACTGTTAGACTTACAACCACCTGGAGTGGCCGCCAACTAACTCCTCATATACTTTAAATCCATATTGATAAGTCTTATGCTTTGCAATATGGCTTGGCTGTTATTTATTTAGAAAAGAGTCTAAGACTTTAAACTCACTCCCTAAGAGACTAGAGCATGAGTGGTATGAATCCATGACTTAATCTAATGCAAATTTTATCAAATTTATTTGATTTTTTTGAACTCTTTATTTTGACGCAGGCTATAGAATTTTGTATGCCTAAATGCATGAGAACTTGATCATGGGCTAAATTAGGAGAGAAAGGGGTGTTCTTCCATCAAAAGCTCTCACAGGTTAAGCCTTCATTCTCTGGAAAAGATGGAAGCCCCCTATTAATAAGAGTGGAAAAATATGACATGCATGATATTATATATTCATTCATCCAGCTAAGGGGTTGCTAAAAATTTTATTATCTTGATTTAATTCCTAGGCTTTTATGTAAGATTATGAGTTATTTTAAAATTTTAGTGGGATAGAAAATTTAATTTTATCCTAAGAGCCTACTGTATCCAGGCCACACATTCAAGCATCAATCATAATAAAACTATGAAAAGCGTGTTATTCTAATGCGTAATCTAAACACAACTTTAAATAATTTTATAGACTATCGTAAAAGAATAAAAGGCAAATGCGGTTGGGTTCCGCCGTACACCCCAAAAAGAGAAAGAAAAGATTGGTAGCCGAGCTCTTCCCCAGGAACTAAGCCTTCTGGCCACTGCTCATCCTAATACCCCATAATACTAATCCTAATTACTAATGTAAAATTACATCAAAAATAGGAAAAGTAAATATAGCTACACCTGTAAAACAAATATTAGCTAAACACACCATACAACCCAAATAATTATATGAATAATTTGGACTTAGCACCCCATATATGGGTAACCAAGCCCACCTGTCCTAACGTGAGTTATGCTTAGGGGCTAAGCAACCTGCATAGAAACTACATTTATATTTTTATTAGAGCAGCCCCTTAAGCACAACCCCCTACAGAAAATATGATTAAGCTAATAACGGCCTAACATCCAGTCTACGAAATATACACTCTAACATCCAGTCTAAAATATTACATCACAAAATAAAATACAACATCATACATACAACACCCTAACTTAGCACTAGAAGTGGTGAGTTAGTATTCTAATGTGTGCTGCTTGTGTAAGATTTTCTTAGGCTTCTTTAGTTTAAGTTTCAATTGAGTTTGAATTTGTTTAAATTTTACCTTTGGGTGATTTCTATTTAAATGATTTAATGATTTATTTTTTTATTTTTATTTCACTTTTATTTGGTTAAAATGATGTTTAGGTTTTCAAGAATGAAGAGTAGAATGAATTCCATTTGTAGATGGAATTCACCCTATTTTACATCCTAATTCTTAAAGAATCTAACTAAGGTCCCAAGTATCTTAATTATTTGAATTTGTGTAATTTATTTGATTTGATTTAGAGCTTAGAATTTGAGTTGGTTTAAGTATTTGATTGATTGATTTTGATTTAGATGTTTTGATTTAATTACATCTTGATAATTCAATATCCTTGATTTGAATTAATTTTAATATGATTTATAAAATTAATTTGGTTTATTAAGATGATGGATTAATTTGTTAAGTTTGCATTAATTATGTGTTTATTCAATTGGATTAGCTTAATGGTAATTAATTTAATTAAGAAGAGTGTTTAAGTTAATTATTAAATTAAATAAAGATTTATTTAATTCTTAATGATGTAATTAATGGCTTAATGATTTAGGTTTAATTTAGGTAAATTTTAATTGCATTTTGATTATGTTTGAGGGTTTAATATGATTAATTTGATTGACTTAATTCGTTTATTTAAGAGGTATGATTAAATTAATTAGTAGATTAATTAAGTGTTTGATTTGAATTAATTTTGATGTGATTTATAAAATTAATTTGGTTTATTAAGATGATGGATTAATTTATTAAGTTTGCATTAATTAGATATTTGATTAATTAAGTTCGATTAAGGGTAATTAAAATTTTAAATTATTAGATTAATTAAAAGGTTTGTTTAATTAGAGATTAATGATTTAATGATTTACATGTGAATGATTTGATTTAGTTAAGTATTTTATTTAAGTTTGATTCGATTAAAGGATCATTGTTATTACTATCATTATTATTAAGTGAATTAATTATTTATTTCATTTGAATTAAGTTTGATTATTTATGATTAGAGTTTTATTGATTTGCTTCACTTGTTATGTTTGTTTGATTTCATTAACATGTTTGCTTTAGTTATTAGGTTGAAATATTTAATGGTTAATTAATTATCTTATTCTAAATGGATGTGATTTAATCATATATTAATTAAGTTTACTTTAACTTTATTTTGTTTAATTCGATTAGTGTTAAATGATTATGTTGTATTGGTTTATTAATCAATTTGATTTTTTTTAGTTTATTTAATGATTAATTAGTTTCAGTTTATTTATACTCATTAAGGGGTTTGATATGATTAAGATTCAATGCTTAGTGTAGATTTAGTTATATTGGTTTAACCCATGTTAAAGTTTCCTAGACATGTTTAATTTTAAGTTTGATTTAAGATTTAATCATTTAATTGAGCTTTATTAACTTAAATAAGTTTAATCATATTTAATTTAATTTCCTCTAAGGATGATATATTTTTTGATTTGAGGTTTGATTAATAATTGCTTAAGTGCTATTTTATTTCTGATTTTGATTTGATAATTAAATTATTTTTAGATTATATTTTAATTAACTCCTTAATTGATTAAACTCTACTCTTAAGTGTTTGTTTGGAGTTTATTAGGATTCAGAAGATCACATTATTTTCTTAAGAGTCCTGGATGTCAATTGAAGTGATTTAAGCTATTTTGAAGATTTTTATAAATTTCTGAATTTTTATTTGATTTATTTTACTAAAATGGACAATTTGACATTCAAAATTTATTTTCTCCCTATCAAGAAGTCCTTTTCACTTGAAATTTTTATGGTAGGTATGTTTTAACTTTAATTTCAATCCCTAAAAATTTTAACTTAATCTGATATATATATATATATATATATGATTTAATTAATGAAATTTGATTTTCACTAAAACTTAAATTAAGCTCAAAATACTCAGTAAAATTTGGGGATTTTAGGTTTGTTGGATTTCTCTTAGAAAGATGAATCCAACGTGCCATTGTTTGCAATTTTTGATTAAGTATTTATTTTTTATGAATTTTTGAAGTTTGAGGTGATTTAAATTAATTAATTTTTTTAAAAAAGAAAATACGGTGGCGTTGATGTCAGCCGTTGGGCGGGAAGGGAACATGACCCGTGGTTCGCTATGGACCGTCCGATCGCAGATCGGACGGTCTAGATCAGATCGCATGATTTAGAGGCTAGGTTCACGCGATCGACACGATCCAGCCGTCGACCGCATCGAACCACCAAAAAGTCTAGATCATATCAGCGATCCCGATCGCGATCCATGCACGACCATCGATAGTCTAGATCACATCACACCAAGCGTCGAAGGCGCACGCGCGATTCCAATGAACCGCGAGATCGGTGGCTACAGAGGTGAATAGTATTTTTAGCCTTTTTTTTGGAAAAATGAGAGTTTCTAAGTGAAAACTTATCCAAATGGACTTATTTTCATATCGATTCGCACAGAAACAAATTTTATTTTCTAATTTGGATGATTTAAAATAAAAATGTGGGATATTCTAGGGGAAATTCCTAAAATTGTAAGAAAATTAACACAAAATGCTCGAAACCCTAAGGCCGGCTACGGTTTGGAAAAATTTACCTCACAGAGGATGATTTCCGGTGGTGGTGAAGATTCGAGCAAACTCCTAGGCATGTGAGGAAGCTTTGGAATGATCTTTAACCCTTGCCTCCCTTTGGAACATCGTCTTCTCCAATGTTTACCGTCGCTTCGCCGAAAGAGTAATTATTTATGTTGTTGAGCTTAAAAATGGCTCAAAGAGGTGGGGGATGAGTTCCTTTTTTCTTTGAGGAGCTTTTGGAGGCTGAATGGTGGTGGGAGGAAGAGATCTAAAGCCCCATCTCCCCCTCTTTTTATGATGGCCGAAAATCCAATATTTTTTTGAATTTTTTGACTCCAAATTGATTTCCATCTTGCTTGGGGTGGTTGGGGTGGATGATGGATTGATTGAGGACTTTGGATTTTTGCTTCAAAGTCCCCTCTTGTTGCCATTTGATCAGTCCTATTCAATACAAATTTTGGGGAGGCGTTAAGTGCATGTGATGAGGGAGAATTGAATGAGGTTGGGTGGAATCCTATGTGGGGGAGGATCTATGAGGGGTTTAAATGGGTTGGTTTTATTTTGGGCTAATCCCAAATGGGTTTGGGTTAGGTTTGATCCGCCCCCAATGGGTCTTGGCTTGCTTTCAAGGGATTTGACCCAATTTCGGTCATATGGGTCATATTAGGTCAAATTGACCCATTTGACCAAAATTGGCCAAATTAGCTTGGGTTATGAGTTTATTCATGTTCAGTTGGCTAATTGAAGATGAATGTGGTCTTTAG
This sequence comes from Cymbidium sinense, assembly GCA_021442155.1. NCBI lineage: Eukaryota > Viridiplantae > Streptophyta > Magnoliopsida > Asparagales > Orchidaceae > Cymbidium > Cymbidium sinense. The sequence goes on along the minus strand of CM038216.1, from coordinate 11,470,325 downwards.
TTTAAATTAATTTTGATATAATTTGGATTTAGGCCAAATTGACCCTTTAGGCCAATTTGGGCTAGGTTGGGTCAAGTTGACCAATTGGGATCGATTAATCAAATTGGGTTTAATTATGGCTTTGGTCAAGTTCAATAATTAATTTGGAATGAACTTCAGCCATTGGTTGTAATCAATTTGGGTTAGATCATGATTTGACCCGATTTGGTCTTTTAGGACAATTTGGATCAAATGGCCAATTGGGCTTGGTTTGACCCAATTGATTGCAATTGATCATACTAGGGTGATCAACAATCATGGTGAAATATTTTGTTGAGCTTGGTTCAATCCAATTTGGGTTGGATTGGAAGTTGGCTCAAATGGGTCCTTTAGGTCACTTTGGGTCAAGTGGACTTAAGTGGGTCAATTGGTTTGGTTTTGGTTTGATGATTGTAGGTTTCATTTATATTTGGGTAGATAATTGAATGAATGATCGAGCAAGAAAAAATTCATTAGTTTTTATTTGATCTTGATAGAATTTGACTAAGTCCAAAGAATTGGCTTAAAGGGTTTAGATTGAGTTTGGATTTGATTTTTGATATAGTTTTGGTCATTTGAATTTGGATTTCATTTATATTTGTGAATATAAATGAAGGAATAATTGATTTATAAGGAGATCAATTGAGTTTTATTTGATCTAAGGGGAGTTTTGGCTAAGCTTATGAATGTGGTTCATATGGCTTAGGAAGGGTCTTAGGATTTGAATTTAATTTTTGGTTTCAATCATTTGAAGTCAAATTTGAAATTAGATTTAGAATTTGAATTTGAATTTGAGATTTGCTTTGAGAATTGAGTCTGGGTTTGATTTGAAAAAGTGTATCTAGATTGAGTTTAGGCTATGAGATAGGTAATTTTCTTAAGCTCTGAGGTATAGCCTAATCTTATGATTAACACTTCTAAGTCTTTAGGCTTAGGTTAAGTGTTCACCTAATCAATAGATGTGTCTCATGACTAAGGAAATCTTAGTGTCTAGAAGATTCCTAAGTCTAAAAGGAGGAGGTTAAGAGGTTACTCCAAAAGTGAGGTCAACAGTCTCAATCAGACGAAGCTCCTCCAAGGGAATCGAGTGCCGGTGATCACCTCCGACGAGGTATGCCATTTTCAGATCACTAGGCTTAAGGGGTGTTGGTCCTTTGTGAAAAAAAGTTTCATGGCATGAGATTTTGACCATTTGATAGGCTTGTAATTAGGGTTGGATGGTGTGTGCAAGTTTTCATTCCAATCCGAGCTCGATCGAGCTCGGATCTTCCCTTTGAAAGTGGACGGCCTCCATTAATCCTCAGGGAAGAATAAGGATGATCCCGGCCATCCATCTGCACATTTTGGATGGATGACAGAGATTAAACACATATTTTATATTTTATTTATCCTTTTAAAACTATGCAATTATTCTTGGTCATTCGATCTTTGATCAAACGACAGATATCAAATTGCGCCCGCCACCGTCACACGTGCGGTGACAGGATGTTTAAGTGACGGCTCACCGCACGACACATGAAAAGCACACTGACTACCGCTGCTGCATGTCGTGTCGTGGGTTTAAGAGATTTAATTAGGTTTAAATTAATTCTAATTAATCCTCTAAGCTTTAAAAATTCATATCTCCCTTAATAAAATTCAGAAAAATATGAGGTAAATTTCCAATGAAAGATAATTCAATCTAGAATATTCTAAAATTGGTTTTAATGGATTTTGAATTATATCTTTCTCTGATTTTGCTTTTTGATGGAAATCTTAATTTGCTAATTACTCCCTAATTAATCCACTGATTAATCTCAAACTCCTTGGGTATATTTTAGGAGATGACTTCTTTCTTGGGATTTATTGATGGCTTAATTGGGGGAATTGCAAATGCATTTTCTAATTACCCCCTTTATATAATTAAAGATAATTAAGGGTTCATTTAGTATTTTAATCCCTTATTGAAGTTGATTAAGGTTTGATCCAATGAATTGGAGGCTTAGAGAATAATTTTGGGGTATCCCCCCTAAGATATTCTCTAAACCCCCTTTTCTTTTCTTAATCCTCTCTTAATTACGGGATAATTCATTAATTACCCTTTTAATTAATTTCTAAAAATTTCTAAAACTTTCCAGAACTTAAATAATCTACTTTGGGTAGATGCTTAGGTATTCAATAGCCTAAGTTCAATTAAGGAAATCAAAACCCAACTCATATGTGTGAGGGGTGTTTTGAAATTACTTAAGTTAAACCCTTTTCTTAGTTAAATATTAATCATGAGCCAAATTACATTAGGCCCTTTTCTTCCTAGGTGCATTGCAAATTTAAATTCCTTGTGAGATTTTATGTCATCTCATTGGCTCATAATTATTTGGTTAACTATGCTAAAGTGGTGTAGGTAAGGGTTAATTAACATGCTTAATTTATACATTAACCTAATCAAAATCTAAAATGAATCTAATCATCTAAAAATTTTAAAAAATATCAAACACACGTGGGAATGGGTTAGGAATAGCAAACTTAACTCACATTTTCAAAATTAAATCTAATTCAAAATCAAACAAAAATCATACTAAATAAACTTTGATTTACTTTAAGCTTTCTTATTTCATAAGATTGTTTTTAGGATTTAATTAAAGTGAATATGTTTACATACTTTCATTGCTTTAGTTCTTTCCCCAACATGTTAAATATGTGTGGCATGTGGTTTTATGCATCCATACTTTTCAAAATTCAAATTTAAAATGAAAATGTTTACTTTATGTCAAATTTGCATGTGTTGGCTAAAGTAAAAATATGGGTGGCTATTATCATTACTAAATTCAAATCATTTTTCAAAAAAAAAAAATATGAATCAATTATCAAAACTGAAAGTGTGCTACTTATATTTTAATTATAAGCTTGCATGTGAGTAAGATATAAGGATGTGCTTAGTATAGGTTTTCCTTCTCTTATCTTTTAGTATAGTTTTGAATAGGATTTGGTAAGATGTATGGTTCATTTGAAAAGAACCTAACACTTGCCTAATTCCATATCCTATTCATTCCTATACTATCACTTAAGAAGGATGCTTATGCTTGCACATATAAATTGTATAAACAAAATGAATCAATTAATACAAATTTTTGCATTCTTTCTTTTCCATTCATTTCTTTTGTACACGTGTTTGTATTTAAGGAAAGTGGGATATTAGTCTGGACAACCCCGAAGTTGCGAGGCTTTAAGTAACCCTAAGTAGGTATTTTATCTTACACCTCTAGTTAACAATGACAATGTACTCACTTATGTCGTTCTTACTTTTATGTGTGCATGTGAAAATTGGATAAGAAATTTCTTTTCTACTTAATGAAAATCATGCATCATAAACTTTCAAATTTCCCTAAATGAATCACTTAGAATGCATCATAAAGTGTGCTGAATATTCTCATTTGTATGTATAGATATGCTTACGATTCATTCATATGCATGTTATATATGTTGGAAAAGAAATGAAGTGATGTATGTTTTGAAAATTTAGTTCATTTTATTTAATCTTAAAATGCATTTCTTTTTAAATGGGTTTATTTAGAGTTCATCTAAACTTAGGATTAATTAAAATATTTAATCAAAACATTCACTAAATAAAACTAAAACATGAATCCACTTTAGAAATTACTTAGGTTAGGGAAGGAAGGAGAAGTTCTCTTCTCTTTCTCTCTCTTTATAACTTAATAATTAATTATAGGATTCACTTGAACCTAATCAAAATATAAAATAAAAATCAATCCAAATCAACTAAATCACTTAAATGAAACCCTCTTCTAAGTTGAACATGCTTCACACTTAGAAAATTCTAACTTCAAGCCATAGCTAAACATACCACACAAACCTCCAAAGCACACACATTAAGCTAAGTCATCACTTCTAGCTTTAGGTTAGGGTGGTGCATAGTTTGATGCTTGATTTTATTTTGTGATATATATTTTAGACTGGATGTTAGGATGTATGTGCGTAAAATGAATGGTAGGATGATCTTAGTCTAACAATTATCTTCTACAGGGGATTTTGCTTAAGGGGCATTGTAATAAATAAAAATATAAAAATGCTTTTGCTATGCAGGTGCTTATACCCCTATGCATATTCCAATAGGCCAAGTGGACTTAGTCACCCATGTGTGGGGTGATAAGTCCAATATACATGCTTGGGATTTGATGGTTTGTTTAGCTAATCTCTATTTTGCAAGTGTTGCTAGATTTTCTTTTTCTTTTTCATGTAAATTTTGTAATTAAGATTTTGGAATGATTGTTATGGGGATTTGGATGAGCATTGGTCATAAGATCTCATCTTATGCACCATGTGAAGCCTTCGGAGCATCCACCTTCCAACCATCCAAAAGAAGAAACCAAAGAAGAAGGAAGAAAAGAAGAAGAAAGATGAAAAGAAGAAAGAAGAAAAGAAGAAAGAAGAAAAGAAGAAAGAAGAAATGAAGCTTGAAGACCCCCATAATAATGAATTTCTTGCTTAATTGCATTTAATCCATTTGTAATCTGGGTTGTATAAGGGTAGAACTCAGCTACCCAATTTATTTTTTGGGTTTGTCCAGTGGTACCTGACCACAACAACCTCTTATTCTTTTTACGATTAGCTTTATAAATTGATTGTTGATTTATTTAGCTTGTGCATTAACTGACATCTTTTTCCTAGTTTCTTCCTTGCTTTATGTATGACCTGGATGTGGATTAGGCTCTTAGGGAAAAATAATTTTTTTATCAAACTTAATAACTAAAAACTAAAAATAAAGAACTCATAACCTTACCTAAAGCTTAGGTTTAAAATTAAGATAAAAAGATTAGCAACCCCTTAGTTGGATGAGCATTTCTTTTATAACATCATGCATAAATGCATTTTATTTCACTCTTGATTATAGGGCTTCCACCTTTGCAGAGAAACTTGGCTTAACCATTGAGAGCCATGGTGGAAACACACCTCCTCCCTTCTCACTGATTTTGGCCAATAACTTTATTTCTCATGCATTAGGCATATGAATCTTGTTAGCTTGAGTCAAAATAATTGTTTAAAAATAAAAATAAAATGAAATTTGAATTACATTAGATTTAGGTTATTTGAAGCATGTCCTTAAATGATCTAGTCTCTTCAGGGAGTGAGTTTAAGAACTCAGTCTCTTTCTAAATAAATAACAGCCCAACTATCTTGCATAAAGCATATGACTTGCCTACATGAATTCAAAATCATAGGAGTTAGTTGGCGGCCACCGCCAGATGGTTGTAAGTCCAAACGGTCAGGTGGTTTGTCCTCTCTTGTGGAGGTAAACCGATTACTCATTTTTTGCCTTAGATTTAGGTTGTGCTTTCGGCCCTCGCCAAAGCTCCCTAGATTTAAGTTTTGAGGTTACTTCTCCCCTTTGTGGGCCATAAGTATAATTCCTCACCTCTTAGGCATTTTCATAATCTTGTGTTATAGAATCATAAGCCCTAAATTTTTAATGAAAAAAATCAACTCAAATAAATTAAATCAATTTCAAAAATGTAAAGCCCAATCATAGGATAGTTTTAAATACTTGTTAGGTTTTCTAGCACCGCGGGCATCCCCGATTTATCTTCCTTTTTGGCTTTGATAATAACTCCCTCTCTTTGATCAATCCCATTTGATCTTCAAAAATAAACTAATCGATTGATAGTCCTTTCCTATTGAAATCTTTGAAGACAACGATCATTTACCTTAAATCGAGAGTATTCCTAAGGGATCCCGTCCCTTAGAATGTAATTAACTATGGGGGTTACCCCTGTAGGAAACTTAACGAACCCGATTTAAAATAAATCTTATTTTATTTTTTCATATAAATTAGGGGAAGAATCTCTAGTACATTGTAGACCCATTATCCTTAGGAGTCCTTATTGAGGTGATTAGATTCATTAAAGGGTAATGACTTTTATCTCCCGAGATAGTACACTATTCTTTGATGATGTACTCTGTCACCTGAATAAGCACATCTGCAGATCTGCGTAGCATCCAAAAAAATGAATTTTTATATTCTTGCTTTTCACCCACACATGAAGGCGACTATATAGAAAATTTTCAAACCAACAACCATTGATAGTGCTGATGCATGTATGTGGTGCACCTACTGTTGAAATCCTCCAAGCACCTCCCAACCATGTTCTCCTACTACAATGCATGCGCCATTGGCATGATTTTCTAGGATTACTATGTTGTGCGCATACAACTATAAAATTCTTTTGATTTGAAGTAATGGTGAGAAACTGAATATTATTTATTATTGACCATCCAGTGACTGCAAACTGAAGCTCCTTCTTATTTGAGAAACACATACCTTCACATAATTCAGCTGGAACTTCAATATCATCTACAAAAATTATACTATCAGATGGACCATCAAACACAATGTCTGCATCCCAATCTTTTATGGTTTCACAAGTGCGGACATAGTCATTGCTACAGATCATATCATCATCATTTGTGAAATTTCAGATTGAATGATTTCTTATACGTTCATGACCAGCATTGTTGTCACATAAACTATTTTTTATTAACGAAAGAATCCTCTTCATCATCACTATCATCAGATGCATTACTTGATTTTTTATTCATTATGTCATACTCATCATCAGATATAAATCTAGATGCACTGGGTTGCTCATGCAACCATGCTTCAACAACCATTTAAGTTCTATTTAAAGAAAGTCAACATCAATAAAACAAGATGTGAGGTAGGTTGAACCATAAAATCAATACACTAATAGTGCTTTTAAGATAGCTACTATCCTTAGTTCTGAGTGATCGCAGCAATGTTGCAGTACAGCTGCTGTTGACAAAGTGAAATCATGTGCGTAATCAGATGGAATATTATGCTGCATGAGATCGATATCAATTGCAGCTGAAGTACTACAGTGTTGCTTGACTTCCATATAAAGAATCAATGTTTGATGGGAAGCTTCATCTAGTACAACATTACAGACTTCATTATCAGAAATCGTAGATGCCATAAATCCCATGCCAACAGGGAAACAACACGTTAGCTTCACTATAAAGTTATCTATATCATAACGTAGAGATATCAACACTTTCTATTTTAAATCTTCTAAACTTGCGTGATGTGAGAGTCGCATAAGATAATTTTTTCCACCAACACAACTTAGAATAAACTGATCATCAACAATCAGTTGTCCATCATAGAAAAGGATCAACACAAAGAGTATTTGACTCATCCTAAAGTATGCTTAGCAACCAACCTATAATATTATATGCTTAACTAATTAAAAATTTAATCTAATCAACTTTCCTAAATAAAATGAAACTTTAAGAAAAAAACTAAAGATCTATTTGACAAAAAATTATGCGCAATCAACTATCCATCTTTTTGAGATTTCAACCACACTAAGCACAGTTAGTTGAAAGTCTCAAGAAAATTCACAAATCCTATTTCTGCATAACCTTTCCAAGATAAACTTAAATGTTATTTCAATATGTGATAAATCTATGTTTAGCTGGGACAGATCACATGCAAGGTGGAGTCGGTCGTGTATGAGGTGGACCCAGTCTTGAGGTGGAGCTAGGAGTGGGGCGTGGAGCCGAGAACTGGTGGAAGAGGTTGGGCTGCGAATGCTGTGGGACATCGCAGTCACGAGGTCTGACCTCTCATTTTGCCGGGGAGAAAGAAGAAAAGCTGAGCGTGCACTTCTTCGATTTGGGCCAAAGTTAAATTTTGGGTAGTAGAGCTAGTTGCCCGATTATCGGGTGACTGGCATCGGTTAATAGAGCCGGTCACCTGATAATTAGGCGACTGGCTCTATTAACCAAAGCTAGTAGCCCGATAATCAGGCGACTGGCTTCAAGCCATCTCAGTGATGACGTGGCTGACCAGTCGTCGATAATCGGACAACTGTGCCTAAACTTAAATTTTTTTAAATATACTTAAAAATTAAATTTATATTTATTTAATACTTATTTAAAAAAAAGAGCTTCTTCTTTTTATAGGAGAGCTATAATAAATTAAAGTCAACTAACCTCGTCCAATTGATTATCCGCTCATAAGTGTGAGTACCTCAAGTCAATCATGAGATTGTGAGGACTAGTGCTTTCCAGAACATAGGATCAACTACACCAAGTTACAATAAAGGCTATAAGATTTTTGAAAATTTATATTTGTGTGTGTAATTGATTAACATATAAAGTATCAACTTAAACCTATCAATAAATGGCCAAAATTTGATACAAGATTGCATAATTTAATGACTATGAGCCCGTTTGAGATAGCGGTGACCTTGTGTTGCATCTTATAATGCAATGATGAAATATTTACGAAGCATTACAAGTGGTGTTGGGGTCATAGGGGAGAGGTGTTTCACAGCAGCTACCTATGTTCCACCTTCTTGATAAATTCACGTACATGCTTACCCCTCCACTTTCTAAATAATGGCATGCAATGTACAACCTCGTTATTCCACACTTTATTTCTTTTACTCACTCAATTGACCTTGCAGTACCCTCTAGAGCTTTTGGATTCCATCTCCCCTCACTAAAACCTATAACAAACTTCTTCTTTCTTTCGACTCATAAGTATATCAGCTGACATCCTCTATACTATTTTACTGTTCTCGTCAATGGCTTGTAGTCTACTCTTTATGTGGACTTTGATTTCAAAAACTTTTCATCTAGATTATATTTATGTTATTTGCACTTCAAAGTGCTTTGAAAAACTTCCAAAACTCTTTTATTTGTGCAATTTCCGGGGCAACTAATTCCTCCAACGATTTTGAATACATGTAGGCAAGTCATATGCTTTTGCAAGATAGCTAGGCTGTTGTTTATTTAGAAAGAGACTAAGTCCTTAAACACATTCCTTAAGAGACTAGATTATATAGGGAATGATTAATGACTTAAATTTAATGCAAATTTTGGTTATATTTTATTTTTATTTTAGACAGTCAATTTGATACAGGCTTTAGGATTCATATGCCTAATGCATGAGAAATTAGATTATGGGCCAAAATCAGTAAGAAAAGGAGGTGCGTTTCTACCATGGCTCTCAAAGGTCAAGCCAAGTTCTCTGACAAAGGTGGAAGCCCTCTAAAACAAGAGTGAAATAAGATGTCTTTTATGCATGATGTGAAAACATACAACATCCAGCTAAGGGGTTGCTAATTCTTTTATCTTGTTTTTGTAAGAGCCTAATCATCATCCAGGACATACATCAAAGCAAGGAAGAAACTAGAAAAACATGTCATCTTAATTCACAAGCTAAATAAACATCAAATAATTTATAAAGCTAGTGCAAAAGAATAAGATGCCATTTGTGGTCGGGCTCCACCGCACAAACCTAAAAATAAATTGGGTAGCTGAGCTCTACCCGTATACAGCCCAGATTACAAATGAATAAATTACAATCAAGATGGAATTAATTACTATGGGGGTCTTCATTCTTCATTTCTTCTTTCTTCGTTCTTCTTTCTTCTTTCTTCTTTTTTCTTTCTTCTTTCTTCTTTCTTCTTTCTTCTTTTGGTTGGTTGGAATGTGGTTGCTTCAAAGGCTTCACATGGTACATAAGACATAGTCATATAATCAATGTTCATCATAATCTCCACATAACAATCATTCTAAATCCTAATTGTAAAATTACATGAAAATGGGAAAATGAAAATCAAACTAAAATTTACAAAATAGAGATTAGCTAAACAAATCACATAATCCCAAGCATGTATATGAATAAATTAGACTTAGTACCCCACACATGGGTAACTAAATCCACCTGGCTTATTTTGGATTATGCTTAGGAGTATAAGCAACCTGCACATCAAAAGCATTTATATTTTTTATTACATCATCCCTTAAGCACAATCTCCTGCAGAAGACAATGGTTAGATTAAGATCACCCTATCATTCAGTCTATGCACTTAAACCATAACATCCAGACTAAAATATTACCTCATAAAATAAAAGCAAACATTAAACCATACACCGCTCTAACTTAAAACTAGAAATGGTGACTTAGCCTAATGTGTGTGACATTTAAGGTTTGTGTGGTATGTCTTAGCTAGGCTTTAAGAAGAGTTTTCTAAGAATGAAAAATGTTCAACTTAGAGGGTGGTTTCATTTAAGTGGTTTAGTAGATTTGGTTGATTTTATTTTTATGATTTGATTTGGTTTGAATGAACCTACAATTAATTACTAAGTGTTGTAAAGAGAGGAAAAAAAAGAAGAGAACTTCTCTTTCCTCCCTACCTTAAGTAATTTCTAAGATAGATTCATTAAAGATTTTTGTTTAGTGAATATTTTATTATGTGTTTTAATTAATCCTAAGTTTAGATTTTTCCCTAAACAAACTTATTCAAAAAAAAAGATATTTTAAGATTAAGTAAATTGAATTACTATTTCAAAATACACAACACTTTATTTCTTTCCAACATGTGTAACATGCATATGAATGGATCCTAAGCATATCTATACATGAAAATGGAAATGTTTAGCACACCTTGATGATGAATTCTAAGAGATTTTGTTTAAGAAATTTGGATGTTTTTTTTTTATGATGCATGATTTTGTTAAGTAGAAAAGAGGGATTCTTTTACCCATTATTCATATGCACATTTACATGTATGAAAGACCTAAGTGAGTATGATGCCATTATTTTCCACACCAAGGGTGTAAGGTAGAAGACCTACTTAGGGCTAATTAAAGCCTCGCAACCCTGGGATGTCCAGACTAATATACCACTTTTCTTAAATACATGTGCATGTACAAAAGCAAATTAATGGAAAAAGAGTCATGCAAAAAAGTTTATGTTTGTTTAATTTGTTGGTTGTCTAATTTATGTGTGCAAGTATGAATATCCTTCTTAATTGATGACATATGAGTGAATAGGAATGAATTTAAGCAAGTGTTGTGTTCTTTTCAAATGGACTATACACTTTGCAAATCCTATTCGAAACTATGTTAAAAGAGAAGAGAAGAAAAGTCACACAATGCACACCTTATATTATACTCACATGGAAGCCTACAAATAATTATAAGTAGCACACCTTTCAGTTGTAATGCTTGATTTATGAATTTTGAAAATAATTTTAGATTTAATAATGATAATAGCCATTCATATTCTTACATTAGCCAAAACATACAATTTGACATAAAGGAAATATTTCATTTTAATTTGATTTTTTAAAAGATATGAATGCATGATTTTTATATGACATACACATTTAGCATGCTAGAAAAAAAATAAAGTGATGAAAGCATGTAAATTCATTCACTCTAATTAATTTCTAAAGACAATCCTATGGAATAAGATTATTTAAAGTGAATCAAAATTATTTAAAGAAATTTTTACTTTTGTTTTGAGTTTGATTTGAATTTAAGAAATGTGAAAAAGTTTGTTGGTCCTAACCCATCTCCCACATGTGTATGTTGTTTTAGTTTAATTTTAGAACCATTAGACTGATTTTTTTATTTTGTTTAAGTTAAGGTGTACATTAAGTCCATTAATTACCCCTTACCTACACCACTTTAACATATTTAACCAAATAATTATGAGCCAATGCATGACATAAAATCATAAAGAATTTAAATCAGCAATGCACTTAAGAAAGAAAGGGGCCTAATGCATTTGGCTCATAATTAATGATTAATTAAGCTAAAGGGTTTAATTTAAGTACTTTCATAATCCTTCCCACACATATGAGTTATATATGATTTCCTTAAGCAACTTAGGTTATTGAACACCTAAATATCTACCCAAGAAGTAATTGAGTAAAGTCAGATTGATTTGATTTTAAAATTTTGATTAATTAAGTCATTTAATAAAGTGATCAAACTATTTAATTAATTTGCATCTTAATTAGATTTTTATCAAAATGAAATAAACTTAGAGGAAAAAGATTTGGGAAAAAACTCTTAATCTCATTCCTTAAGTCCATTCACTGTTCTAAGTAATTAATAAACTTAATTAATGAATTTATGACTATTTAATAGGTTAATTAATCATTTAATTGATTGTGTGAGTGATTAGGAGTGAATCAAGTAATTCTCCTAATTAAACCATTAATAAATCCCAAGAAAATTATGGGAGACAGAAGCCATCCTACTAAATTTACTTGAGAAGTTTGGGATTAATCAATGGAATAATTAGAGAGTAATTAACATAATTACATTCCCATAAAACCCAAACTACATAAAATTTACTATTTAAAATCAATTAAACTTAACTTTATATTATTCCCCTTTGAAATACTTTCAAAATGCATTTGAGTTTGTATTTTTTTTATTTTTCTATATTTAGCTATGTATTTTTAAAGATTTTATGACTAAAACTTAATTAGGAGACCTAATTAATGACTAATCACATCAACACCATGTGGACTATTGATGCGGTGTATGCTTTCCATGTGGCGTGATGGGATTCGTCACTTAAGTTGTCATATCCTATATTGTGTCAGCCGGCGGCGCTATGCGGTTTCTTCCTGGACCGTCCGATCAAAGGTCGGATGGTTAGGATTAAACCCACAGTTATAATAGGATAAATCAGGGGATTTTATATGTTTTAATCAGGATCGTTTATCCAAAACACGCGGGGTGGACGATCTGTGATTCATCACTGAGCTCGCCTGTGAGAGATGGCGACCGTATGTCCCTTAAGGCTTGATTCGAGCTTGATTGAGCTTAGATTGAGCTAGGATTGATCATACACCATCTAAGAGCAATAACAAAGACATCCAATGGTTGAATTCACTTGGGATGAAATTTTCTTTCACAAAGGACCAAAGAAATTTACACCTAGGCTCGATTTTGATCCATACCTCATCGGAGGCTATCACCGGTGCTCCCAACCATTGAGGTAGCTTCGTCTAGTAGAGACGAAGCCCTATTGAAGGTTTGAGGGCTCGAGGTTGAGTAGATCTTCCTATTGATCAAAGTCCTCTTCAAATGCTTGTGGCCTTGGTCTAGACACTCCCATGGGCTTGGATGAAGACTTGGTTCCTCTCGAGTGCTTACAAGAGGAATTGGATTTAAATTTAGTATTGAGTAGGTTGGAATTTCTTGCTACCTCCTCTATTTTTGATTTTGATAAACCAAGAGATGGAGAAATGCAAAGAGCTAGAGGATGCTTGGAGAATCTTAGGATTGCTTGCTCTAGGTTCCTTAAGCTTTATTGAGAGTGAATGAATGCAAATCAAGTGAAATTAGGGGAGTATATCTCCCCTTACAAGGATCGAATGGCCGAGCTTACATATGCCATTTTGATCAAATTGATCCCATGGAGTGAGTTGATTAGGCTATTTTCAGTGGCATGTGATTTGATTTTGGCCTTGGAGTGGAGTGGTGAAGCTTCCATGTGCTTGAAATGAGAGTGGGAGTGATCCCATGTGGAGAAACTCCTATTGGGTGGTCAGTTTAGTCTTGGGTTAGGTTTAGCTAACCCAAACCCATTGGGTCATGTGCACCACACTCTCTAGTGTCCACTTGGTCCACTAAGAGGGTGTCAAGTGGCCATGAAAAAGATATGACCAAATTCCAAGTGGAATTGGCCATAGGTTTCCCATTGACCTAGGGGTAAAATGGTCATTTAGCTTTGATTTCACTTTGAGTAGATTTAGAATAGTTTGAAATTAGGTAGGTCTAAATTTCAAGAAATTTGGAGTTGATTTGATGTCATTTGGCTCATGTTGACTCATTTAGGTCAAAATGGGTCAAATTGGGTCAAGTTGACCAATTGGTCAAATTAGGTCAAACCAAGGGTTGGATCAAGTTTATATGACTATTTGAAATGTGATGGCATCATTGGTTTGGATCAATTTGATTTATATTTGGTTTTGGTTAATTTAATTTCATTTAGATTAAATGGGTCAAGTTGACCAATTTGACCCATTTGACCTAATTCAGTTAGGTCATGGGTTGGTTTAGGTTTGGTTGTTCATTTAAAATATGTTTGTAAGCTTTGGTTTTAATTAATTTTAGTTTGGTTTGATTTTGACTCAATTTGACCTTTTAGGTCAAGTTGAGTTTATGGTCAATTGAGTTAGGTTAGGTCTAGTTGGCTAATTGAGGCTTTGGTCAAGTTCAATAAGTGGTTTAGAGCGAATTTGACCTATTGGTTATAATCAATTTTTCTTAGATCAATATTTAACACATTTTTTGACTTTTTAGGTCAAGTTGGGTCAACTGCAAGTAGGCTCAAATGATGACTTGGTCATGTTCAATCATTGATCATGTTTTTTGATCAACGTTTCCAATCAATTTGGCCTATGAAGATTTTGGCTGTTGACTTCAACCCTTAAGTTTGACTTGGTTTGACCCAATTTGAGTGATTGATCATCTCATGATGATTGCTCACAATGCTTAGGTTTAGTAGTTCAGTTCAATCCAATTTGGTAGGATTAGAATTTGGCTCAAAATGGTACTTTAGGTCATTTTGGGTCAAGTGAGCCTAAGTGGGTCAATTGACTTGATCAAGGCTTGAATCAACTTTGATTGAACTCACATATGGACTTATGATTGAAATATAAATTCATTTGCAAGTGATTTGAAGTCAAATGAGTTTTGATTTATTTGATAATTTTAAGTTCAAAAGAGTGAATATGAGTTTGATTTTTGAATTTAGTTTTGGTTTGATGATTGAAGTTTGTGTTTATATTTGGTTTCATGATTGAAGGATTGATTGAATCAAAAAATCTTGATTTGAAGTTGATTTAAGTTCAAGAATTTGACTTGAAAAGCTTAGGTTGAATTTTGGTTGAATTTGGATTTGAGTTTTGAATTTAGTTTTGGATATTTGAATTTATATTTCATTTATATTTGTGAATATAAATGAGAATATAAATGGGTTATGAGAAACTTTCTTGAATTTGATTTGATTTCGATTTGATTTAGGCTAAGTCCATAAGATATAATCAAAGTGACTTAGGAAAGATTTTGGATTTAGATTTCAATCATGGGCTTCAATCATTTGGAATTGAGTCATGATTTGAGAAAATCTATTGGAATTGATTTAAGGTTTGAAAAAATCAATTAAGTTGGAATTGATTTAAGATTTGAGAAAATCAATTAAGTTGGAATTGATTTAAGATTTGAAAAAAATCAATTAAGTTTGAATTGATTTGATGTTTGATTTGAATTGAAATTGATTTGGATTTTGACTTGAAGGAGGGAAGTGAGGATTTGGTTCATGCTATAGAGTAGGCAAGTTTTCCTAACACCCCTAAGGCATGACTTATTCCTATGGCTAACTTTTCTAAGTCTCTAGGGTTAGGTTAAGTGTTTACTTAATCACTAGAAGTGTCTTAAGACTAAGAAACTCTTAGTTTCTAAGAGAAGTCTTATGTCTAAGATTGATAAGTTGAGAACTCATCTTAAAAATGAGGTCAACAACCCCTATGCCGAAATACTGTTGAAATTTAGACTGAATTTTGGACTTAAACAAAAAAGAGCTCGAATGTGTATGAATTATTCTGTATTTATTTTTATGCAGGTGATTGAAGGCCTCATTATACTCATTAGGGCGTAACGAGATTGAAAACGATGTGTCAAGAAGACACCACTCACATCGTGACCGTAAAAAACTTCCAATGTAGCCCCCTACGCCAGGATGATGCCGGAATGCTACCAAAATTCTACCATATTTTGGATTAAAGTTGAGACTTAAGCAAATTTAAATGAAAATCATTTAAACTTAAATTAAATACAAAATGTATAATAAATATGAAGATAGACATTAAATTAAAGGAAAAGTAGATGGGGAGTACTTAAAGGAAAATTTTGAAATAATGGAACACTTACTTGGAATGCAATCAAATACTTTCTCTCATTTCAGATTCCAAAACACTCCAATCTCTCAAACATAAGAAATGAAGTACACTCAAATACTTGAAATAATGAAGGTTTCATTTGAACATAAAATCAATACATATGAAATTTGTTAAATGCTATTTTCAAGTTAAAGTGAAAATCAAATTAATTTCAAAAGAGATTTTCGTTGAAGACGGGCAACGTGTTGGTAAGCATAACTAAAGCGGATTAATGAATAATTGGATTATTTTATATCTTTTGCTAAACAAGTCAAGAAAGTTTGAGCAGATTTATAGCAAACCCATGTATCTCGTCATTGAGCCTAAGTAGGGTGGCTTTCCAATTAACAAGTGAATTGTGTTCTAATTCATATTAAATAAATTTGAAATCAAATCGGAGAAATATAAATAAGACTCACAACAAATTGGGAAGCTCTCCAATAAGCTTTCTTATTGAATGCATATATTATAGTATGTCGATTCAAATAAATTGAAGAAGGCTTCAATTTAATTTAAGGTTGTAGCATATGGTATCTACAATATGTCTAAATGTCTACTTTCAAGTAAGAGTAGAACCCTGTTGACCTCATTTTTAGAATGAGCTCTCAACCCCTCCATCTTAGACATAGGACTTCTCTTAGACTTTAAGAGTTCCTTAGTATTAAGAAACATCTAGTGATTAGGTGGACACTTAACCTAACCCTAGAGACTTAGAAGAGTGAGTCATAGGAATATGTCATGCTTTAGGGGTGTTAGGAAAATTTGCCTACCCTATAACTTGAACCGACTCCTCACTTCCTTCCTTCAAGTCAAATTCAAATCAACTCCAAACTCATATCAACTTCAACTCCAAATCAAACCTTGAATTAATTTCAATGGATTTTCTCAAATTATAAATCAATTCTAAATAATCGAAACCCATGATTGAAATCCAAATTAAAATTCCAAAAATCTTTCCTAAGCTCTTTGATTCTATCTTATGGACTTAGCTCAAATAAAATCCAAATCAATTCAAATTCAAGAAATTTTTTTATAACCCATTTATATTCTCATTTATATTCATAAATATAAATGAATTATAAATTCAAATAACCAAAACCAACCCCAAAAATCAAACTCAAATTCAATCAAAATCCAACCTAAGCCTTCAAGTCAAAATATTGAACTTAGCCAAATCAAACTCAAATCAAGACAAACCCTTGATTTTTCTTCATGATTTAATCAATCCTTCAATCATGAATTCAAATATAAACATAAACTTCAATCCTCAAACCAAAACTAAATTCAAAAATCAAACCTAAGTCAAACTCATGTTCACCCTTTTGACTTGAAATTATCAAATGAATCAAAACTCATTTGACTTCAAAACTCTTACAAATAGATTTATATTTCAAATATAAATTCATATGTGAGTTCAACCAAACTTGAATCAAGCCTTGATCAAACCAACTAAACCCAATTGGTTCACTTGACCTAAAGTGGCCAATTTGACCTACATGAACCAAAATTTAATTTAATTCAAATCAAAGTGAATTAATCAAATCTAAACTTCATGTCATATTTGTTGATCATCATAGGTTAATCAATTATCATGAATTGGGTCAAACCAGTCAACCTAGCCCATTGACCAAGTCAATCCCTTAACCCACATGAACCCAAACTAGCCAAATTGCAACCTAAATCAAATTGATTGCAACCAATGGCTTAAGTTCATTCTAAATTGATTATTGAGCTTGTCCAAAGCCTCAATTACACCCAGTTTGACCAATTGGTCAACTAGATCCAACCTAGCCTAATTGACCATGAACCCAGCTTGACCTAAAAGGTCAAATCAATCCAAAATCAAATATAAACTAAATTGATTGGGAAAAAAAAGATACCAATCCATTTAAAATGATCAACCAAACCCAAACCAAGTCATAATTCAAGCCAATTTGGTCAATTGGGTCAAATTGGTCAACTTAGCCCAAATTGATCTAAAAGATCAAATTAGCCAAAACTCAAATTAAATCCAAATTAAATCAAATTAATTAAAACCAATTGAACCAATATGCTCCAAATAGTCATTTGAACTTGACCCAACTCTTGGTTTGACCCAATTTGACCAATTGGTCAACCTAACCCATTTTGACCTGATTTGACCCAAATGGGTCAAATTAACCCAAATTAAATCAAGTGAACTTCAAATGACATAAAATTTGGTCCAACTTACTTTTGATTCATTTCAAATCTGCCCAAATCAAATTTAATATCAAATGATAACTTTGCCTTTGGGTCAAGGGCATTCCATGATAAAAGAACTTTCCCAAGTGGTCATTTTTCTTCCCTGGCCACTTAGCACTCATCCATTAGTCCACATAGACATTAAAGACACTAATTTTCTAACTCAAGGAGTGGTTGGCACAACCATGACTCATGGGGAGGTGAAATCACCTCACCTCTCCTAATGGAACACTTGACATGAAGGACACTCACCTCCCCTTAGCTATGACACCCATTTGTCCATCATGGCAGCCACTTTCCATGCCTTAGCCAACCATAGGGAGCCACCTAGGATGATTCTCTTTCATTCTCAATCACCCCAAGCCAAGTGACATGAGTTTGGAGCCAAAATTTAAAACAAAAAGTGGAAAATGTTCATTTTTGGTTCACTTTTCATTCCAAGGCTTTAATGGCTGAAGAAAACCCTCATTCCTCTCATTCTCATCATCATAGAGCTCCCAAAATCCATTAGCAATCATCCACTTCATTTTGGAGAGAAATACTCCAAAACTAAGGGGATTTCGGTGAGGAAACGACGATCACCGGAGGAAACTTTGTTTCAACTTCAAGACGAGGATCTAAGTTTAGTCCAATGCTTATTCCCTCAATCGACAGTGCGCTTGAGTCACCACCGCCGAAAATCATCCCCGGTGAGGAAACCTTCAAAAACCATAGCCCGTCTTAGGATCTTTCATTTTGTGACGGATTTTGCGCAATTTTTAGGAATCTACCCTAGATAATCCCGCATTTTTACTTTAAATCATACAAATTAGAAAGTAGAAATTTTTTGGTGTGAATCGATGCGAAAACGAGTCCATTTGGACAAGTTATCACTTAGAAATCCGATTTTTCCTTTTAACAAAAATGTTTTTATTATTCATCGCTGGCGGGGCTGTAGTCACCGTCCGATCCCGTGGTTCGTGGGATGGACGGCTAGGATCGCACGAGCTGGGCCTTTGGATCCCCTTATGTGATCTGGATCGTCTGATCATGCGGTTCGCTTGATCAGATGGCTCGAATCACGCGTCGATCGTGATCCGCCCAGATCGCGATCGATCTACGTCCGTCGGCGGACGGGCCGTAAGCGAACCGTGTCACCGTATGTCGTCTTTCCGCCCATCCGTGATGTGTACGCTTCATACCGATGGCGCGCGTATGTCAATGCACGGCGCCCGCGTTGCCACATCAGTGTCGCGCAGATTTTCCGATTAAAAAAATTAATTTAAATTATCCAAAATTTTAAAAATTCATAGAAAATAAAATACTTAATTAAAAATTATAAATAAGGGCTCGTTGGATTCATCTTTATGAGCGGAATCCAATAAACCCAAAATCCCCATATTTTACTAAGTATTGTGATCTTAATTTGAGTTTTAGTAAAAATTAAATTTCATTAATTAAACCAAAAATAAATGTTAGATTAAGTTGAAAATTTCAGAGATTAAAATTGATGTTAATATACACATACCAAAATAATTTCAAGTCAAAATGACCTATGGATTAAAAAATATTGAATTTTGAGTGTCAAATGATTTATTTTAATAAAATAAATTAACAGAATTCATAAAAATCACTTAAATTAATTGAAACTTCCTAAATTAATAACTAATTATCAAAAAATTTAAAAAATACAAACTTAAATTTATTTTAAAGATAATTTAGAAAAGAATCCAATAAAATTGTTTTTAATTGATTTTGAATAGTATATTTTCTTGAATTAGGGTTTATTTAAAAACTTAATAACCCTAATTAGTCCCTAATGATTTCATTAATTAATTTCAAACATCTCAGGCATGTTTAGTGAGATGACTTCTACCTCTCCTAATTTTTTTAAAATTTATTAATGAGTTAATCAGAGAAATTAATTAATGAACCCTTAATCACTCTCTTAATGTAATTAAGGTTAATTAAGCATATGAATAGTAGTTTAATTTCTTGATTAAGATAATTAAACTTTGTTTAAGTGATTAGGAGATTTATGAAATGATTTTGAGATATTTTTCTTAAGCTATTCCCTAAACCCCTTTTCCTCCTTAATCTAAATTTAATTAAGGGTTAATCCACTAATGATCTACTTAATTAATCAAATCAAATTCTCAAAACCAAAATTAATCCAAAAACTAAACTAATTCCTTTTGGGTAGATACTTAGGTGTTCAATAACCTAAGTAAACTTAAGTAAATCATACCTAACCCATATGTGTGGGAAAGCTTATGAAAGTACTTAAATTAAACCCTTTAGCTTAATTAATCATTAATTATGAGCCAATTGTATTAGGTACTTTTCTTTCCTAGAATGCATTGCTGATTTAAATTCTTTGTAATTTTATGTCATACATTGTCTCATAATTATTTGATTAAATATATTAAAGTGGTATAGGTATGGGATAATTAATGAACTTAATCTACACATTAACCTAACCAAAGTATAAAATTAATCTAATCACCTAAAAATTAAATTATATTAATACACACATGTGGGAATGGGTAAGGACCAGCAAACATTCTCACACTTTTTTAATTCAAATCAAACTCAAAACAAATGAAAGTCTCTTTAAACAACTTTTGATTCTATTTAAATGATCTTACTTCATAAGATTGTCTTTAAGAATTAATTAGATTGAATGAAATTATATGCTTACATCACTTTATTTCTTTCCTAGCATGCTAAATATGTATGTCATATGAAAATTATGCATTCATGCTTTTCTAAAATCAAATTGAAAATGAAATATTTTTTTTTATGTTAAATTACATGTTTTGGCTAAAGTAAAAAAATAGGAGTGGCTATTATCACTATTAAATTTAAAACTATTTTCGAAATCTATAAATCAAATACCTAAAATTGAAAGTGTGCTACTTATAGTTTATTTATAAGCTTGCATGTGAATATAAAAATGTGTCTTATGTTAACTTCCTTTCTTTCCTCTTAATATGGATTGAATAAGATTTGCAAAGTGTATAGTTCTTTTAAAAGAACATAACACTTGCTTAAATCTATTCTTATCCTCTTCCATTTTATGACTTAAGAAAGATCCTTACACTTACACATATAAATTACATAACCAAGTCCAAACATAAGTACAAATTTTTGGATCCTTCTTTTCTATTCATTTCTTTTGTACATATGCTTGTATTTAAGGAAAGTGGTATATAAGTCTGGACAACTCCGAGGTTGTGAGGCTTAAAGTAGGTCTTGTACCTTACAGTGCTGATTAACAATGGTGTTGTACTCACTTATGCTTTTCATACATACATGTGTGCATATGAAAAGTGGATAAGAAAATCTCTTTTCTACTTAATGAAAACCATGCATCATAAAGCATTCAAATTTTCTTAAGTAACTCACTTAACATTCTCTTTCCATGCATTTCTTTTTATACATGCACATGTATTTAAGAAAAGTGGTATATTAGTCTGGACAACCCCGAGATTGCGAGGCTTTAAGTAGCTCTAAGTAGGTCTTGTACCTTACACCCCTGGTTAACAATGGTATCGTACTCACGTATGTCTTTTATACTTGTAAATGTGCATATGAAAAATGGATAAAAGAATCACTCCATTATACTTAACAAAATCATGCATACATGAAATGTTCCAAAATTTTTTAAGTAACCTTACTTAGCATTCATTATAAAGTATGCTAAACATTCTCATTTATATGTATCGATATGCTTAGGATCCATTCATATACATGTTATACACATGTATGAAAGAAATAAAATGTTGTGTGTTTTGTGACAGTAATTCACTTTTCTTAATTTTAAAATGCATTTCTTTTTGAATATGTTTGTTTAGAGAAAGTATAAACTTAGGATTAATTAAAATGCATAATAAAATATTCACCAAATAAAAATCCTTAATGAATCTATCTTAGAATTCACTTAAGGTAGGGAGGAAAGAGAAGTTCTATTCTCTTTTCCTCTCTTTACAACCTTTAGTAACTAAGTAGGTTCATTCAAACTAAATCAAATCATCAAATAAAATTAAGCCATATCAACTAAACAACTTAAATGAGACCACCCTTCTAAGTTGAACCTTTTCACACTTAGAAAATCCTAACCTTAAAGCCTAGCTAGGCATACCACACAAATCTTATATGGCACACACATTAGGCTAAGTCACCACTTCTAGTCCTATGTTAGGGCGATGCATGATTTGATGTTTACTTTTATTTTATGATATGATGTTTTAGTCTGGATGTTAGGGTGTATGTGCGTAGAATGAATAGTATGATAATTTAGTCTAATCATTGTCTTATGCAGGGGATTGTGCTTAAGGGGTGTTGTAATAAAAATATAACTATTTTTGCTATGCAGATTGCTTATACTCTTAAGCATAATCTAAAATAGGCTAGGTGGACTTGGTTACCCACGTGTGGGGTGCTAAGTCCAATTTATTTATATACATGCTTAGAAATATGTGGTTTGTTTAGCTAATCTCTGTTTTGTAGGTTTTTTAGTTAGATTTACTTTTTTTTCCTTTTCATATAATTTTGCAATTAGGATTTTGGAATGATTATTATGGGGATTAGGATGAGCATTGTTATAAGACTATGCCTTATGTACCATGTGAACCCTTTGGAGCATCCACATTCCAACCATCCAAAAGAAGGAACCAAAGAAGAAAGAAGAAAAGAAGAATGAAGAAATGAAGCTTGAAGACCCCCATAAAAATGAATTCCTTGTTTAATTGTACTTAATTCATTTGTAATCCGGGTTGTATAAGGGTAAAGCTCGACTACCCAATTTATTTTCGGGTTTATGCGATGGTGCCCGACCACACTTGGTCTTTTATTTTTTTGCGTTAGCTTTATAAAATGTTTGATATTTTGTTTAGCTTGTGCATTAGAAATGACATGTTTTCCTAATTTCTTCCTTGCTTTGATGTATGGCCTGGATGATGATTATGCTCTTAAAAAAATAAATCTTCTACCAAATTAATTAACTCAAAATTAAAAATAAATAACTCATAACCTTATTTAAAGCTTAAGTTAAAATCAAGATAAAAGAATTAGCAATCCCTTAGCTGGATGAGTATTTATTTTACAACATCATGCACAATAGCATCTTGTTTCACACTTGGTTGGAGGGCTTCCACCTTTGCCAGAGAAATTTGGCTTGACTTTTAAGAGCTATGGTGGAAACACATCTCCTCCCTTCTCGCTGATTTTGACCAATAATCTTACTTCTCATGCATTAGGCATATGAATCATATAAGCCTGAGTCAAATGATTGTCCAAAATTGAAAATAACATGTAATATGATTTGCATTAGATTTAGGTCATTTGAAACATGCCCTTACATGATCTACTCTTTTTAGGGAGTGAGTTTAAGGAGTTAGTCTCTTTCTAAATAAATAAGCCCAACTATGTTGCATAAAGCATATGACTTGCCTACATGAATTTAAAACTGTAGGAGGAGTTTGTTGGCGACCACCCCCAGGCGGTTGTAAGTCCAAGCAGTCAGGTGGTTTGTCCTCTCTTGTGGAGACAAACCGGATGCCCATTTTTCACCTTAGATTTAGGTCGTGCTTTTGGCCCTCGCCAAAGCTCCCTAGATTTAGGTTCTGGGGTTACTTTTCCCTTCTATGGGCCATAAGCATAAATTCTCACCTCTTAGGAATTTCTATAACCTTGTATTATGGAATTATAAGTCCTAAACTTCTAATGAAAATTCAACTCAAATAGATAATTGCCCTCAATTTCAAAAATGTAAAGCCCAACCATAGGATAGTTTGGGATATTTACTAGGCTTTCTAACATCTTAAACATCCCCTACTCAACTCCACTTGGCTTTGATAAGAACTCCCTCCTCTTGATTGATCCCACTTGATTTTCCAAAAATAAACTAATCGATTGATAGTCCTACCTATTAAAATCTTTAGAGACAACAATCATTTACCTTAATCGAGAGTATTCCTAAGGAATCTCCTTCCTTAGGATGTAATTAACTATGGGGGCTTGCCCTTGTAGGGAACTTAACGAACCTGATTTAAAATAAATTATACTTTACTTTTTCATATAAAGTAGGGGAAGAATCTCTGGTACATATGTAGACCCATTATCCTTAAGAGTCCTTATTGAGGTGATTAGGTCCATTGTAGGGTGGTGACTTCTGTCTTCCGAGATAGTACACCTCTCCTCAATGTAGTACTCGATCACCCCAATAAAAATATCTACAGATCTACATGGTGTCTCGACCAAAAGGTGTATATTTCTGTTTTCATTTATCCTCTTGAAGAGGATAGATGAAGGCGGAAAAATTTTCACCACAAACCCAAATGCAACCTTCGCAACACCTAGTTACAAAATTAGGATGTGAATATAGTGGTGGATCGAGCCGCTCACACCTCACTTCGTCCATAACTTTTGACTTCTCTTCTGCTTCCGTCTTCTATTGCCACGGAATCTGCAACTCTTCATACAAGCAGACAAAAGACGATATTAAATTAAATTCTTCATGAGTTATGGAGCTTCTTTCAATCCAAAAATTTAGAAATTTTATTCTAATTATGATTTTTAGAATCGATGATTTCATTAAATAGATAAAATTATCTATGCTAAAAACTCATGCATGTGCTCGGACATAGAGATTTAAAGTACAAATTTTAATGTCTGAAAAGGCTACGTAGGTTAAGTTGAAATTAAATGAATACAAAATTAATCTCATAATTCAAAAATAAAAATTACCTAAATTACTAAATACCATGGGCACGACCTATCTTTGAATACTTAAACTTAGTGCGAGGATGTTGCGGTTGCTTCGGTTTGGTCTTAGGACCGAGTCTAGGTTAATAAAACCTAAAAATCTAATTATTATAAGAATTTTAACTTATTAAAATATCTGAGAAGCTAATTCTATCATATGATAGTAGATCTGATCCTCTATTAGGAGTTAAATAGAGTTGACAGGATCTAAAGTTCTTAAATATATTCAATTCAATCAATTAACTACCCTGCTGATGGTTGTGTTGAATGGTGATTTCAACCAGAAGAGATACTTCCATCAAAATGTGATTATAATTTTAAATCAAATAAACTCAAATTAAGTATCAATTTAAAAATTGCTTAAATGAAATTTAATCTTTTAAAACTTAAAGCAAACTCCTTTCAATCCACCTTCCGCGATAATTTGTTAAATGTGGCAAATTAAGAAAACTCTAGCTCACAAAGAAGCCAATGTCAAATCAAGTGTTCTGTTATGTTCACTCTCAATCAATCTCACGTCAGTAAGGATGTGGCCCGTGTCCTCGTGCATGGCAGCGAGGCTCACATGAGTGCGATTACGAGAGTCCTCGATCGGGTGGTCGCCAAATGATACTATTATATTACGGTCACAACTATATCCCGTATGTTCCCTAATGGCTCTGCCTTTTGAGTTGTGAGCCATATGGTGCACTTAATAGGGCAAAAAACTCTCTGTCACCTAAGGTAAACTTAAACCTATCTCCTTAGACAAATACCACCCCAAGTCTACAAGGATTACTTGGACGACACAACTCATGGCTGCTAACAGGGATCTTTCAGTCAGGTTAGGTCGACTACCTCCTTTCACTAAGTAGACTAGGGACCGCGACAGCCCGGGATGACGGAACCATGGGATCTTGATCGGGCATGTGATCATTCCCCCAACCATCCTCTTTAAGCTAATAATGATGAATTTCATAAATTCCAAAACTCCACATGCTGCTATTATACGCTACACATTCAGCGATCTAATGACTAACCTTAATCGAAAGTTCTCTCTCAGTATTGAGAGGGGTAATTAACTATAGGTGCTTACGCCTATAGGAATCCTGTAACTAGATCTAAAGTCCTCACAAAATGAGGACGAAATCTTTGGGTAGTGTCTTATCTACTATTCCATTTGCTTTCTGAAAATTACACCGACACATTAAATCATACTCTATTCAATTGCGAGAGGTCGGTGATGAATTTTTGGAGCCCACACCGTCACTTGTGCATGCTAAAAAACACATTCGTTCCATCAAATTGACGTATATTTTCTTTGTATAATACTACATACTATAATGTCATTTGTATCATTTGGTTATGACAGAACCACAACACAATAGTTTCACAGCTGCCTCCCAAATAGCACAACAGATTCATCCCCACTAGCTTCTTCTGTCACAACTCCATCACTGCTTTTTCATATAGCTGCAGCTCTCTCAAATAAACCCTAAATCTATTAAAGCAATAAAATCTAAGAGTTGTTCTCTCTAACATTCTATATTTCTCTCCCATGGTCTCTTTTCTTTTCTCTTTCTCTCTCTCTCTTTCATTATATTCTGAAAATTAGTTTGACACATGTTTATGGAAAATTTGGATTCAACATTTTACTTATCAAAAATACTTATTTTTAATTATATTAATTGTTGCCTTATAAAATAGGAATGTATGTCTTGGTGTTTAATGAAAATGTTTTTCCAAGGAAACAAAGATTATATTTAGAACTAAAATATAGTTTGTACAATTCATCCGACTCATAAATGGTTAGTTTTGGCGAAACGCACTAGTCTTGTTAAGGCTCTAATGATTGTTTATAGGCAAATAGTCTCGCTTTTGTACCTCATTTTATGTAAGCCATCAACTAGACATTAAAATAACATTTATATCCCTCTATTATATACTTCATTATCGATTCTTTATTTATGGCAAACTATAGCATTTTGTTAACAAAACCATTAATTTAACAATGAAACACATTTATACCTTTATTGACTCAAATGATAGTGTGCTGATCAGAATAAATCTAAAAAATATAATGAAAGGTTTAAATATTACAAAGTTAATAAATAATTATAATTTATTTATCATAATTAAAATTTTAAGTATGTTAATTTAAAATATTAACAATCAATACAAAAAAGAAATTTTAGGATAAATTAAATCAAGGAAAGCATTCACCTCAGCATGAGACTCTTGCAAGTATAAAGAGATTAGGCAATTACACTTAACATCATGATTCTCAAAATAAGTTTATATAAGAGAAGTGTGATGAATATGAAAGATAAAAGAAAGAAATTATTATTTATATTAAAGTTAAAAATAATTTTGGAAGTGAAATAACACCAAGATTTTTATATTTATTTATATAATTTCTTACTATCTGAAATATATGTAAGAAAAGATGTATTTTACTTTTCATAAATTTACGGTAATAATATTTTTATTGTGATTCAAAAATTAATATGCTATATAAATAAAATAATAATAATTTATGCATTAGATATCTAAAAATTAATGTGCGATTTAGTTTATTATACAAATTGAACTGATAATATATTTCTAGTCGGCTTTGATAATTATGTCATAGTAGTATTTTATTTTTCTTTATAATTATTAGAATTATTTAAAATAGTATGAAAAATTGATAATAAAGCTACCGTAGAAGAAGTATTATCTAAGAAATTGAACTAAATATTTCAAAAAATTTATTTTAAAAAAGTCAAATTTGAGCCGATAAGGTTAAAAAATATAATAAATTCGTCAAAGATTTTTCAAAATATAATTTTATCGTAATTTGTCAAATAATTAGAGCAGTGTATTTTAAATCACATCACAGATAAAATATTGTTCCAAATAAGGCTAAACTTAGAAAAATAGACATGAAAAATAAACTTATTATATAAAAAAAAATAACTACCTCATCAATAAAATCTTGTTAATTAACAAGAAATTTTATTAATAAATTTAATATTCTTGAGATCTTTAATAACCTCAGCTCAAAATAAAATTAGTAGGGGGTTTTCTGCAATTAAAATAGTATTATTTTGGGCCACAATATTATTCAAGCATTGCTATTCTTTACATATTCTTCCTTTCAAACATTTAACACGTGAATCTGCCAATAAACTTACTCGAGAAGCGCGTCGGTGAATATTATTGTACGGCCGATGCGCTAATTAAAGTCAAAATTTTGTTTATTTATATGAAAAAGATATGCGCATTAACTGCTCTTCATAATACTCAAATTAGCCATTTTCAACGCTGCGAATGTCTCACGGAGTCACGCGGTTGCTTGTTAGACAAAAATAAATAGTTATATTAGGAGCTTTTCGTGTGGAAATAAAATAGATTTCGTGCATAAAATATTACTTAAAAGATAAATTGTTTTTTTTAATAAAATGTAAATAAGTGTAAATATGTGAGCCTAACTCAAATTTGATTAATTAATCAAATTTAAATTTTATTCTATAAAGTTCAAATAAATAATTATTATAATGAAATAATTAGGGCTATTAAAGAGCCGACTTCGAGCTGATCTCAGTCTAGCTTGAAATCGGTTCAAATATTTTGCATTTTAGATCAGGCGACAACCATTCGATTCGATTGAGACGTTTCTAATTTTCGAGCCTGAATTGAACATTTTAATTTTCTTTGTTTTTTGACTCGAATTCGAATATAGTTGGCTCATTTGGATCGAGTAGTTTGAATTTAATAAAAATATTTATTAAAAAATAAAAAAAAAATTGAATTAAGTGCATGAAATGAAAAAAATATGATTTTAAAAGAGTATAAGTTATAATTCTATACACTTAATTTTAAGAATAAATTTATTATTACAAACTTAGAAGTATTATATATAAATTTAAATATTTTTAATAATAAATTAATTCGATCTGATCTCGAGCTGGTTCGATCCGATCTGTGGCTGGATAGAGATCGGCTCGAAAAAAAAGTTTGATCCAAATCTTTGGCTTATAAATCGGCTCAATGTAATCGATTCAATCTCGATCCTCGATTTTCCAGCTAAACTAACAACCTTAGAAATAATAATAAATTATTTAATATAAAAAAGATGATTTTTAAATTATTAGATATATAAATTATTGAATTCTAATTTATTTTAAATATGTTTTGTATTAATAGTTTTTTAAACGAATCAACTCTAGAGCTAATAAGTAGATTCATGATTGACATAAGCTTAACTTAATAGATCATTAGGCTCGCCTTTAAAACTATTTATCAAATCATGCTCGAGCAGGTCATAGATTTGCTTCACTAAACCATATTCCTAATTGCAAACAATGAAATTTTACTAAAATAAAAATAGGAATTTATATAAATTTTTTATTATTTTTATAATTTATTTACTCAAAATCATTATTAGCCATCTGGTAAAAGGTATACATGTTAAACACCTTAGAAATTATGATATGTTACCTATGAAATGAAATTATTATTAGCAGCTTGAAATTTATTTTATTTTGTAGGAAATTATTACAATTGATGATATGTAACAATTAATTATTCTCAAAATAGCAATAAATAATTTTTTAACACATTTATGGTCAATTAAGTTTGAGCTCATACATATTAGCTATGGATTTTATATTTGTATTTTTCTATTTTTTATAATTTAAATTTGAAATTTTTTTATCTTTTATGAAAATATAATCATGATATTTTGATCAGAAGGAACATTTAAGGTAAAATGTATATTATTAATTTACATATGAATTATATGTTCATTATATATGAAGCATATACGCTTTACTAGAGAAGCGATTTTAGTACTTGCTTTCTAAAAAAAATAATATATAATCTTCAAGCTAATGCTTGTTAGTATGTGCCAAATAATTTTTATTTTATCACTCACTAATTATTCATCTTCTTCATAAGTATATATTCCAACAATTAAATAAACCAAACCTATGCAAAATCACATACCCTAAAAGAACTCCATTCCATAACCTCACAGATCATATCTCCAAACCACGTACATAAATAAAATAAATAAATAATTAATTAATTAAGAAGAGAACAGCTGCAGTAATGGCTGCCGATATCCATAAGGAGAAGAACTATCAGCTATCCTCGCCTTCCTCTTCTGAAGAAACCTCTGCAACGATCTCTTCATTGACTGTCCCGGATTCATCAACTGCGTCGCCGGCGAAGTTACAGAGCTAATCTCTGTGTTTTCATTTCCTCCCTGTTTCTCATCGAGCAGTAATTCCTTCTTCGCCATTTCTAGTATGGCCTTCCCTTGCAACTCCGTGACGTCGGAGACGCAAACACGGCCGTTGTAAAAGATGGTCATTTGCTGCCGCCGGTGGTCGTTGGGGGTGGAGAAGAGTCGGAGCTCTTGAGGCAGCTCCATGAAACAACTGTTTCTCTCCGCTAATGGATTTCTTGTGCCGCTGATAAGAAGAGTAGAGAGAGATGAATTAAGAATGAGAGAGAAGGTGAGGTGGGTTTCTATTTTTATACAGCAGATTTGCGTGGAAGCGAAGGGGCAGAAAAAAGGCACGTGGAGCACACGTTTATTATGCGATGAAAGAGGAAGCGGACCGGGTCGGCCCCGTCGGTCCCAAAGTCGTCGCGGGGGCGACTATTCGGCGCGCGTGTTTTTTGCTTTTTTTTTCTTTTTTAAATTTAGACTTTTATTCAGTATATATATATATATATATATATATATATATATATATATATATATATATATATATATATATATATATATATATATATATATATATATATATATATATATTTGTTTGCTGACGTAACGTTTTGGTGCAAAACACAGTGCGCATGTGCTGATTGGATTCTTCCGGTTACGGAAATGATTAATGATTGGTATCAGGGGCATTTTAGTCTTTCTAAAATTCTAGATATTTCGTTTTTGATTTTTTTTTAACATGTGATTCATAATTAACTGAATATTTTAAAAAAATTAAATTTTAATTGACCAAATCAAATCTTTTGATTTTTAACATGTGATGAGGAACATAAATGCAAAGATATATAGGCTGATTTGGTTTGATTTAAATTAGTTTGGCCGTTGAATTTGATTTGTTTTTACATATATTAATAGTAGAAAATTGATTTATATGCTATAATTTGGAATTATTTATTTATATTTGATTTGATGGTTTCAAAGTCATCATATTTAAGTATGATAGATTTATTTATTTATTTTGATATTGGAATCTTAAATCCAAATTAAATTAAATTAATTGGTTAAATTGGAAATTTAAACCAAAATTAAATTAAAAAAATTGAGTGATTTGGTTTAAATTTAGAGTTTATAAAGTTTAATTGATATTTATTGTATATTATCTCGAAAATATGATTAATTTTATTTATTAAAATCAATTCTTTTTGTGATTATGAATCTAAATAAGAACTTCTATGATTTAAAAATAATAAATAAAATATTGTCTTATATTAACATATATCATTTAACTTGGATGAAATATAATTTTGTCAAAACCATATGGGAGAAAAAATTGAAAAAAAAAATGAGAGGTTTAAGATTCATTGATTGTATCAAGATTGAGCTAAATGGTTCGATAAATATTAAAATCATTGAATATAATTTTGGATGATTTAATATTTAAATATATATTAAATAATTAGAATATATTATAAGTAATATTTTTAATAAACTTAAATCTAGAAATTAATATAAAGATCTTTCAAGCTATAATTACATGCATTATATATATATATATATAATATAAACTTATGAATATAATTAAAATTTATAATAAGAATTTAAAAATTATAATATAAAAAATTGTTTTTAAAACTTTATTAATTATAGATAATATGTAATATTTAAAAATAATAATATTTTAGCTTTATATTCTTTAAACTTTTTTATATTATAAAATATAAATTATAATAGAATATAAAAGAAAATTTTAAATTGGTGTTCTAATATACTAACATCTCAAAGCCTATTTAATATTCCCAAAGCTCAAATTATATAATCCAAATGCCTCATTCATGTAGTCTCTCAAATTTCAAATATCTTTATATATTTTTAGTCCACATCATCAGAGTGATTTAATTGCCCTCTTTATATTAAAAAGAAGGTCTTTAAAAGATAAGCTTGTTACTTAGGCGATGGCATGATAGATATGTTATGGATTAATTTGATTAAGCTTGTTGCCTGCTAAAAAAATTAGTTACGGTAGAATAAAATTTTAAGTTTTAGTCTTATTGAAAAATTCAACACATATACAAATATTTAAAGAAAAAATAAGAAACTTCAGCATTTTTATATGAAAAAATTCTAAAAAGTGAGAAAAATTGCTGAACCTTACAAAAAAATTTTCATTATATTTGTTAAAAGTTTTTCTAATGGATTATAAAGAGATGTGAAAAATAATGGAATCCTGATATGTAAGTTTAAAATGATAAACAATAAAGTTATATTATGAAAAATATTAAGAACCAACAATCATTAGTTTGGTCGATGGTGGTTATAATCAGAATATATTCCGGCAGCAATGTCCGATGACGCTTCATGGTCGCACTGATTGGTCTGAGGCAATGTCTAATCCAGGGTGGCTGCCAGACTAAATATGGTGGCCATGACCCACGACAATATGATATTAATCGGTCGGGGCAACGATATCACGGTGTGAATGATAAGATCGCTACGGTGACCAACAACGATACGCAGCGACCAACGCATGCACAAGATGAAATATGTCGACTCGCCATGAATCTTGGCACGAAGATAAGGTCTAAGGATTGATAATGATGATCGATGGTAGACCGAAGCATTCGAATCATGACCATGGTGATTAGTTGATGGCGAGACGGTATGATGGTATAAGGTATGGTCCGGATTATGTGGTAATCGCCGACCGCAAGAGATAGCATAGGTTGCCTCTCTCTTTCTTTGATTTCATAAATGGGGCTATTTATGATTAGGAGTGACACTCGTAAAACACGTAAAAATTCAAACCACATCGACGACCAAAAAATGATCATTCGACATTCGATGTATTTAAATATTAAGTTAAATGAATTTTAATATGTTAATGAGATCCGTTAAGACGCCGATATAAACATTCCATATTTAGGTTATTACGGATCCATATTCCATTTAAATTATATTTTAAGAAAGTCTACAATTAGATTATTAACATCATAATCAAGGAATTTTATCATATCAAAGCTACAATAATAATAATTGATATGACACTTAAAATACTACTGAAGCAATTTGATGCTAAAAGCAAGATCCAAGTTGAAACCGGTCGATATCAAGCACTTAAAATATCATTGAAACTTTGGGATATCGCTTAAATCCCTAAAAAAGCTCTTAAACATGGTGTTTATAATCAAATCGAAGGCCTCGACGATCTAACAAGCCCAAGATCTAAAAATTCGACTTCATTTGAGCATTCAAATATTTAAAATACATCAAATGATCAAAGGATCATGAGCCGTCGAAGTGGAGTGGTACGTTTTGCATGTATTTACAGAGACGCCACCTCCAATCTATAAATACTCATTCCTCATATGAGGGGAGCCAAGCAAGAGAGAGGAGAGAGCTCTAAAGATCCTCCAAGACAATTATGCCGCCACTGACGACCACAACCACCACGGCCACCACCGCCGCCGCTTGATCCGCTGCCAATCTCACGGCTCATGATGACTTCTACCTGATTGTTCCTCATTGCCGATTGTTCTCGATTGCCAGTAATTGTTCCTCAGATTTTACCGCATTGCTCGCATGCCATCATCTCGCTACTATCAATCGTTATATAACTGACGTTGTCACATAGGTTGTTCCTTTCATATAAATTGTAATCCCGGTATCGAGAAGATCTTGTACTCTAAAACATATACATAGGAAGGCTCTGCCAGTGATTTTTCCTCTTTTCGAGATTTTTCAAAAATTTGAGTTCACTCTTAAATACCGTGTGTGGATTTCACAACAAGGTAAAACTTTACTCTACCACAACTTTTTCTAAGACGCAACAGCTTTACCGTGGGAAATTGAACCCTTCAATCACATGAACACCCTCTTTATGGCCAATAGTAACGCCATAACAACGGAGCCTCCCGCTCAACTCCCTCACTCAAACCAATCTTGAACCAAGGACGCCAACCTTCGCCTCACTTCCGATAGCGTGACTCGTTGAAGGCGATAGAAATCTCTTTAGAAGATCGTGGTGCCAATGGAAGAGTCTCAAAATGAGATGATCCGACTTTAAGGAACACAATACTACCGCGAAAACACATTTCCCCAAGATCGATCGTTAGCCGGGGGAGGTCAAAATGCTAATTTCCTTGACGCTGAAGTTCCTCCGCGTAGAGACCGTGATGCTGATCTCCTTAACACTGCTAGTTCTACTCATCCATCACGTGCAGCTCAATCGACTGCTAATCCACCAATTATTGATGGTAGCTTGACACATTCTTGTCCTGTTGACCCCACTCATGTTATACATGCGTAAATTACGACTGCTTAATGCAAGATGAATTTCACCTTCAAGATAGAATCATCTCCTCACCGCACTATGAGGAATCTCACCTTTAGCTATTCTTCAACATCCTATTCTCGTGGGTTTCAAGCTTCAACATTGATTCCTATGATGGGGCGATCACCCATGAACACATCGACCATTACAGACTATCATTCATATTTAACGAGCCCCGATACACCGCTTTGTCGTCTTTCCGCTACCTCGCGGACAAGCTCACACTTGGTTCTACTCCCTTCCAAGGGAATCCATCCATATCTTTGACGAACTCGCCAAGATTTTTGTAGAATAGTTCATTGCAAACCGGAGGATCATTAAAGATTCCTCCCATCTCTCCGATTCGCCAAAATGAGGGTGAATCACTTAAGGAATACTTCCGAGGTTCTCCTTAGAAGCTCGCCAAATACCTAGACTCAACTATTAAGATGAGTTTTCCTTGAGGACTCCGCCTGTCCTTTTACTCACTAATGCGAGACATGGTCCGCTCATATTTTGACTTGGTTCATTGTGTGGAAGCACAAATCTCTGCTGATGAGGCTATTACTGCCAATCGCAAATAATTTGAGCAATCTACAAGAAAACATAAAAGCACTGGAATGCGACCGTCACATCAAAAGAAGCAGCGTTGATCTCCTCCACCCCATTTCAACGACGCGGAACCACCGGGAATACACGCCAAAACACATCTCATGTTAACCTCCTAATGACTATTCGAGATGAAAAAAATATCAAGTGGCATCCAATCAAACCAAATTCGAAATAGCAATATTACTTCCATCAAGTCGGGACATACTCTGGCATGCAAACAACTCAAAGAAGAAATTGAGGCTCATTGAAGGATATCTACGCCGATTTGTGAAGAATCAATCGACTCAAAAAAACATACCTCCAACTGGGGGGCAACCAGGACAATCATCACATAAATAACAAAATAATCATCAAACAGTTAGAGAAATTGAAATAATCCTAAGAGGACCAATACTATCTAATCAAGTTCTCATCATCTCAAGAGGAGTTAAAGAAGTCTCGCATCGATCATTCCATCACTTTAATGAGACTTAGAAGGAGTACATGTTCTTATCAAGATCCACTTGTCATCAAGGATCGGTGACCATGCTATAATGTTAAGAGAATTTTGATTGACAATGAGTTCTTTGATGTCTTATTTTACCCATTTTAACATGGCCCGGTTAGGAAAAGCTCCAACCCACTACAGACCATCAGACGGGTTTGATAATCACCTGCAGTAGAGGGACAATCACCCTTCCCGTTGTCCTTGGTGAATTTCTCAACAAGTGGCTCATTTAATCCAATTCATGGTGGTCAAGTCGATTCAAGATATAACGCTATCTTGGGCCCTCCAATCAATTTTCTGCAAAATACTTCAGATCATCTTAAGATGAAATTTCCAACCCCTTTGGAGTTGGAGTGGTTTGTGAAAATCAACAGATAGCACAATCATGTTATCTCAGACAAGCTCAACCACGCCCTTCTGTGACCTTCAACATCAAAGATTTTAATTTTCGAGATGAAGAAGTACCTAAAGCTTCACTGTAAGACTTGCTCTTTGTTGCATTATGATGACCAACCATTACTAGGCAAGTTGATCTCTCAACAAAGAAAAAATACATAATTTCTTGTGCAAATCAAGACATCTTCGCTTGAGTCCGACGACATGCCGGAGTCGACCAATGTGATCATGCACTCCCTCAAGATCGATCCGACATTCAAACCGATCATCCGTAAGAAGAAGTTTTGCACGACGCTTCCGTGCTATTGAGCAAGAAGTTAACAAGCTTTAGGGATTTATAATGAGAGGTACATTACCCTACATGGCTAGAAATGTTGTCATGGTTAAGAAAACAATGGAACATGGAGAATGTGTATTGATTACCGACCTTAACAAGGCTTGCCCAAAGATAGTTTTCCTCTTCCTCGAATTGATTATGATACGCGACATCAAATGCTCGCTTTTGATGCTTACTCATTACAACCAAATAAAATGAACCCAACGGATGAAGAATCTATAGCATTTCAAACATATAAAGGTTTATACTGCTACAAGTTATGCTTTGATTAAAAAATGCTGCTACCTATCAACGCCTTTATGAATAAGGTCTTTAAAGACCTACTAGCCGCACAATGGAGGTATATGTGATGACATGTTAGTGAAAAGCTTGAAGAATCACAATATTTTGACTTAGAAATATGCTTTAACCTTCTTCGACTATATAACATGAGACTCAACCCACCAAATGTACTTTTGGAGTTACGTGAAAATTTCTTGATTTATGGTAACCCACCGGATAGAGGCCAACCCCAGAAAATCAAAGCTATCAAAGATATGACTCCAAGAATATTAAGGAAGTTCAACATTTGAATGGATGAATTGTCTATCCCGCCTCTATGGGATAGATACTATTCTTTAAAATATTAAAGGGAGCTAAAAGTAATAATTTTCAATGGACCGATGAATGTTGCTGAGCCTAAGAGAGTAAGATCTCACCCCTACTATCCAAGCCTATTCAAGGAGAGATGTTATACTTATATCTCAGCTCTTCCCACGCGATAAGATTAGTTTTAGTGCGAGAAGAAAGTGGGATACAACGACCAATTTATTATGTCAAGAAATTCTCTCGATATAGAAAGTCATTATCCACTTGCGATAAGGTGGCTCGCTTTAGTTTTCTAAAAATTGGCCCATACTTCCAAGCTCACACTATCGCACATTTTCATTTACCATTAAGGTCATCCTACAAAACCGTAAGCATCCGGGAGGTTAATCAAATTAGAATTGAGAGAGTTTGATATAAATTTTCTACCTCGGTCTGCTATAAAGTCTCAAGTACTCACAGACTTTATAGTGGAATGCACCCAACTCCTGAGGAGCATTCCGCTACATGCCTTCGCCTCCCTCAATGGACCCTCTATGTTGATGGAGCTCGTGAAGTATGCAAGTGTGAATCTTACTTATTTCCCCAGAGAATTTTTAGAGTATGGACTCACTAAAATTTCTGCAACTAATAATATGGTCAATATGGCTCATGTGTGGTTGAGACTCGCCATTAACTGTGAAGCTCAAGACTTAGTGATACACACTGACTCTCAACTTGTCGCCTCCCAAGTTGAGGGAAACTTTAATGCTCATAATCCCCAGCTGGCACAATACCTCAACTTGGTAAAGTCTCTTCTTGCCCATTTCAAGACACATCAAATCATTCACATACGAGAAGAATACTGAACGCCTCACTAAGCTTGTTTCATCCGCTACTGGGATCTATTTAAGAGAAGGCATGTTGAAGAAATACATTTTTCAGTATCCAAGGGTCATGGGTAATTCAAGCAATGAGATAAAGGAACATTCGTGGATGGACCCCATCCTATCTTTTCTACAAGAAGGAACTCTTCCTGAAGACCCAACTTCTGCAATTCATCTCTGAAGACAAGCTTCAAACTTTACTATTATCGGAGGTGAACTATACAAACGAGCTTTCTCTCGACCGTATCTCAAATGTCTCTCACCTTCAGAGGCCGACACGATTAAGAGAGGTTCCACTGTGGATATGTGGAGAACACTTGAGGAAGGGCGCCGGTGCAAGGGTTCTATTGGCCTACATGAAACAAGACGCCTTGAGTTCACAAAAAAATGTTTGTGCACTCTAACCTCCCTCACATGCCACATATGAGCTCTCATCCATTCAAAGCCCGGCCTTTTGCTCAATGGGATTGATATCATGGGACCTTTTCCGAGATAAACAAGTTCATCATTTTATCATTCAACTATTTCACTAAATGGGTGGAAGTAATCGCTAAAATTACGAGGCAAATGCTAAACAAATTATTTGAAAAATATAGTATGTCGATTCGCCTTCCTACAAAGATCATCAAAATGAACCCAATTTACTGAAAAGTCACGCCCCTTTTGCAAAGATCTTCACATTCATGATGCATACAGAGACATCCTCAAACTAACGCGACCTACCAACAGACTATACTCAAAGGACTAAAACACTCGAGAAGGCCGGGGCAATGGGTTGATGAGCTTTCTAATATTTCTTTGGCTTACCGACTACATCACCCAACCGGGTGAGACACCATATAACTTGTGTTCAAAGTAAGCTATTATACCGTAGATATCGGGTTCCAAGTCCAAGAGTTCAATTATTCAATCATGATGGTAATGAAGAAAAACTCGACAAAGACTGGACCTACTCAAACTCGTGACATGGCTCTACTAATTGCTATCACCAAAGGGTAGCTCCACTTCAATAAGAGTAAAACCTCATCCCATATCTCGTGACTTGGTCTACAAAGTCTCAAGTCGCAGTAAAGGCCCTCAACGCAATAAACTCTCACCTCTTTGGGATGACCCATATGTGGTTATAGCTATGGTGAAGCCGTGAACTTTCAAGCTCAAGGATTGAGGAAAAACTTTACCTCAACTTGGAACACCGAGAATCTCCAAAATATTATCGCAATTCATCGCATAATTACCGCTTTTTATTTTGTCTCGCTTATCATTTCCTTCATGTAGTCAACCCTTAGTGGGATAAAGACTTGTTGTTGTTGTCATTTTCTTAAAACTCATATCCATGTTAAAATCGCCTTTGATTGTATCACCTTATCGAGTAATGAATTTATAGCTTTCTTCTTACAAACTTGTTTCTCTTCATTTAATCCTCCCACTTGAGAAATATACAACTCACGTTATATCTCAATCGAGCATCAATCCCAAGGGGACTTTCCACCTCTTCCATACGTGAAGTCATCAGTAAGACTGACAAACAACCTAGATAGTCAAAAGGTCCTTGGTGGACTTCTCCACCTCTTCCATACGTTAACGCCATCAAGTAAGACTTTGACAAACAACCTAGTAGGTCAAAAGGTCCTTGGTGGACTCACCTCTTCCATAACGTAGCAAGACACAAACAACCTGATAAGTCAAAATCGAGGATTCAATTCAACCTCATCCAGTTAAGCGTAATAATATTCACCAATATCCGAGTAAAAAATAAATAAGATATCATCTAAAAAAATTGATTAACATGATGATATAAGAAAGAATCAAGATTCTACATATACTAATAACAATACATAAAAAAATGCATCCTCAAGTGATACATCATACAGGATATCAACCTCCTCACCACTGGGAGATACTCCTCACTCTCACTCCTTCATCTCCAATACGAGAGTCTTATTGGTGGAGATGATCCTCAATACTACTTCCGCCATGATGCACTAAGCGGATTCCTTTTAGAACCCTGATGAAGCCCTCCTCTAAACATTGGTGCTCCAAGTCCTTCACTTCAACATCAAGAATATGATTACGAAGCTTCAACATGGTCTTCGGTGTACCGAGATAAGCCGTGAGTTCTTAAAGTCTTCCACCGCTTCAAGGAGATTTCATTTGCTTCCGCGACATTATATGCTCCTTCTAAAAGACGATTTGTAATGCTTTCTTCCGCCTGAGAGCTCTTCTCCACGCAAGTGCCTTAAGTCTTTTCTCTTCTCGAGTCTCCCCTCACCTCAATCATCATCACGAGTGCTCCACCTCCGACACGAGAGAAAGAGAAGTCGACATGTTCTAGCTCGCCGCACTGGCCACCGATCCTCCAAAGTCGCCACTTCTTTGGCTTAATACTCATCTTTCGCTCATACTCGCATATTTTATCTTCACAAATTCAGTATTCCACTCATCTAAAGCGACACCCAAATGAGCCATTTGCCCTAATGTTTGAGTTACCTATAAAAAAAAAATCGTCACAAATATTACACAAAAGAAAAGAAGAAGAAAAGAAGAAAAAAGGGAAGACAACGTACAATTCATCCGCTGACGATATATGTGATTTAACACCTCTTCAGAATGTGCGCTTCGAGAAATGAACTCCCCATCATGAGTTGAAATAGCTAAACTCGTGAGTTAACAACAACATCTTCGCAGATATCTGAAGTCACTTCAAGATGTCTTCTTTTCTTTAGGGAAGAAACATTGCCACCACCCTCGACGCTTCTTGAAAGAACCCTGAGGAGACCTTTCATCACCTTTACTTGACCTCTTTAGTGGAAAAGAATGAGATCTCCCCGCCTGATGGAAAGGCCAACCTGAACATTCTATCTTCAACTATATTTCAATGTGACGTAACTCATGCCGCAAGCTTCCTACATCGAGATATTAAGAGTTGTTAAGATCTCATTCTACATCAATGGATCCGAAGGTCATTCAATCTTCCTCATCTCTCCGGGAAGGCCCCACTCATTTTTTCACAAAGAAGAATCCATTAGACCAATTTTTAGGCGGATCTCTAAAATTCTATCCAATTCTTTATAGCAGATAAGAAACATCCTTGAGCATGTGAATCTGATTCGGCAAGTATGTGATGCAAAGTAACACCACGCTCTCGAAGAAAAGACCGATGACCACTAAAGCGAAATGAAAATTGTGACAAAGCTACACCACATGTTTTGAAGATCTCAATCAACTCGGAGCTAAAGAGAATCGCGATCGACGAAGAATCATCTCGAAAAGCAGTGAAGTATCCGGAGGTGAACGAGCTCGATCAGACCTCTTGGCAACAATAGCCACCAACTCATTAGGAAATGAAATTTCTTACGGAATACCATTAAACTATCTGATGACAAGAGATGGTATATCGTCACGTAGATGTCATATGGGTTATCCTCCCATCACCTGAAAATACATAATGAATAAGTAAAAAGGGGAGAAATGACAAAATCGAAAAATCGAAAATTTTGTGAAGCTACTCACATACATACTTGGGCATACCCACCGACTCATTCTCGATGACTTTGATTTTTAACTACGATCGGCGAAAGGACATGCATATATATGAGATCAAAAGAAAAGGGGAAAGAGCGAGAAACTATTCCTCCCCAATGATGCTCGAAATTACGCCAAACTTTAGTCGTTCAAATGACTCTAATTACGCTTCCCACCATCTTGGCAATTATCGGTCATTGAACCATCCATCAGTTTGAAGAAATCCAATTTCTCCTTTTTGATGCCTCAAACCCGGTCGGTCAGGAGGTCGGTTGACACCTCTTTCGAGGGAAAATTGGAGCCTTGCGGAAATCGGGTCTTGATACCTCGAGCGGTCGGACGGCGAGTCGATTGACACCTCTTTCAAGGGAAAACTAGAGCCGTATGAACTACAGTGTGATCGCTCAAACGGTCAGGTCAGTTGACACCTCTTTCGAGCGGAGCCTTGATGTATGATACGGCGCTCAGCCTC
Organism: Cymbidium sinense; assembly: GCA_021442155.1. NCBI lineage: Eukaryota > Viridiplantae > Streptophyta > Magnoliopsida > Asparagales > Orchidaceae > Cymbidium > Cymbidium sinense. Next base: position 11,428,784 of record CM038216.1, on the reverse strand, counting down.
GACGACCCTCTCAAGAAGAAGAAATCTTAGAGTGTTGAAGAAGTGTGCCTCCTCCCGAGGGATTTTATAGACCACTTATAGGGGCAAAGGGTAAAATTATAGCAGTCAAAATGCCGTTTGGTCCCAGCGCCATACCAGCATATCGCGCTGGCGGTGCATCGTGACCCTCACCACCGCGCCCGACATACGATGCCGCCGCATGTGACCCGCTCGCCCTATACCGCCCGACCCGCCGCCGCGTCGGATTCTGCCGACGAGACCCGTCCTGGCGACAGCGCCGACCCGCGACCCGTCAGTTCATGACCTTGCCGTGATTCTCGAACCGTATTCCTGCGCGCCCGGCAGCATGGCGCCCGTGCTGCTTCATGCGCTTCCCGAGCTCTCGCTCGTAAGCTCGAAATTGTAATGAAATCTCGTGCAGCATACTTTATCATTGTAGCGCTTTACATATAATATCATATTGTGCTCCCATGAAGATCTGTTCTCAAAATATGTGGTTAATGGATGCTCAAATTTCATTAAAGAATTTGCTATCTTTGTATTTGACATATATATATTTTTGGATGATTGAAATAATGATATCCAAAATAGGAACGATATGACACTTAAAATACTACTTAGACGAATCTTGATGCTAAAAGCAAGATCCTAAGTTGGAAACTATCGAGCACTTAAAATATCATTGGAAACTTTGGGATATCGGTTAAATCCCAAAAGCTCTTAAACATGGAGTGTTTATAGTCAAATCGGCGTCTCGGCCGGATCTAAGAAGCCCAAGATCTCAAAATTCCGACTTCATTTGAGAATTCAAATATTTAAAATACATCAAATGATCAAAGGGATCATTGAGCCGTCAGATGAAGTGGGTAGTGCGGTTTTGCGTGTTCTGAGGCACTCTCCAATCTATAAATAGCCTCATTCCTCATATGAGGGGAGCAAGAGAGGAGAGAGCTCTAAAGATCCTCAAACCTGTCGTCGCCACTCGGGCCGACCCGCGTCAGCCGTCGACCGCCATTGATCGCTTCGCCATCGTCGGTCTCCATCGCATGACTTCATTGCACGCATTCGCGATTGTTCCCGCATTTCGCGGTAATTGTTCGATTTACCGGTGATTGCTCGCATTTGTCATCATCTGGTACCATTACTATTACAACGATCGTTATATGTTTGTTCCTTTCTCGTATATAATTACGTAATCCGTTGTCGAAGATCTTGTACTTTGAAATAGATACATAGTGGAAGCTTTTTTTGGGCTAGGCGTGGTTTTCCTCTTTTGAGATTTTCCATAAAACTTCGGAGTTTTATTGTTCACTCTTTAAATACACTGTGTGTGTTTGGATTTCAATAAGCTAAAGGCGAAAATTTTTACTCTACCGCAACTAGTTTTCTAGCACACAACAATAATAATATAAAGATTTATAAGATTTATTTAAAAATATTTAATTCTGACATAGTAGCATTGTAGGACATAGTGATTTTTATAATGATTGCAGTGTAGAGTTTTTGATGATTGTGATTTATCAGTAGTAGCATTGCTGACGATGGTCGCATTAGCCTTACTGATAATGTTGAGCATCGATGTAGTATTAATAGTGAGCATCATTCTTACTAGCATTGATGGGTGTCGATGTTGAAGATGATGATTAGTATCAGCCTTAGTGGAGGGAGAGGCGTCAGGTGCTAGCAGATGGTACTACATATTATCAGGATTTTGACCAACAATCAAAATACTTTAAGAATAGTTTGTGTTGATCTTTCTTGACCTTGTACTGCTACTAGACATCTTAATACATTAATAATGTCAAAATTGAGCAAGGTCGGACTTATTAAAAAATTATTTTTGAGAAAGCTAAAATTGGACGGATGCGGGCAAAAAAGTTAGTCCATGAAACTAGAATTAGGTTAAGATCTTGGAATATAGGTACTCTTACAGGTAAATTAATGGAATTAATAGATATTATGATTCATAGAAAGATAAATATTTTATATGTCAAGAAACTAAATGGGTTGGTGAGAAAGAGGAGATTGATAGGTTTTAAACTTTAGTATTAGGTGAAAGTCGACTAGAAATTGTGTGTATATTATATAGATAAAAGTTTGAAGGATAATGTTATAAGTATTAATAGATGTGGAGATAAATTATAGTTTTAAAGATTATTGTTGATCTTAAGATGTTATAAGTATACATGCTACTCAGTAGGTTTGGAGGTAAGCAAGAAAAATTTTAGAATGAATTAGAGGATTAATACAAAGATACATCTTGAAGAAAAATATTTATTGGGGAGATTTAAATGAAGTTGGTAGAGTGGTAGAAGATTTTAAAAGTATTCTTGGTTATGGATTTGGAGTGAGTAATGAAGAAGGTATATATTAGATTTTCTTAAATTATGATTTTATAGTTCTTAATATTTTATTTAAGAAAAGAGATGAAAATATTATTACTTATAAAAATGGATCTAGTAAAACACGATTGATTATTTTTGATAAGAAAAAACATCGTTTAGATTGTAAAGATTCATTATTCAGTGAAATTTTAAGTCTGCATCTATTAGTTTTAGATTTTAAGATGAAATGTTGTAAGAAAAATAAACTAAATTATTGTCCAGGATTAGATGGGGCTTAAAGAAGAAACAAATAAAAATATTTTTAAAAGCATTCTGAGAGTTGGGATGTTCATAAACGTTATGTGAGAAAAAATATCAAGTGAAATTAAGAGTTCTTAAAGATGTCTTTGAATCAAAAGGAAAATTCTTTAATAAAATAGTTGGTGGTGGGTCTGCGAAAAGATAAATAAGAAAGCATTGTTATAAACTTGATTTAGATAAAACTTCGAGAATTGGGAAAGATATAAAATGGCGCGTAGAGATTAGAAAGCTATATGATAAAAATTTAACTTTAGTGATTTATACTGATATATTGATCTGAAAGATGTATGTATAAGTTAAACCAAAGAGATAGGAGAAGTAAATACATAATTTGAGGGTATTAAGGATGAAAATAATAAAGTCTTCTTAGAAAAGATATTGAAAATAGGTGGATGAGGTATTTTAATAAACTTTCAATGAAGGCTACGATCGATTGATTTTAGCAAATACTAAACAAAATAAATTTCATTTTTTATTCGTGTAATCACGAAGTTAGTGAAGCTTTAAAGAAAATGAAATGTAAAAGCTGACAGGATAATATTCCAATAGAAGTGTGGAAATGTTTAGGAGATCAGAATTTCTTGGCTTACAAATCTTTTAATGTTATTTTAAAGACTAGCAGATGCAGATGAGTGGAGAAAAAGTTTGTTGGTTCTATATTTAAGAATAAAGGTGATACAAGTGTGCAAATTATAGAGGAATTAAGTTAATGTCATACATTAAAATTATGGGAGAGTAATTGAGCATAGGTTACGATGTGATCTGAAGTTTCTCCTGTCGGTTTGGTTTCATGCCGTAGATCTACTATGGATGCTATACATTTGTTAAGAGGTTTGATGGAGAAGCATAGAGAAAATAAGAAGGATCTACATATGATATTTATTGATTTAAAGAAAGCTTATGATAAAGTCTCGAGATGTTCTTTGGAGAGTTCTAGAACAAAAGAAGTTAATATTGGTTATATAGTCATTAAGGATATGTATACTAGAGTTTGTTACTTGTGTCCAAACACAAGGAGGATTGACAAAATATTTTCTTATTTCATTGGATTACATCAAGGATCAACATTAAGCCCTTATCTTTTTTACTTTAGTTATGGATGTTCTTACGAGGCATTTACAAGAAGATGTACCTTGGTGTATGCTTTTGATGACATCCTTCTTGTTGATAAGACTAGAGAGTCCAACGAAACTTGAATTATGGAGGTCAACTTTAGAGTCTAAAGGTTTTCGTTTAAGTAGATCTAAAGCGAATATATGGAGTGTAATTTTAGTTATGAAGTTTTAGTATTAGTCTTTGTGACTTTAGGTGATCAAGTCATTAATAAGAGTGGCTTGTGATATTTAGGCTATTGTTCAAAATGATGGTGAAATAGATGGAGATGTTATTAGTAAATTCAAGTTGGATGGTTGAAGTGGAGAATGCATCATCTATTATGTGATAGAAAAATTCCACTTAAACTTAAGAAAAATTTTATAAAATGGTGGTAAGACCTTGATGATTTATAGTGCGAATGTTGTAATAAAAAACATAAGACTAAGTTAAGTGTTACAGAGATGAGGATGCTCAGGTGGATGAGTGGCTTTACCCTTAGATAGAATGCAAAATGAGTATGTTGGAAAAAGTTGGGTAGCTCCTAAGATTAGGGAGAATTCGAAATGGTTTGGAAAGCGTCGTCAGATGACGATTAGGAGAGTAGATGCATTAGATTTCTTATGTTAAGAAAGGTAGAGTGACCAAGACTTGGTTAAGATGTATAAAATGATCTTGGTATCTTGAATTAAATGAGAATTTAACACATAATAGGACCATGGGAGAAGGATTCATGTACCACTAGTGGGATTAAGGCTTGTTGTTGTTGTTGTTGTTGTTGTTATTGTTGAGAAAGCTAAAATTGGCTTTAATTCGAAGTTTTTTTTAAAGAGAAATCAGGGCTAAAATCCATCTTAGTTAACCGATTTGTGTTCAAAAATTAATTGAGAAGCTGATTTTGTTAATCAAATTTTCAAATAACATAATTTATCATTAATTTTTTTTAAAAAAAAAGCTTAATTTTATTGCTTAATCTTAGTAGAATGAAAAGAAATCTACCATTATCATACATCAAAGCATAACATGCAATAATGGCTTTGAAACAACTCAAACAATCATTCTTCTTAAATAACTCTGCCATGCTAGAAAGTAATCATTTTATTTTTGGAACATTTACATACATAACACACAATTCTTATATATCTAACATCTAAACTTTCATATTTATCAAAATAGCACATAAATCATTAATATTATATACAAAAAAACACCATCATTAACCTTTTCAAGCATAGAAAAACTGATACATATGTAAATATCAAACTTATAACTTCAGTGCAAAAACAACCATAACCAATTAAGTTGAAGAACAAAAACTACAAAGAAACAACTTCTGTATTAACAATTCAATCCATACTCTTGGCTGGAAACTCAACACTAGCATTCACTGAATTGTAGCAAATAGAACTTCAGTATCAGCAGAAAGTAGATTTAAAGTAAGCACACAAGATAATAACAACTTTCATAAAATGACAGTGAAAGCAAAAGTCATAAGTTTTGGGGAAATTGACAGAAGAGAAAACTACATAGAAAACATTTATCAGTTTCTTCACAATATTACAACAAAAGATCTTAAATTGCTGAAAACTGTACAATGCTTCATGTCAATCAGATTCATTTCACAAAAAGCAACAAGAAGCTGATAAATAGCAAAGCAAGAGCTAACCAAAGAGAACCTGTGTACTGGAGGGTGTCAGATCACAGAAGGTAGGTGGAACATCTATTTCGCTCCACCGAATTGAGAAGCTCGATTTCATATAATTAACACCAGATACAACAGACCTTTCCCTCTGCACAAAACCGATAGCTACATGAAGGCCTCGGCCAACAACATAGATTGTCCAACCATTAGCACTGACAGAAAAAGGCTTTCTTATTCTTTCTGGCACAGAAGAACCCTCAACAGTTACCCATGAATCAGATTCTGTATCATAAACCTTAACTCTCATCCCTTCATGCTCAGAAATAACGAAAAGATGTCCATCCAGAATCACACTTAAGCCTGTCCACCCTTCCCGCATTCCGGCAGCCATAGACTCCCAGGTATCTGTCTTTGGATCATAAACCTGCCCCCTTGGAGAAGACAAGAATGGCCAGACCCATCCTTCCGTGACATAAAGCTTTCCATCAAGCACAGCAGAGTCATAGGAAGACATATTGGTCAGCATCCTTGCAACTGGACGCCAGGTCCCATTAGCTGGATCAAAGACCTCAGCAGAATCAAGCTCATATTGGTCAGTACTAAAACCACCAGCAACGTAAACCATTCCATCAATCACCCCACCTGCAAAGAACGATCGTGGCGTGTGCATTCTTGTCATGACAGCCCACCGATTTCTACACACTTCAAATTTCAGTACCAAATGGAGAGGGCAGTCCATATCTGAAACAATCCCTCCACAAACCAAAAGAGAAGAATCTTGTGGAATTGCAACACAGCCAAATCCATGAGGGCAAACACGATCTCGGCATGGCATTGCTGGAATTGTGTGCCAACAGAGGTGGGTCAGGTCCAGAACCTGCCATTGGATACGGCCATTACAGCGATGGAATGCAAAAGTAAACAGGAAGGGGCTGCTGAAGCCAAGAGCTCTCCTTTGTGTAAAGAAATGCTCCTTCCTCGCAAGGATATGTCGCCACCGCCGGCACACAGCACGGCAGGTCGAGTGTAAGTCCAGGGGCAGACGGAGAAGGCAAGTGAGGGCAATATCATCAGGAAGACCAGGGATTAGGGGCCCTAATTCAAGTGTTGACATGGAATCCGATGGATATGGACGAAGTGGTGTCATTTGTAGTCTAAATTTGGGAGATAGCCTCATCTGAGTATCTCCAAGCTTGTGAACTGGGGATTGATGGGATGAAACTCTAACCCTTTGCATGCTTCCCACTCGATTAAGAAGATGACGAGAACCAAAGAAGAAAACACTATTGAAGACCTAAATCTTCTCACTTTGTCTTGTGTTCTACAAATTTATTTGTCTGTTTAATAGTTGCTGGATATGGACGACTCCAAAATTCAGAAACCCTATCTCAAATAAAAGACAGAAGAAGTTGCTTTTTTTTATAATTGGGGGACCTAATCTTCCTCGTTACTGCTATAATTGGGAAGAACACATTAATCACAAAGCTCAAATTAGCACTCTACCTTTCGCTTTTGATTCAGAATGCGGCATAGACGATACAACAGAAGAATTCAAAAGGAGTGCTTGCAACATGTCGCATAAAAATCAGAACTTTGATGTTACCTCGTAGAAAGATGATCAAACAGAGGGACCCTCAAAAACCTTGCAATCGAGCAAGATGAACTCCAAGAAGCTCATTTTCATGGCCAAACAACTCGCCATAACCGATTCAAGGAAACTTCTGGTTCCGGGCTCTCATCCGTTCTCTTCTTTCCTCTTCTTTCCTCTTCTCTACTAGTCTTCGGGCTAGGGTCTTATTTTTTATTTTTTTATTTTTAACTTGCTGTCTATTGTTCACATCTGTGAGTGTAATATATTATATAAATAATCAGGTTTTGATAAGATTCAAATCAGTTAAATTTCACTTTTATAAATTACAAGAGCAATTATACAAAACACCTAAAAAATTCATACATTTGTTTATATCATCATAAAATTGAGAATTTTTAAGAAAATTAAAAAATAAAATTTAAGATTTTATTGTAATTTGTAATATTTAAATGATAAATTAAAAGTTAAAAATAAAATAAAATTAATTAAAATTTAATGTTATGTATAAAATTACCCCCAAAATAAAAAATATTTTCTTCAAAGAAATGTTTCTTGAAACGACATATTTTAAAATTTTAAAAATTTATATTTAAAAATAAATATGTCCCAAATAACTTCTAATTCAACTTATTATGACAATAAGTATGAACTCTGTTAACAACTAATTAAACCGATCAATAAAAGTGTGTTAAGCACTTAGATCGTGCTATTAAAATAACGATTAAATCAATTAATAATGTTTTTGTCGAAATGGTGATTAATTGCTTTTATTTTTATTTATTTTATTTGAATTAAAATTGATAGGTAAGCTAGTAAATAATCATTAGCGCTATTTTTTAATTCAGCATAATCATGTGGTATTTATAATGTGTATTGTTATTAATTCTTACCGATTAGAACTAACAAAATTTAAATTATGTAATTACTTCAATAATTATGTCATAATTGATCAATTAATTAAATAATTATTATTATTGTTTACGATGCATGCAATAATTATGCAAGTTTATTATATTTATTTACTTCTTGATAATTTTATATTTAATTATCGGAAGATTTACTTGCTTATAATTTGAATTTTTATTTATAAAATAAGCAAATAATTTTTAAAATTGATATGACACTGAAAATTCTACAATTGACAAATCTTGATGTCAGCAGTTGATCCCATTAAAAGCTAGTGAGATCAATCTTTAAGATATCATTAAACTTTAGGATATCGGTTAAATCCTTAAATAGCTCTCAAATATGAAGTGTTTATAATCAAATCGGCGTCTCGGCCAATCCAAAGCCCAAGATATTACAATTACTTCATTTGAGCATTCAAATACTTAAAATACATCAAATGATCAAAGGAATCATTGAGCCGTCGATGAAGTGGAGTGGTTGGTTTATATTCTGAGCGCCACTCTCCCGTCATAAATAGTCTCTCATTACTCGTATGAGAGGAGCAAATAGAGAGAGGCTCTAAAACTTGAAAATCCATCGGCATAATCATGCGCCACTTTCGGCGTCAACCACCCCGTTAGTTCTACCCGCCATATCGGTATGATCCCGCCGTCGATCCGTCGGTCTCCATCATGATGACCTTCATCGATGTTCCCGTTGTTCACCATCACTGCTACCACTTGCTTACATTCTCAGCGTGTATATATGTTGTTTTCGATTTTGGGATTCCCATTATCAGCCCTTCTCATACACAATTATATTATCGGGAAAACTTGTACTCCAAAACAAATATATAGTGGAAGCTTTTTACTGGACTAGGCCCCGTGATTTTTTTTCCTCCTTTCGAGATTTTTCACGTAAAAATTCTGGAGTTTTCTTGTTCACTCTTTAAATACCTGTGTGTGTGTGATGGATTTCCTTCTACAAGCGTAGTAAACTTTCACTTTACCGCTGGTTTTCTAGCCGCACAGTTTGGCGTGATGCGTGACTAATTCCTATCATTTCATCTTGTATGGCAACCAAATTTTCCAACAAGATCAAAACCACCATCGAGGTGGAGCATTCAGCTTTAAGGGATGGCGAAGAATGAAGATTCATCAAACTTAGTTCCTTCAAATTACATTTGGGGGCAACTCTTAATCTCAAAAGATTATCCAAATCAATATTACGGATATCTAATTAATTATCGGGTTAGAGAAGCAAGTCTGATATGAAAAGACAAAGGTTAATGAGCAACTTTGGGCTACAATCACAAACGAATGTTTTGATTCGACCTCTTCCATCTGAGGTTAATGCCATCAGTAATACTTTTGACAAACAACCTCGGATGGGTCAAAATCTCAGTTCAATTGATCTCTTCCATGCTGAGTTAAGCGTCGCCGAAGACTTCGACAAACAACTTTAGGATAGGTCAAAAGTCGCGGTGGACTTCCGTCCTCTTCCATACAGGTTAATGTCGCCGGGTAACACCAACAAACAACCCCGGATAGGTCAAAATCCTCGCTTGATTAAACCTCTTCCATGCAGGTTGCGTCATCGGGTAGCTGTATGACGAAACAACCTCAGATGGGTCGAAATCCGGCGGTTCAATTCAACACAGTTAACGCGTCGGTAGGTTGTATCATTGTGGCTGCACTAACGAACAACCTACCGAATAAATCAAAAATCACCGTATTCAATGCAACCTCTTCCTGCAAGCGTCGCCAGTTAACGCATCCGCCAAGTCGACATTTGACAAACAACCCTAGGATAGGTCAAAAGGTCCTTGGTGGACTTCCCGGCCTCTTCCACACGTTAACTTCATGGGTAACACTCACGAAAACAATCTCGGATAGGTCAAAATCCTTGGCGGATTCGACATCTTCCAAAGCAGGTTGCGTCGCCGGGTAACACTGACAACCTGGATAGGTCAAAATTCGGTGGATTCAATTCAATCTCTTCCAGTTAACTTATCGGCAAAGACTCGACAACAAGGATAGGTCAAAAGGTCCTTGGTGGACTTCCCATAACCTCTTCCACGCAAGTTAACGTCATCGGGTAACACTCTGACAAACAACCTTGGATGGGTCAAAATCCTCAGCGGATTCAATTGAACCTCTTCCACATCATCGGGTAACATTATGATAAACAGATGGGTGGGATTGATTCAACACTTCATGCCGGGTAACACTCGATAAACAACCTCGGATGGGTCAAAATCTCGGATTCAATTCAACCTCTTCCATACAGTTGCGCCATTGACTCGATAAACAACCAGATATGTCAAAGGTCCGGTGGACTTCCCTCTTCTTCCGCAGTTAACGCGTCATGTAACACTCTGACAAACAACCTCGGATGGGTCAAAATCCTCAACAGATTCAATTCAACCTCTCCACACAGGTTAACGTCATTGGGTTAACGTCATTGAGTCACACTTTGACAAACAACTTCGGATAGGTTAAAAATCATCACCATTGCCGGCAATCTCCGTCGGTCACCACCATCGTTGTCGGTCATCCCCAAAACCGATTTCCACCGATTCTGATTGCCATTCGCTTGGCCACCCCATGTTGCCAACCGTCGGCCGCCATAACTTCGGCGACTATCATGCCGGTCTGGCCGCTTGTCATCATATGCCATCGCCCGACCATGTAGTAATCTCATTTGGTCATCACCATGTTCGCGGTCATCCCGTCACCTAGCGTTAGTATACCGTCGATTGTCGCTAGTTGCCTGACCCCCCAACCGCAATCGCAGTCGCATACCATCCGTCGCCGTATTTTCGCCGTAAGCGGTCATCCCTGCGACCATCGTGCTTATCGCCGTCATCACCATAAGTAATGTCATCTCGCCATTCGGCCTTGATCGCCATCACCGATTACTTGCTGGCCACCGTCGTGGCCAATTTTGTGGCCGGTCATATGATCGCTGCGTGCCATCGTAATCTTCACGCATCCACCATTCTTGTCCCCTACTAACGGCGTCATTTACCACCACGCAATTGCCTTTCTGGTACCCAATTGCTGACCCGTCGGTCCGCCGCCATTCAGATCCCGGTCATCGTCGACCATCGCCGATCTTGCCGGTCCATATGGCGGTCATCGCTACGGCGCCCGGTCGCCACTATCATTACCGCGTAGGTTACCGCTGATCACCCCCATCGGCCAATACCAGTCGCTGACTGACGCCCGGTCGCCACCGTGACTATTGCGATGGCTGCCGCGGACCACCTTTGTGCCACCGCGTTAGGTCGCACCGCGTCATTCTGGTTGGATGCCAGGCCACCGTGGCCAACCATTTGTCTGGTCGCATTGCACGTTGATTCTGCTGGCACCGTCATTTATTAACCTGTCGGTCTACGGTCGGTCGCCGATCACCGGTCCGCGCACTGTCGCCGGCCACCATCGTCGGGCATCGCCATCAACCCCCATCTCCGGTTATCGTCACCGATGATCGCCTCCGAACTCGGACGGTCCGACGAGTATAGTTGATGCCTCTTTCGAGGAAAAAAGCGCGAACCGGCGATATGCAGGGCCTTGATCACCAAACCCGGTCGGTCGGCGGTTGATACCTCTTCGAGGGAAAACAACAACGGCATATCGCCTTGATCACCTCAACGGTCGGTCAGCGAGGCGGTTCGCCTCTTCGAGGGAAGCAGAACAATGGCGTATCTGCGGCGCGGTGCATCGAACCGGTTGATCGACAAGAGCGGTTGGCCTCTTTGAGAAAAGCGGAGCCTCGCCATATGAACTACAGACGCCATCGCCTCAACCCGGTCGGTCGGACAAGAGCGGTTAGCCTCTTTCGAGGGAAAATCGGGCCCTGCCGTATGAACTACGGACCGATCTCAAGCGACCTTCTCTCAAGAAGAAGAGGAACATTAGAGCATATGAGAGTTGTGTCTCCTTACTTGACCATAAGGGGTTTTATAGATCCCATAGGGAAAGAGAGAATAAATTAAAAAAAACCCCCTCTATTCATTATGACATTTAATTTTAAAAAAAAAAATCCTCTATTCATTGTGACATTTAATTAAAAAAAACCCTCTATTCATTATGACATTTAATTAAAAAAAACCATCTCTTTATTATGATATTTATTTAAAAAAAAAACCCTTTTCCTCATTATTACATTTAATTAGAAAAAAAAATTTCAGATATTTTTGGATGAATTAGAATAATTTCATCCAAAAATAGGGGAGAAACTGATATGACACTAAAAATTCTACTAGTCGAAGCATGAATCTTGATGTCAAAAGCAAGTTGATCCTCAGTTGAAATTAGTCGAGATCAAGCACTTAAGATATCATTAGAAACTTTGGGATATCAGTTAAATCCCAAACAGCTCTCAAATATGAATTGTTTATAATCAAATCGAACGTCTCGACGAGCCGAATCCAACAAGCTCAAGATATTACAATTCCGACTTCATTTGGGCATTCAAATACTTAAAATACATCAAATGATCAAATGAATCATTCTGAGCCGTCTAATGAAGTGGAGTGGTTGGATTGCATGTATTCTGAGACCTCCTCCATCTATAAATAGTCTCATTACTCATATGAGAGAAGACCAAGCAAGAGAGAGGAGAACTCTAAAGCTTGAAAATCCTTGAGCATAATCATGCCACCGACGATCATGTCGCGTTGGTTTACCAAGCCGTCATTACCGTGATCCTGTGCGTCGATCTCCATCGGTCTCCATCATGATGACCTTCATCATCGATGGTTGTTCCCATGTTCACCATAATCTACTACCAACCTTACTTGAACATGACTATATATGGTCATATTGCGATTTTGGGATTCCCATTATCAGCCCTTCTCATATACAATTATGTAATCCTGTTATCGGGAAAACTTGTACTTCAAAACAAATATATAGTGGAAGCTTTTTACTGGGCTAGGCCCCATGATTTTTTTCCCTCCTTTCGAGATTTTTCACATAAAAATTCTGGAGTTTTCTTGTTCACTCTTTAAATATCTGTGTGTCTTTGGATTTTTACTACGAAATTTCTACTCTACCACGGTTTTCTAGCCTTAATAAAATATATATTTAGTGTGCTATGATGAAATAATTGAAAATTTAATGAAAATGAGAAATATGATTACAAACATTATGTTTATCAAGATTCAAATGATATTATTATAAATAAGAGTAATTGAATCAGAATTTTATAAACAAAAAAAAAGTCTGATGATATGTGTGTAATTTTCATATATATATATATATATATATATATATATATATATATATATATATATATATATATATATATATATATATATATATATATATATATATATATATATATATATATATATATATATACCGCGTATGTATGTAAATCCCCATATATATATGATATGACACTTAAAATATTAGTAGTCGAAGCACGAATCTTGATGTTAAAAGTAAGCTGATCCGAAGTTGAAACTGGTCGAGATCAAGCTCTCAAAATATCCTAGGAAACTTTGGGATATCAGTTAAATACCTAAATAGCTCTCAAATATGAAGTGTTTATAGTCAAATCGAGCGTCTCGATGAGCCGGTTCCAACAAGACAAAGATCTTACAATTCTAATTTCATTTGGGCATTCAAATGCATGAAATACATCAAATGATCAAGGGGATCATTTTGAGCCGTCTGATGAAGTGGAGTGGCGGGTTTTGCATGCATTTACAAAGCCACTCCCAATCTATAAAAGCTCTTCATTATGAGGGGAGGCCAAGGGAAGGAGAAGGAGGGCAAGCAGAGAGAGGAGATCCTCTAAAACAATCGTGCCGCACTTTCGGCGTCGTCGAACCATCGCCCGCCGGCCATCGTGATCCTGGCCGTCGTTGACCATTGTTGTTGCGGTCATAACATCTTGTCGCAACTTCGTCTTAACATTGCCAACTTATCGTCCAACATCGACGTCGTCAACTTTATCATTCAATACATTAGCGTTGTCCACTTCTCACATCTGATTAACCCGTGTCGGGAAGATCTTGTACTCACGAAGCAGGATATATAGTGGAAGCTTTTTATTGGGCTAGGCCAGTGGTTTTCCCTCTTTTTAGGTTTTCGTAAAATTGCAGTTTTATTATTAGCTCTTTACATACACGTGTGTGTCTTTGGACTCCCCAAAGCTAAAGGCGTAAACTTTTACTCTACTGTGGTTTTCTAGCAAAGTTTGGCGTAGATGCTGGGAATCAAACCCTTCAATCACGGTTCTTTTGAACACCCCGTTATGGCCATAGGTAGCGCAACAACAGCGGGCCTCCCGCTCAACTCCGTCACTCTCGAAACCAATCCTTGAACCAACCTTACGCCACTTCTACGATGCGTGACCACGCCGGTGAAGGTGTGGCGACAATCTTTAGAAGATGCGCGTAGAATGGAAGAATCTCAAAATGAGATGATCCAACTTTTGCGAGGAACACAACAACCACTACAGCGAAAAACACATCTCCCCCAAGATCGATCGGTAGTCGGGAGAGGTCAAAATGCTAATCTCCTTGATGCTGAAGTTCCTCCGGTAGAGGCGATGGAACTTCTCGACTGCGCAAGTTCTCTCATCCATCGCAGCGACTCAACGTAATCCACCAATCATTGCTGGTAGACACATTCTCATCCTGTTGACCCCACTCGTCATGTTATACGTGCAGAATTATGATGCTTAATGCAAGATGAATTTCACCTCCAAGATAGAAATCATCTTCCCCTCACCGCGGCTATGAGGAATCCACCTTTACGGCTATTCTCCGACATCTATTCCCATTGGTTTCAAGCTTTGAACATTGATTCATATGATGGGCGTGACCACATGAACATCGACCATTCTGACTATCATGCATATCCAACGAGCTCGATACCACCTTTGTCAAGTCTTTCCGATTACCCTCGAGGACAAGCTGACTTGGTTTTACTCCCTTCGAGGGAATCCATACCTTTGGAACTTCGCCAAGATTTTTGTAGAGCAGGTTCATTGCAAACCGGAGGATCATTAAAGATTCCTCCCATCTCTCATTCGTCAAAAGCGAGGAATCACTTAATAGAATACTTCGGTTCTCCTTAGAAGCACGCCAAATACCTAGAAGTAGACGAGACTATTAAGAGGAGTTTTCTCGAGGACTCCTGGGCCTTTTACTCACTAATGAGGTCCTCATATGCAGACTTGGTTCATCGTGTGGAAGCACAAATCTGTGCTGATGAGGCTATTACCGCCCATCGCAAATAATTTGAGCAATCTACAGAAAAATGTAAAAGCACCCTGTGAATGCGGACGATCCCTATCAAAAGAAGCAATAAAGGCCGTGATCTCCCTCCATCCCCATATCAACGAGAACCACTAAAAAGGAATACACGCTGCTGAACACATCTCGTGTTAACCTTCTAATGGCTATTCGAGATGAAGAAAATATCAAGTGGCCGCATCCACTGAAACCAAATTCAGGAAATCAAGAGCAATATTGTCACTTCCATCGAAGTCGTGGACATACTACCGAGGCATGCAAACAACTCAAAGAAGAAATTGAGAGGCTCATTCAGCAAGGATATCTACGTCGATTTGTGAAGAATCAATCGACTCAAACAAACATACCTCCAAGGGGCAACCGTGACAATCATCACGTAAACAACAAAATAATCATCAAACATTGGAGAAATTGAAACAATTGGAGGACCAATACTATCTAATCAAGTTCTCATTACCATCTCAAGAGCGAGTTAAAGAAGTCTGCATGATCATTCCATCACTTTTAATGACTCGACTTAAGGAGTACATGTTCCTCATCAAGATCCACTTGTCATCAACGCAGGAATCGGTGACCCATGCTATAATGTTAAGAGAATTTTGATTGACAATGGGAGTTCTGATGTCTTATTTTACTCACATTTCTTAACATGGGCCGTTAGGGAAAAGCTCCAACCAGTAGACCATTATACGTTTGATAATCGCCTGCAGAGTAGAGGGACAATCACTCTTTGTCCTTGGTGAATTTCTCGACAAGTGACTCATTTAATCCAATTCATGGTGGTCAAGTCGATTCGATATAACGCCATATCTTTGGAATCCCCTCCAATCAATTTTCTGCTCACTTCGATCTCTCATCTTAAGATGAAGTTTCCAACCCGCCGGAGTTGTGGAAAATCAATGATATAACAGAATCATGTTATCGCAGTGCCCAACCACGCCTTTCTATGACCTTCAAAGATCAAGATTTTAATTTTCGAGATGAAGAAGTACCCCAAAGCTTCATGAAGACTTGCTCTCTTGTATTATCGATGACCAACCACTACGCACAAGTGGGATCCATGCTCAAGAACAAAGGAAAAATATATACTTCTTGCAGAATCAAGACATCTTCGCTGAGTCCACGGATATGCCGGGTTGACCCAATGTAATCATGCACTCCCTCAAGATCGATCCAACATATTCAAACCGATCATCCAAGAAGTTTTGCACCGATCGCTCCGTGCTATTGAACAAGAAGTTAACAAGCTTCTAGCTGGATTCATAATGAGAGGTACATTACCCTACATGGCTAGCAATGTTGTCATGGTTAAGAAAACAAATGGAACATGGAGAATGTGTATTGATTACACGACCTCAACAAAGCTTGCCCAAAAGATAGTTTTCCTTCCTCGAATCGATCAATGGTTGATGCCCTGACATCAAATGCTCTTTTTGATACTCGTTACAACCAAATAAATAAAACCCAACGGATGAAGAAGCTACATCATTTCAAACATATAAAGGTTTATACTATTACCAAGTTATGCCATTTGATTAAAAATCTGCTACCTATCAACGCTTTATGAATAAGGTCTTTAAAGACCTACTAGGCCGCATGACAATGGAGGTATATGTGGATGACATGTTAGTGAAAAGCTTGAAGAATCACAACATATTTTCTTAGAAATATGCTTTAACCTTCTTCGACGTTATAACATGACTCAACCCGACCAAATGTGCTTTTGGGGTTACGTGAAAATTCTTGGATTTATGGTAACCCACCGGGATGATAGAGGCCAACCCCGAAAAAATCAAAGCTCTCAAAAATATGACTTCCCAAGAATATTAAGGAAGTTCAACGCTTTGAATGGACGAATTGTCGTTATCCTTCCTAGCCCGCCTGGGATAGATACTTCATTCTTTAAAATATTAAAGGGAGCTAAAAATAATAATTTTCAATGGACTGATGAATGTCAGTCTGCTTTTGAACAACTAAGGGAGTATTTAGCATCTCCACCCCTACTATCCAAGCCTATTCAAGGAGAGATGTTATACTTATATCTCGCAGTTTCTTCCCACATGATAAGCTCAGTTTTAGTGCGAGAAGAAAGTGGGATACAACGACCAATTTATTATGTCAGCAAAATTCTATCTGATATAGAAAGTCATTATCCACTTGCCGATAAGGTGGCTCTGGCTTTAGTTTTTCACAAAAATCATACCATACTTCCAAGCCCACTATTACACACTCATTTACCATTAAGGGCCATCCTACAAAAACTAGAAGCATCTGGGAGGTTAATCAAGTGGTCTATGGAATTGGGAGAGTTTGATATAAATTTTCTAAATACCTTTAGTGGAATGCACCAACTCAGAGGAGCTTCGCTACATGTCTTCGCCTCCCTCAATGGACCCTCTATGTTGATGGAGCTTCAGAGAATCTTGCCGTGCGGGAATCTTACTTATACTTAGAGTATGGACTTAAAATAAAACTAATAATATGAATATGAGGCTCTCATAGCAGGTTGAGACTGCCATTGATCGTGAAGCTCAAGACTTAGTGATACACCGACTCTCAACTTGTCGCCTCCCAAGTTGAGGGAAACTTTAATGCTCATAATCTCCACGGCACACAATACCTCAACTTGGTAAAGTCTCTTGCCCATTTCAAGACACATCAAATCATTCACATACTACAGAGAGAATAATCGAGTGACACTCGCTAAGCTTGCTTCATC
Source organism: Cymbidium sinense (assembly GCA_021442155.1). Taxonomy (NCBI): domain Eukaryota; kingdom Viridiplantae; phylum Streptophyta; class Magnoliopsida; order Asparagales; family Orchidaceae; genus Cymbidium; species Cymbidium sinense. The sequence goes on along the minus strand of CM038216.1, from coordinate 11,410,931 downwards.
CGCTACTGAGATCTATTTAAGAGAAGGCATGTTGAAGAAATACATTTTTAGTATCCAAGGGTCATGGGTAATTCAAGCAATTGATGAGATAAAGGAACATTCGTGGATGGACCCCATCCTCTCTTTTCTACAAGAAGGAACTCCCCAAGACCCAACTTCGTATCTCTCAAGACAAGCTTCAAACTTTACTTATCTGAGGTGAACTATACAAACGAAGCTTTCTGACCACCCTCAAATGTCTCTCACCGACATTACGATTAAGAGAGGTTCACTGTGGATATGTGGAGAACACCTAGAGGAAGGGCTAGCCCTTAAAATTATAAGACAAGGGTTCTATTGGCCTACGAAACAAGATGCCTTGAGTTCACAAAAGTGCAAGTTGGCGCACACTAACCTCCTCACATGTCGATACAGCTCTCATCCATTCAAAGCCCGGCCTTTTGCTGGGGATTGATATCATGGGACCTTTTCCGAGCATCGACAACGAAAGTTCATCATTTTAGCCGAATACTTCACTAAATGGGTGGAAGCGAACCACTCGCTAAAATTATGAGGCAAATGCTAAACAATTTGTTTGAAAAATATAGTATGTCGATTCGGTCTTCCCGCAAAGATCATCACTAACCGGACCCAATTCACCTAAAAGTTTTACATCCTTTTGCAAAGATCTTCACATTCACATATACGCCAGTAAGACATCCTCAAACTAACGAAACCGGCTACCAATGGACTATACTCAAAGGACTAAAACACGCCCTCGAAGGTCGGGGCAATGGGTGATGAGCTTAATGTTCTTTTCTTTACCGCGACTACATCGCGACTCGACTGGTGAGACACCGTATAACTTGTGTTTCGGCACAGAAGCTATTATACCAGTAGATATCGGGGTTCCAAGTCCAAGAGTTCAATTATTCGATCATGACGATAATGAAGAAAAACTCTGACAGCACCTAGACCTACTCCCCGAAACTCGTGACATGGCCCTACTTCGGACTGCTTCCTATCACCAAAGGGTAGCCTTCAATGTAAGAGTAAAACCTCGCCCCATATCTGGGTGACTTGGTCCTACTGAAGTCAGTGCAAAGGCCCTCAACGCAATAAACTCTCACCTCTTGGGATGGCTATGTGGTTATATATGGTGAAGCCAGAACTTTCAAGCTCAAGGATTCGTGAGGGAAAACTTTACCTCAACTTGGAACACCGAGAATCTCCAAAATATTATCGAATTCCAATAATCAAGTAACTTTTATTTTGTCTCGCTTATTTCCTCTTCATGTAGCCAACACTTGTGGATAAAGACTTGTTGTTATTGTCATCATTTTCTCTTGAAACTCATTTTGTTAAAAATCATCTTATGATTGTATCACCAAATTTATCGAGTAATGAATTTATAGCTTTTTTCTTACAAGCTTATTTCTTCTTCTTCATTTAATCCTCCCACTGAGAAATATGCAACTCACGCTTGTATCTCAATCGTAATCAATCATAAGGGGACTTGATCGACCTCTTCCATGTAAAAGTCAAGTAACACTTTGGCTAATCCTAGATAGTCAAAAGGTCCTTGTGGACATCCTGACCTCTTCCATACAAGTTAACGCCATCATAACGCTTTGACAAACAACCTGATAGGTCAATAATCCTGGTTCAATTTGACCTCTTCCATAAAAGTTAACGCCATCAAGTAATGCTTTGACAAACAACCCTAGGTCAAAATCGGATTCAATTCAACCTCCATACAGAAGGCCATCGAATAATATTCCGACCAATTACCCCGAATATGTAAAAATAAAACAAAAGCATACATAAAAATATATATATATATATATTCCATTGACAACATTAACATGATGATATAAGGATCAAGATTCTGATACACACTAATAACAATGCATAAAAAAAATGCATCAAGTGATGCTACATCATATCGCGGATATCAACGCCTTCCTCACCACTAGAGATGCTCGACTCACTCTCAACTCCATCATCTCCGAATCGAAGAGTCTCATACACCGGGTGATATCCTCAACACTAGCTCGGCCTTATGCACTAAGGATTCCTTTTAGGAACCCTGATGAAGCTCTCCTCTAAACATTGGCTCCAAGTCCTTCACTTCAACATCAAGAATATGATTTGAAGCTGAACATGGTCTCAATTATACCGTGATAAGCCAAAGAGCTTCTTAAAGTCTTCCACCCTTTAAGGAGATTTCATTTGCTTCCTCGACATCATATGTCCTTCTCAAAAAAGACGATCTATAATGCTTTCTTCTCCGCCGAGAGCTCTTCTCCACGCAAGTGCCTTGAGTCTCTTCCTTCTCGACGAGTCTCGTCCTCACCTCAATCAGCTCATCACGAGTGCGCTCCCTCCCCGACGAGAGAGAGAAGTTGACATGTTCGCTAGCCCGCCTGCACTGTCACTCATCTTTCGCTCATACTCGCTTCATAAATATTTTATCTTCACAAATTCAGTATTCCACTCATCTAAAGTGACACTCAAATGAGCCATCTGCCCTAATGCTTGAGTTACCTATAAAGAAAAAAAATCATCACAAATATTACACGGAAGAAAAGAAGAAAGAAGGGGAAGACAACGTACCAATTCATCTGCTCATTGACGCCCAACGCATATGTGATTTAACACACCTCTGAATGTGCGGTTTCAAAATGAACTCCCCATCATGAGTTAAAATAGCTAAACTCGATGCCAACTGGGGCTAACATCTTCTTCAGATATCCGATAGTCACTTCAAGATGTCTTCTTTTCTTTAAAGAAGAAACATTGCCACCACGATTTCGTGATGCTTCTTGAAAGAACCCTATGAATATGAGACCTCATCACCTTTACTTGATTTCTTTAATGGAAAAGAATGAGATCTCCCCGATAGAAAGGCCAACCTTGAACATTCTATCTTCAACTATATATTGCTAATGTGACGTAACTCATGTTGCAAGCTTCCTAATGGATATTAAGAGTTGCCAATCTCATTCTCCACATCGATGGATCTGGAAGTTCATTCAATCTTCCCCATCTCTCTGGAAGGCCCGACTCATTTTTCACAAAAAAGAATCCATTAAACCAATTTCTAGATTGATCCTGTGCTGAAAATTCTATCCAATTCTTTATAGTCCAATAAGAAACACGCCCCTGAGTATCACATGTAAATCGCACATTCGACAAGTATTTGATGTTCAAAGTAACACCACGCTCCCTCAAAAGACAAATAAAACCAACGATGACCATTAAAGCTCAAATGAAAAGCGACAAAGCTACACCACATATTTTGAATATCTCAATCAACTCGAGCCAAAGGGAATCGCATTCCCGCACAAGAATCATCTCGTAAAGAAAGTACCCCAGGAGGTGAACGCTCGATCGACTTCTTGGCAACAACAATGGCCACCAACTCATTAGGAAGAAAAACTTTCTCGAACACCATTAAACTATCTCGATGACGTGGATATATCTTCAGAGTCACACTATGAGTTTTCTTCGCCATCACCTGAAAATACATAATAAATAAAGAGGGAGAAAATAAAAAAATCGAGGATTTTGTAAAACAACTCACTCACCCCAACGCTGACGCTCCTTTTGACTCTCTCACGATAGCTTGATAAAATTTTTCGCCACGACCGACAAAAAGGATACACATACATATGAAAAAAAGAGAGAGAGAGAAGATATTCTCTCATGATGCTCTAAATTACCGCCAAACTTTCTCGAGTCGTGAACGATAGTTCTTAATTAACGCATCGCCATCTTGGCGTTATCAATCCGAATCATTAAAGTCAGAAATCAAATTTCCAAGAAAAAAGTTGGTACCATGGGTCTTGATCGCTTCCAAACCTGGACGGTCCGAAGGTGCTGACGCTCTTCGAGGGAAAACCGAACAACGTAGTACCGCGGGTCTTGATCGCCTTCCAAACCCGGACGGTCCGCCATGCCTGATGCCTCTTTCGAGGGAAAACCGAACAACGACGTACCGCGGGTCTTGATCGCCTCCACCCGGACGGTCCGCGGCCGTTGATGCCTCTTTCGGGAAAATAACAACGACGGTACCGCGGGGTCTTGATCGCCTTCCAAACCCGACACGCCGGCTGGCACGCTTCTTCGAGGGAAAACCGGAACAACGACGTAGTACCAGGGCCTGATCGACCAAACGAACCACACCGAAGAAGAGAAGCACTAGGAATTGAAGAAGTGTGCCTTCTCCGGCCCCTGGGGTTTTAGACCTTCCTGGGGCAAAAGGGTAAAATCGCCAAAACCTAAAACCGCCAAAATCATTAGTACCATTCGCCCGCCTTCCTCGCTGTTACGAATTGCCCTGCCGAGGTTCATAACACCGCCTGCTATAAGAACAAAAATTGGGCCTGCAAGCCGGTCTGATCTGCCGTGGAGTAGTTGACCGCATCTACCTGTTCTGACCGGCGGGTTCGTCCAAAAACCATCGCCCATCTGGCTTCATTGACGTCGGGCAGACGCGCGCCCACGGGTCGAAGATTCCCGAAACCTGTTCGGCCCTTGTGCCAGAACCAGCAAGCTGCATGGCTTCGCACTGGCCTGGCGCCGCGCGCGGGCATAACCGCGCTCGCCGACGGCCGCCGGCGCGCTAACCAGCATGCGCGCAGACGGGTTCATGCCGCGAGGGCCGAATCGGTTATCGACGCCGTGGCTTCGCGGGCAGCAGAACCGCGGGCCATCGCGGCTCATGACGCAACTGGCCGCGCTCATCGTTCATGCCGCGAATACATTCGCGGGTCTGGGCCCGCGGCCACCGCACCACTGGTCATCACGCCGGCGCTTAAGGCCGCCGGCAATTCGCGCCATAGCGAACCCGCCTCGTCGCAGCTGGCCAACGCCAAGCGCGGCCATGGGAACTGCTTCCCGGCCTGGCCGCAGTATTCGCGGCTCGAATCCCCCTGCGGCCACCAGACGTCGTGCGACCTCATACCTTCGATGGTGGCTCAGGCCGAATCACGCACAGATCGCAACGTGACTACCAGATGACCGCCAAATGGCCACACTCAGTTCGTCTCACGCCCACTCCGCCTCCTTCATTGCTGGATCCAATAATCCGCCCGCATCTGATCCGCCCGTCAGCTGATCCGCTCACACCCGCTATTAAAATCGCCATGCATGAGCCATGGCTGTTGGCTATGGGCCAAGGCGCCATGGGGCGCCATGAGTTCCTGCTCGATAGATCATAACCTCAAATTCACACTCAGATACCTACACGCATTTAGGGCCTCGACGCCTTCCCTAGTCATAATCTTGCTCTAAGAAGATCTGCTCTCAAAATGTGTAGTTAATTACCCTCAAATTTCATTGAAGAATTTGCTATTTTCAAGATTTGATATATATTTTGACGATTGAGATAATGTCATCCAAAAATAGGCAACCGATATGACACTTAAAATATTAGTAAGACAAATCTTGAAAAGCAGTCGATCCGTTAAACCGGTCGAGATCAAGCTCTCAAAATATCCTAGGAAACTTTGGAATATCAGTTAAATCTCTAAATAGCTCTCAAATATAAAGTGTTTATAGTCAAATCGAGCGTCTCGACGTGCCGGTTCCAAAAAGACAAAGATCTTACAATTCTGACTTCATTTGAGCATTCAAATGCATGAAATACATCATATGATCAAGGGATCATTTTGAGCCGTCATGAAGTGGAGTGGTACGTTTGCATGCATTTACAAAGACCACTCCTCAATCTATAAAGCCCTCATTCCTCATATGAGGGAGGCGGAAGGAGAAGGAGGGCAAGAAGAGAGAGGAGAGCTCTAAAGATCCTCCAAGACACCTACCTCATTATTTGGGTTGGCTACCCATTCCTACGGCCATGACAATACATTCATTGATTCGTTGCCATGATCTATCGCATGGCTATACATTGCTGCTAATCTTGCTGCTACATTAATTCTGGTCAATATATTAATTTTTATTATCACATTCTGTATTTGTTGTATACATCTGATTCAGTAACCCTTATCGGAAGATCTTGTACTCTGAAATAGATATATAGTGGAAGCTTTTTATTGGGCTAAGCCCCGTGGTTTTTCCCTCTTTTTGAGATTTTCCATGTAAAAATTCTGCAGTTTTATTATTCGCTCTTTACATCTTTTATTATTGTAAGTGACTCCAAAATAACTTTACTCATTAGTGGTTTTTTTAGCATGACAATATATATATATATATATATCACTCCATTTTTATGTATTTAATATCTAACGCATAAAGTTTAATATTTATATAAATAATAATTAAAATTTTAATATCACATAAAAAATTCTATTATGGCACACTTATTCAAAATGATATACACCTTTTTGAAATAAATATGCTATATATATATATATATATATATATATATATATATATATATATATATATATATATATATATATATATATATATATATATATATATATATATATAAATCATTCAAAAATTAGATTTTTATGACAATTTCAAATTTGGATATATTAAAAATTAAATGTTTTACATAAGTAATGATGTCAATAGAAAATTCTTTTGATCTAAAATTTTTAAATCTCAAAAGGAAGATATATTAATATCCAAAACCTTCAACATTGATTGCAGTCATCCAAAGTACTTCATTTTTAATTACCTTTTAATTAAAATAAGCATCTCAAAGAGATGAGCATATAATATCAAGAGCTAAATTGAGCACTTAAAAGTATAAGGTTAAAAACTTGATGAGTCAATGAGAGATCATAATTCCTCTGAATTTTGTATATTTAAAATCAAAATTTTCTTACTGAATTAATTCACAAAGTATAAGATTAGTCCATTATGTATCATTAGACACTAAGATGTCTAAAAAATATTATATGATTGAGGGGGATCAACTTTGATCATCTGATTGATTGTTACAACTTCTAGTTGAAATGGCCAAAATATCCTCTTTAGGAATCTATATATAGAGTTTATTAATACACTTAGTAGCCTTAACTAACCTGTATAAAGGTGTTGACCCCTCTCTCAGGCTCCAGTTCTTCCAGATCTCGGGGTTTCCAACTAACATGGTTAGGCAGCGCGCATCTCGAATTCAGGCTCTAGTGTGCTCCTGCTTTCTTGTCTTTGGTAGTCTCCACTAACCTGTCTAACGGTGCCGACCCTTCTCGCAGACTCTAGTTCTCCCTAATCTAGAGGTTTCCAACTGACCTGGTTAGGTAGCGCGCATCCCGAATTGAGGCTCCAGTGTGTTTCCTCTTTCTTCTCTTTGGTAGCCTCCACAACGTATGTGATGCGACCTCTCGTAGCTCTAATTCAAGATCTCGAGGTTTCGATTGACTGGTTAGCGGTCCTAATTGAGCTCTAGTGTACTTCCAAACTTGAAAAATAGATATTATTTTCATTGGTGAGCATCTTTCAACATATATCCCAATGTCTAAAGGTAAAAGATGATGTGTTGTGGAAGCATCGGGGGATGGCAAGATCCGACGATATAACGCCAACTATCAACAATGATACTTTGATAATCTTCAGGAAGAAGTTTCATTTTCCAAATGATTTGGTGGTTATTCCTCTAAAGATCATATGTTATTCTCCTCGTTAGTACTTGTACCTTCTAAGGCTTTTTTTGCCAGATTTTGAAACATGTACCTTAGATTTTTGATGTACTGTACCTTCGAAACTTTTAAATCGAAATTTTGATGTATCTGTACCTTTTGAGGCTTTTGCCTTTTGAGATTTTTGATGTGCATGTACCTTTTGAGGCTTTTTCTTTCTAAGATTTTGAATGCACCTGTACCTTCTAAGGCTTTTGTCTTATGAGATTTTTAATTTACGTGTACCTTCTAAAACTTTTATCTACTGAGATTTTTGATGTATCTGTACCTTCTAAGGCTTTTTTCTGCTGAAGTTTTTGATGTACACATACTCTTACGAGATTTTTTTTGAGATTTTATGCCCGGGTTTTTGTGAGATTTTGATGCACTGTACCCGAGGCTTTTCAGAGATTTTGATGTACCTTATGAGGCTTTTGCCTACGAGATTTTTTGATGAGTGGAACCATCGACCACTTGTTCTCCGAGTCTTTCTAGTGAGGACTTTGTCTACTACTTCCCATCTTGCTTCGGGGGCATGCCTTAGGAGGAATCCATAAAGGATTTTTGACCTATTTGATGTTGTTTGTCAGAGTGTTACTCGATAACTTTTAACCTGTGTGGAAGAAGTCAATAGTTTTAATTCTCATCCGAGGTTATTTTGTCAAAGTATGATGTTAGCCTGTGTGGAAGAGGTTAAATATTTTGATTCTTTCAAGATTATTTGTCAGAGTATTACTCGATTACGTTAACGTGTGTGAAGAAGATACAAAGTTATGACTCATTCGAGGTTGTTTGTCAGAGTTTTAGCTGATGACGTTAATCTGTGTGGAGTAGGTGCGAAGTTTTAACCTATTCGAGGTTGTTTGTCAGAGTTTTCGCTCGATGACGTTAACCTGTGTAGAGTAGGTGTGAAGTTTTGACTTATCCAATACTATTTGTCAGAGTTTTGCTCGGTGACATTTAACCTGTGTGTAAGAAGTCAATAGTTTTAACTCTCATCCAAGGTTATTTTGTCAAAGTATGATGTTAACCTGTGTAGAAGAGGTTAAACATTTTGATTCTTCTGAGATTATTTGTCAAAGTATTACTCGATGACGTTAACCTGTGTGGAAGAGGTCAAATCAAAACATTCATTTGAGGCTGTAGCCAAAGTTGCTCCTTGACTTTTGCCTTATTTTCCATGAGTATGACTGAAGAATCATAATTTGCAAAGATATCTCTCTAATTTTTTTTAATATTGAAATTGTTCTACATCATTGACTTGCTTCTCAAATTGATAACCAATTAGATATCCAGAATATTGATTTGGATATTCTTTTGAGATTAAGGGTTGCCCCTAGTTTCCAACTAGAGTTGAATGATCGAAGTTTGATGGATCTTCATTCTTCGCATGCACTCCTAAAAGTACGAAGTGCTCCAACTAGCTAGTAGTTTTGATCTTATTGGAAAACTTGGTTATCTAACATGATGAAGTAATGAGAATTTCTTCTCACAGACTGTGTCAAACTGCAGCGTCGTAGAAAACTTGTAGCAGTCGGATAAAACTTCATACCTTAGCTTCATTGGAAAATCCAACATGCAAGCGGATAGTTGAAAAGAGAATAAGAAACTCCAGAATTTTTATGTAAAAAAACCTGAGAAAGAGGGGGAAAAAATTATGAGACCTAGGCTAGTAAAAATGCTCCACTATATATCTGCTTTAGAGTGAATAGTTTAAGTCTTCCCGATAACGAGATTACAAGGTTATATGTGAGAAAACTTGACAATGAGAATTCCATAATCAGGTTACAATAGTAATCACGGCATTGGTGTAATGGTTGTTGGTGGCGGTCGGCAACAACTGAATCCAGCGGTGGCGATGATGAACTTGAACTTAGCTCTCTCATTTTGTCCCAAGTTCACTTAGCTCCTCCCATCACAAGAATAAAATTCATGTAGGATTACGAGAGGAAATTTTGGTCATTGTAATCTCAAAATAAATACTTCCAGGCATATATATTTGGCATTCAAATGAAATGATCTTATCGTATCGCCGTTTTTAATTTCATATATTCAAATTTGGTAAATGGCAAACTTGATTTCACTTTGTTTGCATTATTGGACTTGTCTCAGTCATTTAATTTGATTGTATATATGTTTTAAAAGTATTTAAAAAGAATAATCAAACTTGATGATAGAAAATTTTCTCAATATATTTATAATCAAAATTTTCTTACTGGATTAATTCACAAAGCACAAGATTAGTCCATTATGATATCATTAGACACTATGATGTCTAAAAAATATTATATGATTAAGGGGGATCAACTTTGATCATCTGATTGATTGTTATAACTTCTAGTTGAAATGACCAAAATATCCTCTTTAGGAATGTATATATAGGGTTTATTAATACACTTGAGAGAAGTCTAACAAGAGGCTCTAATAATGATTATAGATGACAGAATTCAAAACTCACTATGACAACACCCAATACCTATAATTGCCTATAAGGAAAATGCTTGTTGTTAGCATTAAAATTAATTCTTAGTGAAGTCATGAACACCATTATTTATAAGACTAATATCTATCATCACTACAAACATCTATGCTAGTCCTCTCTATCAAGGCAAACAACCGTGGTATACACTAGTTCTAACACTAGTTATTGTCAATAGGTCTAATGCTCAACAAAGATAACAATATTGACACTCAACATTGTAAATAGTCTCAACACCCAATGTCACTATAAAGATTGATTGCTCACAATCAACACCAACGTCAATATCCCTTTATCACAATCAAAGTTGGAGCCATCCATTGTCAAAAATCTCAACACATTTCCATCATCAACTACCTTAATACATTACCATAGCTAACAAAATTGTATCCACTATTGACATTAATATAAATACTTGTTGTCACCACCAAGAGTGATGCTTAATGTCATTAACAATTATGCTACTTATCATCAATAGCCCCAACACTAATCATCAACAACTCCAATAACCTTTATTTGTACTCTCAATGCTTACCATCGCTTAAAAAAATTAACCCTATCGTCGGCACAAATGTTAATGTTTGTTGTTGTCACTGAAGGTAATGCTTGTAATAATTAAAAATCATGATGCTTATTGACACCAATAAGATTGACATCCACTATTGTAATACATTGTCACTGCTAAAGCAAACCTTTGGTATCCTTAATACCCTAACATCCACCAAATTAAATAAAGCTAAAGCCATCATCATTATAATGTCAACACCTATCTTCACTGTCAAGGCTAACACTCACTATTATGAACAATCGCAATGCTATTTTTTTTTTTTTTTTTGTTAATATGATCTAGCCATCAAACACGAATATAGATGCTTGCCACTACCACTAAGGTTTAAGTTCGCTATCATTACCAAAAAGATATATGCTTATCATTGGCATCAATGTTAATACTAGTTAATGTCCTCAGTTGATAACAACATATACTCCCATCATCCTCATTAGGCTCATACTAATCGTCACTATTAAAGTTGATGAATGACAACCCCCACCACCATTAACACCCCCAATACCCCTATTAACGATAATGCCAACGCTCATTATCATTACAAAATATAATATTCATCATTCTATTCACAACTTTTCTCTTCTATAAGAAAAATTATAAATCAGATATGATTCATATATATATATATATATATATATATATATATATATATATATATATTCAAATTAGACCCTAGGGTCAATTCCGTTGAAGGAATTGAAAGACGATAGTAGGTAACTAATTTAATTTAAATTACTTCTCACCTATTGGGCCTTTTTATCGAGCCCACGCATATCCCCTAAATATGTGCTTGTTTAGCATTAGCAAGTCTCAATTTCAAGGAAAAAAAACTCTCTCACCCAAAAATTTGCATTACTATCCACACCCTTGTCTCCTCCATCCAAGAAGAAACCTACTTCACGAGCTTAACACGAATATAAATTAATATAAGAGCTTTTATATGCACAGTTATTTTATTTTTCTATATTTATAAATTAATAATCTTTAATCTTAATTTTTAAATTAATTTTAAAATATTAAAATTCATAACAAAAGCTCAACTCATATTTTTCATTTTTATAAAATTTCTAATGATTTGACCGTAAAATATGCAAATATATGAGCTCGATAGTTCAAAAAAATAGATAATGTAGTTAAATTATAAATATACATATATTAGATGATTAATTTATAAATTTCCTATTAATATGTATGAACTTAATATGAATAAGAGCTCAACTTGCTTATTCGACTCATTTATACTCTTATATTTGAATAACTTTTTTCACCATTTTATTTTGCATATCAGAATCATAATTTTGCTTAATTATATTATTATCATTATTTTTCAAAAAAATATAATAAAATTGAATCTCTTAAAATTATATCTACTGTGATGATTGTGATAAATCAGTTATATTATTTTTTCGTTGAAAAAAAATTTAATTTTCAATTTTCTCAATAAGATCAAAATCCCTATTATTTTCCCCCAATAATCCTACAATTAAATTTTAACTCAATTATATATATATATATATATATATAATTTAAAAAAAAAGGATAACAATTTATTTATTTACAACAATCGCCTAGGATGCACTAAGATTTTTATAATAATAAAGCATGTCGGAAGAGACGTACGCTTCTCCAACATATATGGAATATGCCTTTTAGATATCCAGCTAAAAGATAATAAAAATTTGCACTTGAATCTAATAGTTATATCATGAATAGTAATTTTTAACTTTTAAAATATATTGCATAAATAATTTAATTTATGACATCTATTCTTTATAAAAAAATATATTAGTTAATAACTATTTAACACTAATTTCATTTTTTTAAATTTTATTCTATTTTATATGTTTAAATAATATTTAGTTTTTTTTTATTTTCTTTAGTTTTAAATAAATAATTTATAATATCACGTGACTATTTCTTATTTCAATTGAGTTTTAAATATTAAAAAAATTAATTATTTTATGAGTTATTAAATTAAATTAGCTCTGTAAATTTAGTTTAGTTTTATTTTATATATATATATATATATTATTTATATCGTATCTGTCATATCACGTCTACCTCCACATGTCCATTTAGGTGAACCATAGGCTACTCGTTTTTATTTTTATTTTTATTATTTATTATTATTTTTAAGATCTGCTCGAAATAAGCTTTTTTTTTATTTTTAGTATTTGAATTATTTTATGACAAATTCAAATAATTATGCATTCTTCAAAATTCAAATCTGAGCCTTCCCAGAATAAAATAATATCTCAACTAACTGATTGAGATAAAAAATATTGAAAAGCTTCTTTATATCATAAAATTTTTTTTTAAAAAAATAATTACAACCAAATAATAAAAGAATGATAATAATTTGTAAAATAATGTTGAAAAAAAATTATCATAATATGTCCTAAAATTAAGGGGTTGTTTTAATGGAAGTAAATATAGAGTATTTTTATAGTGAATTTAAAATACATTTATAAGTTCAATTTTGATGTATTTAAAATTTCACTCAATTTGGATGAATATCAAATACATTAATTAGTGTAAATTGAGATTGCCCACTATCGCTATATGTCGATCTTAGTCACTTATTCTTTTATTCTTTATCAATAATCGTCGTCGCCAATATCGGCGTTGGTGCTGCTTCTCACACACCGTCGATAAATAATTTCATTACTTTAATTTTAAGAAGCAGTAAGAAGTCAAATTATGGATTTGTAGAGTTTTCTTCTTAATAACTTAAAAGTATTTTACTTTTATTTTATATTATGTATTTTTTACATTATATTTTAAATTCAGCTAACCAAATAGCTCTTAAAAGAGATTTCATGTGCTAAAATGGGATCACCTCCTTCTTAGTTGAAAGGTTATGTATTCAATTTCTAAAATGAAAAGCCAAGATTCAATTCCTTCCCGAAATATAATTACTTAGTCTAAAGTTAATATTTGTATATTGTAAAATAAAGATTTCTCATCAATTTAATTTCTACATAATATATTTTTACAATTGAATAAAAAAAACTATCGAAAACACATCACACAGTTATTTGTGAATTACATTCTAACTATATTTTAATTGCATTTTGAGTATTTGTTGTGAAAAAGATGTCTTTTTCTTGTTTATACTAAAACACTGCTATTTTAGGCATCTGAAATTCTTCCAAAAATAAAAATGAATTACTGCACTTCAAAAGTCATGAATATTTTTCTTCATGTTTATTGTGGCTTCAGCAGAGCACGCATCTTGGCGCAGTTGGCACACGTCGTGATTATCCAGAAAGTAAAATTAAAAAAAAGGGGGATTTATATACATACCACACAATTCTTATGTATTTACCTATATAACATTTAAATTTAAATATATATATATATATATATATATATATATATATATATATATATATATATATATATATATATATATATATATATATATAACTAATTTTAATATCACATAAAAAATATCACTTTATTTACTTTTTAAAAGTGAAATGCACCTTTTTAAGCATAGAAAAGTGTTAGATAAGTAAATATCTAACTTTAGATGTTAGATATATAAATACATAAGAATTATGTGGGCTTAATTTTTAGATTAACCCTAAATAAAAATGTAATTAGCTAATTAACCCTTAAAAAAAATTTAAAAATAGCCCCATTCGCCTAGTCAGCGGTGACTGGAGCAAAAATTATTTTTTTTTAAAAAAATGAAATTAACAGCTTCCGTTGTTTGGCCATATTAGGCTCATGTATTTGTTCTTCGGTGGTTATTATCGTTGGAAGGGAATAAAAATTCTACAACTTTCATGTTGACGGGTTTGTGAATCTTGGCAGATGCGGTTTTGCGTATATATAAATTTTGAAGTTGTGAAAGTGTAAGTTATTACGACATTTGCATTTTTTTGTCATAATCTGAGGATTGTTAAATACATATAATTCGGTAATATCAACACATATATTCTATATATAAATTGACTAATTAACACCCATGAGAAGAGTCCAACTACTTGATAAAAAAAAATGTGTATCTCTTCATTTTGAAATTTAGATTTCGTTCATTTATTAATATTGAACTTAACTTGACACTTAGTGTGAAAAAATTCAGACTTTCATTCCCCACATAAAATAAAATTAAGAATTTTATAATTTATTTGTATCCAAATATTCATGGCAATGACTCCACAATTAAGAGAGAAAAGTTTAATTATACAATTATTGTGTATGACTTTAACATGTTCAAGTTGAATAACCTGTATAATGGGAGGATGAAAAGTTAGGATATCTCACTACGAAGATGAAGACACGAACATAACACAATAAAAACTCGAGATATACCTACGTTTAAAAATATATAGTACAGAAAGACATTTAACATTAAAATATAATAATTGCATAAATTAAATAAAGATGAAATGAGTTAATGAGTTATAGTATGATTTGTACAAGAAAATAAGCATATATTTATATAGGTAGCTACAATGGTCCAAAATGAAAATAGAACTATAGCTTAAATTGATAGTGTTAATTTGGTTCTAGAAATTAGGGTAAATGGAAGTATTGATTAAATTAGGGCCTATTTGGATCAATCTTATTTTATGTTTTTGATTTTGTATGTTATTTTAAAAAACATATTTACTTAATATATTTTTATATTTAAGAAAATAATTATTTAATGTATTTTAGATGTTTTATTTCTTGTTTTAAAATAAATCATATTATTTTTATAAATACTCAAAATAATTTTTGGACATTTTAAATGTCTTGAAAAACAACTACCATTATCAAATATGTTTTATTTGGAGATCAAAATAAATACATATATGACAAATAGTTTTAAATTAGATTTGAACTATATGTAATTCCACATTAAGTCTTCCATCCTCTCGTGAGTTAACCAAATTAAATAAGCGATCACTAGGATAACACAATGAGAAGTAGGTGAGCAGTAAACATAAAAAACATATAAACTAGATACATGCCATCAAACGCCAAAAAAAATACATCTAAATGCGTCTGCGTGGTGGAATCGCATTTGCCGGGAGTGTAGTGGAATGGTGGTCTCGCGGTAGGTCCGAGATGATCGTCGATGGTTCTCTCTCCTCTTCCATTTGCTCCACGGTGTTGCGATCCCAACTCGTAACATGAGTATGTCAACGAAACTGCGTAATAGCGAATACCGTGATAAACTCCATATGGCGATGTCATATGAAATGACGGTGGACCATATGTCGGCGGGACTGCTGCATTCCATGGGTGCATTTGTGACCACATTGCTTCCTGATATGAATACTGGGTCAGCTTTGTAAATGTCTGGGTGTCCCACCAGGGAGAGGATGGCCACATCTATCGATAACATCGGTGTCGATGAAGTGCAGAATGTCGGTATCCGATCGAGTGTCAGATATACAAATCAAGTTGGTTCCCCACATGAAACCAATTAATTATGAATGTCCGCTTCCTAGATTATTCCGGTATAAACCTAAATTTGCTTCGTCTTTTACAAATAGAATTCAATTCAAGCAACGGCGTGATTTAGCATATCAATGATCAGAATGAAACAACTTTCCCTCCCCCAACACAAAGCATGATGGAACAACAGACACTTCCAACAATCCTGAAACCAAATTCAAACCTTAAATGCCAAAATTTTCATAAATTGTACACATCAATACACTATTATACATAGTAGTTCACAGTCAATAGATAGTAATTACATATTAATGAGTGTCTTACGAATTGGAGTCTAAATATAGAAGCCATATTTGGACTCGACACGTAAATAATTTCTTTTATTATTGATCTTCTCTCAATAGAGGATTTTTAACATCGTGGAATTACAACCCCTTTAACTTATACTCAAGAGTACAATAAGTTATAATTATATTCAAGAGATTACTACTTTTGCTAGTATTGTGTGTAATTAGAAGAAGAATATCTATTACTTCTCTGATTTCTCCATAATAAAGCTTCAACTCTGTTCTTCGATCTTCTCATTACTTACTTTCTTAAAATTGATGATTGTATCATTCTTCCTTTTTTTTCGGTGATGGCAATAAAACAGTCTTTTTAGTAAACCCTCATCATATTGGTTGCTTTGTATTTGGTAGAGCGATAGATTATGGCAAAATGATGGCCGATATACTTTCATATTTAGGAACATCTGTGAGATAGAGCCATAAAACTTTATTGGCAAACTTTCTCTCCCTCATCAAACTCAAAACAATTTTCATTTTATATTGCTCGCTATTTGGGATAAGTATAAATTTTTTGTTCGCTCATCAAAT
Source organism: Cymbidium sinense (assembly GCA_021442155.1). Lineage (NCBI taxonomy): Eukaryota > Viridiplantae > Streptophyta > Magnoliopsida > Asparagales > Orchidaceae > Cymbidium > Cymbidium sinense. The sequence goes on along the minus strand of CM038216.1, from coordinate 11,394,041 downwards.
TTATATTAATATGTTAGACATTTGTATTAGTTAAACTTTCAAACTTTATTGGAATGAAGAAATACATTTCATAATTTAAAGAGACACACAAAATAAGTTAGATCCACAATATGTATACCTAAAAATACTACAATAAATTAGATGTATAATATGTGTGCCTACAAACATCATTAAGTACAACAAATACATGTCACAAATGCATATTACCCTTTTGTTTTGAAAAAAAAAAACCTCAAACAATACCTTTTTCCGGCCAAAAGGCTCGGATCTGGCGGCTGGGCGGCGGGATCGGGCGGCCGGCGGCGGGATCGGGCGGTCGGCGGCGGGAAGGCCGGCGTCTGACCTTGGCCGGTGTTGATGTGGCGGTAGGGGGCGTGAGGTATAGAGAGAAAGCGAGGAGAGAGATCGGGATGATTCCAATCTCTCGTTCTAAAAAAAAAAAAATATTTGCGCCTATCGTGAGGCGGCTATTTTAAATTTTTTTTACGGTTTAATTAGCTAATTACCGTTTTAATTAGGGCTAATTTAAAAATTAAGCCAATTATGTGATATGTATGTAAATCCCCTTAAAAAAAACATAAAATTTATTTTTATTGAAAAATAGTTTTAATATTATTCCAATTTTTCAGAAGCTCCCATTCAAAATCTTCTCCATTATATATTTCATCCAATAATATTGCATATTTCTACATAAATTATATTAATTATCGTTGTTTGAATCTGATCAGAGATAATTCTTCTCTTAAACAAATTTTTCAGCGAATATTTAATTCTTTGAAATCAAATAAAAATATCACTAACTAATTTTTTTAAAATAAAATGTACTTTTTCATATATATATATATATATATAGATAGATAAGTATCAAATTTTATTTGTCAGATTTGTAAATATATAAAAATTATGTGGAATGTATGTAAATTTAACTTATTTATTTTGTAAAAAAAAGATTTTTATTTTTATGTACATGGGACCAAATGAGCACCTAGGACAAGAAAATTTCATCTCTCTCTCCACTAACAAAGATGCTTATAGTTTGATTCTTCATACCTCTCCTATGCATATAGACAATTATGCAATTGACTTTTAAATAAACTACCTCCTATATATCTAAACCTTCAAGATGAAAAATTAATTAATGGCTGCAATTTTCATGGAATCACCAATGGAAAACTTTATCAACCCATATTTAATAAATATTACAACAATTTGGTCATGAGAGCCTATCCAGAAGGAATCTTATAAGAGAATTCCAAAAAGATTTAGTAAGAAGAAAATTTGGACTTTATAAGATGAAATTATGATATCTAAGTAATAATTAATATTAAATAAAAATGAAAATAGCCTTTTTTTCCCTTGAAAAATAGTTAATTTATTTCCGTCCACTCTTAGGATCTGTTTCAGACAGTTGTAGTTGCATAAAAAAGTAATGGTGAAATTAGTGTAGGAGTATACAATATTTTTTTTATTTTATAAAAGTCAAACTATAAATTTTTGGCCGCAGATGCAAGTAGCTAGATAGGGGTGTGCATTTGGTTGATTTGGATGGATTGGATGATAAAATTTTAAAACCGATTGATTTTAGATTCCTAGAAATATTGAACAAAATCGTTCAAATAAAATGCAAAATCAAATAAATCAAATAATAATTTGGTTCGGTTATTTTGGTTTTGGATAAACGAAAGTTGGCTACATTTAAAAATTATTTATATAATTTTTTATTATATAATGAACAAGCTATAAGAAAAATAATATAAATATAACCAAAATGCAATTAACTACTTCCTCAGCTAAAAAATATTTAAAACTAATTTTTACTTACCTGAACGATGTTTTGAACTTAGAAGTTGATAGAACCATATTACCATATTATGAGACCAAAATATTTTAGAAAATTAGATAATGGTCATCCAAATAAACATCTACTAAGTATTCAAAAATAAATAAAAATAAGTATTGATATGACCCTGAAAATTCCTAATCGAGCGTGAATCTTGGCGAATCGATCGTAGATCAACAAATTAAGCGTTTATCAATTGACTCTTAAACATGGAGTGTTTATAGTCAAATCGGCGTCTTGACCCGGATATAACAAGCCAAGATCTCATAATTACATCATTTGAGCATTCAAATACACAAAATACATCATATGATCAGGGAATCATCATGAGCTTCCAGATGGAGAGGAGTGGTTTGGATTTTTGTATTCTGAGAGGCGTCTCATAATCTATAAATACATTCCTTATATGAGGAGGCCAAGCGAGAGAAGAGAGAGCCCTAAAGCTTGAAGATCCTCCAAAATGCGTGCCACCACGGCGGTCGTCAACCCGCCGGCCGTCCGCATCGCCGCCGTCGTCAACCTCTCATCTCCATCCATCGACATTATCATCGGTCATTCGCCGTTGTTGTTCATCTCTGCTTGTTACGACCTTTCTATATACAGTAATCCCATTATCGGAAGATTTTGTACTCAAGCAGATACATAGTAAAGCTTTTCTTGGGGTAGTGGTTTCTCCTCTTTTGAGATTTTTCACGTGAAAATTTCAGTTTTCTTATTCTTTAAATACGTGTGTTTGGGTTTCACAATTTAAGGAAAATTTTACTCTACCTGGCGACGCTTGTAACAAGTATATAATAGATAAGCCTATTATACAGAAATTAATAATATCGTATTACATATAATTACTTTGATTTATTTAGTTCCATCCAAAATTTTATTTAACAAACCGATTCAAAAACCAAAAACCAAAGTTTTCATTAATTAAAACCAAAATCCGAATTACTAAGTTCAAAATCAAATCAAATTACTCAAAAACTTTGATTCGGTTTGATTTTTTTGGTTAAAACCAATTAATGCACACTCCTATAGCTAAATCAAATTAAAAACACAATTTTTTTGCCGCATATTTTTCAAAATAAAGTCAGAATGTAATTCCTAAATGAGGCAACGGTATATTTTCGCACCACACCATTGTCACATTGTTCACCCAAACAAAATCTTAATTTCTTAGTCGACCACATATTATTATTTTCAAAAGTTTTCAACTAAAATGATGGTTATTATTTCGCATGTGCCTACTTCAACTATCTCCATCAAGGGTTGTAGTCAGAAAAGTAAGAAAAAAAGAAGTAAAAATCGATTAAATAAATTGTAATTTATGATTTTATTCTACGTGTTCTGTTTGATTTTGAATTTTCTTTGAATATATTCTTTGACTTGGACTGAATCTTAATATCAGTCCATTATTCTAAGCCTGATGCATAAACACAATATAATTTATGGCTACGTCAAGCTAACAATTTCTTCACTAAATAATCTATGTGATTTGCCTAAATACAATTATTTAACTGATTAATCTTCAAAACAAAAGCAGCCGAAGTTATGAAAATAAAAAATAAAAGGAATATATATATATATATATATATATATATATATATATATATAAACACGTGGAGAAGGATATATTATTTAAAAAAAATATTTATGTCGTTTTCAATTAGAAATTTGACTAATATTTTATATAAGTTTCAGTTTTTTTAATAAAAATAATATATTGCGGAAATAATTTTAAGATTCGGAGCCGTCGTTTGCCAGCGAAGCAGTGAGGTCATTGAATTTGAAGAGCTTTTAAAAATTCAAATAAATTATGCAGAGGTCAGTGATGGCGTTGCTTCGAAAGTTTACAAAAAAACATTAAAAAAGGGCCTATTAATTCGCTTCCAACAATTTATCATTTTATTTTGTGTCCCATTGAGAATAGATACTCAATTGGTTGAAAGGTTGAAGAGAAAATACATAAACCAAATTTTATTTTATTATTATTATTATTTTTTTAAAAACTCATATTCCTCGTATAGAAGTGACCTAAAATTAAAGAAAACCATTGGATATAGAAAACTATAAAACTTTATATAACTTTCGATGATGATCATCACCATAGTTATCTTATGGCTACTGCTTGACTACAAATACTTGATCATTATTATTTAAATGTAATAATATGATTGTCATCAGATAGTTATTGATAAATTATCGAGAAATTTTTAATTTAAGTATAGTTTAAAATATAATTAGATAATTAAGTATCTTAGCAAAAATTTAGATATATGTATAGTCACCCCTTAAAAGGCAACTAGCTTGCCACATAGGCTCCGCATTGCAGGGTAGCACTGGCGTGACGCGGTTGCTGCCCTAGGTTGGAATTAAAGCTGGTCGCCAGTTAAACGACTAGCTTCAGATCTAGTCGCCCGTTAAACGGGGAACTAGCTCTGTAATGTCGAGACCTAGTCACCCATTAAACGGACGACTAGCTTAGGTCATCAAAACGGGGATGATCAGACCGCTTGGCCCCATTCGTGACTCGTCCCGCGATTTTGTCTGTCCGCCGACAATCGAGCAACCAAGGCTCTCCGACCGGCCTTCCCACCTCCCGACAGCCTCCACCGACGATCCGACCGCCGGACATTGCCGGATAGCCAAGCTCTCTTGACCGACAGCCGCTCAACAACTGTCTGAAGCCTACTTCCTTGGCTAATAGCCGCATCCCCCACGTCCGATAGCCTTCCTCTTCGTTTGATAGCCCGAGGAACCCAACATTGGCTTCCGACGGCTTCGTTGCTTTTAAGGAAGTTTTTGGCGACGCTTCCGGTGGCTCCGTTACTTTTAGATAAGTTTTTAGCTGCTATTTCTGTGGTTCGCAGCGCACATTATCACCAATCTTCGTAAACGTAGAATAAATCTCTAATTTTTTCATTTGTAATTGACTAGGTTGTATGCATTATTAGAATTTAGTTTAGGGTTTTAGTTTAGGAATTGGAGTTATGGTTTAGATATTTGAGCTGTAATTTTGGGTGATCACGTCATTAAAAAGTATGAACGTTTAAGATATGTCAGGTCTATTGTTCAAAATGATTGTGAAATAGTTTGGGATGATATTAGTAAGATTCATGTTGGATGGTTGAAGTAAAGGAATGCATTTGGCCTATTGCGTTCAAAAAAATTCTAGTAGAGTAGCATTTGGCCTATTGCAGTTGGATGGAGATGAGGATGCTTAGGTGGATGATTCGCTTAAGTTTTACAGATAAAATGTAAAATGAATATATTCGTGAAAATATTTGAGTAGCTTTGATAAGATTAGAGCCAGTCGCCTTAGATGATTTGTTTAGGGTTATGTGTCGATTGAGTTAAATAACATTTGATTTATGTAGTTTATAGTACATATAAATTTATTTGTGTAAGCTATTTCTAAATTTACGTAATCCTAATGTGATTGATTATATTTTAGATATTTAATTCGCCTCTACTCATCCTGTCAAGAATGAGTGGAGAGTTGATTTCATTGATCTTATTCTATGGAGACAAACTAAGTGTCGATAACTAGTTCATTCCAAGTTATGTGGGTGGTCGAAATCATCCAGTTAAGATTCTGTGGCACATCATCTTGTTGGATTTGAAACAAAGAATTATGAGATTCCTGCACATTGATTTAGAGGATCATATAGTTAGTCTGACATGTCGCTTTCCGGTGGGAAATAGACTTATAGCATATGTTATTTATGATGATGAAGTTTTTGATGTTATACTAGACGAAGCTTTTCGTTAGACATTAATGCTGTATGTGGGAGTCAAAGATGTTAATGTTACATCCATATCAGTTGATCCAGTGTTGAGGCCAGTAAATATACCATCAACCCATACATAGGATTTCATCAAACCTGCTCCTTTGATGACACAGTGCAGCTTTGACGAATTGATTCCCAAGTAATACCTTGTTTATTTTTCCCTGCTTATGTTGTTAATTTTTTATAATGATGTGTGTCGTGGTACTGATGTATGTCGTGGAATTATAAATCCAACGATAATATTATTTATCAATTAGATGAACCGTATGTGCCTCAGAGTGCTGCAGGTGATGATGCATATGAGACTATGAGCAGTGGCTCAAGTAGTGACTATGAGTAGGATATCAGTGATGATGATTGTTCACATAGGTTAGAAGCTATGGTTGGTAATGTAGCTAGTCAGGATCTGCTAAAGAATCATTCATTCTGGAATACTGAGAGTGAATACAAAATATTTTCTAATAATGTGTACGTCTGAATGTGTCTAACCATGACAGAATGGGATAATGATATTTACTTCGATGATCAATCTGATGAAATTATCATGTCAGATGATGTTAAAATTCCAGCAGATCTTGTTAAAGGAATGTGTCTCACAAGTAAAAGGAGCCTTCAATTTGTTGTTATTGCTTGGTGTATAGTTAATAATGTTCAATTTCAAACAAGCACCTCAAACTAGAAGAACTATACTGTGATATGTGTACATCATGATAGTTCTAAAGAGCATGTAATTAACGCCTACATTGTAGTCGTAGCAAGCGTCTAGGGGATGCCTGGAGAATCTCTAGAGTTGGAGATGACCAGGGGTGTATTAATATAGTGATAGATAATGGTTATCGACAGTGCAGTTCTAAATTCATTGCTTATTTCATTACACCTATAATCAGGCATCAAATTGATCCGAAACTTAGGGAGATTATAGGTAGAATATAATCAAAATTTAATGTAAATGTATCTTATATGAAGGCCTCAGATGCTAGGCATAGGTAATAACAGTAATTTTTAATAGTTGAGAATAATATTATAGGACTATCAATATCTTTATGGAAGCAGTTTCTTCCACTTTACTAGATACAGTCTACAAAATATAGTCTACTAGTACACGACAATTCCAACGACTTTTTTTGTCTTTTGGTCCTTCTATTTTGGGTTGGGGCAACTGCCGTCCTGTCCTCAGCTTTGATGGTACATTTTTGATGGGCAAGTACTATGGTACATTGCTGATTGCTGTTGGAATAGATGAAAATAAAGAATTATTTCCTCTTTCCTTTGTTGTGGTTGAATCGGAGTCAAATGAATTCTGGCAGTGGTTTCTACTGTGTTTACAAGAGCTGTTACCCATTGTGTCAGTTAGATTCAATCTGTGTATAATATTAGATAAACATGTTGGCTTATTGCGTGGGTGTAGAGAAAATTTTTTTTGGACCGCTCACAGGCATTGCTTACGACATCTGCTTGAGAACTTCAAAAAATTCATACGTAGATTGAAAATCAGTGATGCGGAGTTTCTATGCGAGAAAATGTATATAGCTAGAAACATTGATGACATGCGTAAGTTTAATCGCTATATGATAGACATAAAAATGTAAAATAAGAAGCACACAAATGGATTATGGAGCGAGACCTAGTTAAATAGTCATTAGTACATGATGATAGAATGTGTTATGAGACTATGATAACAAATGCATCTGAATGTTTCAATAGTGTTCTTAATTGTGCACATGGTTTGCCAATTCAGATACTGATCATAGCTATTTATTACAACTTAGTTGCACTATTTATAAAAAAATTTGTCACTACAACTCAACAACAGGAAGCTAACTTATCTATGTTCACTCTATTTACTGGCTATCCCGATAGATCCTCATACTACTTACTATCCTAGAGCACTTATGAAGCGCATATATGTAAGTATTTACATAAGTATTCTGCTAAATTCAATATGTTGCGTACCTGGTTGAGGCTAATTTCAAATGTTATTTTTATGCAGTCAGAGCACATCTTGGTGACTCAAGACATCTTTCAGCTGTACTTCGGTAGTACAGATGAGCATGAGTTGTAGGGAGCTGTAGATAGATATAAGGTGCTATGTAGGGACTTGAGGCTGCGAATACAAATCAAAGACACATATTATAGATCGGAGCCTACATAAGGTGTCTCATAGCATGATTAGAGCATTGAACCATCTACATGTGCTGATCGAGGTGCTTCTACATACTAACCTAGTTTTGAGTCACAATTGTCTTTCTTTCTGTCACAAGACTATCCTACGCAGACTTCTAAAGATCCTGCATTGGAGGGCCACCATCAGCTGCGTGATCGTCCACCACGTGCACCTGATCAGTATACACCTAGAAGTGGTACAATTCCATGCAGATGACAGAGACATTAGCTGTTTGATGACGGAGACATTAGCTGTTTAGGATAGTGCAGCCTGTGTCTCTATAGTATATGTATTCATTTATGTTTTATTTTTTTTTTTGTATTGCACTATAGTAGATGTTTCATTTCTCTATATTGTAATATTATGTCTTGGAATTTTATTGTATTGCACTATTTTGGTAATTTTTATGTGTTTGGACACAAGTAATAGCTCTAGTATACATATCCTTGATGACTTGAATATGCCCAATATTAACTGTCTTTTCTACAACTCTCCAAAAAACTTCTTTTGGAACTTTATCACATGCTTTCTCTAAATAAACAAATATTATATTTAGATCCTCCTTCCTCCCTCTATATTATTCCATCAAACTTCTTAACAAATGTAATGCATACATCGTAAGAACATTCATAACATAAAGAAAAAAGATAATGGCTTAAAACCAATCCTTGATGTCATCCAACTTAAATAGAAAAATACATTGTTAATCCTCTTTGTGTTTGGACACAAGTAAGAGCTCTAGTATACATATCTTTGATGACTTGAATATGCCCAATATTAACTTTTCTCTTTTCTACAACTCTCCAAAAATTTTCTCCTGGAACTTCATCACATGTTTTCTCTAAATCAGCAAATATCATATGTAAATCCCCTATACTTCTCCCTAAACCTCTTAACAATAAAAAAAAATGTTCCAGATCTAGTTGCCAGTTAAACGGACGACTAGCCTACAAACTTACAAAAGCTAGTCGCCCGTTTAATGGGCGACTAGCTCCCGTCCCAAAAGGGCTGAGTGCTTCACTACATCAATTTTGACGTGGCAAGCTAGTCGCCCATTTAAGGGGCAATTATACCTATATCTAATTTTTTTTTAAAAATACTTAATTAGCTAATTACATTTTAAACCATACTTAAATTAAAACTTTGCCTTAAATTATCATAACTTGAATGTCTTTGTTCGATTGCCATCACTTAATAGTCATTACACAAGCATGATCATTCAATAGTCATTGCTTAACCATCATTGTTCGACCTCCATCACCTGATCGTTGCGTTTGACTGTCATTGCATGACCACCATCGTCTTACTATCTTTGCTTGATCATCGGAACTTGATTATTATCTCTTGATCACAATCACTTGATTATCATCGCATAATCATTATCATTTGATTATCATTGATATTTCTTGATATTGTCTCTTGACCACTGTTATGGTGGCACTGATAGCTATCAGCTAAAGTCTTTCTCTTGATCATCGTCATCAACCTTCACTACCTCCATATTCTCCACTATATTCAAAGAAGGTCAAGATGGTAATTCAAATTTTATAATGTCATCTTCTTTAATAACATATGACTAATCAATTCTAATTTATATTACACTCACCTAAAAATAAATCCAATCAATATAAAATTTGTCATTATTAAATTTAAATATATACTTTTTTCATTATATCCAAACATAATATTCGGCCTAAATATATATATTTTAAACAAAATCACATTGTCGCGTATATACTTCTTAACAAATGTTATTCTGATACTGTAAAAAAACTAATTTAAATATATCTTAATATCGCATGGATGATTGAGGTGAGAGGAATTCAACTTTGAATCAGTTTATTTCTTTTGTGTTCGTTCTCTCTTTCTTTAACAGTTTCTGCTTAAGTGATATGTGACAACTGAGAGTTCGAGATCCATATATATATGATACTGTGATTTACTGTTTCACTTTTCAGATAAAAGTGCCTATAAGTACATGTTCAAGTGTACGTTTCAATTCCCTTTGTTGTTATTTGGTTTTGCTCCATATTATTTGATATGAAAAACAAACTCACACCTAGTTAATACGTACAGACAAAGCTGCAAACCACTGTTGCTCATTGTTGCTCTCTATTATTTGATGGATTCCTAGCAGTTCTGCGCAGAGCACAAACTTTCTGATCTACAGTTTCTCTCGATAATATATACCAAACTCTCAAGCTTAGTACATATATAATTGCCAAACTTCATTCAAAAGGAGAATAAACTTTTCCCAATTATTAGTAAATTGCAAGAACTTTTTTTGAGGCTAACTGCATCTTCTATCACTGGACTCTCCTCATATAAAAAAAAATTAAGCAGACTAGCAATAAACTCCTAATGATAGCTCTAATTCCTCATAGTTTGTCTTACTTATATCATTAAATTCATCTTTAATAATTCATGTCTATTATAATGTATCAATGCCATCTCTATTTGTAGGAAATGACACCTTTTAGAATTTACAGACTTATATTGATATAATCATTTTAACTAGATCATTTTTTATGAGTTTTTTTATGTAAAAAAAGTCATATCTTTTATATGCTATTCTCAACTACTTATCCATTTCTTAAATCTTTGAATACAATCGAAGAGTGCATTTTGGGCGGTGTTATACCTGTGGTGCAATTCAAATTGCATTGCTTCAAGTATTTGACAAATTACGACAAAATTGTGTCTTCTAATATGATATAACTAAGTATGGTGGCCTCAGCAAAAAAATGATTTTTTTTTTAATAGTGAATATCAAACCATAAATTTAATGCCTATGAAATTCAAATTTAAAATCTTAATAATAATTTCAAAAATATTTATAAACTAAATTAACTAACACCTACTTAACAGAACTGTTAAGAACCCAAATGATGATCTCTTTAAAAAGTAATTAATCAACACAATTTTAGTACAATGAATAAGTGGTGTCCAAAATAAACACAACATTTCCAAGTGCAAAAGCTGACTAAAATAAAAATAAGCTAATAACGACCTTTTTGACCACTCTGCGAGGACTAATACAATGAATATATAATATAGAACATATGATGATGTGAAGGACAAGGCCAGGAGCCAGCCAGCAGGTGCATGAATGAACACTATTACGCCTATATCAGTACTGTCCTTTTCATATGCACTCTTCGTCCATCCATATTTGAATATCTTCAGTTCAATATTAGCTCTCATTCAATATATATGGCTGCCATCTTTTCATATGGTTTTACGTACATACCAGTGCAAGGTGTTTGAGGAAATGCAGGAGGGGGCCGGCTGGAGGAACTTAACTCCATTATCTTCTTCATCTTTCGCATACTGTTAACTTTCCTTCAATCATTGGTGCCGTAATGAACCACATACTCACTACGTACACTGTTCATATATATATATATATATATATATATATATATATATATATATATATATATATATATATATATATATATCTATCTATCTATGGAATATTAAGAAACATTTCTCAAAGAATTCCAAGATCAAACCCGGGATCATGCAAGAACGTATATTTGGGCCGGTTCATGCGTGTTCATAAGATTCTAAACCGGCCGGCCTTCGAGAAGCAGGCAATGTGCATTCGATCAGTATAATCGGCATGATTTTAATCACTTGTCATATGCCATCAATTTATTTAGTATTGGATTAAACTATTTGTTAATTCCTCAAAATTTACTATAACTTATGCATCATTAGCTATATAGCCTTGTTGTGTGTAGGAAGATTCAGATCGGTAGAATAAGAAAATTCATTGCCTTAGCGTTGCACAAAAGTTCCCCACACACAGCAAAAGAGTTTAAGAGATATCGAGATTTTTATGTGCAAAACCAAGAAGAGAAAAACCATGAGGTCTAGCCCACTTAGAAATAATTTCACTATATCATATTTTGTTATAATTATTATCATTTCTCAAAAGTTGGAGAATGATAGCTTACAAGAGTATGTTTTCTGATAAGCTTCATTGGATTAGCGACGAAGACTTTGCTTGAGGTGGTAGTCTGATGATCCGACGACAACAATCGAGCGATGATCGGGTGGCGGTTGGTAGTAGTTGGCGATGGTGAACGGTGGTGATTTGGCAACTGTCAGATGGTGGCAACTAGCGATGGTGACCGATGGCGGTGGCCGACAGTGACTAACAATGGTGGCAGATGGCAAGAACCAGCGTTAACTAGTGGTGATCCGGTGACTGTCGGGCGGTGGTGACCGACTGCGACGGTCGGCGGTGACCAACTATGGCGGTCGGCGATGATGCGACGATGGTGGCCGACGGCGGCGGTGGCGATGATCGATGATGGTGGCCGACGGTGGTGGTTGAGATGGTAGGCGGCGGCAATGACTGGCGGTGGTGACCGGCGGTGGTTGGCGATGATCCGACGACGGTCGGTCGGTGTCCTTAATATGCTTTGAGATTCTTGGAGTCTCAGAGCTCTCTTCTTTTTAACTTGGATCATCTCATATGAAAAATGATGGGCTATTTATAGATTATGAGTGACATTTACATATCTGAGTAAAATCCAATTTCGTGAGACGACTCAAAATAATTTCTTCGATCATCTAATATATTTTAAGTATTTAAATGCTCAAATGAAGTAAGAATTAAGAGATCTTAGGCTTGTTAGATCCGGCTCGTCAAGACGCTTGATTTGATTATAAACATTTTATATTTGGAGCTATTTAGAGATCCGACTGATATCTCAAAGTTTTTAATTATATTTTAAATGCTTGATCTAGGCTATTCTCGACTCAGAATCAGATTGATTTCAATATCAAGATTCGTGCATCAACTATGACAGTTTTCAATGACATATCAAATTATATTAAATTAAAATTAATTATTATAAATTTATTTTATATATATTTAAATTAAAATTAATATGTCATTGAAAATTTCACTAGTTGAAGCTCGAATCTTGATGTTGAAATCAATATGATTTGAATCTCTAGATAACTTCAGTCAGCTTATAATTGAAAACTAATATCAATAAATATGGAATATTTATAATCAAATCGAGCGTCTTGATGAGATGGATCTAACAAGTCCAAGATCTCTTAATTTTGACTTCATTTAAGCATTCAAATACTTAAAATACATCAGATGATCAAATGCATCATTTTGAGCCGTCCGATGGAGTGGTTTGGATTTCGCACGAATTTACAAAAATGCAACTCCTCCAATTTATAAATAGCCTCTCTCATATGAGTGGGGGGGGAGGGGAGCTAAAGAGAGAGAGAGCTTTGAGGCTTGAAGATCCTCCAAGCATAATCGAGCGTCTTGATGAGCTGGATCTAACAAGCCCAAGATCTATTAATTCTGACTTCATTTGAGCATTCAAATACTTAAAATACATTAGATGATCAAATGTATCATTTTGAGCCGTCCGATGGAGTGGTTTGGATTTCGCACGAATTTACATAAATGCAACTCCTCTAATTTATAAATAGCCTCTCATTCTTCATATGAGTGGGGAGCTAAGAGAAGAGAGCTTTGAGGCTTGAAGATCCTCCAAGCATAATCGTGCCACCAGTCAACGGTCGTCGACCACCACCACTGGTCATCGCCACTGGCCACCGCCACGGATCATCGTCGCCAACCATCGCTGGTCATCGCCGCCGTTAACCACCACCGACCATCGCCGCCGCCGACCACCGTAGTCGGCCACCACCATCGATCATTGTCGTCATCATCGACTCGACCATCATTGTCGGTCACCAGTACCACCATTCACAGGCCACCTCCGTCGGTCTTGCCATGACCACGCCACCCGCCCAGCGCCATTGACCACGTATTAGGTCATCATTTGTCGACCACTATTAGCCATCGTCGGCCTTGATCAGGTCACCATTGCCACCACCCGAGCGGTCGTCGGATCATCACGACCGGTAGTCATTCACTATCACCAGAGAACTATTACGGCTATAGCTCATTTGTATATGTTATTACGATTACAGGATATCAGTGGTCTTTCTCACATACAACTCTGTACTCCCATTATCGGAAAAACTTAAACTTTGTACTCCAATATAGATATATAGTAAAACATTTTTACTGGGCTAGCCCCCGTGATCTTTTCCCTCTTTTCAGAGTTTTTTCACAAAAAATCCTGGAGTTTGTCGTTCTATCTTCAAATATTTGTGTGTGTGCTGGATTTCTCAACAAGGCTAAGGCGTAAAGTTTTATTCTGCCCAACTGGTTTTCTAGTACGCAACAGTTTGATGACGTCCGTGGGAAACATTCCTTTACATCTTCACAATGGTTGACAATCTGACTTTATGTTCATAACAACACCACCTATATGGTGAAGAAAATCTTGCTCTCGAGGAACACATAAGAAGAATGAAGATTCATCAAACTTCAATCATTTAGCTTTTGTTGAAAACTGGTGGTGGGGGGACTCTTAATCTTAAAAGATCGCCTATGCTAATATGTTAAGCATCTAATTGTTTACTAGCCCAAGAAATAAGTCAAAGTTGGAAGATATTTCAACACAAAGAAGAAGATAGCTTGATAAACTATTATCTTTATATTATGAGGCAAACATCAAAGAGAAACTTTGGCTACAGTCTTAAACAGATATTTTTGATTTGACCTCCTCCATACAAGTTAAATGTCACTGAGTAACACTCTGACAAATAATCTCAGATATGTCATAACTTTGTATCTACTCTTCACAGGTTAATGTCATCGAGTAACACTCTCATAAATAACCCCGGATAGGTAAGAACTTTGTATTTACTCTATATAAGTTAACATCACTGAGTAATACTCTAACAAATAATCTCAGAAGAATCCAAATGTTTAACCTCTTCCACATAGGTTAACGTCATACCTTGACAAAATAATCTCGGATAAGAGTTAAAACTATTGACTTATTCCACACAAGTTAAATGTCACCGAGCAACACTCTGACAAACAACCTTGGATTAGTCAAAAATCTTTGGTGGATTCAATTTGACCTCTTCCATACAAGTTAATGTCATCAAGTAACACTTTGGCAAACAACCTCAGACGGGTCAAAAATTTTGTTGAATTCAGTTCGACACCTTCTATAATGATTGATGTCATGTCATATGGGATCAAAATCCTTGGCGGTATCGATCTCTTCCATACATGTTAATGTCATCAAGTAACACTTTAACAAACAACTTCGGATGGGTCAAAAATCCTTGACGGATTCAGCTCGACACATTTCATACAGGTTGATGTCATCAAGTAACACTTTGACAAATAACCTCGGATGGGTCAAAAATCCTTGGCGGATTCAATTTGACCTCTTCCATACAGGTTCATGTCATCAAGTAACACTTTGACAAATAACCTCAGACGGGTCAAAAATTCTTGGCAGATTTAGTTCGGCCCCTTCCATACAGGTTAATGTCATTAAGAAACACTTTAACAAACAACCTAGGATGGGTCAAAAATCCTTTGCGGATTCAATTCGACCCCTTCCATACAGGTTAATGTCATCAAGTAACACTTTAAAAAATAACCTCGGATGGGTCAAAAATCCTTCGCGGATTCAATTTGACCCCTTTCATACAGGTTAAGGTTGTCAACTAACACTTTGGCAAATAATCTCGGATGGGTCAAAAATCCTCAACAGATTCGATTCTACCCCCTCCATATAAGTCAATAACATTAAGTAATATCATGAAGAATGACACTTTGAAATTATCTGAGTTTTTTGAGAAATGGTTCCTAATCAATGCTTCCCTACCACTTTGGCAGTTGTTAACTATTGGAGTTTCAAGAAAATCAATTTTCTATAAATTACGGGAATTGATCGCCTCCAAACCCGGTCAGTTCGATGATGATAGTTGACGCTTCTTTCGAGGGAAAATCGAAGCCACGTTGTATGATGCAGATTAGCCTTCAACCGTCGGATGCCAAGGGCGGTTGATGCTTCTTCGAGGAAACCGGAGTGAAACCAGGAGCCTCGCTTATATGAACTACGGGGTTGATCACCTCAAATCTAGTTGGTTGATGATAGTTGGCCTCTTTGAAAAACCGAGCATCGCCGTATGAACTACGGGTCTTGATCAACAAAGCAAATAACATCTTTTCAGAAGAAGGTTAGAGCCTCGGTGACAAAAGAAATTTTTTATTACCCATAGTCCCTGAACTTCTACTAGATAATTTCTCATTCAACGTAGAAGAACATTAAAGCATATGAGAGAAAACTCTATCTCCTATGGGCAAAAAAAAGAAAAAATTTTGATAAGAAATTTGAAAACATTTAAATGGATTTCAAAATTTCTGCACTCAATTAACTCTTTCCTTTTATAAAAATGAAAAAAGGGAAGAAAAGAAGAAAAATCCAAAAAAAATCAAGAAAAACTCAAAAAATCCGCTCATTGATGCTTGTTTGTGCATCGCGGTGATTTGCACTCGTGGGCCGAGAGCTCTAGCCTTTGCGTGACTTATCACCTGCGACGTGCATCCGCTTCCGTGATCATAGTCTTGCGTACCCATGAAGATCTATTCTCTCAAACTATATGTGATGCAAATGTTAATGAACCTGCAAATTTCATTGAAGAAGTTATTTTTAATTATTTGATATATATTTTTTGATAATAGTGATAATGTCATCCAAAAATAAGGGGGCAACTGATATGACACTGAAAATAAGGGGGCAATCTGATTTTGAGTCTAGACTAACCCACATCAAGCGCTTAAAATATAATTTAAAACTTTGGGATATCAGTCGGCTCCTAAATATGGAGTATTTATAGTCAAATCAAGCATCCTAACGAGCCCGATCTAACAAGCCCAATATTCTTAATTCTGACTTCATTTGAGCATTCAAATATACATCGATGATCAAATGAATCATTTTGAGCCGTCAATGGAGTAGTTTGGATTTCACACCGGGGGTAGAAAGAAAGAAAAGAAAAAGGCTTGAAGATCCCAAGATAATCGCGTTAGTCGATGGTTAATACCATCGCGACCCGCCATGCTGGTCATCGCACCAACCACGGTCCTCGCCACCGTGGTCATCGCCGCCAACCATGTGGGTGTAGCCGCCGGTCACATCTGGTCGCTCTTTGCAACCATCGCTGACCAATTGCTGGCCACCTCGACCATTTTGCCGCTACCATATCGATCATCATCGTCATTGACCATTGTCGGTCTGCCGTAGACCCGCTGCCATCGCTGCGTACCGCCGTCGCGTTATCGCCGTGACCATCGTTAGTCACCATCGCGAGTAATCTCGCCGCTCGCCCGCTGCTGCCAGTATTTGGTATCGCCGTCGACCTATTGTTATTTGGCGTGCGCTGGTCATTATTTCGCTCTGATAATTCATCATCGACGGTGTCATTAATATTCAACACTACGTTGCATTGTTGATTCGGTCGAGATTTCGTGGTCGACTTTCTCACTACTAATCCCATTATCAGAAAACTTAAACTTTGTACTCCAAAATAGATATATAGTGGAACATTTTTAATGGGCTAGACCCCATGATTTTTTCCTCTTTTCGTGATTTTTCACGTAAAACCCCAGTTTCTCGTTCTCTCTTCAAATATCTTGTATTTCTTTATTCTCAATAAGTAAAATTTTATTCTACCATGGCGATTTTCTACGTAATAAGAATATTCTAAATCAAATTTTTTTTCATGTAATTCGTATGGTAATTTTTTATCGGACAAACTTGCCTTAATTCTATAATGACACAGCCAAATTGGATTAAAAATAAATCAATCACAAAGATAAATTCGAGTATATTTATGTTCAGCCTGAGTAAAAACAAAATGAGAGTAGCTTCTGTTTATGACATGAAAAACTTCTTTTTTAAGCTCTTCCATACACTTGCCTTAATTCTATCAATTCGGGTTGGCGGATTGGGTTTGCATTTGACCCAAATTTGACTCGATCATAATAGGTTTGACTCAAACTCAACCCATTATTAAATGGGTCAAAAATCTCGAACTCATAATCAACTTCGATTGACATGCCATAATCCGTGTATATATATATATATATATATATATATATATATATATATATATATATATATATAAGTTAAAATTGACTCAAATTCAAGTTCATGGGTAAAAATCGAGTCAATTTCGGATTCTTGAGTCAATTTTGAGTCAAATTCAAGTTTGAGGGTCAAAATCGAGTCAATTTTGGGTTGGTGGTCAACCCAAAAAATGATTAGAATCCAATCATACAATTTTTTCTGATTAGTGTCGTTAATTTTGACACCCATAATTATCACTATTGTATATTTTACTATGATTTTGATTGTGTAGTTTTATAACCCCATAATTTTGAATATCATCTAAAGATGACCATTGATATATAAAAACTAAAGCAGCAAAAATATCATAAAATATATAATAAAATAATAAAATATTAAATATAAATTATTTTTTTGAGATATTTTATACCACGTGCTATATTTTTATTTATAATTCGTGAAAATCTATTTTATATTATAAATTAATTTTGGAGTCGATCTTAATAGGGATTGGATGAGAATATCTTAGTTTTTTAAAGATAAAAGGGCCCATCATTTATTGATTAAAAAATTATAATTAATATTTTTAAAAATTTTAATATAAATAAATAAGGGATCTAAAAATTATAATTATATTTTGAGCAAGAAGGAGCTTTTTCCAATTACACTGATTGATGGAATCACTAGGATACCCAATAGAGAGGATGAAGATGGAGAGAAAGATAATGAGGAGAAGAGTAATTTGAGAGGACCCCATTGGAGGCCATTCTCAAAAGAAGGCGAGAAGAAGAAAAGACTGACCTCCGGCAGAAGGCCAGAGGTCGGAGATGTAGAAAGGAAAGAGGAAGAGAGGGGATAAGAGGATATTATTTATATTCATAAATATTCTCATTTGTTGTTCTATATACTAAAATGTTCATTTAATAATTATTTATTTTTTATTTGATGACTTGTTCTACATTATCATTTTAATTTTTCTATAATTTATATACCTTAAAAATTATATATATATATATATATATATATATATATATATATATATATATATATATATATATATATATATATATATATATATATATATATATATATATCCAATCATACTAATCCGATAGGATTCAGATTTGATCAAATTTTTAACTAATTTAATAAACATGTAACTTTGGAGTTATTTTCATTTGGGTCAAGTTAATTTGACTTTATCTTATAATTTTTATTTCAATTTAATTTAAAAGAAGTTTGAGTTTAAAATTGACGATAAATGCTTGAAATTAATTAATGCAATTGACATATTTTAATAAAAATAAATGCAACAAATATATCAAATAACACTTAAATTTATTTGAATAAAAATCAATTTATATATTTTATGTTGATTCAATTGAAAATTTAATCAAATTTCTCTAATTTTTTCATTTTATTTATTTATTTAATTTTATTTTG
This sequence comes from Cymbidium sinense, assembly GCA_021442155.1. Lineage (NCBI taxonomy): Eukaryota > Viridiplantae > Streptophyta > Magnoliopsida > Asparagales > Orchidaceae > Cymbidium > Cymbidium sinense. Next base: position 11,374,820 of record CM038216.1, on the reverse strand, counting down.
AAAATGACTAAGAATGTAAGATATGATTTTGACATAAGAATTCTTCTCTTGACTTGATTCAAAATGATTGGAATTAGAATCCAATGTTGATAAAATTGATTTTGACATTTGGGAATATGAAATAAATTAGAAGAAATTTGGAAATTTATCCGTAATATTTTTGATATAAATTATGTCAATATCGATGACTTATTTTTCAATTAAAAACATCAGAAATATAAGTTGAAAAAAATTAAAAATATAAGATATTTATATTATATTATAACTACATAATACCTATTTTACACTACTGAATAATACTAAAAATAATTAACTTGACAAAAAAAAATATCTTATATTTTAAAAATGAAATAAGTTTTAATTATATCTATTTGTCTTTCCTTCAATTAATTTATCAGAAAATGGCCACTCGATCCTGACATAATCGTTATCTAAATTGGATCAGCAGTCCACATGGGCGGTGCCGGTTCAGAAAAATAAAAGGAGATGATTTTGTTTTGTAGTTGGAAAATAAAAATTGGATCAAATTATCCTTTAATCGAATTTAATCTCATTAAATTTTACTATTATAAAAGTTATTTTGAGATGTGTTTTATTTTTTTTAATTGATAAATTCAAAATAGAGCTATCTACTTAGGTAACTTAAACCTAAACGAGCGAAGATCATATGAAAATAAGATTTTTTTTTCTAATTTGGATTAAAATAAATGAGTTTACTAAAGAGCTTAGCGGATTTTGATATAAATTTAAATCGAGTAATATTAGATAATAGTGTTTAGGAATAGATATGTTGTATGGGTGTTTGTAGCTATTGAAAAGCACATTCATTTTTGATTTTTGATTAACTTGAATTAATTAGCAATTAGGTTTTAGCTTGGATCAACTTGAATGAGTGGACCTCGAGTCAAGACTGAATCATGCCAATATCAAGTAAGATATTTCGTAACCTGATATGCGGTGATGCGGTACAAATCCTGAGCTAATGGGATCGAAACACCTATAAAAATACTAAGATTCACGAGTCTATGCCCTTAACGACCTAACTCATATTAGTAACATAATATTAAAGAACTTAATGGTTATAATAGTTATTTATATTATTTTTTTATTGGATCACGATAATCATCAAATCATTATCAAGATTTGAACTGGGTTCAAGAAATTGATCAAAAATTATATTGAACCACTTGTAAGTTAAATCATTCAAAGTCGGAGTCACCTAAAGTGTATAATCGCTCTTAATTACACTTCAAATAATTTTATTACTCGTTAACTTTTACTCATTCCTCAATATTATGGATGGGGGAACTATCCTAATTCATGAAATATTAAATGCTAAAATATGAATTCAATGTAAATAGAATTTAGTCTTAAAACTTACCAAAAAATTCTTAATTTTTTTTACTAAATTAGTGGATTTATATTATCATATATTCATACTATTCATAAAAATCATTGGTCTATAATTTTAATAATTTTTTAAATAGAGATATTTATTTTGATAAGCTCAAATATTCAAAATTCTTCCCCGCCGGCCCCCTCAAATAAAAAATAAAATTAAAAAAAAAAGAAAAAAGAAGAAGAAAATTCAATAGGCAGGATAGATAGAACATCAATAATTGAGCGCCTAATGTATTGCATATCTGACAAAACATATCAATTATCCATCCTTCATATTCGGAAGATTAATCCACTCTTTTTATTTACAAAAAATAATAATAAATAAATAAATAAAAACCATTTCAGCCAATAATGGAGCCGACTCTATCAAGTCTGATTTTTTAAATAAATTATATATATATATATATATATATATATATATATATATATATATATATATATATATATATATATACTATTTATTATAAGCATATATTGTTATTATAATTATTTTTCTTATTTAGACCTATAGATATTTGTTATCACGATTATTAAATACGAAAGGAAACGTACTTTACTTTTGCATAAATTAAATTTAAAAATATATCCAATTTCTGGAAAACAAATAACTAAAAACCAACTTAACGAAACGTAGACCAAGTCCAATACTGCGCTTGATTTGAGGGGATAGGAAGGTGCTCCCATCAGCTGCAAGAGTATCTGTCGGTCGTTTTTCAACCTATGAATTTCCTAATTAGACAATACTTGTGCGCTTCAGATTTTTTTTTTCTCATTTTGTCTGCGGATCTACCCGACGTTTTTTACGATCACTTCCTTCGGTGATTTTTTTTTAGATTTTGTAGACCAAGAGAAGATTTTTAGAGATCGACGATCATGAAGCTCACGATAGAAAAATTTGATGGGGTAGAAGAAATTTCAGCTTGTGAAGAACCATAATTTATGGAGTTCTTATCTAAGAAGCTACGATAAAAGCATTCAAGGTCTGTTAGAAGATGCATGTGAAAACAAGTGAAGAAGATGAGATGATGATTGGATAAAAAATCACTTAAAAAGATTTAGTTATATTTGGAAGATGAGATTTTAGCTGATATTTTTGGAAGAAGAGAAGATTTTATTTATGACATTTAGAAGAAGATATATTAGTTAAGTTCCATCTAAATTAATTTAATATAATTTTAAGATTTGACAATTATTTATGTGACTATGGATGATGATTAGGTTTTGTTATTATTATGTTCTTTACATCTCTACTATATTATTTTTTGCAATATCATTCTATATGGAAGAGATACTATGCGGTTAGAAGACATAAAAAATTTTGTTCTATCAAAGAATGTGATTTCTAAGCTTAAGCATATTGAAAAAGAATAATAGGATCATTCTCTAGAGGCATATTTATTGGAAATAATTAGGCTTAGTTATAACTTTGAAAATAATGACATATTAAAATAGATTTCATTATTTTAAAGTGAAGGAGTAGTAGCATGCAATAATCATTACGACAACATTTCTAATGATACATATATAATTGATATAAATTTTATTAATGTCCTTGTTGATCTCATTTTTGGAGTGAGTTCTCAATTTCATCATCATAGATCTAGGACTCTTGTAGACACTAAAAGTTCCTTAGTTTTGAGCCACTTCTAATGATTAGGTGAACACTTAATCTAAGCCTAGAGACTTATAAGGTTTAGCCATAGGAATATGTCATGCTTTAGGGACTTAGGAAAACTTGCCTACCCTATGGCTCAAACCCAATCCATGCTTCCTTCCTCAAACCAAACCTCAAATTCAAATCCAAATCACAAATCTAATTCTAAATCAAATGATTGAAACCTATGATCAAATTTAAATTCGAAAACCCTTCCTAAGCCCTTTTATTTTGTCTTATGGACTTAGCCTTAATCAAATTCAAATCAACCCCAATTCAAATGATTTTTCTCAAATATCTATTTAATCTCAAATCAAATTCCAACCCAAATTATCAAACACAAATGATTGAAACCCAAAATCAAATTCAAATACCAAAATCCCTTCTTAAGCTATATAAACCACCTTCATATGCTTAGCCAAAACCCCATTTAAATCAAATCAAACTTGATAGATTTTCTTATAAATCAATCATTCCTTCATTTATATTCATAAATATAAATAAAATATAAACTCAAATAGCCAAAATCAAATCAAAATAAATCAAACTAAACTAATTCCCTACTTAAGCCCTTTTTGACCTACATCCTTAGACTTGGTCAAATTTGCTTCCAAATCACTCCAAACGCAAGTGATTTTCTATAAATCATTTATACATTCATTTATATTCACAAATATAAATGATGTATAAATCCAAATGACCAAAGCTAAACTCAAATCAAATCTAATTTCTAATTTTAGCCTCTTAAGCTAATTTCTTGAACTTGGCCAAATCCTATCCAAATCAATTCAAAACTCATGGATTTCTTCATGAATCAATCATTCATTCAATCACTCATCCAAATATAAACACAAATTACAATTGTCAAATCAAATCCAAGTCAACCCAAGTCAAACTTAAGTTAGTCTATTTGACTTGAAAACTTCAAATGAGCCAAAATCCATCATAGCCCAAATTTATTGTAGTTGAATTTATATTTTAATCCTAGGCTCGTATATGAGTTCAACTAAACTTGAATCAAGCCAAAATTAAACCAATTGACCTATTTAAGTCCACTTGACCCTAAAGTGACTTAAAAAACTTTTTTTGAACTAAGTTCTAATCCAACCCAAAATTGGATTGAACTAAGGCCATCCAAACCTCATATAATGACCAACAATCATCTTAGGGTAATCAACTACCTTGAATTGGGTCAAACTAAGTCAACTGGATTCTTTGACCAAGTCAACCTTTAGGGTTTAGGGCCTAAACCCTAAACCATAAACCCTAAAATCCTAAACACTAAACCCTAAACCCTAAACCCTAAACCCTAAACCCTAAACCCTAAAACCCTAAACGCTAAAATCCAAAACCCCAAATCCTAAACTAACCCTAAACCTAAACCTAAACCTAAACCCCAAACCAACCTAAACCTAAATAAACCATAAACCTCCTAAAAACCTAAACCATAAATCCTAAGCCCTAAACCATAAACCCAAAACCTTAAATCCTAAACCCTAAACCTTAAATCCTAAATCCTAAACCCTAAACCCTAATTCAAGGTAGTTGATCACCCTAAGATGATTGTTGGTCATGATATGAGGTTTGGATGGGCCTTGGTTCAATCCAACTTTGGGTTGGATTAGAACTTGGTTCAAAAAAGTATTTTAAGTTACTTTAGGTCAAGTGGACTTAAATGGGTCAATTAGTTTGGTTTTGGCTTGATTCAAGTTTAGTTGAACTCATATATGAGCCAAAATCCATCATAGCCCAAATTAGCCAAAACCCACAATATACCAAATTGATTGAAACCATTGATTCAAACTAACTCATAGTCAATGATTGAAGATGATAAACCCTTAATTGAGCCAAACCAAGTCCAATTGACCATTTGACCTAAGTTGACCCAAATTGGTCTAAAAAGCCAAAATGGGTCAAATCATGATTTAACCAAAATTGATTGTAACCAATGGCTCAAGTTCATTCCAAATCACTTATTGAACTTGACCAAAGCCATAATAAAGCTCAATTTGACCAATTGGTTAACTTGACCCAACCTAGCCCAAATTGACATAAAGGGTCAAAATAGCCAAAATCCAAATTAAACCCAAATCTTATCAAACCAAAGCCTACAATCATTTTTAATCAACTAATTGAACTTGAACCAACACCTAACCCAACCCAATTTGATCAAATTAATCAAATTGGTCAACGTAGCCCATTTGACCTATTTGAATCCAAATGAGCTAAAATCAAACCTAAGCCAAATTAATCCAAACCACTTGAACCAAAACTCTTTAAATCATCATTTAAACCTAACCCAAGCCTTGGTTTGATCCAATTTGACCAATTGGTCAACCTAACCCAACATGAACCCATTTGAACCCATTTGACCATATGAAGCCAAACCACCCCAAGCCAACCCATGGGATCCTAGGAGCTAGCCAAACCTGACCCAAACTAGTCCTAGATCACTCCCCAACCAACCCAAATCTAAGTGGTACCCAATCCAAGGGGATTAACCATTGGACACACCTCATTTACATTAGATTCTTTACATAAGAAGCAAAATCCACTTTCTCCTCTCATGGACAGCCATCAAGCTTCCTAACTTGGCATACCAACTTGCCTAGCCCACCCTAAGCTTGCCTAAGACTTACCATTAACCAAAGAAAGCACACCTCCTCTCCCTTACCCATGGCCGAACCTAATGGATGCAAGGAAGGAAAATCAACACACAATCTCCCCATATCAAACCTTGAGCTTCCTGCCACAGCTTCCTCTAACTTTGACATGCCACGTGGAGCTGACGATGATCCCTTTGATGCCTTGATGATGGAAAATCAGTAGAAATTCAAGGACGGATCCCGTCTGTCCATCAAGTGCGATTGAGGGGTATACCCCCTCAATTTGAGCGAAATTCATGACCATTCTCTCTCTCTGAGCCCCCAAGTGAGAAACGAAATCCTACAGGGCATTTCCAAGCCTTCCTGAGCCTCCCTCAATTAGAATTCCCTCTCAACATGTGAAATCAAAATAGGACACCCCTATTTCGAATCTCCTTTGCTCAATCCTCCACCAAACCTCAATCAACCTTGCACACACTATCACTACACCTCGTCGAGCAATACCAAATAATTTCCTAAGCTTCCAAGCTGCCGAAATCCATAGTTCGATCAAGATCGAATGCTCAAAGGGAGGAGCTTGGTCCATAGAGCAAACGACCTTAAATCAAAGCTTGTGCAGCTCAACAGGGATTCATTTCTATCAAACAAAGCTACTTCGATCGATTTCACCGCTAGATATTAGCTCCGGTGAGGTAATTTCTCAAAACTGATCTTTGTATGAAAATGTGTTGGAGCTTTGTGAATGAAACTTGCATTTAAGCCCATCCTAGCCATTGGATCTTTGTGGATTCTTCGCACAAAGGTGTGGGTTAAGTTTGGATTGGATCCGAGCTCGAGTGAGCTCGGATCGAGCGATCCATGTCGGACAGGCTCCATCATTCATCGCTCGTAAGAAGATGGATCATGGGCTATCCATTCAGTGTGATTGGAACGGACAATCACGACCAAATCATGCGTAGATACCTTGATTTTTATTTTGAAACCATGGATTTAATCATGGCCGTCCGATCTTAGATCAGACGTTCCATAGGAAAGCACGTCTCCCGCAATCCGAGTCAGCGTCTCGACAAACTACTTAAATAGCCTATCTCGTTGTGCCATGTGGAAAGCGTACCACGTCAGCAGCCACGTGACATTGATGGGATTAGGGTTTTAATTAAGTTAATTAATCCATTTTAAGGATGAAATTTTCAAAGTTCACAACTACTTATAGAAAAACACAAAATATAAATGAGGGCTCATTTTAAAGATAATCTAGAGGAGAATGCAAGAAAATTATTATTAATTAATTTTGAATAGTAATTTTTGCTTAATTAAGATTTAATTAAAAATTTAATTAGCCTAATTACTCTCTGATTAATTATCCAATTAATTTTAAACTATCCATAGATGTTTAGGGGAATGACCTCTACCTCTCCTATTTTTCTTAAAATTTATTAGATAGTTAATTTGAGAGATCAATGGATTAAGCCTTAATTACTCTCTTAGCTTAATTAATGATAATTAGTTAAATGAATAGTGAATTAATTAATTAATTGAGCTTATTGCCATCTGTTAACAGTGAAAAGTCTTAGGGAAATGGTTTGGGTTTACTCCTTAATTAATTGAGCTTTCACATCTCTTAAATCAAATCAAACATGAAATCAAAATGACTTTAAGAAACTTTAGTTAATTTTAAATAAGCTTATTTAATGTGATTTTTCTTAGGAATTAGTTGGATTGAATGAAAATTACATGCTTGTATTTTTTTATTTCTTTTCAATCATGATAAAGTATTGTATGCCACTTATAGTCATGCATCCATTTCTTTCCAAAATTAATTAAATAAAATAATTTCCTTTATGTCAAATTTGTATGTGTTGATTTAATTAAAAATATGTGTGGCTATTATCACTATTAAATCTCAAATGTATTTTCAAAAGCTTATTAATGAATAATAATATATATTGTGACTTTAGTTATGTATACATAAGAGGCGCATGTGAATATAGGCTTAGTGTATGAAGTGAAGTCGCTTTCTTACATTCATATGTTGATTTGTATAAGTTTGAATGTTAATGGGTATATTAGTCTGGACATTCTAGAGACACACGATTTTAAACAGCCCCAAGGAGGTTTCTACCTCACTCCCCTAGTGCAGAATAATGATGATGTACCCATTTGATTTCATTCTTATGCATCTTAACATTAAAATTTAGATTAAGTCATCATTTCTAGCTTTATTTTAGGATAGTGCATGGTTTGATGTATGCTTATTTTGTTATATATTATTATAGACTGGATGTTAGGGTGTGTGTTTCATAGACTAGATGTTAGGTCGTGATTAGCCTAATCATATATTCTGCAAGAGATTATGCTCAATGGATGCTTTAAATAAGTATAAATGCTATCTTTTGTAGGTTTCTTAACTCCTAAGCATAATATAAATTAGGACATGTGGAATTAGTTACCCATGTGCTGGGTGCTAAGTCCAAAAAATTTATATAACTGCTTGATTTGTATGATGTATTTAGCTAACACTTATTTTGCAGGTGTAGTTAGACTTACTTTTCTTATTTTTGATGTAATTTTGCATTAGGAATTTGGTTAAGTGTTATGTGGGTTAATGATGAACATTGGCCAAAAGGTTTAATCATAGGGTACCATGTGATGCCTAGAACCCTACCAAATTAAATGAAGCAAATAAAATGAGGGAATGAAGGAAGAAAGAAGATATGAAGACCCCCCATAACACTAATCATTTATAATTTGTAATTATTCTTTCATATACCGGGTTGCATAAGGGTAGAGCTCGGTGTAGTGTTTGTTTTTGATTATGTGTATGGGGGACACCATGAAGATCTGAGGGTGTACTTAATGAGCTGATTAGGTATGACATCAAGAAATGGTGCACTATCTCGAAAGATAGAAATCACCACCCAATAGTGGACCTAATCACTTAATAAGAACTCCTAAGGCATGATGAGTCTTTGAATATACTAGAGATTTTCTCCATACTTTACATAAATGAATAAAGCAAGGTTTATTTAATCCGAGTTCTAAAGTTCCTTATGTGGGCAAGCCCCCACAGTTAATTACATCTTAAGGAAGGTGTGTTCCTTAGGAATACTCTCGATTAAAGTAGTCAAGTGTTATCTCCAAAGATTTCAAAGATAGGACTATCAATAATTTGGTTATGTTAGAAAATCAAATGGGATAGACAAAAAAGAAGAGACTTATTATTGAAGCCAAAGAGAGATGAGTACGGAATGCTCATGATACTAGAAAACCTAATGAGCATTCCAATATATCATATACTTGGGCTTTATAATTTTGAAATTGAGAGGATTGATTTTATTAAAGTTGACATTTTATTAGAAAAACTAAGACTTATAATCCCACAATACAAGATTATGGAAATGCCTAAGAGGTGAGAATTTATGTTTATAGCCCAAGGGAAAATAACAACCTCAGATCCTAAATTTAGGGAGCTTTAGTGAGGACCAAAGTGTTGGTTAGAAAAATTTCTATATAGGGAGTCTCCTTCAAATATGTGGAGAGAAATGAAAGAGGCAAGCATATAAAAATTCATCTTTTTAGGATTCCATATAGATCCACAGATGTACTTATTCAGGTGATCGAGTACGTCATCAAGAAAATTGTGTACTACCTCGAAAGATAGAATTTACTACCCTTTAATAGACCTAATCACCTCAATAAAGACTCCTAAGGATGATGAGTCTGCATATGTACCAGAGATTCTTTCCTACTTTACATGGAAAAGTAAGGTAGAAATTATTTTAAACCGGGTTCGTTAAGTTCCCTACAGGGGCAAGTCCCCATAGTTAATTACATCCTAAGGAATAGGGATTCCTTAGGAAAACTCTCGATTAAGGTAAATAATCATTGCCTTCAAAGATTTCAATAGGAAAGGACTATCAATCGATTAGTTCATTTTTGAATGTCAAATGGGATTGATCAAAGAGAGGGAGTTATTATTGAAGCCAAAAAAAAGATAAGTAGGAGATGCCCACGATGCTAGGAAACATAGCGAGTAATCTCAAACTATCATATAGTTGGACTTTATATTTTTGAAATTGATTTAATTTGTTTGAGTTGTATTTTTTCATTAGAAATTTAGGACTTATGATTCCTTAACACAAGATTAAAAAAATGCCTGAGAGGTGAGGAATTATGCTTATGGCCCACAAAGGGGAGAAGCAACCTCAAAACCTAAATCTATGGAGCTTTAGTGAGGGCCAAAAGCACAACCTAAATCTAAGGAGAAAAATAGGTATTTGGCTTGCTTCCATAAGAGAGGACAAACCACCCGACTACTTGGATTTACAACTGCCTTGGGGTGGCCATCAACTAACTCCTCTTATAATTTTAAATACATGTAGGCAAGTCACATGCTTTATGCAAGATAACTAGACTATTATTTATTTAGAAAGAGACCAAGTTCTTAAACTCACTCCCTAAAGAGATTAGATCATGTAAGGACATGCTTCAAATGGCCTAAATCTAATGCAATTCAAATTCCATTTTATTTTTATTTTGGATAATTATTTTGACTCATAGATTCATGCCTATATGCATGAGAAATAAAGTTATTGACCAAAATCAGTGAGAAGGGAGAAGGTGAGTTTCCACCAAGGCTCTCAAAGGTCAAGCCAAGTTTCTCTGGCATAGGTGAAAGCCCTCTAATCAAGAGTGAAATAAGATATTGTTGTGCATGATATTGCAAAAGAAATACTCATCCAACTAAGGGGTTACTATTTCTTTTATTTTGATTTTGAACTTAAGCTTTAGGTGAGGTTATGAGTTCTTTATTTTTAATTTGAATTGTTAAGTTGCGTAAAAGATTTATATTTCCCTAAAGAGCCTAATCCACATCCAAGCATACATAAAGCAAGAAAGAAACTAGGAAAAGTATATCACTTAATGCACAAGTTAAACAAATTATCAATCAATTTATAAAGGTAATCACAAATAGAATAAAAGGCTATTATGGTCGGGCACCACCGCACAAACCTGAAAATATCAAATGTGGGTAGCCGAGCTCTACCTTTATAGAACCCAGATTATAAATGAATTAAATTATAATTAAGCAATGAATTCATTATTATGGGGGTCTTCAAGCTTTATTCTTCTTTCTTCTTTTCTTCTTTCTTCTTCTTTTCTTCTTTCTTCTCTGGTTCCTTCTTTGGTTGGTTGGAAGGTAGATGCTCCAAAGCTTCACATGGTGCATAAGATAGGAACTTATGACCAATGCTCATCCTAATCTTCATAATAATCATTCCAAAATCCTAATTGCATGAATTTACTTGAAAAGAAAAAGTAAAAATCTAACTAACACCTATAAAACAAAGGTTAGCTAAAATAAGCCACACAAATCCCAAGCATGTATATTGGACTTATCACCCCACACATGGGTGACTAAGTCCACCTAAAGCACCTACAAGCAAAAGCATTCATATTTTATTTATGATAGCGCCCCTTAAGCACAATCTCCTGTAGAAAAGAATAGTTAGACAAAGAACGTCCTACCATTCATTCTACGAGCATACACCCTAACATCCAGTATAAAATATATATCACAAAATAAAATAAAATATCAAATCATGCAAATCTAACCTAAAGCTAGAAGTGGTGACAATGTTTTTGTGCTCAAGTTTGTGTAGTATGACTTTGGGTTTAGTAAAAGATATGTTCAAGTTAGAGGAGGGTTTCATTTAAGTTGTTTAATTATTTTGGGTTGATTTTATTTCATATTTTAACTTTGTTCAAGTGAATCTTACAATTAATTACTAAGTTATGAAGAGAGGAAAAGAGAAGAGAACTTCTCTTTCCTTCCCTAACTTAAGTAATTTCTAAAGTAGATTCACATTTTAATTTTGTTCAAAAGAATATTTTGATTAAGTCTTTTAATCAATGCTAAGTTTAGATAAACTCTAAATAAACCTATTTAAAAAGAAAGGCATTTTAAGATTAAATAAAATGAATTAAATCCACATAACACACATTACTTCATTTCTTTCCCAACAAGTATAAAATCCATATGAATGAATCCTAAACATATATATACATACAAATGTGAATATTTGACACACTTTATGATGCATGCTAAGCAATCCATTTAAGGAAATTTAGAAGATTAAGATGCATGATTTTCTTTTGTAGAAAAAAGGATTTCTTTATCCAATTTTCACATACACACATGAAAGTAAGAAAGACATAAGTGAGTATAGCGACATTGTTAACCAGAGGTATAAAGTACAAGACCTACTTAGGGCTACTTAAAGCCTCGCAATCTCGGGGTTGTCCAGACTAATATACCACTTTCCTTAAATACAAATATTTATATAAAAGAAATGAATGGTAAAGAAATAATGCAAAAGTTGTATTAGTTGATTCATTTTTGTTTATGCAATTTTATGTATACAAGCATAGGTAACCCTTCTTAAGTTGTAGCATAGAAATGAATAGGATGTAGAATTAGGTAAGTGCTAGGTTCTTTTCAAATGAACCATACATCTTACCAACTCCTATTCAAAACTATACTAACATAAGAGAGAAGGGAAACCTATACTTAGCACACCCTTATATCCTTCACATGCAAGCTTATCATTAAAATATAAGTAGCATACTTTCAGATTTGATAATTGATTTATATGTTTTGAAAATAATTTGAATTTAGTAGTGATAATAGCCACCCATATTTCTACTTTAGCCAACACATATAAATTTGACATAAAGTAAATAATTTCATTTTTAAATTTGAATTTGAATATGAATGCATGAAACAACATAACATACAAATTTAACATGTTGGGGAAAGAATCAAAGCAATGAAAGCATGTAAACATATTCACTTTAATTAAATCCTAAAGACATTCTCATGAAATAAGAAAGTTTAAAATAAATCAAAGTGAATTCAATATGATTTTTATTTAGTTTGGAGGTTGATTTAATTTTGAAAATGTGAGTTGAGTTTGCTATTTCTAACCCATTCTCACATGTGTTTGATATTTTTTGTTTAATTTTTAGATGATTAGATTCATTTTTAAGTATTAATTAGGTTAAGATATGAGTTAAAAAAATTAATCAACCCTTACCTAGACCACCTTAGCATAATTAATCAAATAATTATGAGCCAATGAGATGACATAAAAACTCACAAGGAATTTAAATTTGCAATGCACCTAATAAAAAAAAGGCCTAATACAATTTTGCTCATGATTAAATGTTAATTAAGCTAATGAGTTTAGCTTAATTAATTTCAAAACACCCTTTCATACATATGAATTGGGTTTTTATTTCTTTAATTGAACTTAGGCTATTAAACACCTAAGCATCTACCCAAAATAGATTAATTAAGTTCTGGAAGTTTTTTTTAGAATTTTTAGAAATTAATTAAGGAGATAATTAATGAATTAACCCTTAATTAAAAGAAGATTAAGAAAAGAAAATGGAGTTTAGGGAATAGCTTAGGGAAAATGCCCCAAAATTATTCCTTAAACCTCATATCTACTGGATCTGACCTTAATCAACTCTAATAATGGATTAAAACCACTAATCACATCCTAATTATGCTTAATTAGGTTAAGAAAGTAATTAGGAAACCCATATGCAATTCTTTTAATTAAGCTTTCAATAAATCCGAAGAAAATTAGGGGAGGTAGAAGTCATCTCCTAAAATATACCCAAGAAGTTTGGGATTAATCAGAGTTTTAATTAAAAGGTAACTAACAAAATAAAGTTTCTATTAAAACATAAAATCAGAGAAAAACATAATTCAAAATCCATTAAAATTATTTTTAAAATATTCTAGGTTGAATTATCTTTACATAAAAATTTATTTCATATTTTTTTAAATTTTATTGAGAGAGATATGAATTTTAGAAGATTCATATATTAATTAGAATTAATTAAGTATCCCTAACTAATCCCTCTGCTCACAGCATGACGCGTGGCGGTGGTGGTCAGTGCACTTTACACATGGTGCGTGGTGAGCATCCCACTTAAACATCACATCCAAAAGGCGGCGTGGCGGCGGGATGCGCTTTGATCTCTGCCATCCGATCAAAGATCGGACGATCAGAGATCTCCCTGCGATTTTAAAAGGGATAAAAGAAATTCTAAACATGGGAAAAATTTCGGTTGTCCATCCAAAATGTGAGGATGGACGGCCAAGATCTCCCCAGTTCTTCCCCTTAGATCAATAGAGATCATCCATGATCTAGGGGAAGATCCGAGCTCGATTGAGCTCAGATTGATACAAAACGTAGCCCACACCATCTAAAGCCAATAAGCAGCACATCCAATGGTGGAATTTGCATGAATTGAAAATTTCTTTCACAAAAACCAACACCTCCTATGCTAGGTGGTTGAAAAATTCCATACCTTATCGGAGGTGATCACCGGTGCTCGAGATCGATGAGGTAGCTTCGTCTAGTGGAGACGAAGCCTTGTTGAAATTCTTAGGCCTTAGGGTTGAGTGGTTTTCTCTATGGACCAACACCACTTCAATCCTCTTGTGGCTTTGATCTAATTACTTCTCTCCTTGCTGTGGGAACTCAAATGGAAGCTTGAGTGTGCTCAGATTGGTCCTTAGAAGAAGTGTGCAAGAGGAATTGGAGTGGTTTTCAGCGTGGAGGAAGTTCAAGATTGAATTGAGCTCCCCCATTTTCAATGGAGAAAATCAAGAATCAACAGTGTGTGTTAAGAGCATCAACATCCACGGGGATTCTGAGTTAGTCATCAACCAAATTATCGGGTCCTACAAGGTCCTCAAACCCGAGCTTCGTCATTACCATGAGTATACCATGAAGTTGTTGGCTCGAATCTCTGAAGTAACCATCTATAAGGTTCCTCGAGTAGAGAATGCAATAGCAGATGCTTTGGCCAAACATGCCAAAGAATTGGCATGTTCAAAAGATGAGTCCATTCCAATAAGAGTCCAAAACAAACAAGTCCTATCCCTTATTGATGATGAACTCATCGAGAGACTTTCTCTTGAAGGGGAGGTTATCGTTGCTTATATGGACAAGGAGCTGGATTGGAGGCAACCGTTCATAGACTATTTGAACACCGATAAACTATCTCAACAGAAATTATAAGCCCATCAGGTGAAATAGAGATCTATCTCCTATGCTCTCATTGATGACACCTTGTACTGACGGTCTTTCTATCAAATACGATTACACTATTTGGACAAACACGAAGCCCATAGTATTATGACTGAGGTATATTCAGGTCTATGCGGAGCGCATCAATCTAGTCTGAAGATGAAGACGAAGATCAAGAGACTAGGATACTACTGGCATTCGATGATTACAGACTGCATGGATGTAGCTAGGAGATGCCATTAGTGTTAGGTACATAGTGTGGTCTTACATAAATCACCCAATATTCTACACCCTACATTGGCCTCATGGCCATTTGAGTGTTGGGGGTACTGACATTATGGGTCCTATCGATCCTCCTTCTTCCAAGAGTCATCGATTCATCTTAACTGCCAACAACTACTTTTCCAATTGGGCAAACGAAATCCCACTCAGAGAGGTCATAACTCAACATGTGCTTTACTTTTTCAGGAACCACATCGTATATAGGTTTGGGGTGCCTCGATGAATTATATCTGATAATTGTACTGCATTCAAATATACCAAGATCAACAGCTTCACCAGAAGACACGGTATAGATTGGAGATATTCCATCATCTACTACCCCTGGGCAAATGGTCTAGCAGAATCATTCAACAAAATACTCATCCAGCTGCTAAAGAAGACACTTGATGACAATAAGCGGCAGTGGAATGAGCTGTTGGTTGAAGCCTTGTGGGCCTACCGTACCATATATAGAACTCCAATTCAATCTACCCCATTTTCCTTAGTGTTTGGGTTTGAAGTTGTTCTACCTTTAGAAGTTTTACTCCCATCACTAAGGATAGCATTGAATAGTAAAATCATTACAGATTATAATGTAAAGTTGTGATTAGAAGAGGTCAAAGGTTTGGAGGAGTGTTGCCTATAGGCATGCCAGAATCTCGAGTTGTACAAGGCCAAAATGATTCATGCTCACAGTTGGTCCTAAATAACTTGTGTTAGTTGAGATGAGAGACAAGTTTGAACCTACTTGGGAAGGCCCCTATGTCATAGAGAAGGTGTTCTAAAGAGGATCCTATCAGCTTATTGATTGTAAAGGGGAACACCCGATGCTTCCAATTAATAGGCTCTATTTGAAGAAATATTACCCATAAAACATGTTTGAAAACAATTATCAACAAAAGAAGAAAAATCTGATTCCATTTCATCAAAATCTTCTCTTCTTTCAAAGTATTATTTGCTTGCCTTGCGAATCTGTCATGATGTGTTTAAGATAGCTGTAAGAGAACCCAAGAGGCATCCTATCCCTCTTTCACAACACAAACACAATCATGCATATTTCGTGGTGCTACTAAAATATGTGTGAGAGAACCCAAGAGACATCTTATTTCAATTAGCACAACTGAGTTAGGTGTAAGAAAACCCAAGTGACATCCTTTTTTAGTAGGAATTATGGTTGCAATCTGTGACACCATTTCATCTAATTCTCCAAGTGTGCTTAGGGTAGATGTGAGATTACCTAAGTGGTGACCTATTCCCTTTAACATAAGTATAAAAACAAACACAAATCTTTTATCTCAGGCTATTTTGATGCGAGAGTAAGCCCCATGTGGCACTCACTCATTAGCTGCTCTAGGTCAGGTCACTAGTATGGCACTCCAGTGGTCACCTGTTTGGAAGATGTGAGTCCCCATGCTTTCTTCCTAACTTGATCATTGAAAAATGATGAACACCTTATTAGTTTGGTAGACTTCACTGCCCAGCCAGTCAGCTATCTCATGTTGATTTTGTTTAAGAATATGTGAGTCCCCGTGCTTTCTTCTTGAACTAATCATGATGTACTAACTAGGTCAAGCATATTTTAGGTTTAGGGTAAGTCCCCCAGAGGCTCCGTTCCTCTTGACTACATTTGAGTTGATGTAAGTCCCCTAGTGGAATTCACTGGGTAGTTGCCCTAGGTCGGATAACACTTGTAGAGTTGACTATCCCATGTTCATTATAGGAGGATGTGAGAGCTTTCTTCCCAGTTGATTGTTCAAGGACACCTTAGGTTGGTTGATGTTTGCTATGCTGGCAGTGACTCGCTCGGTGGATACACCGCTCTTGGCCGATGTGAGTCCCCATGCTTTCTCCTTGAGTTGGCTACCGAATACCTATGCATATTATCTTCTCCAGGGTTTTGGATCAAGCCCTTAGCAGCCCCATCTCCTTGTGAGCACTCTTTTTGGATCACATCTTTTACGACCATATTTAGACACTACACGGTTACTTTGGATTGGGATCCCCTTTCCTAGTAGCCACCCCGTGATTAATTTATTCAAGGATCATGTCCCTTATAAATGAGATAGGTCTAGGCTGATATAGCCTCCTTCTTAGTTTGATCCCTTGCAAACTAACAGAGACCATGATAAACAAATTAAACAAACAAATAAAATATATTTGCTTGTGGATTAGGAATTCAAGCCCCCAATAAGCCCATTTTTCCAAGTAGACATCCTATCTTTAGGGCAATTTTAGCAGAACTACTATAGAAATTTCCTGACTACCTGAGTTGAGATAAGTCCTTGAGTCGACACTCTCTCAATAGTCATCCTTAGGTCAATTTCAATCTATTTTACCACAGATAGGTTACCTCGATAGTTATTCCGCTTTGGAAGATGTAATACTATGACACATTCTTTCTAGCATGATGGTCACAAATCGACGGACAGCCCTAGGTCGGGTTTGATTTGTTGCCAAAAGCAACCAATCACCATAGTGATCTTTTATAGTGGAAGATGTGAGTCCCTGTGCTTTCTTCCTTTGAAATGACCATTGCAAACCAAAAGTCACTCCTCTGATTAGTTAGTTCTCCCCTTAGCCAAAAAGGTACTCCCTTTGGTTCAGAAAATCTAAGATAGGGCTAGGCTAATATAAGCTCCTTCTCAGTATGATCCATTGCAAACCAACAGAATCCATTAAAATAATAAAAATAAATAAAATTAATCTTTTGACTATATTTGAGTTGATTTAAGTCCCCCAGCGGCATTCACTCAAAAGTTAGCCCTAGGTCGGGTTTGATTTGTTTCCTTGCCAACTGATCACCCAGAGGTTCCTTATTTTGGAAGGTGTGAGTCCCCATGCTTTCTTCTAAAACTTAACCATTGCAAACCAAAAGGCACACATTCGTTTGGGTAGTCCTACTATGTGGTTGGTAGACTACTCCATTTGGATTGGTAAATCTGAGTTAGCTCTAGACATCCACGACCCCCTACTCAATATGATCCATCACAAACCAATGGAATCCATCAAAACAACTAAAAAATGAAATCAATCTTTTGACTATCCTTGAGTTAATTTAAGTCCCCCCAGCATCATTCACTCAATAGTCCCCAACAACTGGTCCCTGCTTTGGAGGATGTAAGTCTACTACCCTTTCTTCCTGGTGCAGCTGCTACACATCGAAAGACATCCCTTTGGTTGGATAGTCCTACTATGTGTTTGGTAGACTGCCCTTTTGGATTGGTAAATCTGAGCTAGGTCTAGGCCTCCATTGTCCCTACTTAGTGCAATCCATCACAAACCAACAAGGTCCATCTCAAAATCAAAAATCTAAGAATCTGAAATAAATTCAACCCTCCTCCCTCAGTGGAGTCAAACAAAAACAAACAAAACAAATTCAATCAATCTCCCTAGGTGGAGTCAAAATAAACAAAAGCAACAAATAAGATAAATAATCAATTAGTCAAATAAATCAAATCAATTTCTCTCCCTAGTGAGACTCAAGTCAAATCAAACCTCTCATCCCCTTGTGGATGACTTGAACCTATTTTCCTAGTGGAAGGATCACATACTCTATCCCTAATGGATTCCTCCTTCACTCTCTTGTGTCTATGACATGAGTAGAGTACATTACTAAGCTATTCCTACACCTTGAATTAGAAGATCATTTTACGTTGGTACTTGTGATCGCTCAATATTGTTGATCATTTGGTCAACCCCAATTATTACCTTGTCAATCACACCCATTGGAGCCCTTTTTTGACCTCATTTCTAGGATGAGCTCTCAACCCCTCCATCTTAGGCAAAAGAATTCTCTTAGATATTAAGAGTTTCTTTAGTATTAAGGCACTTCTAGTGAGTAGGTGAACACTTAACCTAACCCTAGAGAATTAGAAGAGTTATCTATAGGAATAGGTAATGCCTTAGGGGTGTTAGGAAAATTTGCCTACCCTATAGCTTGAACCAAATCCTCACTTCCTTCTTTCAAATCAAACTCTAAATCAAATCAACTTCAAACTCAAATCAATTCCAACTTGATGGATTTTCTTGAATCATTAATCAATTCTAAATGATTTAAACTCATGATTGAATTCCAAATTCCAAAAATCTTTTCTAAGTCACTTTGATTCTATCTTATGGACTTAGCCTAAATCAAATCCAAATCAATTTAAACTCAAGAAATTTTCTCATAACCCATTTATATTCTCATTTATATTCATAAATATAAATGAAATATAAATTCAAATAACCAAAACTCAATTCAAAAATTAAATCCAAATTCAACCAAAATTCAACCTAAGCCTTTCAAGTCAAATTCTTGAACTTAGCCAAATCAAATTTAAATCAAGCCAAATACTTGATTTTTTTCTTCATGATTCAATCAATCCTTCAATCATGAAACCAAATATAAACATAAACTTTAATCATCAAACCAAAACTCAATTCAAAAATTAAATTCAAATTCAATCAAAATTCAACCTAAGTCTTTCAAGTTAAATTCTTGAACTTGGCAAAATCAAATTCAAATCAAGCCAAACCCTTAATTTTACTTCATGATTCAATCAATCCTTCAATCATAAAACCAAATATAAACACAAACTTCAATTATCAAACCAAAAATAAATTCAAAAATCAAACCCAAGTCAAACACATGTTCAACCTTTGAACTTAAAATTATCAAATGAATCAAAACCCATTTGACTCCAAATCACTTGAAAATGGATTTACATTTCAATCATAAGTCCACATGCGAGTTCAGTCAAACTTGATTCAAGCCTTGATCAAGTCAATTGACCCACTAAGGCTCACTCGACCCAAAGTGACCTAAAGTACCTCTTTTGAGCCAAATTCTAATCCTACCCAAATTAGACTGAACTAAGCCCACCTAAGCCTCACATTGTGAGAAACAATCATCATGAGATGATTAATCACTCAAATGGTCAAACTAAGTCAAACTTATGGGTTGACCAAGTCAACACTTAGCCAAAATGAAACCTAAACTATCCAAAATCCACCATAGGACAAATTAATTGAAACCATTGATCAAAACCAACAATGTATTTAAGAAAAGTGGTATATTAGTCTGGACAACCCCGAGGTTACGAAGCTTTAAGTAGCCCCAAGTAGGTCTTGTACCTTACACCCCTAGAGCTAACAATGACGTCGCACTCACTTATATTTTTTATACTTGCAAATGTGCATATGAAGAATGGATAAAAGAATCACTCTTTTTCTACTTAACAAAATCTTATATCATGAAGCATCCAAATTTTCTTAGGCAACTCTCTTAGCATTCATGAAGGTGCGCTAAACACTTCCATTTTCATGTATAGATATCCTTAGGATTCATCCATATGCATATTACACATGTTGGGAAAGAAATGAAGTGTTGTGTGTTTTATGATAGTATTTTATTTTACTTAATCTTAAAATACCTTTCTTTTTGAATAAGTCTATTTAGGGAAAATCCAAGCTTAGCATTAATCAAAATACGTAATAAAATATGCATTAAATAACAATCAAATATGAATCTACCTTTAAAATTACTTAAGGTAAGGAGGAAAGAGAGTTTCTCTTCTCTTTTACTCTCTTTACAACACTTAGTAATTAATTATAGGTTCATTCAAACCTAATCAAATCACAAAATAAAAATCAACCAAATCAACTAAATCACTTAAATGAAACTACCCTCTAAGTTGAACATTTTCATACTTAGAAAACTTCAATCTTAAAGCCTAGCTAAATATGCCACACAAACCTTAAATAGCACACACATTAGGCTAAGTCACCGCTTATAGCTTTAGGTTAGAGAAGTGCATGGTTTGATGTTTGTTTTTATTTTGTGATGTATTATTTTAGTCTGGATGTTAGGGTGTATGTGCGTAGACTGAATGGTAGGACGATCTTAGTCTAACTGTTGTCTTCTGCAGGGGATTGTGTTTAAGGGATGTTGTAATAAAAATATAATTGCTTTTACTGTGTAGGTGCTTATACCCCTAAGCATAATCCAAAAATAGGCCAGGTGGATTTAGTTACCCATGTGTGAGGTGCTAAGTCCAATTTTATATTCCAATTTTCATGTAATTTTATAATTATGATTTTGGAATGATTGTTATGGGGGATTAGGATGAATATTGGTTATAAGACTATGTCTTATGTATAATTTGAAGCCTTTGGAGCAACCACATTCCAACCAACCAAAAGAAGAAAGAAGAAAGAAGAAAGAAGAAATGAAGAATTAAGACCCCCATAACAATGAACTCCTTCTTGGTTATAATTTATTCATTTGTAATCTTGGTTGTATAAGGGTAAAGCTCAGCTACCCAATTTTTTTTCGGGTTTGTGTAGTGGAACCTGATCATAAATGGCCTCTTATTCCTTTGTGATAGTTTTATAAATTGATTGATATTTGTTTAGCTTGTGCATTAAGATGACATCTTTTTCTAGTTTATTCCTTGCTTTAATGTATGGCCTGGATGACAATTAGGCTCTTTGAAAAATAAAATTTCTATCCAACTAATCAATCTAAACTAAAAATAAATAACTCATAATCTCATCTAAAGTCTAGGTTATAAATCAAGATAAAAAAATTAGCAACCCTTTAGTTGGATGTTCTATTTTCTTTCTCACATCATGCATAAAAAAAGTATATCATTTCACTCTTTATTGGAGGGCTTCCACCTTTGTTAGAGAACTTGGCTTGACCTTTGAGAGCCATGGTGGAAACACACCTCCTTATCTTGCTGATTTTGGCCCATAATCTAATTTCTCATGCATTAGACATATGAATCCTAAAGCTTGTGTCAAATTGATTGTCCAAAATAAAAATAAAATTTAACTAAATTTGCATTAGATTTAAATAATTAAATCATGCCCTATATGATCTAGTCTCTTAGGGAGTGTGTTTAAGGACTTATTTTCTTTCTAAATAAATAACAGTTTAGCTATCTTGCAAAAGCGTATGACTTGCCTATATGTATTTAAAATTGTAGGAGAAGTTAGTTGGTGGCCACCCCCAGGCAGTAGTAAGTCCAAATAGTCAAGTGGTTTCCCCTCTCTTGTGGAGGCAAACCAAATACTCACTTTTCACCTTAGATTTCAGTTGTGCCTTTGGCCCTCACCAAAGCTTCCTAGATTTAGGTTCTGAGGTTGCTTCTTCCCTCTATGGGCTATGAGCATAAATTCTCACCTCTTAGGAATTTCCATGACCTTGTATCATTAAATTGTAAGCCCTAAGTTTCTAATAAAAATTCAACTCAGACAAATAATTCACTTCAATTTTAAAAATATAAAGCTCAACCATAGGATAGTTTGGGATGCTTACTAGGCTTCTTAGTATCCTAAGAATCCTCTACTTATTTTCATTTAGTTTTGATAAGAACTCCCTCCTCTTGATCAATCCCACTTGGTCCTCTGAAAATAAACCAATCGATTGATAGTCCTACCTTCAAAATCTTTGGAGATAATGATCATTTACTTTAATTGAGAGTATTCCTAAGGAATCCTATTCTTTAGGATGTAATTAACTATGAGGGCTTTCTCCTGTAGGGATCTTAATGAACCCAATTTAAAATAAACCTTGCTTTAATTTTTCATGTAAAGTAGGGGAAAAATCTCTGGTACATTCCGAAGACCCATAGCCTTTATGAGTCCTTATTCAAGTGATTAGGTCCATTGTAGGATGGTGACTTCTATCTTTCATGATAGTACACCTTTCTTCAATGTCATACCTGATCACCCTAATAAGGCATCTGCGGATCTATATGGTGTTTCGACCAGGTGTTATATATATTTTTCATTTATCCTCTCTTCAAAAAAAGGATGGATGAAAGCAGGAATATAATATATATAAAATTTTCACCATAATTACCCATGTGTGGGGTGCTAAGTCCAAATTATTTATATAACTTCTTGGGTTATATGGTGTATTTAGCTAACACTTATTTTGTAGGTGTAGCTAGATTTATTTTTCTTCTCTTTTAATGTAATTTTGCATTAGCATTAGGATAAGTGTTATGGGGGATCAGGATGAGCATTGGTTATAAGACCAAGTCTTAAACATCATGTGATGCCTTTGGGGCAAACAACATCCCAATCAAATCAAAAGAAAGAAAGAAATGGAGCAAATTAAAATGAAGAAATGAAAGATAAATAGTGAAGAATGGAGGATGAAGAATGAAGACCCCCATAACACTTATCATTTTATAATTGTAATTATTTTTTCATTATGCCAGGATGTATAAGGGTAGAGCTCGGCTACTCACATTTCTTTGCGGGTTGTATGGTGGTACCCGACCGCATCAGCCTCTTATTCTTTTGCGATAGCTTTATACAATTATTTGATATTCTGTTTAGCTTGTGCATTAGAAATAATATGTCTTTTCATAGTTTCTTTATGATTGGTGATTGTTGCGTGTCCTGGATGCAATTAGGCTCTTAGAATGAAAAATAAATTTTCTGCCCCACTAACAACTCATAACTAAAATTTTAAAATAATTCATAATCTCACATAAAAAGGCCTAGGCATTAAATCAAGATAATAAAATATTTAATAACCCCTTAGTTGGATGATTGTATGTTGAACATCATGCAAAATCATATTGTTTTACTCTTACTAAGAGAGGGCTTCCATCTTTGCCAAATAAAATGGGCTTAACCTTTAAGAACCTATGATGGAAGAACACCTCTTTCCCTCTTGAGTTTTTCCATAATCAATTTCTCATGCATTTAGGCATACAAAATCCCATAGCCTGTGTCAAAATAACGAGTCCTAAATTAAATAAAATATGATAAAAATTTGCATTAGATTTAAGACATTATTCATACCCCTCATGCTCTAGTCTCTTAAGGAGTTTGTTTAAGGAGTTAATTTATCTTCTAAATAAATAATATCTTAACCATCTTGCAAAGCATATGACTTGCCTACATGGATTAAAAGTGTATAAAGAGTTAGCTGGCTACCACTCCAGGCGGTAATAAGTCTAGAAGTCGGGTGGTTTACTCTCTCTTGTGGAGGTAAACCACATACTCACTTTCTCCTTAGATTTAGGCCATATTTTGGTCCTCACCAAAGCTCCCTAGATTTAAGATCTGAGGTTGCTATTTCCCTTTATAGGCTACAAGCATAAATCCTCACCTCTTGGGAATTTCCATAGTTTCGTATTGTAGAATTATAAGTCCTAGATTTCAAAATAAAATTTTTACTCAAATAAATAAATCTCTTAAATTTCAAATACATAAAGCCCAACCATATAATAGATTGGAGTGCTCACTAAGTCTCCTAGTATCATGAGCACTCCCTACTCATCTTCTTTGATTTTGATAATAACTCACCTTTTTGATCTATCCCACTCGATTTTCTAAAATACAACCAATCTTTTGATAGTCCTATCTTTCAATTCTTTGGAGACAATAATCGCCTACTTTAACTTAGAGTATTCTTAAGGGATTCACTTTGCTTAAGATGTAATTAACTATGAAGGATTGCCTTCATAGGAAACTTAACGACCCTAGTTTAAATAAACCCTGCTTTGCTTTTTCATATAAAGTAGGAGAAAAATCTTTAGTATATTCGAAGAACCATCATGCCTTAGGGGTCCTTATTAGGTGATTAGGTCCATTATAGGGTAGTGACTTCTATCTCTCGAGATAGTACTATTCCTTAATGTAGTAGCCGATCACGTCAATAAGTATATCCTTAGATCTACATGGTGTCCCCTCACATGTACACAACAAACAAATGTAATCCAAAAATAAACACCACATAACCTCAGATCCTAAATCTAGGGAGCTTTAACGAGGATCAAAGCACATCCTAAATATAAGGTGAAAAATGGGTATATTATTTACCTCCATAAGAGAGGGTAAACCACATGACTGTTGGACTTATAATCGCCCGAAGTGGCAGCCAACTAACTCCTACATTTTAAAACCATGTGGTCAAGTCATATAATTTGCAAGATGGTTAGGTTGTTATTATTTAAAATGAAACTAAAGTCCTTAAACCCACTCCCTAAAAGACTAGAGCATGAGTGATATGAATAATGACTTAGTCTAATGCAAAATTTATCAAAATTTATTTAATTTTGGACTCTTGATTTTGATAAAGGCTATAAGATTTTATATGCCTAAATGCATGATAAAATAGGGTTATTGGCTAAATCATAGAGAAAGAGGTGTTTTCCACTACAAGGGAGACCCACAAGGTCAAGTCTTCCCCTATCGTGCAAGGATGGAAATCCTCTCTTAACAAGAATGAAATAATATAATATGCATGATAGTAAGCATACAACATTCAGCTAAGGGGTTGATACATCAATTATCTTGATTTAATGCCTAGGCTTTAAATGAGGTTGTGAGTTGTTTAGAAAATTAGTTATGAGTTATAATTGGGGTAGAAAAATTAATTTTTTTATAAGAGCTTAATCGGATCCAGGCCACACATTAAATCTTCATACATGAACAAACTAAGAAAATACATGCCATTTCTATTACACAATGTAATCAACAATTTATAAACTTATCATAAAAGAATAATAGGCCAGTGCGGTTGGATATCGCCGTACAACCCGAAAAGAGAAATGGGTAGCCGAGTGTTGATCTCCCAAATATCTAAAACCAAACTCAAATCAAATCAAATTTCTAATTTTAGCCCTTTTAGCCAATTCCTTGGACTTAGCCAAGTTCTATCAAAATCTTGCCAAAACTAATAGATTTCTTCAAGAATCAATCATTCTCTCAATCACTTACCCAAATATAAATATAAACTACAAATATCAAACAAAATGAAAATCAACTCAAGTCAAACCCAACCTAACCCATTTGACTTGAAATATTCAATTGAACCAAAACTTCTTTGAACTCAAACCAATTGCAATTGAATTTATATGTCAATCTCAAATCCATATATAAACTCAACCAAATCAAACCCAACTCAAAATCAAACTAACTAAATCCAGTTGGCTCATTTGATCAAAACTGGCAAATTTGACCTACATGAACCAAAATCAAATTCAAGCCAAATCAAAGTGAATTAAGCAAATACCAACTTCATGTCATGATTATTGATCATCCTAGGTTAATTAATTATCATGAATTGGGTCAAACCAAGTAAACCTAGCCCATTGACCAAGTCAACCCTTTAACCCATATGAACCCAAACTAGCCAAATTGTAACCTAAACCAAATTGATTGCAACCAATAGATCAAATTTATTCCAAATTGATTATTGAACTTGACCAAAGCCTTAATTGAGCATGACTTGACAAATTGGTCAACCTAATCAAATTTATCCCAAATTGTCCTTAAGGGTAAAATCAATCTAAAACCCAATAAAATCCAAATTAAATTTAACCAAAGCCTACAATATATTCCAAATGATCAACCAAACTCAAACCAAGCCATCATTCAGGCCAATTTGGTCAATTAAGTCAAATTGGTCAACTTAGCCCAAATTGACCTAAATGATCAAATTGGCCAAAATCCAAATTAAATCCAAATTAAATCCAAATTAAACCAAATTGAACCAATATAATCTAAATGATCATTTGAACTTGACTGAACCCTTAGTTTGACCCAATTTGACCAATTGGTCAACCTAACTCATTTTGACCCAATTTGACCTTGGGTCAAATTGACCCAAATTCAATCAAATGAACTCCAAATGACACGAAATTTGGTCCAACTCACTTTTGAATCATTTCAAATCTGTTCAAATCAAATTCAATGCCAAATGACCACTTTTTCCTTAGGTCAATGGCATCATGAGAAAAGACACTTGCCCAAGCAGTCATTTCTCTTCCTTGGCCACTTGACACTCATCCATTGGTTCATATAAGCATCAAGGACACTGATCATCTGACCCAAGAGGTGGTTGGGGCATCCATGACTCATTGGGAGGTGAATTCACCTCACATCTCTCATTAGAATAGTTGGCATGAAGGACTTTCCACCCCTCCCCCCCCCCCCAAGCTAGGCCACCCATTTGCCCCTTGTAGCAGCCACTTCCCATGCCTTAGCTAACCAAAATGAGCCATCTAGGATGATTCCCTTGCATTTCCAACCACCCCAAGCCAAATGACACCCATTTTGGAGCCAAAAATCAAAGATGAAAGAGAGTTTTTGGCCACATTTGAAACCAAAAAAATAGAGACCCTTATTCTCATCTTATTCCCCTCATTTCCATCCCCTAGAGCTCTCAAACAAATGAGAAATAATGCCCACTTGATTTTTGAACAAAAACCAATAAAATCAAGTGGATTTTGGCAAGGAAGCGGCGACCATTGGTAGATACATCATTCTGAAATGAAGGTGAAGGTCTAGGCTCATTCTAAGGCTTCTTCCCCCACTTAAGAGTGTGCTCGGATCATCACTGCCGTCGAAAATCATCCCCAGTGAGATAATTTTCAAGAAAATTCATAGTTAGCCTTAGGATTTCTTATTTATGATGGATTTTGTTTAATTTAAAAAAAAATTTCTTATAAATACTTCACATTCTTTATTTTATGCAATCTAATATGAAATAAAGGTTTTCTGGTGTGAATTAATGTGAAAATGAGCCAATGCAGGTGAGATTTCATTTAGATTTCGTGTAAAATTTCATATACCCCTCGGTTTACTATTTCACCGACCGTGAAGCACAGCCATCATATAATCCCACATTTATGGGGATCAGATAGCTTTGATTTTATGCATCGATCTTACATTTCAGCTTGTTAGATCATGCATATCAGATCTAGACCGTCTGATCCACGATCGGATGGCTCATATCACATGTTTCTACCTTTGGATCTTGTGGATCATATTTGGACCATCCGATCTACGATGGAATGGTCAGATCGAGATTTGAGATGAAAGAAAATTTTATTAATAATTGATTTGAAATAAGATTTATGGATAGTATTTCTTTAGGTAGAGCCCATTGATTGGAAGCATTGGGCGCTCTCCCTTATAATTTATAAGCTGATAAGTTCCTCTTTGGTAGGCTTTCTCTATGGAAAAAGGGTCTTCCCAAGTGGGTTCAAACTTGTCTCCCATCTTTTGACAGGCAACAATTGGTCTCCTTAGAACTAAAATAAGCTCTTATACTTGAAAAGCTCTCAGACATATTAGCTTGTTATGAGCTTGAATCATTTAGGCTTTGTACAACTTGAGATTCTAGCATGCCTGAAGGCATCTCTCCTCCAAACTTTTGAGCTCTTCTAACTACAACTTGGCATTATGCTCCATTGTGATCTTACTATCCATAGCTATCCTTAAAGATGGGAGTTAGACTTCTAATGGTAGAACTGCTTCAAACCCATACACTAAGAAAAGAAGGGTATATTGAGTTGGAGTTATGTATGTGGTGTGGTAAGCCCACAAGGCTTCAACTAACTACTCATGCCACTGTTGCTTATTATCGTTGAGTGTCTTCTTGAATAATTGGATGAGAGTTTTATTGAAGGCTTCTGCTAAGCATTTACCCTTGGATAATAGATTGTAGAATATCTCTAATCTATATTGTGTCTCAAGGTAAAGCTATTAATTTTAGTGCTCTTGAATGCAGTACCATTTTCAAATATAATTCATTGAGGCACCCCGAACCTATGTACGATATGGTTCCTAAAAAATTCGAGCACATGTTGAGCTGTGACTTCTTTGAGTGGGATTGCCTCCACCCACTTAGAAAAGTAGTTTGTGGCAGCTAGAATGAACCGGTGACCCTTGGAAGAAGGAGGATCGATCAGACCCACTATTTCGGCACCCCAGCACTCAAATGGCCATGAGGCCAATGCATGATGTAGAATGTTGGGTGGTTGGTGTAAGATCACATCGTGCACCTATCATTGGTGGCATCTCCTAGCTACGTCCATGCAGTATGTAATCATCGAAGGCCAGTAGTATCCTAGTCTTTTGAGCTTGGACTTCATCTTCAGACTAGATAGATGTGCTCCACATAAACCTAAATGTACCTCGATTATGATCCTACAGGCTTCATGTTTTTCCAAACAACTTAACCACATATGATCGAAAGACCACCGGTACAAGGTGCCATCCACGAGAGCATAAGAAAGGGCTCTTTGCTTTACTTAATGTGCTAGTGACTTCTCTTGAGGTTGTTTGGGAATATTTAGATAATCCATGAATGGTTACCTCTAATCTGTCTCCTCATCCTTTTTGGAAATGACAACCTTCCATTCAAGAGAGAATTTCTTGATGAGTTCAGCTTCAACAAGGGATAAGACTTGTCTATTTTGGACCCTTATTAGTATGGACTAATCTTCTTGACATGCTAACTCTTTGGCAAGCTTGGCTAATGCATCCGCTATGACATTCTCTCCTTAAGGAATCTTGTAGATGGTAACCTCTAGGATTTGGGCCAATAACTCTATAGTATACTTATGGTAATGATAGAGCTTAGGCTTTAAAAATTTATAGGACCCAGTGTATGGTTAATGGTAACTGAGAATCCCTAAAGATGTTGATACTCTGGATGCATAGTGTAATGGATAACTCCAGATCAGCAATTAGAGCCTCAAATTTGGCTTTATTGTTGGTGCACAAATTGGACATATGATATAAGAATCTCATCACATCGCATTTTGGAGTTAGGAGAAATATTTATACCCTTGCCTTTCCTGGGAGCGTAGATCATGGTTCTTCTCCTTTTTGAAAGGATGTCGCGCCATCAAAATATATCTCCCAATGGTGAATGCTAGTGTCCCCTAAGTTCATGATTTGTTCAAAGGGGAGGTTATCCCTAAGCGGAGAATCAGTAGGAAGTCAGTGTGATGCTAAGAAATCTACTAGTGCTTACACTTTCATCGCACTGAGAGGTACGCAAGTGATGTGAAGCTATGATAAAATTATGGACCAACATGCTAACCATCTGGATAGCGTCGGTCATGTCATGAGATATTACAATGGGTTGATCCTAGAGATCAAGTTCACCTTATGAGAAAGCATATAATGCTGTAGCTTTCGAGATGCAAAGATTAAAGCTAAGCAGTGCCTTTCAATGGGTGGATAGTTTGCCTCAATAGGGATTAGACAATGACTGAGATAGTAAAGAGTATTCACTTTCCCTTTATCATTGGTTTGAGCCAACAAAGCGCCAAGGGAGTCATCTATTGTGATAGTATATAATATAAGTGGCTTGCCCAGGATAGGGACTGCTAGAACTGGCGATATCATCAGGTGGTGCTTAATATATTCGAAGGCATGTTGGAACTTATCATCTTACTTGAGCTTGGTATCCTTTTTTGACAAGTGCTAAGAATGGCTGGCCTCTCCCCGATAGGTTGAAAATGAAGCATCTTTGATATGCCAACTAACCTTGAAATGATTTGAGTAGAGTTAGACTTTTAGGGGGTGACATTTCTAATATCACCTTGATCTTCTTTGGATCGATTTCTATTTTACAGTGTCGGACAACAAACCCAAGGAATTTCCCTGAAGCTGCTTTGAATGCACACTTCAAGGAATTCATTTTAAGGTTAAATTGTCTTAACTATTCGAAAACTACTCTTAACTAAAAGAGATGTTGTTCTTTTTCTTTACTCTTAACTACAAGATCATCGACGTAACATTCAACTTGATCATGAATGAGTTTATCAAAGATCCAAGTCATGGCCCGCTGGTATGTAGCACTGACATTTTAAAGGCCAAAAGACATGACCTTATAGCAAAAGATTTTGATCGAGGTTCGAAACATAGTGTTTATTTCATCTTTAGGGTTCATCTTTATTGGTTATAACCAGATGAGCCATCAATGAAAGAGAAGACTGTATGCGATAAGGTAATGTCCACCATCAGTTCTGGGATTGGTAGTGGAAATTCGTATTTTGGACATGCCTTATTTAGATCCTTAAAATCAACTCATATGCAAATTTGGCCATTCTTTTCCTTAACTGGGATGACACTAGCCAACCAAGGATGATATTTTTTTTCCTGATAAAACCAGCATCGATTAGTTGCTAGACTTCAGAAATGACCTGTTGTTCAATGTCTAATCGCATGCGTCTAGGAGCTTGCTTGATAGGGTTAGCATTAGGTTCTATTACTATTTTGTGGACTGCTATGTTAGGAGATAAATCAGGCATTTCTTCATAACTCGAGGTGAAGCAGCCCTTAAACTTAGTAAACAGCCTAACTAAGTAATTGGTTTCAATACCACTCAATAAAGAACTGATGTATGTCGAATGTGGATTATCTTTAATTCTTAAGTTGATTTCTTTGAGCTCGTCTATGGTTGATCTGATGTCCTCTTCGAAGTCTAGCAGTGCATCCTTGACTTCAAAGTCATTTGGATCATTTGAAGTTTCTAAACACACCTCCTCATATTAGTTAGCATGATTTGAAAAAAAGCTATAAGATTTCAAATGATTAGTGATGACTACACAGTCGTTGTCATCATCGACTAGATCCACTATACCGAATCCTAATCCTAGTCTTGATTAAGTATGTTTGCTTTGGTTGTCCTATAAACTTTCAAAGTAGTCTGACCTGTGTTTAGACCAAGTATGTGGGATTAATCCCTTCTTTGTTAAATTAAGAAGACAAGGCGAATACCAATCAAAAGGTAATTGTATTAAATCTTTATATGAATCATGCTCAAGTTCTACATTAGCTTCCTGACTTGAGGATGATGCTCCCAAAAAGAATCTCTGAATCTTCCCATCTATGCATGACTTAGGGTCCTTAACTACCAAACCCTCAACTTTTGGGAAGAAAGTGGGTTAGAGATAAGGTTCCCAACTAACTCATGACTATTTTATATGTAGACTTAGATACATTTATGCCTTACTTTAGAGCCCGATTTTTATCACTATCATGCTCCAACGTCACCTCAAAAGGGATCTACTGTTGAGGAGAACTGGTTGGTGTGCTAACCACATAATATTCATTCTCTGAACTAGATTCTAAGTCTATATGGATAGCAGGTGTACTCTTGATGGCAGGGACATACCTCCTATTGGGTGGCCAATATGGAAGCTTTCCACCTTGGGGGCTGCCTCTGAACTGTCCTCTGCCTCTGCTTAGTGGAGGTCGGGTCATTCTACCCATGTGTTCGAATGGAGTAATGAATTGTGAGTGGAATCTAATGTCAGGCTCTATATCTTACTCTCTTTTATTTTATTTTCTTATTTCTTATTTCTTTTCTTTTCTTTATTTTTGTCCCTCCTAGGGATCTTGACTAGATTCACGAGAATGGACTTGTTGATTTTGGGGAAGAGAATAGGCTGCATCATCATATATCCTGACCTCGTGAACTGTGAAGGGCTTGAGATCTCCTTTGACGTAGTACACAATTCCACCTCTCATGAACTTCATGCATTGATGTAGAGAGGATGGAATTATGTTATTCTCATGTATCCATGGTCTCCCAAGAAAATCATTAAAAGATGTATCCGAGTCTATGATATGAAACTTGGCTTCAGTCTTTCAGCCATCTATCTCTAATGGCAACACTATGGAGGCTAAGACCCTCTCGCCTTATTCATTGAATCCTCTTAACATCATCCTCTCTTTTTGGAGTTTGGAGATGTCAATCCTCGAGTAGACAAGGGTTCTTAAGCTTATAATGTTGACTGATGCACCTTGGTCAACCAGAACTATTGATATCCTATATCTGTCAACGTACATTGTAATGTAAAGAAGGCAGTTGTGCTTGGTCATTCCTAGAAGCAAGTCTTCAGCACTGAATGTAACTCCTAAGATATTCTTTGAGCTGCATGCCTCCTCTTCAATAGTGGTCAGCTGAGCTAAGCATATCTTTGGATCAAGAAAGGCTTAACTAGAAATTCCCTCATCTCTTTGGATAAGATAAGTGCGTCATATATGCTTAACTTAGCTGAAAACTTTTTAAGATGTGCTAGATTATTGTAATTAGCTTTGACTTGATCCTCCATTAGAATATCTATGGGTGGAGCATCTTGTGGAGGGGATATCTGCTTATTGGAACCAATGACTTATTTACCCTTACCGAGAGGTGCTACCCTAGGAGGTAGAACTTTGTCACTGTGCAAGTTGACATCTGTGACTTCTTGGAATGATGAACTTGTGGAAAGTTCTACCTTTTCATCAGATATACCTACAGCTTCTCTTATGGGATCCTCAAAGTCAGTTGACTCTAAGCCAATATCAAGAGGTGAACCTGATTGATTCAGAAAAGGAAAGTTTGATTATGAATCAGAAGAGAATGGATCAGAATGACTTGAGCTACCATTATTATTATCTAGACTTAGAGAGTTTTTAAGAGGAATAAAATCGAAAGTATCAGAAGTGGACAAGATGTAAGTGAAAGATTTCTTCATTGATTTCTTTTTAGGTGGAGGTACATGATAGAAATCTAATAAAGTGAGCGGGGTAAGGGATTTAATGCCCTTGTCCACTGAAACAACACTCTTGTTGGTAGAAGAGGAGTCAATGGAGGAAGAAGTAGTAGGCACTGGTGGATGGAGTCTTTGGACTGGACGGTGGTTCCACTTCTTGAGCTATCCAGCAAGTAAGGTGCTTCGCTATTCTTTGGTCACCTTCTTCAAGTTATATTCAATAACTTACAAACCTTCCTTAGTGTTGGAGATTTGAGCTGCCTTAGGCACCTATAAATAGAGTTTCTTAATTTTAGAAACTACTTTTTAGAGGTTCGGGATAAGGCAATATCCCAACCTTCTTCGTCTTAAGAGGATCATAGACTTCCCCAATAATTACCCTAATAGAATTTGAAGGTTATTTTAATAAGTATTCCTTAAGGATAACTGTGGTGCCTCACTTGTAGCTACACTCAAGCTAGTCCTTAAATGTAATACAATCCTCTAAAATATGACTAACCATGCGGTGGTAGGAGTAATAGTTAGGATCATCACTCTTACCCACATCCTCTAACTTCCTAGGCTCTGGTAAGTGAAAGTCAGATTTCTTTAAGAGATTTTTAAAGATCTTCCTAACTACCTGCCTCTTGAATGAATATGGCTTATTGAATTTATCAACAAGAGTACATGCGTAATAGCTACCTAGCGGGGGATAAGAATACTGCTGCTGGGTAAGCCACTGATGTGGTGGGAATGGCTGTTGTGGTGGCTACGATGACTGATATGATGACCGAGGTGGTGGCAAAGGAGGTGACAAAGGGGGCTGCTAAGCTTGGGGTCTCTCATACTGGACTCTTGTTGGCTGCTTCTCTCTATCCACTGACACAACTGTCCCTTACTTCTTCTCGAACACTTTCTATAGTTTGGGCCGAGATGATTGGTCGTGAAAGGGCAACTGTTTAGCCTCTTCTTACAGACTAGCCACCTTGTTAATTAGTTTCTCAAATGTCTGGACGGTAAAGCCCTTAAGCATGAAGATGATCACACCATGAATATTCTTGAGAAGAATCTTAATGGTGTGTTGTTTGGAAAGCTACGGCTCGCATTTCATGCTTAGGTTTCCCCACCTGAGAATATAATCAACAATGAACTAATTGGGAGCTTGTGTCGCTACAACCAGATCGCTTACATTCACTCTTTGATGAGCTCTAGTAAATCTCTTGATGAAGTGGTGCTCCAACTCAGCAAAAATCCTTACCAAGCTGTTGGGAAGCTCAACATACCAATCAAACGCAACTCCCCTAGCGCACAAAAGTCGAATAACAGGTGTCAGCCATGCCACATTGCGTGTCTCGAAATGCGTAATATCGTCACGGTTTCCACTACCATCAAAGATTTTGAAAGAAGGCGACACAAAACCCTTAGGGTATTGAACTGCATCAAATTCCTCTAGGTATGGTCTACCATTTGGAATAGATGAGCTACCCCAGGCTTGCGACATCCCTTCCCATACCCGCTGCTCTACCATGTGCTTGATATCCTTTTCATGCATGGAGGTGCCATCTGTAACCTTCTGTGATGAAAATTCATATTTGAATTCTTCATCTAATCTTTCTAAAAAGAAAAAAGAAATAAATGAAGAACCAAAAATATTTTCAAAATAACACTTCTTGTGTTAGACATCACGCAGATCTGCAGATGTTCTTATTAGGGTGATCGGGTACGACATTAAAGAATGATGTACTATGTCAAGAGATAGAAGTCACCATCCTATAAATGGACTTAATCACCTTAATGAGGAATCTTAAGGACTATGGGTTTTCAGATGTACCAGAGATTCTTCCCCTACTTTACATGGAAAAGTAAAATAAGATTTATTTTAAACTGGGTTCATTAAGTTGCCTATGGAGACAAGCCCCCATAGTTAATTACATCCTAAGGAATATGATTTCTTAGGAATACTCTCAATTAAGGTAAATGATCGTTGTCTCAAAAGATTTCAAAGATAGGGCTATCAATCAATTAGTTTTTTTAGAAGATCAAGTGGGATTGATCAAGAGGAGGGAGTTATTATCGAAGCCAAAGGAAGATAAGTAGGGGATGCTTATGATACTAGGA
This sequence comes from Cymbidium sinense, assembly GCA_021442155.1. NCBI lineage: Eukaryota > Viridiplantae > Streptophyta > Magnoliopsida > Asparagales > Orchidaceae > Cymbidium > Cymbidium sinense. Next base: position 11,339,398 of record CM038216.1, on the reverse strand, counting down.
AGCCTAGTAAGCATCCCAAACTATCATATGATTGGGCTTTATATTTTTTTAAATTGAGAGAATTTATTTATTTGAGTTGAATTTTTATTAGAAATCTAGGGCTTATAATTCCATAGCACAAGATCATAGAAATGCCTAAGAGGTGAAGATTCATGCTTGTCACCTGTAAAGGGAAGTAGCAACCTCTGAACCTAAATCTAGGGAGCTTTGGGGCCAAAAGCACAACCTAAATCTAAGGTGAAAATGGGTATTTGGTTTACCTCCATAAGAGAGGATAAACCACCCGACTGTTGGAGTTACAACCGCTTGGGGGGGTGGCCACCAACTAACTTCTCCTATGATTTTAAATACATGTAGGCAAGTTATATGCTTTTGCAAGATAGTTAAGTTATTTATTTAGAAAGAGACTAAGTCCTTAAACACACTCCCTAAGAGACTAGATCATGTAGGGCATGATTAATGACTTAAATATAATGTAAATTTTGTTATATTTTATTTTCATTTTGGACAATTAATTTGACACAGACTTTAGAATTCATATGCCTAATGCATGAGAACTTAGATTATGGGACAAAATCAATAAGAAAGGAGGTGTATTTCCATCATGGCTCTCAAAGTTCAAGAAAAATTCTCTGCTAAAGGTGGAAGCCCTCCATAATAAGAGTGAAACAAGATGCTTTTTATGCATGATGTGAAAACATACAATATCCAGCTAAGGGATTACTAAATCTTTTATCTTGTTTTATAACCTAGGATTTAGGTGAGGTTATGAGTTATTTATTTTTAATTTGAATTGATTAGTTGGATAGAAAATTTATTTTTCTAAGAGCCTAATCATCATCCAGGCCATACATCAAAGTAAGGAAGAAACTAGAAAAATATGCCATCTTAATGCACGAGCTAAACAAACATCAAATAATTCATGAAGCTAATGCAAAAGAATAAGAGCCCTTTTGTTGTCGGGCTCCACCACACAAACCTGAAAATAAATTGGGTAGCCAAGCTCTACCCTTATAGAACTCAGATTACAAGTGAATTAATTATAATCAGGAAGGAATTCATGTTATGGGGGTCTTCATTCTTCATTTCTTCATTCTTCATTCTTCTTTCTTCTTTCTTCTTTGTACTTTCTTTTTTCTTCTTTAGGTTGGTTGGAATGTGGTTGCTCTCAAAGCTTCACATGGTACATAAGACATAGTCTTATAGCCTATGTTCGTCCTAATCCCCCATAAAAATCATTCCAAATCATAATTACAAAATTACATGAAAATTGGAAAAAGTAAATCTAACTAAAACTTGCAAAATAGATATTAGCTAAATAAACCACACAATCCCAAGCATGTCTATGAATAAATTGGACTTAGCACCCCACACATGGATAACCAAGTCCACCTAGCCTATTTTGGATTATGCTTAGGGGTATAAGCAACCTGCACAACAAAAAGCATTTATATTTTTATTATAGCGCCCCTTAAGCACAATCCCCAGCAGAAGATAATGATTAGACTATGATCATCCTACCATTCAGTCTACACACATACACCCTAACATTCAGACTAAAATATCACATCATAAAATAAAAGTAATAATCAAGCCATGCACCACCCTAACATAGGACTAGAAATGGTGACTTAGCTTAATGTGTGTGCCATTTAAGGTTTGTATGACATGTCTTAGCTAGGCTTTAAAGTTAGAGTTTTCTAAGTATGCAAATGTTAAACTTAGAGGGATGTTTCATTTAAGTGGTTTAGTTGATTTGGTAGATTTTATTTTATCATTTGATTTGGTTTGAATGAACCTATAATTAATTACTAAGTGTTGTAAAGAGAGAAAAAGAGAAGAGGACTCCTCTTTCCTCCCTATCTTAAATAATTTTTAAGGTAGATTCATTACTAATTTTTATTTTAGTGAATGTTTTATTATGTGTTTTAATTAATCATAAGTTTAGATTTTTCCTAAATAAACCTATTCAAAAATAAAAGTATTTTAGGATTAAGTACAATGAATTACTATCACAAAACACACAACACTTTATTTCTTTCCAACATGTGTAACATGTATATGGATGAATCCTAAGAATATCTATACATGCAAGTGGAAATGTTTAGCATAGCTTCATGATGAATTCTAAGAGAGTTTGTTTAAGAGCAATTTGGAATGTTTCATGTATGCATATTTTTGTTAAGTAGAAAAGAGAGATTCTTTTATCAATTATTTAAATGCACAGTTACATATATAAAAGATATAAGTGAGTACAACACCATTGTTTTCTACACCAGAGTGTAAGGTACAAGCCCTACTTGGGGCTACTTAAAGCCTCACAATCCCAGGATGTCCAGACTAATATACCACTTTTCTTAAATACATGTGCATGTACAAAAAAAAATAATAAATGTAAAAAGTGTCATGCAAAAAGTTTATGTTTGTTTTTTTTATTTTGGTTATGCAATTTATATGTGCAAGTATGAATTTCCCTCTTAAATGATAACATAGGAATGATTAGGAATGGATTTAAATAAGTGTTGTGTTTTTTTCAAATGAATTATACAGTTTGCAAATCCTATTCAAAACTATGTTAGAAGAGAAGAGAAGGAAAGTCACATAATGCACATCTTATATTATACTCACATGCAAGCTCATAAATAATTATAAGTAACATACCTTTCATTTGTAATGTTTGATTTATAAGTTTTGAAAATAATTTTGGATTTAGTAGTGATAATAGCCATTCATATTCTTACTTTAGCCAAAACATGCAATTTGACATAAAGGAAATATTTCTTTTATTTTAATTTTTTAAAAAGATATGAATGCATGATCTTCATATGATAAACAACATTTAACATGCTTGGAAAGAGAAGTGATGTAAGCATATGATTTTATTCATCTTAATTAATTCCTAAAGACAATCCTATGAAATAAGATCATTTAAAGTGAATCAAAATTTCTTTAAAGGGATTTTTATTTTTTATTTTAAGTTTAATTTGATTTAAGAAATGTGAGAAGAGTTTGCTGGGCCTAACCCATTTCCCTCATGTGTGAATTGATTTAGTTTAATTTTTAGAACCATTAAGTTGATTTTATGTTTTATTTAGGTTAAGGTGTAAATTAAATCCATTAAATAATTAACCTAACAATTATGAGCCAACATATGATATGTAACCATGTTGAATTTAAATCAACAATGCACCTAAGAAAGAAAGGGGCCTAATGTAATTGGCTCATAATTATTGATTAATTAAGCTAAAGAGTTTAATTAAGTACTTTCATAACCTTCCCGCACATGTGGGTTGAAAATGATTTCCTTAAATTTACCTTAGGCTTTTAAACACCTAAGGATCTACCCAACAAAGGATTGATTAATTTCAGATTGATTTTGAAAGTTTAATTAAGCTATTTAGGTAGATAATTAGTGGATTAATCCTTAATTATGTTTGGATTAAGGAAGAAAGGGGGTGTTGGTAATAACTTAGGGAAAATACCCTAAACCCATTCCATGAACCTCCTCTTCACTTAAATAATATTTAATTATCTTAATTAAGTGATTAAACCACTATTCATATGCTTAATTACTCTTAATTACATTAAGAGGGTGATTATGGATTCATTAATTGATTTTCCTAACTAACTCATTAATAAATCCCAAGAAAATTGGGGGAGGTAGAGGTCATCCACTTAAACATGCCTGAGAAGTTTGGAATCAATTAATGAAATAATTAGAGAGTAATTAGGGTTATTAAGTTTTCAATTTAACCCAAATTAGGGAAAATCCACTATTCAAAATCAATTAGAAAAAATTTTATTGGATCCCACTCTGAATTATCTTTAAAATGAGCCTTCATTTATATTTTCTGATTTCTCTACATTTAATTGTGAATTTAGGAAGTTTCAGTGATTAATGGATAATTAAATAGCCCTAATTAATTAACTAATCTCATTGATGCCATGTGGATCGCTAATGCAGTGCATGCTTTCCATGTGGCATAATGGGGTTGGTTATTTAAGTTATCAAATCACATGCCACGTCAGTCAATGGCACTATGCGATTTCTCCTAGGTCATCTAATCAAGGATTGGATGGTCAAGAGAAAACTCATGAATCTAAAGGATTAATTAGTGGATCTAGCGTGTTTTAATCAGGACTGTCCATCCAAAACACACGGGATGGACGATCCATGATTCATCCCTTCCTTTGGTTGCGGGAGACGAAGATCGCCCGTCCTCCCTGGATTGATTCGAGCTCAGATAAGGTGAAGATTCAACCCACACCATCTAGGAGCATAGAGAAGAAGATCTAACGGAGGAAATTCAATGGGATTAAAATTCCCTTCATAAAGGATCAAAGAATTTTTGACCTAAGCTCAGTTTTGATTCATACCAGTGAGGCTATCGCGAACCATTGAGGTGCTTCATTTAGTGGAGATGAAGCCCTCTTGAAGGTTTGAAGGTTCAATTTGTAGTGGATCTTCCAATTGATCAAAGCTTGCTTCAATGGCGTGCAGCTTTGATCTAACTCCCCCTTCCTATGACTTGGATGCTCGAAAAACACCTTAGGTGAGCTCGACTTGCTTCCCTGATGGAGCCTGTAGGAGCAATTGAACTTTGGTGGAGTGATGAGTGAGTTGGAATTTCTTCCCACTTCCCCTATTTTTGGCTTAAGGAAATTGAGAAGGAGAAGTTTTGAATAAGCTTGAGAATGCTTAAGGAAGCTTGTGGGTGCTTTCCTTTGATCCTCTCAGCTCAATCGAATGCAATGTTGATGAATTGAATTCGAATGAGATGAAGTATATCTCCCCTTACTTATATCGAATGGCCTAGAGCCTTCTTGTTGTTTTGATCAAATTGATGGGATTGAATATGTTATTTTGGTTGTTAAAGTGCCATGTGGTTCGATTTTGGCAGAGGAGTGGGAGTGTAGAGGTGCACATGGGTTAAAATGAGTGTGGGAGGTGATCCATGTGGAGAATTTTTAGTGGGGTGGTCAGTATTGGCCTTGGGTTGGGTTTGGCTGACCCAAACCCATTGGGACATGTGCACCACCCTCCTTGGTGTCCAAATGGTTCACTAAGAGGATGCCAAGTGATCTTGAGTTGGAATATGATCAAATTCTAATTAAATTTGATCATAGGTTACCCTTTGATCTAGGGGTAAAATATTCATTTGGCTTTGATTTTGATTTAGACAGATTTTATATGATTGAAAAATGGGTTTTGCTAATTTTCAATAAATTTGGTGTTGATTTGAAATCATTTGGCTCATGTTGACCCATTTAGGTCAAAATGGGTCAACTTGAGTCAAGTTGACCAATTGGTCAAATTGGGTCAAACTATAGGTTAGATCAAGTTTAAATGATCATTTGAAATATTTTGGTATCATTGGTTTGGTTCAATTTGATTTATATTTAGTTTGGGTTCATTTGGGTTCACTTAGGTCAAATGGGTCAAGTTGATCAATTTGACCCATTTGACTCAATTGGGTTAGGTCATGGATTGGTTTAGGTTTGGTTGATCATTTGAAATACTTTGCTAGCTTTGGTTTCAATCAATTTTGGTTTGGTTTGATTTTAGCTTGATTTGACCTTTTAGGTCAAGTTGGGTTCATGGTCAATTAGGCTAGGTTGGGTCTAGTTAGCCAATCGAGGCTTTGGTCAAGTTCAACAAGTGATTTAGAATGAATTTGATCCATTGGTTGCAATCAATTTGGCTTAGATCAAGATTTGACATAATTTGACTTTTGGTCAATTTGGGTCAACTTGGGTCAAGTGGCTAATTGGGCTATGTTTGGCTCAAATGATGACTTGGTCAAGTTCAATCATTGATCATGGATTGGTTTTGATCAATGATTTCGATCAATTTGGCCTATATTGGATTTTGGCTAGTTTGGGTTTCATTTGGGTTAAGTATTGACTTGGTCAAAAGCTAGGTTTGATTTGGTTTGACCCAATTTAGGTGATTCATCATCTTATGATGATTGTTGCTCACAATGTGAGGTTTAGATGAGCTTAGTTCAATCCAATTTGGGTAGGATTGAAATTTGGCTCAAAAAGGTGCTTTAGGTCACTTTGGGTCAAGTAAGCCTAAGTGGGTTAATTGGCTTGATCAAGGCTTGATTCATGTTTGTTTGAGCTTACATATGGAGTTATGATTGAAATATAACTCTATCTGCAAGTGATTTTGAGTCAAATGAGTTTTGATTTATTTGACAATTTCAAGTTCAAAGGATAAACATAAGTTTGGTTTGGGTTTGAGTTTGCTTTAATTTGTTTTGTTTTGATGATTGAACTTTATGATTGAATTTGGTTTGTGATTGGAGGATTGATTGTTTGGAGAGAAAATCCAAAGGTTTGAATTGATTTGAGTTTGATTTGGTTAAGTTCAAGAATTTGACTTGAAAGAGTTTAGGTTGGATTTAGATTAGATTTGGATCTGAGTTTTGAATTTGGTTTTGGGAATTTGAATTTATATTTCATTTATATTTGTGAATATAAATGAAAATATAAATGGGTTATGAGAAAATCTTTTGAATTTGGAATGATTTGGATTTGATTTGAGCTAAGTCCATAAGATGAAATCAAAGAGCTTAAGAAAGATTTTTGGGATTTAGAATTAAATCATGGGTTTCAATCATTTCGAATTGATTTATGATTTGAGAAAATCAATTAAGTTGGAATTGATTTAAGATTTGATTTGGAATTGATTTGAATTTGAGGCTGATTTGAATTTGAAGTTGATTTGAATTTGAAGTTGATTTAAATTTGAAGTTGGTTTGACTTGAAAGAAAGAAGTAATGATTTGGTTCAAGCTATAGGGTAGGTAAATTTTCCTAATACCCCTAAGGCATGACCTATTCCTATGGCTAACTCTTATAAGTTTCTAGGGTTAGGTTAAGTGTTCACCTAATCACTAGAAGTGTCTTAAGACTAAGGAACTCTTAGTGTCTAAGAGGAGTCCTATGTCTAAGATAGAGAAGTTGAGAGCTCATTCTAAAAAAGAGGTCAACAGATACCCAAATCAATTCAAAACCCATGGATTTCCTCATGATTCAATCATTCCTTCAATCATTGTTCCAAATATAAAGACAAACTACAATTATCATGCCAAATCCAAGTCAACTCAAATCAAGCCCATGTTGACCCCTTTTGACTTGAAATTTCCATATGGACCAAAATCCATATAGTTTCAAACTACTTGCAATTGGAATTATATTTCCACCCTAAATGCATATGTGAGTTCAACTAAACTTGAATCAAGCCAAAACTAAACCAATTGACCCATTTAGGTCCACTTGACCTATAGTGACCTAAAATACCTTTTTGAGCCAAATTCTATTCCAACCCAAATTGGATTGAACTAAGCCCATCCAAACCTCATATCATGATCAACAATCATCCTAAGGTGATCAACTACCTTGAATTGGATCAAACAAAGTCAACTTGGTCCTTTGATCAAGTCAACCTTTAGCCTAAATGAAACCTAAACAAACCAAAATCCACCATATACCAAATTGATTGAGACCTTTGACATAAACCAACTCATAATCAATGATTGAACATGACCAAACCCTTAATTGAGCCAAACCAAGTCAAATTGGCCATTTGACCTAAGTTGACCAAAATTGGCCTAAGAAGCCAAAATGGGTCAAATTATGATTTGATCCAAATTGATTGTAACCAATGACTCAAGTTTATTCCAAATCATTTATTGAACTTGACCAAAGCTATGATTGAGCCCAATTTAATCAATTGGTCAACTTGACCCAACCTAGCCCAAATTAACCTAAAGGGTCAAATTGGCCAAAATCCAAATCAATTCCAAATTAAACCAAACCAACGCTTACAATCATTTTCAATTAACCAATTAAAAATGAACCAACACCTAACCCAACCCAATTTGGTCAAATTAGCTATTTGACCTATTTAAATCCAAATGAGCCAAAATCAAACCTAAGCCAAATTAATCAAAACCACTTGAACCAAAACTCTTCAAATCATCATTTAAACCCAACCCAAGTCTTGGTTTGACCCAATTTGACCAATTGGTCAACCCAACTCAACCTAGCCTAAATGAGCCTATTTTGACCATATGAAGTCAAATCACCGAAAACCAAACTATGGGACCCTAGGACCTGACCTAACCTAACCCAAACCAGTCCTAACTCATTCCTAAGCTAGCCCAATTCCATTGTGGGCCCCACCCAAGCAATGAGCCATTGGATAAACCTTCTTTCCATTGGATCTTCACATTAACAAGCAAAGTTGACTCCCCCATCACCATGGAAGCCCCCAAGCGCTCATGTGAGGATCCAACTCACCCACTTACCTCATCTAATCCCCCCTAGGTCGGCCAAGGACCAATGAGAGTTCAACTCTTCCTCATTCAAGCCAAAATTAAAAACCCATGGATTCAAGCCAAGAGGTCTTTGTACACCAGCCCTTGGGCAACCTCCCACAGCTCCCTGCACTCAAGTCAAGCCACGTGGAGTTAGACATGACCTCTTTGATGCCCTGTTGGTGGCGTGTGAAACTAAAACAAGCCAACCCATCCCGTCCATCCTTCGCACATGATTTCGGGGTATACTCCCCCAATTTGAGTGGGAATTGAGACAATCCGCACTGTGAGAGTTCTCTAAGACATTTCAAAACCCCTCACAACTTTTCCAAGCATTCCTGAAGCCTCCCTCGACCAAATTTCTTCTTTGCATGCAAAATTGAAATAAGGTAGCCTTCTTTCGATCAATACTCTCTCTATACTCAATCAAACCTCAATTCCTTTTACCCACACCTTCACCATATCCAATCAAAGCTAAAAAATTTTTCCCAAGCTTCTAAGCTGCTAGAGATAGAAGTTCGACCAAGACTGATCGCCAAATAGGAGGAGTTTGGTTGACCGAGAAATCCACCTCAAATCAAGGTTCATACGGTTCAATGGGGCTTCATTTCTACCAAACAAAGCTACCTCAGTCGATCCCACCACCAGACATTAGCTCTAGTGAGGTGAATCCTCTAAATCATAGCTTAGGTGAACTTTGCGTGGGCTTTTGTGAAGAAAATTTTCATGTGGATCGATCTTGATCGTTGGATGTGCTTGCCTTCTTCTGATGATGGTGTGGGGTCAATTTGATCCCAATTCGAGCTTGGGTGAGCTCGGATCAAATGGAGAAAGATGGACAGTATTCATTTTTTACCATTTGCAAAGGAGACAGATCATGGGACGCATGTTCTACATGATCAAAATGGATGGTATTGATCTGATAACGCTTAGAGCCTCTCTTTTCTCCCCTTTACCATGGGATATGATCAGACCGTCCATAGGAAAGCGCGTTCATCATAATTTAAGTTAGCATCCCAACGAGACAAGTTAAATAGCCAATCTTGATGTGCCACATGGAAAATGTTTGCCGCGTCAGCAACCACGTGGTACCGATAGGATTAAGGGTTAATTAGGGTTGTTTTAATTAATTTTTAAGGCTTAATCTTCCTAAAATCATAACTAATCCTAGAAAAATCCAAAAAATATAAATGATGGCTCATTTTAAAGATACTGTAGAGTAGAATCTATTAAAATTATGATTAATTAATTTATAGTAGCAATTTCTACTTAATTAAAGTTTAATTAAAAACTTATTTAGCTTAATTACTCCTTCATTAGTTGTCCAATTAATTTCAAATTTTTCAGAGATGTTTAGGGGGATGACCTCTACCTCTGCTATTTTTCTTGGAATTTATTGGATAGTTAATTAGGTAAATCAATGGATTAAGACTTAATTACTCTCTAACCTTAATTAGTGATAATTAAGCAAATTAATAATGGTTTAATTAATTAATTAAGCACATTATACTATGTTAATAATGGAAAGTCTAGAGATGTGGTTTGGGTTCATTCCTTATAACCATTTCATCAAGCCTTTTTATTTGTTTCAAGTTAATTAAAAAGCTTAAATAATTAATTAGCCATTTAATCAACCAATTAAAAGAAGAGGGAACCTAATTATTTCAGAGGCTAATTGAGTGTTTGAAATGACTTAGGGGTTAGGATTGAGGCCTCTTCTTGGATCCTTTTCCCTAAATTAGTTTCACCATTCTAATTAAAACATAATTAAAGAATTTAATCAATTAATCAAAGGCTTACTGAAATTAATTTAAAATATCTTCATTCACAACCTAACTTTGTTTAATCAATCTTGGGTAGCTCTTTGGGTGTTCAATAACTTAAAGAGAGAGCTAATGAAATTATGGTTAGCTCTCATGTGTGAGAAAATCATAAAAATAATTAAGTGAGCTCCTTAAGCATAATTAACTATTAATTATGAGCTAATTGCATTAGGCCCCTTTCATTTCTTAGGAGCATTTCCAATTTACTTTTCATGTGGTTGAATCTCATGTTGGCTCATCATTATTTAGTTAATTAACTTAAGGTGTTGTAGGTAAGGGTTAATTAATGGACTTAATTCATACCTTAATCTAATTAAGACATAAAATCAACCTAATTACTCTTCATTAAACTAAATTAACACACACATCTGGGATGAGATTAGGATTAGCAAACCTCTTTCACATTTCCTAAATCAAGTTAAACATAAAGTTCAAAAACTTTAAGAAACTTTAGTTTATTTTAAATGAGCTTATTTAATATGATTATACTTTGGACTTGGTTGGATTGAATGAAATCACATGCTTGTGTTATTTTATTTCTTTCCATTCATATTACATGTTGTATGCTACTTATATTCATGCACTCACTTCTTTCAAGTTAGTCAAATAAAAAATTATTATTTTTTTGTTAATTTGCATGTGTTGGCTTAATTAAAAATATGTGTGCCTAGTATCACTATTAAATCTCAAATATATTTTCAAGAGTTTGTTAATGAATGGATATACATATATATTGTGACTTTAGTCATATATACATAGGAAATGCATGTGAATATATGTCTACTGCATGAAGTAAAATTTCTTTCTTATATTCATGTGTTGATTTGTATAATTAAGAAATGTTAGTGGGTATATTAGTCTGGACATCCCAGGGACGCACGGGTTTAAGTAGCCCTAAGGAGGTTCCTACCTCATTCTCTCGGTGCAAAACAATAGCGATGCACTTGCTTGATTTCATTCTTATGCATTTGGACATTAGAATTTAGATAGAATTTTAATTCATTCACACAAATAAATCAAACATATTAAATACAACTTTTACATGGTTTTCTCTATTCTTTTAGTTGTTTATACATCCATATGTATCTCAGGATAACAGGTATATTAGTTTGGACATCCCAGGGATGCATGGCTTCAAGTAGCCCTAAGGAGGTTCCTACCTCGTTCCCTTGGTGCAGAGTGATGATGATGTACTTTCTTTAAACTTTTATACATGTGAATGTGTACTTAGCTAATGATTGAAATCCCCTTTTTTCTATTAAAAAGACATGCATTCATACCTTATTTAATTGGTTGGGTTGATTTTTCATGTGATTTAAGGTTCTTTCCTTATGCTTTTCATAAGAATTTAGATAGAGCTTTAAATTAATATAAAAAAAATCATTCAATCAAATGAAATGTTAATTCCAAATACATTTACTCATATTCATCATTTAAGTGTGCTAAGATATAAATTGCATGTATAGTTATGCTTAAGATTTAATCACATGCATGATATACATGATGGAAAGAAATGAACAAATATGTGTTATGTGATAGTAATTCATTCCAACTAATCTTAAGGTGCCTTTCTTATTGAATGAGTTTTTTTAAAGTGAACCTAAACTTAGGACTAATTAAAATATGTAATAAGTCATTTACTAAAGGGAATTGATTAATTAATTTATTTTAGATGTGACTTAAGGTAGGGATAAAACAGAGTGATCCTCTCTTTCTTTCTCTTCATAACACTTTGTTGTTAAGTGTAGGTCAAATGAAACAAAAGAAAATATTAAGTAAAAATTTGCAAATTAATCAAACTATTTAAAGTGAAATCACCTTTTATAATTAAATGTTCTCGATACTTAGAGAATGATAACTATAAAGCCTAGGTAGGACATACCACACAAGCCTTAACACACGCACACACACATTAGATTGAATCACTACTTCAAGTTTTATGTTAAGGTAGTGCATGGTTTGATGTATATTTTATTTTGTAATGTATTATTTTAAAATGGATGTTAGGGTGTACATTTTATAATCTAGATGTTAGGCTATGATTAGCCTAATCATATTTTCTGTAGGAGATTATGCTTAAGGGGTGCTTAAAATAAATATAAATGCTCTCTTTTGCAGGTTGCTTAACCCCTAAGCATAATCTACATTAGGATAAGTGGACTTGGTTACCCATGTGCGGGGTGCTAAGTCCAAATTATTCATATAACTGCTTGAGTTGTATGGTGTGTATAGCTAGTACTTATTTTATAAGTGTAGTTATATTTACTTTTCCATTCTTTTTTTGTAATTGTGCATTAGGGATTCAGTTAAGTGTTATGGGGGTTAAGAATGAACATTGGCCAGAAGGTTTGATCCTGGGGTGCCATGTGATGCCTAGAAGCCTACTAAATTAAATGGAGCAAATCAAATGAAGAAATGGAGGGAGCATGAAGACTTGAAGACCCCCATAACACTTATCATTTTGTAATTTATAATTATTCTTTAATATACCCAGATGTATAAGGGTAGAGCTTTTTATTTCTTTTTTTGTTTACCATTAAAACCCCACACATCATTCTTTCACATTGAGTTTATAAATTGATCGATGATTTGCTTACATTGTGCATTAGAAGTGGTATATATTTTCATAGTTTCTTCATGTATGATGATTTAATGTGTGGCCTGGATTAGCTTAGGCTTTTAGGGAAAAATAAGCTTTTTACCCTATTCATAACTCATAATTAAATTTCTAAATAACTCATAATCTCATATAAATCGTAGGTATTAAATCAAGATAAATAAAAGATTTAGCAACCCCCTAGCTGAATGTTATATGTCTAATATCATGCATGCATCTTCTACCACTCTTACAAATGTGGTTCTTTTACATATGGAAAGCGACCTATGAGTAACTCATTGACACCCTTCTCTTGATTTGGACCATGACTTATTTCAACATGCATTTAGGCATATTAAAATCCTATGGCCTGTGTCAAAATAAAGAGTCAAAATCAAATAAAAAATTGATAAGATTTGCATTAGGCTAAGTCATTACTCATACTAATCATGCTCTTGTCTCTTAGGGAGTGGGTTTATGAACTTTAGTTTCTTTCTAAATAATAACATCCTAACCATCTTGCAAAACATATGACTTGCAAAACATATGATCTAGTCTCTTAGGGAGTTGGTTTAAATCATTAGAGGAGTTAGCTACCTGCCACTCTAAGTGGTTATAAGTCTAGCAGTTGAGTGGTTTACCCCCTCTTATGGAGATAAACAATATACCCACTTTTACCTTGGATTTAAGTTGTGCTTTGGCCCTCTCCAAAGCTCCTTATATTTAGAATCTGAGGTTGTTATTTCCCTTTGGGGCTATAGGCATAAATCATCACCTCTTAGGCATTTTCATAATCTTGTATTATGGGATTATAAGACCTAGATTTCTAAGAAAATTTTAACTCAAACATATAATTCTCCTCAATTTCAAACATATAAAGCCTAACCATAGGATAGTTTGGGATGCTCACTAGGTTTCCTAGTATCATGAGAATCCCCTACTCATCTCCTTTTGGCTTCGATAATGAATCTCTCATTTCGATCTATCCCATTTGATCTTCTAAACATAGCCAATTCATTGAGAGTCCCATCTTTGAATTCTTTGGAGATAATAATTGCCTACTTTAATTAAGAGTATTCTTAAGGGACTCACCCTCCTTAGGATGTAATTAACTATAAGAGCTTGCCCTCATAAGGAACTTTATAACCTGATTTAAATAAACCCTTCTTTATTCATCCATTTAAAGTAGGGAAAAAATCTCTGGTACATTCGAAGACCCATCATGCCTTAGAAGTCCTTATTAGGTGATTAGGTCCATCATAGGATAATGATTCTTATTTTTTAAGCTAGTACACGATTCCTTGATGTCGTAACCGATCACCTCAATAAGTGCATCCTCAGATCTACGTGGTGTCCTCCCATATACACATACATGACATTCACACACATCACAAAACCAAAAAAAAAAACACCACACCCTATAGTTAATTACATCCTAAGGAAGGTGAGTTACTTAGGAATACTCTCGATTAAAGTAGGCAATTATTATCTTCAAAGATTTCAAAGATAGGACTATCAATAAATTAGATATGTTAGAAAATCAAATGGGATAGATCAAAAAAGAGAGACTTATTATTGGATCTAAAGAGGGTGAGTAGGGAATGCTCATGATATGAGGAAACCTAATGAGCATTCTAATCTATCCTATGCTTGGGCTTTATAATTTTGAAACTGAGAGGGTTGATTTTATTAAGGTTGACATTTTATTAAAAAACTTAAGACTTATAATCCCACAACACAAGATTGTGGAAATTCCTAAGAGGTGAGGATCTATGCTTGTAGCCTAAGGGAAAATAACAACCTCAGATCTTAAATCTAGGGAGCTTTGGCGAGGCCCAAAGCACATCCTAAATCTAAGTCAAAAGTGGGTGTATTGTTTACCTCCATAAAAGAGGGTACACCACCCGACTACTAGACTTTTAACCGCCTAGAGTAGAGCCAACTAACTCCTATTTTTTGAAACCATGTGATTAATTCTTATGGTTTGCAAGATGGTTAGGTTGTTATTATTTAGAAAGAAGCTAAAGTCGTTAAACCCACTCCCTAAGAGACTAGAGCATGAGTGGTATGAGTAATGACTTAGTCAAATGCAAATCTTTTCAAATTTTATTTGTATGTGACACTTCATTTTGAGAAAGACTTTGGGATTTTTGTATGCCTAAATGCATTATGAAATGGGGTTATTAGCCAAAGAAGTTAGAAGAATGTGTTCTCCACCATAAGGGATGGCCTCATAGGTCAAGCATTCCCCTATCATATAAGTATAGAGATCCTTCATGTTTAAGAAAGAAAGAATATGTATGCATGTTGTGAGACATTCAACCATTCAACTAAAGGGTTGCTAAATCTTTTAATTGTCTTATTTAAAACCTAGGCTTTATGGTGAGGTTATGAGTTATTTTAAAAAATTAGTTATGAGTTGTAATTGGGGTAGAAAGATTAATTTTTTCCTAAGAGCCTAATCGGATCAAGGCCACACATTAAATCATTGTAAGTGAAGAAACTAAGAAAATACAAGCCATTTATATTGCACAATGTAAACAAATCGTCAAAAATTTTATAGCTACTGCAAAAGAATAAAAGCCCGATCCAGTCGGGTGTCACCGTGCAACCCAAATAGAAAAATGGGTAGCCGATCTCTACCCTTATACAACTCGGATTATAAAATAATAATTACAATTAAGGAGGAATACATGTTATGGGGGTCTTCATTCTTCATGCTTCATGTCTCTTCTTCTTTCTTCCTTTGACTTGATTTGGATGTGTTTGCTTCAAAGACATCATGGGGCCTCCCAGGACAAAACCTTCTAGCCACCGCTCATCCTAATCCCCCATAATACTGATCCTAATTCCTAATGCACAATTACATTAAAAATTGGAAAATGTAAATCTAACTACACTTGCAGAATAGATGTTAGCTAAATATACATTCCACCTAAGCAATTATATTTATAATTTGGACTTAGCACCCTGCATTTGGGTAACCAAGCTCACCTGTCCTAACTTGGATTTTACTTAGAGGCTTAAGCAACCTACAAAGAGAGAATTTATATTTATTTTTCAATATTCCCTTAAGCATAATCACCTACAAACGATATAATTAGGCTAATAGGGCCTAACAACTAGTCTACAAAATATACACCCTAACATCCAGTCAACAATAATACATCATAAAATAAAATATACACCAAACCATGCACCGCCATAACAAAAAGCTAGAAGTGGTGACTTAATTTTAATGTGTGTGTTAAGGCTTGTGTGGTATGTCCTAACTAGGTTTTAGAGCTGTAGTTTCCTAAGTGTAGAAAGATTCAATTTAAAGGGTGGTTTCACTTTAAGTTGTTTTAATTGATTGAAATATTTTAATATGTGTTTTCTTTGGTTTTATGTAACCTGCACCAAACAATTAAATGTTATAAAGAGAAAGAAAGAGAGGTTCACACTTTTTTATCCCTACTTTAGGTCCTTCCTAAAGCCAACTAATCAAACAATTCTATTTAGTGAATGGCTTATTATATATTTTTAATTAGTCCTAGCTTTAGGTTCACTTTAAATAAACTCATTCAATAAGGAAGGTTTCTCAAGATTAATTGAAATGAATTACCATCGCATGACACATGTTTGTTTATTTCCTTCCATCATATATAGCATGCATATGGTTAAATCCTAAATATACATATACATACAATTTATATTTTAGCATACCTGAATGATGAATGTGATCAAATATATTTGGAACTGATGTTTCATTTGGTTGAATTATTTGTCATAATAATTTAAAGCATCTAAATTCTTATACAGAAGCATAAGCAAAGATCTTCAAATTATATGATTAAGCAATTCAACCACTTGAACCAAATATGAATGCATGTTTCTTTTTAATAGAAAATGGGGATTTCCATTCATTAATTAAATGTGCACGCAATTGTATAAAAATTTTAAGTAGGTACAATGCTGTTATTTTGCACTAGGGGAGTGTGGTAGAGACCTCCTTAGGGCTACTTAAAGTCGTGCATCCCCGGAATGTCCAGACTAATATACCCACTACCCTTAGATAAATGTAAATGTCCAAGTAACTATAAAAATGGGAATCATGCAAAAGTATAATTTAATTTGATTAAGTTATGGTTTTCATTCACTAGTTATGTCACACATACACATATATAAAAGTTTTAAGTAGGAACGTGCCATTGTTTCGCACCAGGGGAGTGAGGTAGAGACCTCCTTGGATCTACTTAAAGTTGTGCATCCCTAGGATGTCCAGACTAGTATATCCACTACTCTTATATATATATGAATGTACTAACAAACCAAGGAATGGAAAGCTATGCAAAAGTTGAATTTAATTTAATTGATTAATTTGTGTAAATGAATTAAAGCTCTATCTAAATTCTAATGTAAAAATACATAAGAATGAAATCAAACAGGTATGTTGCCATTGCTTCGCACTGGGGAGTGAGGTAGAGACCTCCTTGGAACTACTTAAAGTTGTGCATCCTTAGGATGTCCAGACTAATATACCCATTAACATTCATATTTATGCAAATCGACGTATGAATGAAAGAAAGAAACTCCACTTTACACACTAAGCTTATACTCACATGTACTTCTTATATATGTGTAACTGAAGGCATAACATATATTATCATTCATTGATAGGCTTTCAAAAATATAT
The DNA here is from genome assembly GCA_021442155.1 of Cymbidium sinense. Classification (NCBI taxonomy): domain Eukaryota; kingdom Viridiplantae; phylum Streptophyta; class Magnoliopsida; order Asparagales; family Orchidaceae; genus Cymbidium; species Cymbidium sinense. The sequence continues at coordinate 11,321,978 of CM038216.1, read as the reverse complement.
TTGAGATTTAATAGTGATAATAGCCACACATATTAAGTCAAACACAAAACAAGTAAACATAAAATCATTTATTTTTGATTGATTTTTGAAGAAATGAATCCATGAATCAAGTGAATTACAACACTTTAATATGATTGGAAAGAAATAAAAAAAACACAAGCATATAATCTTATTCAATCCAACTAATTCCTAAGGACAATTATACTAAATAAGCTTATTTAAAATAAACTAAAGCTTCTTATTAAGTTATTTTTGAATGTTTGATTTGATTTAGAGAAAAGAGGAGATTCAATCATTTTCTACACCTAACCCATTCCCATGTTTGTGAATTGATTTAGTTTAATGGAAGAGGTAATTAGGTTGAATTTATGGATTAATTAAGTTGTGATATGAATTAAATCAATTAATTAACCATTACCTATGTTACCTTAAAGTTATTAACCAATTAATTATGAGCCAACATAATATGCACATGAATAATAACTTGCAATGGTCCTAAGAAATGAAAGGGCCTAATGCAATTAACACTTAATTAATAATTAATTAGGTTAAGAAACTTAATTAAGTACTTTTATGGCTTGTCCACACATGTTGGTTAGCCACAATTTCCTTAAATTGCCTTAGGTTATTAGACATCTAAAGATCTACTCAAGAAACTTAATTAGACAAGTTCTAGAATGATTATGATTTCAATTTGATTAATTAATTCAGTTAATTAATGAATCAAACTATCAATTAGTCCCAAATTAATTAATTTCAAGTCAAGAGAAATGAACTTAGGAAAAAGAATGGGAAAGAGGTCCCAATATCATTCCCCATGCTCATTCACTATTCCACACTGATTAACAAGCTTAATAAATGATTTCTTTATAGTCTAGAATGTTAATTAATCACTTAATTAATTAAGAAAGTAATTAAGGCAAAGACAACTAATTTTCCTAATCAACCAAGCAATAAATCCCAAGAAAATTATCAGAGGCAGAGGTCGTCCTATTAATCAATCTCAGAAAGTTTGAAATTAATTACTTAGGTAATTAGGGAGTAAATAAGCTAATTAAGTTTTCAGCTAAACCTAAATTAAGCCTTAATTACTATTCAAAATTAATTACAATTAATTTTAAAGTAATCTAATCTTTAATACCTTTAAAATGAATGTTTATTTGAATTTTTTGATTTTTCTAAGATTTATTATGATTTTTAGATGTTTCTAATCATTAAGATGATTTTCATGAAGTCTGTTAATTAATTTTATTAAAATAAATCATTTAAAATTTAACATTCAAAATTTAATATCTTTTAATCTTAAAGTTATCTTGACTTCAAATTTTTATGGTAACTAGATTTTAACTTTAATTTCAATCTCTAAAAATTTTAAATTAATATGATGTGTATTTTTGGCTTAATTAATGAAATTTGATCTTTAATAAAATTCAAATTAATCTTAAAATATTCAATAAAATTTAGAGATTTTAGATTTGTTGGATTCCTCTCGGAAAGATGAATCCAATGAGCCCATGCTCGTAATTTTAGTTAAGTATTTTATTTTCTATAAATATTTGAAGTTTTAGGTGTTTTAAAGAAAATACCATAATTTTCCCATTAACCTTAGCGTTACCGCCATGTGACGTTGTGTGATTGGATGCGGTTCCTGGCACATGGCCCGCTGAGACTAGGCCGTGATCGACGTGTGAAAGTTGGTGAAGAAAGCTGATCTAATCTCTTTCGTGTTTAGAAACATCTTTGCTTGCAAATGTGCCACAATGTGTTTAGGGTAGGTGTAAGGAACCTAAGAGGCATCCTATCCTATGTCATCACAACACCAACACAAACTACATACAACCACATATAAAATAAACACATATCTTTTATCTTGGGCTATTTTGATGTGGATAAAACCCCCTATGGCACTCACTCATTAGCTACTCTAGGTTGCTTTGACATGCTACCTTATTAGTGTGTCACCCTAGTGGTTATTTGTCTGGCGGATGTAAGTATACAAGCTTTCTTCCTAACTTGACCATTGTAAATTGACGAGTGCCTGGTTAGTTTGGTAGGCCTTACTGCGCAGCCGGTAAGCTACCCCATGTTGGCTTTGTTTAAGAAAATGTAAGTCTACACGCTTTCTTCTTGGACTAGCCATTATGATCTGAATAGATCGAGTATTTTTGAGGCTTAAGATAAGTCCCCCAGTGCCTCATTTTCTTCTGACTACTTTAAGTTTGGGTTCAGTCCTTACATGGGACTCCCTACTTAGTAGTCACCCTAGGTCGGATAGTATCTGTTTCGTCAATGACAGACTATCCTTGTGATCATTTTCGTCTGTGAAGATGTAAGTCTACAAGCCCTCTTCTTAGATTGATCATTGCAAATTGATGGCCACCTTAGGTCTGTTAGTTATCGCTATGTTGATAGCGACCCACCCGGTGGATACACCACTCATGGGAGATATAAGTCTACAAGCTTTCTCTCATAGTTGGCCACCGTATAACTATAGGATTTTTTTACCTGGATAAAGCCCCTAGAGGCACCTTGCCTATGGGCACTCTATTTGGATCACATCCTTAGAGACCCCATTTAGATATTACCCAGGTTACTTTTGGATCGGACAGTCCCCCTTCCCTAGTAGCCACCCCTATGGTTGTAGAATTTATCTTGGATATGCATTCTCCTTGGTCCAAGTGAGAGATAGAACTAGGCGATATAAGCTCCTTCTCGGTGTGGTCCCTCACCGGGTCCATGCAAACATATAAAACATATATATATATATATATATATATATATATATATATATATATATATATATATATATATATATATATATATATATATGCTTGTGGGAGGAATCTCTAGCAGGTACCTTTCCCTAAGAAAGCATCCAATCTTTATGGCGTGTAAGAAACTCCCTATAGCTTACTTTTGAGTTGAGATCTCTCTGGGTAGTCACGGTTGGGTTTGATTTTGATTTGTTGTGCTGGTCCTCAGCATGACCAGCCTTTGTCGCTTGATTTATTGTGCTATCAATCGATCACCCTAGTGGTTTCTTGTTAAGGAAGAATTAAGTCTACAAACTTTCTCCCTTACATGACCATTGCACACCGAAAGACACCTCGTAGGTTGGTTAGCTCTACCCCACGGCCGGTAGACTATCCCTTTGGATTTGTAAATCTAAGATATGACTAGGCTGATATTCGCCTCTTCATAGTAGATCCATCGCACACCAACAAGGTCCATCTAAAATGAAATTAATTTTGACTATTTTTGAGTTGATATGAGTCCACAGCAGCATTCACTCAATAGTCGCCTTAGGTTGAGTTTGATTTGTTGTGCTACCAGTAGATCACCCTAGTGGTTCCTTGTTTAGGAGGATGTAAGTCTACAAGCTTTTTTCCTGACTTGACTGTTGTACACCAAAAGGCAACCCTTAGGTTGGATAGTCCTACCTCATGGCTAGTATACTTTTCCTTTGGATTTGTAAATCTAAGATAGGTCTAGGCTAATATTAGCTCCTTCTTAGTAGATCCATCACACACCGATAAGGTCCATCTAAAATGAAATAAACCTTGACTAATTTTGAGTTGATATGAGCCACAACAATATTCACTCAATAGTCGCCCTAGGTCAGGTTTGATTTGTTGTGCTACCAACCGATCACCCCAATGGTTCCCTATTTAGGAGGATGTAAGTCTACAAGCTTTCTTCCTAACTTGGCCATTACACACCAAAAGGCTACCCTTAGGTTGGTTAGTCCTACCTCGTGGCTGCTAGACTTTCTTTTTAGATTTATAAATCTAAGATAGGTCAAGGCTGATATAGCCCCTTCTTGGTGGATCCATCATACACCAATAGGGTCCATCTAAAATGAAATTAACCTTGACTATTTTTGAGTTGATATGAGTCCGGCATAATAATTAGCCTAGTGGGTTTAATTTATTGTGCTACCAATAGATCACCCCAGTGGTTCCTTATTTAGGAGGATGTAAGTCTACAAGCTTTCTTCCTAACTTGGTCATTGCACACCAAAAGGCAACCTTTAGATTGGTTAGCCCTACCTCATGGCTGGTAGACTATCCTTATGGAATTATAAATCTGAGATAGGACAAGGTTAATATAGCCCCATCTTAGTGGATCCATCGCATACTGATAGGGTCCATTTCATCAAATCACCATTCTCCCTCCAGTGGAGTCCAAATTAAATCCACCTTATACGTAGTGGATCTGAGCTCATATCTCTAGCAAATGTGCCCTAAATCAAGCCAAATCAAACCTCTATCCCCAATGGATAACCTGAACCTACTTCCCTAGGGGAAGGTTCATGCACTCATCCCCTGCGGATCTTTTCTCCCCAAATCATATCATATCGAACCAACTCAAACTCTTATCCTTTCCATGGATAATCTAAACAAGCTTCCCTAATGGAAAGTTCACATACTTAATCCCTTAGTGGATTCTTCCTTCCTTTCTTATGCCCTTGACATAAGTTGAGTTGCATTGCACTAAGATCTTGATTCAATCTACATCTCAAGTTTAGGGGTAGATCATTTTTGTTAGCACTTGCAATCCTTTTGACGTTGTTGATCGTCTCGGTCAACACCAATACGTGTAGTGTATATTTTCAATTACACCACACCTATTGTGCGCCTTTTTGTTGACCTCACTTTTGGAGTGAGTTCTTAACTCCCTAATCATAGATCTAGGACTCTTGTAGACACTAAGAGTTCTTTAGTTTTAAGATACTTATAGTGATTAGGTGAACAACTAACCTAAGCCTAGAGACTTAGAAGGATCAGTCATGGGAATAGGTCATACCTTAGGGACTTAGGAAAACTTTCTTACCCTATGGCTCAAACCCAATCCATGCTTCCTTCCTCAAACCAAACCTCAAGTTCAAATCCATATCATAAATTAATTCCAAGCCAAATGATTGAAACTTATGTTCAAATTCAAATTCCAAAAAAAAAAAAAAATGCTTCATAAGCCCTTTGATTTTGTCTTATGAACTTAGCTTTAACCAAATTCGAATCAACCCCAATTCAATTAATTTTCTCAAATATCAATTAAACCTCAAATTCAAATCAAAATCATAAATAAATTCCAACCCCAAGTAATTTAAATTGAAGACCAAGTTCAAATTCCAAAGTCCCTCTTAAGTCATATGAGCCACATTCATATGCTTAGCCAAAACCATATTTAAACCAAATAAAATTTAATGGTTTATTTATAAATCAATCATTCCTTCATTTATATTCACAAATATAAATGAAATCCAAATTTAAATCAGCCAAATCAAATCAAATAAATCAAACTAAATCAATCCCCTACTTAAGCCCTTTTGACCTACATCCTTAAGATTGGTTAAATTTACTTCTAAATCACTCCAAAACCAAGTGATTTTCTCATGAATCATTTGTATCTTCATTTATATTCACAAATATAAATGAAATATAAATCCAAATAGCCAAAACCAAACTCAAATTAAATCAAATTTCTAATTTTAGCTCTTTTAGCCAATTCCTTGGACTTAGCCAAATCCTATCCAAATCAAGCCAAAACCTATGGATTTCTTCATGAATCAATCATTCCCTCAATCACTTACCCAAATATAAATACAAATGACAAATATCAAACTAAAGCAAAATCAACTCAAGTCAAAGGCAACCTAGCCCATTTGACTTGAAATGTTCAATTAAACCAAAACTCATTTGAACCTAAACCAATTGCAATTGAATTTATATGTCAATCTCAAATTCATATATAAACTCAACCAAATCAAACTAAATTCAAAATCAAGCTAACTAAACCCAATTGGCTCACTTGACCCAAAGTGGCCAATTTGACCTACATGAACCAAAATTAAATTTAATCCAAATCAAAGTGAATTAAGCCAATCCAAACTTTACGTCATGATTATTTATCATCCTAAGCTAATTAATTGTCATGAAATAGGTCAAACCAAGTCAACCCTTTAACCCATATGAGCCCAAACTAGGCAAATTGTAACTTAAACCAATTGATTGCACTCAATGGCTCAAGTTTACTCAAAATTGATTATTGAATTTGACCAAAGCCTCAATTGAGCCCAATTTGACTAATTTCTCAACCTAACCCAATTTAGCCTAAATTGACCTTAATGGTCTGTGGTGAAAATATTATATACATCTCTGCCTTCATTAATCTCCCTTTTCTTTTTTTAGGAAGAGAAAGATAAAAGAAAATAGAAATATATAAAATATGTCTTGTTAGGATGCCACGCAGATCCGTAGATGTTCTTATTGGGGTGATCAGGTATGATATTGAGGAGAGGTGCACTATCTCGAGAGTTAGGAGTCACCACCCTATAATGGACCTAATCACCTCAATAAAGACTCTTAAGGACTATGGGTCTTCGGAATGTACCAGAGATTCTAACCCTAATTTACATGGAAAAATAAAGCATGGTTTATTTTAAACCGAGTTCGTTATGTTCCCTACAAGGGCAAACCCCCATAGTTAATTACATCCTAAGGAACGGGATTCTTTAGGAATACTCTCGATTAAGGTAAATGATCATTGTCTCCAATGATTTTAAAAAGGTTGGACTATTATGGGTTAGTTTGATTTTGGTTTGGTGATTGAAGTTTATGTTTATATTTTGGTATGTGATTGAATAAGTGATTGTTTGAAGAGAAAATCTAAGGGTTTGGATTGATTTGAGAATGGTTTGGCTAAGTTCAAGTATTTGACTTGAAAGAGTATAAGTTGGATTTTGGTTAGATTTAGATTTGAGTTTCGAATTTACTTTTAGTTATTTGAATTTATATTTCATTTATATTTGTGAATATAAATGAGAATATAAATGGGTTATGAGAAAACTTTTGAATTTGGAGTGATTTCAATTTGATTTGAGCTAAGTCCATAAGATGAGATCAAAAGGGCTTAGGGAAGATTTTGGTTTTTGGAATTGAAAATGGGTTTCAATTATTTGGAATTGATTCATGATTTGAGAAAATCAATTGAGTTGCAATTGATTTAATATTTTATTTGAGCTAAGTCCATAAGATGAAATCAAAAGGGATTAGGAAAGATTTTGGATTTAGAATTGATCATGGGTTTCAATTATTTGGAATTGATTCATGATTTGAGAAAATCAATTGAGTTGAAATTGATTTAAGATTTGGGTTTGAAGTTAGATTTGAAAGAAGGCAAGGATTGGGTTCAAGCTATAGGGCAGGCAAGTCTTCCTAATACCCCTAAGGAATAACCTATTCCTATGGCTAACTCTTCTAAGTCTCTAGGTTAAGTGTTCATCACTAGAAAAAGACTAAGGTACTCTTAGTGTTTAGAGGAGTCCTTATGTCTAGGATGGAGAAGTTGAAAGCTCACACTAGAAGTGAGGTCAACACATAACAAACTTATTAAGTAAGAAGTCCCATTTTTCAAATCAACACATATATCACACACATAACAATCACAAGCAAAGATACTTTCACAAACATATAATCAAAACCACTTCTTCGCATACCAAAATTTGCTAAGTAAAGGTTCTTTCAAATCAAAATTTTCAAATAAGATACATAATACAAATATCTTCAAAGGTCTCTCCAAATATTTGATCTTCACCTAACCTACTTAAATTGGTTGAGTATGTGTTCTAAATCAAAATCTTCTGGCAAAGTGTCTCCTCCGAATATCAAAATTTCTCCAAAATCCAATGAACCTCACTTAGCATATCTAAATTTGTTAAGTGTGGGTTCAAATTCCAAATTCAGTATAGAAGTCAATGATTGAAGGCAAACATCAAAGTAAGAGTCTGACTTAATTATATTTTAACAAATATAGTGATTTTAATGCAATCAATCAGTCCAGCTTCTAGTTAGTGCAGTGATCATGGCTCCTAGCAAGTTCATCTTCTTATTCCCTTCTGGTGTTGATTTGACCTTGGATTAGGCCAATCTCACCACGATTGATGCCGCCAACCAGATCTATTTTGGCTGTGGCTTTGAGGGGGTCCGTGTTCCTTATGAGAAGGCAGTCCTCATAACCATTAGTAGGGAGGAGGTGGTGAGACAAATGCCACTCATCCACTTGGATAACCTATCTGACTCTAAGTTTCCCTCACTGAAGAGGAAGGCCGCAGTGGTTCTCACATCTCGTTCAGTGTCAATTTCAGCACCTACCTGTTTAGTAGCCCCTATCATAGCTCTAGCGAGAGCTACTACCCCCTCGTTGGTCACCCCAAAGAGGAAGGCTATCTTAGCCTCTGAGATAGTCTCATCCACTTTTAAGGTAGGTACTAATTCTCACTCTACCCTGCTCACTCATACTCAGTTTCGCAATAAAAATTGGAAGATTAAGCGGGAGTACGAGAGAGAAGCCAGAGAGCTTGACGCTATTTCACATATAGCTGAGGAGGGTTCTCCCCATGAGACCTCTCCACTTCTGAGTGGCAGTAGGTTTCACCCCCTCTCAGCTTTAAATGGAGAGGAAGATTACATGAGGATTGCTGCTTCTCATCAACCACCAAAATACCATGAGACAGTGACTAGAGAGCATAAAAGGCCCTACAGACAGGACTATTGCACCAGTGGGTGAGCATCTGATGCTCAAAGTCTAGTACCTTGTTACTTACAATGGTGATCCCCTCGGTGTTAGGGGTCGAGATCCTGAGGCGAGTGGAGGCTCGAGCATCTACTTAGGCAGGCTTGAGAGAGCGATAAAGGTATGCCAGACAATCGACAACCTTTGGTTTGATGGATTTTCCTGATCATCGCCCTGTTAGGGCTGATCATTCATATAGCATTGTTCTTACTGGTGCAACCCGCCGTAGACAAAGATCCCTGGTTGAGAGGCAGACAAAGTTTCCATCACACCACTCCCCTTGGCATCCACCATCACTAGTTTAGCTTGCATCATCTACCACTCCCTCCAAGGTTCAGAAGCTCCCATCTTGGGAGAGAAATTCCCCTCTAGTGATCCAGCTATGGCCCAAGGATCCCGCTCCATCCATTCCACCTGTTGAGGTGAGATTGAGCTGCCCTGCTCGACCCTCTACCTCAGTTATGGTTAGGAAAGAGTGGCGACCCAAGAGCATCATCCTCACACCACCTCCACTACAACATACAAAGATAGAGAGGGGGTGAACATAAACACGGTCCCCATGACAATTGATCCTCCTAGTGAGGAAGTTTTGATGGTAGGTAGTGTTCATTGCATTGAGACAGAGGAGCATAGTCCTACAGCTAGCAATTAGTGGGTATTTGTCCCAGCCCAGCTAGGCATAGTAGATCGGTCACTAGATGACATATTAGCTGATTACTTTATCAAGAAGAGATAGATTTTTGGGAGTGATTGCTCCGATCAAAATGAGGATAGGGTCAAATTCGACCCTTATGAAGATGACATGTTGGCAATTACACCTAAGGTCCACATGGTTGACACTCGGGGATCCTTACAGGGAGATCAGACCAACTAGGAAGGTGTCGTGCTTGAGGAGGGTGTCACTTCTCACTCAAGTCAACACCTCCTCCACTAGCTCAGATAGAGAGATGATCATATTGGCCAGATGGGGAAGAAGATTGAGGATTTTATGGCAGTGGTTGCAGCATTGTAGAACTCATCCCTAGTTTCACAGCCTTCTCCCATGGTAATGGATCGTCTAGAGTTGGTACATACCCTAGAGCATCCTAAGTGCACTCTCACAAAGGATGACACTGGTAGCTTGCATAGGAAGGTTATAGATGGCACATCCATGCATGAGAAGGATATCAGGAATATGGTAGAGTAGTAGGTGATGGAAGCAATGGCGCAAGCCTGAGGGAGCTCATCTATTCCAAAGAGTTGACCATACTTAGAGGAATTTGATGTAGTTCAATACCCTAAGGGTTTTGCACCACCTTCCTTTAAAATATTTGATGATAGTGGGAACCCACATTAGCATATCACACATTTCAGAGCCAGTTGCTGCAACGCCGGTGGCAGTGACGCATTGTTGTTCAGACTTCTTGTCAGCAGCCTAGCAGGGGTTGCATTTGATTATTATGGAAAACTTCCCAATGGTTCGGTAGGGGCTTTTCCTGAGTTGGTGCACCTCTTCATCAAGAGGTTTGCTGGAGCACATCAAAGAGTGACTGAAGGTGATTTCTTGCAGCTACATAAGTCCCCAATAAATCCCTTGTTGATTATATTCTCAAGTGGCGCAATCTACACATGAAATATGAGCCACAGCTGTCCAAACAACATGCCATTGAGATTCTCCTCAAGAATAATCATGGTCAGATCGCCTTCATGCTTAAGGGCTTTACCATCCCACCATTTGAGAAGCTAATTAACAAGGCAGCTAGCCTTCAAGAAGATGCCAACAGTTCCCTTTCAAATCATCTGGGTATAAGGTGTTTAGGGGACATTTATTTTGGTAGGGAAGTAGCCTTGAGTCCTTGAGACCTCAGCTCTTTATACCACCTCCTCACCACCTCTGACATATGCCATAATGGCCAACCAATTCTACTTAAGAGATATTTCTTCTGGTAATTATCCACCTACTCTTGCTGATAGATTGAATAAGCCATATTCATTCAAGAGAGAGGTTGTTATGAAAATATTTAAGAATCTCTTAAAGAAACTTGACTTTCAGTTACTTGAGCCCAAGAGGCTGGAAGATGTGGGCAAGACTAATGATCCTAATTATTGCCCCTACCACCGCATGATTAGTCATGTCTCAGAGGATTGTATTATATTGAAGGACTGGCTTGAGTGTAGTTATAAGTCAGGCATCGTAGTTATCCCCAAGGAATACTTTGTAGAACAACCTTCCAATTCTATTAGAGTAATTCTTGGGGAAACCTGCGATACTCTTAAGACCAAAGAAGGTTGGGATATTGCCTTATCCCGAACCTCTAAAAAATAATTTCTAAAATTAAGAAATTCTCTCTACAGGTGCCTTAGGCAGCTCAAACCTTTAACACCAAGGAAGGTTTGCAAGTTTCTAAAGACAACTTGAAGAAGGTGACAGCCCAACAACAACATCAGTAGTCCACCTTAATTGCCCGGGATAGTCCGGTAGCGCAATCACCATCCGAGTCCAACACTCCATCCACAATTGAAGAAGGTTACAGTCCTCCACTAGCTCCTCTTCTGCCAGCAAGAGCATTGTATCAACGGATAAGGGTATTAAATATGTTACCCCACTTACTTTATTAGATTTCTATCATGTACCTCCACCTAAAAAGAAATCAATGAAGAAAGCTTTCACTTACATTTTGTTCATTTCTAATACTCTAGATTTTATTCCTCTTGAAAAATCTCCAAGTCAAGAAAATAATAATGGTAGCTCAAGTCATTCTGATCCATTTTTTCTGATTCTGAATCAGACTTCCCTTTTCTGAATCAATCGGGTTCACCTCTTGAGATTGACTTTGAGTCAACTGACAATAAGGATCCCATAGGAGAAGTTGTAGGTATACCTGATGAGAAGGTAGAACTTTTCACAAGTTCATCATTTTAAGAAGTCACTAAAGTCAACCTGCACAGTGGCAAAGTTCTACCTCCTAGGATAGTACCTCTCGATAAAGGTAAACAAGTCATTGGTTTCAGTGAGAAAATATCCCCTCCACAGGATGCTCCACCCATGGATATGCTTATGGAGGACTAAGTCAAAGTTGATTACAACGTTCTAGCACATCTTAGAAAGTTTTCAGCTAAGTTAAGCATATATGACGGTGTTGACCTCACTTTTGGAGTGATCTCTCAACTTCCTCATCATAGATCTAGGACTCTTGTAGACACCAAGAGCTCCTTAGTCTTGAGACATTTCTAGTGATTAGGTGAACACTTAACCTAAGCCTAGAGACTTAGAAGACTTAGACATAAAAAGAGGTTACGCCTTAGGGATTTAGGAAGACTTGCTTACCCTATAATCTTAAAACCAATCCTTGCTTCCTTCCTCAATCCAAACCTCAAATTAAAATCCAAGATCACAAATCCAATCCTAAATCAAATGATTGAAACCCATGATTGAATTCAAATTCCAAATCCCTTCATAAGCCCTTTGATTTTATCTTATGGACTTAGCCTTAACCAAATTCAAATCAACCCCAATTCAATTGATTTTCTCAAACACCAAATTCAATATCAAATCAAATCCCAACCCAAATTCTAAATCAAATCCAACTCCAAATGATTTAAACCCATGATTAGATCCAAACTCCAAAACCCCTTCCTAAGCTATATGAATCACCTTCATACGCTTAGCCAAAACCTCCTTCAAACCAAATCAAACTTGGTTGATTTTTTTTATAAATCAATCATTCCTTTACTTATATTCATAAATATAAATGAAACCTAAATTCAAACCATTCAAATAAAATCAAATCAATTCTCTACTTAAGCCCTTTTGACCTACATCCGTCAACACGATCAAATTTGCTTTCAAATCACTCCAAACCCAAGTGATTTTCTCATGAACTATTTATAACTTCATTTATATTCAGAAATATAAATGAAATATAAATCCAAGTGGACAAAACTAACCCCAAATTAAATCAAATTCACAATTTTAGCCTTTTTTAGCCAAATTCTTGAACTTGGCTAAATGACACCCAAATCAACTCAAAACACATGAATTTCTTCATGATTCAATCATCCTTTCAATCACTCACCAAAATATAAACACAAACTACAATTATCAAACCAAATCCAAGTCAAGCCCAAGTTGACCCCTTTGACTTGAAATTGTCATATGAACCAAAATTCATTTGACTCCAAACCAATTGTAAATGGATTTATATCTTCATCCTAGGCTCATATGTGAGTTCAACTAAACTTGAATCAAGCCATGATCAAGCCAATTGACTCAGGTAGGTCCACTTGACCCAAAGAGACCTAAAGACCCTTTTTCATCCAAGTTCTAATCCAACCCAAATTGTATTGAACTAAACCCATCCAAGCCCAATATCATGATCAACAGTCATCCTAAGGTGATCAACTATCTTGAATTGAGTCAAACCAAGTCAACCTTTAGCCCAAATGAAATATAAACTATTCAAAACCCACCATATGCCAAATTGATTAAATTCATTGACTCAAACCCACTCATGATCAATGATTGAACATGACCAAACCATCAATTGAGCCAAACCAAGTCCAATTGGCCATATGACCTAAGCTGACCCAAATTAGCCTAAAAAGCTAAAATGGATCAAATCATGATTTGATCCAAATTGATTGCAATCAATGGCTCAAGTTCATTCCAAATCACTTATTAAACTTGAAAAAACCCATGATTGAGCCCAATTTGAGCAATTAGTCAACTTGACCCAACTAGTCCAAATTGACCTGAAGGGTTAAATTGGAAAAAATCCAAATTAATTTCAAATTTAACCAAATCAAAGCCTACAATTACTTTCATTCAACCAATTGAACTTTACTCAACACCTAACCCAACCTAATTTGGTTAAATTGGTCAAATTGGTCAACTTGACCCATTTGACCATTTTGAATCGAAATGAGTCAAATTCAAATCTAAGCCAAATTAATCAAAACCACTTGAACCAAAACTTTCTAAATCATCATATGAACCTAACCCAAGCCTTGGTTTGATCCAATTTAACCAATTGGTCAACCCAACCAAACCTAACCCAAATGAACTCATTTTGACCATATGAAGCCAAATAACCCTAAACCACTTTATGAAACCTTGGTGGCTGACCTAGCCCAACCCTAACTGACCCTAGGTCAACCCCAAGCTAGCCCAAATCAAAAAGTGGGACCCAATCTAAGGGACTTGGCCAATGTGCAAAGCTCTTTGCATATGATTCTTGTCGTAAGTGGCAAAGTCCACTTTGGCTCTCCCATAATAGCCCTCCACTTGCCAAATGAGGCATTCCTAAACTCCCCTAGCCCAATATAAACCACCTAGCACTTGTCATGGACCAAGGAAACAAGCCAAGACACTCCCTCCCATGGACAAACCCCATGGGCAAAGGCAAGGATCAATCCCACACCATCCACCCATATCTTGCCTTAAGTTCCCTGCCACAACTTCCTCCACTCTTGGCGTGCCATGTGGAGCTAACAGCGATCCCTCCGATGACTTGACAAAGATTAATCAGCTAAATTTCTAGAAGCCATCTGGTCCATCCATTAAGCTTGATTGAGGGGTATACCCCCTCAATTCAAATGAGATTCAACAAGAATTGCATTGTGAGACTTCCCTATCAATTTTTGGAACCCCATAGAGCTTTTCCAAGCGTTCCTAGAGCTTCCTCGATTGGCATTCCTCCTCCCTAAGCAAATCCAAAATAGGACAACCTTCTTCCGTGCAATACTCCTCCCCAACTTCATCAAACCTTAATTCCTTGCACCCACACCATCCTCATACTTCGTCAAAGCCAACCGGACCATCCTCGAGCCTTCCCAACCACCGAAGATCAGAGTTCGATCAGAGCCGAAGCCTTTATGTATGTGGCTTGGTCGACCGAGGACTCTACCCCAATTCAAAATTCAATCTTCTCAACAGGGCTTCACCTCAATTAGGCGAAGCAACCTCCGTCGATCGCACCGCTGGACATTAGCTCTAGTGTGGTAATTTCTCAAAATTGTCGATTTAGAAAATTTTTGTCAGAGCTTTTTGAAGGAAATTTGAATGTCATGTGTTTGTGACTGTTAGATGTGTTCCTCTCTTTCTTCTCAAGGTGTGGGATCAATTTGATCCCAATCCGAGCTCAGGTGAGCTCGAATCGAATGGGGAAAGACGAACATCATATGTCTTTCATCACTCGTGAAGGAGAAAGATCATGGGCCGTTCATTCCACATGATTGGAATGGACGACTATGATTAGATCACATTAGATTCACTCTGATTTCTCTCTCATGGCAATCATGTCCATTGTCCAATCTTGGTCCGGTTGATCCAAATTGCCGTCCACGTATTTGTCAGCACGGGCAACTTAAAGCTAATGGCCATATCTAAGCTAGCTAATTAATCCAAACTTTAAAATATAATCTAAAAAAATCTATAAACTAACTAGGAAAATTATTATTATTTAATTTTGGATAATAATTTTGGATTAATTAAGATTTAAATAAAAATTTTAATTAGCTTAATTATTCCTTAATTAATCACCCGATTAATCTAAAATTTTCTGTGGATGTTTAGGGGGATGACCTTAGCCTCCCTTATTTTTTTGAGATTTAATTGGTTGCTTAATTAAGAAAATTAATGACTAAGTCTTAATCACTATCCTAATTTAATTAGTGATAATTAGTGAATGAACAATGACTTAATTAATCATTTAAGCCTAATTTCCTTCATTGAATAGTAAGGGAGCTTAGGGAATATGATTGGGATATTTTTCCTAATTACTTTCCTAAGTTTTCTTTACTTTTTAGAATTAGATTAATTAATGATTAATGAGATAATTAATTATTTAATTAATTAATTAATCTCCAAGATAAATTCATAGCTTAAGTGATCAAATATAGGACTTAGGGATTGAGATTAAGGCCTCTTTCATGATCTCTTTCCTTAAGTTAATTTTATTTCATTAATTGAACATGCTTAATGCTTAACCAAATGGATTAATGAGCTTAATTAACTCAATCTAAAATCCAATTCACATCTAATCACATTTAATCAATCTTGGGTAGCTCTTTGGGTGTTCAATAACCTAAAGAGAGAGCTAATTAAATTATGGTTAGCTCACATGTGTGAGAAAATCATAAAAGTAGTTCAGTGAGCTCCTTAGGCTTAATTAACTATTAATCATGAGCCAATTGCATTAGGCCGCTTTCATTTCTTAGCAGCATTGCTAATTTACTTTTCATGTGGTTGCATGTTATATTGGCTCATTATTAATTAGTTAATTAGCTTAAGGTGATGTAGGTAAGGGTTAATTAATTGACTTAATTCATACCCTAACCTAATTAAGATATAAAATCAACCTAAATATTCTTCATTAAAGAAAAATTAACTCACACATGGGGAATGGGATTAGGATTAACAAACCTTTCTCACACTCCTTAAATCAAATCAAATATGAAAATAAAATGACATTAAAGAACTTTGGCTTGTTTTAAATAATCTAATTTAGTTTGACTGCCCTTAGGACTTAGTTGGATTTGAATAAAATCGCATGCTTGTGTTATTTTATTTCTTTTTAATCATGCTAAATATTGTATGCCACTTGTACTCATGCATTCATGTCTTTCAAATTAATCAAAAAAAAAATTTATTTTCTTTATGTCAAATTGTATGTGTTGATTTAAATTAAAAATATGTGTGGCTAGTATCACTATTATATCTCAAATATATTTTCAAAAGTCTATTAAGGAATGAATACACATATATATTATAACTTTAGTTATATATACATAGGGAATGCAAGTGAATATAAATTTAGTCTATAAAATAAAGTCTCTTCCTTACATTCATGGGTTGATTTGCATAAGTAAGAATGTTAGCGGTATATTAGTATGGACATCCCAGGGGCGAATGATTTTAAGTAGCCCTAACGAGGTTCCTACCTCGTACCTTTAGTGTAGAACAATTGTGACGTACCTGGTTGATTTCATTCTTATGCATTTGGACATTAGAGTTTAGATAGAGCTTTAATTCATTTACACAAAATAAATCAATCAAGCCAAAATATAATTTCTGCATGGCTTTCTATTATTGTAGTTATTTATATATCCATGTGTATCTAAGGATAGTGGGTATATTAGTTTAGACATCCTAGGGACGCACTGCTTTAAGTAGCCCCAAGGAAGTTCCTACCTCGTTCCCTTGGTGCATAACAATGGCGATTTACTTGCTTAAAATTTTTATACATGTGAATGTGTACTTGGCTAATGAATGAAAACCCTTCTTTTTCTATTAAAAAGGCATGCTTTCATACATTGTTTAATTGGTTGAGTTGATTAGTCATGTGATTAAGGTTCTTTCCCTATCCTTTTGCGAAAGAATTTAAGTAGAGCTTTAAATTAATATGACAAAATTGTACAACCAAATAAAATATTAATTCTAAATACATTTACTCACATTCATCATATAAGTGTGTTAATACATAATGCAAGTATAGCTATGCTTAGAATTTAATCATATGTATGATACACATGATGAAAAGAAATGAATAAACATGTGTTATGTGATAGTAATTCATTCCAACTAATCTTAATATGCCTTTCTTATTGAATGAGTTTATTTAAAGTGAACCTAAACTTAGGACTAATTAAAACATGTAATAAGCCATTCACTAAAGGGAATTGTTTAATTAATTTGCTTTAGATGTGACTTAAGGTAGGGGATAGAAAAGAGTGATCCTCTCTTTCTTTCTCTTCATAACACTTAATTTTTAAGTGTAGGTCACATTAAACAAAAAAAAAAAAGTAAAATTTGTAAATTAATTAAACCATTTAAAGTAAAACTACCTTTTATAATTAAATGTCCTTCATACTTAGAGAATGTTAACTCTAAAGCCTAGCTAGAACATACCACTTAAGCCTTAACACATACACATTAGATTAAGTCGTCACTTCTAGTTTTATGTTAGGGCGATGCATGATTTGATGTATGTTTTATTTTGTGATGTAATATTGTAGACTGGATGTTAGGGCAATATTAGTCTAATCAAGTTTTTTGCAGGAGATTATGCTTAAAGGACACTTAAAATAAATATAAATGCTCTTTTTTATAGGTTGATTAACCCTTAAACATAATCTACATTAGGATATAGACTTGGTTACCCATGTGCAGGGTGCTAAGTCCAAATTATTCATATAAGTGCTTGGGTTATATGGTGTGTTTAGCTAACACTTATTTTGTAGGTGTAGTTAGATTTAATTTTACTATTTTTAATATAATTTTACACTAGGAATTAAGATTAGTGCTATGGGGGCTTAAGATAAATGTTAGTTACAAGACCAAGTCTTATGTACCATGTGATCCTATGTAGCTTGTCCAACCAAATGAAAGAAAGAAGGAAAGAATGAGCTTTGAAGATTTGAAGACCCCCCATAGCTCCCACTTATTTGTTGTAATTAAATTATAATTATTCTTTCATTATACTGGGATGTATAAGGGAAGAGCTTGGCTACGCATTTATTTTTTGGGTTGTACGGCGGAACTTGACTACACTGACCTGTTATTCTTTCATGTTGAGGTTATAAATTGTTTGATGATTTATTTACATTGTGCAAAAGAAATGGCATGTACTTTCATAGTTTATTTATGATTGATGATTGTTGTGTGGCCTGGATTTATTTAGGCTCTTAGAATAAAATTAATTTTATCTATCCCACTACAACTCATAAATAAATTTACTAAAATAACTCATAACCTCACATAAAGTCCAAGCATTAAATCAAGATAATAAAATATTTAGCAACCCCTTAGCTGGATGATTGTATGCTTAATATCATGCATGTCATTTTGTTTCACTCTTGCTAAGAGAGGATTTTCATCTTTCCTAGATAGAAAAAGGCTTGACCTTTGAGAGCTTATGATGGAAAACACCTCTTTCTCTTTTGATTTAGCCAATAATCAACTTCATCATACATTTAGGCATATAAAATCCTGTAGCCTGTGTCAAAATGAAGAGCCCAAAATCAAATAAAATTTGATAAGATTTTCATTAGACTAAGTCATTATTCATACCACTCATGCTCTAGTCTCTTAGGGAGTGGGTTTAAGGACTTTTGTTTCTTTTCTAAATAATAACAACCAAGCCATCTTGCAAAATCATAAGACTTGACCATATGGTTTTAAAATGTAGGAGTTAGCTGGCTGCCACTCTAGGCGGTTATAAGTCCAGTAGTTGGGTGGTTTACTCTCTCTTGTTGAGGTAAATAATACACCCACTTTTGCCTTAGATTTAGGTCAGGCTTTAGCCCTTGCTAAAGCTCCCTAGATTTAAGATTTGAGGTTGTTGTTTCTCTTTAGGGATACAAACATAAATTCTCGCCTCTTAAGCATTTTCATAATCCTATATTATGGAATTATAAGTCCTAGATTTATAATAAAAATTTAACTCAGACATATAATTCTCCTCGATTTCAAACATATAAAGCTTAACTATAGGATAGTTTGGGATGCTCACTAGGTTTTCTAGTATCATGAGCATCCCTTACTGATCTCCCTTTGGCTTCGATAATAAGTCTTTCCTTTCGATCTATCCCATTTGATCTTCCAAATATAGCCAATTTGTTGATATTCCTATCTTTGAATTCTTTGGAGATAATAATTGTTTACTTTAATTGAGAGTATCCCTAAGAAACTCACCTTCCTTAAGATGTAATTAACTATGGGGACTTGCCCCTATAGGAAACTTTAGAACTCGATTTAAATAAACCCTACTTTATTCATCCATATAAAGTAGGGGAAAATCTCTAGTACATTCGAAGACTCATCATGCCTTAGGAGTCCTTATTAGGCGATTAGGTCCATCGTACGATAGTGATTTCTATCTTTTGAGATAGTGTACTATTCCTTGATGTCATACCCGATCACCTTAATAATTTCACCTTCAGATCTGCGTAGTGTCCCCCCCACCCCATATCCACACACATGAACTAAAAATAAAATCCATATATGCCTTTGTCTTATCCAAAGAGATGAGAGAATCTCTATTCAAGGCTCTTCTTGATCCATAGATATGATTATCTCAGCTGACCGCTACTGAAGAGAAGGCACATAGCTCAAAGCACATCTTAGGACTTACATTTAGTGATGAAGACTTGCTTCTAGGAACGACCAAGCACATCCGCCCACTTTACATCACAGTGGATGTTGGTAGATACAGGATATCAAGAGTTCTAGTTGACAAAGGCACATTAGTGAATATTATGAGCTTAAGAACCCTTGCCTACTTGAGGATTAACATCTCCAAACTCCAAAAAGAGAGGATGATGTTGAGAGGATTCAATGAACAAGGTGAGAGGGCCATAGGCTCCATAGTGTAGCCATTACAGATAGATGACTAGAAGACTGAAGCGAAGTTCTATATGATAGACTCGGATACATCTTTCAATACTTTTCTTGGGAGACCATGGATACATGAAAACAACACAATTCCATCCTCTCTACATCAGTGCATGAAGTTCATGAGAGGTGAAATTGAGTACCGCATCAAAGGGGATCTCAAGCCCTTCATAGTTTATGAGGTCAGGATATATGAGGATGCAACCTATCTTCTTTTCGAAATCAACAAGTCCAATCTCGTGAATTTATGCAAGAACCCCAAGAGGGACAAAAAGAAAGAAAAGAAAAAGAAAAAGAAATAAAAAAGAAAAGAAAAAGGAAAAAAAGAAAATAAAAGAGAGCTAGGCATGGACTCTGGAGAAGATATAGAGCCTGACATTAGATTCCACCCATAATTTGTTACTCCATTCAAACATATGGGCAGGATGACCCAAACTCCACCAGGCAGAGGTAGAGGACAGTTCAGAGGTAGCCCTTGAGGTGAAAATTCTTCCTATTAGCCACCCAATAGGAGGTATGTCCCAGCCACCAGGAGTACACCTGCTATCTGCATAGACTTAGAATCTAGTTCAGAGGATGAGCCTTATGTGGTTAGCACACCAGCCGGCTCTTTTTACCAGTAGATACCTTTTGAGGTGACATTAGAGCATGACAGTGATGAAGAATGGGCTCCAAAGCAAAGCATGAATGTATCCAAGTCTACATATGAGACAATAAGGAGTTAGTTGGGAACCTTAGCTCTAACCCCACTTTCTTCTCAAAAAGTCGAGGGCTTGGTAGTTAAGGAAGCCCCTAAGTCATCCACAGATGGGAAGATCCAGAGGTTCTTTTTGGGAGCATCATCTTCAAGTCAGGAAGCTGATGTAGAACTTGAGGATGATTCATATAAAGATTTAATACAATTATCTTTTGATTGGTACTCACTTTGTGTTCTTAATTTTGCAAAGAATGGATTAATCCCACATACTTGGTCTAAACATAGGTTAGATTACTTTGAAAGGTTATTGGACAACCAAAGAAAACATCCTCAATCAAAACTAGGACTAGGATTCGGTATAATGGGTCCATTCCATGATAACAATCATTGCCTAGTCATCACCAATCATTTGGAATCTGATAGGTTCTTTTCAAATTATGCTAACTCATATGAGGATGTGTGTTTAGAAACTTCATATAATCCAAATGATCTTAAAGTCATAAATGCACCACCAAAGTTCATAGAAGAGATCAAGTCAACCATCGACGAGCTCAAAGAAATCAACTTGGGAACTATAGACAATCCACGTCTGACATACATTAGTTTTTTATGAAATGCTACTGAAACTGATGACTTAGTTAGGCTATTGAATGAGTTTAAGGACAGTTTTGCATGGAGTTATGAAGAGATGCCTGATTTATCTCTTGACGTAGAAATCCACAAACTATCAATAGAGCCTAGTGGTAACCCAAGCAAGCTCTTAGACGTATGCGATTAGATATTGAATAGTGCATCATTTCTGAAGTCAACAAACTGATCGATGCTGGCTTCATCAGAAAAGAAAAATATCCTACCTGGTTGGCTAGTGTCATCCTAGTTAAGAAAAAGAATGTCCAAATTCGCATAAGCGTCAATTTTAGGGATCTAAATAAGGCATGTCCAAAATAAGAATTTCCACTACCAATACCAGAACTGATGGTGGACATTGCCTCATCTCATATAGTATTCTCTTTTATGGATGATTCATCAAGTTATAACCAAATAAAGATAGCCACAGAAGATGAAAGGAACACTACATTTCAAACCCTGATCGGAATCTTTTGCTATAGGGTAATGCCTTTTGGCCTTAAAAATACTGATGCTACATACCAAAGGGCCATGACTTGGATCTTTAACGAACTCATTCATCATCAAGCTGAATGTTACATTGATGATCTTGTAGTCAAGAGAAAAGAAAAAGAAGACATCTCTTTGACTTAAGAGTAATTTTTGAATGGTTAAGAAAATTTAACCTTAAGATGAATCCCCTGAAGTGTGTATTCGGAATAGCTTCAGGAAAATTCCTTGGGTTTATTATTCGGCACCATGGAATAAAAATCGATCTAGAGAAGATCAAGGCGATATTATAAATGCCACCCCCTAAAAGTCTAACCCAAATCAAATCATTCGAAGAGCGATTGGCATACCTAAGATGCTTCATTTCCAACCTATCAGAAAGGTGCTAAGCATTTTCAGCACTTGTCAAAAAGGATGCCAAGTTGAAGTGGGATGACAAGTGTCAGCATGCTTCAAAGACATCAACCACTACCTGATGACGCCACCAGTGCTAGGAGCCCCTATCCTAGGCAACCATTGATACTATATACTACCGCATCACATGACTCCCTTTTTTTTGTTGGCTCAAACCAACGACGAAGGGAAAGAGATCGCACTTGTTGACCTCATTTTTAGAATGAGCTCTCAACCCTTCCATCTTAGGCATAGGCCTCCTCTTAAACTTTAAGAGTTCCTTAGACTTAAGACACATCTACTGATTAGGTGGACACTCAACCTAGCCCTAGAGACTTAGAAGAGTTAGCCATAGGAATAGGTTATGTCATATGGGTGTTAGGAAAATTTGTCTACCCTTAGCTTGAACCATTCCTCACCTTCCTTCCCTCAAGTCAAACCCAAAATCAATCTTATTACATTTTCTCCAAACTCAAATAAACTCCATGTGATTGAAATCTATGATTGAAATCCATAATTGAAACCCATGAATGAAATTCTGAAGTCTAAAATCCTTCTTAAGTCCTTAATTTCCCTCTTAAGGACTTTAGCCAAAATCATGATCAAATAAATTCAAATTCATGGGATTTTCTCATAACTCATTTATATTCTCATTTATATTCACATATATAAATGAAATATGAATACAAATCAATCAAATCAAATCCTCAAATCAAATTCCAAATCTAAAATTTTACTAAGTCCTTTAATTGTTCCTTCATGGACTTAGCTTAAATCATAATCAAATCAATTCAAATTCATGGGATTTTCTCATAACTCATTTATATTCTCATTTATATTCACATATATAAATGAAATATAAATACAAATCAATCAAATCAAATCCTCAAACCAAATTCCAAATCTAAAATTTTCCTAAGTCCTTTAAGTGTTCCTTCATGGACTTAGCCTAAATCATGATCAAATCAATTCAAATTCATGGAATTTTCTCATAACTCATTTATATTCACATATATGAATGAAATATAAATATAAATCAATCAAACCAAATTCAAAAAAAAATTCAAACTTCAAACTTCAAAAATTTCCTAAGTCCTTTAAATTCCCTTTTAATGGACTTTAAATCATGATCAAAGAATTTCAAATCCTTGGAATTTTCTCATGATCCATTTGTATTCTCATTTATATTTATATATATAAATAAAATATATGTTCAAACAATCAAAACCAATTCCAAAAATCAAACTCAAATCAAACTCAAATCCATTCAAAATCCAATCTAAGCCTTTCAAGTCAAAATCTTGAACTTAGCCAAATCAACTTCAAATCAAGCCAAACTCTTGATTTTCTTTCATGATTCAATAAATCCTACAATCATGGATCCAAATATAAATACAAACTTCAATCACCAAATCAAAATCCGATCCAAAAATCAAAAGCAAAAATCCCTTCATATTCTTCCTTTGAATATGAAGATGTCAAATGAATCAAAACCCATTTGACTTCAAACCACTTGCAAATGGATTTATATTTTAATCATAAGTCCATATACAAGTTCAATCAAATTCAAATCAAGCTTTGACCAAACCAAGTCAAACCTAAGGGTTGACCAAGTCAACACTTAGCCAAAATGAAACCTAACATAGCCAAAAATCCACCATCAAATTGATCAAAACCAATGATCTAAGTTCATTCATGACCTATGTTTGAACTAGACCAAGTCAACATTTGAGCCTAACCTAGCCCAATTGGCCACTTGACCCAAGTTGACCCAACTTGACCTAAAAGTCAAAATGTGTCAAAACTTGATCTAAGCTAAATTGATTCAAACCAATGGGTCAAGTTCATTCCAAATCACTTGTTGAACTTGACCAGAGCCTCAATTGGCCAACTAGACCTAACCTAGCCCAATTGACCTTAGACCCAACTTGACCTAATGTTGAGCCAAATTTAAACATAACCAAAATTGATTGGAAATAAAGATACCAATCCACTCCATATGACTAACCAAACCTAAACATGCCCTTGACCTATCTCAAATAGGTCAAATGGGTCAAATAGGTCAACTTGACCCATTTGACCTAAATGAAGTCATGTGAGCCAAATTCAAAAATAAATCAAATTAAATCAAACCAAAGCAACCAAAATATTTCAAATGGTCATATAAACTTGACCCAACTCTTGGTTTGACCCAATTTGACAAATTGGTCAACTTGACCCAAGTTGACCCATTTTGACTTAAATGGGTCAACATGAGCCAAACCTTATCAAATGAACTCCAAATCTCATGAAACTTGGCCAAACCTATTTTCTCCACATACCCAACATATCCAAATTGAAAAATTAGCCAAATGACCATTCTACTCCTAGGATAGAGAACAAAATTTTGGTCTAATCAATGGGTAATTTGCTCAATCCCTCTTCATATCAACTTAATACTTTCCTAATAGCTTAAGTAGACCCAATGGAGAGTGGTGCACCCAACCCAATGGGTTAAGGTCAACCCAATTGGACCCAAAGCCAAACCCGACCCCTTAGTTCAAATTGGCTAATTCAAAATCCCCCTTCCACTTAATTTGAAGCACATGTGAGGTTATCAATCCACGCAAGACCTCAAACCAACCATGTGCAAAGATCTAACAGCCTAAACAACCCATCCCATATGGTCAATTGGATCAAAAAAGGCAAGCTAAGGCTCAACCGTCTGATTGCCATAGGGGGATATACTCCCCGTAATTCAATTTAAATTGATCATCCACACATTTGATTGAGCACTAGAGAGAGTTAGAAAACATCAGAGAGCATTCCTAGGCTTTCTAAGAAGGATATGGACTTAGCTTTCTCGATTTTTGTTCCTTAGAAAATGGGGGAGCTCATCTCAATTCCCAACTTCCTCCTCACTCAAAACTACTCCAATTTCTCTTGCACACGCCCTCAGGGGATCAAGTTGAGTGCACCTAAGCATTCTCTCAACTTCTCAAAGCAAGGATTGGTGAATTGGATCAAAGCCGCAAAGGGGAGCAAGTGGTGTTCCTGTGGCTTCGCCTCCACTGACAAGCTACCCCATCGAGCTCAGCATGGTGATCACCTCAGGCGAGGTATGGAATTTTTTGACCACTTAGCTTAGGAGGTGTTGGTCTTTTGTGAAAGCAATTATCATGGCATGAGAAAACCATTGTTGGATAGGTTTGTAATTAGCTATAGATGGTGTGGGTACAATCTCATTCCAATCTAAGCTCAATCAAGCTCGGATCTTCCCTTAGATCATGGACGGTCTTTGTTGAGCCTTAGGGAAGAACTAGGGAGATCCTGGTCATCCATCCACGCATTTTGGATGGATGGCCAAGATTAACTGCACGTTTTAGAAATCCTTTATCCCTTTAGAAACTATGGGGTGATCCTTGGCCGTTAGATCCTTGATCAACAGTGGATCAAGATCTCATCGCCGACCAGATGTGATGTTTAAGTGATCCTCACGGCGATATGTAAAGCGCCGCCAGCCACGCTGCCATCTGAGTGAAGGAATTAGTTAGGGATTTAATTAATTTTAATTAATCTCATAACATTCAAAAATTTATATCTCCCTCAATAAAATTCAGAAAAAAGATGAGTTAAATTTTTGTGGAAAGATAATTCAACCTAGAATATTTTAAAAATGATTTCAATAGATTTTGAATTATACTTTTCTCTGATTTTAGGTATTTTTAGAAATTTTATTTTGCTAATTATCCCTTAATTAGTTCTCTGATTAATCCTAAATTTTTTGGGTATGTTTTAAGGGATGAACTCTACCTCCCCTAATTTTCTTGGGATTTATTTAAGGCTTAATTAGGGGAATTGCAAATGTGTTTCCTAATTACTCCCAATGTAATTATGGATAATTAAGTGTTGGATTAGTGTTTTAATCCCTCATTGGAGTTGATTAAGGTTAGATCCAGTGAATAAGAGTCCTGAGGAATAATTTTGGGATATTTCTGCTAAGCTATTCCCTAAACCCCCTTTTCTTTCCTTAACCCTCTCTTAATTAAGGGTTAATTCATTAATTATTCTCTTAATTAATTTCTAAAAATTCTAAAAACTTCCAAAACTTAATTAATCTACTTTGGGTAGATTCTTAGGTGTTTAATAGCCTAAGTTCAATTAAGGAAATCAAAACCCAATTCATATGTGTGAAGGGGTATTTTGAAATTACTTAAGTTAAACCCCTTAGCTTAAATAACCATTAATCATGAGCTAAATTGCATTAGGCCCTTTTCTTCCTATGTGCATTGCAAGTTTAAATTTCTTATGAGTTTTTATGTCATCTCATTAGCTCATAATTACAAGGTTAACTTATTTAATTCATACCTTAACCTAATTAATATCTAAAAATGAATCTAATCATCTAAAAATTAAAAAAAATATCAAACACATGTGGGAATGGGTTAGGAACAGCAAACTCAACTCACATTTTCAAAATTAAATCAAATTCAAAATTTAATAAAAAATCACATTAAATAAACTTTGATTTATTTTAAACTTTCTTATTTCATAATATTGTCAATTGGATTTAATTAAAGTGAATGTGTTTACATCATTTCATTGCTTTGATTATTTCCCCAATATGTTAAATTTGTATGTCATGTGGTTTCATGCATTCATATTTTTAAAAATTCAAATTTAAAATGAAAATGTTTACTTTATGTCAAATTTGTATGTGTTGGATAAAGTAATTATATGAGTGGCTATTATCACTACTAAATTCAAATTATTTTTCAAAACATATAAATCAAATGCCTAAAACTAAAAGTGAGTTACTTATATTTTAATTATAAGCTTGCATATGAGTAAGATGTAAGGTATGCTTAGCATAGGTTTCCCTTCTCGTTTATTTTAGTATAATTTTGAATAGGATTTGGTAAGATGTATGGTTCATTTGAAAAGAACGTAACATTTGCCTAATTCTATATCTTATTCATTCCTACGCTAACACTTGAGAAGGTTACCTATGCTTGCACACATAAATTGCATAAACAAAATGAATCAACTAATACAACATTTGCATTCTTTCTTTCCAATTTATTTCTTTTATCAACATGTTTGTATTGAAGGAAAGTGGTATATTAGTCTAGACAACCCAGAGATTGTGAGGCTTTAAGTAGCCCTAAGTAGGTCTTGTACCTTACAACTCTGGTTAACAATGGCATTATACTCACTTATGTCTTTCTTACTTTCATGTGCACATGTGAAAAATTGGATAAAGAAACCCTTTTCTACTTAAGAAAAATCATGCATAGTAAACTTTCAAATTTCCTTAAAAAAATTACTTAGCATGCATCATAATGTGTGTTAAATATTCTCATTTGTATGTATAGATATGCTTAGGATTTATTCATATGCATGTTATACATGTTGGGAAAGAAATGAAGTGATATATGTTTTGTGAATTTGGTTCATTTTATTTAATCTTAAAATGCCTTTATTTTTGAATGGGTTTTTTTAGAGTTCATCTTAACTTAGGATTAATTGAAACACACAATCAAAACACAAAAATGTGAATCTACTTTAGAAATTACTTAGGTTAAGGAAGGAAAGAGAAGTTCTCTTCTCTTTCCCTTTCTTTATAACTTAGTAATTAATTGTAAGATTCACTTGAACATAATCAAAACATGAAATAAAAAACAACCCAAAATAATTAAACAACTTAAATGAAACCCTCGTCTAAGTTGTACAAGCTTCACACTTAGAAAATTCTAGCTTAAATCCATAGCTAAGCATATCACATAAATCTTCCAAAGCACACACATTAGGCTAAGTCACAACTTCTAGCTTTAGGTTAGGGCGGTGCATAGTTTGATGTTTTATTTTATTTTGTGATATATGTTTTAGACTTGATGTTAGGATGTATACTCATAGAATGAACGGTAGGATGCTCTTAGTCTAGCCATTATTTTTTGCAGGGGATTGTACTTAAGGGGCACTGTGATAAAAATATAAATGCTTTTGCTTGCAAGTGCTCATACCCCTAAGCATAATCCAATAGTCTAGGTGGACTTAGTCGCCCATGTGTGGGGTGATAAGTCCAATATATATGCTTGGGATTTGTGTGATTTGTTTTAGCTAATCTCTATTTTACAGGTATTAGTTTGATTTCCATTCTTTTCCTTTTCATATAAATTTGTGCAATTAGGATTTTGGAATGATTGTTATGGGTATTAGGATGAGCATTGGTCATAAGATACTATCTTATGCACCATGTGAAGCCTTGGAGCATCCACCTTCCAACCATCCAAAAGAAGGAACCAAAGAAGAAAGAAAAGAAGGAGAAAAAAGAAAAGAAGAATGAAGAAATAAAGCTTAAAGACCCCCTTAACAATGACTTCTTTGCTTAATTATAATTTAATTCATTTGTAATCCAGGTTGTATATGGGTAGAGCTCTGCTACCCAATTCATTTTTTGAGTTTGTGAGGTTGTGCCCGACCACAATGATCTTTTATTTCTTTTTGTGATTAGCTTTATAAATTGATTGATAATTTATTTAACTTTTGCATTAAGTGGCATCTTTTACTAGTTTCTTCCTTACTTTATGTATGGCCTGAATGTAGATTAGGCTCTCAGGGAAAAATAAATCTTTTACCCAACTTAATAACTCAAAACTAAAAATAAAGAACTCATAACCTCACCTAAAGCTTAGGTTTAAAATCAAGATAAAAGAATTAGCAACCCCTTAGTTGGATGAGTATTTCTTCTAAAATATCATGCACAACAGCATCTTATTTCACTCTTTATTGGAGTGCTTCCACCTTTGTCAGAGAAATTTGGCTTGACCTTTGAGAGCTATGGTGGAAACACACCTCCTCCCTTCTCACTTATTTTGGCCAATAACTTTAATTCTCATTCATTAGGCATATGAATCCTATTAGCCTAAGTCAAAATAATTGTTCAAAAAATGAAAATAAAAATGAAATTTAAATTGCATTAGATTTAGGTCATTTGATGCATGTCCTGACATGATCTAGTCTCTTCAGGGAGTGAGTTTAAAGACTTAGTCTCTTTCTAAAATAAATAACAGACTTGTTATTTTACATAAAGCATGACTTGCCTACATGTATTTAAAACCATAAGAGGAGTTAGTTGGCAGTCACCCCCATGCAATTGTAAGTCCAAGCAGTCAGGTGGTTTGTCCTCTCTTGTAGAGGCAAACCAAATACACATTTTTGCCTTAGATTTAGGTTGTGCATTCAGCCCTCACCAAAGCTCCCTAGATTTAGATTCTGAGGCTGCTTCTCCCTTTTATGGGCCATAAGTATAATTCCTCACCACTTAGGCATTTCCATAATCTTGTGTTATAGGATCATAAGTCCTAAATTTTTAATAAAAAATACAACTTAAATAAATTAAATCAATTTTAAAAATGTAAAGCCCAACCATATGATAGTTTGAGATGCTCGCTAGGTTTTTAGCATCGTGGCCATCTCCTACTTATCTTCTATTTTGGCTTCGATAATAACTCCCTCTCTTTGATCAATCCCATTTGACCTTCAAAAAATGAACCAAACGATTGATAGCCCTTTTCTATTGAAATCTTTAGAGACAACGATCATTTACCTTAATCGAGAGTAATTCTAAGGGATCCTATCCTTTACGATGTAATTAACTATAAGGGCTTGCCCCTGTAGGGAACTTAATGATCCCGATTTAAAATAAACTCTACTTTACTTTTCCATGTAAAGTAGGGGAAGAATCTCTAGTACATATACGGACCCATCATCCTTAGGAGTCCTTATTGAGGTGATTGGTCAATTAAAGGGTAGTGACTTTTGTCTTTCGTGATAGTACACTATTCTTTGATGACATACCCGACCACCTGAATAAGCACATCTGCGGATCTGCATGGCATCCTAACCAATAGACGCAATATTTTTTTTTTCATTTATCCTCTTTAAAAAGGGATAGATGAAGGCGGCAATATTTTCACCATAAATTTTTCTAGCGACTCCGTTTGGGATGGTTCCTCTCTCCATCATTGGTAAATGATTGTTGTCTTTGAGTATCGATAGTGGGTTCGTACTTTGGTATGAATCCGAGACTATCTTTCTTTTCGTTGATACTTGGCTTATTTCATTCTTAAGTTGAGTTAGCCAACATCTTTAGGTTTTAGGACCTCACTCCGTGTTATTCTTAAAACCCCTCTTGGGTTCTCCAATGGGTAAAAATGAAAAAAAATCTAAATAAAAAAGAAAACATTTAAAGACTTCCTCCTTATCATTTTTATGATAAGGAAAGGTTCATTCTAAAATAATAAAGATAAAATAAATTTTTCATAAGAACTTTGCTTTTCAAAATACACTTTTAAAAAAATGCACTTAATAAAATATTTTCTGCAAAAAAAAAAAAATTCTATCACCCTCATCTAACAATTCTCATGATTGTTACATATAGAATTTTTCAAAAATAATACTGACAATCATTTCTAAAAGCACAAATGAATATCTTCTTTCAATTCATTTTGATGAAGATTTCATTTTCAAAATAAAATCAACAATCATCTTTCCAAAAAAAATCACAAAAATAAAGTTTTCAAAAAGCACGCATGAACCTTTCCATTCAATATACTCACACATATTGAATGAAAGTTTCATTTTCACATAAAATTAAATTATTCAAAAGAACAAATGAATATCTTCCCTTAATTCATTTTTTGGTGAAGGTTTTATTTTTCAAAATAAAATGAACAATCAAAATAAAAAAAAAGTTTTTCAAAAAGCACACATGATTATTTCCATTCAGTACATTGAGACATATTGAATGGAAGATTCATTTTCAAATAAAATTAAATTTTTCAAAAGCACATATGAACACCTTCATTTAATATACTAAAATTTATTAAATGAAGATTTCATTCCAAACTAAAAATAATATCATTTGGAAATCCCACTTAAACATATCCCATATATGATTAAGTTAGAATTCCCTTTTTCAAAAAGCAATAATCACACACAAAATAAAATTTTCACATTTGCAAAAATAAGATTGACATCTATTCCTACATACCCAAATTTGTTGAATGGAAGTCCTTTTTTCAAAAATAAAAAACTTAACAATCATATTTTCAAAATTCAAAAATATTTGGAGCTCATTTAGCATACTCAAATTTGCTAAGTGAAGTCTCCAAATCCAAAAAATTTCAAAACATATTTTGTAACTTCATTTAGCACACTCAAATCTACTTAAGTGAGGTCTCCAAATCCAAAATCCAAAATTTTCAAACACATTTGGAACTTCATTTAGCATACTTAAATTTGCTAAGTAAAGTTTCCAAACCTAAAATAAAAAAAAATTTAAACACATATTTGGAACTTCATTTAGCATACCCAAATTTGCTAAATAAAGTCTCCAAATCCAAAATCAAAAACTTTTCAAACACATATTTGGAACTTCATTTAGCATACCCAAATTTACTAAGTGAAGTCTCCAAATACAAAGTCAAAAACTATTCAAACACATATTTGGAACTTCATTTAGCATATCCAAATTTGCTAAGTAAAGTCTCCAAATCCAAAATCAAAAACTTCTCAAACACATTTTTGGAACTTCATTTATCATTGTCAAATTTGCTAAGTAAAGTCTCCAAATCCAAAATCAAACATTCTTCCAAACACATTTTGGAACTTCATTTAGCATACTCAAATTTGTTAAGTGAAGTCTCCAAACCCAAAATCAAAAATTTTCAAACATATTTGGAACTTCATCTTTAGCATACTCAAATTTGCTAAGTGAAGTATCAAAAGTCAAAACCAAAAATCTTCAAGCACCTTTTGGAACTTCTTTCCTTAGCATACCAAATTTGCTAAGGAGAAGTTTCCATTTTCAAAACCAAACTAAATCAAAAATTTTGAACACATCTTTTGGAATTTCATTTAGCATACTCGAATTTGCTAAATGAAATTTCCATTTCACAAAACTAGTGGGACTTCATCCTTAGCATACCAAATTTACTAAAGTAAAGTCTCCACTTTCAATCAAACTAGAACAAATGAAACACTTAAGATTTCCTTAACATACTCAAATTTGCTAAAGATCCTACTCTTTCAAAAATCAAAACATCCAAAAACAAATGAAACACTTAAGATTTTCTTACCATACCTAAATTTGCTAAGAATCCTACTTTTAAAAATCAAATAAAACACACTTGGATTCTTCACTTAGCATACCTAAATTCGCTAAGTAGGAATTTCAATTTCCAAAATCAAAACAAACACTTCACAAAAAGAAATGATCATTTTCAAACACTTCACTTAGCATGCATAAATTTTCTTATTAAGTAAAATTCCAAAATTATCAATCAAAAATAAAATCAATAGACCCTTACTTTAACATACCCAAATTTGTTAAAGGAAAGGGTCCTCAAATCAAAAATTTAATTCAAACAAACATGAACCTATGGAAGCATCCTTCTCAAAATATTTGAATCCATATTTCAGCATACCCAAATTTGTTGAAGTTGGATTCATATTCAAAATTTCTCTTTCAATCAAAAATTCTCAAATCTATTTGAACCCCACTTAACACTTCCAAGTTGTTGGATGTGGGTTCAAATTTTCAATTCAAAATTCAAAAAATCTACAAAGACAGAAATCTGATACATACTCATTTCCTATTCCAGATTCCTACAGTCAGTTACAGTACTATGATAGTCCAATTTTTAGTCTTTTATAATTGCTCTGAGAAGGCCGATTCATAGAAGTTCATTTTCACTTTCCCTCATGATATGGATTTGGCTTTAGACCAAGCCAACTTCCATCGACTGGACCATACACATTTGATCCACTTTGGTAGGGGATTCGATGGAGCGAGGATTACATGTGAGGGCACTGCCCTCACTACAGTCAGTAGGGCCACGGTGACCGGGTAGAAGATAGTCATCAGGATTGATTTACCATCCAACTCTCACATCTCCTTGCTGAAGAGGAAAGCGTGGTCCCAGTGCTTCCCAGTAAGCAAGCAGTAGCCCCATTTCAAGACGCCCCATGGTTGCCCCTTGAGGGCTAGCACCTCTCATCTACCTAAGGGTAAAGGTCCCCTGGTCTTAGGGTTTGCCTCCCTTACTTTTGAGTATGGGTCTAGCTTTCACTCCTCCCATCCTACCAGGATACATCATAGGAATAAGAACCACATGATCAAGTGATACCACACCGAGATCGCTAAGGAGATAGAGATAGCAGCCCGTTCAGCTGTTGAGGAGTTCCCTGTTATCACTTCACCACTAGTTATAGCAAACTAGTTCCATCCTCTCTCTAGGTCAGACAGAGAGGATGTTAGGAGGATTCAAACATCACCTACTCCAGTGGTGCAGCATCAGCCAGTAATTGCTAGGAGCAAGAGGTTGTACGCCAGCCTCCGATCTATCTTATGCCGTAGGTGAAAGCTCGTGAGTCCTGAGCTTAGTTTGATCGATCATCCCCAGGTGGGGAAGCATATTTGGAGAGGCCGAGAGCCCATACATTACATTACATGCGAGAGAGAAGGTTCATCGGCCACCAGCCTTCGCTTATTAATTTTCCAACTCGGTGCACTACCCATGCCGACCATACTGACAACATCTTTCTTACTGGGACTAGTCACCACAGGATATGTGCATAGAGTCTGGTGTCTCCACCCACGCTCTACCCCTCATCGCCATCACCGCCTAGGTCACATTCCGCTCCATCAAAGATCATGAAGACCATATCCGAGGAGAAGCGCACCCCGTTGGTGATCCAACTATGATCGAGGGATCCTACCCCATCCACACCACCTATTGAAGCAAGGTTGAGCTCTCCTTCTTGACCTTCTCTCCCAGTGGTGAAGGCGACCCAAGCATCATGGATCCCCTTCACCAACTCCACCGATACTGATGTGGAGATTGTGATAGTCATTTCAGAGATTACAGATGATAGTCCAACTGCACCAGTGATAGTGAAACATCCTAGGATTGTTACCCCTCTCATAGCTAGTGGCAGTCAGGAGTGTCACTCATCTAGCAAGTATAGTTCACATAGGATTGACTCTCCAGTGACAGGCGAGGTCCAGTGCCTCTCAGTGCACGATAGAGATCACACCAGTCAGCCTAGATTATTCATATCTGCTCTGATTGATCATTCTTTAGATGAG
Organism: Cymbidium sinense; assembly: GCA_021442155.1. Taxonomy (NCBI): domain Eukaryota; kingdom Viridiplantae; phylum Streptophyta; class Magnoliopsida; order Asparagales; family Orchidaceae; genus Cymbidium; species Cymbidium sinense. The sequence goes on along the minus strand of CM038216.1, from coordinate 11,287,694 downwards.
ATAGGGGCACATTATTTCATAGAAAAGAAGGAGATATTGGGGTATGATTGGTCAGATGAAGAGAAAGTCAGATCCCAAGATGACTTGTTGGGACTTGAGTGCATGGGTAGAGTATCTCTTCTCAGGGAACAACAAGCCATGGAAGGTGATGACATTGATCAGGAAGACACCGCAGCATCATTCCAGTACCTTTGACATCAGTTGAGGCATAAAGATGAGCAGATAGATAGGATGGCACGACAGTTAGAGGACTTGTTAGCAACTATTTCAGGGCTTCAGAAATAAGCCCCATTAGTTCATCCTACTACAGTCGACAGCAATTAGCCTGAGTTAGTGCATATCTTGGACCCAGCCAAGACTTTACCTCTCGTTGAGCAAGGTAGCACTAGCATGTATAGGAAGGTAGTGGAAAGCATCTCCATATAAGAAAAAGACATAAAATCAATGGTTGAGCATCAAGTGAAGGAAGCATTGGCTCAAGCCCAGGGTGGATCAACGGTTCCAAAGAGTAGACCCTACCTAGAGGAATTTGATGATATCCAATATCCCAAGGATTTCATGCTACCTTCCTTAAGCTTTGATGGCAGTGGAAAACCATGGTAGCACATAGCACATTTCAGGGTCAGTTATTGCAACGCAAGTGGCAGCGACACTTTACTTTTTCACTTTTTCCTTAGTAGCCTAGTGGAGATTACTTTTGATTGGTATGCTGAACTGCCCAATGATTCAGTAAAGATATTTGTTGAGTTAGAGCAACTCTTCATCAAGAGGTTTGCTAGAGCTCAGCAAAGGTTACTATAGGTGATCTCATTGTATCACAATAACTCCCCGGTGAGTCCCTTATTGATTATATTCTCTGATGGCATAACCTATGTATGAAGTGAACCACGAGTCGAGCGACATGCCATTGAGATTCTCTTGAAGAATATCCATGGCTGTCACCTTCATGCTTAAGGGCTTCACTATCAAGACATTTGAGAAGCTAATCAACAAGGCTAGTCTGGAGGAGGCCAAATAGTTATCTTTCAAGATCTTGCCTGCAGAAAGCAAAAGATCTATAAGAGCACGAGCGTAGTAGTGGTAGATAAGGTTAGAGATTAGTTTGAGAGACCACAACCTCATAGCCTCCACCTCCACCCGGCCTCCGGCCCCATAACCCGCCTCAGCAAACCACCACCACCACAGTCATGCATGCATGCCGTAGCTATGGTCCACCTACTCTTTTAGATAAGTTAAACAAACCTTATTCTTTTAAGAGGGAGCTGATTAGAAAGATCTTTATAAATCTCTTAAAGAAGCCTGATTTTTAGCTACCCAAGCCTAGGAGACTAGAGGAAGTAGGCAAAAGTCATGATCCAAACTTTTTCCCTTACCACCGTATGCTAGGCCATGTTTTGGAGGATTGCTTCACATTCAAGGACTGGCTTGAACAGTTTCAAGATCGGTGTTGTAGTTATCCCAAAGGAATACCTTGTGGAACAACCTTCCAGTTCCATCAGGGTAATCCTTGGGGATACATGTAATCCTACCAAAACCAAAGAAAGTTGGGATATTTCTCTATCCAAAACTTCTAAGAAGATCATCCAAAAGATCAAGAAGATTTCCTCGTAGGTTCCTGAGTTAGCTCAAACCTCCAGCACCAAAGAAGGTTTGCAAGTTGCTGGTGCCAACTCTAGGAAAGGGGGAGCTCAACAGCAGCAGTAGTAGCAGCATGTGCCATTCCAGGATAGCCCTTTAGCGCAACCACTGATCGTGTCCAACCTCTAGCCTATAGTTGTAGCTTCCATACTGACAACTTCTTCCATTTCAGGTAGTTCTACTTCTTCTACTAGTAGAACTCTTGTATTAGCTGATAAGGGAATCAAACCCCTTACCCCACTCACTTTACTTAATTTTTACTTTGTACCTCCAAACAATTCCAAAAAATTGAAGAATAAAACTAGTTTGAATTACATCTGTGTCACTTCTAATGAGTTGTCTTCTTCTATTCCTAATGATAACTCTTCAAGCCAAAATAACTATAACAATTCTGGTCTTCCTCTTTCTAATTCAAAGTTAAACGTTCCTACTCTGAATACTATGGGTTCACCTCTTGAGATAAACTTGGAATCATCTGATTCTGAGGGTCCCATAGGAGAAGCTATAGGTGAGCATGATATGCAAGTAGAACCTTCCATTACCCTGCCACAAGAGATCACTGAAGTCAACCTCCGTAGTGGCAAGGTTCTACCTCCTAGGGAAGCACCTCTAGATAGAGGAAAATAATTCATTGGTACAAAAGATCGAGAAGCCCTTCCACAGGATTCTCCACCCTTGGATATGCTTGTGGTAGACCAGCCCAAGGTGGACTTCAACATCCTTTCTCATCTAAGAAAATTTTCATCTAAGCTAAGTAAATACGATGCTTTTGTCTTATCCGACAAGATGAGGGAATCATTAATCAAGGCTCTCCTTGATCTTGAAATATTCTTAGCTCAGCTAACCGCTATAGGTGAGAAACTAAATTATACAAAAGAAGCTCAATGAATCACCTTCACAGATGAAGACCTTCTTCTAGGGACTTCCCTCTACATCATAGTTGACATGGGCGTTTAGACTCACGAGTTCTCATGGATTAGGTGCATTTATGAGTCTAAGGACCTTTGCTTATTTGAGGATCGACATCTTCACACTTCAAGAAGATCAAATGATGTTGAGAGGATTCAATGACCAAGGTGTGCGGGCTTTAGGTTCTATAGTGTTACCTTTGGAGATAGGTGACTGGAAGACTAAAGCAAAGTTTTACATCATCGATTCAAATACTTCGTTCACCACTTTGCTTGGTAGGCCTTGGATACATCAGAACAAGATTGTTCCATCCTCCCTTCATCAGTGCATCAAGTTCAAAAAAGATGGGATTGAATACCATGTCAATGGAGATGAAAAGCCATTTTCAGTTAGAAAGGTTGAGATTTATGAAGATGCAACCTATTATCTTCCTCAAAATACCCTTTCTCATGAATTTGGAAAAAAATCAAATGCAAACATAAAAGAAAAAGAAAATGAAGCAAAAGAAAAGATAAAAGATAATGAAATGAAAAATAAAAGTCCAAGTGAACAAGAAAGGGGAATTGAAGAAGAAATAGATCCGCATATCACATTCCACCCACAGTTCATTCCATCATATGGACATGTGGGTAGGATGGCTCAACCTCCACCGGGGAAGAGGCGAGGCTAGAGGTACTCAGAGGTGGGACCCCTAGTTGGCCATCACCAAAGGTTGTGTTCCAGTTCATAGGAGTACTACTATTCACATAGACTTGGAATCTAGCTCGAGGATGAGTCTAATGTGATTAGTATACTGCCAACCTCTCGTGGTTCCATTGGAGGTGACTTTTGATCCCAGAGATGAACCAGGCCTCAAGCAAAGCAAAAGTATTCAAATCTAGTTTATGTGAAACTATTAGGCAGCAGTTGGGAACCTTAGCACTTACCTCACTTACATCTTAGAAAGTTGAAGGTTTAGTAGTTAAAGAAGTCCCTAAGTTTTTCAGTGACATGAAACATAAGAGGTTCTTGTTCGGATCATCATCCTCAAGTCCTGAAGTTGATGTAGAAGTTGAGCAGGATTCATTTAAAGAATTAATGGAACAATACAGGTTTGATGTAGACTTTTTCTCGCCTTGTGTTCATAATCTTGTATAGAAAAGTTTAGTTCTTCATACTTTGTCCAAGCATAGGTCAAAGTACTTTGAGAAGCTATGGAACAATACTGAGGAAGCACAATCAAAGAGGACTTGGATTGTAGTGGGTCAGTGATGAAGATTACTGCTTAGTTGTTACCAATCATTTGGAGTCTGATAGTTTCTTCTCACACAACCCTAACTCTTATGAGAATGTGTGTTTAGAAACCTTAGATGATCTAGATGATCTCTAAATTAAAGTGGAACCACCAGAGTTTGAAGAGGAGATTCATTCAATAATTAACAAGCTTAAAGAAATCAACCTCGAGATAGAAGAAAATCCATGCCCGACATACATCAGTTTGTTGTTGAATGAAGAAGAAACCAATGACTTAGTTAGGTTATTGACTAAGTTTAAAGACTATTTTTCATGGAGTTATGAAGATGCCTGGATTATCTCCTAACGTAGCAGTCCACAAGCTAGCAATAGATCCTAACGTTATCCCTATTAAGCAAGCTCCTAGAAACATGCGATTAGAAATTGAATAACAAGTCATTTCTGAAGTTAAAAAATTGATTGATGTTGGTTTCATCAAGGAATAAAAATATCCTACCTGGTTAGCTAGTGTCATCCTATTTAAGAAGAAGAATGGCCAAATTCACATATGCATCAATTTTAGGGACTTAAACAAGGCATGTCCTAAGGATGAGTTTCCTCTTCCTATACTAGAATTAATGGTGGACATTGCCTCATCTCATGCAGTCTTCTCTTTCATGGATGGGTCATCTGGCTATAACCAAATCAAGATGTCTCCTGAAGATGAAAGAAACACTACTTTTCAAACCTTGATCAAATCTTCTATTATAGGGTCATCCTTAAAAATGTTGGTGCTACAAACCAAAGGGCCATGACTTATATCTTCAATGAGCTCATGCATCATTAGGTTGAGTGCTACATTAATGATCTAGTAGTCAAGAGCATAGAAAAGGAAGACCACCTCTTTGACTTGAGAGTAGTTTTTCAAATGGTTAAGATAATATAACCTCAAAATGAATCCCAGTGTGCATTGAGTAGCAGAAATTCTTGGGTTTGTTGTTTAACAGGGGAATAGAAATAGATCTAAGATTAAAGCTATCTTAGAAATGCCACCTCTAAGAGTTTAACAGCTCAGATCCTTTCAAGGACGGTTGGTGTATCTAACACGCTTTATCTCCAACCTATCGGGGAGATGCAAGCCATTTTTAGCACTTATCAAAAAGCATGCCAAGTTTCAGTGGGATGACAAGTGTCAGTAAGCTTTCAAAGATATCAAGTAGTATTTGGTGAAGCTGCCAATTCTAGTAGCCCCTATCCCAGGCAGGCCACTCATCCTCTACACTGCTGCATTGGATGACTCTCTCGATGCTTTGTTGGCCCAAGCCAATGATGAAGGAAAGGAAAGCGCTCTCTACTATCTCAACCATCATCTGATTCCTGCTAAAGTGAACTATCCACCTATTGATAAACATTACCTAGCTTTGATCTTTGCTTCCCAAAAGCTACGACACTATATGCTTTCTCATAAGGTGAACTTGATCTTCAGAACAAATCCACTGCAATACCTCATGACATGGCCAATACTATTCGGATGTTTGGCTTGCTAGTCCATGAATCTCTCAAAGTTTGATATCACATTTGTACCCTCATGTAGTAAAGGGGCACTAATTTCTTAGCACCCACTTCCTGGATTCTCCTCTTAGTGATGATCTCCCTGATGAACAAATCATGAACTTAGGGGAGGCTGATAACCACCAATGGGAGATGTATTTTGATGGCGCTGCTTCTTTTCTTAAAGGTGAAGCACCATGATCTATTCTCCTAAGAAAGGAAGGGGTAGGAATAGTTCTTCTAACTCCAAACTGTGATGTGATGAGATTTGCATACTATCTTTCCAACCCCTGCACCAACAACGAAGCTGAGTATGAGGCTTTGATTACTTGTTTGGAGTTAGCCATCACTATCAATGTCAAGAGCATCAACATCTTTTTCTGGGTTGGTCATCAACCCGATTAGGTCTAGGTTCTCAAAGCTTCATCATTACTTGAGTATACCATGAAGCTGTTATCAAAGTCACCATCTAAGGTTCCGGTAGAGAACATAGTAGATGCTTTGGCCAAACTTGCGAAAATTTGGCATGTCAAAGATGAGTCCATTCTGATAAGGGTCAAAAATAGATAAGTCTTATCCCTTATTGATGTTGAACTCACCAAGAGACTTTCTCTTGAAGGGGAGGTTTTTGTTGCCAAAATGGACAAAGAGCTGCATTGGAGGCAACCATTCATAGATTACTTGAACACCGACAAACTACCTCAAGAAAATTCACAAGCCCATCAGGTGAAAGAGCTCTCTCCTATGCTCTTGTTGATGGCACCCTGTACCGTCGATCCTTTGACCAAATGTGGTTACATTGTTTAGACAAACATGAAGCCCATGGCATTGTAACTGAGGTACATTCAGGTCAATGCAAAATACATCAATCCGGACTGAAGATGAAGATGAAGATCAAGCAACCTGAATACTACTGGCCTTGATGATTACATACTGTATGGATGTAGCTAGGAGATGTCATCAGTGTCAAATGCACGGTGTGATCCTCCACCAACCACCCAATATTCTACACCCTACATTGGCCTCTTAGTCATTTGAGTGTTGAGGTACTGATATTATGGGTCTGATTGATCCTCCTTCTTCCAAGGGGCATTGATTCATCTTAGCAGCCACCGACTACTTTTCCAAGTGGGCAAAAACCATCCCACTCAAAGAGGTCACAGCTCAGCATGTGCTTCAATTTTTCAAAAAATATATCGTATATAGGTTCGGGGTGCCTCTATGAATTATATTATAATGTGCATTCAAAAGCACAAGATCAAGCTTCACTAGAACACGGTATATATTGGAGATACTCCACCATCTACTAGCCTAGAGCAAATGGCTTAGCAGAAGCATTCAATAAAACTCTCATTCAAATATTAAAGAAGACTCTTGATGACAACAAACGATAGTGGAATGAGCAGTTGGTTGAAGCCTTGTGGGCCTATCGCACCACATATCGAACTCCAACTCAGTCTACCCCATTTTCCTTAGTGTATGGGTCTGAAGTTGTTCTACCTTTAGAAGTTCAGCTCTCGCCACTAAGGATAGCATTGGGTAACAAGATCACTATAGTGCATAATGCAAAGTTGTAGTTAGAAATGCTTGAAGGTTTGAAGGAGAGTCACCTATGGGCAAGCCAGAACCTCGAGTTGTACAAGGCCAAAATGATTCAAGCTCACAACAAGCTGGTTTGCCCTAGGTCTTTCTAGTAGGAGAACTTGTGTTAGTCCTAAGGAGACCAATTGTTGCCCATCGAAAGATGGGAGGCAAGTTTGAACCCACTTGGGAAGGCCCCTATGTCATAGAGAAGGCCTACCAAGGAGGATCTTATCATCTTATCAATTGTAAAGGGGAACACCTGATACTTCCAATTAATGGGCTTTATTTAAAGAAATAGTACCCATGAAACAAATCATGTTTGAAAAATAATCATTAATAAAAAAATAAAAATCTGATTTCATTCATCAAATCTTCTCTTCTTTCGAAGCGTTGTTTGCTTATCTTGTGAATCTTCCATGACGTATCTAGGGTAAATGTAAGAGTCCCCTAGTGGCATCCTATCCCTCTTTCACAACAAAAACACAATCTCTTGATGCTATTAGAATAGGTGTAAGAGAACCCGAGAGACACCCTATTTTGATTAGCACAACTAAGGCTCCGTTTGGCTAAGCTTTTTGGATTCCTGAAAAGCTGGTTTAAAAGTGCTCCCTGAAAAGCTATTTATCTTTTGCTTTTTGAAAAGGGGCTAAACGACTTTTATGAGATGGAGCTAAAACTTCGGTTTCAAAAGCACACTATTCAAATGGGTATCAAATTAAAAATTTAGGCTCTCAAAAGTAAAACGCACTAAAAAAGCTCTCCCAAACGAAGCCTAAGTTAGGTGTGAGAGAACCCAAGCAGCATCCTTTCTTAGTGGTAATCTTGTTTTCCATCCATGGCACCATTTCATCAAATCCCCTAGTGTGTTTAAGGTAGGTGTAAGAGTCCCGCAGATGCATCCTATTCCTTTTAACACATGCACACAATAAACACAAATCTTTTGCCTCGAACTATTTTAATGTGGGAGCAATCCTCTTGTGGCACCCACTCATTAGTTGCTCCAAGTTAGGTCTACATGCTACCTCACTAGTATGTCACCCCAATGGTCACTTGCTGGAAGATGTGAGTCCCCGCACTTTCCTCCTAACTTGACCATTGTAAACTAGAGAGCGCCTTGTTAGTATGGTACTCTTTACTGCTGGAATATGTGAGTCCCCGAGCTTTCTTCCTAAGCTGATTGTTGCGAACTGATGGGCACCTTAGGTTGGTTGAGGTTTTCTATACTAACAGTGACTCACTCGATGGATACACCACTCTTGGCAGATATGAGTCCTCGTGCTTTCTCCTTGAGTTGGACACAGAATACCTATTGGATATATGACTAGCCATGTCATCTTCTCCAGGGTTTTAGATTAAGCCCTTAGTGGCCCCACCACCTACGGGCAATCTATTTGAATCATGTCATTTGTGACCCCATTTAGACACTATGCGGGTTACTTTTGGATTTAACAATTCCCCTTTCCTAGCAGCCACCCCTGTGGTTGAAGAATTTATTCAGCAGATGTGCAGATTCTGCCTTGGTTCAGTAAATTTGAGATAGGTCTAGGTTGATATAAGATCCTTCTCAGTTTAATCCCTCGCAAACTAACAGGTTCCACGATAAAACAAACTAAAATAAACTAAACAAATAAATAAATAAAACTAATTCAATTGTGAATTAGGAATTCAACCCCCCAAAGGGCCCCTTTTCCCAAGGAGGTATCATATCTTTAGGGCAGTGTCAGCAGAACTCCCTATAGGAATTGCCTGACTACTTGAATGGAGATAAGTCCCTGGGTCAGCACTCACTCCGTAGTCGCATTTAAGTCGGGTTCAATCTATTTATAAGCAGGTATGGAGTTAGAATAATTTCTATCAAGTCACCTTCAAATCTGTTGGTTAGAAGAGAAGAGGGAAAGACTATAAAAATTCATCTTTTTAGGATACCACGTAGATCCACAGATATACTTATTCAGGTGATTAGGTGCATCATCAAGCAATAGAGTACTATCTCAAAAGATAGAAGTTACTATCCTTTAATAGACCTAATCACCTCAATAAGGACTCCTAAGGATGATGGGTCTGCATATGTACCAGAGATTCTTCCCCTACTTTACATAAAAAAGTAAAATAGGATTTATTTTAAACTAGGTTTGTTAAGTTTCCTATAGGGGCAAGCCCCCATAGTTAATTACATTATAAGGAATGGGGATTCCTTAGAAAAACTCTAGATTAAGGTAAATGATCATTATTTTCAAAGATTTCAATAGGAAATGACTATCAATTGATTGGTTCATTTTTGAAGATCAAATGGGATAGATCAAACAGAGGGAGTTATTATTGAAACCAAAAGGAAGATAAATAAGAGATGCCCATGATGTTAGGAAACCTAGCGAGCATCTCAAACTATCCTATGATTGGTCTTTACATTTTTGAAATTGATTTAGTTTGTTTGAATTGTATTTTTCATTAGAAATTTAGGACTTATGTTTCCTTAACACAAGATCAAGGGAATGTCTAAGAGATGAGGAATTATGCTTATGACCCAAAAAGGAGAGAAGCAACCTCAGAACTTAAATCTAGGGAGCTTTGGCAGGGACCAAAAACACAGTCTAAATCTAAAGCAAAATGGGTATTTGTTTTGCCTCCATGAGAGAGGACAAATCACCCAATAACTTGGACTTACAACTACCTTGGGGTGGCCACCAACTAACTCCTCCTACAATTTTTAAATATATGTAGGCAAGTCATTATTCTTATGCAAGATAACTAGGCTGTTATTCATTTAGAAAGAGACAAAGTCCTTAAACTCACTCCCTAAAGACATTAGATAATATAAGGACATGTTTCAAATGACCTAAATCTAATGCAACTCAAATTTCATTTTATTTTTATTTTTGGATAATTATTTTGACTCATAGGATTCATATATGCATGAGAAATAAAGTTATTGGCCAAAATCAGCGAGAAGGGAGGAGGTGTGTTTCCACCATGGCTCTCAAAGGTCAAGCCAAGTTTCTCTGGAAAAGGTGAAAGCTCTCTAATCAAGAGTGAAATAAGATTCATTTGTGCATGATATTTTAAAAGAAATACTCATCCAGCTAAGGAGTTGTTAATTCTTTTATCTTGATTTTAAACCTAAGCTTTAGGTGAGGTTATGAGTTCTTTATTTTATATTTTGAGTTATTAAATTTGGTTAAAGATTTATTTTTCTCTAAAGAGCCTAATCCACATTCAGGTCATACATAAAGCAAGGAAGAAACTAGGAAAAGATGCCACTTAATGCAAAAGCTAAATAAATCATCAATCAATTTATAAAGCTGATCGCAAAAAAAATAAAAGGCTGTTGTGGTCGGGTACCATCGCACAAACCAAAAAAGATAAATGTGGGTAGTCGAGCTCTACCCTTATACAACCCAAATTACAAATGAATTAAATTATAATTAAGCAATGAATTCATTATTATGGGGGTCTTCAACTTCATTTCTTCTTTCTCCTTTTCTTCTTTCTTCTTCTTTTCTTCTTTCCATTTTGGTTCCTTCTTTTGGATGGTTAGAAGATAGATGCCCCAAGGCTTCACATGCACATAAGATAGGATCGTATGACCAATGCTCATCCTAGTCCCCATAATAATCATTCCAAAATCCTAATTGCACAAATTTACTTGAAAAGGAAAAGAATGGAGATCTAACTAACACCTGTAAAATAGAGATTAGCTAAAGCAAACCACATAAATCCCAAGCATGTATATTAAACTTATCACTCCACACATGGGTGACTAAGTCCACCTAGCCTATTGGATTATGCTTAGGGGTATAAAGCATCTGCAAGCAAAAGCATTTATATTTTTATTTATGATAGCCCCCCTTAAGCACAATACCCTATAGAAAATAATGGTTAGACTAAGATCGTCCTATCATTCATTCTACAAGGATATACCCTAACATCTAGTATAAAACATATATCTAAAAACAAAATAAATATCAAACCATGCACAGCCCTAACCTAAAGCTATAAGTGATGACTTAGGCTAACGTGAGTGCTTAAAGGTTTGTGTGGTATGCTTAGCTATGACTTTAAGTTAGAATTTTCAAAGTGTGAAAATATGTTCAACTTAGAGGAGGGTTTCATTTAAGTTATTTAATTATTTTAAGATTGATTTTATTTCATGTTTTGATTTGGTTCAAATGAATCATACAATTAATTACTAAGTTATAAAGAGAGGGAAAGAGAAGAGAACTTCTCTTTCCTTCCATAACCTAAGTAACTTCTAAAGTAGATTCATATTTTAATTTTATTTAGTGAATATTTTGATTAAATCTTTTAATTAATCCTAAGTTTAGATGAACTCTAAACAAACCCATTCAAAAAGAAAGGCATTTTAAGATTAAGTAAAATGAAACAAGTTCATAAAACACACATTACTTCATTTCTTTCCCAACATGTATAATAAGTATATGAATGAATCTTAAGCATATCTATGCAAACAAATGAGAATATTTAACATACTTTATGATGCATGCTAAGTAATTCATTTAAGGAAATTTTGAAGTTTAATATGCATGATTTTCTTTAAGTAGAAAAGGTATTTCTTATCCAATTTTCACATGCACACATGGAAGTAAGAAAAGCATAATAGAGTATAGCGCCATTGTTAACCAGATGTGTAAGGTACAAGACCTACTTAAGGCTACTTAAAGCCTCATAACCTCAGGGTTATCTAGACTAATATACAACTTTCCTTAATTACAAACATGTGTATAAAAGAAATAAATGGAAAAGAAAGAATGCAAAAGTTATACTAATTGATTCATTTTTATTTATGTCATTTATGTGTACAAGCATAGGTAATCCTTCTTAAGTGATAGCATATGGATGAATAGGATATGGAATTAGGTAGGTGTTAGGTTCTTTTCAAATGACCCATACATCTTACCAACTCATATTCAAAACTATACTAACATGAGAGAGAGAGAGAGAGAGAGAGAAAAAAAAATATATGCTAAGCACATCCTTATATTCTTTCACATGCAAGCTTATAATTATAATATAAGTAGCACACTTTCAGATTCGATAATTGATTTATAAATTTTGAAAATAATTTGAGTTTAGTAGTGATAATAGTCACTCATATTTTTACTTTAGCCAACACATGCAAATTTGACATAATGTAAACAATTTCATTTTTAAATTTGAATTTGAAAATTATGAATGCATGAAACCACATGGCATACGAATTTAACATGTTGGGGAAAGAATTAAAGCAATGAAAGTATGTAAACACATTCACTTTACTTAAATCCTATAGACATTCTTATGGAATAAGAAGGTTTAAAATAAATCAAAGTTAATTCAATGTGATTTTTGATTGGTTTTAAGTTTGATTTATTGTTGAAAATGTGAATTGAGTCTACTATTCCTAACCTATTCCCACATGTGTTTTATATTTTTGTTTAATTTTAGATGATTAGATTCATTTTTATGTATTAATTAGGTTAAGATATGAATTAAGCAAATTAATTAACCCTTACCTACACTACCTTAACATAGTTAACCAAGTAATTATGAGCCAATGAGATGACATAAAAAACTCATAAGGAATTTAAACTTGCAATGCACCTAGGAAGAAAATGGCCTAATGTAATTTGTCTCATAATTAATGGTTAATTAAACTAAGAGGTTTAGCTTAAGTAATTCCAAAAACACACCTTCACACATGTGAATTGGGTTTTGATTTTCTTAATTGAACTTAGGCTCTTAAACACCTGAGCATCTACCCAAAGTAGATTAATTAAGTTCTAAAATTTTTAGAAATTAATAGGATAATTAATGAATTAATTTAAGATTAAAAAAGAAGAAAAGGGGTTTTAGGAATACAGGAAATGCCCCAAAATTATTCCCTAAATCTCTTATCTACTGGATCTGACCTTAATCAACTCTATCAATGGATTAAAACCACTAATCCCACCTTAATTATCCTTAATTAGGTTAAGGGAGTAATTAGGAAACCCAATTGCAATTTCCCCAATTAGTCATTCAATAAATCCCAAGAAAATTAAGGCAAGCATAGGTCATCTCTTAAAACATACCCAAGAAGTTTAGGATTAATCAAAACATTAATTATGCAGTAATTTTCAAAATATTATTTCTAATAAAACCCAAAAATAGAGAAAATGATAATTCAAAATCCATTGAAATTATTTTTAAAATATTCTAGGTTGAATTATCTTTCCATAGGATTTTACCTCATATTTTTCCGAATTTTATTGAAAGAGATATGAATTTTAGAAGATCAAAAGATTAATTAACATTAATTACATTCCTTAACTAATCCCTCACTCACATGACATGACGGTAGGTGATCAAACGCTTTACATGTGCGCGGTGAGCCCATTACTTAAACATCCCATCCAAATGGTGCGAGGACCTTTGATCCCTCGATTGATCGAATCGAGCGGTCAGGATCATCCACGATTTATAAAAGGATAAAGGATTTCTAAAATGTGGGAATAATCATGGCTGTCCATTCAAAGTGTGTGCATGGATGGCTACGATCACCCGAGTTCTTCATTTAGGATTAATAAAGGTCGTCCATGATCTTAGGGAAGATCTGAGCTCAATTGAGCTCAGATTGGAATAAGATTATTTTTGCACCATCTAAAGCTACTAAGAAGCATATCCAACGATGGATTTTACATGACTTAAAAATTCCTTTCACAAAAGATCAACACCCCCTAAGCTAAGTGGTCAAAAAATTCCATACCTCGCCGGAGGTGATCACCGGTGCTCGAGCTCGATGAGGTAGCTTCGTCTAGTGGAGACGGAGCCTTGTTAAATTTTTCAGGCCTTGAGGTTGAGTGGATCTTCCTATGGACCAACACCACTTGATCTCCCTTATAGCTTTGATCTAATTGAGGCTCTCCTTGTTGTGGGAACTCAAATGGATGCTTTGGTGCACTCAAATTGATCCTCAGAGGAAGTGTGCAAGAGGAATTGGAATAATTTTGAGTGAGGAAGAAGTTGAAAGTTCAAGTGAGCTCCCCTATTTTTCAATGGAGAAAATCAAGAAGATCACTTTTCAAATCCTCCTTAGAAAGCTTAGGATGGCTCTATCTTTCTAACACTCTAGCTTCAATCAATGAGGGGATGATAGTTTCAACCCCATGGTGTCTGATGACACCTCCCTTGTCATTTTGATCCAATTGATCATTGGTTGTTTGATCTAGCTCTTTACACATTGATTTGGCCTTGGTGGATTGCCAACCTCCCATGTGCATCAAATTGGGTGGAGGAAGGATTTGGAATGAGCCAATTTGACCCATGTGATGGCCTTGGGTCCATTGGGTGACCAAAAAATTGGGTTGGATGCACCACTCTTCATTAGGTCCACTTGAGCTATTAGGAAGGCATCAAGTTGATATGAAGAGGGTATGACCAAATTACCCATGGATTAGGCCAAAAATTTATTCTATGGCCTAGGGGTAAAATGGTCATTTTGTTGATTTTTCAATCTCGATATGTTCGGTATGTGGAGAAATTAGGTTTGGCCAAGTTTCATGAGCTTTGGAATTCATTTGATAAGGTTTGGCTCATGTTGACCCATTTAGGTCAAAAATGGGTCAACTTGGGTCAAGTTGACCAATTGGTCAAATTGGGTCAAACCAAGGGTTGGGTCAAGTTCATATGACCATTTGAAATGTTTTGGTGGCTTTGGTTTGTTACAATTTGGATTAGTTTTGAATTTCGCTCATATGACTTCATTTAGGTCAAATGGGTCAAGTTGACCTATTTGACCCATTTGACCTATTTGGGCTAGGTCATGGGTAGTTCTAGGTTTAGTTAGTCATATGGAGTGGATTAGTATCTTTGTTTCCGATCAATTTTGGTTATGTTCAAATTTGGCTCAACATGACCCCTTTAGGTCAAGTTGGGTCTATGGTCAATTGGGCTAGGTTAGGTTTAGTTGGCCAATTGAGGCTTTGGTCAAGTTCTTTAAGTGATTTGGAATGAACTTGACCCATTGGTTTCAATCAATTTGGCTTAGATCAAGTTTTGACACATTTTAATTTTTTAGGTCAAGTTGGGTCAACTTGGGTCAAGTCGCCAATTGGGCTAGGTTAGGCTCTCGAAGGTTGGCTTAGTCAAGTTCAAACATAGTTCATGAATGAACTTAGATCAATGGTTTCAATCAATTTGGCCTATGGTGGATTTTGGCTATGTTAGGTTTCATTTTGGGCAAAGTGTTGACTTGGTCAACCCTTATGTTTGACTTGATTTGACCCAATTTGATTAATTGATCATCCCATGATGATTGTTGATCATGATGAGAGGCATAGGTGAGTTTGGTTCAATTAAATTTGATTAGGATTAGAATTTGGCTCATAAGGGTACTTTAGGTCACTTTGGGTCAAGTGAGCCTAAGTGGGTCAAATGTCTTGGTCAAAGCTTGATTTGAGTTTGATTAAACTTGTATATGGACTTATGATTGAAATATAAATCTATTTACAAGTGGTTTGAAGTCAAATGGATTTTGATTCATTTGACAATTTCATATTCAAAGGAAGAATATGAAAGGATTTTGGCTTTAATTTTTGAATTGATTTTTGATTTGGTGATTGAAGTTTGTATTTATATATGAATTCGTGATTGTAGGGTTGATTGAATCATGAAAGGAAAATCAAGAGTTTGGCTTGATTTGAAGTTGATTTGGCTAAGTTCAAGATTTTGACTTGAAAGGCTTAGGTTGGATTTTGAATGGATTTCAATTTCATTTTGGAATTGGTTTTGATTGTTTGAATTTATATTTCATCTATATATGTGAATATAAACAAGAATATAAATGGATCATGAGAAAATTTCAAGGATTTGAAGTGGTTTAATCAAGATTTAAGCTAAGCCCATTAAAAGGAAATTTTAAAGGACTTAGAAAATTTTGGAGTAGGGATTTGAATTTTTTGAATTTAGTTTGATTAATTTATATTTATATTTCATTTATATATGTGAATATAAATGAGGATGTAAATGAATTATGAGAAAATTCCATGAATTTGAAGTGATTTGATCATAATTTTGGATAAGTCCTTTAATGAAAACTTAAAGGACTTAGGAAAATTTCATGAATTGATTTGGAATTTTGAGTTTAGTTTGACTGGTTTGAATTTATATTTCATTTATATATGTGAATATAAATGACAATATAAATGAGTTATGAGAAAATCCCATAAATTTGAATTGATTTGACCATGATTTTGGCTAAATCCATTAATGGAAAATTAAGGACTTAAGAAAAATTTTAGATTTGGAATTTGATTTGATTGATTTAAATTTATATTTCATTTATATATGTGAATATAGATGAGAATATAAATGAGTTATGAGAAAATCTCATGAGTTGAATTGGATAAGTCCTTTAAGAAAAAATTAAAAGACTTAGGAAAATTTAATGAATTGATTTTGAATTTTGATTTTAGTTTGACTGGTTTGAATTTATATTTCATTTATATATGTGAATATAAATAAGAATATAAATGAATTATGAGAAAATCTCATGAGTTTGATTTGATTTAGATCATGATTTCAGCTAAGTCCTTAAGATAAAGATTAAGAAACTTAGAAAAATTTGAACTTAGGAATTTCATTCATAGGTTTCATTCATAGATTTCAATCATGGATTTTGATAATATGGAGTTGATTTAGGTTTCGAGAAAAATCAAATAATATTGATTTGGAGTTTGACTTGAATGAAGAAAAGTGAGGAATGGTTCAAGCTAAGGGTAGGTAAATTTTCCTAACACACCTAAGGCATGACATTCCTTGCTAACCCTAAGTCTGGCTAGGTTGTACAATCACTGGATGTCTTGATACTTAGGAACTCTTAAAGTCTAAGAGGAGTCCTACATCTAAGATGGAGGGGTTGAGAACTCATCCTAAAAATGAGGTCAACAGCAAGTTACCCTGGCAATCACTCTACTTTGAAAGATGTAAGACTATGACGCATTCTTTCTAGCATTATTGTCACAAACCAACGGGCAGCCCTAGGTCTGGTTCAATTTGTTGCCCAAAGCAACGGATCACCCCAGTGGTCTTTTGTAGTGGAAGATGTGAGTCCCTGAGCTTTCTTCCCTTGAATTGATCATTGCAAACTGAAAGGCACTCCTTTAGTCAGAAAGCTCTCCCATCGACCGGGAAGCCACTCCCTTTGGTTCAGTGAATCTAAGATAGGTTTAGGCTGATATAAGCCCCTTCTTAGTGTGATCTATCGCAAACCAAAGGAATCCATCAAAATAAATAAATCTAAAAAATGAAATTAATTATGATTACCTTTGAGCTAATCTAAATCCCCCAACGGAATTCACTCAATAGTCAGCCCTAGGTTGGGTTCAATCTATTATCTTGCCAATAGATTGCCCCAGCAACTAGTATCTACTCTGGAGGATGTAAGTCTACTATGCTTTCTTCCTAGTATGGTTGTTGCATTCTGAAAGGCATCCCTTTGGTTGGCTAGTCCTACTATGTGTTTAGTAGACTACCCCTTTGGATTGGTAAATCTGAGTTAGGTCTTGGCCTTTATGGCTCCTACGGTCGTCCATGAAAGAGGTTCATCTCAAAAATTCAAACCTAATAAAATTGAAATAAAATTCAACCCTTTTCTCCAACAGAACTTAAACAAATCTTTTTCTCCTCAGTGAGACCTAAATCAAATCAAACCTTTCAACCCCTTTTGGATGACTTGAACCTGCTTCCCTAGTGGAAGGTTCACACTCTATCCCTTAGTGTATTTATTCCATCTCTCTTATGTCTTGGACATAAGTGAAGCCACATTACACTAAGCTCTCGATTCTTTCTACACCTTGGGTTAGGAATAGATTGTTTCTGTTAGTGCTTATGATCTTTCGGTGTTGTTGATCATTTTGGTCAACACCAATATGTGCAGTATTTCTTGTCAATCACACCACACCTATTAGGCACCCTTTGTTGACCTCATTTTTAGAATGAGCTCTCAACCCCTCCATCTCAGGCATAGCCTCCTCTTAGACTTTAAGAGTTCCTTAGTCTTAAGACACATCTAGTGATTAGGTGGACACTCAACCCAGCCCTAGAGACTTAGAAGAGTTAGCCATAGGAATAGGTCATGCCTTAGGGGTGTTAGGAAAATTTTCCTACCCTTAGCTTGAACTATTCCTCACCTTCCTTCCCTCAAATCAAATCCCAAATCAATCTTATTTGATTTTCTCCAAACTCAAATCAACTCCATGTGATTGAAATCCATGATTGAAACCCATGAATGAAATTTCTAAGTTTAAAATCCTTCTTAAGTCCTTAATTTTCCGCTTAAGGACTTAGCCAAAATCGCAATCAAATCAATTCAAATTCATGAGATTTTCTCATAACTCATTTATATTCACATATATAAATGAAATATAAATATAAATTAATCAAATCAAATTCCAAATCTAAATTTTTTTTTAAGTCCTTTAAGTGTTCCTTCATGGACTTAGCCTAAATCATGATCAAATCAATTCAATTTCATGGGATTTTCTCATAACTCAATTATATTCTCATTTATATTCACATATATAAATGAATTATAAATACAGATAAATAAAATCAAATCCTCAAATCAAATTCCAAATCTAAAATTTTCCTAAGTTCTTTAAGTGTTCCTTCATGGACTTAGCCTAAATCATGATCAAATCAAATCAAATTCATGGGATTTTCTCAGAACTCATATATATTCTCATTTATATTCAGATATATAAATGAAATATAAATATAAATTAATCAAACCAAATTCCAAAAAAAAAAATCAAACTTCAAACTCCAAAAATTTCCTAAGTCCTTTAAATTCCCATTTAATGGACTTAGCCTAAATCATGATCAAAGCATTTCAAACCCTTGGAATTTTCTCATGATCCATTTGTATTCTCACTTATATTCACATATATAAATAAAATATAAATTCAAACAATCAAAACCAATTCCAAAAATCAAACTCAAATCCATTCAAAATCCAATCTAAGCCTTTCAAGTCAAAATCTTGAACTTAGCCAAATCAACTTCAAATCAAGCCAAACTCTTGATTTTCTTTCATGATTCAATCAATCCTACAATCATACATCCAAATATAAATACAAACTTCAATCACCAAATCAAAATACAATCCAAAAATCAAAGCCAAAATCCCTTCATATTCTTCCTTTGAATATGAAGTTGTCAAATGAATCAAAACCCATTTGACTTCAAACCACTTGCAAATGGATTTATATTTCAATCATAAGTTCATATACAAGTTCAATCAAATTCAAATCAAGGTTTGACCAAGCCAATTGATCCACTTAGGCTCACTTGACCCAAAGTGACCTAAAGTACTCTTATGAGCCAAATTAATCCTAACCAAATTGGATTGAATCAAACTCATACCTCTCATCATGATCAACAATCATCATGAGATGATCAATCAATCAAATTGGGTCAAACCAAGTCAAACCTAAGGGTTGACCAAGTCAACATTTAAAATGAAACCTAACATAGCCAAAATCCACCATAGGCCAAATTGATTTAATTGATAATCTAAGTTCATTCATGGCTATGTTTGAACTTGACCAAGTTAACATTTGAGCCTAACTTGCAATTTGCCACTTGACCCAACTTGACCTAAAAGTTAAAATGTGTCAAAACTTGATCTAAGCCAAATTGATTCAAACCAATGGGTCAAGTTCATTCCAAATCACTTGTTGAACTTGACCAAAGCCTCAATTTGGCCAACTAGCTAGCCTAATTGACCTTGAATTGACTTGAAGGGGTCATCTTGAGAAAAATTCAAACATAACCAAAATTGATTGGAAACAAAGATATCAATCCACTCCATATGACTAACCAAACCTAAACATATCCTTGACTAGCTCAAATAGGTCAAATAAGTCAACTTGACCCATTTGACATAAATGAAGTCATATGAGCCAAATATAAAATTGAACTAAATTGAATCAAATCAAAGCCACTGAAACATTTCAAATGGTCATATGAACTTGACCCTACCCTTGGATTGACCTAATTTTACCAATTGGTTAACTTGACTCAAGTTGACCCATTTTGACCTAAATGGATTAACATGAGTCAAACCTTATCAAATGAACTCCAAATCTCATGAAACTTGGCCAAACCTATTTTCTCCACATACCTAATATATCCAAATTGAAAAATTGGCTAAATGACCATTCTACCCCTAAGCCATAGAACAAATTTTGGTCTAATCCATGGGTAATTTGGTCATGCCCTCTTCATATCAACTTGATACCTTCCTAATAGCTCAAGTGGACCCAATGGAGAGTGGTGCACCCAACCCAATGGGTTTGGGTCAGCCCAAATGGACCCAAGGCCAAACCCGACCCCTAGCTCAAATTGGCTAATTCAAAATCCTCCTTCCACTCAATTTGAAGCACATGGGAGGTTATCAATCCACTCAAGACCTCAAACAAACCATGTGCAAAGATCTAATAGCCTAAACAACCCCTCTCATATGGTCAATTGGCTCAAAAATGGAAAGCTAAGGCTCAGTCATCCAATTGCCATAGGGAGAGATATACTCCAATTCAATTTGAATTGATCATCCACATATTCGATTGAGCACTAGAAAGAGTTAGGAAACATCATAGAGTATTTGTAGGATTTCTAAGAGGGATTTGGAGCATAACCTTCTCAATTTTCTTCCTTAGAAAATAGGGGAGCTCATCTCAATTCCCAACTTCCTTCTCTCTCACCCCAATTTCTTGCACACTCAGGATCAAGTGAGTGCACCCAAGCATTCTCTCAAGTTCCCAAAGTAAGAGAGGTGAATTAGATCAAAACCATAAAGTGGAGCAAGTGGTGTTGGTCCATAGAGATTCTCAATCCCAGCTTGAAACTTTCAACATGAGTCTCCACGAGCTACCTCTTGAGCTCGAGTCATGATCACCTCAGAGAATTATGAAAATTTCTATAAGAGGTGTTGGTCTTTTGTGAAAGCAATTATCATGGCATGAGAAATCCACCATTGGATAGGTTTATAATTAGCTTTAGATGGTGTGGGTACAATCTCATTCCAATCTGAGCTCAATCGAGCTCAGATCATCCCTTAGATCATGGACGATCTCTGTTGAGCCTCAAGAAAGAACTAGGACAATCCTGGCCATCCATCCACACATTTTGGATGGACGGCCAAGATTAACCGCATGCTTTAGAAATCCCTTTAGAAGCGTGGGTGATCCGGTCGTTTGATCTCCTTGATCGAGCGGAAGGGATCAAAGCATCCCGCTACCACCACGATGTGATGTTTAAGATCTCTCTCCATTGCGGCGTGTAAGCGTTGACCACCACCACGTGCTGTGGTGAGGGGATTAGTTAGGGATTTAATTAATTTTAATTAATCTCTTAACCTTCAAAAATTCATATCTCCCTCAATAAAATTTGGAAAAATATGAGGTAAATTTCTATGGAAAGATAATTCAACCTAGAATATTTTTAAAATGATTTCAATGGATTTTAAATTATACTTTTCTCTAATTTTGGGTTTTATTGAAAATTTTATTTTGCTAATTATCCCTTAATTAGTCCTCTAATTATTCCCAAATTTATTGGGTATGTGCTTAATTGAGGGAATTGCAAATGTGTTTCCTAATTACCCCCTTAATGTAATTAAGGATAATTAAGTATTGGATTAGTGTTTTAATCCCTCATTGGAGTTGATTAAGGTTAGATCCAATTAATAGGAGGCTTAGAAAATAATTTTGGGGTATTTCCCCTAAGCGATTCCCTAAACCCCCCTTTTCTTTCCTTAATCCTCTCTTAATTAAGGGTTAATTCATTAATTATTCTCTTAATTAATTTTTAAAAATTTTAAAGCCTTTTAGAACTTAATTAATCTACTTTAAGTAGATGCTTAGGTGTTTAATAACCTAAGTTCAACTAAGGAAATCAAAACCCAATTCATATGTGTGAATGGGTGTTTTGAAATTACTTAAGTTAAACCCCTTAGCATAAATAACAATTAATCGTGAGCCAAATTGCATTAGGCCCTTTTCCTAGGTACATTGCAAGTTTAAATTCCTTTGTGAGTTTTATGTCATCTCATTGGCTCATAATTACTTGGTTAACTATGCTAAGGTGGTGTAGGTAAGGGTTAATTAACTTGCTTAATTCATACCTTAACCTAATTACTATAAAATGAATCTAATCATCTAAAATTAAACAAAAATATCAAACACATGTGGAATGGGTTAGAAATAGCAAACTCAACTCACATTTTAAAATTAAATCAAATTCAAAATCAAACAAAATCACATTGAATAAACTTTGATTTATTTTAAACTTTCTTATGTCATAAGATTACCTTTAGGATTTAATTAAAGTGAATGTGTTTACATGCTTTCATTGCTTTGATTATTTCCCCAACATATTAAATTTGTATGTCATGTGGTTTCATACATTCATATTTTTAAAAATTCAAATTTAAAATAAAAATGTTTACTTTAAGTCAAATTTGCATGTGTTAGCTACAACAATAATATGAGTGGCTATTATCACTACTAAATTCAAATTATTTTTAAAAATATATAAATCAAATGCCTGAAATTGAAAGTGAGTTACTTATATTTTAATTATAAGCTTGCATGTGAGTAACATGTAAGGTATGCTTAGCATAGGTTTCCCATCTCTTTTATTTTAGTATAGTTTTGAATAGGATTTGGTAAGATGTATGGTTCATTTGAATAGAACCTAACACTTGCTTAATTCCATATCCTATTCATTCCTACGACATCACTTGAGAAGGTTACCTATGCTTGCACACATAAATTGCATAAACAAAATGAATCAACTAATACAATTTTTGCATTCTTTCTTTCCAATTTATTTCTTTTGTACACATGTTTATATTTAAGGAAAGTAATATATTGGTCTGGACAACCCAGAGGTTGCGAGGCTTTAAGTAGCCCTAAGTAGGTCTTGTACCTTACACCTCTGGTTAATAATGGCGTTGTACTCACTTATGTCATTCTTACTTTCATGTGTGCATGTGAAAAATTGGATAAAGAAACCCTTTTCTACTTAAGAAAAATCATGCATAGTAAACTTCCAAATTTTCTTAAACAAATTACTTAGCATGTATCATAAAGTGTGTTAAATATTCTAATTTGTATGTGTAGATATGCTTAGGATTTATTCATATGCATGTTATACATGTTGGAAAAGAAATGAAGTGATGTATATTTTATGAATTTGGTTCATTTTATTTAATCTTAAAATGCCTTTATTTTTGAATGGGTCTCTTTAGAGTTCTTCTAAACTTAGGATTAATTAAAACACTTAATCAAAATATTCACTAAACAAAACTAAAATGTGAATCTACTTTAGAAATTACTTAGGTTAGGGAAGGAAAGAGAAGTTCTCTTCTCTTTCCCTTTCTTTATAACTTAGTAATTAATTATAAGATTCACTTGAACATAATCAAAACATTAAATAAAAGACAACCCAAAACACTTAAACAACTTGAATGAAACCCTCCTCTAAGTTGAACATGCTTCACACTTAGAAAATTCTAACTTAAAGCTATAGCTAATCATATCACACAAACATTCCAAAGCACACACATTAGGCTAAGTCACCACTTCTAGCTTTAGGTTAGGGCGGTGCATAGTTTGATATTTTTTTTGTTATATATGTTTTAGACTGGATGTTAAAATGTATGCTCGTAGAATGAATGGTAGGACACTCTTAGTCTAACCATTATTTTTTGCAAGGGATTGTGCTTAAGATGCACTGTAATAAAAATATAAATGCTTTTGCTTGCAGGCGCTTATACCCCTAAGAATAATATAATAGGCCAGGTGGACTTAGTCACCCATGTGTGGGGTGATAAATCTAATATAAATGCTTAGAATTTATGTGATTTGTTTTAGCTAATCTCTATTTTGTAGGTATTAGTTTGATTTCCATTCTTTTCCTTTTCATGTAAATTTGTGCAATTAGGATTTTGGAATGATTGTTATGGGGATTAGGATGATCATTGGTCATAAGATATTATCTTATGCACCATGTGAAGCCTCGGAGCATCCACCTTCCAACCATCCAAAAGAAAGAACCAAATAAGAAAGAAAAGAAGGATAAAGAAGAAAACAAGAATGAAGAAATAAAGCTTGAAGACTCCCATAATAATGAATTCCTTACTTAATTATAATTTAATTCATTTATAATCTGGGTTGTATAAGGGTAGAGCTCAGCTACCAAATTCATTTTTAGGGTTTGTGCAGTGGTGCGCAACCACAATGGCCTTTTATTTTTTTACGATTAGCTTGATTGATGATTTATTTAGCTTTTACATTAAGTGGCATCTTTTCCTAGTTTCTTTCTTACTTTATGTATGGCCTGGATGTGGATTAGGCTCTTAGGAAAAAAAAATCTTTTACCAAACTTAATAACTCAAAACTAGAAATAAAGAACTCATAATCTCACCTAAAGCTTAGGTTTAAAATCAAGATAAAAGAATTAGCAACCCCTTAGTTGGATGAATATTTCTTTTACAATATCATGCACAACAGCATCTTATTTCACTCTTGATTAGAGGGATTCCACATTTGTTAGAGAAACTTGGCTTGACCTTTGAGAGCTATGGTAGAAACACTCCTCCTCCCTTCTCGCTGATTTTGGCCAATAACTTTTTTTCTCATGCATTAGACATATGAATCCTATTAGCCTGAGTCAAAATAATTGTCCAAAAAATGAAAATAAAAAATGAAATTTAAATTGCATTAGATTTAGGTTATTTGAAGCATGTCCTTACATGATCTAGTCTCTTTAAGGAGTGAGTTTAAGGACTTAGTCTCTTTCTAAAATAAATAACAGCCGAGCTATCTTGCATAAAGCATATGACTTGCCTACATGTATTTAAAATTGTAGGAGGAGTTAGTTGGCGGCCACCCCTGGGAGGTTGTAAGTCCAAGCAATCAAGTAGTTTTTCTTCTCTTGTGGAGGCAAACCAAATACCCATTTACACTTTAAATTTAGGTTGTGCTTTTGGCCCTCACCAAAGCTCCCTAGATTTAGCTTATGAGGTTGATTCTCCCTCTTATGGGCTATAACCATAATCCCTCGCCTCTTAGGCATTTCCATAATCTTATGTTATGGGATCATAAGTCCTAAATTTTTAATGAAAAAATACAACTCAAATAAATTAAATTAATTTCAAAAATATAAAGCCCGACCATAGGATAGTTTGAGATGCTCGCTAAGTTTCCTAACATCGTGGGCATCTCCTACTTATCTTCCATTTTGGCTTTGATAATAACTCCCTCTCTTTGATCAATCCCAGATCTTCAAAAAATGAACCAATCGATTGATAGTCTTTTTTCTATTGAAATCTTTAGAGACAATGATCATTTACCTTAATCGAGAGTATTCTTAAGGGATCTCATCCTTTAGAATGTAATTAATTATGGGGGCTTTCCCCTGTAGGGAACTTAACGAACCCTATTTAAAATAAACCCTGCTTTACTTTTCCATGTAAAGTAGGAGAAGAATCTCTAGTACATATGTAGACTTATCTTCCATAGGATTCCTTATTGAGGTGATTAGGTCCATTAAAGGTAAGTGACTTTTGTCTTTCGAGATAGTACAATATTTCTTCATGATGCACCCGACCACCTAAATAAGCACATTTGCAGATCTGCGTAGCGTCCTAACCAACAGGCATAATATTTCTATTTTCATTTATCCTCCTCAAAAAGGGATAGATGAAGGAGAGAATATTTTAACCACAGCATTCTATTATCTCAGACATCATCTAATCCCTGCTGAGGCAAACTATCCACATATTGAAAAGCACTGTCTAGCTTTAATCTTTGCATCCCAAAAGTTACGACATTACATGCTTTCTCATAAGGTGAACTTGATCTTCAAGATCAATTCACTACAATATCTCATGACACGATCGACGCTATCCAGACGGTTGGCACATTGGTCTATGATTTTATCACAGTTTGACACCACTTTCATACCCTTCCGTGTGGTAAAAGAACAAGCACTAGTGGATTTCTTAACAGTACACCCACTTCATTCTAATTCTCCACTCAGTAATGACCTCCCCGATGAACAAATTATGAACTTAAGCGACACTAGCATTCACCACTGGGAGATGTATTTTGATGGTTCAGCTTCCTTTCAAAAGGGAGAAGAATCATAATCTACTCTTCCAAGAAAGGCAGGGAGAGGAATAGTTCTTCTAACTTTATATCGTGATCTGATGAGATTCTCATATCATCTGCCCAATCCATGCACCAACAAGAAAGTTGAATATGAGGCTCTAATTATCGGTCTGGAGTTAGTCATCACACTATACATCCAGAGTATCAACATCTTTGGGGATTCTCAGTTAGTTATCAACCAAATTGTTGGGTCTTACAAGGTTCTAAAGCCTAAGCTCCATCACTACCACAAGTACACCATGGAGCTATTGGCCCAAATCCTAGAGATTACTATTTATAAGATTCCTCGAGAAGAAAATATAGTAGTAGATGCATTATCCAAGCTTGTCAAAGAGCTGACATGCCCAGAAGATGAGTTCATATCAATAAGGGTCAAAAATAGATAAGTCTTAACCCTTATTGATGTTGAACTCATCGAGAGACTCTCTCTCTTGAAGGGGAGGTTATCATTTCCAAAAAAAGATGAGGAGTTAGATTGGAGGCAACCATTCATGGATTATTTAAAGATGAGCAAACTATCTCAAGAGATGTCACTAGCACATCAGGTGAAGCAGAAAGCCCTTTCCTACACTCTCATGGATGGCATCTTATACTAGCAGTCCTTTAATCATATATGATTACATTGTTTGGACAAACATGAACCCATAAGATCATGACTGAGGTACACTCAGGTTTATGTGGAGCACATCAATCTGGTCTGAAGATGAAAGCCAAGATCAATAGACTATGATACTAGTGGCCTTCGATGATCATAGAATGCATGGACATAGCTAGGGCCTAGGAGATGCCACCAATATCAGGTGCACAGTGTGGTCTTACACCAACCACCCAACATTCTGCATCTTATACTTACCTCATGGCTATTCGAGTGTTGGGGTACTAACATAGTGGGGTCTGATCGATCCTCTTTCTTCCAATGGTCACTAATTCATTCTAGGTGCCACTAACTATTTTTCCAAGTAGGCGGAAGCAATCCCACTCAAAGAGGTCACTGCTCAGCATGTGCTCCAGTTTTTCAAGAACCATATCGTATATAGATTTGAGGTGCCTCAATCAATTATTTTCAATAATGGTACTGCATTCAAGATCACTAAAATCAATATTTTTCCCCAGAGACACATCATAAATTGGAGATATTCTACCATCTATTACCTGAGGGCAAATGGTTTAGCAGATACCTTTAGAAAAATGCTCATACAAATATTAAAGAAGTCACTCAACGATAATAAGTGATAGTAGCATGAGCAGTTAGTCGAAGCCTTGTGGGCTTACCGCATCACATATAGAACTCCAACTCACTCTTCCCCCATTCTCTTTAGTGTATGGGTCTGAAGCAGTTCTACCATTAGAAGTCCAACTCCCATAATTAAGGATAGTTGTGGGTAGCAAAATCACAATAGAGTAGAACGCCAAGTTGCGGTTAGAGTAGCTCAAAAGTTTGGAGAAGAGAGGCCTCCGGACATGCCAGAACCTCGAGTTGTACAAAGCCAAATGATTCAATCTCATAACAAGTTGGTTCATCTTAGAGCTTTTCAAGTTGGAGAGCTTGTTTTAGTTCTAAGTAGACTAATTATTGCCCATCAGAAGATGGGAGGCAAGTTTTAACCCACTTGGAAAGGCCCTTCTGGCATAGAGAAGGCCTACCAGGGAGCATCTTATCAACTTAGAAATTATAAGGGAGAGTGCCCTATGCTTCCAATCAACAGGTTTTACCTAAAGAAATACTATCCATAAATCTTATTCCAAATAAATTATCAATAAATTTCTTTCATCTCAAACTCCATCTCTTCATATTGGTTAGAAATATCTTTGCATGCGAATTCTCCACGATGTGTTTAGGGTAGGTGTAAGGAACCTAAGAAGCATCCTATCCTTTAGTTACACAAACTACACATAACCACATATAAAACAAATATATACCTTTTTTTGGGCTATTTTGATGTGGGATAAAGCCCCCTGTGGCACTCACTCATTAGCTGCTCTAGGTCAGCCTAACATGTTGCCTTGCTAGTGTGTCACCCCAGTGGTTACTTGTCTAGTGGATGTAAGTCTACAAGCTTTCTTGACCATTGCAAACTGATAAGCACCTTGTTAGTCTGGTAGGCCTTACTGTGCAGCCGGTAAGCTACCTCATGCTGACTTTGTTTAAGAGGATATAAGCCTACACACTTTCTTCTTGAACTAGTCATCATGCATTGACTGGGTCGAGTATATTTGAGGCTTAGGATAAGTCCCCCATGGGGTCCTCTCCTCCTAACTACTTCAAGTTTGGGTCCACCCTTACACGGACTCCTTGTAGCCAGCTGATAGTGCTGTCCCCAACGACTATCCCATGATCATTTTCATCCAGAAGATGTAAGTTCTTCTTCTGAGATCATCAAACTAATAGGCACCTTAGGTTGGTTGGTTATCGCCATGCTGACGGTGACCCACCCGGTGGATACGCCACTCATTTCAGATGTAAGTATACAAGCATTCTCCTAGAGTTGGCCACCGTATACCTATAGGCTTTCTTTTATAGGGTCCTGGATAAAGCCCCTAGTGGCACTTCCCCTGTGGGCACTTTATTTGAATCACATCCTTAGCGACCCCATTTAGATACTACATTGATTACTCTTGGATTGGACAGTCCCCCTTTCCTAGTAGCCACCCCTGTGGTTGGAGAATTTATCTTGCGGATATGCAAATTCTCCCTTAGTCTAGTAAGTCTGAGATAGGATTAGGCTAATATTATCCCCTTTTCACTGTGATCCCTCACACACCAATAGGGTCCACGTAAACATATAAACAAAACAAATATATATATATATATATATATATATATATATATATATATATATATATATATATATATATATATATATATATATATATATATCTCGCTTATGGATTAGGAGAAAAACCCCCAGCAGTACCTTTTCCCAAGCAGGCATCCTATCTTTAGGGTAGTGTCAGCAAAACTCTCTATAGGAATCGCCTGGCTACATTTGAGTTGAGATATAGGCACTCTCTCAGTAGTCGCCCTTAGGTTGGGTTCAACTTGTTATGCCACCAACAGGTCGCCTCGGCGGTCGCCCCGGCAGTCATCCTTGCTTTGGAAGATATAAGTCTTTTCACGCAATCTTTCCAGCATGATCGTTCCACACCGACGAGTAGCCTTAGGTCGGGTTCGAATTGTTGTGTTGTCAACCGATCACCCTAGTGGTTCCTTGTTTAGGAAGCTGTAAGTCTACAAGCTTTCTTCCTAACTTGACCATTGCACACTAAAAGGCACCCCTTAGGTTGGTTAGCTCTATCCCACGGTCGGTAGGTTATACCTTTGGATTTGTAAATCTAAGATAGGACTAAGCTGATATTAGCCCCTTTTTAGTGGATCCATCGCACATCGATAAGGTCTATAAAAAATGAAATTGATCATGACTATTCTTGAGTCGATATGTGTCCACAATGCCATTCGCACAATTATCGCCTTAGGTCAGGTTTAATTTATTGTGCTATCAACTAATCACCCTAGTGGTTCCTTGTTCAGGGAGTTATAAGTCTACAAGCTTTCTTCTTGACTTGACCACTATACACTGAAAGGCAACCCTTAGGTTGGATAGTCCTACCTGATGGCCGGCAGTGCACTGAGATTTTGATTCCATCTACATCTCGAGTTCAGGGGTAGATCATTTCTATTATTGCTTGCAATCCTTCAGACATTGTTGATTGTCCCGATCAACACCAATACGTGCGGTGTGCCTAGTCAGTTACACCACACTTATTAGGAGCCCTTTTGTTGACCTCACTTTTGGAGTAAGTTCTCAACTTCATCATCATAGATCTAGGACTCTTGTAGACACTAAAGAGTTCTTTAGCTTTAAGACACTTCTAGTGATTAGGTGAACACTTAACCTAAGCCTAGAGAATTAGAAGGTTTAGTCATAAGAATAGGTCATGCCTTAAGGACTAAGGAAAACTTGCCTACCTGATGGCTCAATACCAATCCATGCTTCCTTCCTCAAACCAAACCTCAAATTCAAATTTAAATCACAAATCTAATTCCAAATCAAATGATTGAAACCCATGATCAAATTCAAATTCCAAAACCCTTCCTAAGCCCTTTGATTTTGTCTTATGGACTTAGCCTTAATCAAATTCAAATCAACCCTATTTTAATTGATTTTCTCAAATATCCATTCAATCTCAAATCAAATTCTAACCCAAATTATCAAATCCAAATGATTGAAACCCAAAATTAAATTAAAATTCCAAAATCCCTTCCTACGCCATATGAACCACCTTCATATGCTTAGCCAAAACACCCTTTAAACCAAATCAAACTTGATTAATTTCTTTATAAATCAATCATTCCTTTATTTATACTCATAAATATAAATGAAATCTAAACTCAAATATCCAAAACCAAATCAAAATAAATCAAACTAAATCAATTCCCTACTTAAGCCCTTTTGACCTACATCCTTAGACTTTGTCAAATTTGCTTCCAAATCACTCCAAACTCAAGTGATTTTCTCATAAATAATTTATACATTCATTTACATTCACAAATATAAATAAAATATAAATTGAATAGCCAAAACTAAACCCAAATCAAATCAAATTTCCAATTTTGGCCTTTTAAGCCAATTCTTGAACTTGGCCAAATCCTATCCAAATAAATTCAAAACCCATAGATTTCTTCATGAATCAACCATTCCTTCAATTACTCATCCAAATATAAATAAAAACTACAATTATCAAACCAAACCCAAGTCATCTCAAGTCAAACTCATGTTAGCCTATTTGACTTGAAAACTTCAAATGAGCCAAAATCCATCATAGCCCAAATTGATTATAGTTGAATTTATATTTCAATCCTAAGCTCATATATGAGCTCAACTAAACTTTAATCAAGCTAAAATAAAACTAATTGGCCCATTTAGGTCCACTTGACCCAAAGTGACCTAAAAGACCTTTTGGAACTAAGTTCTAATTCAACTTAAATTGGATTGAACCAAGGCCATCCAAATCTCATTTCATGACCAACAATCATCCTAGGGTAATCAACTACCTTGAATTGAGTCAAACCAAGTCAACTTTATTCTTTTGACCAAGTCAACATTTAGCCCAAATGAAACCCAAACTAGCCAAAACCCACAATATACCAAATTGATTGAAACCATTGATACAAACTAACTCATAATCAATGATTGAAGATGATCAAACCCTTAATTGAGTCAAACCAAGTCAAATTGACTATTTGACCTAAGTTGACCCAAATGGCCTAAAAAACTAAAATGGGTCAAATCATAATTTAACCCAAATTGATTGCAACCAATGGCTCAAGTTCATTCCAAATCATTTATTGAACTTGAGCCAATATGAACCCATTTGATCATATGAAGCCAAACCACCTGAAACCAACCCATGGGACCCTAAGAGCTGGCCAAACCTGACCCAAACTAGTTCTAGGTCACTTCAAAACTAGCACAAATCAAGTGGGACCAAATCCAAGGGGATTAACCATTGGACACACCTCATTTGCATTGGATTCTTTTCATAAGAAGCAAAGTCCACTTTCTCCTCTCATGGATAGCCAACAAGCTTCCTAACATGCCATACCTGACCTGCCTAGCCCAACCTAATCTTGCCTAGGACTTACCATGGACCAAAGGAAGCACACCTCCTCTCCCTTACCCATGGCCGAACCTAATGGATGCAAGGAAGGAAAATCAACACATAATCTCCCCATATCAAACCTTGAGCTTCACTTACGACTTCCTCCAACCACAGCCTGCGTGGGCGGCAGTGACCCCTCCCATGCCTCAACGGTGATAAATCGGTAGAAATTCGGATCTTCCATCCATCAAGGTGAGAATACCCCTCAATTTGAGCGACCATTCACACTCTTTGAGCCCCCAAGTGAGAAACAAAATCCCTTAGAGCATTTCCAAGCCTCCCTCGATCAGAATTCCCTCACTACATGTGAAACTGAAACAGGGCACCCCTATTTCGAATCTCCTTTGCTCAATCCTCCACCAAATCTCAATCAACCTTGCACACACCATCACTACACCTCGTCAAACAATACCAAATCATTTCCCAAGCTTCCAAGCTATCGAAAGCCATAGTTCAATCAAGACCAAATGCTCAAAGGGAAGAGCTTGGTCCATAGAGAAAACTACCTCAAATCAAAGCTCATGCGGCTCAACAGGGCTTCGTTTCTACCAAACGAAACTGCCTCCGTCGATCCCACCTCTGGACATTAGCTTTGGTGAGGTAATTTCTCAAAACCAATCATTGTATAAAAATGTGTTGGAGCTTTGTGAAGGAAACTTACATTTGATCCCATCCTAACCGTTGGATCTTTGCGGATCCTTTGCGCGAAGGTGTGGGTTGAGCTTGGATTGGCGGACGGGCTCCGTCGTTCATCGTTCGTAGGAAGATGGATCATGGGCCATCCATTCCGTGTGATTGGAACGGACTGTCGTGATCAAATCACGCGTAGATCCATTGATTTTTCTTTCAAAACCACGGATTTAATCGTGGCTATCCAATCTTAGATCGGATGGTCCACAAGAAAGCGCGTCCACCACAATCTGAGTCAGCATCCCGACGTGACTACTTAAATAGCCGATCCCATCGCACCACATGGAAAGTATGCCGCGTCAGCAGCCACGTGGTGCCAACGGGATTAGGGCTTTAATTAGGTTAATTAATCCATTTTTAAGGCTGAAACTTCCTAAATTCATAACTAATTTTAGAAAATCCAAAAAAATATAAATGAAGACTCGTTTTAAAGATATTTTAGAGGAGAATCCAAGAAAATTATTATTAATTAATTTTGAATAGTAATTTCTATGAAATTAAGGTTTAATTAAAATTTTAGTTAGCCTAATTACTCTCTGATTAATTATCCAATTAATTTCAAACTTTATAGAGATGTTTAGGGGGATGACCTCTGCCTCCCCTATTTTTCTTGGAATTTATTGGATAGTTAATTAGGGAGATCAATGGATTAATCATTAATTACTCTCATAGCTTAATTAATGATAATTAGTCAAATAAATAGTGAATTAATTAATTAATTGATCGTATTGCCATCTATTAATAGTGAAAAGTCTTAGGAAAATGGTTTGGGTTTACTCCTTATGACTATTTCATTAAGCCACTTCATTTGTTTCAAATTAATTAAAGCTTTAAGTCATTAATTAGCCACTTGATTAATCAATTAAAAGAAAAGAGAATCTAATTATTTTAGAGCCTAATTGATTGTTTGAAATGACTTAGGGATTGGGATTGAGGTAATTTCATTATCCCAATTAAGATATAATTAAAAGATTTAATTAACCAATTAAGGGCTTAATTAAATTAATTTAAAAATCCATTCATCCTAACTTTGAGTAATCAACCTTGGGTAGTTCTTTATATGTTTAATAGTATAAAGAAATTTAATCAAATTATGATTAGCTTACATGTGTGAGAAAATCATAAAAATAATTAATTAAATCTCTTAAGCCTAATTTGCATTAAGCCCCTTTTATTCCTTAAGAGCATTGCTAATTTATTTTTCATGAGATTGCATATTATGTTGGCTCATTATTAATTAGTTAATTAACTCAAGGTGATATAGGTTGGTCTAATTCATACCTCAACCTAATTAAGCCATAAAATCAATTTAATTGATTTTCATTAAACCAAATTAACTCACACATGGGGAATGAGATTAGGATTAGCAAACCTCTTTCACATCCCTTAAATCAAATCAAACATGAAATCAAAATGACTTTAAGAAACTTTGGCTTACTTTAAATAAGCTTATTTAATGTGATTGTCCTTAGGAATTAGTTGGATTGAATGAAAAGTACAAGCTTGTGTTTTTTTATTTCTTTCCAATCATGATAAAATGTTGTATGCCACTTGTAGTCATGCAACCATTTCTTTCAAAAATTAATTAAATAAAATGATTTCCTTTATGTCAAATTTTCATGTGTTGACTTAATTAAAAATATGCATGGCTATAATCACTTTTAAATCTCAAATTTATTTTCAATGGCTTATTAATGAATAATAATAAATATTATGACTTTAGTTATGTATACATAAGAGGTGCATGTGAATATAAGCTTAGTGTTTGAAATGAAGTCTCTTTCTTACATTCATATGTTGATTTGTATAAGTTTGAATGTTAATGGGTAGATTAGTCTGGACATTTCAGGGACCCACGACTTTAAGTAGCCCCAAGGAGGTTCCTACCACACTCCCTTGGTGCAAAACAATGGTGACATGCCCGTTTGGTTTCATTCTTATGCATCTTAACATTAGAATTTAGATAGATCTTTAATTCATTTACACAAATAAATCAATTAAATAAAGCTCTAATTTTGCATGGTTTCCTATTCTTGTAGTTGCTTATACATCCATATGTATTTAAGAATAGCAGCTATATTAGTATTGACATTCCAGGGATGCACGACTTTAAGTAGCCCCAAGAAGGTTACTACCTCACTCCCCTAGTGTAGAATAATGGCGATGTACTTGCCTTTCATACATTTGAATGTGTAGAAAGCTAATGATCCCCATCTTTCTATTAAAAGACATGCATTCATATCTTATTATAGTGGTTGGATGTGGTTGGATTGATTAATCATATAATTTGAAGTTCTTTTCTTATGATTTTGTATAAGAATTTAAATAGAGCTTTAAATTAATATGATAAAATAATATAATCAAATGAAACATCAATTCTAAATACATGTGCTTACATTCATCATTTAATTGTGCTAAGATATAAATTGCATGTATAGTTTTGTTTAGGACTTAATCATATGCATGTTATATATATGATGAAATGAAATGAATAAACACGTGTTATGTGATAGTAATTAATTTCAATTAATCTTAAGATATTTTTCTTATTGAATGAGATTATTTAAAGTAAACATAAACTTAGAATTAATTTAAAATATGTAATAAGTCATTCACTAAAGATAATTGATTAATTAATTGGTTTTAGATGTGACTTAAGGTAGGGATGAAAGAGAGTGATCCTCTCTTTTCTTCTCTATATAATATTAAGTTGTTAAGTGTAGGCCAAATGAAACAAAAGGAAATTTTAAGTAAAACTTGCAAATCCATTAAGCCACTTAAAATGAGATCACCCTTTATAATTAAATGCTCTTTCATGCTTAGAAAATTACAACAAATCTTAGTTAATATATGCCACAAAAGCCTTAATACACACACATTAGATTTAGTCATCATTTCTAGCTTTATGTTAGGGTGATGCATGGTTTGATGTATATTTATTTTGTGATGTATTATTGTAGACTGGATGTTATGGTGTATGTTTCGTAGATTGGAAGTTAGGTCGTGATTAGTCTAATCATATTTTTTGCAGGAGATTGTGCTTAAGGAGTGCTTAAAATAAGTATAAATGCTCTCTTTTGCAGGTTACTTAACCACTAAGCATAATCTAAATTAGGACAGGTGGACTTGGTTACTCATATGTAGAGTGTTAAGTCCAATATATATATATATATATATATATATAACTGCTTGGATTGTATGGTGTGTTTAACTAACAATTATTTTGCAGGTGTAGTTAGATTTACTTTCCTTATTTTTGATGTAATTTTATATTAGGAATTTGGTTAAGTATTATGGGGGTTAAGGATGAACATTGGCCAGAAAGTTTAATCCTAGGGTGTCATGTGATGCCTAGAAGCCAACCAAATCAAATGAACAAAATCAAATGAGAAAATGAAGGAAGAAAGAAGATATGAAGACCCCCCATAACACTTATCATTTATAATTTATAATTATTCTTTCATATATCGGGTTGTATAAAGGTAGAGTTTGGCTACCCATTTCTCTTTTCAGGTTGAGTTTATAAATTGTTTGATGATTTGTTTACATTGTGCAATAGAAATGGCATGCATTTTCTTTATTTCTTCATGTATGATGATTTAATGTGTGGTCTAGATCTGATTAGGCTCTTAGAGAAAAATTATTTTTTCTACCCCAACTACAACTCATAACTAATTTTATAAACAACTCACAACCTCATTTAAAGCCTAGGCATTAAATTAAGATAATTAAAAGATTTAGCAACCCCTTAGTTGAATGTTGTATGCTTAATATCATGCATATCATTTTATTTCATTCTTTCTAAGAGAGGGTTTTCATCCTTG
This sequence comes from Cymbidium sinense, assembly GCA_021442155.1. Lineage (NCBI taxonomy): Eukaryota > Viridiplantae > Streptophyta > Magnoliopsida > Asparagales > Orchidaceae > Cymbidium > Cymbidium sinense. The sequence goes on along the minus strand of CM038216.1, from coordinate 11,251,411 downwards.
CACGATAGGGAAAGACTTGACCTTTGAGGGTCTCCCTTGTGGTGGAAACCACCTCTTTCTCTCTAATTTAACCAATAACCCTATTTCATCATGCATTCAGACACATAAAATCCTATAGTCTTTGTCAAAATGAAGAGTCCAAAATCAAATAAAATTTGATAAATTTTGCATTAGACTAAGTCATTATTCATACCACTCATGCTCTAGTCTCTTAAGGAGTGGGTTTAAGGACTTTAGTTTCTTTCTAAATAATAACAACCTAACCATCTTGCAAAATATATGACTTGACCACATAGTTTTAAAATGTATGAGGAGTTTGTTGGCTGCCACTCTAGGCGGTTATAAATCCAGCAGTCGGGTGATTTACCCTCTCTTGTGGAAGTAAATAATATACTCATTTTCACCTTAGATTTATGACACACCTTGGTCCTCGCTAAACCTCCCTAGATTTAGGATCTGAGATTTTTGTTTCCCCTCAGGCTACAAGCATAAATCCTCACCTCTTAGGCATTTCCACAATCTTATATTATGGGATTATAAGTCCTAATTTTTTAATAAAATTTTAACTCAAACATATAATCCTCCTCAATTTCAAACATATAAAGTCCAATCATAAGATAGTTTGGAATGCTCACTAGGTTTCCTAGTATCTTGAGCATTCCCTACTCATCTTCTTTTGGCTTCGATAATAAATCTCTCCTTTTGATATATCCCACTTGATTTTCCAGACATAGCCAATTTATTGATAGTCATATCTTTGAAATCTTTTGAGACAATAATTGTCTACTTTAATCAAGGGTATTCCTAAGGAACTCACCTTCCTTAAAATGGAACTTTAGAACTTGATTTAAATAAAGCCTACTTTATTCATCCATGTAAAGTACGAAAAAAATCTCTTGTACATTCGAAGACCCATCATACCAGAGTATTGTGATTAGGTCCATCATAGGATAGTGATTTCTATCTTTCAAGATAGTACTATTCCTTGATATCATTACTCAATCACCTCAATAAGTATACCTCATGTTGTCGCATAATATTCCCTCCCCGCCCAATCTAAAATAAACACCAGTCCTTGACTTGATATGCTCATTATTTTAAAGTTAATTTTGTTAAATTGCAATTCAATGTGTTATTTATATTAAGTTACAAATAGTGTATAAAGTACTTTTGTGTGCCTACCTAATTTGACACTAAATCATATGTGCTTAGACTTTTAGGAATATTATGATGCTCATTATTTCTTAAGATTTTATCATAAAGATCAAAACAATCAAAGTACTATATGCTTTATAGCATAAAACTTCAAAAATTTCTTTAATTATATATTCATTTGTTTATGGCATCACTCCTTAAACAAATAAAGAAAATTTAGCTCCCTTGCTACGCGAAAATTTTTAGAATAAACTAATGCTTTCAATAATAAGAGGGCCTTAGGTGATTTGGTGAATCAAGATTGTACTAAAATCAAATTTAATGATATCAACTAGATCCCTCAAAATTATTCAATTTATATAACATTTTTGTCTCATGAGATTTTGTGAGATACAATCATTCAGGGCTTATAAAATTCAAATTGGGCAATGTCATGCAACTATCTTCTCATAGGATCAACAATTGTTTGACACTATCTTAATCTAAAATTTTATATGTATATATATAACATTTATATACATATTATTCAACATATAATTCTCATATATTTATATATTTATATATCTAATATAAATTTTTTAATTTTTTTTTTATTAACAACACCTAATTATTTGCTATTACATTAATTTTTTAAACTGAAATGTAATATTTTTATGCATAGAAAAAATATTATAGTGTAAAAATCAAATATTAATATATATAGAGAGACAGATATTTTTCATAAAAAAGAAAAGAGTATATACTAAACGTGTAAAAAAATTCATTAAAACCAAAGAAGGCAGTACAGGTGGCAAATGTGTATTATTTATTAATCTGTTGATTGGACCCATGGTTCGTTGGAACAAGCCGATTTTCTATCCGTCTGGTCCCTTTCCGCATTATAAATACATAAATCTCAAGCAAAAATAGCCGCCCTCAGCTCAGTTGATGAGGGCGAATATGATTGAGTTTTTCTTAGTCCGCATTCAATTCCCTTTCAGAGCAGAGTACACTATCTTTGCGGGTGAAAAGAAATTAGGGCCGGTACCTATAGGCTCGAGATTGTCAGGCTCATTCGAGGATTAGTCATGTTCAAAATTATATACTCTATAATGGGTTGAATTATGAATGGATATCTCATTATTAAAATAATAATAATAATAATAATAATAATAATAATAATAATAATAATAATAATAATAATAATAGATGCGTAGCTTTAATCCAGAAGGCTGTTATGGCTAATTGCGCGGACATGCGCGAACGGATAACACGTGCCGCCAGGTGAAATGCGGAGTCATAATGCTAAACAAATGATCTCTCTCTTTATGTTTTTGTCAGAATATGTTGGGTGAACAATATATTGTTATTCTGTTTTAATAAAACAAATTTAATGTGAGTCAGAATTGTCATCTCATTTACCATAAATTTTAATGATATTTTCAATTCTCAAAGCGCTTAGAAGTATTCGGAACTAAAATCTTAAGAATAGGTTTGAAGCAAACATATAATTCCAAATTAAGATTTTGAAAATCAGATCTAGCATTGATAAAATAGGAATTTAAGATTTAATAATCCAACTAAGATTGAATCGGATGATGTAATAATTATTAAATTTATTTTATTATAATTTAAATAATATATTATGATATTTTTATTAAATTAAGATATTTCACCTTTGAATATTTTGAATATGATTCTAAATCAAAATTTGGAGATATAATATTTTACTAATTTTACTATTTTTAGTTTAATTTTTTATTTTCACACATCTAATCGAAATCAAATAGCCAAGAATTTATAAATTTTAGAAATGAAAAATTCCTTAAAAAAGATTGATTTATTAATTCATTAATTCTACAATTAATTTTGATTGTTTCTATGCATAGGTCATTTTAGACATTGATTGAATTTTCCATAAGATTATATTATGGTTGGTTCTAAAAGCATGGTCCAAATAGTGTGATTTGATAGGAAAGTTAAAGGATATAAAAAAAAATGCCTAATTATGAACTCAAATAAACCTAAATCAAACACTATAATTAAAAAAAATTGAGGTCATTTGAGGAACTAAATGATCCCAAAATTTTAAATGCTTAAAGTCTAAATTAGCATCTCAACATGATAAATCTGATCAATGAAGCTCTCTTATTTTCAGTTCGTTAAGGTAATGTGAGGTCCAAAAGAATATAGAAAATGATTAATGTAGAACAATTCAAACCATTCAAGGGAGCATTTCTATTTATGACTAAGAAGATTAAAATAATTTCACTAAAAATTATAAATAATCATATTTTGATGTATTCAAAAAAAAAAAAATTGGTAAAATAAAATCTCAAATTCAGATAATTATAAAGTCCTATTTATCACAATCTGATGTTGTATATTAACTAAAGCTGACATTCACCATTGTCATTTGTTAATGTTAACTAATTGCTGCCACATAATATCATCCACAATCAATAACTACTATATTATATAAACATATTAACACTTTCTTTAATTATATAAAAAATTATCTTTTGCAATCATTGACACACATTATCATAATTATTTAGATTAGTCCAATCTCTATAATTATTTTTCCTCTTCGTAATAAAAAAAAATCTCATAACTTGAGGCATGCTCAAAACATAGTTAAATGAGTGTGGTATTTTTAATAAATTCTATCTCTAGCATCATTAACATTCTAAGACTTAGTAAACTTTTTAAGATAGATTGATGCGAAACATTTTTGTTTAAAAAATACATATAATATTATAAAGTGTTAATATGTTTTTTACATACATCGCATGATTCTGAATTTCGTATTTATTTCACTTTAATTTTTTAAATAGATCTAAATCTTTATTATTACATCAAAAATCTCACTTTTTTTTTTAAGTGAAATGCACTTTTTTTGAGCGTAGGGAAAGTCTTGGTTTGTAAATATTCAAGTTTAAGTGTGAAATATATAAATGCAGAAGAATTGCGTGGTATGTATGTAAATTTCCCTATTATAAATTCATAATCCTACAAATACTTTGGCTCCCTTAGAAAGCAACTTGATAGGAAGGCCCGTGCATGTCGATACACTTCGTTCCTCACCGAAAGACGAAAAATTACAAAACTCTTATATTCTTTGATAATAAAGCTAAAAAAGATCAAATCAAAAAAACTCTATTGTTATAAAAGAAAAGGGGTGTGAATAATCAAATTATTGGAACTAATTAAATTATTTCTTAGTCTTTATTTTTTGTTTTTAAATTTGAAATCAAATTCCTCCCAAAGCAAATTTATATTTTTGCACTTATATTTTTAAAAGAATAAAAAAATAAACTTTTTTTCCTAAACCAATCAAATACTAACACAGCGAGCTCTTCCATCAACATCAATATCGTTAGTCGACAAAAGTCACAAAACCTAATCACATTTCCTGCCTCCGCATTCCTCCTCTTTCGTAAGAAAGTCACGAAATTTGAGGGCCACAAAACCCTAATTAATGGCGCTAATTATGTTTAAAAAAAGAAAAAGTGGCCGAGTTGTTAAAAGTCAATTTGAGTGCCGACCTTAATTTAACGATCCATCACTCAAATCCGTTAACGCGGTTTTAAGTGAATCAATCGTCAGACACTAAAAACAGAGCGTGATTTGTTTCTCCCGAATCCCGCGTTCGTCGAAAGCGATGCGGAGAGGTGAGAGGGAAAGCGGCCATGTATACATGGGCGGTGCTCGGCGTACCGGCGGCGTGGGCGCCACCAGTGCTGCCACCAGACGCTGATATTTCCGATGTGATCCGTGTAACTATTTCGTTAACGAACAGTCAGACATGCTGCTCATTCCATGTCATTCAGCACTGTGACGGTGATTACGATCGTTTTCATCACCCACGGACTGGATAAGTTCTATGGCTAATTAGCTTTAAGATACTTTCTTAATTATTAATTATTTATATATACGTATAATTAAATTTTTAAAAAAAATTATTGTATAGAAAATTGAACGACTTAAATAAAGATCCAACACAAATTAAGAAGCAAAAATATGTTGTAAAAAATATCAAATTTTAATATGTTCAAATGAGAAAAAAAAAAGAGAGAGAAGATATATTTGAAATGATTTTACTAATATATATTATGTGTTATAAATAATTTTTTTTCATAATTGAGAAAAATATTGATACAATATAATGGATGTTATTTAATGGAAAACAAAAAATAAAGAAGCTCAGTGCAAATCTTAGTATTCATATTAGAAGTAGAAGTTGATATTATGGGCATGAGTTGACTTTGTTAAAGATAGCTTGTATCAATTTTGTTGGTGAGGATAGATAATATAATGTCTGAGCGTCAATAATTAAATGATAATTATTGAGTGATTGTATTTAGGCGATTGTAATTAGGTGATCTTAGTAGGATAATTTTGATAGGATAATCATAATTAGATAATGATCAAGCGATTATAGTTAAATGTTAGTAATTAGAAGATAATAGTTGCTCAACATTGGTTGGATAACAATGATCAAGCGATGATGTAGCTAGATAATGATGACCAAGAGACCATATAATCGAACGATGATTATTTTTGACAATGATTGCCACAAATATCAAACTCTAGGTAGAGCTTTAGAGTGCTTCAATTCTTCAACCTCTTTCTAGTTTCAAGTCAAGATTCAAGCACCCCTCCCCTTCTTCATGTAAGGAATGGGGTATGTATATAGGTTTTGTAGAAAAATTTTAGCTAAATTTTGAAACCATTATATATAATTGTATATATTAATTTAATTCATCATAGATTAATATTTATATATTTAAATACAGTGACCTCAGAATCAATTTTCAGTCTTTTGGAATCGTCTTGTTAAGATGATTCATTTGATTAAAAACAATCAATATTCTGAGATCATTAGACTCATCAATTAATATTAAAAAAAAAATTCAACCACATTTCAAATGCTTGATTCAGACTAATGTGAAGATAAATCATTCACTTTTGATGTTCTTGGGTTTACCCCAACAAAAAATTAGAAGTCTGGTAAAATTGAAGTTTGAATGATCATAAATTTAATGTCCAAATTTTTCAGTTTCAATACTACATTAAGTTTTCTACATTATGATACACATTTTATGATGATTATGATATATAATAATGGGGGGATTTACATATATACCACACAATTCCTATATATTTATATATCTAACATCTAAATTTTAATTTTCACATATAAAACACTCTATTCTTTAACATCACATCAAAAATATCATCCCTTACTTTTTAAAAGTAAACTATTTTTAAGCATAGAAAAGTGTTAGATAAGTAAATATCTAACTTTGAGTGTTAGATATGTAAATGCATAAAAATTGTGTGGTATGTACGTAAATCTTTAATAATAATAATAATAATAATAATAATAATAATAATAATAAGTTTTGTATAATTAATACACTTAACTCAAATTAGCTAAAATTTAACTCAAAATCCATCATTTTTGACACCATTCAATTTAGCTCAATTGGAAAATTAAATTGAATAAATTTTTAATTTCAAGTTAAAATCAAATCACTCGAACTTGACACAATGGCTAGAGTTATGGATTGAACCAATGTGTTAATTTTAGATGCTTCGAAATAGACTCAAAATTAAGACCACGAAAGATCAATACAAATCAAGTAATTAAGTTGGAAAAAAATTGTTCCATGATTTATATGCATTTTCACATCAACTAGTTTCCGAGAGATAATGTTTCTTGATTCATCAATACAAGGATATCATTATATGCTTTCCATCTATTTGTGATCATAAGATTACCCAAAGTTATTGCAAAAAGTTATTCGTCAGAATTGGTCTTGTCGAAAGATCGATCATAAAGCTACTTTTCATATATTAATTTTCAATTGTTGTGAATGATCACAACGACCAAATCAAATAATAAAAGCAGTCACCAATAGGGGTGTGCTCGAGCCGATTTCGAGCTGACTATGGGTAATTCGACGAGCTCAGTGGTGGCTCGTTTGAGTTCGAGCCAGTCGGATCGAATTGAGCTCGAGCTCGATCCGCTCGGCTCTCAAAATCCGATTTCAATCCAGGAAAATGCAAATGCGGCTCGTTCATTTCGTGATCTCGCCCGTTTAATCGACGACAATCTGTTTTTTGCTCATGGCGGGGAAACCTCCGTTCGATCGCTTCGCGAAGCGGCGAGCCACGGTTTCGAAAAATTCGAGCCACATTTCTGGCTCAAAAACCAGCTCATTTGCTTCGAGTTGATCTCGATTCGAGCCCAAATTTGAGTCAACTTTCGAGCGAGCCACGATCTTTCGGCTAATTTCTCAGCACTAGTCACCAATTTCCTTCCAAAATTATAACATCTATATTTATGATCGTAATCTCTCCAACATTCGCTCATAAAAAAGTAAATGCTATTCTCATATTGTAGTAATGATTTGATCACAATTTAATCGCTAAGCCGAATATGATCCAATTTTGATTCAACCCATGCATGACCCATTAACTTCAATTCAAGCCAAAAATCTATCCCATCTAAGATAATTTCCAATCCTATAAGGCAAATTATTCTCCAACATAATATATTTAAGTGAAAATATGTGTATAAGTACTTTTATGTATAAATGGACACATTATCCATATTTCTAGGTATTAATCTTCTTAGATCAAATATAGATCAATTCTACCAATTTAAGTTTTAACTTAGTTCATTAACCTCAATTCAAGCATTTGAATTAAAAACTAATTCAACTTTAGAATGAAAAGTTCAACTTAAAATCCTAAAAGTTAGATAACTTTCCAATCAAAACTCCCAACTTTTCTCAATCTTGGTATCTTTTTTGACTTGTGAAAATGCCTTATGTTCCAATCAATAAAAAAATAATTATATTTTGAATTTTAAATCATATAAATTATAATTTATTAATCATTATATATATATATATATATTGTACTTATCCTCATATTTATTTTAATTTTTTTTAATTTATACAGGACAATATGGGCAATTTGGTCTGGTAATCTGCTTAAGCTTGGAGTGAGGCACCCACATAGCATTCCAATAATCGCAGGCACTCCGCTCCCAATAATGGAGGGGGGAGAATATTAAAAGTTTATGTAAAAAAAACAATATTTTCATGAAAATATCTTCAATAGAATTTAATTATAATAAATCTCAAAAGTATTAATTAATTTTAAGGTAAATATGATATTAACTAATTAATTAAAAATTTTAATTTTGTTCATCTCATAATAAAGTTAATAACATCAAAATTTATCTTGATTAAATTTAAGTCAGAAGATGTTCATTTAAAGTTTAGGCAAGATTGTTTGTTTCGCATATGATAAAATTGTTATAATAAATTTATTATATAAATAGATAATAATTATGTACAGTTAGTTGACTAGCCGACTAAAAATCTGTTTGAGATAATTTCAGCTGTAAGAAAAAATCATGATATAACTGTGTTGCAGAAGAAGAATTTAATATATGAAAAATTATTGTGGGTATATAAAAAAATTTTATTTATAAAAATCAAACTGTAGCTTTTTAACGCAACCGCAAATAATCAGATGAAATTAAAAAATATAACTTTTTTACTATAAATTTTTTAAAATACAATCAAAATATAATTCTCAAATGACATAATAGTACATTTTAGAAATCCCAAATGCAATCTAAATCATAATTTCTCATTCAGGATTTATTAACTATTTTGATTTTAAATGAATAAAATAAAATATTTTGATTTAAATTTTACCAAAATGATCTTTATGGCCATCATTTTATATTTGTTTTCAGATAGTTATAATATAAAGTTTAATTGATTAATTACATATTATTTGTATCTTAAAGTAAGCCTAATAACTATGAAAGCTAAGCTTTCTAATCCAAATTTTCTTCGGTTAAATTTAACTTGAAAAAAAATAACATGTTTACCCTAAATATAATCATGTATGCGGTAGAATATTCACATCCTATATAAAAAAAAGTGATGCTTCAGTAATTTAAGAATGGCAATTTTTTTAAAATAAGTATCATTTTAAACTTAATTAGGAAAATAATTATCATTAAAAAAAATTAGAAATAAGTATAGTCACCCACTAAGTGGGCGACTAGGTGGCCATGTCAACTCCGACATGGCAGGGAAGCTGCCACGTTTAGTTGAAACCAATCTCCCACTTAGTGGGCGATTGACATTAATCTGAAATTGGTAGCCCACATGGTGGTTAAACAAATAGGACGTATTCAGCCCTTTTTCGTGGATCCAGTTGTGGTCGATGCCTCCACAGCCATGCATTTCTCCCTTCCGAGCACGATCAACTTCATCTTCAACCTTCCCGACAGTCGTCGACCTTGCTCCAACCGCTGGCATTGCTCCATCTTCCACTTCTAGCCAAACCCACCTCATTTTTTTTTTGCCGAGAGCCTCGTCCACTGCCTGTCGGGTTTTCTCTCAAGCTAACATCCCTTGGAATCCAACATTAGCTTTCGGCGACGATTCCGATGGCTCAGTTCCATTCGGGGAAGTTTCTTGCGGCGGATTCTACAGTTTTTAGCGCACATTCCCATCATTCTTTGTAAACACACAGTAAATCTCTTATTTTTTCTCATTTATAAATTAGTAGATTGTGTGTTCTAGGGCCTAAAGGTGTATGCTTAGAGTTGTGTAGTAGGATTTGATTTGTAATTTTGGGTTAGAGTTGTAGTTCAGGTAATTGATTTGTAATTTTAGGTGATAATGCAGTCTTTAACGTTTAATATATGTCGAGTATACTATTATAAATGACTGCGAAATATTTATGAATGATATGAGTTGGATTTGAGTTGTTGTAGTTGGCCTATAAGATTATAGCACAGTTACATTTAGAGCTAGTCACCTTAGATGGCGGCGTTCGCATAATGTGTCGATTGATTTAAATTTTATTTGATTTATGTAGTCTGCACTACAAATAAATTTGAATGCATAATATTTTTCTAGATTTAGGAAATACTGATATGATTGGTTATTCTCCGGTTATTTGAGGAATGAGTAGAGAGTTTATTTCGCCGATCCTATTCTATGGAGGCAAACTAAGTGTCGATGAGCAGTTCATTCTAAGTTATGTGGGTGGTCGAAATCGTCCAGTTAAGGTTCATATGGGAAGAAACAACAATTATGAGGTCCTTGCACATTGATTCAATGTATTTCACATCGTCGCATTTCGTTATCCGGTGGGTAATGGATTTATAGCGTTTGTTATCTCTGGTGATAAAGTTTGAGACGTTACACTAGACGAAGCTTCCTGTCAGATATTAATGTTGTATGTGGAAGTGAATGATGTTAATGTTGCATCCACATCACTGATCGCAGATAAGGTAAATACCAACGACGATATACAAGATTTCATCTCTGGAGAACAGGCAACTTTGATGAATTGATTCCCAGGTAATACCTTATCTATCTTTCCCTATTTATACTTGTAATATTAATATCAAAGTGTGTCACCCTACTTATGAGTTTTGTGGCTGCGATGATATTATTTATCGTTCAGAGGAACCCCATTTACCTCAGAATGCTGCAGGTGATAATGAGTATGAGACTATGAGCAGTGGTTCAAGTAGTGACTCTGAGCATGATATCAGTGATGATGATTGTTCACTTGGGTTAGAAGCTACTATGGTTGGGAATGTAGTCAGACATGATCTTTTTAAAAATCATTCATGCTGGAATATTGATAATGAAAGTCAGATATTGTCTACTAACGATTATGTACAGATGTGTCAAATTATGAGAGAGTGGGACAATGATATTTACTTTGACGGTCCATCTGATGAAAATATCCTAACAGATGATGTTGAAATCTCAGGTGACCTTTTAGAAAGAATGTGTTTTACAAGTAAAAAGAGTCTTCAGTTTGTTGTTATTGGATTATGTATAGTGAATAATATTCAATTCTAAATAGTTACCTCAAACCAAAAAAAAACTATACTGTGATATGTGTACATCATGATAGTCCTACCAGATCATGTAATTGGAGTCTACATTATAACAGCAGCAGACACTTAAGGGGTGCTTGGAGAATATCTAGAATTGGGGAACACCACATATGTATCAATGCAGTTAGTGATGGTGGTCATCGACAGTGTAGTTCCAAATTAATAGCTTATTTCATTATACATGTGATCAGGCATCAAATTGATCTGAAACTTAGAAAAATTATAAGTAGAATGGAATCAAAGTTTAATGTCAAAGTTTCCTATATTAAGGCCTAGGATGCTAGGCGTAAAGCAATAAAAATAATTTTTGGTAGTTGGGAAGAGTCTTATAATACTTCAGCCTTTACATGGAAGCAGTTTGTACTACTTTACCTGATACAATCTATAGAATTCAGTATAGCAGTACACAGCAATTCTAAAGACTTTTTTGGGCATTTGGTCCTTTTATTTTGAGCTAGGGTAGTTGCCCCCCAGTTCTTAGCTCAGACAGTATGTTTTTGTTAGGCAAGTATCATGATCCTTTACTTACTGCTATTGGAATAGATAAAAACAATGGTTTGTTTCCTCTTGCCTTTGCTGTTATGGAGTCTAAGTCGACTGATTCTTGGTTGTGGTTCTTAATGTGCTTACATTATATTCTACATGTGATGTCAACTAGACGTGATATGTGCATTATATCTGATAAACATACTGATTTGTTACATGGGTGTAGAGAAATTTTTCCATGGGCCGCTCACAGACACTGTTTGCGACATCTACGTGAAAATTTTAAAAAGGTGATATGTAGATTGAAAATTGGTGATGTTAAACTTCTTTCCCAAAAGATGTATATGGCAGGAAATACTGACGACATTCGTGAGTTTAATCATTTTATTACAGATATTAAAATGTAAAAGAAGAAGCTCACAAATGGCTTGTGGAACACGACCTAGTTAAATAGTCACTTGTACATGATGGTGGAATATGTTACGGTATAATGATGACTAATGCATCTGAATGTTTCAATGGTGTTCTGAAATGTGCACATGGTTTGTCTATTCAAGCTCTAATCACTGCTATTTATTATAATTTATTTGTAATATTCATGAAAATACTTGCCTCTACAACTCAGCAACAGGAGGCCGATTTATCTATGTTCACCCAAAGGGTATCCGCCATGTTACAGCGTACTGAGAGGGAAGCTAGACATTTCTCAGAATCGGTGAACATTAACCCCCGTGAGATGTAGGTGTTTGATAGGTCAAGCCGATCATTTAGGGTTGATTTGCTAGATAATGGTCAGTGTAGCTGCAATTACAATAAAATAATCATATATCATTGGTCATGCCCATATGTTATTGATGTGTTGAGGTTTAGAAGATTAAATCACCTGACATGTGTGTCACAGTATTACACTCTCAGCTGTATAAACTCACGTACTCAACTAAGTTTCACACTTTACTTGACAGTTCTGATTGGCCATCTTACAGTGCTGAGCTTGGTTGAATAGCATTGCAGCAAACCAAATTTCGTAGAGGGTCAGATAGACCTCGTACCACTAGGTTCATAAATACAATGGATAAAAATAGAGCTAGCAGTAATAGAACATGTAGTCTATGCAAGATAGTTGGCCACTATAGGTCATCATGCCCACATATTGTTAATAGTAGAAAGTATGTCGTAGTTACATTAACAGACAATCTATATGTTTAGTGCATATTGTTTAGACTTTCCATGTAGGTTGCAGTGCTCTTTTTTGTTTGCTTTTTTCTGATTTTCCATTTATAACCTCACTCCGACTATTGCATTTATTTTTTTCAACAGGTAAGATGGCCAAAGAGCACCGCTTAGATGTCGGTCACCATGCTAGGATGACACTCCACGTTTGCTCACCTAGGTCCACCTAGCATAACCTCTTTTAATGGCATGGATCGATATGTAAGTGTTATTTAATTTCAGTTTCTATGTTATACCTGCACAACCTTTAGTTTGACTAATGATTGATTGAACATGTTATTTTTTGTAGAGTATTGTTCTAGAGGCTACTTCTCACTTGCTTATGCTAAAGGAGTGGCCCATCACTTGAGAGATTCATGGTGGCGAGTGAGTTAGTCAACTTCGTTTCATCCTGATCATCATCTATTCGCTGGTTGAGATGGTCTCCACAAATCAATACCTTTCACCTAGCTGTTGGTGAGATGACAGATGCTTTAGGATGTGGCGATGATCCTGGGATTACGTGTTGATGGACCACCTGTTATTAGCCCAATTATGATTGGTGAGGGGAGGAGGTGGTGTAGCTGGTCAGACTGTTACGATGAGTTGTTGGGATGACATCCTATATCGTGTGTATCATGACGGTCCACACATCGATCGACCTTCGATGGGTCGCATAGGCGTAGGCGTGCATGCCGAGGTAGCAGGGGCTTTTACAGTGATGCTTATCTGAGCATTGAGGAGCACTTCAGGCACCTGCGTGCCTACATTTTATTTTTTATTGGGTGTTTCCTACTGCCAGATATGTCAGGTTCCGAGGTGCATCTGCAATATCTTCTACTTCTTAAGGACCTAGATTCATTCAGTTAGTTGTCTATAGGAGGAGCAGTTATAGCCCACCTCTATAAAGAGTTGTACAAGTCTACTATGCCCAATAGGGCCAATATGGATGGTTGTCTACACCTCCTACAGATATTGTCTTGGGAGCATCTTCATGTGGGGAGGTCGACCCTGCATATGTCATATCCGACTGATTTTGACGATCTCAGCATTGGTTTGAGATATATTTTAATTTTTGCACTTTCAAATTTTTAGCTAATATATTTGTTTTAAATGTGTTGTGTGCATAGGTGCAACAAGAGATATGTTCGTCACATGCTAATGGCGAATGTAGCATTATATAAGAATGAGCTGGATGACTTGTTGCATACACAGGTTAGACTTGCAAAGTACTTTTTGATTCTAATTTCTATAATGTATGTTATAATTTAACATAATTTTTAATATATGCAGGTGATTTGGGAGCCATTATCGGCAGATCACACTATCATACATACTTTCGGTGAGCTTATATATGGTTGGCATGAGTCCGATCGGTTGGAAGAGGGTGGAGTGGCACTTACCTATCGAGTCGCGGCGATTTGGACTCATACCCAGAGTAGATGTGGCACCAGTTGACCCTAGTTTCAAAAGGGTCGATGGTCGAGGCAAAGTGGATGCAGACTGGGTTGATTACCTCCAGGTGCACATTGCTGCTTGAGAGAGGAGGAGGGATTACATAATCGAGAACTTGGACGAATATGAGGCAAGTGCGGTATCAATGTGATATGTCTTTGGATCTTGCTTCTCTACTTATTTTACGGATCTTACCACTTACTATCCAAGAGCACCTGTAAGCGTTAACATAAGTATTCTATTAAATTCAATATGTTACTTAAGGCTAATTTCACACACTATTTTTTTTATGGTGAGCACATATACTCGGATATTTTCAGCATTGGTGCGGATGAGCAGTTATAGGAGTAGATAATGAGGTGTTATCACTTGAGATTGCGTATACATATCGGAGACCCATATTATGAATCGGAGCCTACATAGGATGTCTCCTGACCAAAGGCATTTATATGTCGATCCAAGTTCATCTACATATGCTTTCCTGATGAGTCTGACCATCTTTCATTAGACTATCTACGTAGACTTCACGAGATCTTGCATTGAGGGTCACCATCACCGGTGATCACATTATGATATGGGAGTGGTGCGATTCCACCCGATGTAAGCGTTAGGCTTTAAGATAATGTAGCATGTGCGTCTATACTACATTTGTTCTTGTCTATTTTATTTTTATTTTTGGATCGTCCATTTCTATAAATACTTGTACTCACTTTTTTATAATGACTTGTAGAACTTAAATTCATTTCTGTAATGAATCATCTGAATTGCTCACCTAATATCATAACACTAACACTATAACTTGTACAATTTAAATTACAATTCATATATTTAGTTTTAGATCTACTTAAATGAAAACCTGCAGACTCTAAGGTTGACCTCCATAATTGAAGATAAGGGCTTAAAGCCTACTAAGAACATCCAAATCTAAAGCAAAAAATATAAGAGCTTAAAGCCAATCTTTAACGCAATAGCTCTACTGTACATATCATTAATGACTTCAATATGTGTGATATTAATTCACCTTAACGATTGCAATATGATTCATGACTTTGTGTAACCCGTGTGAAAAAAAAATTATGGGCGACTAGCTGCGCCTTGATCCGATTGCTAAGTTACGGGAGGATGAGGCGTTCTGAGATATTAATTAAAGCGACTAATGCTTACACCCACATTAACTTCCCTGTCATGTCAGAGTTGACGTGGTTCTAAATTTTTTAATGATACTTAATTCTCTAATTAAGTTTAAAATGATACTTGATATGACACTTAAAATACTATTAGTCGAAGCACGAATCTTGATGTTAAAAGCAAGCTGATCCGAAGTTGGAACTGGTCGAGATCAAGCTCTTAAAATATCCTTGAAAACTTTGGGATATCAGTTAAATCCCTAAAAAGCTCTCAAATATGAAGTGTTTATAATCAAATAGAGCGTCTCGACAAGCGGTTCCAAGCCAAAGATCTTACAATTCGACTTCATTTGAGCATTCAAATGCACAAAATACATCATATGATCAAGGGATCATTTTGAGCCGTCCGATGAAGTGGAGTGTACGGGTTTTGCATGTATTCTGAGAGGCCACTCATCCAATCTATAAATAGCCCCTCATTCTTCATGAGGGAGGAGGCTGAAGAGAAGGCCAAGTGAAGGAGAAGGGAGGCAAGCAAGAGAGAGGAGAGCTCTAAAGATCCTCCAAACTGTCGTCGCCACTCGATGATGTCAACCGCCGCCGGCCATCATCGGCCATCCGATCCACCGTCGACCATTGTTGCCGGTCATCATCAGCGACCTATCATCGTCGGTCATCGCGTCAACATCGTCGTCCAACTTCATCAAATGCCGTCGTCAACATTGTCTATTACTAGCAACTGTTGTCTATTTCTCATATACAATTCTATAATCTCGGTATCGGGAAGATCTTGTACTCTGAAACATATACATAGTAGAAGCTTTTTACTGGGCTAGGCCCAGTGGTTTTTCCCTCTTTTTGAGGTTTTTCACATAAAAATTCTAGAGTTTTATTGTTCGCTCTTTAAATACCTATGTGTGTGCTGGACTCCCCAAAGAAGCTAAGGCATAAACGTTTACTCTGCCATGGTGATTTTTAGCATAGCGGTTTACCGTCGTGGGAAAACAACACTTCAATCACAATTCCGAACACCCTCATTATATGGTAATAGCAATCGTAACAGCTCGTTCCAACTCCTCACTCTCAAAATCCTTGAACCAAGGGCCTTCTTCTTCCCCGATAGCGTGACCATCGGTGAAGGGCAATCTCTTTAGAAGATCGTGTCGTGGAAGAATCTCAAAATGAGATGATCCACTTTTTGAGGAACACACTACCGCGAAAACACATCTCCCCAAGATCGATCGTTAGTGGGGAGGTCAAAATGCTAATCTCCTTGGCGTTGAAGTTCCTCCGTAGAGGCGTGATGTGAACTTCTTGACCGCTAGTTACTCATCCATCACGCGTGCGGCCATTGCTAATCCACCAATTATTACTTAGCGACACATTCTCATCTGACCACTCATCATGTTATGCGTCGATTACGCTTAATGCAAGACAAATTTCACCTCAAGATAGAAATCATCTTCCCCTCACCCACTATGAGAAATCCTCACCTTTAGGATTCTTCAACATCCTATTCCGTTGGTTTCAAGCTTTCGAACATTGATTCATGGGGCAAGCCACATGAACACATCAACTATTACAGACTATCATGCATATCCAACGAGCTCGACACAGCATTGTCGTCTTTCCGGTTACCCTCAAGGGACAAGCTTCGCGCTTGGTTCTACTCCCTTCAGGGAATCCATCCATACCTTACGAACTCACCAAGATTTTTGTAGAAGCTTCATTGTAAACCGGAGGATCATTAAAGATTCCTCCCATCTCTCAGCATTCATCAAAATGAGGGTGAATCACTTAAAGAATACTTCAGAAATTCTCCTAAGCTTCGCCAAATACAGGGTAGACCACGAATTACTAAGAGGAGTTTTCCTTGGGGGCTCCCGTCACGCCTTTCTACTCATGCGAGATATAGTGCTCATATCGACTTAGTTCAGGTGTGGAAGCCGCATTTATAATGATGCTATTAATGCCCATCGCAAACAATTTGAGCAATCCACAGGAAAACGTAAGAGTGCTCTAGGAAACACAGATCAGCAATCTCATCAGAAGAAGCAACAAGTTAATCGTGATTTCCCCCCATGGACCTCACATCAATGATTGGAATACACGCCACTGAACACATCTCGTGTTAATGTCTTGATGGCCATTCGAGATGAAGAGACCATTAAGTGGCCACATCCACTGAAATCAACTTCAGAAATCAAGAGCAATATTGTCACTTCCATCGAAATCGTGGACATACTACAGAGGCGTGTAAACAACTTAAAGAAGAGATTGAGAGGCTTATTCAATAGGGATATCTGCGTCAATTTGTGCAAAACCAACCAACTCAAGCAAACATAGCTCCAACTGGGGGGCAACCGGGACAATCATCACAGAAATAACATAATAGTCACCAACTAGTTGGAGAAATTGAAACGATTGCAAGTGGGCCACTACTATCTAATCAAATCTTCATCACAGCCTTTGAAGAGCCAGAGTTAAAAAAATTTTGTATTAATCATCCCATCACTTTTGATAACGCAGACTTGGAAGGAGTCCAAGTTCTACATCAAGATCCTCTTGTCATCAGTGCGGGGATTGGTGACCCATGTTATGCTGTTAAGAGAATTTTGATTGATAATGGGAGTTCCGTTGATGTTTTATTTTACTCCACCTTTCTTAGCATAAGTTTGGTTAAGGAAAAATTTCAACCCACTATAGGACCGTTATATGGGTTTGATAATCACCTTGTACGAGTGGAGGGGACAATCACCCTTCCCGTTGTTCTCGAAGAATTTCCTCAACAAGTCACTCACTCGGTTCAATTCATAGTGGTCAAGTCAAATTGACGCCTCAATATATTTGGAAGACCCCTCCAATCAATCTTGGTCTGTCACTTGGTACCTCATCTTAAGATAAAATTTCAAACTCCCATTGGGGTTGGAGTGGTGCGTGGAAATCAACAAATAACAATCATGTTACCTCAAACAAGCTCACGCCGGTGACCTTCAACATCGAGAATTTTAATCTTCAAGATAAAGAAGCACCTCAGAGGGTTTTGCCTATAAAAGACCTGTTTCCCACTTCGTTATCAGATGACTAACCGTCAAGCTATGACCAAAGATCCAGAGGAAAAAATATTCCTTAAAACTTGGAACATGGAGGGTCTCTGAAAAGTGTTATATGTAATCATTGGTGTATAAATATTATAATATTTAATTTATCCCGTTTGTCCTTTCCTCTCCGCCTCTTGTCCTTTGTTAACTCTCTCTAAAAATGTATCTCGTACCTTTTGTTAAGTTATCTTATGACAATATTGTATCACCAATATTATCAAAGTAATGAGTTTATGGCTTTCTCTTACAAGCTTGTTTCTTCTTCATTTAATCCTCCCAGTTGAGAAATATACAACTCACATTATATCTCAATTCAATCGGGCATGATCAATCCAGGGGACTTGATGGGACCTCTTCCAGGTGAAGCCATGTAACACTTTGGATACAGGATAGGTCAAAGATCCTTGGTGGATATCCCTCTCTTCCATACGTTAACGTCATCGAGTCACACTCGACAAACAACCTGGATAAGTCAAAAGGTCCTTGGTGGACATCCCGATCTCTTCCATAGTTAATGTCATCGGTCACACTCGACAACAACCTCGGATAGGTAAAAATTCACCTGTATTCAATTCGACCTCTTCCATAGTTGCGTCATTGAGTCACACTCGATAAATAACCTCGGATAGGCCAAAATCTCCGATTCAATTCAACCTCTTCCATACGGGTTAACGTCGTCGGTCACACTCGATAAACAACCTCCGGATAGGTCAAAATTGCCGTCATCGGTGGTGCGACCGCATCACCCGCCGTCGGGCATTGCAATCCACCATAGACGCCATGCGTCGATCATATTATTTGCCAGACCACTCCCGTCGTACAACATGCGGTCGCCGTCCGGCTAATAGCGGTCACTACCGTAACCGCCATGAATCTCGTCGGTCATCTCCGGCAACCTTCACCGGTCACCGTATCGGTCATCCCCTCCGACAGACTCGGTCGCCGCGTCGACAATCATCGCCGATTGCTGCGGCCACGGTTTGCCAACCACTATAGCGTCCGCCGCGACTCAGTAGTCGGTCCTTCTGCATGCGACCATCGCCATCCGCCATCTCCGGCAACCTTTGTGGTCACCATATCGTCGTCGGTCATCCGCCGACTCACCGGTCGACCGCCAGGTTACTTCACCGGCCACCCCACATCGTGCCAACCATATATAGCAGGTCCGCGGTCGACTTCATCACGGTCACTGGACCACCGGCAATCTCCCGGTCACCATCGTCGGTTATCCCGACCACCCTCGCGGTCACCATCGCGATAATGTCGTCGACCATCGTCATCTTTGTCAACTCGTCTCCGTGATTGCCTCAAACCGACGGTCCGAGCGTTGGCCCTCTTTGAGAAACAACGACATAATGCGTGGGCCTTGATCGCCTCCGACGGTCGGTCGGCGATTGGCGCGCCTCTTCGAGGGAAAAGCGGAACAACGGCGTATGCAGCCTTGATCACCTCCAAACCCGGACGGTCGGCGAGGCGGTTACCTCTTTGAAGCCGGGCGCGATGGAAGTCGTGGGCTGATCTCCGTCCAGCGAGGCGAGGCGGTTGGCGCTCTTCGAGGAAAATCGAGAACAAATCGTGTGCGGGCGATCGCCTCAAACCGGTCCACGAGGCGGTTGGCTCTTCGAGGAAAACCGAACAACGTAAATGCAGTCTTGATCGCATCGACGGTCCGACGAGGCCGGTTGATCGAGGAAAACACAAGATCTGGCCTTGATCGCCTCGACGGGGTTGATGAGATTGACTCTTTGAGGAAAACCGGAAACGATAGCGGTACTCGGCTGACCGCCTCAAATCTTCTCAAGAAGAAGAGAATGTGTCTCCCCACAGAGGGTTTTATAGACCCTTCTAGAGGCAAAAGGGTAAAACATAAAATCGAAATAGCGTCAAAAGCGTCATTCAGCCATAGGCCGCGCCGTACACTTCGTGGCCATGGGGCCGCAAGCCGGCCACAGTCATGACGCTCGCTGCCAGCAGCCTTCGCGACCCTCAGCGTTCGACCCATTGCCAGCCACTCGCGCGACCGCAGACCGCTCCGTTCAGGACAGCCGATCTTCCGCCGCGACCCAGCGCGACCAGCGATCGCCGTCGCCGCATCCACGTTCGGCCGTGATACCACGTCCGTTCAGCTCCGCCAGAATCACCGCGACCAGCGAGCCGGAAGCGGCCCTTTGCGCATGACTCCCGTTCGCACGGATGGTCGTAACCTCGAATCAGGTGCATACCACACGTATTTTGCGCCTCGACTTTTCGTAGTCATAATATTGTGTTCCTATGAAGATATGTTCTCTCAAAATGTGCAGTTAATGGACCCTCAAATTTCATTGAAGAATTTGCTATTTTCAAGTATTTGATATATATTTTTGGATAATTGAGATAATATCATCCAAAAATAGAGGGGCAATTGATATGACACTTAAAATACTATTAGTCGAAGCACGAATCTTGATGTTAAAAGCAAGTTGATCCAGTTGAAGCGTCGAGAGATCAAAATATCCTTGAAAACTTTGGGATATCGGTTAAATCCCTAAAAGCTCTCAAATATAAAGTGTTTATAGTCAAATCGGCGTCTCGTGGCGGTTCCAACAAAGATCTTACAATTGAGCTTCATTTGAGCATTCAAATGCACAAAATACATCATATGATCAAGGGGATCATTTTGAGTCATCCGATGAAGTGGAGTGGTACGGGTTTTGCATGTATTTACAGAGACGCCACTCATCCAATCTATAAATAGCCCCTCATTCCTCATATGAGGGGAGGCCAAGTGAAGGAGAAGGAAGGCAAGCAAGAGAGAGGAGAGAGCTCTAAAGATCCTCTAAGCACAATCGTTTATAGTCAACCACCGCCGCCATCAGCCGCCACCGCTGATCCTCACCGTCATCGACCATTGTTGCCAGTCATCATCACCGACCACTATCATCATCGTCATCATCACATCGTCAACATCTCGTCGTCAAATCACATTGTCATTATTGTTGTCCATTTCATTACTCTGATTCGTAATCGGAAGATCTTGTACTCAAACGGATACATAGTGGAAGCTTTTCTTTGGGCTGGTGGTTTCCCTCTTTTTGAGGTTTTCCACATAAAATTCTCAGTTTTATTTTCACTCTCTTTAAATATCGTGTGTCTTTGGACTCCCAAGAAGCTAAAGTAAACTTTTACTACAATGATTTTCTAGATATACTTATTTTAAAAAAATTGCTTTTAAGAATTAAATGTCTTTAACAATCACTGATTAAGATTTCTTTCGCTTTTACAAAATGTAATAAAAATCAACCAACGAATTGATTATTTAAAAATACTAAAAATAACATAAAAGATGAGTTTTATTACTCATCTATTATATGAGAAAAGAGAATTAATATAGGGATGATCTAATTACATGCATCGATCACTCTACCGATGGTAAGTCTTTTAAAAGTGAATATCATTATATTTATTGAGTGCAAGAAAATTCAGGTCGATAGATCAAGAGAATTCGATGTCTTAGTATTGCACAAAAGTTTCATACATAATAAAAGAGTTTGAGAGACACTTGAATTTTTATGTAGAAAATCCAAGAAGTGAAAAACCATGAGGTCTAGTCCACTTAGAAATAATTTCACTATATCAGCATTTATTATAATTATTATCCTATCTCTAATATTGGAGAAGTATACCTCACAAGAGTAGGTTTTGTGAGAGGTTTCACTAAATCAACGATGAAGTTTCTACTTGAGGTGGTAGTATGACAATCTGACGACAACAATCAAGTCATGGTGGTGGTCGAGCCATGGATGGTGCGAAGCGATGGTATGATCAATCGCGCAACGCAATCGTCACGGTGACCCGATGATGATAGTTAAACGATGGTCTGGCGGTGGTGGCCAGCGGTAATCCGATGATGTCGGTGGTGAATGATGGAAATCAATGATTAATAGTGGCAGTGGCCAGCGGTGATTCGACGACAATCAGCCGGTGTCGGCTGCGGTGGTAAAGCGGCGATGGCCGGCGAATAAATGATAGATGATGATCCGGATACAACGGTGGCGGTGGCGTGGTGATTGCGGTGTGATCGGCGATCGGCAGTGATGACTATCGGCGGTGGGTGACCATAATGGTGGCGGTATCGGCGGCGTCGGCGATTATCCTTTGAAATTCTTCAAGTAAGAGAGCTCTCTCTCCTTTCCAGCTTTCAATTCTCGGAGTGACATTTCTTGTAAATACAAGAAAATTCTAAATCACTCCATCGGACGGCTCAAAATTATCTCCTTGATCATAGACGTATTTTTAGCATTTGAATGCTCAAATAAAGTCAGAATTAAGAGATCTTGGGATTGTTAGATTCAATTCGTCAAGATGCTCGATTTGACTATAAATATTTTATATTTAAAAACTATTCAAGGATCTGAATGATATCCCAAAATTTTCAATTATATTTTAAATAATTGATTTGGGCTAGTCTGGACTCAATATGAATTACTTTTGATCTAATTGAGTTATTTTATATCAGATCCATGAAGACCAAAAGAGAATTTGAAAAATTAAAATTTTGATTCTAAATGATGTTCAATAACACATGCTTCAAGATTCATATTTTAACTTAAGAAATTTTTCAATAACATATCAATATTAATATTATTATGAAAGTTGTTAAGATCTTGAATTCAAATATTACCTACATTATCATTAAGGTACATGTCCAATCAAAATTAGTAAATAATCACATACTATAATGAAAAATTTAACGAATAAGTCTATTTCATATGTGAATATTAACATAATTTTAATTAAATCTTAAAAAATAAAGTTGATATATACAAATATTATTTATCAAATAAAGCACGAATCTCGAAAGTAGTACATATATATGCAATCAAATTGAACAACTCAGTCAGACGAGCTTATCAATGTCAAGAATGGATCAATACTTGTCTAAATGAGCTTAAATCAAGCTCGAAAAGATACATAAAAACTTTAAGAAATTAATTAGATGATCAAATTACAGTTAAATTTAGCATGCTTATAGTTGAATCGAACGGTTCGATGAGACAAATCCAACAAGTCCAAGATCATTCAAATCGGAGGTCATTTTGGTAATCAAATCATTAAAAAAAACCATCTACGATCAAAGGAATCAATATGAACGGTTCGATAGAGTATTTTTGGGATTTTAGCTATAATTATCAAATTGTCTATCTCAGAATCCTATAAATTGAACATCCTTCTTGTCATGAGAGGAGGGCTGAGCTACAAGTGAACTTGAGAGAAAGTAGGGAGAGAACTACAAAGAAGCAAGAAGCTTGAAGTCTGTCATCATCACGAGCGCCGCCGACTACCACCTACCGATCAGTAACCACCTCGGCAACCGTTGCAGCCCAATTCCCATTATATACGTGTTTTAACCTGATTCTAGAACTCTCATCTTCTTGATTTCTCAAATACAGTTTTGTAATCTCATAATCGGGAAAGTTGAACATTTGTAACTCAAAACACAAATAGTGAAATTATTTCAACTGGGTTAGGCATCGTGATTTTTTTTCACCTCTTTTGAAATTTTTTCACATAAAAATTCTGAAGTTTCTTATTCTTTTTTTAACTATTTATGTCTGTGATGAATTTTTATATGAAGTTAAAGCGTTATATTTTACACTACTACTATTACTAGGAGTTCTTTAGCATGCAATAAAAGACAAATGATCTAATATTTCCTCCCAAATGCATAAGAAAATTTCTATTTTTAATATTTAAAATACAAAAAATAATAAATAATAATCAAACATTATTCATTTTCAAAACACATTTAACCTAAATACATTAGTGCCAGCAATATATTTCTAAATCCAAAATTGAAACATAAGCCTGCAATTATATGACATTCATCGGTAATTGGATGTCTATTTGATGTTATTATTCTTTTATTATATTATGTTATGTAATTAAATATAATTTTTTAGAAAAATAAATAAATTTTAAGTCAAGGAGAAGTCTTTTTTTTCCTTCATCCGACAATTCAAAGTAACGCCAAGCCCTGTTCCGCCGCCCTCAAAAAACCACCACGTGGGCTTCTCTTAGTTGGCCTAATACGGCCTCCCCTCCCTAACCTGTACCAGTCGCCCTCATTCTCTTCCAAATTCTCCTTCAAACTCTATATATTGCTTCATATTCTCATTCCTTCTCGCATCACCTTCACTCACTCTACTCAAATTTACGATACCAGTGTAGCTACTCGCCCTACACTCTCTCTCTCTCTCTCTCTCTCTCTCTCTCTCACTTCACTACAAGCTGAAACAGAGCAAACAAAATCAGAGCCATGTCGTCTTCCATGTCCATATCCATCTCATCAAACCCAACACAGAATCCCCACCACCGCGAACACCGCCGGACCTCCCCGTTCATCAATCTCAACCATCCAAACACCTTCAGCAAACCACCCGGCGGCAGCCAGAGACCCGTCGCCACCACCCATTGCTCTCTATCATCTCATTCTGTCTTTGAACTCCCCGCTTCCTTGTACAATCACCGCTCATCGCCGTCCAAATTAAATCCTTTCCAGCTCGCTGTCGCAGCCGCGCTCGACGCCGTCGAGGAACGATTCATCGGCAACTTCCTCGAACGAAATCACTCCCTCCCTAAAACCGTCGACCCCGAAATCCAGATAGCGGGAAACTTCGCCCCCGTCGGCGAGACTCCCCCGCGCCACAACCTCGCTGTCTCCGGCAAAATTCCGTCATCCCTAAACGGCGTCTACCTCCGCAACGGCGCGAACCCTCTATTCGCCCCCCGCGCCGGTCACCACTTGTTCGACGGCGATGGAATGGTCCACGCCGTACGGTTCCGCGACGGCCGTGCCTCCTACGCCGGCCGATTCACTGAAACAGAGCGACTTCGGCAAGAGCGCGCCTTGGGTCGCGCTATCTTCCCGAAAGCCATCGGCGAGCTCCACGGCCACTCGGGGATCGCCCGTCTTCTACTCTTCTACGCGCGAGGGCTGTTCGGTCTCCTCGACCGCTCCCGCGGTGTCGGCAACGCGAACGCTGGCTTAATTTTCTTCAACAACCGGCTTCTAGCCATGTCGGAAGATGACTTGCCCTACCACGTCCGCGTCACTCGCAACGGCGATCTGGAAACGATCGGACGGTACGATTTCGGTGGACAGTTGAAATCATCCATGATCGCGCATCCGAAGCTCGACCCGGAGACAGGGGAAATGTTCGTGCTCAGCTATGACATAATCAAGAAACCCTACTTAAAGTACCTTAGCTTTTCCCCTGCCGGGGAGAAATCCGCTGACGTGGCGATCCCGCTAGATCAGCCCACGATGATGCATGACTTCGCCATTACAGAAAATTTCGTGGTGGTGCCGGACCAGCAGGTGGTGTTTAAGTTGCAGGAGATGATCGGCGGTGGATCGCCGGTAGTGTACGACAAGGAGAAGACGGCCAGGTTCGGGCTTCTTCCGAAGCGCGCCGTTGATGGTTCCGAGATAATATGGGTTGACGTGCCGGATTGCTTCTGCTTCCATTTCTGGAACGCGTGGGAGGAAACCGAAACAGAGGAGGTCGTTGTCATCGGCTCCTGCATGACGCCGGCGGATTCCATCTTCAACGAGTCGGAGGAGAACCTGCGAAGCGTGCTCACGGAGATTCGCCTCGACCTAAAGACGGGCCGATCGACCCGACGGACCATCATCGGGTCAGCAGGGCATGTCAATCTCGAAGTCGGCATGGTGAACCGCAACCGGCTCGGGCGGAGAACTCGATACGCGTACCTGGCAATAGCCGAGCCATGGCCTAAAGTGTCCGGATTCGCAAAGGTGGATCTCGCCACCGGCGAGATTCACAAGTTTGAGTACGGAGAAATGAAGTTCGGCGGCGAGCCGTATTTCGTGCCGGCGGCAGGGGAGGAAGTGCAAGAAGACGACGGCTATGTGATTGCGTTCTTGCACAATGAAGGAACAGGGAAATCGGAGTTGCTTATAGTGAACGCTTCGGACATGAAAGTGGAGGCGGTCGTGACGCTGCCGTCGCGAGTGCCGTATGGATTCCATGGAACCTTTGTCAGCGAAGCGAGTCTGGAGCTTCAGGCGTAAGTTGGAACAGTTCTATTACAATTTTGTAGGAACGGAAGCTACCTGAGGGATTGTCGGTGAGATCCCCGGAGTTGTCCTCTTCCTACTTCTGCTCCGGTGAGTTGGTACAGATCTACTGTATATTGTATATACCTTTTTGTAAAATTTTATTGGCTGCTGTGGGAGGTCCTATATATATATATATATATATATATATATATATATATATATATATATATATATATATATATATATATATATATATATATATATATATATATATATATATATAGTAGTGAGGCCAGTTTGTAGCGTTTCGGGGATTAGGGAGAGGAGCTCAGCTGGCCTCTTCTTCTTTGTTTGATTTTTTTTTCTTTTTACCTGTTGTTTGTTTGTACAAATGGACTGGAGGAGGAAGGGTGGCGCTGTCGGGAAGCGTCAGGGGTTCCTCTGTTTCTTTCATTTTGTAAATGCCATCCAGAGTACATATAGTTATCTGTTATTTTTGTTAATAATTTTTTCACTGATTTTTTTTTCTTATTTAATTCTTGATTGTCTTTTATTTTATTTTTTAATTCTTGAGAAAGCTCGCTTGGTCAGAACTTATTGCTGGTGATACACCCAAAGTAGGGACTTTTCACTTAATTTATTGAGCATTATTGATATTTTTTACGTGAAATAAAAATATTTAAATATTAGTTATATAAATTATTAAATTGGTAAAAATATAAGAATTGTGTGGTATGATTGTAAATCTCTCTTTTTTTTATTTATAAGATTTATATACATATCACACATTTTTTATGTATTTATATATATATACTATTTATAATTAAGATATTTATTTATTTAATATTTTTTTATACTTAAAAAGATGTATTTCACTTAAAAAATGAGTAATGATGATTTTATTGATGTGAAATTAAAAAATGAGGTGTGTTATATATAAAAAATAAATTTTAGATATTATATATAAACAACATATCAATTATATAATATGTATAAAAACATTAAATCCCTCACATATAAAAAGAGAGATTTACGTACATACCTATAATTTTTATATCTTATATATCAAAAACTTAATTATAATATTTATATAAATAACATCTAAATTATTTATATCATATTAAAAATATCATTATTATTATTTTTAAAAAAATTAAACGTTTATATGTAATTGCTTAATAATTGCGTCATATGTATGTGAATTTTCCATTAAAAAACAATGTGGTAAGCTAGATGGTTTGGTTATACGTTGCATAATTGCAGAAAAATAATTTAAATTTTTTTTATTTACGTATTTAATATATAATTCTTTCTAATTTCTTGCATGCTCCACAAAACTGTTTAAAATGTGAGGGAACAATCACTTTTTGTCTTCCCGTTCTGAACCGCTCATTTCCGAAGCTCGGGTCCATCTGTCGCCGGCCGACTCCTCCACTTGGAGAGAAAGAAGGCGATGTACGCTCTCCATCTCTCCCAGATGCGTGCGTCTCTCTCTCTCTCTCTCTCTCTCGCTGTCGCTCCGCATCCGTGCAAGTCGCTCCCAGGTGCTCGCAGCAGACTCCTCTGGCGCAATCGCGCGACCCACGCTGCCTTCCCTCTTCGGCTCTTCAGCTCTTTCCTTCGGCTTTTCTCCCTCGCGCTTGCGTGAATCTACAGCATTTCTTTCATGCACAGGCTACGCCTTGCAGGAGTTGCAGACAAGCTCCTACATTCGAAGCTCTATGTTTCAGTGGCGCCGATTGGTTCGCATGATTGAGAACATTAAAGCGAGACGGGAAAGCTAAGAGGAAATGAGAGAGTGATATAGATAATAACATCCAAATAAAAAAAAATTAGATTTTAACTTAACAAATGAAGAAAATTTTAGTGTTGATAAAAAAAAAAGACTAAGAAATTGACCTGTTTAAATCAAAATCAAAATGGTGTTATTAAGTGGCCGTTTGGGATCACATATATTATTTTTTTATTTTTTTTTATTTTAAAATATATTTGATGATATATTTTTGAGTATTTTTAAAAATATTATTATTTATTCTTTAATCTGTATATCACAGAAATTTCCGGAAAGAAAGAAATCTCAGAGAAGAAGATGGATGGTACATGAAGACAAACTGTTCCATTCGAAAGCGACTCTTCTTTCTTTTCTAATGATACAGCTCTGAAACAGACTGAAAACCATCATGATAATCTCGCCAACTGAACCACTGGATCTAAATGGTGCAGAAGCCAAGCCAACCTCAAAGATTTACAACACACAAAATAGAGAAACTCGCAACTCGGGCGAAGACTAAGCGAATTCATCTAATCTTCCATTCGCCCCGTACGAATAGTTCAGATTGGCAAGTCGACAATTCGTCCAGAGAGATGATTAACCGTTACACCGAGCGAATGATTTACTATCCTTATTGTAATGAAATGCAATAGTTAGAGACAATAAATGATGTAATGCATGAGATATGTAACGGACAATAAATAATGCAACGTTTGATGCAACGTTTGAGAAGATGGAGAGATTATTATATGTGGAGTCCAGAAGTAGCTTTATATTCGTATTCCAATAATTTAGTACCATGTGATACTTAGTCAATATATAATTATTATATATTTACATAATATTTACGATAATACATATCAATACACACATTATAATCAACGCATATCACAGCCAATGCATAATAGCTATGTATTGGATAAACGTCACATGATGTTATATTATTGAAGACGGAGTATAATTTTTTACATTCAGACACTGAATATAATAATTTTTTTGCGATAATGAATTAAGTCGATCGAAGTGGAGTCAAAAGTCGATAAGGAGTGGAAGAAAATTTATGCAATCTTAGATCAACTCGGTGTAACATCTTAGAACTTCTCTCTGGACAACAACTTTTTCAAATGAGTCTAAAAAGGGTGAATTTTTATGATGTAATGACTGTATAAATGAATGAATTCACTTACAAAAGTTATATGAAATAAGAATTGAATCATAAAACATGAAGGTTTTAATATAACGGGTGATTTATCTTAGAAACTTTACAGTCGCCAACGCCATTAACGTATGTGTGAAGAAATAAATAATGCACTAACTTTAGTTATCTAATTGAACTATTTAATTATGAATGAAATCCGCCATCAGCATGCACTCAGAGAGGCTGAAGCCCGAACAATGGCGCCAACTCATCCCCCCCACACACCCTTCTTCCGCCATTCGCCAACTCATCCCCCCCACACACCCTTCTTCCACCTATATGAATGGCCACTATTTCATTTGAATAATATTCTTTACGCGTCTAGCGGGGCCAAGATCGATTAAAATTTTCAGATTAATTTTTTAATTTATTTGATAAATTTTATTTTTTATAAACAATCATCAAAATGGAGACCGTTATGCCCAAATATTACATGTGTTACCCACCCATGCATCCAAACACACCTACTGATGGAGACCCTGTAATTTTTTTTTTATATTAAAAAAATCTAAAAAAAAAAGAAATGTTTGATAAAATTAACTAGTGATAATTTTTTTAAATTAAAAAGTTTCAACCCTCAATTAGCTAAGATTGTGTTCGGAAGAATGGCGCGACAACGGTGCTGTGATATTTGAGAACTATATCATGATTATATTTTGATTGTGTTTTAAGAAATCTATAAAGAAGTTCGTATTTTTAATCGATCTTCACCAGAAAAAAGTACAAAATTTTCATATAATAATTTCTTCTGCAGCAATTCCATCATTAATTTTTTAATACAACTACAGTTATTTCAAATAAATACTTAATCACATGTAAAAAACTTCTACAATCATACAACTTTTTTAAGAATACTTCTATCTTTAAGGGCATGTTTAAGGTCAATTTTATTTTATTCTATTTATTTTTATTTTTATAGTAATTTTAAAAGCATGTATGTTTAAAAAAAGTTTATATATTTTTATTTTAAAAAAATATTCAAAAATAATTTTTAATATTTTGAGCATTTTTTAAAACAACCATCACCAAATAATATATTATAAATCAATACATAAATAAAATAAAATAAAGTGATCTCAACCTCTAAGAGGCTATTTGGGATCACTTTTGTTTTTATTTTTTATTTTTATTTTAATATTATTTTTGAAAAAATATATTTATTTAGAATATTTTTATGTAATTTTATCTTTTATTTTCAAAAACTAAAAATATTATTTTTAAAAATACTGAAAATATCTAACAAGTACAATAAAATAAGTTAATTTTTAAACAAAATAAAATAAAAATATATAATATAAAATAAAAAATAAAAGTGATCCCAAATGGCCCCTAAGAGACCACATGATAGCCTATTTAGCTGCATCAAGAAAAATATCCCAAACAAAGCCAATCTTAGTTAAATAATATATATATAGTGTGAAAACAATGATGATTAAAAAGTTTTTTTTTGGGAAAATTTAAGAGTATTGCCCAATTTTAATTCCAAATGAATAATAGATTACAAGTGTAACACTAAAACAAAGGGGGCAAAAACTAACATCAGAAGCAAAAGATCAGTAGGAAGGACACAACAATCAACTGAAAAAGAAAGAAACAGTAACAAAAATTAGAGATTATGTATAGACGTTCAAAACTAAAGGGAACTCAAACCACCACAAATTGGGATGCCTAGCAAAACCAAAAATCGTCTAATGTAGTATCTTGTACTACACACTAGTAGGTATACTATACTATAGTATAGTATAGTATAGCAATGTTATAATATCGAGTGTATTGTATATTATACTTCATATAATATACATTGTACTACACTACATACTATAGGGGGGAGGTTAACCTTCCTGAGAAGGCCCTCCAAGTAGGCATCCATCAATCATTAAAAGCAATCAGTCAACCAGTTGGTCATCATTGTCCACCCAACGAAACAAAAGAAAACACAACATCGAAGAGAAAAGAAAAGACATTAGAGAGAGAAGAAAGAGGATGAAGCTGTATTATCAAGTCGAGAACGTGTCTAGGCTAAGTCTCCTTGAATTTTCACCTTTTCAATTTGGCAACAACCCTCTCTTGAATCAGAGAGATGAGAGAAGATAGGGAGGAGGAAGTAGAGGAGAATAAACGATTGTTCCTTTCTCTCCATATCGTATAGATCATAATAGCCGTAATCAAATAGTGAAGTTTAATAATCACTTTGTTAGTGAATTCATCCACATTGCTAAGAATCTGTTGGAGGGAGGACTGCATTAAGAAGAAATGGTCGTTTGGTATCAGAGTTCTAATCAATTTCATAGAAAAAGAGCATTCAAAGAACAAGTGAGGGTGTGTTTCAGGGTTAGTATGGCAGAAGCAGCAGGTGGAGGAGGGTCCCAGACCCCTCTTGGCAAAAATATCAGACATTTTAAGACCACCCAGGTAGGCTAGCCAACAATAAAATGCAAAGTTGATTAAAAAGTTGATTAGAATAGCTTAATTAATCAATCAGTAACCAATATTTCTAATCATATGAAAACTGAGGCCTGAGTGAAATATGATGAGACTTCAAGCGATCAATCTTGTCTAAGTATTACTCGGTACTAGCTTTAATTTGAATGTAGCCATTGAAATATACAAGCGATCAACAAATAGCTGTAGTCGAACAGCCCAACTGCTCTTTTCAGCCAAAGAAACTGCCTATCAACTCTCTGATACATATCAGGCGATTTGAAAGAGATTGAACCTTCTCTTATTCAGTTAGAATCTATAATGCAATTTTAGATTACTTTTAAAAATCAATATAAACAGTAACAAAATAAAAATATTTCTATAGTATGCTCATATGAGCTCCTTTATTGATTTTAAATAGAAATTATGTTTCGAGAATGATGATTTTATTTTATTTTTACGATGATTATATTGTGTTTTAGAGAATCTTGAAGAGATTAGTGAGATCAAAATAAACTTTTTTTCTTTACTTCATTATTTTTTTTAATAAAAAATTTACATACATAACACACAATTCTTATACACGTTTACATATTTAACACCTAAATTTTGATATTTATAAATAAATCAATTTTCATATGCTTAAAACAAATTTATTTTACATCAAAAAATTAACTAAGGTGCTATTTTTGATAAATATGAAAGAATTGAATGTTATATATGTAAATATCAAAAATTAAATGTTATTTTAACTTTAGCTGTTCAATTATATGAAAATAACACTAATATTCTAAAAATGGCATTTATGGCCTCGAACCATCATCTTCGCTATTAGTCTTATCTTAATTATTTGGAATTTATTTAAAGACTTCAATTCCATTTGTAGTTATTAAATACTGAACGATTTATTAAATTTATTTTCTGCAAATCTAAATTTATCTTTTAACCTTTAATCCAACCCTTTTTTTTTCAATTATTTACTATTTATTTTACCTACTTATCCTAAAAGACTTCTTCAATTATTTTATGTTCAGTTCATTGCTCTTACAAAATATTATTGTATATAAATGCATATTTATATCCACTTTAATTTTTCATATTTATCTTTATTATTCAATTTTCAGATACAATAAATATATATAATTTTATAAAACTATAATATTTTATATTATGATCATTATTATTATACTCTCATTTCTCAAAATTTTAATAATATATCATGTTATAATTATTGTGTTAATAGTTTGCTATATAATAACCTATTCTATTATAGCTTCTTCAAATTTTGTTTAAAAATGATTCAATGGAGAACCTCATGCTTCATTTTTTTGGCAGTTCTATAAAATTATAGATCATCACAATAAAAGTATTATAATATAAAATAGAACCAATGAGGAATATAAGAAGTACTACATACATTAACAACACTTTAAAAAATTAAATAAAAGCACTCAATAATACAATATCAACATTTAACTATATCATAACAATAATTACTTGATAAATCATTACAAACTTAAAAGACAGCCTTTTGCATTAAATATACACAACAAATAATACTACAAGAACTAAGTTCCAATAGCAGTGGAGCGTTCAAGCACCCATATACATATTTGTATATATTATAATGCAGTAGTTAAATGCCTTCGTTTTTAATACAAATGATCAACATTATCCTTATCATATGCTATTCTCATTATATATTATTCAGAAAGAAGCATTGAGTAAAACAGTAGCTGTTTTACTATTTAGTAAAATAGTGCTACTTCACTGCTTCAGAAAAAAGTATTGAGTAAGCTTTATGCTATCAAAAAAGTTCATTATTTCAAACTTATCATTTCGTTCGTTAAGCAATATCGAGTATTTCAACGATTTATAAATGAGCTAATAATCATTCGTTCGATCGTTAGAGATTTAACTCGAAATAAATAAATATAAATATATATATATATATATATATATATATATATATATATATATATATATATATATATATATATATATATATATATATATATCATGTTTAAGATTGGCATTCAAATCATCACTACATTTCTCATTATTGTTTTTATTTATTTTGATTTACGGTATTTGAGCCGAGGTAGAATATGAGCAGTAATTTTCAAATGAGTCAAACACAAACAAAGGTTCAACTCGTTTACACCCCTAAGTAAGATATAATTTGATTATATCCTTCCCTATTAAATTAATGGTATATCAAAAACAAGAAACTAATACAGTTTCAATGAAAATTAATTGCAACAGAACGGCAGTATAAGTTTGTCTCAGCATTCATGAAACATAAAACAATGGTATGCTTTCAAGTACAACTCAAAACTCTTAAGTTCGAACCTAAAATATTAGTAGAAGGAAATCTATCTATCAACCTATATTTAAGTTTATAGGCATGTAAAGTATTGTTTTTATTCTAAGAAAACCTGAAGTTATGAGTATCACATCTCTACTTAAGCATAAATTTATGTGACTTGAGCTCGAGTTAAAGTTAAGCATAACCCGGGTTTTAAAATCATGTTCAAGGTTATTTATTATTTTTCTATTGAGTTTGAGGAGTAGCCTATAATCATCAAATTTTAATTGGGCATTAATATATGTTTAAAATTAATGATTTAAATATAATTTAATTATTAGACAATTAAATTTATAGGTTTTAATCAAATTTGTTATTATTCTATTAGTATTTAAGTTATCTTATAAAGTTTAGATATCAATAAGAAAAGATTTTAAGCTACATATTTAATTATTTATTTGGGAGAATAGACAATTAAACAATTATTAGATTTGTATTTTATTGAGTTTTAAATGAGTACTTATTATTAACAAGGAAGATTACGTACAAACCACACAATTCTTATGTATTTACATATCTAACATCTAAAGTTAAATATTTACTTCTCTAACACTTTCCTATGCTTATAAAAGTGCATTTCACTTTTAAAAAGTAAGTGATGATGATATTTTTGATATGATATTGAAGATTAGGGTGTTATATATATA
The DNA here is from genome assembly GCA_021442155.1 of Cymbidium sinense. Classification (NCBI taxonomy): domain Eukaryota; kingdom Viridiplantae; phylum Streptophyta; class Magnoliopsida; order Asparagales; family Orchidaceae; genus Cymbidium; species Cymbidium sinense. The sequence goes on along the minus strand of CM038216.1, from coordinate 11,216,471 downwards.
AAAATTAAAATTTAGATGTTAAATATGTAAATACAAAAGAATTGTGTGGTGTGCATAAAATCACCCTAAAAACAAACAAGCAAACTAGTGTTCAAGTTTCATCATCTATATAAGAGCTTCTAAAATTTTATTCAAATTTATTCAATTATGTAAATGAACGAACATAAGCGAATCTTATACTAACAAATATCGAGTCATTCAACAAGTACGCTTGTTCACCTATAGCCCTAGTTATAGCACAACCCAGTTCCCATGTCATATCATGCCTGAAGTAAACTCAACATCATATAAGTGAAGCTAAAGGGGCCATCCAGCATGTGAAAATTTGCATATAAAACAAAAAAGAAATAAAAATCCACTTCCCTCACTGAAGAATAGTACCAAGCAAATCAACAATATGAGAAAGAAAAGAGTAAATGCTAATAAATAACAAAAGAGAACGGCTCTGTTCACATTAAACTATGGATGTTAGTGACCTAAGAGACTAAGTATCGGTTGGAATGGACTTAACAGTGTTATGTTCCTGAGTTATAAAATATTAAAAAAAAACAAGCACAATAGATTAAATTAAGCTATAACGGCTAAAAAGCAATCAAAATTAAATCACTTTTGTCACAAATAAATAAAAATAGCTTCTCTAGTTGATGTTTTTTACTAAAGAAAAAAAACGTGATTTAGCCACTATAGTTTAACACTAAGAATTATGCAAGTAGGCCCTTTTTTAGCTTTTTTTAATCTGAAACTGAAGCAGTGGGAAGACAGAGATGGCCATAGCAGTTCTGTCCACTTCTTCATTAGTTGGATGATAAAAGCAGCTTCTTTTCTTTTTTCCCCATAATGGAGAAAAAATGTGTACTAGATTTCTTTATCTGCACAAGTTGTTCCTTGCAAAGAAAATTAACTCAAAAAAATTTCTAAAAATCCAAGCAGTCAATGTAGTGCGGTTCATCCATAAAACACCATTGATGATTTTATGGTTTCTTTAATTTTTTTTTTTTTTACTATTAAAAGTTAAGTTCTCGACTAAATTTTCAATTATATTTTCTAAACAATAGTTTTTCTAACATAACATTTAGAAAATTTATGAAAAAATACAATCATCTAAACATTCATGCACATTTCATTTGCTGTTTTTGACTTTCTTCGATGATATAAAGAGTAAAAAAAATATCTCAAATGAAATCTAAATGCCTCGATTAAGAAGCGTGTCTCTCGCTCTCACAATATGATTATAAGTCAATTCTACCAATTTTTTCAAGTCAAGATAGCTAATCTCATAGCGAAACTAAAATTTCAATTGAAAAGGATGAAAGAATTTACTCTAAATTGAGAGGGAGCAAAATTTCTATAATATATATGATTATAAGTGAATTTAATTATAAAATTTTTATATCAAACTCTACTAAGACAAAAGTCGCCCCCAACACCTCCTTATTCCACCACTGCTTTCAAATAGCAGACCACAAGCAATGCAACCACTGATTTCCCCTCCACTTGCCGTTAGCTTTCAGTGCCTAATCAACCTTAAGCCACTGGAAACCCTAATCCCTAATGGCTGCGTTGACTTCCCCTGACGCTGCAACTGCCATTAATCAGAAGCACATGAGAACGTCAGCCACTGTATCACCAGCCCTTACAGAACAAAATTTCTGACGCCGGTTTTCCATTTGCTCTGATGGTGCATGGTTGACCCATGCTTCTACTTCACATTTAAATAATATGAAAAGTGTCAACTAGGTTATAAAAAAGTCAACTATTTTCACAAAAAAGGTTTGAAGTCGGCAAAGCACAAAGACAGCTTGGCCAATTCAAGCACAGAAAAACATTAGGTGATTAGTATTCTATGAATAATGAGAAAATTATATATTAGAGAAAGTGCTGAAACGAAAATAAATGGAGGTCTCTATCCCACCCCCTCCCACCCTTTCCCTCCTCTTTTAATTCATTTATATTCATCTTTTCTTTTTCTATACAATGGTTTAATAAGTGACGTCATCAACATAATCTTCATTAGCATTATCTTTAATTATTTTTTTATTTATCTTTGAATAATTAAAATTGTTCTTCACAAATTATTATAAATGGCTTCTATACATATTATTATTTGTCTTCTTAATATGATTACACTAATTTTATTTGCTAATCTAAAGAGAGCATTTTATCCTTTTGTTATATCTAGCATTAACACTACCATTGCCGGTCCCAAGTCCGGATGTTAAAAGTGGAGGGTTGCGTTAGGTAGTCAAATTAACGTAAAACTTGTAAATAATCATGACATAAATCATTTAAATCATTGTGTTATCTTGCGTCCCTGGCGACCATGTATACAATATAGTAAAAAAATGTCGAAACGTGCAGTGGCGTGTCTGTTAAATAAGCAAGGGTTCCCACATTATGGACGGATGCGGGCAAAGAAGTTAGTCTATGAAATTAGAATTACGTTAAGATCTTGCAATTAGGTACTCTTACAGGTAAATTAATGGAATTAATAGATATTATGGTTCATAGAAAGAAAAATATTTTAAGTGTTCAAGAAACTAAATGGGTTGGGGAGAAAGCCAAGGAGATTGATAGTTTAGATTTTAAACTTTGGTATTCAGGTAAAAATCGAACTAGAAATGGTGTAGGTGTGATTATAGATAAAAATTTGAAGGATAATGTTATAAATATTAATAGATGTGGAGATAGAATTATAACTTTAAAGATTATTGATCGATTATCAATGTTATAAGTGTCATGCTCCAAGTAAGTTTGGAGGTAAGCACGAAAAATTTTGGAATGAATTAGAGATTATAAAAGATACCTCTCTTGAAGAAAAGTATTTATTGGAGATTTAAATGGACATGTTGGTAGAGTAGAAGATTTTAAAAGTATTCATGATTATAGATTTGTAGATAATGAAGAAGGTATGTATATTAAATTTTGCTTTAAATTTATGATTTTGTAGTTCTTAACACTTTATTTAAGAAAAGAGATGAAATATTATTACTTATAAAAATAGATCTAGTAAAACAGATTGATTATTTTTAATAAGAAAAATAGATCGCTTAGATTGTAAAGATTGTAAGGTCATTCCAAGTGAAAATCTAAATTAAATTTAGTTTTTAAGATGAAAGGTTGTAAGAGAAAAATAAACCAAATTATTGTCCAGAATTAGATGAGGATACTTAAAGAACACAAATAAAAATATTTTAAGAAGCAACTGAGATTAGAATTTGGGATGTTCATTACTAACATTATGTAAAAAAAATAATAAGTGAAATTAAGCAGTTCTAAAAATGTGCTTGGAGAATCAAAAGGAAAAGCTTCTTTTAATAAGAATAGTTGGTGGTGGAGTCGAGTGTAGAAAAGATAAAAAATAAGAAGTATTGTTATAAAACTTGGTTTAGATGTAAAACTGAGAATTGGGAAAGATATAAAATCCGATTCTAAGAAAGCGGATATGATGAAAAAATTTACTTTTAGTGATTTATACATAGATTAATCAAAGAAGGTGAAAGATGTATGTATAAGTTAGTCAACCAAAGAGATAGGAGAAGTAAAGACATAGTTCAAGTGAGTGTATTCGGGATGAAAATAATAAAATATTTTTTTAGAAAAGGATATTGAAAATAGGTGGATGAGGTATCTGATAAACTTTTCAATAAAGGATCTGAAAGTGCGATTGATTTTAAGCACCTTAATACCAAAAATAGAGAATTTCATTTTTATCGTATTAGTAAATCAAGTTAGTGAAGCTTTAAAGAAAATGAAATATGGAAAAGCGGTACCGATAATATTCCAATAAGTGTGGAAATATTTAGGAGATCAAGGAATTTCTTACTTACAAATCTTTTAATGTCATTTTAAAGACTAAAAAGATGTCGATGAGTGGAGAAAGAGTTTGTTAGTTCATATTTAAGAATAAAGGTGATGCACAAGAGTCATGCAAATTATAGAGAATTAAGTTAATGTGCCATACATTAAAATTATGGGAGAGGTAATGAGCATAGGTTACGATGTGATATAGAAGTTTCTCACAATCAGTTTCATGCCGTAAATCTACTATGGATGCTATACATTTGTTAAGGGTTTGATGGAGAAGCATAAAGAAAGTAAGGAGGATCTACATATGATATTTATTGATTTAGAAACCTTATGATAAAGTTTCAAGAGATGTTCTTTGGAGAGTTCTAGAACAAAAAGGAGTTAATATTGGTTATATTCAAGTCATTATGGATATGTATACTAGAGCTACTTGTGTCCAAACACAAGGAGGATTGACAAAATATTTTCCTATTTCAGTTGGATTACATCAAGGATCAATTTTAAGCCCTTATCTTTTTACTTTAGTTATGGATGTTCTTACTAGGCATTTACAAGAAGATGTACCTTGGTGTATGCTTTTTGCTGATGACATTCTTCTTATTGATAAGACTAGAGAGAGAGTCCAACAGAAACTTGAATTATGGAGGTCAACTCCAGAGTCTAAAGGTTTTCGTTTAAGTAGATCTAAAACTGAGCAATTGGAGTGTAATTTTAGTTGTAGAAGTTCTAGTGGTAGTGTTGTGGCATTAGGTGAACAAATCATTAATAAGAGTGAGCGTTTCAGATATTTAGGCTTTATTGTTCAAAATGATGGTGAAATAGATGGAGATGTTATTAGTAGAATTCAAGTTGGATGGTTGAAGTGGAGGAATGCATCCTATTATGTGATAGAAAAGTTTCACTTAAACTTACGTAAAAATTTTATAAGATGGTGGTAAGACCGCAATGACTTATGGTGCGAATGTTGGCCAATAAAAGAAGCATAAGACTAAGTTAAGTGTTACGAGATGAGGATGCTTAAAGGATGAGTGGCTTTACTCTTAGCGATAGAATGCAAAATGAGTATATTCGGAAAAAGTTGGAGTAGCTCAGGTGGTAGATAAGATTAGGAGAGTAGCCTTAGATGGTTTGGCCACATAAAGCGTCGTCCGTCAGATGAATTAGGAGAGTAGATGCATTAGATTTGCCTTATGTTAAGAAAGGTAGAGGTAGACCTAAAAAGACTTGGTTAAGATGTGTAAAAAATGATCTTAGTATATTTGATTTAAATGAGAATCTGACAAATAATAGGACACATTGGAGATGAAGGATTCATGTAGCTGACCCCACCTAGTGGGATTAAGGCTTGTTGTTATTGTTGTTATTGTTGTTGTTGTTATATCTACCTTTAATCATCTTATATCTCAATAGATGTCACAACAATTATTTTTTCTTGTATAAGCATCTCTTAATTGCAGTCTTAAGAAGCTTTGAATTTATCTTAAATAGATGTCAATCCAGCATTTAGATTCATACAATAACATCAGTCCAAATATAATTTTAAAAGATTTATTTTTAAATACTGCATTTAGATATTTTATATTTTAGCCACTCATTCCTAAGTCCAAAAATTAAATTCTCATATATATATATATATATATATAATTTATATATAATAGATCTAAGATATTAGGTATGGCACATATAAAATATTTACTTACTCATATGTTTGAAAAGACCTATTCAGGCCAAATCTTTCATTACTACCATATGTATCATAAGTTATAGTATAATAATGAACTGCCGCCCATGACTCCCTGGACGCGGAGGATCACCAGCCACTTATTAAATAGGTAAAAAGCATCCGTTCTTTATATTGTAATGGGACCATTCTTAATGCTCAGATATACAATAGCTATTTTTTAAGGCTAATTTTCTAATTAAATAATAATGTGAGTATGGTGAAAGATAATGAGAGAAAGAATCATAAGGAAAAACAAAAAATAAATAAATAACATAAAATATGATGACATAGGAGGAAGAGTCCTTAGATTTAAATTAAATTGCATAAACTCTAATATGCAACTTCTTGTTTCAAGCCTACTAAATGTTCACGAGTGATAATCAAATCTATTTTTAATAATGGCCCATCTGACAAATAGAATTTTAAACCTCCCATCCACCAAAGCATTGAAGTTTGTAAGACTAGCAACAAAATTATATGACTCGTTTGAATCATGATCAATGACACCTTACAATGGATGAAATAAAGTGAGCAGTAAATATATTAGAAGGATGGAGATTAATTCATGCTTGCAAGTGATCCTTGACATAGACATGATGAATAATCAATCCACACCTTATTTCAAGGGAAATAGAAACATCCAATTCATCAAGAACTTTAAGCATATATAGACTCGAGAAACTAGTTGTCACAACATCCACTCACAAAGATTTGACAAAAATAGATTCCATGGAATATATAATTAAAAAAATATAGACAAAGATGTGAAAAAACAACCCAAATGGTAGTGATAAATCCTCAAAAGAGTTGAAGTGAGAATATCATTTTAGCATTAGCATCAATAGCCACTACATAATAGGATGTTTTAAAAAAATTCTAATGTAATTTGATTCTAAAAATAATATTATAATAATATGAAATATACTCAAAGAGCCCGACAAAGATATCACTAATTGAGTGTAAGTCAAACATAATTTACAAATAATCTATAGATTGGAACAGCCTAATCAAAAATTGGTCACAACAGAGAAAGAGAATGGACTAGTAAGATCGAAAATCTCATCTTCATTGAAAATGTGTGCATGCTTGCCTTATAATAGCATAAGATTATTTATATTGAGATGGAATAGAGTCTTATTAGCAAAAAGAAAGATGGTCATGGAGTTCTTGATGCTAGTTAAATGACTACGGAGGAGTGCAAATAATAGGAAGGGAAAAACAAGATGGTCTGAAAGAAAGAGGAGCTAATGAGAAGACAGAGCTATCCGAATAAGTAGAAATAATAATAGTGTTTAAGAATTAGTGATAGCTAGTACAGTTGAGTGATAAGATTTGTTCAATAGTGTAGACAGGAAGATCAATCGCCTATAAGACCAATTAATTAGAGAATGAAATGTAGATGCTAGTAGCATTGATTTTGATCTAAGAAATGTGAGTAATGCCAAGAGGGGAGAAACAATTGGTAAATGGAAAGATCAAGGATTCCATCACTGATGCAAATGATGAGAACTCAGAAGGCAGGCCTAAGATGCCAACATTAGGAGTCATTGGTGACCAAAAGATAACCCCCAATGGAAAAGGCAGAGATGCCCAAGCCACCTGACATGGAATGAAGCAATTGCATCATGAAAGACAATAGCGAGAGAAAGTAGAAAAGCCCAAGCGAAGTTTCATAGGCTATCACGGGCTATCATGCAATGGGATGCATAGAAGTCACACACAAGCTACGATGGAAAGTGAGCCAAGGATGACAAATAATAGTGAAAACCAAGGAAGGAATTAGCATGTAATGCAAAGAAAGCTGGAGGATAGGAAAGCATAAGGTCTCCCATGAGGAAACCACAAGATTGGGGATTATGAGATCGCCCATAAAAGAAGCACGAGGTACCTTGTGAGGGAAGCATAAGGAACCCTACAAAAAAATGCCATCAAGGTCTAGTATGCAGTCCGAGTATTTAAGGTGCATGATGGATAACATAGGTATTCATCTCATGGATCACCATTAACTAGGGTAGACACATGGCCATCTCAATCTCTTAAAATCTCTACACAACTATGTTAATATAAAAATAAGAGAGATAATATTTAGGTTGATTTTTTAGAGGGTAGATTGAATATTAAATAAACTACAGTTAATTATCATTAATCACAATAGAAAACTTAAAGTATGACAACTTTATAAGCATAATGATGCTTTGTTTTATTAACAATAAATTGAATAGGATAAAATAATTCATTATGATTAGCTCACAATTGATGACAAGTAAATGATTACAAATTATCATAGACCTTAAGCAACTTGATCAATAGAGGTAGTCAATATAACTTGACTTATTGGTCTTTATTAGCAACTATGAATTGTATCATCCAATGATACCTTATAGACTCAAAATAAAACCTTATCAAAAAGAGAAAATTTTAAGCCAAATTTGATTAATAGATAGGTTTATACAATATAGACCACTCATCATAGCTCTCTTACAAATTAGAGAACAATTGAGCATGATCTTTTTATCAAAATTTTGTAGTTCTAGTGCAAGTTTTAGAATAGTGAGAAAAATATTTATAAGATAAAGTCTTATAATTAGTGAAGAAATTTATTGAATGTATGATTTTAATGGACATGATACTAACAAATATCATTCATTATTATTAGAATATAAGGTGATATCTAGGTGTGATAAGTTTAATTATCTTGGATCCATTATATATAATGGAAATCTGTATGATAATATAACTTTCGAATTTAAGCTAGATGGTTAATAGAGAATGCCTCAGAGTTTTATATGATAGGATGATATTATGAATACATAAAGATAAATTTCATAAAATTACAATTAGACTAGCAATATTATATAAAAATGAATGCTTGTTGTAAGAAAATATTGATATATAAGTTATGCGATAAGAATGAAAAATGTTAAAGATGGGTGAATGAAAAGAATAAAAAGTTCAAATTAAAGATTGATTAGATAAAAAAAAGGTCAATGTGACATTCTGAATTGAAAAAAAAGAAAAAAAAAACCCTTATTGGCTCAATGTGGATGATGCGGAAATAAGGACAAACACAATCGAGGTTAAACAATTCCACCATCTTGGATTATCATAAATATTTATCGACTTAATCAATTACGGTAATATACTCAACCTAATTAAATCAATCAACATGAGTCGTACCATTCAAAGAGATCTTATAGGTCTAGGTGAAAACATGTTGAATGAGATAATTTTAATTCGATCTTAACTAATAGAGAATTTTTTGCCATATATGGTGCATCTTATAGCTCATAATATCAAAGGATTAGACATTGGGAAATATTCAAGCTTGATCCTTCATCTAGCTTCACAATTTAGGACTACTTTATAAGAATGATCATGCAAATCAAATAAAAATTACCACATCTTCACTTGTTTGTATTTTTTAGTGTGATCATAAGAATATTCCTAATATGGTATTAATCAATTGTGAACCTCAACCAAATTTAAATTTGTTTTCCTTATCAATTTGGTGTGAAGAGTGGCCACTCTGAGTGCAGGACGTTGATTTTTCTTAATCATTTTTTAGGCTTTCCTTTTTTTAAAAAATATTTTTAGAATGCTTTGATTTAAATAGAGTTTCCTTGATTATGATTTATAGTGTTCATGACCATCATTGAGAGAATAGACTATTTTTTTTTAATGTGAGAGCATTTTAATGATAGGCTCCCCTCAAATATGATTTGCAATAACTAAATCCATCTTTGTTAATAGAATCAAAATAAAAACCTTTACGATCAATACCTATACTTGAATGGTTAATATCTTAGATTACGATATGCAATAATCAATTCCATTATGAAAAATGGGTACCTCGAAAGTGCACATGAAGTTTTATTGTTTAGGATTCTTTCATCTTGTAAAACAGAAGATAATAATGTTGCTGGCATGAAAATCAAGAATAACATTTCCTAGATTGATTGACATGGAATTTCTTTTAATTTTATAGTTTATTTGTAAGTTTTTTCTTCCAACATCAATAATATACTATTATTTCACTACTTGAGATCAATTAGGGAACCTTCTTACATCATCAAATCAATTATGACTGCCAAGGATGATCCAAATTCCTGGTGGAAAAGACGGATACAATTGGGGATGAAAAAAGTTATATTGATAATCCTTGAAGAGTAATGAGTGTGCATTAATTCTAGCATTTATCATCAAAGAAGTAAAATTGAATAAAATAAATAAATATTTATAATAAATTTCTAATTTTAATGTGCAATATGTATTGCTTTGAGGGATCAAGCTTACTTTGTGAAGATTTAAGAAAGGCTCAAAAGCTACTAATGACCATGCCCTATAAATACTATGGCCTAGAGAGTTTTCTTATTAATTAAATTTATAAAAAAAAAACCTTGAAAGTCTTATATGAATGCATTGCTAAATATCTTAGTTGTCAAAACTTATGCAATGTCAACTCCACACCTCAAACACGTAGGATTATATTCTTTAATTTTTCAATATCTTCCACCCATATATCTTAATTTTTTCAATTTTTCATACGAAATTAGCATGTTTTTTGGCAAGATTATAAGACTACCTCAAAATGCAACGAACCTTCAAGAATACTCAAAATACTTCCTTGTTCTTTTGGTATTATTCAAGATATTGTTGAATATCTATTTATCTTTTTAATTTTTTTCTTTTTATGTTTAATATTTTGTTTAAATATATCTTAAAACATTAAGAAGATTCTTTCACTTCTTAGTCCATTCGAGTGTGCACACATGCAATGCAATGCAATGAATAATATGGGATTAGAAAACTACAATGCACGTTTTCAAGGTGACTCAAGTTAGAACTTCCACTAAAAAGCTTGTTGCATATTAATCCATTTGGATTCTAAGGTTCATTTTTTCTCATTGGTGATGGCACTTTCATTAAAAATACATCCAAGGTCTTATATTTTGACACTTTTGCATACTTTCCAATGCATATCTCAATAATATATGGATACGAACTCATCCATACATATATGCATAGAAATTTCAATCACTTGTCAAGCGAGTAAGATCCTATTCAAAATTGACACAATCAAATTTAGTTCTATGTATGTATAATGTATTGGGCTACATGAACTAATAAAGTATGAGTAATGCTATTTTTTATTATAATTTACTAGGCCCTATACCATTTTATATTGATACTAATATATGAGACATACTGTGTACACAGAATATGCTCATCTACTAACCTCTCGTATAATCAACTCCAATTCCCCAAAGCAGTATCTCATTGTCAAATGGTTCATCTATAAGTGTTTATTAGAGCTAATTAGTCAATACTAATTAGATAATGAGAAATTAAGCTAAATACAACCCTAATTCCCCAAGGATAAACCCAAATAGCTGTGTCTAATTGTGATGTGTTAATTATTACAATTAAGCCCTCCGTTATATTGTGTAGACATTTTGAATTCATCAAGACCTTAATCTTTTCAAGTAAGGTTTAATCAAGTTAATTAAGAGCTTGAATTTTAAGTTTGATTGATTAGGAATACTAATAAGCTCAAATTTTATCAAATTAATGAAGACGTTAAGTCTTCCGAACTCATCACAATTGATTAAGCTTCTGGCTTAATTTGGCTGATACCCCAGTCTCTAAGTAAGCTAAATAAGTCATTCGGTGCTAAACTGAACATTAATTGTCTAAATTTCAATGATTAAACCTAGACTTAATCAACTTGAGAATTTTTGCCTCCAAATTGTATATAGTTGATTGAGTTTATGATCTAATTGTCTTGATTAAAATCACAACCCTTAATTAAGATCATTTATAAATAGAATATCAATCTGAGGATCAGGGAACAAATTTCTCTCTTAATGAATGACTTAAGGCGTTCAAATAATTTCTGCAGAATGTTCAAATGCCCAAATGTGGAGTTAAGCAAGCATAATGGGACTTCAATCAATTCAATCCCTAAAAAATCATATTATTTACAATCAAAAACCTTAACTCCTACGTGACAAAATTCTGGTCATTCAAATAAAAACAATATAAATGTCAATAGATTGAAATCACTAATTTCCATTGTATAAATCAAATTCATTCAAAGAAAATTATTACTACAAATGGCAAGGGAACTGGAAGTAGCTTGCGTGTTATGAACTGGAGCCTTGTTTTAAGTAAATTGAGCCATAAAGACAGATGAAGTCTTTTTTTTTTAAATAGGAGAAAGTATAACAAAAAAAGAAAAGACAGGTTAAAAGCTTAGAAAATGCATAAATGAATCTGAGAATCTGCATGGAATAATTAATTCAACTACATTGTTAGCAATGATTTCTGCTCCTGGCTTACATGCAGTATGAATATTGAAAAGGTGAAGAGGACTAAACCTCGAGTGAGAGGATTCAAACACTAACATGATTTGTGTATGTGAAATTGTGAATTTTCAATTAAATTCACTAAAACTTAAAATTAAAAAAAATGGCAGCAATCATAACAATGAACTATCTAATCCCATATAGAGATTAGGGGATTAAGCACTATCATAAGAGAAGTATGTCAACACACTGCAAATATATACCAAAACATCTAGAAATGTATTTAAGATATTAAATCATCAAAAAAAAAAAAAATGTTTCAATAATGCAAAGCGTATGATTGTATGGCCATTAGTAATAACATGAGCACCAATATTTATGCAAACATACTGATAAATATGTTGATACATAAAAAAGCAGGAAATCATGAATTCATATCAAGAGTAAGCCAAAACTGATTGCAAAATCCTTCCAAAGGATAGCATATTACCAAAGCATCTTTTTGAGAGTAATACTAACCCAGTTAATCAGACAAATAAGCCAATGACACCAGTCTGACCATGTTGACTCACAGATGATCTTAAAAGCTCCTAGTGAATCATCAAAAAATAAGTCCTAAAATACGCATCACGGCAAAGTTGTATGCCAACCACCAACGAATTTTCAATTTAAATGAGAATAATATTGACCTACTTCATCAAACAGATAGGCCAGGAACTTGAGTCTGGACATGTTGACTTAATTAATCTTGAAATCCTAATGAATCATCATTAGGATATGTGTATAAACTATGCACCACAGCGAAATTGTATCCCAAAATATGAGCTGCCTCATTTATAATACAAGACTGTAAACCCCGCCTTAACGAGCTGTTTTCATCTAAGTCCCACCTTATGGGTTGTCCTTTGGATTTTTAAGCCCAATAAAATATGAATTTTGAGACATTCGAACCTTCCCTAGGATTTAGGGCCAAATTCATAATAACAATGGTATAAGGTTGCTAAATACCTAAAATCAAGCTAATTTTCATATCAACCAAAAATAAACCAACCAAAACCCTACTTGTGTCATATGCATGCTGCTTTGAATCAAATTAAAGCTCAAAAATAATTAAAGTTTATGTGACATATTTGAGCACCTTACCAATTATGTATAGCACTTTAAACCAGAAGCAACCATACCATGCAACTTGGAATCATTTAGTCAAGCCGATGAGATAAGTTGCTCAAAATTAACCTTGAGAGCATGCTTTCGTCAAAAACTTGCACCCCACTTTATTCAAGACACATTAGAGGCACCTCGTGATTGCTTATCAAACTCGTGGCAATTATAGTTCAAAATATATTGGTAGTCATGGTTGCAAAATCATAGAATCTTAATCAAGTTTATCTCCATTCGTGCAATGATTCTCATGCAATTTAATTCGATACAAAATCCTAAAACTCGAGCCTAAATGCTATCTTAATTGAGAGTACTCTATGATCAAGAGAGGCAATTAATTATAAGAGCTTATGTCCATAGAAAGTTTTAACCTCAAGCCTAAATAAATATTGATATAATATTAATAGGAAATCCGGTTAAAATCACCAATCTATCTCAATAAACAAAAATTATGAGTTATCTCATACAATGAGGAAGCTTGAGAGATGTATTTTCTAAGTGATCATATTTCTAGTAATTTCACTGGAAAAATTTTCTCTCACTAAATAGGTTGCTCAAAAATATAATTATTGATTGCTCGTAAAATGCAACTCCTTCCCTGAGAACTTAGGAGCAATTTCTCTTACAAGACGCTACTCACCATAAGGCACCCAATAAGCTCCTCAAAGCTTATGGTTTTTTGTCCTGAGGCTTTTTCGTTAAGTCGCATGAGACGAACACCTCAAGTTAACATTTACTCCAATAAAATAGTTATAAATTATATAAACGAGAGTTTAAATTTTAGGTTTAGAACTTAAACAGAATTGAAGATACCTTTTTTCCTTTTATCTTAATTAGTTTGTTTTAGTTTTCTTTCAAATACATTTTTATTTTATTTTAATTGCATTTTTTCATTTTAACAGATTTCATCTTGTTAATTTGATTTTTTTAGTTATAATATTTTGCCATTTTTATTATAATTTTAATTGAATTTTAATTTCATTTATTTAAATTGATTTGTTTTTTGTTTTACTTTGGGGTTTATCTTTTTTTTTAACTATTTGTTTCTAATTTATAGCATGTTGATAAATTATCTATAATTTTATAAGTTTTTCATTTTAGTTTGAGGTCTTGATCTAACTTATGGCTTCCATCTCACCTCGATAAGGCAAAATGCTTAAATTTTAGAATTTAACATTTTTAAATATTGATTTTATTTAAAGTAGATTATATTAATAAATTAAAAAAAAGTAGATTATGTCTGTTTTAACAAAATCTTCACTAATGTTAGGTCATGGTAAATATAAATTTGGGATCGAGGCTTTCTATAAAGATAAAGTCCAATATTTAATTACCCCTCCTACTCTCAAGAGAGTAAGGTTGCAAATGAGCCAAGCAGTGCTGAGACAGAGATTGTTTGAGCTCAAGCTCGCTTACCCAAAGCCTGTTTGAGCTCAACTCAAGCTTGATTCAAGCATTTATGATACTGTTCAAGTTTGGTTCATTTAAATCCAAGCTTGTTTGTGCTTAATTTGAGCTCTGTTAGAGCTTGGCTTGTTTTGTGATTAACGAGTTTTAAACAAGCAACTCACTTATTGAGTTTTAAATAGGGGTGTAAGTGAGTCAAGTTGACTTGCAAGTCAACTCGGACTTGGTTCAATAAATGGCTCGTAAACCAAGCTTAATGAACTAACAAATAAAACTTGAGCTAATCCTAGCTCGACTCATTAACTCGCAAACCACCTCATATAAAAAATATTTATATAAAATATACTTAAAAATATTAGAATTCAATAATTTAAGTATATAGTTGTTGAAAATAATTAAAAATTATAACTCATTTTCTCATATCAAATACAATTTTATTATTTATTTGTCTAATATCTCATTATTTGCATCATTTTATTATAACAATTTCTTGAAATAAAATTATTCTATCTCTTCATTACTAATTGAGGCGACTCATGAGCCAACTCGTACTCATAAAATAAAACTCAATTGAGCTCAAACTCAATTAAGTAATCAAGTTTTAGCTCAAGTCAGGGGTGACTCAAGCTCAACTTGACTTATGCCCCTAACTTTAAATGAGTAACTCATTTAAAAAGATAAACAATTTAAAATATTAAATTTTATTTGACAATGATATTTTTTAAATATGATTATCACAAGCTAAGATTCTGTAAAATGGTAGTTATCAGCTAACATAACAAGCTTTCGTACTAAAAAATTGTACTTTACAATATATAAATACTAATGATTCAAATCTCCAACTAAGTGGGACTAAAGAGAAAAGGCAAGTGATCGAAACGTGAAAAAAATTTTGGTTGACGAGAAAACCAATAAAAGCAAAATTGAGTTCAATTTTAATTAATTTAAATTAAATTTAATCAATTAATAATATTTTTCTATCTATTTAATAATTTATTTTCTATTTTTAAATGGTTAATATTAATAATCATGATTCAAACCTCTTACAAGAGAGCACTCTTAAGAAGGTTGCTCAAGATCAAATTTAGGCTTAATTTTGATCTTTAGATGTAAATGTAACTTAGTGAAGAATACTGAGGTATAAAGATAAACTGAATCAAGATCTTAAAATTTCATCATTCAAAATATACTAGTAAGCCTAGTATGTCACAATAATTATCTATATTAGCAACCATAAGTTCCCTCTTTTCATGTATCTTGAGCAAACGAAGTAAAGAATATGGATGTGTCAAAGATGTGTTTTCAATATTAATATCAACTCTTTTATTGCCAGAGGTATGATTGTACCAATTCATTGGATAATCCAAAGGCACAAAACATGATTATTTGCAATTCAAATTCATTAAGCATGATTGATAAGAGTTTAGAGGCATGTCATAACTATTAGAGTTTCTACTCACCATACAAAATGAGTCTAATATATAGTGTTATTGAAGTAGGTAATTTTAATTTGTCGATTTGGTTTTGATTGGTGGACTTCTAAATATGAGAGCCGGGCTTAAATTTAGGATGAGTTTAGAGCTTACATCTATTAGAAGGTCCAATGTTTGATTTAATAAATTTATTAATTTTATGAGTTTGACTAATGTTGATAAAATTAAACTCCACATAATTCAAAGTCAATCAATATTGTAGTAAGCCAACACAATTAATCAACCACTAAAAGTAGTAATGTTTGTCAATTAATCATAGTACAAGTTTTTTAACGATTGTTCAAAGAGATGAGAAATGATCTTGACATATTTAAATCACTATATTTTCAACATCACGTTCATGCAAAATATTTGAAGTTTGCCGACCACTTTCTTGTACAATGAGTTCCTAATATATAAATAATGTCAAATGCATACATATTAATGGCGTAAAATGGCACGTGGCGAGTCAAAATGGCACTCGCTATTTGCATCATGCATGGGCAATGGCAATCATGTCACACGCCAAGTTGAACATACATACATACAAGTACACATGCACACAGACATACACACATACATACACATATACACACATGCGCACAAAAACACCTAAATACATATATACATACATATAATAGTCTTTCATATTTATCTATATTTTTACTTATAATTTTTAAATATTAGCCCCATATTTAAAATGGCATGCACTGTCTCATGCACCATAGCTCCATGAGAAGTTTTGCGCTATGGTGTACCATTTGTCGTTGACAAATATGATCAAATGTGAAAATGTGATAATACGCTCTTCATAAATTTAAGATGCATTGACTCAAATCATGCAAAGAGAATTTACAAAAGCAATGCAACAAAATTAACCTTCAATCTTGGAGCAGATTCATATTAACTAGTTTTACAAAAGTAACATTGTTTAAGGCACTAGCTCCACCTTCCTCTCAAGCAAGCTTACCAGTGGAGCAATTGGGAAGTATTAATTTGGTTTGGAAAAGCGATATGATTAGCATAAAATGGCCATCTTATTAAGCTGGTTGACAATTGCTCCATGTTGAATCCAGGAACTCAAAATTTTTACCTGAAAAAGGAGGGAAATAATTTTCTAGTTTTCCTTTTAAGAGGAATGTATAGAAAATTCAATACCTCGGTAATAATTGCAAAAAATCATGGCTTCTAAAACTATAAAAGTTTTAGCTTGCTGTTGTAGTTGAAATGCAAGAGAAATTTGCTCTTATAAATCTTTTTAATGGTATATTTTTCTCTTAAATTTATTGTTTTCTTTTCCAGACAATGATGTCTTCGCAAGAAGCAGTTTATCTCCAGATCTGAGATCTGTCCACCTGCTGCAACTTTAAGAGCTTTGCTCCAGACGTAAAAAGTATGGTTGTTCTTCAAAAATAACATCTTGCAGGAAATGTATGTTCTCTACCAGCTCAGAATACCTTTACAGAAATATTATCAAATAAATTGCTTAATATAGATAGCGTATATGCAAAAAAGAAAATCTGCTACAAAAACTATGGACAACTTCAAATAAAAATATCACATTTTTTTTCATACAAGAATGGTATATGAAAAGCATGAAGTAAATAACACAATGAAAAATAAAAAACTTCTACATCTGAATGAATAAACAACAAACATGGTTCAAATAGTTTCAAAGAACAAGCTAAAAAGTTGTAGAGCACCCAATCGAATTTCATCAAATGTTACCATATCCAACAGTTCATCTACGGATATGGTCAACGTTTTCAAACATTAAATTGATATCAGGAAGGATTAAAAAAGTAATTAAGAGAGGTTGTGTCAATTAGTGCAACCCGCACAGCATCAAACTATAGTTTTTTATGGTATTAAGTAGCTGTGCCAGTTAAAAGCCAATCTTTCGCACTCCATAAGATAACAAGCAAAAAGGCGTAGTAATACCTTCAGACTTTTTTAAGTTGGATTCTCTTATAAGCAGCTTACAAAAGAGAGAGGCCTAAGAATAAGAAACTCAAGCAAAGAAATAAAGGATTTTAGCAAAGGAAGGGCAATAAATATTAAGGCTTGTACAGAGGGGAAAAATCCAAGGTGGGGACACGTACCCCCATTGACTTTGGCTCAATTGACTAAGTTGTCTTAGTGAGTGAGTCAATCCACCCTTCAACATTTTTTACTTTATGACTTGGGATGAAAATTTTTGAAAAAATAGAAATATGATGAAGAGCCAAATTGTAAAAGGGGAAATTTCAAACGCAAAGGCATTACAATCTTAAAAAATACCACTAGAAGCATTTCCAAGTCATCATCCATGTTTCTCAGACTTACCAACAGTGCAATCTAAAATGATTTAAGCTAAGAAAGCTGGAACTAATCATAGAGCCCCACAAAAAATGCTCCTCAAGTTTCCCCTGCTTGCAGAAGTTACAACTATTTCCAACTATTCAGATACATCTCTCATGATGGGACTAAAAATAAAAATAAATAAAACATAATCAATCAAAGAACTTACCTTGTACTGAATCACAATAACAATAGATTAACATCACCATAATTGGCCGCAGTGGTCACCCACAGCATTACAATATTTGATGTCAGTATTATATAAAGCTTCAATGTTTGCATGTCTGTGTAAATCGGGCATCCTCAGTACATCACAATGCAATAAGTATTGTATATCAACCATAAATACATAGTCCATGTAAATAGGGCATCCTCAGTACATGAATCTCTTGCTAATGCAAGGTCAAGAAAGAAAATGATGTATGCGGCCCTATCAGAGACATTTGCTTCAAAATATACTAAAGGAAACTCAACCACAGTTCCAACCGTGCCCTCCAAAATACAAACAAATATGCATAAATGTGTGTATATTCTTTAATCACTACCAAAATTTATCAGTTTCATCTATCCTGATCAAAACAAAGGCATATACATATTATGAGTGGTTACAGAATCTCAAGAAACTATAAAGAATCATGAAATTTGGAGTCATAAAAAAGGCAAGGGCACACAACGTGTTTTCTAGCTTGTGCATCTTTGACAGTATCTCACATTAGGTTTATTTGAAATAAAAAAGTTATGTGATAAATAAAATCTATTATATCAAAATAAAGAAAATTCTAATTTTAATTTTAATTTTAATTTTTTATATTGAAGTTTGTTACATAGATAGTTATCCTGGCTGATTAAAAATTGTATTTATAACTGTTGTTGTTTCACCAGTATATAAGTCTCTAATAATTAATAAGCTAATTTAAATTTAAATTTTTCTTATTGAATTTGTTACATAGAAGGTTATCTTGGCTGATTAAGCACATTTACAAACCGTCTCAAAATGAAGCTTGGTGTGGGAAATTCAAATAACTAAACATTAGAAAATAAAATTTCGCTTCTCAAATCAATAGATTTAGCCTAAGCATTTATTGGGAATCCAAATAAGCCTCTCTCACAAAGATTTGATATACTTTTCTCATTGCGTTTGCATAACTTCTCTCTTTGTATCATCAAAACATCACTTTTTGTCAAAGTTGATTCATTTTTTTACTAAGGATTATTAGAAATATTCAAATTCATGTGTCTTAGATCCACATCTATGAATTGAAAGATTTGAATGATCAGTTTCTCAAGTCTTTTAGCATTCACTCGATCATTCTTCCTTACTATTCTCCCTTCTTGCAAGACCTTTCTTGATATGTTTTGATGATATAATATATCTTAGTTTTGAGGTAGGAGTTAGAAGCTGTAATTTAATAGGAGTAGATGCCATCATAGCCGCTACAACAATGTATTCCACTACCCCTCTTAGAAAACAATCCTGATTTATGTATATTTCTTGCATGTGCCAATTCAACTAATTTGAAATAAACTAGCGAATAACTCTATTTGAGTTGTAATTCTTCCTAGAAGGACTGTTAGCTAACCCACCAAATCGCCTTAAAACTATAATGTCCAGTCAAATGCAAATGCAAGATAAGTAAGGTTGTAATTAGTTAGGAAAGATATGTGGGTATGCAATGTTCCTAAGTTAAATGTATTAAGTTTTATTTTTATTTTGTTAATTAATTAGACATAACCCTAATATAACACAATGCCATGTCCTAATTAGGCCCTACATAATACATCCATATCTACTTTAAGCGACTGTCACCATTAAAAATTAGGTGGCCCTATTCGTGCAATGGAGATAAGAGTGTGCCTACAAGGTTGAGGAAACAATATGAATATAATATAATGGCATAGCCTAGGGGCTCCTACTTAATTTTATTCCCATATCAATTATTTAATCTTGATTTCAATAGAAAATTTCATTTCTAAAATCTATCACGACTCATTCAGGCACTTAATCACTATTACAAGTTATAAAGGCAATAATAAAGCAGAATATAACAATTCATTTTATTCAATGTGCAGGGAAAAGTAAACACATCAAACAAATATTTCAAACAATTTTTAAAGAATAAAAAAAAGGCTGGAATGGGTAATATCCACCAAATACAATCTTAGAAAAAGAAAAAAAAGAGTGACAGTTGAGCTTTGCTTTGTACAGCCCAGTCTAGACCTACAACTAACAAAGTAAGGGGTTGATTGGGATCACTTTTGTTTTTGTTATTGTTTCTTCTTTTTATTTTACTTTGTTTCAAAGCAAAATATGTTTATATTTGGTGGTAATGATTATTTTTAAAAACACTCAAAACACCTAAAAGTTATTTTGAGTGTTTTTAAAAATAATATTATTTATTTTAGAAAATAAAAAATAAAAACACTTAAAAAACACATTAAACCAACATATTTTTAAAAATAGCATAAAAACCAAAACATAAAACACAACAAAATTAACCCCAAACAGCCCCTAAGTCTATAGGTCTTCTTGCTTCATCTTTTAGGTCTTCTGACTCTAAAGGCTGCAAGTCTTCTCCTCTACGAAACTCATCCTAATTCTTTATCTTTAGTCTACTAAAATCCCACAAGCCTACATAAGACTTCTTAGGACTCTAAATATTACATTTAGAAAAACAAAAATTACAACCCCCACCGTACAAAATAGAGGTTAGTAACTAGTTATATTCAAAACAAACATTCAATCATTTAATCTTTCCATCACAAAATGCTTAGCACTTTTGAGTGCCAAGTCATCTATCCTATTGATCATGCTTAAAGGGATTTATGCATTTTAGCATTTTTTTAACAGCACCAACAACTAAATTTCATTAGTTTTAAGCGCTTAACATTCACAATAATAAAATAGTAGTGCCCCCTTTAAGCATGACCACCTATACAAAATAGTACTAGTATAGTCCTAATAATATCTACAATCATTACAAAACTATCCTAACACAAACATCCCAAAACTATCCTAAGATAAACATCACATCACATAACATGTCACAACACATCCATCAAGAAAGACAAGTCATCCTTAACCTAAGGTCTAAGGATTGTGTCATATTAAGCAAATCTATAATATGCTAAGCTATATGAGTGTCTGCTTATTAGGTTTCACCTTGTGTTTTAGTTTTCAAAATTTTAGCTGAAAGTTCAATTTAACTAGGAGTGATTTTAAATTTAAGTGATTAGTCATATGAAAATTTATGTGAATTTGATTTAATTTAAGTTTAAGAATTTAAAATTTTCAAAAATACATGAAGGCAAATAAAATTTACTGGGTGGGTGTTATGAAACGTGTCTTTTATAAGAGGATTAAGAATGTATTTCTTAACTCTTACAAACTATCCTAAGTAAGGTATAGCTTTTATAATTATTTAATTGATTTTTTATGATTTTATACTATTTCTAAAAGAAAATTAAGCAAAATTATTCAAAATATTTTCTAAATTTTATGAAAAAATTTTATATGATTAGAGAATATCAAAGTGTATTTATATTGAATTTTCATGAAATTGTTTTGAATTAATTTGTAATTTTTTATAAAATTTCATTTAATTTTATATTGAAAATTAATATATATATATATATATATATATATATATATATATATATATATATATATATATATATATATATATATATTAAAATAATTTTAAAAATTAAAAGAAAATTTCTACTAACTTGAGAAAGCGAAGGAAACCTCTCATAAAATTTTTGAGAATTATTTAAATATTATTTAATATTTTTATCTTTTAAGTTTTAATCATTATTTATTAAGATATTTTCAGATTAATTTTAATGTTATATTAAACTAATTCCAAATGTTAAGAAAATTTTCATGAAGGTTACTATTAACCTTTGGGATCATCTATAATTAATTTGATTTACTTTGGATTTTGCTTGATTTATTTAATTAATTCAAATATTAATTATTAATTTCAATTTAAATTTTAATTTATTTTATTTCATATTTTACTTAATTTTTAGGGAAATTTACTTCATATTTTTATGGTTTAATTTAAATTATTTATAGTTTTTTAAAGTCTTCGATATTTAACTAAATTATTTTCATTATTACTCATTTGATCAAATTCTTTATTTATTATTTAACCATTTTTATTGAAAAGAAAAGTTTAATTAATTTTCTCAAGATATTCTCTGTTATTGGATGTATGGAGATCTTTTTATTATTTTTTCATAATTTTTATAATTTTTTATTTTTTTCACTTTGTAATTTAGTTTCTATTGATAGTTTTGTTTAAATTTTGTGATAAAATTTATAAAGATAAGAAATACCTTAAGAAACTAACCCATGCAAAATTCATGTAATTTTAATTTATATATCTAACTTAATTTCATTAATTAGAATTTTAGAATAACTTTAATTAATCTCAAATCATTTAGTAGAATTTAGGGATTTTAATTTTAGTATATTCTTCTCTAAAAACTGAATCCAAAGAGGATTCATTTGTATTTTTCAGTGCTCTTTGATTATTACTTTTTTAATTATGTTTGCACAATACTATGATATTATCCTAATAATCCTTTTTTTAACTTTTTGACATGGCGCACATTCACTAGACCAACAAGGTGGGGTTCATAACACATGGAATCCTATGTGGAAAGCACACTGGGTGTGGATTCTAATTTGCGGGTTTAGGGCTATCAGGTTCTGATCCAATAAATCAGACGATTCACAAAACGTCACCTCCAACTTTGAACTATAATCATCCATAAAAACAACTTAAATCCAAACTAATGGAGCACCCTCATTGACATCTAATTAAAAAAAAAAATCAAAATGAAAAATGCAATGTTTCTTATGGTTAGATCCTAACCCTACTTACATTCGTTTTACAAACTTTAAGATCCTTGAGGTTTAACTAAAGTTTTAGGAAACTTACCTAGCTGGAGTTGATGGTTAGTAACCCTCTTGATGTAAAATGCATTATTGAAGTAAGTCAAAGCTCCAATGCACGTTGCCTCACTCACCTTCTCATCAAACGCTCCAAACACAAATCCACCACCTCAAGTCATCGGAGTTCAGTCGTTCCCCAGCTTGGAGAACGCTAAATGGGGAGAAGATTCGCTTTTGCTTAAGAAGATCTGGTAAAGCTTTTGGGTGGAAGAATTCTCTGAAATTCGAGATCAAGATTGCTTTGTGCAAATTCTTAGGGTATTCCAATATACCAAACTCGGCTGAGCTATTATATCCTTATCCTACCCTCGGTTGTTACAAAATACACGATTAAGATCATTTTGGGACTGTCCTTAAATGTCTACAATGACTGAAATGATAGATAAGTATGTGAGAAGGTGGTAAGGGCCACCGGAGTTTGCAATACCCAAATAACGTCCCAGCCATTTTATACTTATTTCAATTTGGGTAAGCTTCAGGTAGTTAGAAAATTTACTATAAATTTTAATTCAAAGAAATGTTGGCTGTATTAGCCAATTAAAATTTAGTTTCACGAGTTTATTCTTTTTTATTGCATTTCAACCAACCTATTAAGTTGAATTTTGTTTAATTGAATTGAAGAAACTTAAGATGATTTCTCAAAGAGTATGAATAAAGCTAAGTTGTAAATGGAGTTTTGATTTAGTTATGAGCCTCGTGTTTTGAATTGGTTGTTAAGAGGTTAAATAATTTTAATCAAATCTTTAACTTAAATGAAGGATTTAAGTTTTTTTTTTTTAAATAATTTATTCAAGCTTAACGAATATTGAGGTTTGTCTAGTTTGTTTCAATTAATTTTAGACTTAATATGTTGTAATGAATTAACGAGATTTTTAAGTTCAAATTAAGAGCGATTAATTTCAAATTTGACTTGAAAGATCAACTTAAGTTTCTATTAAATCTTTAATAAACTTATCCTCCAAATTAATTCATTATGTGAAGTACTTCCATTTTGAATCAAGTTGAGTTTCGATTTGAACTTGGATAGTTCATTAGATTTATTAAAGATCATTCAACATAGTTTGAGTTTTCAATTATTTTTGGGTTTTAAAAGAATTTAACCCAATATGACCCTAAGAGATTGTAATTGAGTTAATGAATCATTTGGGTTAAATTTCAGCTTGAAGATATTAATTATATTCTTGAAGAATATTTAAACTAAATTAATTGATTTTGATTTAGGTTAAATTAACCTCATTCTAAAAAAGAAGTCAACAAGTAAGAAACATTATACAAACAACAAAAATAACAAAAGATATCAAAGTAAGAACTAATGACACAACAATTCAAAATAAGTTAAATATAACAATTTTTCTCTCCCAATTCAATTATTCAATATCACAAGTAATGGTGGCGGTGATGGCCAACACTGCCGCAAAGAGCATAAAGGACATGAGAGAAAAGGTTCATGGGTAATGGTCTATCCCTAGATCAATTGTGTATATGTTAGGACATGTGTATTTTATTTGAATAATTAAAACTTATATTTATTTAAAAAAAAACTTGATCTAGAAGCACATGTCTCACAAAAATTGAAGCAGGTCTTGCACCATGTGAGGCATAAGCCAAACATAACACTAATGTGTTGTAAGCCTCATTGTGATTTTTTTAAAAAAGCACTAAGAAGAGTTTTTTATTGCACAATTTTAAACAAGGGTCCAAAATATGATTAAAAACATCATTTCTCTAATTTTAAGACTCTTTGAAATGGGAAAAGAATAAAAAAAGTGCAAACTATTTCTTAGGCCAATACTACTTTACCTTAGGATAAAAATGGCATAGATCTTTCATGTATATCAACCTTAAATACTATTTGTAAAATAAAAGTTACTTGAGAAATTTTTAGCAGCCCCAACCTTCTTTTTTTTCATGCAATGCTGCATATGAGTCAATT
The DNA here is from genome assembly GCA_021442155.1 of Cymbidium sinense. Classification (NCBI taxonomy): domain Eukaryota; kingdom Viridiplantae; phylum Streptophyta; class Magnoliopsida; order Asparagales; family Orchidaceae; genus Cymbidium; species Cymbidium sinense. Next base: position 11,191,360 of record CM038216.1, on the reverse strand, counting down.
TTGAATCATTTCACAGGTAAGAAGTCCTCCTTTTTGGAAAGAAGTGCAGCTTATACATTTTATGTTAAGATGGCTCCATATCCCTTTCTAAGGCCCATGGTTAAATGGTTACTCCTGGGGTGCATTGCATTAGACGGATCGGTTTTTTTTAATTTGCTAATCCGTTGGTTTGAAATTCATAATCCAAAAAATCCAATTGTATAAAATTTAATATAATCGAACCAATCCAATCCAAAAAAAAGTTCGATTTTCGGTTGGTTTTTAAAACCGAAAATAATTAAAACCTAAATTTTGGTGATTAAAGTAAATTATGATGGAACCGCAAGTTTTAATCAAGATATGCTTTCATTTCAAACAGACTTCGAGTCATTTGAATTTTCATAGTCGAAGAACATCCTATCATTAAACTATTAATTAGTCTTTATGTAACTAAAAGCTTTAGTTTTCGATAATTAAATGTATGAAGGAAGAGCATGTATCCACACCAAGGTAAAAAATACACGATCAAAGAATCTTTGGAGAGATAAACAAGGGAAAAAGAGAAATAAGAAGAAGACTACCAAGGAGAAAGAAGATAGTGAAATGCATGAAAAATGTCACCCTTCATTTTATACTGCAGACGAACCACATTTAACTTCAGACAAGCGGACAAATATAAAGGAACTCCATGAAAGTAGCGACCTTCCATGGTTTAGACCATGCATGGTTATTGACAACACCTAATTCATATGACAGTAATGAACCTCCAACGACCATTGCCGACGTTTACTATGAAAAAATGATGCTCGACACCAAGAAATCATAAAGTTCTTTATTCCGTTTTGAGCAACACGATAAATTATTACTCCTCAAACCGGAAGAAAAAATTTAGGAAAAAAGCCTCAGAAATTATTTAGGCCGAAGGCCAAGACACGACCGCCAGAAAATAGATAGACCTCTTTTAATCGAAACGAGTATCCGCTCTTTCCTCAAACCAATGAAAGCAAAATTGATTAACCGACACATTTGCGTGATATCCCAACCCAATGCTAAGTTCAAGCTTTCAAGAACATAATGAACGAAAAGATATACCGGTATGGATAAAATCAAACTTCTTCCATCAAAAGTAATACCCAACCAAGCAAGGAAAGCTACAAGCGACATCATCCCTTCAAAATAAATAAATAAATCTATCTCTCCTACGTTGACACAATTTGTCCTAGTCCTGACCACAAGCCCGCACATGAGAAGCAAAACAACGGAAGCTTACCCTCCAACCGAGAAATGGGCTGGAAAGATAGTCGGCGGCGAATCAATCAGCGCCTCACCGTCCTTCGTTGGGTCGAGTGGAATAAGGGGAGAAACGAGTGGAAGACACTCACGCCCAAATAAGAAATACCACGAGAACTCTCGCCATTTGCCGATTGAATGGGATTGCCCTTTTGCCTCCCTACTTGTCACTTTTTTTTGCACGGGACACGAAAGCGAGCACAACGCGAAGGGCCTTCCTCCAGTCTCCCTCCGACTATCCAGTTCCGTCGTTAAATCGATTTTTTTAATATTACAAATTTTAAATCCAATCCATAATCCAAAAACTGAAATTAGCTAAAATTAAATCCAAAATCCAAAATAAAATTTAAAAACCGATCCAATTTAAAAAATTCGGTTCGGTTTTAAATGGATTTTCGGTTTAAACCGAATTATGCACACCCCTAGTTACTCCCCAAAAGAAGTTATAGATGACCACATTCACAACCTATTTAAGCGTCCTATTGATGCCAAGTTTGCTTCTATTGTATCTAATGAGTATTGGTCCCTTCCTGACATCCTTGGCATTATGATAATAGTTAATTGAAAACCTGACAAATACAGTTATATGGAATGGTAAAGGCATTTCTTCTTATTTGAAGCAAAAAAGCACTTTACGTTGACAAACCTAATGTTTGGTACCTAATGTTTGGTGACATACAAATATATGATACAGAGGCTATTCTCCTAAATATTTCCCAGAAATAGATAGCATACCTTGGTGGCCTCCAAACAATTATTCTAATAATTGTTTAGTTTAGTAGTTTGATTTATAAGATTCACTCACATCTTTTCTTTGAATGCTCCATCAAGTTGATTTGACAGAAGTTGTTTACTGCTTGAGATGTATTTACTTCAAATACCATAAGCTAGTTTAAATGACGGGCAATGTATGATTAGAAGTTATATTTCTAAATTGTTAATGCTATGGTTTATAATCTTTGGATATAAAGCAATGAAAAAGTACACACTTCTAACTTCACTTGCCAATTTGCTCTTTCTGTTAAAATCAAATTTCAAGTGACCCGCAAGATTAATAACTGGAAATAAAATACAGATTGCCCTAAATATGTTTATGAATTACTCTCATCCTTGAACTTGGTGGAAGGGTGTGATGCATTCATAATTGAAATGGTTCTTTATGCTTTTAACTCTTAATTTTTATCGATATACTTCTAGTCCTTCTGTCTTCCTATGCCTACTCCTTCTCATTAAGGTTTCATGCTTGATGATTTGTTCATGAATTTCCTTAGAATGGAGCTTCTCCTTATTGGCTTGGCCTACCTAGGTTGATTTTTTTAATATTTTGGCTCTTTGATCAGATCTAGGGATCTTCGTACAATGTCAGTTTTGCCTGAACTATGATCAATTTCAACTTGATTGTTATTATCTCTTCATAGCTCTGCCTGTGCAATGGACAATGATGTAATTCTGCACAACCCAATTGCTATGTTTTCCTCTCCTGCTTGGTTGGCATGCACTGTACTACGTCACTAGTCAGTGCTTCTAGTTGTAAATGGAACCTCTATTCTAGATATAGATACCACTCTACTAAGTCTATATTATCCAACCTTATGTTATTATAGAGTTTTTTAGCATATGTGTTTATTTGTCATCAAAGTTCCCTTTGCTTTTACTCTTTTTTGTTCAGTAATTGATAATTTCCAACATATTTAGTTTTTCTTGGTCCATTAGGATGGGTTAATTACATTTATATTTACCTTTGTGGATTGTTGAGGGCATTGCTTGTTGCAGCATCTGTTTTATCTCATTTTTTTATCAACTAGATTGTATTTTGCTGGCTTTCCAATCACTTCATGTCTCGGATGTTCTTTAAGTTCCTATGAGGAGATTTTTCATCACCATTCTTGTTTTTTAATCCAATTAATTTCAATTTTATGATTTTGGGTAGACTTGGGGTAATGATTATGAATGCTAGACCCAAATATATTTTTTTTTCTTTCTAATCTATTCACTTTAGATGTTATACTTAACGTCAAACCATGAACAGAAAGAACAATTATAGTTTCAAATACTACCTTTTCGAGCCCTTACTACCAGTAAGGATTATTTGATTGCACATATTACATGTTCTGACTTGTCAAATTAGAGTTTTTACAGTTTTTTTAGCTACATGCTTAACATTGTTCTTAACTTAATTGCTTATTTCTTATCACAATGTACTCATATTTTTATTTTGATGTGATTGAGATACGACTCTCAACATTCAATTAGAAAAAAAATTACCAAGTCATCACTATTAGACATGTTTATAACAATAATTGCATAATATAAGCCACAACCACTTGACTGAAGAAAAACTGATAACACTGGAAACTATCAGTTGAAGTGCTAAACTAAACCGCTAATACAGAAAAATAGAATATATATGGTACCTGTCAAGTCAAGCAGTATTTTCCCAGGCAGTGACTCATGGAAGTTCATCAAGCACATAGAACATCATCAGACAAGCCAATACCAAGATCTTAAATTTAGGCTGAAATCCTGTTCTTTGGGAACACTCTGCAATTTGTTACTGTAGAATTTCTCTTTCTAATCTTATGCATCTCATTTCTTCTAGTTTTACTAGTAAGAAGCTCCCTTTCTATAGAACTTGCTCTGAGTGGAGATGGCCTTCTTGGTTGAATTTCTTGAGTAGGAAGAGAAAGATTAGCATCTCTAACTCCATCATTATCATCATCACTCTCTTCATCCCCAGATTCAAAATCAGAGGACTCTGAGAACTCATAATCTTCATCCCCATCCTCTTCACCCTCTTCCTCTAAACCTCCAGCTTTAGCTTCGTAATCTTCATCATCCTCCACTGAAAGTGCAACCCTCCTGGAACCTGATCCTTTTTCTTTTCACGGCAGTATTCCTACTTTTATGCATAAGGTGAATGTAGCGATACCTAATCCCCATCATCGGATGCTTCTCTATCAAAAGATCCCTCCTATATGCTTCCCTCAGGACAATCGTCTGTGTCCTGAGCTTGTTTGATAAATAAAATATTCCTGGGTGATGTGCAATCATTTTCCTAAACCCCAACGGCAGCCCAAGATGCTGCCCAAGTAAAACCAAGTTCTCCATCTCAGTTTTCTTCCCAATCAACAAGTTCAAAACCTCGTGAAGAACCCCAACAATCCACTTCTCCGCAATGTCACTCTTTGGAGGAAGGTTTGACCCAGATTCATAAGGAGAAACATATGGCAATTTCTGCCACTCATCAAGCCACTTCCTTACCTTCTTGTCAAGCTCAAATCCCCTAGAAAAATGTAAAGGGAAGGCCAAGGAGGCACCTTTGTTGTACCCACCAGTCCGCATAGCATAATCCTCCATAGCAGAAACGGCAAGGTCTTTTCGATAACATACGAGCTCGATGTCCAAGTTATCTCTGCCGGACGAAGGCGATATTTGGAAGTAATCAGGGAAGTCGGGTAAGAGAGAGCGGACAAAGTCGCAGGGGAGGCCGAGGTCCCACCGGAGACGGTCGATTAGAGGAAGAGGAAGTCGGCGATAGGGGGCGAGCATCAGGAGGCGGAGGAGGCGATCGGCGGCGTTGGAGCGAGAGGACTCGAAGGCGCGCAGCCCCTCGGAGTGGATAAGTTTGAGACCATCGGTGAGGCGAATCGTAGGAGGGAAGAGGGATGGGGAAGATGCGGAGGTATTAGGAGCCCCTCAATGAAGGCAGTGGGAAGAGACGGATGAAGAATGGCGCGGAATGGCAGTAAGTCTTGACGACGCTCGGAGATGGCGTCGAGGGGAACGGAGGATGAGGAAAGGAATGTAGTAGGAAGTCTTTGAGTGAGTGGAAAGGAGGAGGTGCTTCTCCTTCAACAGGTCATGGTCGCGGACCCAGTGTATGCGGGCGTCGATGAATGTGCGGGCTTGGATTAGTGAGAAGCAGCGCTGGAGATGGAAGAGAGAGAGGCGGCAATGGTGATCGAAAAAAAGCGCTGGCGGTGGCATTGAGGAAGGTCGCAGTTGGTCGGCGGAGAACTGGGGTTTATTTGGCGCATCAAGGGGTCTAGGTTTTACGCGGGGGTTTATGGGACAAGATCGCTGGTTTAGCCAAGTCAATCGAATGATATGCAGCTTTTTCTTCAATCAATCCTAAAAGAAAATAAATTTGTAGGGAGCTTCACTGTAATGTAATCCTGCCATATGGTATAGACTTTTTGCAGTGCGAATTATTTTTCATGGGAATTTAAATACATATCACAACATTTTTATACATTTATATATCTAAAATTTAAATTTTAATATTCCATTAGTAATATTTAAATTTTTAATTTGGCATTGACGACTTAACTCAAATACAGTTTCAATTATTTGAAAAAATATTAATAAAAATATTATAGAACAAATTATAGTAAATCTATAATTTTTTTATTTTATAAAATTTGAACAATAATTTTTTGACTGTCATGTTAAAACCATAGAAGTAAAGATTCGCCTTAGCTTCATCAAATCCAAATACAACAGTATTTAAAGAGTGAATAAAACTCCATAATTTTATGTAAAACCTCAAAAGAGGGAAAACATAAAAAAGCTTTCCACTATATATCTGTTTGAAGTCTGATCTTCCGACATCGATTACGAATTATATAAATAATATAAGAATGACAACGCCGATGACGATGTTGGACGACGGCGATTTGACGACGAGATTGACGTGCTGGATCTTTTGAGCTCTCTCTCTCTGCTTGCCCCCCTTCTCCTTCGGCCCCTCATAGGTGAAAGGGCTATTTATAAAGTGAGCATGGCGTTTAAATATACAAAACCGCACTAATTCCACTCATCTGACGGCTCAAAATGATCCTTGATCATATGATGTATTTTGTGCATTTGAATGCTCAAATGAATTGTAAGATCTTTGACTTGTTGGGCTCGCGAGACGCCGATTGATTATAAACACTTTATATTTAAAGCTATTTAGGGATTTAGCGATATCCCAAAGTTTCCAAAGATATTTTAAGAGCTTGATCTCGACCAGTTCAATGAATCGCCTTGCTTTTAACATCAAGATTAGTTTCATTAATAGTATTTTAAGTGTAATATCGGATTCTTATTTTTAGACATTATCATCAATCATCCAAAAATATATGTCAAATACTTGAAAATAGAAATTCTTCAATGAAATTTGAGGGTCCATTAACTACATTTTGAGAACGTGATCTTCATGTAGAGCACAAGATACGGAAGTTGATGTAAAATGCGTGTAGGTATGCACGGGTGCGAGATTTTGAGGTTACGGACTCATCCGGGTGTGAACGGGCTTACCCGCGCGGCGACAGGCCGGCGTCTGGCCGCAGACCTATGGGCGGCGCTAGCCGTAGGTCATGTAGCGTGTCGTCAGACGACCGCAGCGGCACGGGCGTCGGCGAGTCGCAGGAGCCTCGGTCGCTGAATCCGACGTATGTATCCGGCTTAACGAGCTGGGATAAGCGCTGGTCGCACGATTCTCTGATCAGCGGCCCATGGTCACGGGCGAAAGATCGGGTCACGCGATAACGTGGGAGTGGTCGTGTGCGCCCGCGAAATGGCGTCTGGGCGGGCGAGACATGCCACGGCCGAAACGGTTTTGCGGTTTGGTTTTAGTGGTTTTGAGTGGTTTTATCCTTTTGCTCTAGAAGGTCTATAAAAAACCCCCTGTGGTTGTGGGAGAAGGCCCTTCTCTTTTTCGAGAGAAGGTCGTTCATGGCACGTCAAGGTCCGCTGTTACGCCAAGAAACTGATTTTCCTCGAAGAGCATCAAACGGACCGTCCTGGCTGGAGGCATTGCGCCCGCTCTTACGCTGCTTGCTCTCGAAGATACGGCCAACAGTTCTGGTTTGACCGTCCAGTTTTCGAGGCTATCGGTGCCCGCTGTACTTATGTCGTTGCTTTTTCTCTCGAAGTCCAACCTCGTCGACCGTCGGGTTTGGAAGATATCAAGGCGCGATTTACGTCGCGTTTTCCCTTGAAAGAGGCGTAACCTCGTCGGACCGTCCGGGTTTAGAGGAGGTCGGCTGCAGACTACGTTGTTCCGATTTTCCCTTGAAAGAGGCGTCAACCGGCCTCGTCGGATCGTCCGAGTTTGGAGGAGATCAAGGCCCACGGTACTTACATCGTTGTTTCAATTTTCCCTCAAAAGAGGTGTCAACTTGCCTCGTCGGACTGTCCGGGTTTGGAGGAGATCAAGGCCCACGGTACTTATCGCGGTTTCCCTCGAAAGAGCGCCAACCGTACTCGGTTTGGACCGTCGTTTGGAGCGATCTTCAGCGATAACGAGAGACGGCGGACAGAAGAGATGGGTAGGCCAGCGGCGTGACTGCGACGGTGGTTGACGGGATAACTAGCGGCGATGGTGGTGACCCGGATACGGTGATGGCGGTGGCCGACGACGGTAAACGGTATAACGCAACGATAGCCGGCGATAAACAGTGGTTGGCAACCGACGGGTGGTCAGCCAGAATCGGCACGGTAGTCAACGCTAATGCCGCGGTGGGATGACCGGCACGGCGGTGGTAACCGGCCAAAATTGCTGCGCGATTTGCGGTGTGGGATCGACGACAAGATTGGCGACGGCGGCCGACTACGTGAGTCAGCGATGATCGGCATGGGCGGCGACGGGGTGGTCGCGGCGTAACGGGCGACGGTAGTCGACGTTTAGGTCGGGATGACCGACGACGATGGTGGTGACCGGCGAAGATTGTCGGCGATGGTCAGCGACCACTACAATGAGATTTTGACATATCCGAGGTTGTTTGTCATGTTTCTTTCGATGTTAACGATGGCGTTAACCCGTGGAAGACGAATTGAATCCGCTAAGGATTTTGACCCATCCGAGGTTGTTTGTCGGTGTTACCCATGACGTTAATATGGAAGAGGTAGGGAAGTCCACCGGACCTTTTGACTTATCTAGGTTGTTTGTCGAGTGTTACGACGTTAACTGTATGGAAGAGGTCGAATTGAATCCCGAGGATTTATGACAAGGTTGTCGAGTGTGACTTCGATGGCGTTAACGTATGGAAGAGGTCGATCAAGTCCCCTTAAGATTGATCATGCCTGGTTGAGATACAACGTGAGTTGTATATTCCTCAAGTGAGAGGATTAAATGAAGAAGAAACAAGCTTATAAGGAAAATCCATAAACTCATTACTTTGATAATGTCAGTGATACAATATTGTCATAGATAACTTAACAAAGGGACGAGATACATTTTAGAGAGAGTTAACAAAGGACAAGAGGTGGAGAGGAAAGGACAAACGGGATAAATTAAAGATTATAATATTTATACACCAATGATTACATATAACACTTTTCAGAGACCCTCCATGTTCCAAGTTTTAAGGAATATTTTTTCCTCTGGATCGTTGGTCATAGCTTGACGGTTGGTCATCTGATAATGAAGTAAGGAGCGTGTCTTTACGCAAAACCCTCGAGGTACTTCTTTATCTTGAAGATTAAAATCGATGTCAAGAGAAGGTCAAGCTTGTTTGAGGTTATCGTTATTATTGATTTCCTGCCACTCCAACCCGATGGGAGTTTGAAATTTTATCTTAAGATGAGGTACCAAGTGATAAAGACCAAGATTGATTGGAGGGTCTTCCAAACTATGTTGAATTTGACTTGACTACTATGAATTGAACTGAGTGAGAGACTTGTTGAGGAAATTCTCCGAGAACAATGGGAAGGGTGATTGTCCCCTCTACCTGTACAGGGCGATTATCAAACCCATATAACGATCCTGCAGCGGGTTGAAGTTTTTCCTTAATCAAACTCATGCTAAGAAAGGTGGAGTAAAATAAAATATCAACGGAACTCCCATTATCAATCAAAATTCTCATAACAACATAACACACCAATCCCTACCGATGAGAGGATCTTGATGTCGAACTTGGACTCCTTCCAAGTTTAAGTTTTTAAAAGTGATGAGATGATTAATATAAGATTTTTTTAACTCTGGCTCTTCAAAGGCTGCGATGAAGATTTGATTAGATAGTAGTGGCCCAGTCGCAATCGTTTCAATTTTTCCAACTATTTGGTGACTATTATGTTATTTCTGTGATTATTGTCCCGGTTGCCCCCCTGTTGGAGCTATGTTTGCTTGAGTTGGTTGGTTTTGCACAAATTGACGTAGATATCCTTGCTGAATGAGCCTCTCAATTTCCTCTTTGAGTTGTTTGCGGTAGATGTCCAGACTTGATGGAAGTGACAATATCTCCGATTTCTGAATTTGGTTTGTATGTGGCCACTTAATGGTCTCTTCATCAATAGCCATCAAGAAATGTGTTCGATGGCGTGTATTCCGTCGTTGATGTGCGGGCGTGGAGGGAGATCACTGCCTTGTTGCTTCTGATGGGATTGTTGATTTGTGTTTCTAGAGTACTCTTACGTTTTCACGTGGATTGTTCAAATTATGGACATTAATAGCATCATCACGAAACTTCCACGATGAACCAAGTCGGCATATGAAGGATGTATCTCGCATTAGCGATGAGTAGAAAGGTCCAGGACGGAGCCCCCCAAGGAAAACTCCTCTTAGTAATTCAGGGTCTACCCGAGGTATTTGGCGAGCTTCTGAAGAGAATCTCTGGAAGTATTCTTTAAGTGATTCACCCTCATTTTGAGAATGCAGAGATGGGAGGAATCTTTAATGATCTTCCGTTTGCAATGAAGCTACAAAAATCTTGGCGAGTTCGTTAAAGATATGGATGGATTCCCTTGGAAGGGAGTAGAACCGAGCTTGTCCTGAGAGTAATGCTTGGAAAGACGACAAAGCGTCGAGCTCGTTGGATATACATGATAGTCTGTAATGGTCGATGTGTTCATGTGTCGCCCATCATAGAATCAATGTGCTTGAAATCCACGGGAATATGATGTTAAAGAATAGCTTCAGCTAAAGGTGAGGATTCCTCATAACCGCGGTGAGGGGGAAGATAATTTATGTCTTGAAGGTGAAATTTGTCTTGTATTAAGCGTTGTAATTCTACACGTATAACATGACGAGTGGAGTCAACAGGACGAGAACGTGCCACGTTACCCGCAATAATTGATGGATTAGCACCGTGTGATGGATGAGTAGAACTGGCGCACAAGGAAATCGCGATCACCACCGGAAGCGGAGAAACTTCATCGTTAGGGAGATTAGCATTTTGACCTCCCGCGGCTAACGATCGATCTTGCGGGAGATGTGTTTGCCGGTAGTGGCATTGTGTTCCTCGCAAAAGTCGGATCATCTCATTTTGAGACTCTTCCATTCGGCGCACACGATCTTCTAAAGAGATTCTGCCGCCTTCACCGGGATCACTATCGAGGGAAGTGAGGCGGTTAAGGCGTCCTTGGTTCGGGATTGGTTTGAGAGCGAGTTGGAGCGGAGAGAGTTGTACCGCCCTATTGGCCATGACGCGGGTTTTCACAGAAATTGTGATTGAGGGGTTCGTTCCCATGAGCCAAACCGCGCGTGAAAACCAGAGAGTAAAAGTATTCGCTTAGCTTCATTGTGAAATCCAAAGACACATACTGTATTTAAAGAGTGAACAATAAAACTCAATTTTACGTGGAAAACCTCAAAAGAGGGAAACCACGCTGCAAAAAGCTTCCATATGTATCTGTTGAGTACAAGATCTTCCGATATCGGGATTACAATCAGATATATGAAATGGACAACAGTTCTAGTAATAGACAATGTTAGCGATTTGAAGTTGATGACGATGTTGACTAATCAGGTCGACGACGGCTTGAGGATCTTTAGAGCTCTCTCTCTCTTGTTTGCTTCTCCTTCACTTCACTCCCCTCATATGAGGAATGATGTATTTATAGATTGGAGGAATGACGTCTTTGTAAATACATGCAAAACCCGCACCACTCCACTTCATCGGACGGCTCAAAATGATCCCCTTGATCATATGATGTATTTTGTGCATTTGAATGCTCAAATGAAGTCAAAATTGTAAGATCTTTGCCTTGTTGGAACCGGCTCGTCGAGACGCTCGATTTGACTATAAACACTTCATTTTATTTAGGGATTTAACGATATTCTAAAGTTTTCAAGGATATTTTAAGAGCTTGATCTCGACCAATTTCAACTTCGGATCAGCTTGCTTTTAACATCAAGATTCGTGCTTCGACTAATAGTATTTTAAGTGTCATATCAACTGTCATTATAAATATATCAAGTTACAAAAATACAACTTTTTCTTCGTAGATTTTTCAAAATATAACTCTAACGCAATATTAAATAACACTGCAATATGATACGATACTACACCGTAATGCTATCACAACCTCAAACAATTTCTCAATTAGAACTCATTAATTAATTGAATAAGCTTGAATATTTTTATAAATATTGGATAGCAAAATGATCAAAATGAGAAGCTTATTGTTTGATTCAATTACATTCATGAATAATATTATTTAAACCTCAAGAATAAATTCGTTAAGAAGTTTGATTAAATCTTGACTAAAATCAATTCATAAACAACATTGTTTAAAATTTTATTTTTTAAGCTCGACAAAATTTATTTTTTAGAATATATTTATATTTTCTAATAAACTTGATTAAGATTTTATTAAAACTTATTTATTTTGTTAACCAAGGTACTCTTAACATGTTGAGTTGAGCTCAAATCAAACTCTAATAAAGTTCAACAAGATTTTAATAAATGAGCCTGACTAAACATAATCTTGAAAGCATTTTAAAATACTTAAATTTTCTCATAAAAAAATATATATATTCAAAATGAATCATATGGATCAAATGGAATCCTTTGTTCGGATTTTCTCAGTCTGGACTCTGCTTCCTCGTCTGCTTAGTTGGAGGGGAGGTGTTCAATGTGGTGCAATTGATTTTCAATAAGAGAGGAATCAAGTACAGTTGAGGGGAGGGGCAATTGCCGGTCTTTGAATTTTATAATTTCTCATATATGAAATAAACAAATTAATCATTTGGCCTTTCCTAAAAATTAATTTTACCTTCTATTTTTATCTTAATATATAAATTTGACTATGCTGAGAGCAGAGGCTAATTCCGCCCATAGATTTCAGCATCTTGCTCTTCACAATCACCTACTGATTCAGCAAGCTCATCCCGGTTTGGATCTTCTACTTGATCAGCACCGGCATCTCCATTGCTATACAACTGGGAGCTCACCACCTGGCCGTGCAGGTCTTTGTGCTTCAGGTTACCTGCCACGTTGCCAGATCAAACCTTCATAAATTTTGGTTTATTTTAAAATTGATGCAATAGAAAAATTTATTTATTGTTTGTACACATTACACACATGTAAGGTTATATGGGATCAAAGCTTGCCCATAAATCGGTAAACAGGTTATTAGGCATCATGTTTCATGCTTACATGAGCACAAACAAGAATAAATTTTTAAAATAAGTATGATTTAAAATATAATTAATAATTTAAGTATTTTAAAAATGAAATTTAAATATAAATAGTCCGCTTTAACGGACGACTTATCATTAAATTAGCCTTAAATGCACATATAACTTAGAAATAAAATAATTTAAAACAAAAGTTACATATAAATCGTCAGTTTAACGGACGACTTTCATGTAGGTAAGTCGTCCGATAAACGGGCGACTATACCTATATTTAAATTTTATTTTTAAGATGCTTAAATTATTAATTATATTTTAAATTATACTTATTTTAAAAATTTCTTCCGCAAACAATGCTCATTTGTACTAAGATATACTTCTAGTCCTTCTGTCTTCCTATGCCTACTCCTTCTCATTAAGGTTTCATGGTTGATGATTTGTTCATGAATTTCCTTAGAATGGAGCTTCTCCTTATTGGCTTGGCCTACCTAGGTTGATTTTTTTAATATTTTGGCTCTTTGATCAGATCTAGGGATCTTCGTACAATGTCAGTTTTGCCTGAACTATGATCAATTTCAACTTGATTGTTATTATCTCTTCATAGCTCTGCCTGTGCAATGGACAATGATGTAATTCTGCACAACCCAATTGCTATGTTTTCCTCTCCTGCTTGGTTTGGCATGCACTGTACTATGTCACTAGTCAGTGCTTCTAGTTGTAAATGGAACCTCTATTCTAGATATAGATACCACTCTACTAAGTCTATATTATCCAACCTTATGTTATTATAGAGTATTTTTAGCATATGTGTTTATTTATCATCAAAGTTCCCTTTGCTTTTACTCTTTTTTGTTCAGTAATTGATAATTTCCAACATATTTAGTTTTTCTTGGTCCATTAGGATGGGTTAATTACATTTATATTTACCTTTGTGGATTGTTGAGGGCATTGCTTGTTGCAGCATCTGTTTTATCTCATTTTTTTATCAACTAGATTGTATTTTGCTGGCTTTCCAATCACTTCATGTCTTGGATGTTCTTTAAGTTCCAATGAGGAGATTTTTCATCACCATTCTTGTTTTTTAATCCAATTAATCTCAATTTTATGATTTTGGGTAGACTTGGGGTAATGATTATGAATGCTAGACCCAACTATATTTTTTTTCTTTCTAATCTATTCACTTTAGATGTTATACTTAACATCAAACCATAAACATAAAGAACAATTATAGTTTCAAAAACTACCTTTTCGAGCCCTTACTACCAGTAAGGATTATTTGATTGCACATATTACATGTTCTGACTTGTCAAATTAGAGTTTTTACAGTTTTTTTAGCTACATGCTTAACATTGTTCTTAACTTAATTGCTTATTTCTTATCACAATGTACTCATATTTTTATTTTGATGTGATTGAGATATGACTCTCAACATTCAATTAGAAAAAAAATTACCAAGTCATCACTATTAGACATGTTTATAACAATAATTGCATAATATAAGCCACAACCACTTGACTGAAGAAAAACTGATAACACTGGAAACTATCAGTTGAAGTGCTAAACTAAACCGCTAATACAGAAAAATAGAATATATATGGTACCTGTCAAGTCAAGCAGTATTTTCCCAGGCAGTGACTCATGGAAGTTCATCAAGCACATAGAACATCATCAGACAAGCCAATACCAAGATCTTAAATTTAGGCTGAAATCCTGTTCTTTGGGAACACTCTGCAATTTGTTACTGTAGAATTTCTCTTTCTAATCTTATGCATCTCATTTCTTCTAGTTTTACTAGTAAGAAGCTCCCTTTCTATAGAACTTGCTCTGATTGGAGATGGCCTTCTTGGTTGAATTTCTTGAGTAGGAAGAGAAAGATTAGCATCACTAACTCCATCACTATCATCATCACTCTCTTCATCCCCAGATTCAAAATCAGAGGACTCTGAGAACTCATAATCTTCATCCCCATCCTCTTCACCCTCTTCCTCTAAACCTCCAGCTTTAGCTTCGTAATCTTCATCATCCTCCACTGAAAGTGCAACCCTCCTGGAACTCCGATCCTTTTTCTTTTTCACGGCAGTATTCCTACTTTTATGCATAAGGTGAATGTAGCGATACCTAATCCCCATCATCGGATGCTTCTCTATCAAAAGATCCCTCCTATATGCTTCCCTCAGGACAATCGTCTGTGTCCTGAGCTTGTTTGATAAATAAAATATTCCTGGGTGATGTGCAATCATTTTCCTAAACCCCAACGGCAGCCCAAGATGCTGCCCAAGTAAAACCAAGTTCTCCATCTCAGTTTTCTTCCCAATCAACAAAAAACCTCGTGAAGAACCCCAACAATCCACTTCTCCGCAATGTCACTCTTTGGAGGAAGGTTTGACCCAGATTCATAAGGAGAAACATATATATGGCAATTTCTGCACCACTTCCTTACCTTCTTGTCAAGCTCAAATCCCCTAGAAAAATGTAAAGGGAAGGCCAAGGAGGCACCTTTGTTGTACCCACCAGTCCGCATAGCATAATCCTCCATAGCAGAAACGGCAAGGTCTTTTCGATAACATACGAGCTCGATGTCCAAGTTATCTCTGCCGGACGAAGGCGATATTTGGAAGTAATCAGGAAGTCGGTAAGAGAGAGCGGACAAAGTCGCAGGGGAGGCCGAGGTCCCACCGGAGACGGTCGATTAGAGGAAGAGGAAGTCGGCGATAGGGGGCGAGCATCAGGAGGCGGAGGAGGCGATCGGCGGCGTTGGAGCGAGAGGACTCGAAGGCGCGCAGCTCCTCGGAGTGGATAAGTTTGAGACCATCGGTGAGGCGAATCGTAGGGCGAGGAGGGGAAGAGGATGGGGAAGATGCGGAGGTATTAGGAGCTTCCTCAATGAAGGCGGTGGGGAAGAGACGGATGAAGCGAATGGCGCGGAATGGCAGGCGTAGGTCTTGACGACGCTCGGAGATGGCGTCGAGGGGAACGGCGGAGGATGAGGGAAAGGAATGTAGTAGGAAGTCTTTGAGTGAGTGGAAAGGGAGGAGATGCTTCTCCTTCTCAACGGCATGGTCGAGGCCGCGGTCGCGGACCCAGTGTATGCGGGCGTCGATGAATGTGCGGGCTTGGATTAGTGAGAAGCAGCGCTGGAGATGGAAGAGAGAAAGGCGGCAATGGTGATCGAAAAAAAGCGCTGGCGGTGGCATGGAGGAAGGTCGGACTTGGTCGGCGGAGAACTGGGGTTTATTTGGCGCATCAAGGGGTCTAGGTTTTACGCGGGGGTTTATGGGACAAGATCGCTGGTTTAGCCAACTCAATCGAATGATATGCAGCTTTTTCTTCAAGGGGGATTTACACCCATACCACTCAATTCTTATTAATTTACATATCTCACACCTAAAGTTCCCTATTTACTCAAATAACACCTAAATCTTCTAAACACATCATTTTTACCACCCAACTCACGCTGTATGCCTGTAACTCGTTTGAGAACCGCGGAAATCCTCCGTCTGAACTTCCTCGCTCATGAACTCCTTTATGGGATTAAAGACGAAAATTTTCTAGTCGAAGATGAACGCGGGCGCAGAAGCTCTCCGTCGCTCTCCTCCCGCTCAACTTCCGTGTTCCCGCTCTTTGCTACAAGTTTTGTTTGTGTTAGCTTTGTTATACTCTGTTTTGCCTTGCTCAACGATCTCCTCTCCACTCTCTATCGCCTCCTCGCCTTAAGAGGAAAGTAAGGCCTCTTTCTACATTCTCCATTCCATTCCTCGGATTAGATAGATGAAACATCTTTGATTTAACTTTGTACAGAATAGAAACTCAATTTTATAAGCAAATGATCATGTTAACTTCCTTTACACATGGCAAAATGTGGTAGAATTAATTGTAATGCTTCTTTGTAGGAAAAGTTGATTCAGAATTGTTTTCCATTAAATATCCAAATACTGTATGCATTCAGTACGTGGGGTTTGTTTCCATGGATGTAGTTATCCATACTTTATAATGTCGTATTCTTCTATTTATTATAGCTTCATCACAAGAGGGGATCATACCGGCACAGGAAAATTGAATTTTAAAAATTTATCTTATGATCTCTTCTATTTGTTATGCTTCTTTGTAGGAAAAGTTGATTCGTAATTCCATTAAATATCCAAATACCAAAGACAAAATTTTGCAAGCCAACAACATTTTGAAATGTCATGTAGCAACTCTAATATTTTAGTTGCTTATCATCTTGATAAGATGATTGGTGGGGAATATTAGAATCTTACTTCTATTGAAATATTCGTCTTTTGGTCAAACAAAAATGCATTTGTTTTCCTGTCTACTTAGCTTTGCAATATGACACACCTCTATTTGTGTTTGTGGCGAGAATTTAGTATCTTATCCTTCCTTGGTAAGATTTGTTTCATTCATTTGAACTTTTGTGTCGATATCGAGTCATGCCAATGTGGAGTAGAGATGCCACAAAACAAAGAAGGTTTGGACAACAGGGACATGCTACAATATGAACATTCAAGCTCACAATGATAGCCAATTTTCGATGAACTTGCTTTATATAATGAAGATCTATTAACTAGTCAAGTTGCGATAATATGTCATTAGTAGTGGCACCGATTTGATGATGCAATGAGTTTCAAGCATATTCTTCTGGTAAGGCTATTCAAGAGAATTTTGGAGTGAAGATAAAAGCAAGTGAAAGACGAGTCATTGCCACTTGTGCTTATGTAGGGTGTCCTTGGAGAGTGAGAGCTTCTTTATGTGTAGATGGGCAAACATTTGAAGTCAGAAAAGTAGAAGATTTACATGTATGTCCAGGTGTCAACAGAGCAACAAGCAGGCTACATCTAAATGGGTTGCTCAACAAATTCAAGATATAGTTAAAAAACATCCCGACATCCCTCCAAAACAAATAAATGAAGATTTAGAAAGTAAGTATGGCTATCACTACCTTATATGAAATTGTATGCTCAAGAGAAAAAGACGACAACCTCTTTGGGCATGATAGCTACAAGTGGGTCCCTACTTTAAAGAGCTTATTAGAAGAAACCCCGCTCTCTTATGAGTATGATACCATTGACAACTCATTGAAGATTCTATGTTTGTTTTTAGAGTATGTATCGAGTTTTCAAGTAGGTTGCAGACCTCTTATAGGCTTGATGCATGTCACCTAAAATCAAAATATCTTGGGGTGTTATTATCCATGAATTCATTAGATGGCAATAATGGTCTTTACACTATCGCATTTGGTGAGAATCTAAAAGCTCATGGCAATGGTTTTGAAGAATTTGGTTGACTCTTTTGGTTGTGAGGTGGTGCCACTATCTTTTAGATATGGAGAAGGGCTTGGGAGAAGCTATTAAGTTTGAATTTCCTAATGCAACATAGAGTCCAGATATGCCATTTGTGGAAGAACTTGAAGAAATATCATCACTTTCAAGATAGCCACAAGATTAGAAACATTTTTTGGTTGGCTGCAAATGCGTACACAAGACATGAATATGAGGCAAAAGTTATTGAACTACGCGAAGTGAGCCCACAAGTATATTCTTATCTTCTAAATTTACCATATAAATGGTCAAGATCCCAATTCCTTCCTGAAATTAAAAACCACTACAACACAAACAACTTATCAGAGTCATTTAACTCTTGGATAGGAGTGGTTAGAGATAAACCAATTGTTGAGTTGGTAGACATGATTAGAGGGATGTTAATGGAACAAAGAGCTAAACCAAAGATGAATACATCAAGTTGGAGAGGTGAATTAGTCCTCGATTGAAGATGAGATAACAACAAGAAAGGAATACTTTATTATTAGGCAATCTACTTCATACTCAGAGGTTGAAGGGCATTCGAAAGACATGAAGTTAATATTGAGCTAACAAATGTAAAATGAAAAGCCTTCCATGTATACACGTTGTTGCTTTCATCGGTTCAAAGGAGCACTATGGCACACTATGGATAGATATCATGTTAATAGGTAATTTTAATTATTATGCATTTGTTTTGTTTGTATATTAATCATTCCTCAATCATTTGTAGATACGCTATGGCTTATGATGGTGCAATATCAACTCTACCAAGTAAAAGCTGGAGAAAATGTAATGATGATATTGAGATTGGGGCACCTAATACACTCGCACCAAGGGGAGGCCAAGGAAGAGAAGAATAAAAAACTTCATGGAAAACAATTCCGAAAATCTGAGGGTACACAAGGTAGGACGAGCATCACGTAAACACTTGCAAAAATGCACTTGATGGATCAAACTCAGATGCCGGATGTAGACATCAATGCTTACGGAACTATCATATCCGCCTTGGGAAGTAGAGAAAAGCTACCGTGAGAGGGGCGATGACGATGAAGTTGAGGCAATTGATTAGTGAGTAGTAATAGCTAGTGATAGTTTTCAGAGGAGGAATTACTTGTATTTTTTTGCATACTTAAGAAACAATCGATGTAGTTTTTTTGTTACTTCAAGTTACAAGGATTGCATGATTTTTTTTGTAAACTTCCAAGTGATATTATTTGAATTCAGTCATTCTCCATCTTCTTGAATTCACAGTGCAGTTTTGATGCCTTCTTTTAACGTTGTTTCTGTAAACGTTGGTTCTGTGCAAGGACTGGTGTTTTGCTGGATTGTAGCAGGATCTTGGTTCTATGTTTTTTAATACTTTCGTGTTGGAAGTTCACATAACTCTTAAGGTCTTATTGATTTGATGTTGATTGAAGCTTTGTGAATGGATCTCATTTCTTATTATATAGTAAAAAATTCTTTCTTATGGATTGACATAAAATTTCATTCTAGAGATTTTTTTCTAAGCTTGTGATTTTCGATGAGTCATTTTCTGTTTCATTCTTTTATATACTTGTGAATGTTATGAGTCGCTTGTTTTATCATTTTCTATAATTATGTTTTGTCTTGATATAGATTTTATGTGCTTATAAATAGTCATTTATGATTAGGCCGCTATGATGATTTCACATTAATGAATCTATTTTCTTAAGCAAACATTATAGGCTAATTGTCTGAAGAAGGCACAATGATATTAGTACTGTCTGCCGTTGAACTGTTATGAGACTTTACCTAACCACTAATAATATTAGTATTCTGTAGGAGGATATCAACAGATGCTTAGTCTGCTTTATGGGTTGTCACTCTAATATCCCAAGTTTACCATTGACCATGGCGGCCTTGTACACCATAGATTGGAACCGATTTGTTCAAATTGTTGTAGGTGATCCTAAATCATCAAATTGAGAATCAAGTCGTTTTGTTACTTTCTCAATTGAAGGAACGGATTCGAAGTTATCTAGCAAACAACCATGCACAGCTAACATCATCCGGCAAACCTTTCTATTGTCTTACTTCAAAGCGGCCGCCATAGTTTTGATTTGTTGAGTTTATATGATTCAAAGTGCTCCACACGACTGTATTTATTATGATAATTCAACTTCAAGGAGTATTAAAAAATGCTAAAAACTGTCTCAAGCAAAAATGTTGGAACTTGATATGTTGTTAAGAGAGGGAAATAAGAATTCTGCTTGTGTGCTCTAGCTTATTTGAATGGATAGATTCTGTTTTAATAGTCTACATGCGGCCGAATAGGTGTGTTGAAGTAGTCAGCCAATTATTACACATCAAAATAAAGGATAGAATAATGAAAGAAAACACCGCGTTACTAAACCACCAATTATTATATGAGCATCAATTAATCTAGTTGATAAAACTCTTAAAAATTATTATCAAGATTTTAAATTTTTAATCTCACTTGCATCATAATAATATCTCATTTTATGAAACTTGGGTGAAAAAATCAAATATTCATACATAAGCGCTAAAAGTCAATAAATAAGTTGTATGGCAACACGTTTTCATAAATATGGAGAATGAAGAATTGGCCAACTTCAATTCCTTCAAAACTATGACCAAGTGTAGATTTTCGCTATTAAAGATTTGGTCGATATCCAAGCTTAGTATAGTACCAGATGGAATTGGGAAACGGTGTTGCCTTAAGTCGAAATCCCGTGAGCTATCAAGGTAGATCGTTACTCTCTTCGGCCGCCTTGGTGTATTTTCTTCAAAGCTTCACCGATCTCCAATTCAAAATGATAGGCCACTCCCAAATGCCGCATCATCATTTCTAGAGATTGAAGTCATCACTCTAAGCATCTTCCTCACCACTTTCTTGAGCTCATCAATTTTTGCTTTATCTTTTCCAAAACGCATACTTTTTTTTTTTTTGTTTGTTCACATACTATGTTGGTATCCTTAGATGAAAGCTTATCTGACAATCATGTTGGAATCTCTTTCAAATAGGGTATTTTTGTTGGGTTTGTCATAATTCACATTCAGGATCGTGACAGAAGGATGACTTTTTATAGCAGAATTCAAGGTGTAGTGCAAGATTGATGAACTTGCTGCTTATTTCAGAAATGATACCTGCTTTTTTAGTCTATTCCTAGGTTCTATACGTTTTTTTTTAACCTTTTTTGGATCTTCGTGCTATAGAATTAAAACTATTTCAGTAACTCAAGAAAACTGCCCAAAGATCCATCTAGTTACAAATAACTATCTTTTAAGATTTCTTTCACTACTTCAAATTGTGTCTGAACTAAAGTAATTTCCTTGAATTATTGAAACTTCCTTGATATTTCACATAGCTTTACAATTTCTATGATGCATGAAATGAATCCTATAAAATTCATTCATTATTTTAATCATCCATATCAAAATTTCTATAATTTTTTCTGTATCTTTAATTTGAAAAATTTATGTCTCCGTTAAATAATTGATTTGACCGATAGAATTATATATCAAATGCAAACCATCGGTTTTTACAGAATTCATGCTTTGTTTTGATATTTAATGAAACTTTTGTTTTGCAATATTTGGAGAACTTACCAACACAATATTGTCAAGAACTTACCAACACAATATTGTCACTCCATCATATCAGAAAGTAAAGATCTCAAAAAGGCAAAACCAAACATTCATTTCTTCTTTTTCTGGTAGTATAAACAATGAGCACCCTATAGCTCCACCAAAGTATAATCTATCTTAAATTTATACCACATCCCCGCAACACCAAAGATCTCACAAAAGATAACCAAAAAAGCGTAAAAAATTTTTGATGATTGCAAATTTATCACATTCAACCAATAGAGACAATATATAACAGAAAATAAACTAGTTCCATTGATAGTAGGTGCCAAAATACATTAACCTATATAGATTCTTGATCAGAGATCTTCAAGAGACCATGAAATACATGATTAACTTAAGAATAAAAAACATCATTGCAATGATGATAATGAGCATTGCCAACATAATTTTGTTCTGAGATGTGATGGTCTCAAGTTTCTTCATTATGTTCTCCTGAAAAGCTCTTCCTTCAACATCCCTTTCATATACTTTAGGGTCATCACCATTTAACCAACTGAAATAACCACAATCATCTTTTGTACGATTTCGAGGGCACCTTAAAAAATTTTTTATCATAAGTCCTTTCTTTATAGCTTGTGAATATGACACATTGTAAATTACAACGACACAACACTTGATGTTCTCTCGAGATGCCCATCGATGATGACCGACTTGAGCTCATTTTGGCAATGTATAATCTATTAAATAAAGTTAAGAAAAAAATAACAAATTAGTAACAATTAAGGACACTTAAATTAAAAAGCGAAATGAACTCACAAAGGGTCATTATCGCACAACACAAAAATGATTATCTTCTTACGGCCAAAAAACAATATCAAAAACCTTCTACAGGACTTGTCCCTCACTATAAGACTAGATATCAAGTTTCTAGTTGATATGGTTAACAACTCATGAATAAATGGACTCCTACAAAAGATTATATAGATAGTTTCTTTTGAATACTAAGATATCAATAAATGACTCTAATAAGAGGTTATTTTTCCTTAAAAAAATACAAAGAAAGATTAAGGTTTACAAAGATGTTGATGGAATCAGCTTAAATTACAAAATATAAGACTAATATTTTCAAAGATATTGATTGAATGGTTAAATTACAAATTATAAGCTTACTTCAAGGTATTGCACTTTTATATGAGGAAACTTGGTAACTTGGCACAATAAAAGTACTTTTTGGTTACTAGAAGCAATGTGGAAATTAAAATTAGAGTAATGGTTCATGTGCATAATACCCAAAACAAACAATAAATTCGTTTACTTCAGTGGAAGAACCAATTTTCGACAATCAATGCAAGCTAAGAATCATGTGCATAATACCCAAAACAAACAAAAGTATTGCATGTAAATCCCAAATAAAATGGAAGTGAGAGCCATTAGAGGAATTGCAGACAATAAAATCAACGAGGCACAAGGAATGAAGAGATGTTGAGGCCGAGAAATCGATATCCATATGTGTGTGGTGGGGAGGAGATGAAGGAAGGGGTAAAGTGCTACACTCGACTTCGGTGAGTGGAGTTCCGCCGACGGAAGAGCTTGGGAAGCTAACCTTGATAAAATCTTGCACACTGAAGAGCGGAACGAGGGGAAGTTCAGACGAGAAAATGACCTGAAGAGCTACCACGCCCAAGCATTTCTTCGCACAACCAGCCGTTTAATCCCGCCTAAAGTAGTTCGCAGACGACGGAAGTTCAGACGCGGGACGGATTTCACGGTTCTCCGTTTCCGAAATGCATACGGCGTGAGTTGGGTGGTAAAAATGATGTGTTTAGAAGATTTAGGTGTTATTTGAGTAAATAGGGAACTTTAGGTGTGAGATATGTAAATTAATAAGAATTGAGTGGTATGTATGTAAATCCCCCTTTCTTCAATCAATCTTCAAAGAAAATAAATTTGTAGGGAGCTTCACTGTAATGTAATCCTGCCATATGGTATAGACTTTTTGCAGTGCGAATTATTTTTCATGTGAATTTAAATACATTTCACATCATTTTTATACATTTATATATCTAAAATTTAAATTTAAATTTTTCATAAATAATATTTAAATTTTTAATTTAGCATTGACATTGACTACTTAACTCAAATATAGTTTCAATTATCTGTAAAAATATTAATAAAAATATTACAGAATAAATTATAGTTAATATATAATTTTTTTATTTTATAAAATTTAAACAATAATTTTTTGACTGTCATTATAAATATATCAAGTAACAAAAATATAATTTTTTCTTCATATATTTTTCAAAATATAACTCTAACGTAATATCTAAATAACACTCCAATATGGTACGATACTACACCATAATGCTATCGCAACCTCAAACAATCCCTCAATTAGAACTCATTAATTAATTGAATAAGCTTGAATATTTTTATAAATATTGGATAGCAAAATGATCAAAATGAGAAGCTTATCATTTGATTCAATTACATTCATGAATAGTATTATTTAAATCTCAAGAATAAATTCGTTAAGAAGTTTGATTAAATCTTGACTAAAATCAATTCATAAACAACATTATTTAAAATTTTATTTTTTAAGCTCAACAAAATTTATTTATTATAATATATTTATATTTTCTAATAAGCTTGATTAAGATTTTATTAAAACTTATTTATTTTGTTAACCAAGGTGCTCTTAACATGTTGAGTTGAGCTCAAATCAAACTCTAATAAGGTTCAACAAGATTTTAATAAATGAGCCTGACTAAACATAATCTTGAAAGCATTTTAAAATACTTAAATTTTCTCATAAAAATATATATATATTCAAAATGAATCATATGGATCAAATGGAATGCTTCGGATTTTCTTCGATTTTCTCAGTCTGGACTCTGCTTCCTCGTCTGCTTAGTTGGAGGGGAGGTGTTCTATGTGGTGCAATTGATTTTCAATAAGAGACGAATCAAGTACAGTTGAGGGGAGAGGCAATTGCCCATCTTTGAATTTTATAATTTCTCATATATGAAATAAACAAATTAATCATTTGGCTCTTTCTAAAAATTAATTTTATTCTCTATTTTTATCTTAATATATAAATTTGACTCTGCTGAGAGCAGAGGCTAATTCCACCCTTAATTTTCAGCATCTTGCTCTTCACAATCACCTACTGATTCAGCGAGCTCATCCCGGTTTGGATCTTCTACTTGATCAGCACCGGCATCTCCATTGCTATACAACTGGGAGCTCACCACCTGGCCGTGCAGGTCTTTGTGCTTCAGGTTACCTGCCACGTTGCCAGATCAAACCTTCATAAATTTTGGTTTATTTTAAAATTGATGCAATATAAAAATTTATTTATTGTTCGTACATTACACACATGTAAGGTTATATGGGATAAAAGCTTGCCCATAAATCGGTAAACAGGTTATTAGACATCATGTTTCATGCTTACATGAGCACAAACAAGAATAAATTTTTAAAATAAATATGATTTAAAATATAATTAATAATTTAAATATTTTAAAAATGAAATTTAAATATAGGTATAAGTCCGCTTAACGACGACTTTATCGCCACTTATACTTTAAAAAAAAAATCGCCTGCTAAAAATACTACATATATAATAAACTTAGATATAAAATAATTTAAAATAATAATTATATATCGTCCATTAACTTAACGACTAAATAAACGATTATACATACCTATATTTAAATTTTATTTTTAAAATACTTAAATTACTAATTATGTTTTAAATTATACTTATTTTAAAAATTTCTTCTACAAATAATGCTCAATTGTACTAAGATAACAAAGGCTCAAGCGGGCTCCACCTCATCACTAGGGGCCAATAAATGGTGGCCAGAGCATCGAGTCATGCCCATGCTATAGTGCAAGCACAACGAGAGCAATAAGCTTTGGAGGAAATAGGTAGATTAGTGCGTCTATGATGAAACTTACCCATCCAAAAAGTGCAACCGCTTGATGAATTACTGTGAAGAAGAGCCTTGACGTGGAACAAGAACTTCTCCATGGACCTCCTGGCGGCAGGAACCTTGCTGGTAACCATCGTACGTTTTGATCCCTTATCAATGGCACAAATATAAGAAGGCACAGAATATCTGGAAAACTAAGTTACAGGTGGGTAAGAGTTGGGCACACACCTTGGCCTCAGAGCAGAGAGCCTGTATAATTCTTGTGGCCTTCTGAAATTCTTTGAACTAGATAAACATGACCATCACATATGGGGGGTAATAAAACTTTATTGAGAATTATTGGATGAATGGAAAAAAAATTATATATGGGCCTTACCATTTGAATTATCACTTCATTGTGTGTTTGAAACTGGGCCTGCAGGAAATCGAAAGCTGACAAAAAATTGTTTTTTTATCAAAAACATGGTGGTTGTTCTCCAAAAAGTAGTCACTTAGAGCTTGTTTGGGATCAATAGTATTGTGTTTATTATTTTTATTTTAATGTTATTTTTTTAAATATGTACGTTTTAAGTGTTTTTATTTTTTATTCTTTTTAAAAAAAACACATTATTTTTAAAAATACTGAAAACAACTCTTGAATGATTTGAGTGTTTTTAAAGATAATTATCACATCAAAATATATTTTATTTCAAATCAAAACATAAATAAAATGTAATAAAAATTAAAAATATAAAACAAAATATAAAAGTGAACACAAACATCCCCTTAGATATTCGAGATTTTACCTTTCAGAAAATGGTCAACATACTTGCCTCCATATTTAACTGCCATGGCATGCATTGCTACCTGCAAACATTAAAGAAATTTTTTGGGATGATTTTTCCTTTCAAATTTTCTTCATAATACATTACCTACATGATAGCTTTCCCTTAATCCATATGAATACTATTATGCAAAAGTGAGCACAGATAACACGAAAAATCATATGACTGACTACTGAAAAAACAGAAAAAATCTAGCAACAATATTTTATCCTTAAAGTGCCCAAAGTGCTTCAGTTTATAACACATGAAATAAAGCAGCAACATCATCAGAAGGGTCCAATACCGTTAAGCCATAAAAAAAAAAAAAAAATCATAGCAGGTTGAAACTATCCTCTTGACTGTTCTACCTATCACACAAGCAACAGACGACAGGGGCTGATGCCGAGGTTTGCAGACTAAGTTAAGGTAAGATGGTAATACAAGTCCTTTTGCAAAGAATAAATGCTACCTTGTCATGAACCCTGCACAGGTTAACTAAAGAAACAACCACATGGACTGATTGTTGGATCTTTACCAACATCTGCCCTGCAGCATCCCTTAGAGTTCTTGCTCCATGCTTGCTCTTCACTTCCTTGACCTATTAATTAAAATTTACAATCTTAGGAGATTTATCTTGATAATTTGTCAGAAACAGTAACTAGAATGACTAGGGTGCAAATAATTGATAGTTCCATCACCCACCAGCCTGCTTAAAACATTGATGTTCTCTTCGTGCTGCATGCAAAATGATAGTTTTTATAAGCATCTGAGGAAGAAAGCAAGCTGAAGGAAAGTGACCTAACAGATATCAGAAATGCTTACCAGTACCCTGTACCATGTAAGAAATGTGATTGGGCTCAATGTACTAAAGCCATGTGTAGCATCTTGTGAAGCGCCAGTTTTACACGAAGGAACCTGACTTAGATATATCAAATACATTAGTGACGTTTGAATTAGACCTCCAAAAGTTTAAGCAGTCATTCAAACCTAGCATAAATGCCTTAAGTTGAAGTTCCAGTCTTTCAAGGAACAGAACCAGAACTAATCCTGGAACACTTACTAGGCTCAATTGACTTCCCCAGCTGTTAACCAGAACTAATCCTGGAACACTTAACTCGCTTCACTTCAACAGTTTAATGCAATCAATGAAGACCTCAAAAAGGGGGTAGTATCTTAATTCAGAAGTAAATGTTAACCATGGTGACAATGCTCGCCTTTTTGTTTTCAGAATCCACATGAAATGAATTCTTTGGATACAAAAAAAGGAAATGCTGACATGATGACCAATTCGGCATTTTTTTTTCATTTCATCTAGAATTTACCGAGCTCAAAATCCAAAGAACAGAATAATTGAAGGAATATAGACGTGTCATCAGTTTACATGATGAGATTATTATGTATGTACCTGTGGCAAAATTGAGCATGCTAGCTCATTTAGCAAGTCAGAAATAGACTCTGAATTTGTCAGATATATCTGCAAAATCTTTTGTATAACTTCCCCCTGACATTACGAGAAAAAAATTTATAAAATTGATACAAAAATTAGTATATTACTATGTCTATGATGACTAGGTAATTTAATCACTCTTACAGTGCTCTTCCATTCAGTCTCACAATCCTTGTTACTACAATCATATACTAATAGCTTGTGGGCAGAAGTGGCGAGCCTCTTTCTTAGAGAGTCAAGGATATCCTGGGTGCATCCAATATGGATGCTCTTCCCTTTCGTTTCCCGAGACTTGATCAAAGCCGCCTTTGAATTAACAAGTGACTGCAGAGCACCAACCACTTCTGATGCCAGCAAAAATGACAACAAAAATGCTGTAGACAGTTACACCTTTTAGAGCTCTGTCGTAAAACATATAAGAGACTAGAACCAAACAAATATGTGCAAGTCGCAATAACGTTACACTTTTCTAGGATGCCCTCAAGAAATGCATACACGCCACAATACATGTAATCCACGGTTCCTGGCGTTGGAAGTTGTTGAAGCTCTGAAAAGAAATTGCATGGTACTTCAGTTGACTGGAAAGCTTCAAGCAAATACTTGAGAATTGTCAGGTTCTCCTCATGGTAAAGCTCGTCAAAGGATAAAATCTGTTGTCACAAAACATGTTGCATAGAGTTGATAAAAAGTTCAATTATTCAGACTAATAAACTCCCAAATAAATATATATTTAAATCACTTTAATATCACTGACGCAATGAGAAGTGAAATCGAGTATTATTTTTATGTGGATTTCCATGTATTTCCATGTATTCCACGTATTAAAAATAATATCTAAAGAGATATGAATGCAATAATCAAAATAAAAAACTTAGAATACAAAATAAGTTGTCATCTATAACTGGTGCAGTGATTTAAATTTAATGAAGATTAATTTTAGGACGGAGTGATCTATTTTTTTAGTCAAACCAAGAGCTTAATGAATGGACAATCTAAAAAATACCCTGCTGTAACAACGAAGTACTTCGCTAAAGACAGAACTGGCAATAGAAGTTTTTGACACCATCAGATTTGACAAATCTGGGTTTCCGGCAGAGCAGGATTGAGATTTCCAATGATTGTGGCAGTCTTCAGATCCTTCTAAAGAAAATTAGTCATAAAATTATGAATGTTAGAAACAAGAAAAAAAAAGGGTTTGTATAGTATATGTACC
This sequence comes from Cymbidium sinense, assembly GCA_021442155.1. Classification (NCBI taxonomy): domain Eukaryota; kingdom Viridiplantae; phylum Streptophyta; class Magnoliopsida; order Asparagales; family Orchidaceae; genus Cymbidium; species Cymbidium sinense. Next base: position 11,162,476 of record CM038216.1, on the reverse strand, counting down.
ATCTCTAAGAATGGAAACTGCACTATCCAGATGCTTTCTTAGACTACCAATGGCTGGGTTTAGCTTGCTAAAAAATTCACGACTTGTCATCCTGCAGATTCCCGGTGATGCCTCATCTGAACATGCAGTAGAACATTGTTTGCTCGGATAACTAAAGTCATTCAGTTTGCGGCGAAGATCTCGCAGTAGGTACAAATAGAGAGGAAGCTACAAAAGAAAATTTTAAGATATAAAACGGGAGTTAAGTGGATTTTCATTTTGCATTGCATGCGGAGAACGATTGGATCAACAAATATAGCAAGAACGTACCTCAGCCGCAGGATCAGCACAACAAGCAATATTACACTGCAGCAATGGAAACAATTTGAGACACGTTAAAAAAAGGCCTGACCCCAAATTGTGCTTAAGATAGTGAAAACAAAAATCAGCATCCCAAAGGCATCTGAATGGGTAATAAACAACCAAGAAAGAAAACCTCAATTAACAAAATTTTTTGTTCTTTTAAGATTTTAATGAGCAAGAGATCTCAAAAAGGTTTAATTTGTTATTATACAGTAATTTTTTCATATAATATTGATTAATATGGAAAGTTACTTTAAAAATACAGGACTATTCATTGAGTACTGACAAAGCACAAGGGTGTAAACCTGATATGGGGTAATATGGTACGATTCTATGGCCATCTGATAACCACTTTGACAGTTTACAACACAAAACCAGGAAAGTGGGAGCTTGGCCTCGCCAAAACCCTGACCCACAGGGTAATTTGCCCTTTTCACTGAGTACGAATAAAAGCAAACAATTATCTTGTACTTGAAGGGACGGCCAATAAATTGCATTTCTCATAGGAATTGTTCGTAATTAGGCTTCTATACATACAACTAATTATAATCTTAAAGGGTTAAAAAAAACAAAAAATCTTGTAGACTTATCTAATTGTAACTACTCTTGGAATGCCAATAATACTGTAGAGTTATATTTCTTCTAGCAACAGACTTGCACCCAAACTTCCCCCAATCGTAGTATACTTGGAAGGGTAAAGAGCAGACATCGGTACAGGTCGCATAAAATAAATGATCACGGAATAACCAAATATGATTCAAACACTATATCCATAAATGTAGCATAGGAATATAGGATAGGATAGATGGGAAAATAAGAACCAAACACCATAGCGAAGACAGTTTTATATTCCAGGAATAATTAGCGCAAATAAACTTTTGTAGATACAATTGCGTTGAAAACAACAGCATAGAAATTACTAAAACAAAAGATGAACCATACATATCAAACCATTTTAAAATGTGATCATGAAAACTAGAACGTGCAACATTTCAACTGAAACTTTACACTGGTGGTCGTGATTTACCAATGAAGTAGAGATAAAAGCTGTGACATTCAAGGAGAAGATTGAAGACATGTGCACTTCTTTTAAGTGCAGTGGGTCTAAAGATTTACTTCTAGTCATGGTGTCTAATGACACGTTCCATATACTTCTTTTTAAGTGTAGTGAGCAAGCACGTGGGAGAGACATAAAGAGGATGCCGAAATTTAACAAGAACTTCACTTGAAAAAAAAAAAAAAAATGATGAATGATCATTTAAAGTAAATAACAGCTAATTAAAACTTCAAAAGCACACGTTTCTAAAAAAATAATGCTTACTAATTATTTTAAAAAAATATAAGATTGCCTATAAGCAGAACTTGGAGGAATTTGATAGCTCGATAGTATGCGCAAACATGATTTCTCACTAAATGCTCATAATTGTTAAAATCAAGAATCACAATCCTATATGAAAACAATTGAAAAGTCTTATTTAAAGGTAAAAAAGAGTGCCAATGTGAAGGTTTATTTGAACATTCATAAGAACTAAAAAGTATTGCTTTGAATGAACAATTAGAATTTAGATTGCAAATACAAGCCACTGAATCAGAAATATTTTCTACAAGCGAACCTCAAACAAAATGCATCTTTAAGAAAATTTGAAAATAAAATCATGCATTATCTAATCACATCAAGACAAATTTTACACGTCTTGTAAGATACTTTCAAGCTCAATTATATTGTCATAAAAGTTGTGTAAATGTTTTGAAAAATGTGCAAGCAATAGGTGCAAAAAAGGCATTGAGAAGTCCACAAGTGTATAGTAGCACATTGAGAAGCATGTGAGTGCACTATATGAATGGATGCGAAAGCATATATGTGCAATGTGTTGATACATTAAATTCCGTACTAGTATATTATATAAATACATCAAAATTATTATAAGCATATTAAGAGATTGAATGTCCACGTGTACTCCGACCAATATATTAAAACAATCAAATAAAAGGACTGAAATATTGCGCGAACTAAGATAAAGTCAAAATTTAAATTGCTCTTACTTCCAAAAAAATGAAAATATTTTAAAATGATTGCAATTATTTTTAAATTACAAACTCTCTTTCAAATTAAACTCAAAGTCTATCAAATTATACATGCTCTCGAACAAGACAATGTCTATAAGGTAGGATTAAAAATCCCACAATTCAAATTCAATCCTCCACATCTTAAGATGTGAGTTGATAAGACCTAAACCTTGTGAAAAATATTTTAACAATAAACTTTCAAATGAGTCGCAATAAAATAGTGATTTATAATCTAACTCTTAATGCCATGTTTATAAGATACAGTTACATGTTCAATTTTTAGACCTAATCATTTATATATAACAATAGAGTTGACAAAATCCATGATGCAACGAGTATCTAGATGAATATGAATTCAATTCTATGAATAACAATATAAATTTAACAAATTTAAAAAATAAAATAAAATTATATCATTAAGATGCCTTGATGATATTTGTATTAAAAGTTAATCTCAACTAGAGGGGATTTTTATCAAAATTCTTATAAATCTATGTGCAAATCATTTTAATTTTAAATCAAAAATAAAAATATCAAAAGCTTTAATAAAATTTTAAAATTCAAAATGTTCAAATGAAATTTATCATCTAAAACTTAAAGCAAAAAATTCATCCATCTTATGCAACAATTTGTTAGGTGTGACATATTTATGATTAACATAAACTCATAAAGACCCAATGTTATATCAAATATATGTTTAAGGTCATACTCAAACCAGTTAATAACAAAAGTATGTGGCTTATGTCCTCTATCTGTGTGATCATGTTGCAAAATGACACTACAAAATGTAATTAGTACAATTAGAGTCCTTTGACTGGGTGAATTCATTGCAAAATGACACCATTAAACTCTAATCACATATGTCACCTGTAAGTTCCCAAATGACATTGTTCCTTGAGCTATAAATCTTAAGTGCATTTGATAAGCTACAAAGTCTTCTATTAGCTAAGGTCGACTTAGAATTTTTTCCTTAAACAAATATTCACCCCAAGTCCATAATGTCTCCTTGGATAACATAATGGACAGCTGCTGATAAACATCTTTCAGTCATGTTAGGTAGACAACCTCCCCTGACTAAATAGAATAGAAACCACGACAATCCAAGACGACAAAACCATGAGAACTTAATCTGGCTTGTCATAATTTCCCTTACTATCCACTTTAAGTTAAAAATGATGAATTTTTAAATATTAAAATCTAAATTAATTCCACAACATGCTAAGCATTTAGTGACCTAATAACTAGCATTAATTAAAAGTTCTTTTTCATTGTTAGGATGGATAATTAATTATAAGTGTTCATGCCTATAGGAAACATGGAACTAAATCTAAAATTCTCCTAAAATGGGGACAAAATTTCTAGGCAGTGTCTTATCCTAAATCTAATTTGTCTTCTAAAAATTTGACATAAAAAACATAAAACTCTCTCAAAGAGCAATCGAGCACAAATTTTTAGAGACCACACATCACAGACAATTACTACCACTTCTCCAACACCAAAGTTTAAGACGATGCTCATGGCAATCAAGAGTTAAAATAAATCAAGGGAAATTATGGGTTAGACTTTTGTTTGAGTGAAATTTGAAATGAATTTTTAATACTAGTATAAAAAGAAAATTGTATCATTCAAAGTACAAGGAACCTGCATGAAGGCTATCATTATCAAAGGTAATACAAGGTTTACCAAGTTCAATTGATTCTTGTAATGCTTAATCAAGTCTACAAAATCTACAAGCATAAATGGCATGTACTAAGAAACAACTATGCATCCGACTTGTTATATCAACATTTATTTTCCTGCAAAGGAGAGTTCATTCGGTCAGACACTGATTCTCAGAGCAGTTTGATTTTCTCTAAACAGAGAGATTTAGTGAAAGCTTCTCATTATATATATATTGTTGTATTTTCTTCATAGAAATGCTTACCTCAGAGAAAGATAGTAGCGACAGGGAATCAACATTTAGAGGTCTGAATTTAGATCTTTGAGCATCTAGCATTTTAGGCTCTGCACATAAGTCTACAACCTCCATTTCATCAACACTAACAGTGAAATGACTTGCGCATTGCGGAGTTTTCTCATTAGAAAGATACCGTGGAGAACCATCATCTGAACCTTCTCGACATGCCCGTACTCCTTTTTTCTTTAGGGCATCCATTATCGTAGGTTGCCTCAACTTTCCACAAGGATCTACATTTCCAGAGATTGATGGATCTGTTTTATGCTTATTTTTCTTATTTGCTGAAACGACCTCAGACAACACTCTTTCAGAACTCTTCCTTCCCTGAGAAATTGGTCCAAATTGGTTTATAGAATAAGAGACTTCAGGAAGGGGTATGGGATAAGCCATCAGGATAACATCCAATATACTCTCCATCACACTGCATAATCCAGCATTTACTCGTTAGAACTCCAACAATAATCAGGGTAAATTTTAGAACACAAAAACCAAACAAGATGAGCAAGGTTTATGAATAAATCATCACTTGAGATTATCAGATCATCTAAATAGTGACAGTTTCAGTAGAAAATTCCTAAGTTTGTTAGAAGGCAAGAACCTTCAAATGCAAAATCACACTGTTAATTTTCATCAACTACATAAAAGCTCCTTACATTACAGATGGGAAATTCATCAGTTCTTATAAAGATTTGACCGTTCATGAAACATATACTAAACTATTTGAACTGACAGTGGAAGAAAATCCATATAAAAGATTCACCTTTTGTTATGCACTTAAAATTGAAAATCACTGAAACTCACAACATAAAAACACCATGTATAAGATTCTACTTGATTTAGAAGGTTTTAACCTAATAAAACTAAAACAGAGACCATTCAGGCAAGTACTTTTGCTAAATAATGTATGTCTAATAATCAAAAGAAATCATGAATTCACATAAGCCACCAGCTTTAAGGCAGCAGAGAGGATAGATGATCTTGATCCAGTCTGATGATCACAAACCTCAAAAATAGAATGGAAGAAAAAAAGCATTGCCCTTATGAGAAAAATCCATCCCATTTCGTGCGCAATCAAGCATGCATGTATGTGAGTATAACAGTTCAGATTTCTTCTTTTCCATACCAATGTTGTGTTAATTACCTTACCAGGAATAAAAAGTTAATTCTTTAACACCGAAAATTCAAGTATATTATAGTATTTGCAACAAACAGTCATGCTTACAAGACCACCCCCAAGATGAAAAAAAGGAAAAAACCCTTCGCCAGAACAACTTGGTACTTGATGTATCATCTGTACTTTAGATAAATTCGAGGATTCTTTTCCATTAGCAAAGCAAAGTGTCTGTCAAAAATAGAATACAGCACTGTGTAACACTGTAAACGAATAGATTACATAAATAAAAACAGAATGGTTTCATGGAAGTTATGGTGCATGTGCTGCAGATCTGGATCTAAAATAGATGACAAGCGCCAATCAGATAAAATGTTAGAGATGCCGAAAAGCAAAATTAGATATCAATAAAAACAGTTAAAATATGAGTCCACAGACTGAATTACAGAACCAGAAGTTGAAAAATTTAGGAATTAGAACACCATCATTGTTCAGGAACTTACAAATGAAATTCACTAAAAATTTCCATGAGAAAGGCTATTTCAAATAATTGGCATCATTTCCATATTTAAAACACAATCATAACACTTGAAGCTTCACTTCAGCATTTTCCCCTCAGGTAGACCGGAGTGTACACAGCCGTTCAAAAACTCTATTCTCCAATACCCAATGTATGGTCTTCACCAAGCCAAAACAGGTCAGAGAAATTATAGCACAGAGCACCTCTGCTATCCAGAAACCAACCCGAAATATGTTGTTTGAGACATTTCGTACACCATTCCAGAAATTATAAGCAGTTCTTCTAATAAGTATCTCTATTCTAACCTTGTCAGTGAATGATGCCCTTCTAGTTTTTGAGAGTAACTGAAACATGAAAAGACTCAAGACATGCATTCTGTAAATCACTCTAGAAATGAAAAGCATCTCTCCTAATGTGCTACCATCTCTTGAGGTCAGAGAATTGCTTGATTACTTTATGCCATAAGATGCAGCCTAAGGCTGCAAAGGAACCGAGCATTCGACAAACTACTTGTGACTCTGCTTGATTAAAGCAATTTTATGATCATTTGATTAACTAATCAAATGAGATTGTACAGTTTTGTAAATAGTTGATTGTTAAATGAACAAGCTTGAACAACTTGTTTGATTCATTTATGTTCATGAACAATATCATTTAAAGCTCATTAAAGGAGCTCGATAATGGCTTGATTACATCTCGATTAAGGTTTATTCGTGTCTAGTATTGTTAATTTTTTTATTTTAGGCTTATATAATTTGATACAACTCATGTATATTACTCAACAAACTACTTGCAAACAAGCTCAATTAAGGCTTGATTAAAGCTCATTCATTTCATTTAACGAGCTGCTCGTTAACAAGCTTGATAATCCTTATTTAAACCGAGCTCGTGAACAAACTCGAGCCGAGCTTGAACAGAATTTTTTTAAATGAACTCAAGCTTAAACACAATCCTAAAAGCTTGACTCTAGCTCGACGATGGTAAACAAGCTTGAACTTGAACAAGCACATACACGACTCAGCTCGGTTCGTTTGCAACCCTAATGGAGCTCATTCTATTTAGTCTCAATCTCCATTTTCCTAACAACATAAAGTCATCTTTTCTTTTAGGTCAAGAACACACAACCACCTGAAGCATTACTTCTACAAATTCTATCTGAATTGACAGCATGAATTTGGATGCTAATATCCTACCTTTAGCCACCAATTCCGTCATATCCTTTGTGAGTTCAATATGGGAGATTGCTAAAGGAGAGCACTAGAGAGGCTAGGTTGTAATAAAATAATTTTGAATTATTCTTCCCTCACCTCTCTCCCTCTATTTCTTTTGATGGATATAATTAAGAAAGTTGGCCTTTGGTTATAGCCAAGGGAGGTTGACTTCTAGGGCTATCGATGAGTGGGATTGATGGCTAGACAGAGTTGAACAAAGGAGATGAAGAAAGAAGTTGATAGGAAATATTAGTTTGAGAAGATTTACAAATCTTCCATCACCATCATTTCCCTAGGATTGATTTGGGTAAACCCCAATCTCTAGCCACTTCCCCAATTACCATATTACTTTATGTAAATAATTAAAGAATTTCATATTAATTAAATATTAATTACAATGGTTACATGTCACTGCTCTTTCAATTGAACAAATCAATAAAAAAAATTAATTTTATGTTTTGTGGTATAGATCCACTTAGAATAACTAATTATAGAGTATAGAGTATGGAGCACTTAACATGATTAAGAATAAAGTTTATGATTAAATAGAAATTTGAGATTTGAATAAGAATTATTTGATAATTGTAATATAGTCTGCAAGAAGTCATGATAATTCAATTAGTAAAGAACTTGAAACATGCGTATAAGTAAAGTTAATTTTAATGTTATTTAAAAAGAATCATCATAAGAATTTCTTAGCAATTTTAAAAAATAGATATAAGAGAGTAATAATTACTCATGCATTTATCTCTCACTAGTTACTAAATATAAATATTATCAAAATAATAGCTTAGATGGTCAATGGTGTGTAAAGGATTCATGCTTTAAAAACAAATTTAAACCAGATTTTAAGTACAGGGAAGCTAAATTTAATAAGAAGGTTCATTCTATATGTATACAATCTAAGTTTCCTTATATAGAGAATAAAAAGACTAAAAAGATGTACTCTTATGTTTTAACAATTATTATAGATTTAATAAATTTTGAAGGGAATGAAGTTGAGCATGGGAATTGATCCATTGAGATGAAATATTAACTCAAGCCAAGGCTTAAGCTAAGAATTCAAATTATTTTAATGTGGGTGATCTCATTTCTAAATTCGAGTATAATTTTCTTTCTTCTAAATATGATGCATTTTATGGACATGTGAATGATTCTTCTTCTTTATATGCATGAAACTGTGTTATTAATACAAGAATATTTTTGCAAATGATTTCGAAAGATTTATTTTACTCATGAAAAATGATTGTTCCTATTGTTATGAATGAAGTGTATGTCCATGTTATGTTAAAAAAATTTACATTGTATAATACAATATTTCGTATAAATAAATAATTTATACTAAGAAGAATGAAAAGAAAATGATGTGTATAGAAATGAATTTATAAGCATGTTGAAAGATGGAGTCACCCACTCATAATACGAGTTGAGAATGCTTGCGCCCACATGTAGAGATTTTCTTTTCCTCACCTCAATGTTCAAATAGGTTTGGAAAATGGTATTGATCCTAAAATACCCTTAAATAATGTAATTAGATGATGCTCACGTGGAGATTATATTAAATATTTATATTTAAATACAAGTTATAATATGATATGTTTCTTTTTCATGCCCATGTTTTCAAGGCTAAATTGGATGGTATAATCTCATTACTACTCATAACCCTGATTGAATTGTGATGTTTATGGTTACAATTATTATTGATATGTGCAACAACAAACTAAAATAGTTCATTTTTCTGCAACTCACTTATTCTTAAGAGGATAATAGAAGACACAAAACATAGACATGAAAATAATTTAAAATATCATCCATAGCCTCCCTCTTACGGACTTTTTCTTTTCAAAAAGTCAAAATATCAGTCTTCTTATAACTATCATGATTTAATAAAGTGAGTTATGAAAAGCTCATTCTCACAATGAAAATTTCTAAAAAACAGTAAGATAGTTGTAGCCAAAGACAAGCATGGCAAATGCAACCTATAAAAATGAAGTTTCTAGAAGTGAAATAATATAAATGAAAAATGGTAAACTAAACTAACTGATGCAAAATCTCCAAATAGATAATAAAAACAACAAAAATAGCAACATCATTTATTATTCGAAAACTATAGCTCCATTTAGTATAACTTCTTACTCTGCATCTTTGAATATTAAAAACAATTTTAGAGTGTTGGGTCAAGCAAGTATAAGAAAAAAAATTCAATTGTATATAAAAGTTAAAAAGCAGCAAGTTCAAAACAACTTATGCATATCGTATTTTGATCTACTTAGGGCTTGTTTAAAAATATGTTTAGTTGGTGTTTTGTAGCTATTTTTATTTTCCATTTTTGAAAGTAATTAAATTATTTTTAAAACAATTAAAATAACTTTTATTCATTATTTTCAAAACATGAATCCTCAATCATCCCCCATTGGCTTATCCCAATTGTTGTGCGACTCTGTTGCCACCACCAACACCAGCCATCACACCCAATGCCTCCACCACCACCAAACATGAGGATGCAACCAGCCATCGCCATTTAAATCATCTTATGTGACATTCAAGAGAAAAAAAAAAAAAAAAAAAAACCTATAATTAAGATACCACATATATTTTAATTTCATATCAAAATATAAATAAAACATAAAACAAAATAATGAAAAATAGAAAATGACCCAAACAGCCTCTTAGCTTTTGTTTATTTTTGTTATATTTTGTTTTATTTTAGCAAGGGGTCTGGTTTCTCTGATCGTTTCAACCAAAAAAACGTATTTACATGACCTACACATTTTTTTGTTTGTAAAAACAGAATAAAAAAATGCTTAAAAATCAGAATAGAGAATATAATCATTATATTTGTAATTATCAGAATTAAACCTACTTAGTTTATAATTAATTCATTTAATTGCTAATTATTAAAATCAAATATTATCGTATCCTTAATTATGTAGAGTTACTGCAATAATCATTAACCAATTAGTATGTCAGGTTAATTAATATTTTAATTAATTAGTTCTATTTAATTTTCAAAATAAATTTAATTTAGATTTTAATTTATGTCATAATCAAATAATCCTAAACAAACCCTACCAAAATTTTAGAAATCTAAATTTAAATACTTATTAACTCATAATTAATCATAATAAATAATTATTTTTGATTAATAATGTGATATTAATTGACAAATTAACATAAAAAATCCAATTGAGCTTACTAAAAACATCAATTGCAACAGAATCAGTTTAAGCAAATACTTGGTTACTAATTACTAATAAAGATTAATTATCCCAAGAGTAACTATTATAATTAATAATAACTAATAAGAAAATATTAATGATCATACTTAAAATTTTACTTAATCCTAAATTATCCAAAATAGCTCATTAATCAGTAATTAATTTGCTAACACTTAATTATCAGTAAATAGCACTAAAAATATCAATGATTTAATTAAATTCAAATGACTTTATAATTATCTAAATAATTAACTACCATCTACCATCTAGCTTTATAGTTTATTATCTTAGGTCAAAAAAGTTTTTTACTGAAGTGCATGTTTCTGAAAACAGAAGCAAAAATTACAGACAAAGGTGAAGCCAAACAGGATCGGTTCAAAAAAATATATATTGTAATGAAGTTTATCATTTTCTTAATAAATTAAGTACTTATTTATCTTATCAATCAATCAACTCAAATCAATATCAATATTTTATCAAATTTCAATAACAATGAATTTTAACATTTTTTAACAAATGACAATCATTTTTACAAAATCACTGTACATAACCCCATTATAAAGCAAAGCAAAGCTAAAGATATCAAAGCAAAACAAAATCTAACAAGAAAAGTGTGAAGCTATAAAAAAAAAGAAACCAATAGAAACTCTTAATGTAGAATTGCAGCTGAGTTGAGTTCAATTATGACTGTCACTCACACCAGACTTCTTAGACGCTTCAATAATTTTTTAACTATCTCGTCTTTGGTATTCGGAGTTACACTTACAACTTTGTCAGCAATTTGTGAGCTAAATGCATTCAGCTGCATGTAGCATAGAACTGTCAGGTGCCAATATGGAAATGGCAGAGAGAGAGGAAAGAACAAGGTATAAACTTATCAAAGCATACCAGTTCCCTAATCCAGTTGATTGCATAAAAAAGAGAAAAGCACACGATCTTTTGTTGCTTTTCAGTCAGCTTCTTCCAATGAACTTCAGAGAAATACTATCATGCAGAATACAACCATGTTAGAGCACGAAACATAAGTGACATCACATGAATCATATCTAATAGTCATCAGTTCACAGAAACACAGCAATATCTACAAGCACATTACACCATGGATACATGATGAAAATCCTAATTTTTAAATACAATTACAATTTCTTTGCAATGGAAGAAAATGACCATGTGCTCAAAAAATGGCAGGTTTCATCAGTCCTTAACATACAGACAACTCTGATTTGAAGAATGCACATCAAGAAATATGATATAGAATAACAGGAGAACTGCTCCACATTAAAGGGATTGCAAGTAGTATTGATAAAATATAGATTTTCTTCTAACATTAGTCTTCTAAATTGTCCCTAAAATTAAGGATGCAGGTTGACAGAAAAGTGTTCAAAATAATTAACATTCAAGAAAAAAATTGTAAAAAAATGATGGAATTGCAATATGTTTGGCAATTCAAACTACCGGTTTAATTAAGTGGCAAAAAAAAATATCAGATAATTGTTAACAACTACCATAGGCGGCAGAAAAATACCTGAAAGTCAGTTGAAGTACAGTATGGTTGTGTATTGGCATTGTTCACACATATATTGTTTCTTTTCTTTTTTCTTATTTTTGTTGAGCAACAGTGTTAAAAGTCCACTTCCTGATAACGGTAAATCACTCACCAGCTTGAACAGGTTCCAAAGTGATGTAAATGCTTGCTCAGATACCAAATTGATGTGGGCAGGTGGATGATTGCTCTAATATGAAAATCTGTTGGCAGTTGGGATACACGAAACCATAACTAGAAGATAGGGCTAAAGTAGGGCAGGAGAAGATGAGAACCATCAACATGTGCAAAAATCTAGGGTGTAAGTAGAGAGATCAGGTGTGTTTTGGGATAAAAGAGAGAGAAGAATCCAAAGAAGAGAGAAGGAAAATGGCAGTGAAACTTTCAAATTAAATTCATCATTAAATAATGCAATACATTATAAAGGTACTATTTATTATAATATGATGGTAGGCGTGACCATTTCATGAGATTAATAGATATAAATGGTTATCAATCTATAATTTAAAACTTAAGAAAAAGTTCTGGAGTTTATGGTGAAATGGTGAGGGGTTTGGAAGGGCAATGGCAAGAAAACCAAAATTTATTCAAATTGGGCTAGGTTAGGCAGATTTGAAAGATAACTTTAGAAAACAGGTCTTAGTTAAGATAAATAACTGGAAATATTTGTGGATTAGCTTAGAATATTCACTTACAATCTACAGTAGATATTTAAAATTGATGCAGTTTATATAGGAGTTGAGATATGGAGAACAAGACTATGCCGTAGCTAGTGGACAAGAAGCTTATGAGTGGAATGAAGATGTAGGCTTATGAAGAGTCGTTGAGGATTAGAAAATAGTTGAAAATGATATTAAGGAGTGTGGAGAAAAATAAAATGAGTTATCTTAAGTGTTGGAGGCAAAAAAAAGTGATGTTGGATAAATATCACTCCCATAAAAGAATGTCAAGATTTGTCCACCAAACTCTTAAACAAAAAGTCTTAACTCAAATAGTTTGCAAATGCCAAAAAATAATCTTTTCATTCCAAGAAGAGGCTATTTATAACAATTACAATCATTCGCTTAAAAAAAAATTTATAATATAGAAAAAAATTGGGTGGCAATATTAACTAGAGGCATTAAATTGCCTTAGTATTTTATATAATCCATCCACTTCACATGTCACTATTTTATGTGAATCCAACCACTCCACATGTTATACATAAATACTAGAATTCAAAGTTCAAAGTTTCAAAACCTAAAGTTTCTAAAAATAAATTAAAAATTAGATGATTTAAAAAATCATAAAATGAGTTTTGGTGGATTAGTGAGCGAAGCATCCTTCTTTCTCGAATTATATTAGACTTTAGCATAAGATCTAATAAATCATCATTGTGGCCTTTTTGTTATTTTCATTAAGCCACCATAATATCCTCTTAGGTATTTTCAATATATGACCCATGAAATTTACCATGACATGCTACATCACAAGGTCTAAAGTGACAAAATAAAACATACAATAGACCCTAATGATGGCCTTGTTGAAAATAAATATCAACTGAAGAAAATATTATTTTCAAAATTTACCAAATTCTCGTGCAAATCGTCTCTAACTTAAATTCAAATAATATATGAAAAATTTTCAATAATTACAAATTTAAGAAATATTCAAATAAAATCAATCGCCTAAGCTAAAAGCAAAAATAATTTACCCACACTCCACGATCACTTGATGATATTGTCAAATTTAAGTTTAACTTAAGCTCACAAAAAGTCAATATCATATTATATGTGCATCTATAATCACTCTCAAAATTTCATGCAAATAAGAACATAGCACGTGTCTTCTAATCATATACATATGCTCTGATCATTTAGCTTTACTACCAAATACTACTGTAAAAAATAAAAAGTTATGACTGAAAGACTCTAACTACGTGATTCAGCATGAAAAGACATAATTAAATTAAGGTCACGGTCATAAGTTTGTATGCTCTCTAAAAACCTAAATATCCTGGGTAATGAATTACATAGTGTACTATAACGCACAAAATTAAGATCGACTTAAAATTATCTCCTAAATAAACATTCACCTTATGTGACAAGGTATTGACTTAAATTAAACCGCCAAAGAAAACTCAATAGTGAGCTCATCCATTCTTTGCCCGAGACTCAATAAACAGTCCATAGGGCTTCCAGATTATGATCATCATCAATAGTTGGCCGCTTCCCTCCTTCCGCCCCAAATTGTGGCTCGTAGAACACTCAAGCATAAAAGCTAAAACACGGAAGAAGAAAACTATATCGTATATCAAAAGTTGTACTAACAGCCTAACAGCCAGAGGGCATTCCTAATATATGGAAGATATGCTCCTCGGGCAAGCTGCCAAGCAGAGACCTGAATAAAAGACACTGGTAGCATCCTAATTGCTAAGGATAGAAAAATCATGAATAGCAAAATATGTTGAGTGGAATATTTGATCCTGTGATGTGGTCCAGCATCAAAAAGCATTCTGAATTAGATAATTACTGCAATTAGAGCTCCTGGTGCCATTTCAAACTTTTAAAGGTATGGCAACCTAATAGATTGATCACTTACACAAAAAGAGTATGTACGGTACCTTGGGTGAAGGAAGATGCAGGGGACAACCAAGAAGTGCATCAATGCCACCAAGTGAACCCTGATTTGACAGCCTTTCAACCTTTAAAAAAAGGGAAACAGTTGGAAAAGAACTCACTAGAACAACTGTGATATAATTCAGCATTAAAAGATACCGTCACTTACTACAGATAACAATAAAAATTGAGAAGGAAGAATCTGCAAAGAATCTGATTGTCTGAAATCAACAAATATACAAGTTTGAAGGAAATTATAATTTGAAAAATGAACAATGACTTGAGAAAAGTAAAATAAAAAGGGTTCACGTTTAAAATATTACTGCTGCAGTGATGAAGTAAGTAATGGCAATATCTTCAAAACTATAGGAGAGGCATCACCATCCAAATTTATCCATAGTTCTCCTGAAATGTAAATACTCAACGGTGTTTGTTAACCCAGTATTAACTTTAATAAATTAGAAAGAGAAATATAGATAGCTTAGCAAACCTTCTATGCCATCACAAGGAGCACTTGATGGCAACTGGCCACCCTCAAGATCAGATAAAAACATTGGCTCAAACTCGCTAACATGCTTTCCAATCCTTTTTTTTTTTTGGAGCATAGAAAGCAAAATCAATTCATCAAGACGTTCATTTCTTAGTAAGGCAGATATTAAAGAATTGAAGAATATCACAAAAAGTTGAAACAATGGACGATTTTTAATCTGCATATATTCAAATAAATTCATCAATCAACTTGAATCAGAGTTATAAACCACCCACCACTCTATAATTTCTGGCTTAAGAATGCTGCCCTCCAAAAGGGCGATTAGTTTGTCATAAAAAAGAATTGAGGTCAAAGGCACCAATTTGCATGAATCTAAAGACATTTGCAGCAGCTCCAATGCATCATCAGAGTTTGATTTCTGCATGATGCATACCATCAAATATGTGAAATTATGGTATTATTTTACTTCACTAGGAGCAAAAACTATTCCACGCATATTGATAAAAATTAATAATACGACCAATTCGACCGTGAATCCAATATGCCCAATGTGTAACTCAACGATGGTTGCTTGACGAGCAATGAAACAAGACGTTTGATTATATGCAGCAATAAGAAATTCACCAATATTTAAGCTGTTGGACAGGACGTTCCACCTAATTGCTGGCTTATAACAGAAATGAAATGATTAGGAAGGGACCCAAAAACACTTCTTGCAGCCCATAAAAACGTTCATTTATTTAGAAAATGCATTGCTCGCATTGTGGCTCAATCCACATCCGTTGCAGTACAATTTTATACTACATTGATTCACCCAAGGGAACAACAATTTGCTTGATTCCCACAAGTAGATCTAGCTTTCAACATTAATAAATCATTAACTAAAATCATGGCATGGATCAGGCTATTTTTTTTTTTTTTTTTGGGGGGGGGGATCTTGACATGGATTTCAGTGTTAAGGCATCCGGACAATCAAAAAATTCAAGACAACTGACTGAATCCAGATTCCACAGTCAAAGAAGGGTTGCATTATCCCTTTATTACCAGTCATTTTCCCCATATTTGTAACAATGTAACCGGCAACTTGCAAAACAAAGTCTCAATGGCATGTACATCAAACTAACAACATTAAAATTATGGCTCATCTCGTGTTTTTATTGCATGATGCAATAAAGGTTAAACCTCTCAGAGTTCATAAAATATGAGATAATATATATGGATGAGTTAATTCCACTGCGTAGTATAGACAGATCTGTAAGACTACATACTGAAATAATTCGAGTATTTCAAGTAAATATCAAAGAAAAAGCATGCAAGACATGCTTTTAAATTCGAGCATTCCAAGTAAATATCAAAGAAAAAGCATACTAGACATGCTTTTATCGAGATATGAAAATATCATCAAAAATTATTGAGTTCGCATATGTATCTGACTTGCATCTAAGCAATAAGAAGACTGTCAATTCAAACCTACCTGAGATGACAAGAAACTGGAAGGAGCATTTACTTCTCCAAGGGTGGAAACTACCTTCAGAGTTCCAATTACCCCCATCTTTTTGTACATCACATCAGCATTGCTAACCTGGACATTTCAGATACAAATACCAGCAAATTTACAGACAGGCTAAAAGACAGGAAGTTTAGATCAGTTGCGGTTTCATTTGCCATGTGCATTTCCAGTAATCTGATTATCAATTTTGCCTCATACCTGCTTTCTTATTATCATCAACACTTCATTCGCAATGGAAGATCTAATAGCATCTGCTTGAGATCTAGCAGACAGTGCTAAACGACAGAAGACTTCATAAACCTGTTCCAGAGATGTAGATAAATAAATAATGACGATAATAGTTGTTGACATTGTTAAGAACTTAAACTGCAAGAACCTTATGAAGGCTGTCTTCTTCAAAGCACTCCATGTAGTCCAAGATACCTGCAACAGTAAATCCAATAAAACCGAAGCATGGATAAAGCGATGCAATGTCACATCTTCACGTGGTCAATGTAGAACACATTATAGGAGTCACTAACACAGAAACTGAGCAAAGAATGATGTGAACAGCCACTGCTAAATACCGGTTAGATGTGACGAAATTGGGATCAAATCCTCAGTGTATCTTGAAGAAAATAAAATCAAGGTTTCTAGAGCTGAACTAACTTCATAAGTTATACCAGAGCCAATATGTGTCACTAAAGCACCCAGAACCTGCATAATATACATATGAGGTATGTAAAAGCAACATTTTTCCAGGTAAATAAGCATATAACAGCTGTGAGATATCAGGACCATTGTGCATTAATTATATTAATCACGTGCAATGTGTAGAAATGGAGGATGGTCAATTCAATAAAACGTTCTAAATTCTGCCATTAAGTTGAGATTTAAGGAATGGTCATCGTGCAGATTAGAAACCAACTTTGTGTGGTTACCTCAGAAATATATGACATCGGGACTCCTGGGTATAGACATTTAAACTAGTTATTAATGCAAAATTACAATATTTACCTCTTGCCTTGAGTAAGTATCTTTGAACTCCACAAATAGTGTAGTGTATAGGTGAATGCCAAAATGTCTTACTCGTTTTTCTTTACAAGAAAGTAGGTATTCACAAAGAGAAACAAATGATGGGAAGTAGTCCTGGAAGCACAAGATGAGGGGGCGTCAGGTCTTGAATGTCTACAAGAAATTTTATCAGTCCTCACATTGCAAGTTTTCGGTCACAGAAAATCTCACCTTTACCAACCCCCGATGCCCAGTAATACATTGATCAAACAGAGCTTCAATGAAACAACCATCTACTATCTTCTTCTTCAATATTTTCTGAGCATCTTTCTGTAAGGACCCTCCGTTGTTGTATATGAGCATTACAAACCATAAATCTATGACGTTGTGATGGCGGGACTGGTCAAGAAACTTAAGTTCTTTCAAAACAGCCTCGCATAGAATCTGAAGTTAACAATGTGTACATACCTTTAGCAAAGAAAAAGAAAACATAGCTGCGCAAAACGAAAAGTAAACGGCATCCATTAATTACATTTTTGAATTGCAGACTTGATCTCAAGGCGTCGAGGATTGAGGCATTGGTGCTTTCAGCTAAAGATTTTCCTTTGAGTTTTTTGTTTCTGGCAGAGTAAGGATCCGCCCCACAAAATTTCAACTGGTTCCGAATTTGTGATATGATCCTCCCAGCATTTGCAGGTGTTGTAGATAGCAACAAAAACCGAAGCAAATGAGGCATGTACTCCGCATCCACAGTTCTGATGTGAGACAACGCTATTGTAACAACCTTCAATTTCAAATATATAATTTAAATTTAGCAACTATGCAACAGCTGCGATGAACATTTCAAAAAAAAACATGGATACCAGAGTTCTGAACCTGTTCCTGCAGCTGCTCATCCAAATTCAGAGCAGTGAAAGAATCAAGCACAGGAACAATGACCTCTGAATCTTCCAAAAGCATCTTCTCAAGAGCGGCGACCACCGTGGCGTGGCTTTTGTCACCAATAATCTCCGGGAGCGAACCAATTATCTCTTTCTTTAGCCCAGGGGGAGAAATGGAAAGGACTTCCATAAGTTTCTCGGCAAAAAAATCAGAATCCACGAGGAAATCGAGCCATCGTAACTGGTTCACGATTAGTCTCGCAATGTCATCCTTCAGCGAGCGACCGGCATGGGCTGCCGCGCAATCGAAATGCTCGGGCAGTTTCTCCAGCAGCATATTCAGCATCTGCGGCTGAATCGGAGCCACCAGTAGAAGCACCCGACCTAGGCTCTCACCCCAAGTTGAACCGCCACCATCGCGGCTAGCGGGAATCAAAATCCTGCACGAAAAGGGAAAAACAATGAAACCCCAAGAGCGGAGACAGTAGAGGGGGGAAAAAACAAAGAAACTTGGGCGGATGAGAAAGAACCTGCGAAGGTTTTGACTGTTTTGGATGTAAGATGAAAAGCCAGAAAGGAAACGAGGGAGAATAGAAGGATCTTCGGCTGAGGAAATGCGGGTCTCAATATGATGGCGAAATTTATGAAGATCGGCAGGGAGAGATGGAGGATCGTCGCCTGGAACACGGAGGGTGCAACCAGCTTCGGCTAAGAGGGAAACCATCACGTTCACATCCTGCTCTTCGCCCTCTCCTGTTCCGCGGATGCCCTTGCCTTTCGCGTTCCCGACTACATCGTCAACAGAGCCAGTAGCAACGGCGGCGACAGCTGCAGCAGAGGTGGCGCTGTAGTGATGATAGCGACCTAGGGTTGCAGCGGAGGGGGCGGCAACGGAAGGGTGGATATTCTCGGAAGGTGTGGCAGGCCTCTTCTTCGCATTGGCGGAGAAGGAGCGTTTGAGAAAAACCATATCAAGTGTGTGGGATGGCAAAGACGCAACTGGAGAAGAAAGTAGGCGGAATGAAGCCCGCCAGTTTTTAAAGCGCCATATATGTCGATCGTTGTACTGTTTCTATATTTATATTCAACTGTTTGGACCATCTTCCATCCTTAGGCCGGAGAAAATGTTACATGAAGAGTCTGATAGACGTAGTTCTACGTCCGAATGTCAATTAAATTTTAACACATATTAATTAATAAAATATATATTTTTTATTTTATAATGTGATAACATAACGATATCATTACCATTATTCTCGAATCCGATCTGACCCGGCTCGTTAAAATAGTGGAGAAATATCATTTGAATATGCCGAAAAAATTTAAAAATAATATGTAAATAAATTTAAAGTATAATATATTTTTTTTCAAATGAACTGACCTCAGAGAGGAGAAACGAAAAAACCTCATTTCAATTTTCAGAAAAAACTGTGAAAATAGATAATAAATTTAAAAATTGTAATCTTGATATTGCGGTCAATTTAACAGATAATATCTTAAATATAAATATATAGATAAATTTTCTCCATCATTTTATATATATATATTTTTTTTAAATAGCCATTGATATTCTTTGAAATTCTTTTATGTAATATATATTTCCTATACTATTTGGAATTTTTTGAAAAAGGACTTTGGGAGTTTTTCGAGTTATTTTTCATGTGTACTCTTTGTACTCTTATGAGGGAACATCTCATTTTTTCAATTTTTTTCTACTATGAGGCTTATCATATGTTTAGTACATCCTATTATAAGCTGTTTGGAGATATTTCTTGAAGAATTTGTGAGATTTTTGGAGCTATATTTGTATGTGTACTTTCAGTACTCTCATAATGGTACACCTCATTTTTTCAATCTTTTCAACTGTGTAACCTGACATATGTTTAATACATCTTATTCTAAGCTGTTTGGAGATATTTCTTGAAGAATTTTGGGATTTTTGGAGCAATTTTTCATATGTACTCTCATGAGGGTACACCTCATTTTTTTTCAATTTTTTAAATGTGGGGCTTGTCATATATTTAGTACATCCTATTGTAATCTGTTTGAAGATATTTCATGAAGAATTTGAGAATTTTTGGAACTATTTTGTATGTGTACTCTCTATACTCTTATGAAAGTATATCTCATTTTTTTAATTTTTTTAACTGTGAGATTTGTCATATGTTTAGTACATCCTATTGTAAGCTGTTTGGAGATATTTCCTAAAGAATTTGGTAGTTTTTTGAGCTGTTTTGTATGTGTACTAACTATACTCTCATGAGAGTACACTCTTTTTTAAAAAAAAATTTAACTGTGAGGCTTATCATATATTTAGCATATTCTATTATAAGCAATTTGGAGATATTTCCTGAAAAATTTGAGGAGTTTTTAAAGTTGTTTTGCATGTGTATTCTATGTACTCTCATGAAGGTACACTCCATTTTTTTAATTTTTTCAACTGTAGGGCTTGTCATATATTTAGTACATCCTATAGTAAGTTGTTTGGAGATGTTTCCTTGGGGTTTTTTGAGCTGTATCGCATGTGTACTCTCTGTACTCTCATGAAGGTACACTCCATTTTTTCAATTTTTTCAACTGTGGGACTTATCATATGTTTAGTACATCTTATTATAAGCTTTTTGGAGAAATTTTCTAAAATTTTTTGGGATTTTTGAAGTTGTTTTGCATGTGTACTATCTGTATTATTATAAGGGTACACCACTTTTTTTAAATTTTTTTAACCGTAGGGCGTGTCATATGTTTAGTACATCCTATTGTAAGCTATTTGGAGATATTTTCTAAAGAATTTTGGGATTCTTAGAGCTATTTTGCATATGTGCTCTCTGTACTCTCATAAGGGTATACTCTATTTTTTCAATTTTTTCAACTGCGGGGCTTGTCATATGTTTAATACATCATATTGTAAGCTACTTGCAGATATTTTCTGAAGAATTTGATGGTTTTTGGAGCTGTTTTGCATGTGTATCATATGTACTCTCATGAGGGTACACCATATTTTTTCAATTTTTTTAACTATGAGGCTTGTCATATGTTTAGTATATCATATTGTAAGCTGTTTGGAGATATTTCATGAAGAATTTGGGGGGTTTGGAGCTGTTTTACATGTGTACTCCATGTGTACTCCTAAAATGTATTTTTGTCTGCACAGGTGAATGAGGTTAATCACCGATGCGATGATAAAACAGTTATGTCGCATGAACTAATTGTGGGCAAACTCCTTGACACCACTGCTCATAATAAAAAGGAGACATATGAACTGTACTGTGATTATGCATATTAAATTAGACTCAGTGTTAGAAAGGATCATACTAGTTATTGGCTGAACTCAAAGAATTTGAAATCAAAAGATTTTTTATGTACAAAAGCATGTCCGAAGAAAGGTGTCAAATTAAACAGCTCAGTCAAATTTCATAAAACATATACAAGGAGTGGTTGTCCGGCCATGATTAGATTTTCTATTGATTTAGATGAGAATTGGAAGATTAAATAATATATATAAAGTCATAATCATTTATTGGCAAAGTCGGGTAACCTACATCTTCTCAGATCATACAAAGGCATCAACGATGAAAAGACGATTGTGTTGAAATCAATGTCAGAGACTGGAATTAGAGCAACTTGATGCATTTAGCTATCTTAGTGATGAAGTTGGCGGCACGGAGAATATTTATTTTACAAAAATAGATGCTCAATTACATCCAAAAAAAAAGAAGATCAAGGATTGTGAATAGTGATAGTAATGCATTAATACAACTGTTCAAGAAAAGGGAAGCAGAGGATGGAATGTTTTCATGGGATGTCAAAGTTGATAAGTCAGACAACTTGATCAATTTTTTTTTGGAGCAATGGCATGTCAATGATAGAAAATGATTATTTTGGGGATGTCATAATTTTTTATATAAGTTATCGACTCAATAAATATAATCTTGTCTCTGCACCTTTTGTTGGAGTGAATCATCATTGCCAAAATATCTTATTTGGAGTAACTTTTCTATCAAAAGAGATAATTGAGTCATTCACATGGCTATCCAAAATATTTATTCAGTTAATGAAAGATACGCATCCTATAACAATATTCACTGATCAAGATCAGGCAATGGTGAGAGCTATCGAAATTGTATTACCGCATACTCATTATAGGTTGTGCCAATATCATATTTCTAAGAAAGCTCCTTCGAAGGTACATTGTTTTAATATTAATAAGATAATACAAAGTCTCTTTTATACATGCATGAGTAAGTGTGATTCAGAGGAAGTTTGAGCAAGCTTGGTCTACCATGCTAGAAGAAGGCAATTTGCATGATCATGCTTGGTTGTCTGAGTTATATAAAATTAGATACAAGTGGTCCACCATATTCTATAAAGACTCATTCTATATGGGTATCTTATCAACGCAACGTAGTGAGTCCACGAATATTGTATGTCATGAAATCTCTAAACCAACAAGTTCTATCACCGATTATTTATTGGGATTGGAGAAGGTTATAGACACATGACGACAGAATGAATATGACGAAGATTTCAAGTGTAGCCAGTCAGCAATTATTTCTGTTGTTAAAACCAGTATAATTCTGAAACAAGCTGCTATATTTTACATAAAAAAAAGCTTTATACAACATTTGAAGAAGAATTTTTGCATGGAGTTGGTGGATTAGCAATAAATATGTCAGATGATAATCCCATGGAATATTTGGTCAGAAACTTAGAGAATAAAAGTTCTTCCAAAATATGGACTGCCCATTTCGACAAGACATGACTATATGTAACTTGTAATTATAAAAAAATTGAAATAATGGGAGTACTTTATGCCCACTGCATCTGAGTTCAGAGTGAGGGAGATATTGTGAAGTATCTTCTCATGCAATGGTCAACCAGAGCGAAGAGGGATATATATTGTGATAGTCCTTACAAGAATTAAAAGATGTGCAAGATAATGATGGAAATAAAAATGATATTATTTTTTGGAATCATATTAGTCGATATGCATATCAAATAAGTACCAGGGCACAAGGTAATAAGAAAGTTGAGGAGTATATGTTAGATTCCTTAAAGAAACTATCTGATAATGTTAATTCTATATTATGTGGGAATTCACCTCTAACTGACTAAACAACTAAAAAGAAAAAGTCTACTATAACAAATAAAGGAACTGACTTAGTAAAGGATCCAGTTAAGATACGGTCAAAGGGTGTTTCCAATGCAAGGCTAAAAGAATAGTGAGAGAGAAATAAGAAAGCCAAGAGTAATTTTCTACCTGTCTCTAAATTTATAGTCTTCAAATATTTCTGTTAAACTTTAAACCATTATGTCTTTAATATTTCAGAGACGAAAGAATAAGCTGCGAGAGGTGGAGAACATAAAGGGTCATCCATTACAACACATTTTTCTGTTATGTCAGACTGCTTTTCAGAAGTATGCAGGTATAACACTTCATTCCTATTGTTACATATCAGTAACTGATACAATATTCTTCTTTCTTAGGAATTTAACTCAAGCTCAACAATCAGTCAGTCGGCTGAAGGATACACCAAGCTGATGATGGATATCATTACAGGGATACATTATAATGCATGATATTATTTAATTGTCATATGTTCTTTGAATATATATACTTTAATGTCAATTTAATTGAAAGTGTGTCAATTAGTAATTACTATGTTGTACTTTAAAGGTAAATTTTATACTTCGACTTATGCTACTTATGTTTTTAATATACTGTTGATATTTTGTACTTTAAATCATTGAAAATTTCTCTTAATAGAGTTTGGGTTATTACACCAAAATTTACTAAACATTTTATCTTCAAACAGGGTAGAATAGTTGAAAGAATTTAAAAAAGTGATATGTACCCTCATGAGAGTATAAAGAGTACACATAAAAAATAGCTCTAAAAACCCACCCAGATGCCTCCAAATAGTTTAGAATAATATCTACTAAACACATAATTAAAAAATAGTGTAGAATAGCTGAAAAAAATTGAAAAAATAGGGTATACCCTCATGAGAGAACAGAGAGTACACATGTAAAATACCTCTAAAAATTTACCAAGAAATCTCCAAACAACTTAGAATGACATCCACTAAATAATTTATCTTCAAACAGGGTAGAATATTTAAAAGAATTTGAAAAAGTGGGGTGTACCCTCATGAGAGTACAGAAAGTACACATATAAAATAGCTCCAAAAATCAATCTAGACACATCCAAACAACTTAAAATAGCATATTCTAAACATATAATTGAAAAAAAAAAAGAGTTGACTAGCTGAAAAAAATTAAAAAAGGGTGTTCCCTCATTAGAGTTCAGAGAATACACATTAAAAATTGATCCAAAAATCCATCAAAAAACCTCCAAACAGTTTAGAATGTCATCTACTAAATATTTTATCTTCAAACAGAGTAGAATAGATGAAAGAATTTGAAAAAGTGAGGTTTACCCTCATGAGAGTACAGAGAATACACATAAAAAATAGCTCTGAAAATTCATCTAGATGCCTCCAAACGGCTTAGAATAGCATATACTAAAATATAATTGAAAAACAGTATAGAATAGTTGAAAAATTTTGAAATAATAGGGTGGATCCTCATGAAAGTATAGAGAGTGCACATACAAAACAACTCCAAAAACCCACCAAAAAGCCTCCAAATAACTTAGAATGATATATATTAAGCATTTTATCTTCAAACATGATAGAATAGTTGAAAGAATTTGAAAAAGTGGGGTGTAGTCTCATGAGAGTACAGAGAATACACATGCAAAATATCTCTAAAAATCCATCGAGACACCTCCAAACAGCTTAGAATAACATCTACTAAACATATAATTAAAAACAGTGTAGAATAATTGACAAAAATTGAAAAAAAGGGGTGTACCCATGTTGGTTAGAAAAATTTTCTATATACGGCCGCCTTCCATCTGTGGGTGAAAAGCAAGAATATAAAAAATTGTCTTTTTGGGATGCCACACAGATGTGCTTATTCAGGTAATCGAGTACGTTATCAAGGAATAGTGTATTATCTCGGGAGATAGAAGTCACTACCCTTTAATGGACCTAATCACCTCAATAAGGACTCCTAAGGATAATGGGTCTACACATGTACTAGAGATTCTTTTCATACTTTACATGAAAAAGTAAAACATGGTTCATTTTAAATCGGGCTCATTAAGTTCTCTACAAGGGCAAGCCCCCATAGTTAATTACATCCTAAGGGACGAGATCCCTTAGGAATACTCTCGATTAAGGTAAATAATCATTGTCTTCAAAGATTTCAATAGAAAAGACTATCAATCGATTAGTTTATTTTTGAAGATCAAATGGGATTGATCAAAGAGAGGGAGTTATTATCGAAGCCCAAAAGAAGATAAGTAGGAGATGTCTATGATGCTAGGAAACCTAGCGAGCATCTCAAACTATCCTATGATTGGGCTTTACATTTTTGAAATTGATTTAATTTATTTGAATTGAATTTTCATTAGAATTTTAGGACTTATGATTACATAACACAAGATCAGGGAAATACCTAAGAGGTGAGGAATTATGTTTATGGCCCACAAAGGGGAAAAGTAACTTCAGAGCCTAAATCTAGGGGGAGTTTGACGAGGGTCGAAAGTACAACCTAAATCTAAGGTAAAAATTGGTTTTTGGTTTGCCCCCACAAGAGAGGACAAACCATCTGACTGCTTGGACTTACAACCGCTTAGAGGTGGCCGCCAACTAACTCTTCCTATGATCTTAATACATGTAGGCAAGTTTTATGCTTTATGCAATATAGCTAGGCTGTTATTTATTTAGAAAGAGACTGAGTCCTTAAACTCACTCTTTAAAGAGACTAGATCACATAAGGGCATGCTTCAAATGACATAAATCTAATGCAATTCAGATTTCATTTTATTTTCATTTTTGAACAAATATTTTGACTCAGGCTAATAGGATTCATATGCCTAATGCATGAGAAATAAAGTTATTGGCCAAAATCAGTGAGAAGGGAGGAGGTGTGTTTCCACCATGGCTCTCAAAAGTTAAGCCAAGTTTCTCTGGTAAAGGTGGAAGCTCTCCAATCAAGAGTGAAATAAGATGTATTTGTGCATGATGTTATAAAAGAAATACTCATCCAGCTAAGGGATTGCTAATTATTTTATCTTGATTTTTAAACCTAAGCATTATGTGAGATTATGAGTTCTTTATTTTTAGTTTTGAGTTATTAGATTTAGTAAAAGATTTATTTTTCCCTAAGAGTATAATCCACATCCAGGCCATACATAAAGCAAGGAAGAAATTAAGAAAAGGATGTCACTTACTGCATAAGCTAAACAAATTGTTAATCAATTCATAAAGCTAATCACAAAAAAATGAGAGGCCATGGGCACCACGACAAATCCAAAACAAATTGAGCTCACCTTATACAACCCAGATTATAAATGAATTAAATATAATTAAGCAAGGAATTCATTATTATGGGGGTCTTCAAGCTTCATTTCTTTATTCTTCTTTTCTTCTTTCTTCTTTGGTTCCTTCTTTTAGATGGATGGAAGGTGGATGCTCCAAAGACTTCACATGGTGCATAAGATGAGATCTTATGACCAATGTTCATCCCAATTCTCATAACAATCATTCCAAAATCCTAATTGCAAAAAATTTTATGAAAATGAAAAGAATGAAAATCAAACTAACACCTGTAAAATAGATATTAGCTAAAATAAATCATACAAATCCCAAACATGTATATTGGACTTATCACCCCACACATGGGTGACTAAGTCCACCTGACCTATTGGATTATGCTTAGGGGTATAAGCACCTGCATAACAAAAGCATTTATATTTTTATTTATTACAACGCCCCTTAAGCACAATCCCCTGTAGAAAATAATGGTTAGACTAAGATCTCCATACCATTCATTCTATGCACATACATCCTAACATCCAGTCTAAAACATATATCATAAAATAAAAGCAAGCATCAAATCATGTACCGCCCTAACCTAAATCTAGAAGTAGTGACTTAGCCTAATGTGTGTGCTTTGAAAGTTTGTGTGGTATGCTTAGCTATGATTTTAAGTTAGAATTTTTTAAGTGTGAAGCATGTTCAACTTAAAGGAGGGTTTCATTTAAGTGATTTAATTATTTTGGGTTTGATTTTATTTCATATTTTGATTAGGTTCAAGTGAATCCTATAATTAATTACTAAGTTATAAAGAGAGAGAAAGAGAAGAGAACTTCTCTTTTCTTCCCTAACCTAAGTAATTTCTAAAGTATAATCACATTTTGGTTTTGTTTAGTGAATATTTTGATTAAATCTTTTAATTAATCCTAAGTTTAGATGAACTCTAAGCTAACCCATTCAAAAAGAAAGACATTTTAAGATTAAATAAAATAAACTAAATTCACAAATCATACATCACTTCATTTCTTTCCCAACATATATAACATGCATATGGATGAGTCCTAAGTATATCTATACATACAAATGAGAATGAATAACACACTTTATGATGCATACTAAGTAATTCATTTAAGAAAATTTGAAAGTTTATGATGCATGATTTTCATTAAGTAGAAAAGAAATTTCTTATCCAATTTTCACATGCACACATGAAAGTAAGAAAGGCATAAGTGAGTACAATTTGTTAACTGTATAAGGTACAAGACCTACTTAGAGCTACTTAAAGCCTCGCAACCTCAGGATTGTCCAGACTAATATACCACTTTCTTTAAATATAAACATGCGTACAAAAGAAATGAATGGAAAAGAATGAATGCAAAAATTTGTATTAGTTGATTCATTTTTGTTTATGTAATTTATATATGCAAGCATAAGTATCCTTCTTAAGTGATAGTATAGGAATGAATAGGATATGAAATTAGGTAAGTGTTAGGTTCTTTTCAAATGAACCATACATCTTACCAAATCCTATTCAAAACTATACTAAAAGAGAAGAGAAAGAAAACCTATACTAAGCACATCCTTATATCTTACTCACATGCAAGCTTATAATTAAAATATAAGTAACACACTTTCAATTTTGATAATTGATTCACATATTTTGAAAATAATTTGAATTTAATGGTGATAATAGCTACTCATATTATTACTTTAGCAAACACATACAATTTGATATAAAGTAAACATCTTCATTTTGAATTTGATTTTTGAAAAGTATGGATGCATGAAACCACATGACATACATATTTAACATGTTGGGGAAAGATCTAAAATAATGAAAGCATGTAAATACATTCACTTTAATTAAATCTTAAAGACAATCTTATGAAATAAGAAAGCTTAAAGTAAATCAAAGTTCATTTAAAATGATTTTTGTTTGATTTTGAATTTGATTTAATTTTGAAAATGTGGATTGAGTTTGCTGTTCCTAACCCATTCCCACATGTGTTTAAAAATTTTGTTTAATTATTAGATGATTAGATTCATTTTATATTTTGATTAGGTTATGGTAAGAATTAAGCATGTTAATTAACCCTTACCTACACCACCTTAGCTTAGTTAACCAAATAATTATGAGCCAATGAGATGACATAAAATCTCACAAGGAATTTAATTTGCAATGCACCTAGGAAGAAAAGGGCCTAATGTAATTTGGCTCATGATTAATGGTTAATTAAGCTAAGGGATTTAACTTAAGTAATTCAAAACACCTCTCACACATATGAGTTGGATTTTGATTTTGTTAATTGAACTTAAGCTCTTAAACACCTAAGCATCTATCCAAAGTAAACTAATTAAGTTATGGAAAGTTTTAGAAATTCTAGGAAATTAATTAAGAGGGTAATTAATAAATTAGCCCTTAATTAAGAGAGGATTAAGGAAAGAAAAGGGGGGTTTAGGGAATATCTTAAGGGAAATATCCCAAAATTATTTCCTAAGCCTCTTATCCATTGGACCAAACCTTAATCAACTTCAATAAAGGATTAAAACACTAATCAAATCCTTAATTATCCTTAATTACATTAAAGGGGTAATTAGAAAATTCATTTGCAATTTCCCCAATTAAGCCTCCAATAAATCCCAAGAAAATTAGGGGAGATAGAAGTCATCCCCCAAAACATACCCAAGAAGTTTGAGATTAATCAGAGGATTAAATAAGGAGTAATTAACAAATTAAGATTTCCATTAAAATGCAAAATCAGAGAAAGATATAATTTAAAATCCATTAAAACCAATTTTAGAATATCTTAGATTGAATTATCTTTCAGTGGTAATTTATCTTATTTTTTCTAATTTTTATTTAGGGAGATATGAATTTTTAAAGCTTAGAGGATTAATTAGAATTAAATAAAACCTAATTAAATCCCTTTAACCTGCGGCACGACACATGGCGACGGCGGTCAATGCACTTTCCACATGTCGTGCGGTGAGTCGTTACTTAAACATCACATCATCGCAGGCGTGTGCGGCGATACACGGTTTAGCATTCATCGTTCGATCAAAGATTGAATAGCTAGGAATAAACCTACGAATTTAAAGGGATAAATGAAATATAAAATGTGTGTTTAATCTCGGCCGTCCATCCAAAATGCTTGAATGGACGGACAGAGATCCATCCCCTCTAAAGCCTATGAATCATAGGAACCATCCATGATCTAAGCTTTGATCTGAGCTCGATTGAGCTCGGAGTGGGATAAAATTTTGCACACACCATCATACACTAATGTCAATCCTATCCAACGATCGAATTTTTATGCCATGGCACTTTCTTTTACAAAAGACCAACACCCCTTAAGTCAAGTGGTCAAAAAATGTCATACCTTACCGGAGGTGATCGCCGGCGCTCGATTCCCTTGGAGGAACTTCATCTGGTTGAGATGAAGCTATGGTGAAAGAATTAGCTCCTAAGGTTGGGTTGTTTGCTCTAAGGACCACTCCCATTGCTCTCCTTTGCGGCTTTGATCGAATTGGACTTCTCCTTGCTTTTGGAGCTTTGGAAAGATGTTAAGTAGACTCGACTTGATCCTCTGGTGGAGTGTGCAAAGAGATTTGAAGTGGTTTTGACTGAAGAGGAAGTTTGAATTTCAATTTTCTTCCCCTGTTTTCACTGTTCAAAAATTGAGAATGGGAAAATGGCTAGAGCTCTAAGAGGCTGGGGATCACTCTCTGATGTCTCCTAACACTCTCCCTTAATCAATCAATAATGAGGATGTGTGAATTGAAGTGAATTAGGAGGAGTATATCTCCCCCTATGGTAATCAGACGGCCGAAGCATGATTTGCTATTTTGATCCAATTGACCATATAGAAAGGTTTGTTTGGGCTGTTAGATGTTGTCACATGGTCAATTTGAGCTAAAGACTGGATTAACAACCTACCATGTGCTTCAAGTCAAGTGGAGGGAAGTTTTCTATTTGGCCAAATTGAGCTATGTGATCGGTTTTGGCCTTGGGTCCATTTGGGCTGATCCAAACCCATTGGGTTGGGTGCACCACTCTCCATAGGATTCACTTGACCTATTAGGAAGGTATCAAGTTAATATGAAGAGGGCTTGACCAAATTTCCCATGAATTTGACCAAAATTTGTTCTATGGCCTAGGGGTAAAATGACCATTTAGCTGATTTTTGAATTTGAATATGTTGGGTATGTTTAGAAAATGGGTTTGGCCAAGTTTCATTAGATTTGGAGTTCGTTTGATATGGTTTGGCTAATGTTGACCCAATTAGGTCAAAATGGGTCAACTTGGGTCAAGTTGACCAATTGGTCAAATTGGGTCAAACCAAGGGTTGGGTCAAGTTCATGTGA
The DNA here is from genome assembly GCA_021442155.1 of Cymbidium sinense. NCBI lineage: Eukaryota > Viridiplantae > Streptophyta > Magnoliopsida > Asparagales > Orchidaceae > Cymbidium > Cymbidium sinense. The sequence continues at coordinate 11,131,287 of CM038216.1, read as the reverse complement.
CCATTTGAAATGTTTTGGTGGCTTTAGTTTGATTCAATTTGGTTTAGTTTTGAGTTTTGCTCATATGACTTCATTTAGGTCAAATGGGTCAATTTGACCCATTTGACCCATTTGACCTATTTGAGCTAGGTCATGGGTAGGTTTAGGTTTGGTTAGTCATATGAAATGGATTTGTATCCTTGTTTCAATCAATTTTGGTTAAGTTTAAATTTGGCTCAACATGACCCCTTTAGGTCAAGTTGAAGGGTCAATTCAAGTTAGGTCTAGTCTAGTTGGCCAATTGAGGCTTTGGTTAAGTTCAACAAGTGATTTGGAACGAACTTGACCCATTGGTTTCAATCAATTTGGTTTAGATCAAGTTTTGACATATTTTGACTTTTTAGGTCAATAAGTCAATTGGGCTAGGTTAAGCTCAAATGTTGACTTGGTCAAGTTCAAACATAGTTCATGAATGAACTTAGATCATTGCTTTCAAACAATTTGGCCTATGATAGATTTTGGCTATGTTAGGTTTTATTTTGGCTAAGTGTTGACTTGATCAACCCTTAGATTTGACTTGGTTTGACCCAATTTGATTGATTGATCATCTCATGATGATTGTTGAACATGATGAGAGGCATAGGTGAGCTTAGTTCAATCCAATTTCATTAGGATTAGAATTTGGCTCATACGGGTACTTTAAGTCATTTTGGGTCAAGTGAGCCTAAGTGGGTCAAATGGCTTGGTCAAAGCTTGATTTGAGTTTGAACTTGAATATGGACTTATGATTGAAATATAAATCCATTTGCAAGTGGTTTGAAGTCAAATGGGTTTTGGTTCATTTGACAATTTAATATTTAAAGGAAGAACATGAATGGATTTGGGGTTTAATTTTTGAATTGAGTTTTGATTTGGTGATTGAAGTTTATATTTATATTTGGATTCATGATTGTAGGATTGATTGAATCATGAAGAAAAATCAAGAGTTTGACTTGATTTGAAATTATTTTGGCTAAGTTCAAGATTTTGACTTGAAAGGCTTAGGTTGGATTTTGAGTGGATTTGAGTTTGATTTTTGGAATTAGTTTTGATTGTTTGAATTTATATTTCATTTATATATGTGAATATAAATGAGAATATAAATGGGTCATGAGAAAATTTTAAAGATTTGAAGTGATTTGATCATGATCTAGGCTAAGTCTCTTTAGAGGGAATTTTAAAGGACTTGGGAAATTTTGGAGTAGGGATTTGAATTTTTGAGTTTGGTTTGATTAATTTGTATTTATATTTTATTTATATATGTGAATATAAATGAGAATATAAATGTGTTATGAGAAAATCCGATAAATTTGAATTGATTTGATCATGATTTAGGCTAAGTCCTTAAGAGGGAAATTAAGGACTTAAGAAGGATTTTAAATTTAGAATTTAATTTTTTGGATTTGATTTAATTGATTTATATTTATATTTCATTTATATATGTGAATATAAATGAGAATATAAATGAGTTATGAGAAAATATCATAGGTTTGGATTGATTTAGATTTAATTTTGGCTAAGTCCATGAAGGAAAACTTAAAGGACTTAGAAAAAATTTATGAATTGATTTTGAATTTTGAGTTTGGTTTGATTGGTTTAAATTTATATTTCATTTATATATGTGAATATAAATGAGAATATAAATGAATTATGAGAAATTCCCATGAATTTTAATTGATTTGATCATGATTTAGGTTAAGTCCTTAAGAGGGAAATTAAGGACTTAAGAAGAATTTTAAATTTAGAATTTGATTTTTGGGTTTTAATTATGGATTTCAATCATGGATTTCAATCACATGGAGTTGATTTGAGCTTGGAGAAAATCAAATAGAATTGATTTGGAGTTTGACTTGAAGGAAGGAAGGTGAGGAATGGTACAAGCTAAGGGTAGGCAAATTTTCCTAACAACCCTAAGGCATGACCTATTCCTATGACTAACTCTTCTAAGTCTCTAGGGCTAGGTTGAGTGTCCACCTAATCACTAGATGTGTCTTAAGACTAAGGATCTCTTAGTGTCTAAGAGAAGTCCTATGTCTAAGATGAGGGGGTTGAGAGCTCTTCTTAAAAATGAGGTCAACAACCCTCATGAGAATACAGAGAGTACATATTGAAAACTGATCCAAAAACCTATCAAGAAGCCTCCAAATAGCTTAGAATGACATATACTAAATATTTTATCTTCAAATAGGATAAAATAGTTGAAAGAATTTGAAAAAGTGGGGTGTACCCTCATGAAAGTACAAAGAGTACACATTTAAAATAGCTCCAAAAACTCACCCAAAAGCCTCCAAACAGCTTAGTATAGCATTTACTAAACATATAATTGAAAAACATTATAGAATAGTTGAAAAAATTGAAAAAATGGATGTACCTTCATGAGAGTACACATATAAAATAGCTCTAAAACCCATCAAAAGCCTCCAAACAGCTTAAAATAACATCTACCAAATATTTTATCTTCAAACATGGTAGAATAGCAGAAAAAATTTTAAAAAAATGGGGTGTACCCTTATAGAGAGTACACATAAAAAATAGCTCCAAAAACTCATCGAAATGCCTCCAAACAACTTAGAATAGCATTTACTAAACATATAAATGAAAAATAGTGTAGATTAGCTGAAAAATTTGAACAAATGGGGTGTACCCTCATGAGAGTACAAAGAGTACACATTCAAAACTGATCTAAAAACCCACCAAGAAGCCACCAATCAGCTTATAATGACATTTACTAAACATTTTATCTCCGAATAGGGTAGAATAGCTAAACAAATTGAAAAAATTAGTTGTACTCTCTTGAGAGTACAGAGAGCACACATTCAAAATAGCTCTAAAAACCCACCCAGAAGCCTCCAAATAGCTTAGTATAGCATATACTAAATATATAATTAAAAGCAGTGTAGATTAGCTAAAATTCTCCATAAACCACCTAATTCCCATGGCCTAAACTCCAAATAGCTTACAATGGAATGTACTAAATATATGGTAATCCCCATAGTTGAAAAAATTGAGAAAATGAAGAAACTGCACCAAATTATCAAAAAATAACTCCAAATAGCTTATAATTACATGAACAACATGTTCAAATAGCTTACAATAGCATGAATAACACAAACAAATACAAAAATGATATGTATTTAGATTTTCAAATACTTTATTCATATGCACAACAACTTTCTTACACTCAATATTTTACAGCTCAATTATTTCATATTTAAAAAAAAATAGCATAAGTAAACCCAGCTCTAAAGCAATTCCTTTTTTTGGCCAATCTTGGTGCTCAACCCAATCCAATGGAGGTCTGTTGATCACTTCCTCAATGTATTAACACATAAACATCCCACAATCAACACTATTTTGTTGGATTGGTAGACCACTAATCACTTCAATTGACCATTTTTGAGGATTGATCTCAAAATCCTGGCCAGCATCTTAGACGAGTAATTTGATCTAAAGAGTTAAAAATAAAGGTAAAGAGTTAGGTACAAAGTATGCATTTGAGATGAACTGAAAATGAAAAGAATTCTTACAATATCAGGAAGAATGACCTTATGAGTTGGGTTTGGCAGTGCATCATAGAAATACCAAGCCCCTTTCTTAATATGCCCCACTAGTAGTGTCCAATGCTAATTATTGATAATTGGAAGTAAGAGTAAATCAACCATTGAAACACTGCCTGTAGTAACATACTGGATGAAAATTTTGCTTTCTTTTGTTAGGCCATATTTAGCATAACTCTGCAAGAATTCAAAGAAAAGTCAAAATTTAATAACTTATAACTATCAAAACTTTGGAAGGCATCATATAACTCAAACCTCTGTGCACTAATTTAACTATTGTAGGCATGAGACATATAGATAGGGGACATATAGCCCATGATAGATCTTATTCTTCTCGGCCAAGAAATAAGAGAAGGCATCAACATATGCATCTGACAGATACTGATCTGTCAGCAACTCATCAATTTGGCCTCTCGCAATAATGATATTTTCAGCCGAGAATACACTATCACTCCTGCATGTGAGAAGCATGGGAATGTGAGCATTACTAAATTAAAAGTGATTTTATGTTTATTGAATGAGATAGACTAAGTAATGACTTACTTGTCATTGAATCGGGCGCAAGAGGTTTCAATGAGCTGCAACATTGGTTTGGTGTGGTGAAAACTTTTTATTTTCATTCTTCATATATTCTTTTTTAGAGAGAAAATAAATGAAGAACAAAAATAAACACTTCTTGTGTTGGACACCATATAGATCCGATATGTTCTTATTAGAGTGATCGGGTATAACATTGAGGAATGATGTACTATCTCGAGAGACAGAAGTCACCATCCTATAATGGACCTAATCACCTTAATAAGGACTCCTAAGGATTATGGGTCTTCGAATGTACCAAAGATTCTTCTCCAACTTTACATGGAAAAGTAAAATAAGGTTTATTTTAAATCGGGTTCGTTAAGTTCCTTATAGAGGTAAGCCTCCATAGTTAATTACATCCTAAGGAATGAGATCCCTTAGGAATGCGCTCGATTAAGGTAAATGATCATTGTCTCCAAAGATTTTAAAGATAGGACTATTAATCAATTGGTTTATTTTTAGAAGATCAAGTGGGATTGATCAAGAGGAGGGAGTTTTTATCAAAACTAAAGGGAGATAAGTAGGAGATGCTCATGATGCTAGGAAGCCTAGCGAGCATCCAAAACTATATTATGGTTGGGCTTTATATTTTTGAAGTCGAAGGGAATTATTCATTTGAGCTGAATTTTTATTAAAATTCTAGGACTTACAATTCCATGATACAAGATCATGAAAATGCCTAGGAGGTGAGAATTTATGCTTATATCCCATGAAGGAAAATAATAACCTGAGAACCTAAATCTAGGGAGCTTGGTGAGGGCCAAAGCATGACCTAAATCTAAGGCAAAAATGGGCATATGGTTTACCTCCATAAGAGAGGATAAACCACCCGACTATTGGGCTTACAACCGCCCGGGGGTGGCCGCCAACTAACTACTCCTATGATTTTAAATTCATGTAGGCAAGTCATATGCATTTGCAAGATAACTAAGTTATTATTTATTTAGAGAGAGAGACTAAGTCCTTAAACACACTCCCTAAGAGACTAGATCATGTAGGGCATGAACTCATGACTTGATCAAATGCAAATTTTTGTTATGTTTTATTTTCATTTTTGGACAATTGATTTGGCACAGGCTATGAGATTCATATGTCTAATGCATGAGAAATTTGATTATGGGCCAAAATCAGCAAGAAGGAGGTGTATTTTCACCATAGATCTCAAAGGTCAAGCCAAGTTCCCTAGCAAAGATGGAAGCCCTCCATAAGCAAGAGTAAAGCAAGATGCTTTTTATGCATGATGTGAAATATACAACATCTAGCTAAGAGGTTGTTAAATCTTTTATCTTGATTTATAATATAGGCTTTAAGTGAGGTTATGAGTTGTTAATTTTTAATTTTGAGTTGATTAATTAAATAGAAAATTTATTTTTTCCTAAGGGCCTAATCGCATCTAGGCCATTCATCAAAATAAGAAAGAAATTAGGAAAAATATGTCATCTTAATGCACAAGCTAAACAAACATTAAATAATTTATAAAGTTAGCGTAAAAGAATAAAAGGCCTTTATGGTCAAGCACCACCGCACAATCTCAAGATGAAATTGGGTAGTCGAGCTCTATCTTTATACAACCCGGATTATAAATAAATTAATTATAATAAAAAATGAATTCATGTTAGGGGGGGTCTTCATTCTTCATTTCTTCTTTTCTTTCTTCTTTCTTCTTTGTTCTTTTGGTTGGTTGGAATATGGTTGCTCCAAAGGCTTCATATGGTGCATAAAACATAGTCTAATAACCAATGTTCATCTTAATCCCCCATAACATTCATTCCAAATCTTAATTGTAAAATTACATGAAAATGGGAAAAGTAAATCTAATTAAAACCTACAAAATAGAGATTAGCTAAACACACTACATAATCCCAAGCATGTATATGAATAAATTGGACTTAGCACCCTACACATGGGTAACCAAGTCCACCTGGCCTCTTTTTGGATTATACTTAGGGGTATAAGTAACCTACATAGTAAAAGCATTTACATTTTTATTACAGTGCCCCTTAAGCACAATCCCTTGCAGAAGATAGTGATTAGACTAAGATCATATCATCCAGTCTATGCATATACACCCTAACAACCAAACTAAAATATTATATCACAAAATAAATCAAACATCAAACTATTTATCACCCTAACATAGAGCTAAAAATGGTGGCTAAGCCTAATGTGTATGTTATTTAAGGCTTGTGTTGTATGTCTTAGCTAGGCTTTAAGGTTAAGATTTTTTAAGTGTGAAAGGGTTCAACTTAGAGGATGGTGGTTTCATTTAAGTGATTTAGTTGATTTGTTAATTTTATTTGATGATTTGATTTAGTTTGAATGAACCTATACTTAATTACTAAGTGTTATAAAGAGAGAAAAATAGAAGAAAACTTCTCATTTCTCCCTACCTTAAGTAATTTTTAAGGTAGATTCATTAGTGATTTTTTTAGTGAATGTATTATTATGTGTTTTAATTATTCCTAAGTTTAGATTTACTCCAAACAAACATATTCAATAAGAAAGGCATTTTAGGGCTAATTAAAGTGAATTACTATCACAAAATACACAACTCTTTATTTCTTTCCAACATGTGTATCATGCATATGAATGTATCCTAAGCATAGTTATACATGCAATGCAAATATTTAGCACACCTTAACGATGATGCTAAGAGATATTGTTTAGGAAATTTTGGATGTTTTATGATGCATGATTTTCTTAAGTAGAAAAGAGAGGGATTCTTTTATCTATTAATCAAATGCACATTTACATGTATGAAAGCCATAAGTGAGTACGACGCCATTATTTTCTACACCAGGGGTGTAAGATACAAGACCTACTTGGGGCTACTTAAAGCCTCGTAATCCCGGGATGTCCAGACTAATATACCACTTTTCTTAAATACATGTGTATGTACAAAAAGAAATAAATGGAAAAAAGGAATTATGCAAAAAGTTTGTGTTAGTTTATTTAATTTTGGTTATTTAATTTATATATGCATTGTGAAGATTCTTCTTAAGCCATAACATAGAAGTGTATATAAATGGATTTAAGCAAGTGTTGTGTTCTTTTCAAATGAACTATACACTTTGTAAATTCTACACAAACCTATGTTAAGAAAAGAGAAGAAAATCACATAACATATTTTATGTTATAATCAGATGCAAGCTTATAAATACTTATAAGTAGCACACATTCATTTATATTCTTTGATTTATAAGTTTTGAAACTAATTTTTGATATAGTAGTGATAATAGTCATTCATATTCTTACTTGAGCCAAAACATGCAATTTGACATAAAGGAACCATTTCATTTATTTGATTTTTCAAAAAGATGTGAATGCATGATTTCATATGACATACACCATTTAGCATGCTAAGAAAGAAATAAAGTGATGTAAGCATGTAACTTCATTCCCCTAATTAATTTCTAAAGACAATCTGATGAAATAAGATTATTTAAAGAGAATCAACATTTCTTAAAGATATTTTTGTTTTTGTTTTTGTTTTGAGTTTGACTTAGGAAATATGAAAAGGGTGTTTGTTGGTCCTAACCCATTTCCCTCATATGTGTATTATTTTAGTTTAATTTTTAGAACCATTAAGTTGATTTTATGTTTGGTTTGGGTTAAGGTGTAAATTAAATTCATTAATTACCCATTACCTTCACCACTTTAACATAATCAACCTAATAATTATGAGCCAACATATGATATGCAGCCATATTGAATTTAAATCAGCAATGCACCTAAGAAAGAAAGGGGCCTAATGCAATTGGCTCACAATTATTGATTAATTAAGCTAAATGGTTTAATTAAGTACTTTCAGGATCATCCTACACATTTGAGTTGAATTATGATTTCCTTAAGCTTACCTTAGGCTTTTGAACACCTAAGGATCTACTCAAGAATTAAGATTATTGAGTTCGAGAATGATTTAATTTTGAATTTTGATTAATTGAATTTATTAATGAAGTGATTAGGCCATTAATTATAACTTGATAAAATGTTTTCCAAATGGAGTGAACTTAGGGAGAAGAGATTGGAAAAGGAATCCTAATCTCATTCCCTAAGTCCCTTTAACATTTCTTTGTGATTAGCAAACCTAATTAATGGATTCACCACTATTTAATAAATTAATTAAGGGACTAGTTTGGAATGAATCAAGCAATTATCCTAATTAAATCATTAATAAATTCCAAAAAAATTAGGGGAGGTAGAAGTCATCCCACTAAACATACCTGAGAAGTTTAAAATTAATTAATAAAATAATTAGAGAGTAATTAACATAATTACATTATAAAAAATCCAAATTGAGTGAAATATACTATTCAAAATCAGTCATAATTAATTTTATATTATTTCCCCTTTAATTATCTTTAAAATAAAGTTGAGTTTGCATTTTTTGAATTTTTCTATATTTAGTTATTAATATTTAAAGTTTCAGTGATTAATAGGTCATTAAATACCCTTGGCGCCACGTGGAGCACTGACGCGGCATGCACTTTCCACGTGGCGTGACGAGATTGGTTATTTAAGTTATCACATCTAATGATGGGTCAGCCGGCGGTGCTACGCGCTTTCCCTTGGATCATCTGATCCAAACTCTGCGATTTCTAAAGAATTAATCATGGGATCTAATGTGGATTAATCAGGACCATCCATACAAAACACACAGGATGGATGATCCATGATTCATCCCTACCCTCGCTTGTGGGAGACGGAGGCCGTCCGTCTTCCATGGCTTGATCCGAGCTCACTTGAGCTCGGATTGGGCAGGGTTTCAACCCACACCATCAAGAGGTGTAGGGAAGAACTTCCAACGATCAATTTCGATTGGGATTAAAGTTCACTTCATAAATTACCAAAAAAAAAAATCTCCTTAGGCTCGGTTTTGAAGCATACCTCACTGGAGGCTATCATCGGCACTCCTAAATGTTGATGTAGCTTCGTCTTGTGGAGACAAAGCCCTGTTGAAGGTTTGAAGGCTTGAGATGAAGTGGATCTTCTTATTGGCAAATGTGAGCTTCAATGGCTTGCGGCTTTGATAGAACTCCTCCTTCTCGTGGCTTGGATGCTTGGGATTTGATTTGGGTGAGCTCGATTAGGTCCCTTGATGGTGCTTGCAAGAGAAATTTGACTTCTATGGAGAATTGAATAAGTTGGCACTCTCATTCACCTCCCCTATTTTTGACTTAGGCAAATCGAGAAATGGAGAATTTAATTGAGCTTAGGAATGCTTGGGAGAGCTTGACAATGCTTCCTCTGAGTTCCTAGGGTTCAATCGAATGCAAGTGATATGAATTGGAATGAAATTAGGAGGAGTATATCTCCCCCAAATTGGATTAGATGATCATGAGCTCCTTTGCCATTTTAGATTAATTGATTAGATGGACTGGGTTTGTTAGGATGTTAGGAGCTTCACATGGTTCAATTTTGGTAGGGAGTGTAGTGGAGGAGTTGCCCATATGTAAAATGAGGATGTGAGGGATTCCATATGGAGAATTTTCCATTGAGTGGTCAATTTTGGCCTTGGGTTGGGTTTGGATGACCCAAACCCATTGGGTCATGTGCACCACTCTCATTAGTGTCCATTTGGTCCATTAAGAGAGTTCCAAGTGACCATGAAAAAGATTTGATCAAATTTCAAGTGGAATTGTCCATAGGTTACCCTTTGACCCAGGGTTAAAATGGTCATTTAGCTTTGATTCCAATTTGGAAAGATTTGGAATAGTTTGAAATTGGGTTGTGTCAATTTTCAATGAATTTGGAATTTATTTGATGTCATTTGGCTCATGTTTGACCTATTTAGGTCAAAATGGGTCAACTTGGGTTAAGTTGACCAATTGATCAAATTAGGTCAAACAAAGGGTTGGGTCAATTTCATAGGACCATTTAAAATGTTTTAGTATCATTGGTTTAGTTCAATTTGGTTTATATTTGGATTTGGTTCATTTGATTTCATTTAGGCCAAATGGGCCAAGTTGACCAATTTGACCCATTTAACCCAATTAGGTTAGGTCATGGGTTGGTTGGTCATTTGAAATATTTTGTAGGCTTTAGTTTCAATTAATTTTAATTTTATTTGACCTTTTAAGTCAAGTTGGGTTCATGGTCAATTGGGCTAGGTTGGATCTAGTTGGCCAATTTAGGCTTTAGTCAAGTTCAATAAGTGATTTAGAATGAATATGATCCATTGGTTACAATCAATTTAGCTTAGATCAAGATTTGACACATTTTGACTTTAATGTCAACTTGGATCAAATGGCCAATTGGGCTAGGTTTGGCTCAAATGATGACTTGGTCAAGTCCAATCATTGATCATGAATTAGTTTTGATCAACGGTTTCAATCAATTTGGACTATGGTGGATTTTGGCTAGTTTGGGTTTCATCTCGGTCAATTATTGACTTGGTCAAATACTAGGTTTGACTTGGTTTGACCCAATTGAGTGATTGATCATCTTATGAGGATTGTTGCTCACAATGTGAGGCTTCGATGGGCTTAGTTCAATCTAATTTGGGTAGGATTAGAATTTGGCTCAAAGAGGTGCTTTAGGTCACTTTGGGTCAAGTGAGCCTAAGTAGGTCCATTAACTTGATCAAGACTTGATTCAAGTTTTGTTGAACTCACATATGGACTTATGATTGAAATATAAATCCATTTGCAAGTGATTTGGAGTCAAATGGGTTTTGATTTATCTGATAATTTCAATTTAAAGGATGAATATGGGTTTGATTTGGGTTTGAGTTTTGAATTTAGTTTTGGCTTGATGGTTGAAGTTTATGTTTATATTTGGATTCATGGTTGAAGGATTGATTGAATCATGAAGAAAATCTAAGGGTTTGGATTGATTTGAGGTTGATTTGGCTAAGTTCAAGAATTTGACTTGAAAGGGTTTAGGTTGGATTTTGATTAGATTTGGGTTTGAGTTTTGAATTTAGTTTTGGTTTGATGGTTGAAGTTTATGTTTATATTTGGTTTCATGATTGAAGGATTGATTGAATCATGAAGAAAATCCAAGGGTTTGGATTGATTAGAGGTTGATTTGGGCTAAGTCCATAAGATGAAATTAAAGGGCTTAGGAAAGATTTTATTTTATTTTTTATTTTTTAGAATTCAATCATGAGTTTCAACCATTTAGAATTGATTCATGATTTGAAAAAAGTCCATTGGAATTGATTTAAATTTGATTTGCAATTGAATTTGATTTGAGTTTGAGGTTGGTTTGGACTTGGAGTTTGACTTGAAAGAATGAAGTAAGGATTTGGTTCAAGTTATAGGGTAGGCAAGTTTTCCTAACACCCCTAAGGCATGTCCTACTCCTATGGCTAACTCTTCTAAGTCTTTAGAGTTAGGTTAAGTATTCACATAATCACTAAAAGTTTTTTAAGACTAAGAAACTCTTAGTGTCTAAAATGAGTCCTATATCTAAGATGGAGAAGTTAAGAGCTCATTCTAAAAATGAGGTCAACACTTGGGCAGGGCATCTCTTGATGGAGAAAGCATGGGGACTCACATCTGCCAAGAGGGGTGTATCCATCGGGTGAGATGCTGTTAGCATAGCGAACATCAACCAACCTAAGGTACCCATCGATTTGCAATAATCAGCATAGAAAGAAAGCATCGAGGACTCACATCCTCATAGAGCGGAACTAATTGTTGGGATAGTCTGTCTTCGGCTCGACAGGTGCTATCCAATCTAGGACAACTACTAAATGAATGCCACTAGGGGACTTATATCAACTCAAAAGTAGTCAAGAGGGAAGGAGCCTCTGAGGAACTTATCCTAAACCTCAAATATACTCGACCTAGTCAGTCCATGATGGTTAGTTCAAGAAGAAAGCATGGGGACTCACATCTTCTTAAACAAAATCAACATAAGGTAGTTTACTGGTTGGGTGGTGAAGTCTACCACACTAACAAGTTGCTCGTCAATTTGTAATGGTTAAGTCAAGAAGAAAGCACCGGGACTCACATCCGTCGGACAAGTGACCACTTGGGTGATGTACTAGCAAGGTAGCATATCTGCCCGACCTAGAGCAGCTAATGAGTGAGTGCCATAGAGGACTTGCTCCCACATCAAAATAGCCCGATACAAAAATATATGTGTTTGTGTTATGAAAGAGGGATAGGATGCCTCTTGGGTTCTCTTACACCTACCCTAAACACATTGTGGCAGATTCACAAGACAAGCAAACAACGCTTCGAAAGAAGAGATGATTTTGATGAATTGGAATAAAATTTTATTCTTTTTATGATAATTATTTTCAAACATATTTTATGGGTAATATTTCTTCAAATAGAGCCCATTAATTGGAAGCATCGGGTGTCCCGCAGTACAATCAATAAACTGATAAGATCCTCCTTGGTAGGCCTTCTCTATGATAAAAGGGTCTTCTCAAGTGGGTTCAAATTTGCCTCCTATCTTTCGACGGGCAATAATTGGTCTCCTTAAAACCAAAATAAGCTCTCCTACTTGAAAATCTCTAGGGCGGACCAGCTTATGAGCTTGAATCATTTTGTCTTTGTACAACTCGAGGTTCTGGCACGCCCGTAGGCGTCTCTCCTCCAAACCTTTGAGCTCTTCTAACCACAACTTGGCAATCTACTCTGTAGTGATTTGACTACCCAATGCTATCTTTAGTGATGGAAGTTGAACTTCTAACGGTAGAACGTCTTCAGATCCATACACTAAAGAGAACGGGATAGATTGAGTTGGAGTTTTGTATGTGGTGTTGTATACCCACAATGCTTCAACTAACTGCTTATGCCACTATCGTTTATCATCAAGTGTCTTCTTTAGTATCTAGATGAGAGTTTTGTTGAATGCTTCTACTAGGTCATTTGCCCTAGGATAGTAGATGGTGGAGTATCTCCAATCTATATTGTGTCTTCTGGAAAAGCTATTGATCTTGGTGCTCTTGAATGCAGTACCATTATCAGATATAATTCATTGAGGCACCCCAAATCTATATATGATATGGTTCTTGAAAAACTAGAGCACATGCTGAGCTGTGACCTCTCTGAGTGGGATTGCCTCTGCCCACTTGGAAAAGTAGTTGGTGGCAACTATAATGAACCGATGACCCTTAGAAGAAGGAGGATCGATAGGACCCACAATGTAGGTATCCTAACACTCAAATGGCCATGAGGCCAATGTAAGATGTAGAATGTTGGGTGCTTGATGTAAGACCACACCGTGTACTTGACACTGATAGCATCTTCTAGATACATCCATGCAGTCTGTAATCATCGAAGGCCAGTAGTATCCTAGTCTCTTAATCTTTGATTTTATCTTTGGACTGGATTGATGCGCTCCATATAGACCTGAATGTACTTCAGTCATGATCCTATGGGCTTTGTGTTTATCTAAACAACATAACCATATTTAATCAAAGGATCGACGGTGTAAGGTGCCATCTACGAAAGCATAGGAGAGAGCTCATTATTTCATCTGATGGGCTTATGACTTCTCTTGAAGTAGCTTGCCTTTATTCAAATAATCCACGAATGGTTGCCTCCAATCTAGCTCATCATCCTTTTCAGCAATGATAAACCTCCCCTTCAAGAGAAAGTCTCTCGACGAGTTCAACATCAATAAGGGATATGACTTGTCTATTATGGACCCTTATTGGAATGGACTCATCTTCCGGACATGTCAATTCCTTGGTGAGTTTGGCCAAAGCATCTACTATTGTTTTCTCTTCTCGAGGACCTTATAGATGGTGACCTTAGGGACCTAGGCCAACAGCTTCATGGTGTACTTGTGGTGGTGATGAAGCTTGGGTTTAATATCCTTGTAGGACCTAACAATTTGGTTGATGACCAGCTGAGAATCCCCATAGATGTTGATGCTTTTGACACACACTATAATGGCTAACTCCAGACTGACAATCAAAGCCTCATACTCAGCTTTGTTGTTGGTATAAGGATTGGAGAGATAATATGAGAATCTCATCACATCGCGATATGGAGTTAAGAGAACTATTCCTACCCCTGCCTTTCCTGGAAGAGTAGATAGTGATTCTTCTCCTTTATGAAAGGAAGCCACACCATCAAAATACATCTCCCAATGGCGGTTGTCAACCTCCCCTAAGTTCATGATTTGTTTGTTAGGGAGATCATCACTAAGCAGACAATCAGCAGGTAGTGGGTGTGCTGCTAAGAAATCCGTTAGTGCCTCCTTTCACCACACAGATGGGTACGAATATGATATCAAACTGTGAGAGAATCATGGACCAACGTGTCAAACATTCGGATAGCGTTGGCTATATCCTGAGATACTACAGTGGATTGATTCTAGAAATTAAGTTCACCTTATGAGAAAGCATATAGTGTCATGACTTTTGGGATGCAAAGATTAGAGCCAGCCAATGTTTCTTAATAGGTGGGTAGTTCACTTCAGCAGGGATCAGATGATGACTGAGTAGTGGAGAGCACTCTCCTTCTCTTCATCATTAGCTTGAGCCAATAAAGTGCCAAGGGAGTCATCCAATGCAGCAGTGTAGAGGATGAGTGGCCTGCTTGGGATATGGGCTGCTAGAACTAGTGGCTTCACCAAATATTGCTTGATATCTTCGGAAGCATGTTGGCACTTATCATCCCACTTGAACTTGGCATCCTTTTTGATAAGTGCTGAAAATGGTTTGCATCTTCCCGATAGATTGGAGATAAAGCATCTTAGATACGTCAACCGTCCTTGGAAAGATCTGAGTTAAGTTAAACTTTTGGGTGGAAATATTTCTAAGATAGCTTTGATCTTTTCTGGATCTATTTCTATTCCTCGGTGTCGAACAATAAACTCAAGGAACTTTTCTAAAGCTACTCTGAATGCACACTTCAGGGAGTTCATTTTGAGGTTAAAATGTCTTAACCGTTCGAAAACTACTTCAAGTCAAAGAGATGGTCTTCATTTTCTTTGCTCTTGACTACCAGATCATCGTTATAGTATTCAACTTGATGATGAATAAGTTCGTTGAAGATCTGAGTCATGACCCATTGATATGTAGCACCAGCATTTTTAAGGTTGAAAGGCATGACCTTATAACAATGGATTTCGATCGGTGTTCAAAAAGTAATATTTCTTTCATCCTCGGGGGACATCTTGATTTGGTTGTAGTTAGATAACCCATCCATGAAGGAGAATACTACATGAGATGAGGCGATATTCATCATTAATTCTGGGATAGGAAGAGAAAACTCATCCTTAGAACATGTCTTATTTAAGTCCATGAAGTCAATGCAAATGCGAATTTGGCCATTCTTTTTCTTAACTAGTATGACACTAGCTAACCAGTTAGAGTATTTTTCTTCCCTGATGAAACTAGCATTGAACAATTTCTTGACTTTAGAAATGACCTATTGTTTGATTTATAATCGCACGCATTTAAGAGCTTACTTAATAGGATTAGTGTTAGGGTCTATTGCTAGTTTGTGGACTGCTATGTGAGGAGATAATCCGAGCATTTCATCATAGCTCCATGCAAAGCAGTCCTTAAACTCAATCAATAGCCTAACAAAGTCATTGGTTTCTTCTTCATTCACCAATGAACTGATGTATGTTGGGCATGAGTTTTCTTCTATCCTGAGGTTGATTTCTTTAAGCTTGTCGATTGTTGAATAAATTTATTCTTCGCATTATGGCAGTGCATCTTTAATTCAGAGATCATCTGGATCATCTGAAGTTTCTAAACACACATCCTCATGAGAGTTAGTGTGGTATTAAAAGAACCTATCAGACTCTAAATGATTGGTGACAATAAAGCAGTAATCATTGTCATCAACTGGACCCACTATGCCGAACCTTAGTCCTGATCTTGATTGTGCATCCATGCCTCTATTATTCCACAACTTTTCGCAGTATTCTGACCTGTGCTTAGACCATGTATAAGGAATCAAACTCTCCTTTGCAAGATTAAGAACATAAGACGAGTACCAATCAAAAGGATATTCCATTAATTCTTTATACGAACTGTGGGTGGAATGTGGCATGCGACTCTACTTCTTCCTTGATGTCCTTTTCTCGTTCACTTGTATTTTCATTTTTCTTCTTTTCTTTTTCTTTCTCTTTTTTTTTTCTTCTTTTTCTTTTTCGTTTGCATTTGAATTTTGACCAAGTTCATGAGAAAATATGTTTTGAGGAAGATAGTAGGTCGCATCTTCATATATCTCAACCTCTTTGATTGAAAATGGCTTTTCATCTCATTTGACACAATATTCAATTCTATCCCTTATGAACTTGATGCACTGATGAAAAGAGGATGGGATCATCTTGTTCTGATGTATCCAAGGCCTACCGAGCAAAGCAGTGAATGAAGTATTCGAATCAATGATATAGAACTTAGCTTTAATCTTCCAGTCACCTATTTCCAAAGGTAACACTATGGAACTTAAAGCCCTCTCGCCTTGTTCATTGAATCCTCTTAATATTATCTGATCTCCTCATAGTGTAGAGATGTTGATTCTCAAGTAGGCAAGGGTCTTTAGACTCATAATATTCACCAATACACTTAGATCAACAAGAACCCTGGAGAGTCTAAATATGCCCATGCCCACTGTAATATTGAGGAGACGGTTATGATCCATGTCCCTCAGGAGTAGGTCTTCATCTGTGAAAGTGACTCCTTGGGCTTCTTCGGAATAATGTGTCTTCTCTCTAATAGCAATCAGCTGAGCAAAGCATATCTAAGGGTGGAGAATCCTGTGGAGGGGCTTCTCGATCATCTGAACGAATGACTTGTTTCCCCTTATCTTGAGGCGATGCCCTATGAGGTAGAACATTGTCACTACAGAGGTTGACTTCGGTGATCTCTTGTGGTAGATTAATGGGAGGTTCTTCCTGCTCGTCAGTCTCGCTTACGGCTTCTCCTATAGGACCCTCATAATCGAATGATTCCAAGTCTTACTCAAAAGTTGAACTCGTATTATTCAGAGAAGGAAAGTCCAACTTTGAATCAAAAAGAGAAAATCAGAGTTGTTATAATTATTATTTAAACTTGAAGAGCTTTCTAAAAGAGTAGAGTTAGATAACACATCAGAAGTGACACAGATGTAATTCAAACTAGCTTTATTCCTTAATTTCTTGGATTTTGAAGGAGATACATAGTATAAATCTAGTAAAGTAAGTGGGGTGAGGGATTTGATGCCCTCATCTACCGATACAAGATGTCTACTAGAAGAAGAGCTAGCTAAAAGCAATGTACAACTGGAGATCGGCTCACGGGTTGCTACTTGGCTATCCTCGGTGTACGCTTCGAGCTCTTTCCCCAAGTTGTCTTTAACAACTTGCAAACCTTCCGTGATATTGGAGGTTCGAGCTGCCTCAGGCACCTGTAAAGAAAGTTTCTTGATTTTGAACACAATCTTTTTAGAGGTTCGGGATAAAAAGATATCACAACCTTCTTTGGTTTTGAGAGGATCACAGATATCCCCAAGGATTACCCTAATGAAACTGGATGATTATTCCATAAGGTATTCCTTTGGGATAACTATGGTGCCTGTCTTGTAGCTATGCTAAAGCTAGTCCTTGAATGTAAAGCAATCCACCAAAATATGGCCTAATATGAGGTGGTAGGGGCAAAAGTTAGGGTAACTGCTTTTGCCCACTTCCTCCGGTCTTCTAGGCTCGGGTAGCTGAAAGTCAGGTTTCTTTAAGAGATTCTTAAAGATTTTCCTAACTACCTCCCTCTTAAATGAATATAGTTTGTTTAGTTTATCCATAAGAGTAGGTGGATGGTGCTACTTGGCGGTGAGTATGTGTATCGCTACTGTGGATGTGGCTGAGGAGGAGGCAGCAAATGCCATGGAGGCTACTGTGGTGGCCGGTAGGATGGACTCGGTGGTGGTAGAGGAGGTGAAAGTGATGATTGTGCACCAGTCTCTCATCTTTCTCTCAGCCTTCCCCTGTCTACTCATCCTAATTTCTTCTCATAAGCTTTCTGCGGCTTCGACTTTATTGATTGATCCGAAAAAAGTAACTGTTTGTCTTCTCCTTGTAAGCTAGCTGCCTTGTTGATTAGCTTCTAAAATATCTTGATGGTAAAACCTTTGAGCATGAAGGCAACCAGGCCATGAATATTCTTTAGAAGAATTTCAATGGCATACTATTTAGACAGCTGCGGTTCACATTTCATACTCAAATTATGTCATCTGAGAATATAATCAATGAGGGACTCACTAGGGTGTTGTTGAGCCACAACGAGATCGCCTACAATCACCCTTTGCTGAGCTCCAGTAAATCTCTTAATGAAGTGTTGCTCCAACTCAGCAAAAGTCTTCACTAAAATATTGGGGAGTTTAACGTACCAATCGAAGGCTATTCTTGCTAAGCTGCTGATAAAAAGATAGAAGAGTAATGCATCGCTGCCACCAGTGTTGCAACAGTTGGCCCTGAAGTGCGCTATGTGTTGTCGTTGGTTCCCACTGCCATCGAAGCTCTTGAAAGAAGGTGGCACAAAACCCTTAGAATACTAGCTGGCATCGAATTCCTTTGGGTAGGGTCTACCCTTTGGAACTGATGATCCTCCTCGGGCTTGCACCAACGCTTCTCTTGCCTGCTACTCAACCATAATTTTAATGTCCTCTTGTAAGGAGATTCTATCTAATACCTTCCTATACAAGCTGGTGCTGCCCTGCTCCACTAGGAGTGAAGTCTTGGCCTAATTCAGGACATGCAACAACTCAAGCTGACCTATTTCTGCAATATTAAGATGCACTACCAGGGCTTGGTTTTGAACTGCCAAAACTACTGCTATCAAGTCTTCAAGCCTCTTCCCCATCCTATTAATTTTTTCATTTTTTTTACTTTATTTATTGAAGGAGGTGTTCGGTCGAGTGAGCTGTATCTTCATGCTCGGCCGCAACACCTTCTAAAGTTTACTGATCATGAAGAAGAGAACCCCTGGTGTCTACCATGTGCACTCCTATTGAGTCCTCTAATAGATCATCTTCATTAGGATTAAAACTGATCTTCTCATCCTCTAGGTCAGACTAGGTGTATCCTAAGATCTCCTTCTTCTCCACTAGATACTAGGCTACAATATCATCTAGAGAACATCAACAATAGTTACAGATCGGGATGATGAGTAGGATCCGTCATGAGCGGAGAGACATCTAACCTCTTTCACTGGAAAGCTCATCTTGTGGACTATGCTCTGGGATGATGCTCTTTGGATCACGGGTGGAGTAGTACTCCTAGGAGGATCTATGGCCATGAGGAAGGTAGTACTGTCTCCTCCTCTCTCTGCTGTTGCTATCTTTGTAGCCCACTACGATGGGTGGTGGTGATGGAACAATTACTATGTTCCATGGTCGTCATTCCCTCTTCACAACAACTAGGGCAGAAGGTCGAGTAGGAGAGCTCGGCCTCGCCTCAATTGGCGATGTAGATGGAACATAACCTCTGTTGGCTAATGGCCAACCAGGGGGTCTTCCACCTTTGGAACTGCCTCTATTTCTGCCCCTGCCTCTACCTGGTGGAGGCTGAGTCATTATACCCACATGACCATATGATGGAATGGTCTGTGGGTGGAATGTGATATACAGCTCTATTTCTTCTTTAATTCCCCTTTCTTGTTCACTTGGATTTTCATTTTTCTTTTCTTTTTTCTTTTGCTCTTTGTTTTTCTTCATTTTCATTTTCTTTTATTTTTAAATTTTGTCCAAGTTCACGTGAAAGAGTGTTTTGAGAAAGATTGTAGGTTGCATCCTCATAAATCTCAATCTCTCTAACTAAAAATAGTTTTCATCTCCATTGACACGGTATTCAATCCCATCCTTTCTGAACTTGATGCACTGATGGAGGAAGGACAAAATTATCTTATTTTGATGTATCCAAGGCCTACCGAGCAAAGTAGTGAACAAAGTATTCGAATCAATGATGTAAAACTTTGCTTCAGTCTTCCAGTCACCTATCTCTAAGGGAAACACTATGGAACCTAATGCCCTCTTACCTTGTTCATTGAATCCTCTCAACATCATCCAATATCCTCTGAGTGTGGAGATGTTGATCTTCAAATAAGCAAGAGTCTTTAGACTCATAATATTCACCGATGCACCTGGATCGACGAGAACTCTGGCAAGTCTGAATCTGCCCATGTCAATTATGATGTAAAGGGGACGGTTGTGCTCCAAGTCACCCAGAAGAAGGTCTTCATTTGTGAACGTGATTCCATGGGCTTCTTTTATGTAATGTGCCTCCTCACCAATAGCGATCAGTTGAGCTAAGCATATTTCAAGATCAACGAGAGCCTTGATTAATGATTCCCTCATTTCTTTGGAAAAGATAAGGGCATCATATAAGCTTAGTTTAGATGTCAACTTTCTTAGATGAGAGAGGACATTGTAGTCCACCTTGGGCTGATCCTCCACAAGCATATCCAAGGGTAGAGCATCATGTGGAGGGGCTTCTCGATCCTCTATACCAATGACTTGTTTCACTCTATCTTGAGGTGTTGCCCTAAGGGGTAGAACCTTGCCACTACGGAGGTTGACTTCGGTGATCTCTTGTGTCAGGGCAATGGAAGATTTTACTTGCACGTCAGGCTCACCTATAGCTTCTCCTATGAGATTCTCGAAAATGTATGATTCCAAGTCTATCTCAAGAGGCGAACCCGTAGTGTTCAGAGTAGGAAAATCCAACTCTGAATCAGAAAAAGGAAGATCAGAGTTGTTATAATTATTTTGACTTGAAGAGTTATCATCAGGAATAAAAGTAGACAACCCATCAGAAGTGACACATATATAATTCAAGCTAGCTTTATTCTTCAATTTCTTGGATTTGATATGAGGTACAAAGTAGAAGTAAAATAAAGTAAGAGGGGTAAGAGATTTGATGCCCTTATCCGCCGATACAAGAGTTCTACTAGTAGAAGAAAAAGAGCTAAATAAGAGAAATGTGATGTGGTATGATGGTAGGGAGGCTGGACTCGATCGGTGGTTCTTGGTGACACCGCTGCATTACTACTGCTGCTACTGTTGAGCTCCCCCTTTCCCTTAGTTGGCACTGGCAACTTGCAAACCTTCCTTAATGTTGGAGGTTTAAGCTGACTCAGGCACCTGTAAGGAAAATTTCTTGATCTTTTGAATAATCTTTTTATAGGTTTTGGATAAGGAGATATCCCAACCTTCTTTAGTTTTGGAGAGATCGCAAGTATCCTCGAGGATTACCATGATGGAACTGGAGGGTTGTTCCACAAGGTATTCCTTCAGGATAACTATAACATCGGTCTTGAAGCTATATTCAAGCCAGTCCTTGAAGGTGAAGCAATCTTCCAAAATATGGCCTAGCATACGGTGGTAGGGGCAAAAGTTAGGATCATGACTTTTGCCTACTTCCTCCAGTCTCCTAGGTTTGGGTAGGTGAAAACCAGGCTTCTTGAAGAGGTTTTTAAAGATCTTCCTAATTACCTCCCTCTTAAATGAATAAGGCTTATTAAGCTTATCTATAAAAGTAGGTGGGTCATAGCTACCTGGCGACGGATATGCGT
The DNA here is from genome assembly GCA_021442155.1 of Cymbidium sinense. Classification (NCBI taxonomy): domain Eukaryota; kingdom Viridiplantae; phylum Streptophyta; class Magnoliopsida; order Asparagales; family Orchidaceae; genus Cymbidium; species Cymbidium sinense. The sequence continues at coordinate 11,109,663 of CM038216.1, read as the reverse complement.
ATCATGCCTGATCTCTGGTGAGGAGGCGGTGGTGCAGCCATGGAGGTCTTGTGGTGGCCGTAACTCGGTGGTGGTAGAGGAGGAGGTGGAAGCGAGGGCTGGTCGTGGTCTCGGGCCGATCTCTAGTGATTGCTTCCCCTATCTAATCACTTCTTCTCATAGACCTTATGTGGCTTTGGCTTAGGAAACTAATATTGAAAAGGAAACTGTTTGGCCTTTCCTTGTAGACTAGCCGCCTTGTTGAGTAACTTCTCAAAAGTTTTGATAGTAAATCCCTTAAGCATGAAGGCGACCGGGCCATGGATTTTTTTTAGAAGAATATTAATAGCATGTGTTCAGACAGTTGTGGCTCACATTTCATACTCAGGTTATGCCATCTAAGAATTTAGTCAATAAGGGACTCACCTGGGTGTTGTACTACAAGATCTGATGACCCTTTGCTGAGCTCCAGCAAACCTCTTGATGAAGAGTTGTTCCAACTTAGCAAATGTCTTTACTAAAGTATTGGGAAGTTCAACATACCAATCAAAAGCTATCCCCGCTATTGTGAAGAGGCGAATAGTAAAACATCGTTGCCGCGTTGCTAGCTCGAAATGGCGATGTGCTACCTCAGGTTTCCACTATAATTAAAACTCTTGAAGGAAGGTGGCATGAAACACTTGGAATATTGGATTGCATCTAATTCCTCCAGGTAGGGTCTACCCTTTAGAACTGATGATCCTCCCCGGGCTTGAGCCAACTCTTCCTTCACCTACTGCTCAACCATTGACTTGATATCTTTTTCTTATATGGAGGTACTTTTCACTACCTTCCTATACATGATGGTGCCACCTTTCTCTAATGGAGGTAAGGTCTTGGCTGGGTTCAAGACATGCACCAACTCTGGCTGACTGATCTCAGCTGTGATAGGATGAACTATTGGTACTTATTTCTAAAGTATTGAGATTGCTGCTAACAAGTCCTCAAGCTACCTCGCCATCCTATCTATATTTTCATCTTTCTATTTTATTTGTGCTAGGAGGTGTTCGTGCAAGTGGGATGTGTCTTCTTGCTCAGCCACAACACCTTCCATAGCTTGCTGCTCTTTGAGGAGGGATCCCCTATTATCTACCATATAAACCCCTGTTGAGTCTCCTAACAAATCATCTTCATTGGGATCAAAGCTAACTTTCTCCTCATCAGACCAATTATACCCCAGAATTTCTTTCTTTTCTATAAGATAATGTGCTACTATGTCCTCTAGAGAATGATCAATCTGAACTGGCACAAATGATTTTAGCTGACCGGTGTGATCACTGTCATGTACTGAGAGGCATCAGACCTCCCCTATTGCTGGAGAATTAATCCAGTGAGGACTGTACTCGCTAGAAGAAATGCAATCCCTCACTCTTCGACTGGGGTGACACTCTAGGAGCTTATCATTATCGGGCTATCATCGCTCCCTCGCAACTCGTAACCATATATAGATCCTGGTACACTGGTGGTATTGGTGAAGGGACGACCACTATGCTTCAGGGTCGCCATTCCTTCCACACCATAACTGGGGCAAAAGGTCAAGCAGGAGATCTCGGCCTTGCCACAGTAGGCGGTGTAGATGGAATGGGATCCAAAGGTCATAGTCGGATCACCAACGGGGTCCTCTTCTCCCCGGATGTGGCCTTCATGGCCTTCAGCAGAACTGGAGATGCTGCAACATGAATGAGTGATGGTGGATGGGGGGTAGAGCGGTGTGGTGGAGACACCACTGACTCTCTCAGAATAGGGATCCTCCTCCTGTGATGGGTCATCCCCATAAATAGAATACCATTTATGTGATCAGCACGGCTAACGTGCCGATCAGGAAAATCAATGAGTGCAGAGGCCGCTGACTGTCGACCAAACCTCCGCCTCTCTCAGCTAATGATATGAACTGTAGTGCAGGCCTACCTGGCCCTCTCCTACCGTAGATGTTTCCCCATGTTATGGGGGATAACATATCTCAAGTGAAATTGAGCCCGGACTCGAACGTTGAGCTCACCAACTAGCATAGCGACGGAGGCCAGCATATGACCTCCTAGTCTAGCTAACTACGGGATGAAATCGAACCGCTGGTGGAGATGAAGTAGGGATCCTCCTAGCATCCTCTCTGTCAAACCCAGAGAGAGGATGAAATGGGTTCGTTGTAACCAGCAGGGAAATCATAGTGGGCAACTCCTCCACAACTGACCATGAAGCGGCCTCCATCTCCCTGGTGATGCGTGTATGGTATCGCTTAATCATGTGATTTTTGTTCCTCCTATGAGTCTTGGTGGGGCGAATGGAGTAATAACTAGACCCAACCTCAAAAGCTAGGGAGACAATCTCTGGGATCAGAGGAACCTTACCCTTTGAGGGTGCTAATGAGTGGGTGCTAGCTCTTGTTGGGCGACATGGAAACAACGCACATTGGCATTGTCACATATCTGTCTGACATTGGCACTATTAGAACCGCTTTCCTCTTCAGTGAGGGGATATCAAAGTCTGATGGCAAGTCAATTTGAATGATCGGACCAATGTGATTACTAGATTGTAAGGGAGTGCCCTGTAATCCCCCTCAAAGCCTCATCCGAAATTAATGAGGTGGGTGTAATCAGTACGGGGAAGGCTGGCCTGATCCAGGGCCAAGTCCATGTCATAAGGGAAGGTAAACATATACTTCTAAGAAGCCATAACAATCAGGAAAAAATTGAAGCGGTTGCAATAAGGCGATCTTTGAGCGAGAGTCTACAATGTTGAAAACAAACTTGAATCAGATTTTTGTCTTGTTGATTTCTGAATTTGAATTTAAAATTTAAAATTTAAACCCATATCCAACATCTTGGAAGTGTTAAGTGAGGTTCAAATGGATTTAGAGAAGATTTAGATATTTGATTGGAGAGAAGAATTTTTGGGATATAGAATCCACTTTCAACAAATTTGGGTATGTTGAAAAGGGGTTCAAAATATTTTTAGAAAGATGCTTCCACATGTTCATGTTTGAAATTGGATTTTGATTCGAGGACCCTTTCCTTTAACAAATTTGAGTATGTTAAAGTAAGGGACAATTTGTTTTGTATTTGATTTGATATTTTGGAATTCACTCACATAGCAAATTTGGGTATGCTAAGTGAGGTGTTTGAAAATAATTGTTTCTTTTTCTTTGTTTGCTTTATCTTGTGAATCTTTGGTGATTTTGAAAATTGGAATTCCCACTTAGTAAATTTGGGTATACTAAATGAAGAACCCAAGTGTGTTTTGTTTTTTCTTTTCATTTTGAAAATAGGATCCTTAGCAAGTTTGAGTGTGCTAAAAAAATCCTAATGTGTTTCTTTTAATTTTTGATTTAATTTTTGAAAATTAGATTCTTAGCAAATTTGGGTATGCTAAGGAAATCCTAATGTGTTTCTTTTTTATTTTGGTTTGATTTTGAAAAGTAGGATTCTTAGCAAATTTGGGTATGCTAAGAAAATCCTAATGTATTTTTTTTTATTAAATTTTGATTTTGAAAAGTAGGATCCTTAACAAATTTGGGTATGCTAAGGAAATTCTAATGTGTTTCTTTTTTCTTTTTCTTTTTTTGGAAATTTTGATTTTAAAAAGTAGGATCCTTAGCAAATTTGGATATGCTAAGTGAAATTCCAAAATGTGTTTCATATTTTTATTTTGTAAAAGATGGAGACTTCACTTTAGCAAATATGGTATGCTAAAAGTGAAGTTCCAAATGTGTTTTGAAAATTTTATTTTGAAAGAGGGAGACTCACTTTGGAAAATATGGTATGCCAAAAAAATAAAGTTCCAAATGTGTTTCAAATATTTATTTTGAAAAAATATGGAGATTTCACTTTAGCAAATATGGTATGCTAGAATGAAATTCCATTTAATTTTGTGAAATAAAAATTTTATTTAGAAAATTTGAGTATGCTAAATGAAATTTCAAAATATGTGTTTAAAATTTCTGTGTTTTGGTTTTGTTTTGAAAATGGAGACTTCACTTTAGCAAATTTGGTATGCTAAAGAATGAAGTTCTAATTGTGTTTTTTTTTTTTTTGGAAATTTTGTAAAATGGAAATTTCACTTAGCAAATTTGAGTGTGCTAAATGAAATTCCAAAGCTATTTCAAATTTTTGTTCTTTAGATTTTGAAAAGGGGAGACTTCACTTTATCAAATGGGGTATGCTAGAATGACGTTCCAAATGTGTTTTATAAAAATTTTTGGTTTTTATTAATTTTGAAAAGAGATATTTCCATTTAACAAATTTGGGTATGTTGAGATGAAATCAATTTTTGAAAGAGGAAATCTCAACTTAATCATATATGGAATATGTTAAGTGAAATTTCAAAGTAATATCAAATTTATTTGGAAATGAAATCTTCATTCAATAAATTTGGGTATATTGAATGGAGATGTTCATATATGCTTTCAGAAAATTTGGTTTTGGTTGAAAATGAAACTTCCATTTAATAAATGTGGGTATATTGAATGGAGAGGTTCATATGTGCTTTTGAAAAATTTATTTTTGATAAAATGAAACTTCCATTCAATAAATGTGGGTATATTGAGTGGAGAGGTTCATATGTGCTTTTGGAAAATTTGGTTTTGTTTGAAAATGAAACTTCCATTCAATAAATGTGGGTATATTGAATGGAGGGGTTTCATATGTGCTTTTGAAAATTTTATTTTTGATTTTGTTTGAAAATGACACTTCTATTTAGTAAATGTGGGTATATTGAATGGAGGGGTTTCATATGTGCTTTTGAAAAAATTATTTTTGATTTTTTTTGAAAAGATAAAAATTCTAACTTAACACATGTGGAATGTGCTGAATAGAATTTCAAAGTTGTAAATTTTTTTTTCTTTGAAGATGTAACATCCATTCGACACATTTGAATGTCTTGAATGGATAAACTTATCTTCAAGTTTTGTTCTTTTGAAAACATGTTTGTTGAAATTTTATTTTTGAAAATGAGATCTTCACCAAAATGAATTAAGTGAAGAAGCTCATTTGTGCTTTTTAGAAAATGTGATCGTTGAAATCTTATTTTTGAAAATGAAGTATTCACCCAAAATGAATTGAATGAAGGAGCTCATTTGTGCTTTTAGCAAAGGTAATTGTTGGAATTTTATTTTTGTAAAGATGATCCTACATATAACAATCATGAAGATTGTTAGGTGAAGGTGATTTAGGAAAATGTTTGTGTAAAACATTTTATTATGTGCATTTTTTTTAAAAGAGTGCCTTTTGGAAAGCAAGATTTTTATGAAGGATTTATTTTGTCTTTATTGCTTTAGAATGAACCTTTCCTTAACATAAAAATGGTAAGGAGGAAGTCTTTAAATATTTTCTTTTTATTAGAATTTTATTTTTGCCCATTGGAGAACCCAACAGGGATTTTAAGACCAACACGAGGTGAGGTCCTAAAACCTAAAGATGTTGGCTAGCTTAACTTAAGGATGAAATAAGCTAAGTGCCAACGGAAAGAAAGATAGTCTTGGATTCAAACAAAAGTACAAACCCACTATCGATACTTAGAGACAATGATCATTTACCAAAGATGGAGAGAGGAATCTTCCCAAGCGGAGTCGTTAGAAAAATATATGGTAAAAATTTTCTATTTCTCTAAAAAGTATACTTCCATCTTCAAATTTATGCGAAATAAAATATGAAGATAGAAATATACTTATTTTATGCACTTGGATACCACGTAGATCCTGAAATATTCTTATTAAGGTGATCAAGTATGACATTGAGGAGAACTGTACTATCTCGAAAGATAGAAGTCACTACCCTACAATGAACCTAATAACCTAAATAAGGACTCCTAAGGACAATGGGTCTGCATGTGTACGAGAGATTCTTCCCCTACTTTACATGAAAAAGTAAAGCAAAATTTATTTTAAACTGGGTTCGTTAAGTTCCCTATAGGGGCAAGCCCCCATAATTAATTACATCCCAAGGAAGGGGATTCTTTAGGAATACTCTTGATTAAGATAAATGATCGTTGTCTCCAAAGATTTCAATAGGTAGGACTATCAATCGATTAGTTTATTTTTGATGATCAAATGGGATTGATCAAAGAAGGAGAGAGTTATTATCAAAGCCAAAGGAAGATAAGTAGGAGATGCTTACGATGCTAGGAAACCTAGCGAGCATCTCAAACTATATTATGGTTGGGCTTTACATCTTTAAAATTGATTTAATTTATTTGAGTTGAATTTTTCATTAGAAATTTAGTGCTTATGATTCCACAACACAAGATTGTGGAAATACCTAGGAGATGAGGATTTATACTTATGGCCCACAAAGGGGAGAAGCAACATCAGAACCTAAATCTAGGGAGCTTTGACGAGGGCCAAAAGCACAACCTAGATCTAGGAAAAAAATGAGTATATGGTTTACCTCCACACGAGAGAGTAAACCACCCGACTGCTTGGACTTACAACCGCCTAGGGGTGGCCGTCAACTAACTCCTCCTATGATTTTAAATTCATGTAGGCAAGTATTATGATTTATGTAGGATAGCTAGGATGTTATTTATTTTAGAAAGAGACTAAGTCCTTAAACTCACTCCCTAAGAGACTAGATAATGTAAGGACATGAAAAATGACCTATATCTAATGCAATTCATATTACATTTTATTTCATTTTTGGATAATTATTTGACTCAGGCCTATAGGATTGATATGCCTAATGCATGAGAAATAAGATTATGGGCCAAAATTAGCGAGAAGGAAGGAGGTGTGTTTCCAACATGGCTCTTAAAAGTCAAGCCAAGTTTCTCTAGCAAAGGTGGAAGCTCTCCAATCAAGGGTGAAACAAGATGCTTTTTTGCATGATGTTATAAAAGAAATACTCATCTAGCTAAGGGGTTGCTAATTCTTTTATCTTCATTTTTAACTTAGGCTTTAAGTGAGGTTATGAGTTGATTAATTGAATAGAAAATTTATTTTTTTCTAAGAGCCTAATCGTTATCCAGACCATACATCAAGCAAGGAGGAAACTTGGAAAATGATGTCATCTTAATGCATAAGCTAAACAAAACATCAAACATTTTATAAAGCTAATGCAAAAGAATAAAATGTCATTTATGGTCAGGCACCACCGTACAAACCCAAAAAATAAAGTGGGTAGCTGAGCTCTACCCTTATACAACCCGGATTACAAATGAAATAATTTACAATAAAGCAAAAAAGTTCATGTTATGGGGGTCTTCATTCTTATTTTCTTCTTTCTTCTTTCTTCTTTATTCTTTCTTCTTTTGGTTCTTTCTTTTGGTTCCTTCTTTTGGATTGTTGGAATGTGGATGCTCCAAAGGCCTCACATGGTACATAAGATGAGATCTTATAACCAATGCCCATCCTAATCTCCCATAGCAATCATTCCAAAATCCTAATTATAAAAATTACATGAAAAGGGAAAGTAAATCTAACTAACACCTGTAAAACAGAAATTAGCTAAACAAATCATATAAATCTCAAGCATGTATATTGGACTTAACACCCCACACATGGGTAACCAAGTCCACCCAACCTATTGGATTATGCTTAGGGATATAAGCACCTGCACAGCAAAATCATTTATATTTTTATTACAATGTCCCTTAAGCACATTCCCCTGCAGAAAGCAATGATTAGACTAAGTCATCCTACCATTCATTCTATGCACATTCACCTTAACATCCAGACTAAAATATTACATCATAAAATAAAAGCAAATATCAAACCATGCACCACCCTAACCTAAAGCTAAAAGTGGTGACTTAGTCTAATGGTGTGCTTTAGAAGATTTGTGTGGTATGCTTAGCTATGGCTTTAAGGTTTGGATTTTCTAAATGCAAAGATGTTCAACTTAAATGAGTGGTTTGATTTAAGTGTTTAGTTAATTTGGGTTGATTTTATTTGATTCTTTGTTTAGGTTTGAATGAATCCTATAATTAATTACTAAGTGTTGTAAAGAGAGAGAAAAGAGAAGAGAACTTCTCTTTCCTTCCCTACCCTAAGTAATTTCTAAAATGGATTCATATTTGATTTTGTTTAGTGAATGTTTTATTATGTGTTTTAATTAATCCTAAGTTTAGATTAGCTCTAAACAAACCTATTCAAAAAGAAAGACATTTAAAGATTAAGTAAAGTGAATTAATATCACAAAATACACATCACTTCATTTCTTTCCCAACATGTATAACATGCATATGAATGAATCCTTAGCATATATATACATACAAATGGAAATGTTTAGCACACTTTATGATGAATGCTAAGAAATGTTACTTAAGAAAATTTGAATGCTTTCTGATACATGATTTTCATTAAGTAGAAAAGTGGTTTTCTTAGCCATTTTTCATGTGCACACATGTATGTATGAAAGGCATAAGTAAGTATGATGTCATTGTTAGCACCAGGGGTGTAAGATACAAGACCAACTTATGGCTACTTAAAGCCTTGCAACCCAGGGTTATTCAGACTAATATACCACTTTCCTTAAATACAAGCATATATACAAAAGAAATGAATGGAAAAGAAAGATATAAAAGTTTGTATTTATTTGTTTGATTTTGTTTATGCAATTTATATGCATAAGTATAAATGTCCTTCTTAAGTAATAGCATAGGGATGAATAGGAATGAGATTATGCAAGTGTTATGTTCTTTTCAAATGAACTATACACTTTGCCAAATCCTATTCAAAACTATGCTAAAAGAATAGAGAAGGAAAAGTACATTGTATACATCTTCATATTTATATCCACATGCAAGCTTATAAATAATTATAGCACACTTTCAATTTTAGATTTTGATTTATAGACTTTAAAAATAGTTTTGGATTTAGTAGTGATAATAGTCATTCATATTTTACTTTAGCCAAAACATGTAATTTGACATAATGGAAAATATATTCATTTTTGAATTTGATTTTTGAAAAGCCTGAATGCATGAAATTAATATGATATACACATTTAAAATGTTAGGAAAGAACTAAAGTGATGAAAGTATGTAAACACATTCACCCTAATTAATTTCTAAAGATAATCTTAAGAAATAAGAAAGCTTAAATCAAATCAAATTATTTTTAAAGAATGTTTGATTTTGTCTTGAGTTTGATTTAATTTGAGAAATGTGAGATGAGTTTGCTGTTCCTAACCCATTCCCACATGTGTATGATATTTAAGTTCAATTTTTAGATGATTAGATCCATTTTATATTTTGATTAGGTTAAGGTATGAATTAAGTGTGTTAATTATCCGTTATGTACACCACCTTAGCATACTTAATCAAATAATTATGAGTCAATGAGATGACATAAAACTGTACAAGGAATTTAAATCTATAATGCACCTAGTAAGAAAAGTGCCTAATGCATTTGGCTCATGATTAATGATTAATTAAGCTAAGGGGTTTAGCTTAAGTACTTTCATAACCCCCCTCACACATGTGAGTTGGATTTTGATTTCCTTAATTGTACTTAGGCTCTTGAACACCTAAGCATCTACCCAAGATAGATTAATTGAGTTCTAAAAAGTTTTTGGAATTTCATGAAATTAATTGAGTGGGTAATAAGTGAATTAACCCTTAATTAAGAATGGATTAAGGAAGAAAAGACAGTTCAGAGAATATCTTAAGGAAAGTATCCCAAAATTATTCCCTAAACCTCATATTCACTTAATCAAAACTTAATTGACTCAATCGGAGGGTTAAACCACTAATTATGCCCTTAATTAAGCTTAATTATATTATGGGAGTGATTAAGGAATGAACTAGCAATTCCTTTAATTAAGCCACTAATAAATCCCAAGAAAATTAGGGGAGGCAAGAGTCATCACACTAATTAAGAACAAGAAATTTGGGATTAATCAGTGGAGTAATTAGAGTGTAATTAGCAAAATAACATCCCCAATAAAACCCAAATTCAGAAAAAAAAAATCACTATTCAAAATCCATTGAAATCAATTTTAGAATATTCTATACTCCATTATCTATCCAATGCAATTTATTTCATAATTTTATGATTTTTCTATGCTTAGATATGAATTTAAGAAGTTTCCATGATTAATTAGAACATTTAATAGCCTAATTAAGTATTTAATCCTGTTGATGCCATGTGGACCGCTGATGCAGCATGCACTTTCCACGTGGCATGATGGGATTGGATATTAAAGTAGTCACATCGTAGTGCTGCATCAATGGCGGTGCTACGCGCTTTCTCCTCATTCGTCTGATTAAGGATCGGACGGCTGAGGTTAAAGCTGCGGATCTAAAGGATGAAATGTGAGATCCTGCTTATTTTAATCACGGCCGTCCATCCAAAATGTGCGGATGGATGACCTATGATCCTTCCCTATTCTTCTCTATAAAGAATGGACACCGTCCATCTTCTAGGAGAAGATTCGAGCTCGATTGAGCTCGGATTAGATTGAAATTCAACCCACACCATCTACGCACAATGGCAAGCACATATAAATACTAGAATTCTATGAAATTAAAATTCCTTTGACAAAGCTCCAAACCACATTGAATTTAAGCTCGAAAAAATGGCTAACCTCACTGGAGGTGATCACCTGCTCTCGATTCCCTTGGAAAAGCTTCGTCAAGTGGAGATGAAGCTTTGCTGAAGTTTGGAGGCTCTGAGATTGGGTAGATCCTCCTATGGGCCAACTCCTCTTGCACTTGAGCTCAGTTTTGAATGAAGTAGATACTCCCTTGCCTCAAGAGCTTGGATGAAGACTTGGGTGAGTTTGATTGAGCTCCTTGAGGGTGCTTGCAAAGGGAATTGAGTTAATTTTGAGTGCGGAGCAAGTTTCATTTTTGGTGGAGCTCCCCTATTTTCAAGCTGTGAAAATCGAGAAGATGAGATTTCAAACTCTCTTTAGGAAGCTTGGGAAGACTAGCTAGGGCTTGCTCTAAGGTCCTATGCTTCAATCAAATTATGGAGAGTCTGGATTGAATTGAATTAGGGGGAGTATATCTCCCCCAAGGGCAATCAGATGGCCACAAGCCTTCTTACTATTTTGATCCAATTGACCACCTTGAGTGGATTTGTTAGGCCGTTTAGGGTGTCCTTGCAATCAATTTGGCCAGATGAGTGGAATGGAAAGCTCCCATGTGCCTAAATCAAGTGGAGGAGGAATTCTTTGCGACCACTTTCAAGCACATGGTCAATTTTGGGTTTGGGTTGGGTTTGGCTGACACAAACCCATTGGGTCATGTGCACTAGGTCCATTAGTGACCATTTAGTCCACTAAGAGGAAACCAAGTGTCCATGAAAATAAATTGACCAAATTCCAAGTGATTTTAATTTTGGGTTACCCTATGGCCTAGGGGTAAAATGAACATTTGACCTTGATTTTAGCTTGGGCATGTTTCGTATGATGAGAAAATAGGTTTGGCCAAGTTTCATTAAATTTGGAATTAGTTTGACGTGATTTGGCTCATGTTGACCCATTTAGGTCAAAATGGGTCAACTTGGGTCAAGTTGACCAAATGGTCAAATTGGGTCAAACCAAGGGTTGATTTGTGTTCATATGATCATAAGAGGAAATCAAAGGACTTAGGAAAGATTTGGAATTTTACCATGGAATTTGAATTTGATTTTTTGAGTTTAGTTTGATTGATTTGAATTTATATTTCATATATATATGTAAATATAGATGAGAATATAAATGAGTTGTGAGAAAATTTCATGAGTTTGAATTGATTTGGATTAGAATTAGGCTAAGTCCTTAAGGGGGAAATAAAGGACTTAGGAAAGATTTGGAACTTGGAATTTCAATCATGAGCTTCAATCATAAGTTTCAATCATGAATTTCAATCATATGGAATTGATTTGAGTTTGGAGAAAATCAATTAGGCTGAAATTGATTTAAGTTTGATGTTGATTTGATTTGGAGTTTGACTTGAAGGAAGGAAGTAACAAATGTGGTTCAATCTATAGGATAGGGAAATTTTCCTAAGACCCTTAAGACACGACTTATTCTTATGGCTAATTCTTCTAAGTCTCTAGGGCTAGGTTGAGTGCCCACCTAATCACTAGATGTGTCTTAAGATGAAGGAACTCCTAAAGTCTAAGAGAAGTCCTATGTTTAAGATGGAGGGGTTGAGGGCTCATTCTAAAAATGAGGTCAACAGGGTGTTAGGAAAACTTGCCTACCCTATAGCTTGAACCAAATCCTAACTTCCTTCTTTCAAGTCAAACTCCAAATCCAAACCAACTCCAAATTCAAATCAACCTCAAATTCAAATCAACCTCAAATTCAAATCAACTTCAAACTCAAATCAACATCAATTCCAAATCAAATCTTAAATCAATTCCAACTTAAATGATTTTCTCAAACCTTAAATCAATTCTAATGGATTTTCTCAAATCATGAATCAACTCTGAAGGATTGAAACCCATGATTGAATTCTAAATTCAAACTCATTCCTAAGCCTTTGATTTCATCTTATGGACTTTGCCCAAATCAAATTCAAAATATTTTCTCATAACCCATTTATATACTCATTTATATTCACAAATATAAATGAAATATAAATTCAAATAACCAAAACTAAATTCAAAACTCAAATCCAAATCTAATCAGAATCCAACCTAAACCCTTTCAAGTCAAATTCTTGAACTTAACCAAATCAATGTCAAATCAATTCAAACCCTTGGATTTTTTTCATGATTCAATCAATCCTTCAATCACAAACCAAATATAAAAATAAACTTAAATCATCCAACCAAAACTAAATTCAAAACTCAAACTCAAATCAAACCCATGTTCACCCTTTGAACTTAAAATTGTCAAATGAATCAAACTCATTTGATTCCAAATCACTTGCAAATGGATTTATATTTCAATCATAAGTCCATATGTGAGTTCAACCAAACTTAAATCAAGCCTTGATCAAATCAATTGACCTACTTAGGCTCACTTGACCCAAAGTGACCTAAACCACCATTTTCAGTCAAATTCTAATCCTACCCAAATTGAATTGAACTAAGCCCATCTAAGCCTCACATTGTGAGAAACAATCATCATAAGATGATCAATCACTCATATTTGGTCAAACCAAGTCAAACATAGCTTTTGACCAAGTCAACATTTGACTTACATGAAACCTAAACTAGCCAAAATCCACCATAGGCCAAATTGATTGAAACTATTGATCAAAACCAATTCATGATCAATGACTGGACTTGACCAAGTCATCATTTGAGGCAAACCTAGCCCAATTGGCCGCTTGACCAAAGTTGACCCCAAGTTGACCTAAAAAGTCAAAATATGTTAAAACTTGATCTAAGCCAAATTGATTGCAACCAATGGGTCAAGTTCATTCTAAATCACTTGTTGAACTTGTCCAAAGCCTTAATTGGCCAACTAGACCCAACCTAGCCCAATTGTCCATGAACCCAACTTGACCTAAAAGGTTAAATCAAGCCAAAATCAAACCAAAACAAATTTGATTGAAACCAAAGCTTGCAAAATATTTCAAATGACCAACTAAACCTAAACCAACTGATGACCTAACCTAATTAGTTCAAATGGGTCAAATTGGTCAACTTGACCCATTTGACCTAAATAAAATCAAATGAACCAAATCCAAATATAAACCAAATTGAACCAAACCAAAGATACCAAAACATTTCAAATGATCATATGAACTTGACTCAACCCTTGGATTGACCTAATTTTACCAATTGGTCAACTTGACCCAAGTTGACCCATTTTGACCTAAATGGGTCAATATGAGCCAAATTATATCAAATCAACTCCAAATTCATTGAAAATTGGCACAACCTAATTTCAAACTATTCCAAATATGCTCAAATTGAAATAAAAGCTAAATGGCCATTTTACCCCTAGGTCAAAGGATAACTTATGGCCAATTCCACTTGAAATTTGGTCAAATCCTTTTCATGGCCACTTAGCACCCTCGTAGTGGACCAAATGGACACTAATGAGAGTGGTGCACATGATCCAATGGGTTTGGGTCAGTCGAACCAAACCCAAGGCCAAAATCGATCACCCAATGAAAAATTCTCAACATGGAATCCCTCACATCCTCATTTAACACATGGGCAACTCCTGCACTACACTCCCCTACCAAATTCAATCCATGTGAATCTCCTAATAGTCTAACAAACCCATTCCATCAGATCATTCTACAAGCATACACCCTAACATCCAGTTTAAAATATAGATCACAAAATAAAACATAACATCAAACCATACACCGACCTAACCTAAAGCTAGAAGTTGTGACTTAGGCTAATGTGTTTGCTTTGAAGGTATGTGTGGCATGCTTAGCTAAGACTTTAGGCTTAAATTTTTTAAGTGTGAAGGACATATTCAACTTAGAGGAGGGTTTCATTTAAGTTGTTTAAGTGTTTTGGTTTATTTTTAACATGATTTAATTTGGTTTAAGTGAAACCTATAATTAATTACTAAGTTATGAAGAGAGAGAAAGCGAAGATAACTTCTCTTTCCTTCCCTAATCCTTAAGTAATTTCTAAGGTAAGTTCACATTTTAATTTCATTTAGGTGAATATTTTGATTATATCTTTTAATCAATCCTAAGTTTAGATGAACTCTAAACAAACCTATTCAAAAAGAAATGCATTTTAAGATTAAATAAAATGAATCAAAATTCACATAACACACATTACTTCAATTCTTTCCTAACATATATAACATGCATATGGATGGACTCTAAGCATATCTATACATGCAAATGAGAGTAGTTAACAGACTTTATGATGCATGCTAAGTAATCCATTTAAGAAAATTTAGAAGTTAAACATGTATGATTTTTTTAAGAATAAAAGGTTTTCCTTATCCAAAATTTCACATACATGCATGAAAGTAAGAAAGGCATAAGTGAGTACAGCGTCATTGTTAACCAGAGGTATAAGATACAAGACCTACTTTGGGCTACTTAAAGCCTCGCAACCTCAGGGTTGTCCAGACTAATATACTACTTTCCTTAAATATAAATATGCATGTAAAAGAAATGAAATGGAAAGGAAAGATGAAAAAGTTATTTAATAGTTTCATTTTTGTTTATGCAGTTTATTCATGCAAGTATAAGCAATCCTTCTTAGATGATGGCATAGGGATGAATAGGATATAGAATTAGGTAAGTGTTTGGTTCTTTTCAAATGAACCCTACATCTTATCAACTCCTATTCAAAACTATGCTAACATAAGAAAGGAAGGAAAAGCTACACTAAACATTACTTTATAATCCATCACATGCAAGCTTATAATTAAAGTATAAGAATAACATACTTTCAGATTTGATTTTTTATTTATAAGTTTTGAAAATATTTTGGATTTAGTAGTGATAATAGTCACTCATATTTTACTTTAGCCAACACATGCACATTTGACATAGAATAAACAATTTCATTTTAAAATTTTGAAACATGAAATTATGAATGCATGAATCACATGACATACAACTTAGCATGTTGGGAAAGATCCATAGCAATGAAAGCATATGAAAAAACTCACTTTACTTAAATCCAAAAGACATTCTTAAGGAATAAGAAAATTTAGAATAAATCAAAGTAAATTTCAAAATGATTTTTGTTTAGTTTGAAGTTTGATTTAATTTTGAAAAGGTAAGATAAGTTTGTTGTTCCTAACCCATTCTCGCAAGTGTTTTGTATTTTTGTTTAATTTTTAGATAATTAAATTCATTTTTAAGCATTGATTAGGTTAAGGTATGAATTAAGTGGCTTAATTAACCCTTACCTACACCACCTTAGAAAACTTAATTAAGTAATTATGAGCCAATGAGATGACATAAAACCCACAAGGTATTTAAATTTTCAATGCACTTAATAATGAAAAGGCCTAATGCAATTTGGCTTACAATTAAAAGTTAATTAAGCTAAGAGGTTTTAGCTTAAGTACTTTTAGAACACCCCTTCATACTTATGAAAGGGGTTTTAATTTCTTTAATTGAACTTAGGCTATTAAACACCCAAGCATCTACCCAAGGTAGATTAATTAAGTTTTGAAACTTTTTAGAATTTTTAAAAATTGATTAGAGAGGTGATTAATGAGTTAACCTTAATTAAGAGGAGATTAAAGAGAGAAAAGGAGGTTTAGGGAATAACTTAGTAGAAATGCCCCAAAATTAATATGTAAAACCCCTACTCACTAGATCTGACATTAATCAAACTTAATCATAGGAAAAATCCACTAATTACACCTTAATTACCCTTAATTACATGAAAGGGGTAATTAGAGAATGAAATAATAATTTCTCCAATTGAGCCCTCAATAAATCTCAAGAAAATTAGGGAAGGTAGAGGTCATCCCCTAAAAGGGACCCTAGAAATTTGAGATTAATTGATGACTTAATTAAGGAGTAATTAACTAATTAAGATTCCTAAAGAAACCTAAATTTAAAGAAAAGGGTAATTCAAAATCCATTAAAAATATTTTAAAAATATTCTAGATGAAATTATCTTTCCATAACATTTTTCCTTTTAATTTTTTTTGATTTTTCTATGAAGAGTTATGAATTTTAGATGTTTTTTGAATTAATTAAGAATTAATTAATACACTTAACTAATCCCTACTTAATACCAGCTCACAGTGCGACGCGTGGCGACGGCGGTTAGCGTGCTTTACATGCGTCGCGTCATGAGGAAATAACTTAAGGGTCAGCTCACAAAGGCGGCGACGGTGCATTCATTTTTGATCTATGCCATCCAATCAAAGATTAAATGGCCAAAGATCTCCCCACGGTTTAAAATAGATAAAGGATTTCTAAAATGTTCTAAATAATCTCAGCCATCCATCTAAAATGCACCGATGGACAGCTGAGATGAGCCAATTTCTTCCCTGAGGATTAATGGAGACCGCCCATGATCCGAGGGGAGATATGAGCCCGATCTAGCATGGAATCACACAAAACTCAACCCACACCATCTAAGCATAATTACCAACCTATCCAACAGTTGATTTATCATGCAATGAAAATTTCTTTCACAAAGGACCAACACCTATCAAGCTAAGTGGCTGAAAAAATACATACCTCACCGGAGGTGATCACCGATGCTCAAGTTTGATGAGGTAGCTTCGTCTAGTGGAGACAAAGCCCTGTTAAAAGTTTCAAGCCTTGGGGTTGAGTGGATCTTCCTATAGACCAACACCACTTGATCTCCCTTGCGGCTTTGATCCAATTGAGACTCTCCTTACTATGGGAACTCAAATGGATGCTTGGGTGCACTCAAATTGGTCCTTAGATGAAGTGTAGAAGGAATTGATGTAACTTTGAGTGTGGAGAAAGTTGAAGATTCAAAGGAGCTCCCTTATTTTTTAATGGAGAAAACTGAGAAGAAGCAATTTCAAATTCTCCTTAGAAATCTTAGGGATGCTCTCTGATGATTGATAACTCTCTCTAGTGCTCAATCGAGTGTGAGTCAAGTGAAATTTCATTTAATTAAGGGGAGTATATCTCCCCCTATGAGCTTACCTTTTTGATCCAATTGACCATATGGAGTGAGCTGTTTAGGCTGTTAGATCATTGCACATGGTCGGTTTGATCCCTTGAGTGGAATGCCAACCTCCCATGTGCATCAAATTGAGCTTAGGAGGGAGTTTGAAAATTGAATTTTGTCATAGGTGGTCGGGTTTGGTCTATGGACCAAATGTCACTAAGTCCCCATGAGCTTTTAGGAAAGCCTCAAGTGATTGTGAAGAGGGTATGACTAAAATACCCATAGGCTAGGCCAAAATTTATTCTATGGCTTAGGGGTAAAATGGTCATTTTGCTATTTTTTAATTTTGGTATGGTTGGTATGTTGAGAAAATAGGTTTGGCCAAGTTTCATTGAATTTGGAATCCATTTGATAGGGTTTGGCTCATGTTGACCCATTTAGGTCAAAATGAGTCAAGTTGACCAATTGGTCAAATTGGGTCAAACCAAGGGTTGGGTAAAGTTCATATGATCATTTAAAATGTTTCGGTGCCTTTGGTTTGGTTCAATTTGCTATATATTTAGTTTTGGCTTATATGACTCATTTAGGTCAAATGGGTCAAGTTGACATTTGGCCCATTTGACCTATTAGGGTTAGGTCAAGGATATGGAGTATATTGGTATCTTTGTTTCCAATAAATTTTGGTAAAGTTCAATTTTGGCTCAACATGACCCCTTTAGGTTATGTTGGGTCTAGTTGGCCAATTGAGACTTTGGTCAAGTTCCACAAGTGATTTGTGATGGACTTGACCCATTGATTCCAATCAATTTGGCTTAGATCAAGTTTTGACACATTTAGGCCCTTTAAGTCAAAATGGGTCAACTTGGGTCAAATGGGCCAATTGGGCTAGGTTATGCTCAAATGTTGGCTTGGTCAAGTTCAAAACATAGGTCATGAGTGAACTTAGATCAATGATTTCAATCAATTTGGCCTATGGTGGATTTTGGCTATGTAAGGTTTCATTTTAGGTTAAGTGTTGACTTGGTCAACCCTTTGGTTTGACTTAGTTTGACCCAATTTGATTGATTGATCATCCCATGATGATTGTTGATCATGATGAGAGGCAAATATGAGTTTGGTTCAATCTAATTTGGTTAGG
This sequence comes from Cymbidium sinense, assembly GCA_021442155.1. Lineage (NCBI taxonomy): Eukaryota > Viridiplantae > Streptophyta > Magnoliopsida > Asparagales > Orchidaceae > Cymbidium > Cymbidium sinense. The sequence goes on along the minus strand of CM038216.1, from coordinate 11,091,094 downwards.
ATCAAAAGTTGGCTCATAAGGGTACTTTAGGTCACATTGGGTCAAGTAAGCCTAAGTGGGTCAAAAGGCTTTGTCAAAGCTTGATTTGAAGTTGATTGATCTTGTATATGGACTTATGATTGAAATATAAATCCATTTACAAAAGGTTTGAAGTCAAACGGATTTTTATCTATTTGAAAATTTCATATTCAAAGGAAGAATATGAAGGGGTCTTGGGTTTGATTTTTTATTTGGGTTTTGATTGTTTAATTGGAGTTTAGATTTATATATGAGCTCATGATTGTAGGATTGATTGAACCATGAGAGAAAATCAATGGTTTGGCTTGATTTGGAATTGATTTGGCTAAGTTCAAGATTTTGGCTTCAAAGCCTTAGATTTGATTTTGAATTGATTTGAGTTTGATTTTTGGAATTGGTTTTGATTGTTTGAATTTATATTTCACTTATATATGTGAATATAAATGAGAATATAAATTGATCATGTAAAAATTTTAAGGATTTGAAAGAGTTTAATTATGATTTGGGATAAATCCATTAAAGGGAATTTAAAGGATTTAAGGGAATTTTTAATTTGAAATTAAATTTTTGAATTGGATTTGATTGATGTATATTTATATTTCATTTATATATGAGAACATAAATGTGAATATAAATTGATTTTGAGAAAATCCCATGAGTTTGAGAAAATCCCATGAGTTTGAGATGGTTTGATCAAAGTTTAGGTTAAATTCATTAATGAAAAATTAAGAGATTTAAGAGAATGGCAAGAATTTTAAATTTGGAATTTAATTTGAGGGCTTGATTTGATTGATTTATATTTATATTTCATTTATATATGAGAATATAAATGAGGATATAAATAAGTTTTGAGAAAATCCCAAGGGTTTGAAGTGATTTGATCAAGGTTTATAGTTGATTTTAGCCAAGTCCTTTAATAAAAAATTAAAGGAACTTAAGAGAATTTTCATAAATTGATTTGGAATTTTGATTTTGATTTGATGGGTTTGAATTAATATTTTATTTATATATGAATATAAATGAGAATATAAATGATTCATGAGAAAATCTCAAAGATTTGAATAGTTTGAATCATAGTTTTTGTTAAGTCCTTAAGGAAGGGTTAACGACTTAAAAAAATTGAACTCAGGAATTTTTGATGGATTTTGATCATTGGTTTCAATCATGGATTTCAATCATGGAATTGAATTGAGTTTGGAGAAAATCAATTAGAATTAATTTGGAGTTTGACTTGAAAGAAGGAAAATGATGAATGGTTTAAGCTAGAGGGTAGGATATTTTTCTAACACTTTTAAGGTATGACCTATTCCTATGGCCAACTCTTCTAAGTCTTCTAGGGCTAGGGGAGTGTCCACCTAATCACTAGATGTGTCTTAAGACTAAGGAACTCTTAAAGTCTAAAAGAAGTCCTATGTCTAAGATGGAGGGGTTGAGAGCTCATTCTAAAAATGAGGTCAACACGATCAGATCTGCAACGAAGATTTACATAACTTAGCTTCAATGCATAAAATAATATAAATCTGAAGTTGTAAAATATACCATCATAAGAGTGACAAAACCACTCATGTACCCGGGAGGCTTTTGTGTCAAAATTTTTGATGTAATACCATCAAACTGTGAAACCAAGAAACTCCAGATGGCTTCTTGCTAATTATAATCAACAAATCTCTCTATGTCATCAGCATAGGCTATCAATTCTGATGCCAGTCTATAATTATAACATATATAAAAAATATTTGAATGTAAAAATTGTATGTACAACTGTACAAACTGTGCTGCGATCAACGAGTGATCCAACTTCTCAATTTTATTCTTAAAATCAACTGAGTTGGACTTGGAAAGTAGGAATTTCTGCCATATGACATTCTCCCCTCTGTTTGGCATCCCTATAATTATTGTAACTTCAACGGGAGTGAAAGGAATGTATTGGCCACCAATATAGAATGCCTATTTTTCTATATTCCAGCAGGACATGATTGAAATCATGGCAGGCAAATCTTGTAGAATTCCATGCATTCTAATGAATTGATGCACATGTAGCCTTCTTAAAATGATAGTACTTCATCAGTAAAGTGGCCTGAAATAGAATCAAACACTGCTCTAATGCTGGTTGGTCTGTATCTGGAAGTTATCCTTTTCTCAGACATTTTAAGCTTTAAATTGAAAAGTGAATTAATGAGAACATTATCTGCACAATGGTGGCCTAGAGAGTACACATGGAAAATAACTCCAAGAACCCCCAAATGCTTCCGGAAAAATCTCCAAACATCTTACAATAAGATGTACTAAACATATGGCAAGCCCCACAGTTGAAATTTTTTGAAAAAATGGGGTGTACCCTCATGAGAGTATAGAGAGTACACATGAAAATAGCTCCAAAAAATCTCTCAAATTCTTCAGTAAACAATCTCCAAATAGCTTACAATAGGATGTACTAAACATATGGCAAGCCTACAGTTGAAAAAATTTGAAAAAATGAGGTGTACCCTCATGAGAGTACAGAGAGTGCGCATAAAAAATAGCTCCAAAAACTCCCAAATTCTTCAAGAAACATCTCCAAATAGCTTATAGTAGGATGTATTAAACATATGATAAGCCTCATAGTTGAAAAAATTTAAAAAAATGGGGTGTACCCTCATGAGAGTACAGAGAGTACACATGCAAAAATCTCCAAATCCCCAAAATTCTTCAAGAAATATCTTCAAACAATTTACAATAGGATGTATTAAACATATGACAAGCCCCGCAGTAAAAAAAATTGAAAAAATGGGGTGTACTATCATGAGATTACAGAGAGTACACATGCAAAATATCTCCAAAAATGCTCAAAATTTTCAGTAAACATTTCCAAACAACTTACAATATAATGTATTAAATGATGGAGGTGGGTGTTCTTTCTTTTGATGAGATTGATGGAATGTGGGTATTGGAGGTGAAGAAAGAAGATATGTTGGATAACTAGCGCTCCGACCAAGGATTGCCAAGGTTTGGCCACCAAGCTTTCAAACCACAAGAATAACTCAATAATTTGTAATTGCCAAAAGATCTCCTTCATTCTAGTAAGAGAGGCTATTTATAGCCATTACAAGCATCTTTAAAAAGAAAAGAATTCAAAACATGAAGGAAAAAGTGGGTGGCCACATTATTGTAAAACGTTAAATTGCCTTATTATTTTATGTCATCCACCAATTTCACATGCTATTATTTTATATGGATTCAACCACCTTATATGTCATGCTTTGAATTTTTAAATGCAAAATTTCAAACATGGAGTTTATAGAAGAAAATTAAAAATTACATAAATAGAAAAGATGAAATCATAAAATGGGCCTTAGTTGGCTAATGGGCTAAGTCTTCTTCTTTCTTGAATTTTCTTGGGCTTTAGCATGAGATCTTGTAAATGGACCTTGAGCTCTACTTTTTGGATTCTCATGATGCTCTTTATCAACTCCCCTGGGCTCAATTGAACTATGCTCCATAGAGTTGAAATCTAAGAAGTCTTTTACTAATTGTAAGGCTAAAGTCTCTAAATCAGTACGGGTCAACCATGTGTCTTCAGCTGGTGGCTTATTCTTCCAACAAACTAGAAAACAATATTCAGAAGCTAGATTAATGGGTTCTTCCTCAGTGATAATATAGTCAACTTCAAAGGAAGAGGGCTTCTACAAGTATGGTGTTATATCTCCTACTAAAGAGTTAGATTGAACAAGTGGAGGTTTACTAATTCCTTCATATGATAAAATATCTTCAATATTTATACCTGGATGAATGAGCATATCAGTAGGCAAATCAATGTGATAAGCACTAGTTCTAATTTTTTTAAGAATTTTAAACGGACCACAAGCTCGTGCATGTAATTTCTTATATCTAGTGGTTTGATAATGCTCAGGCTGAATGCGAATCAATACATAATCACCTTCAGTATATTCTTTCGTTGAATGATTATGATTTGCCTTAGAAGCATAATTTTCATTACTTATAGTAATTTGCTTTCTTATATCTTCATGGAAGTTTTGAAAATCTTTAGCAAATGAGAATGCAGCATCAGAAAATACATGAGATGATAGGTTTGCTACATCTATTGGTCGTCGTGGGTTTTGACCATAGAATATCTCAAATGGTAATTTTTTTGTAGTTCTAGAAATAGTACTATTATAGCAAATTCTGAGCTTGGTAAATGTAAATCCCAATTTCATAAACTTTACCTACTAAGCATCTAAGCAAATTTCCTAAGGTATGATTAACTACTTCAGTTTGTCCATCAGTTTGTGGGTGAAAGGCAGAAGAAAATTTTAATTTGGTACCTAATAATTTTCATAATATTTTTCAAAAATATGAGATAAACTTAACATCTCTATCAGAAATAATGGTTAAAGGGAGACAATGGAGTCGCACTATTTTCTCAAAAAATTATTTGGTTATATAAGAAGCATCATTTATTTTTGAACAAGGTAAGAAATGAGATATTTTTGAGAACCTATCCACTACAACAAAAATATTATCATGTCATCAAGCTGTCATAGGTAATCCTAGAATAAAATCCATTGATAGGTCTTCCCAAGGCCTATAAGGAACATGTAAGGCAGTGTATTATCCAAACCTTTGTTTGATAGTTTTAGCCTGTTTACAAATTAAACATTGAGCCATAATTTTTGAACATCTCATTTTAATGAAGGCCAATAAAATTTATTTTCTAATAACCATGTGGTCTTATCCTTTCCAAAATGACTAGCTGCACCCCCAACATGTAGCTCAGTGATGAGAAATTCTCTAAGAGAAGATCGAGGAATGCATAATTATTATTTTTTATATAAATATTCATTTGTTATCAAGAATATTTCTTGTAAAGTTATTATTTTATCTAGGTGTTCAAGATAAATTAAGTGAAAGTCAAGGCACATAATATAATCATCTTTAATTCTATCAAATCTTTGGATTCTCAATTCTAAAGAGGAAATCATTAGGTTTACTCTGGATAAAGCATCAGTAGGTTTATTCTCAATTCCAGGCTTATGCTTTAGAACAAAAGAGTAGTCTTGTAAAATTCAACCCATTTTGCATGCCTATGACTTAATTTTTGTTGAGTATTAATAAATTTTAAGGCATGATGATTAGAATTAAGTATAAATTCTCTATGTAAGGGATAGTGTCGCCAATGCCTTAAGGATTGAATTACAGCATAAAATTCTCTATCATAAGTGGAATATCATTATTTGGCTTCATTTAACTTTTCATTAAATAATGTTATAGGATGATTCTCTTGACTTAAAATTCTACCTATCTTAATTCCTCAAGGATCACATGTCACTTCAAAGGCTTTAAAAAAAATCAAGAAGCCTAAGGATTGGTGCAGAAGTGATAAGAACTTTAATTTGCTCTAAGACCTTTTGTGCATTAGGAGTCCAACAAAATTTATCTAATTTTATTATATTAGTTATTGGAGCAACAATGACACTAAAATTCTTAATAAATCTCTGATAAAAAGTGGTTAAACCATAGAAGCATCAAACTTCAGTAAAACTTTTAGGTGATTGCCAATCTAAGATTGCTTTCACTTTAGAAGGATCAAGTTTAAGTCCAGTAATGGATATAATAAAGCCTAAAAAAATTACCGCAGCTTACAAAAAGAAACACTTTTTTAAATTAATGTATAATTTCTCTTGTCTAAGTAGTTCAAAGACCTTTTGTAGGTGTTGTAGATGTTATTTTTACTTGGACTAAAAATCAAAATATCATCAAAATACACCACCAAAAATTTATCTATATATGATTTAAGAACAGTATTCATTTATCTCATAAATGTGTTAGGAGCATTTGAAAGTCCAAAAGGCATGACTAGTCATTCATAAAGTCCATCAGGAGTCTTAAAAGCCTTCTTCCACTCATCTCTTGATCTAATCTGAATTTGATGATATCCACTTTTTAGATCAATCTTTGAAAAAAAATTTACTCCTGAGATTAAATCTAACATATCATCTAATCGGGGAATATGAAACCTATATTTGATAGTAATTTTATTTATTGCTCTACTATCAATACACATTCGTCATGTTTCATATTTCTTTAGAGTTAATAATGTTGAGACTGCACAAGGGCTAAGACTCTCTTGAATAAAACCTTTTTTTAATAATTCCTCAAGTTGTCTTTTAATCTCAACATGCTCGGTAGGGTTCATCCTATAATATGGAAGATTAAGAAGTTGCGAACCGGGTAAGAACTCAATAGCATGTTGTGTCTCTTAGAGGAGGTAGCTCATTGGGTGCAATATCTTTAAAATCAGAAAGAAGAGAAGAGACCGCAACATGTATATGACTCTCATTAGAGTCTGGTATGACGTCTTTTATATGCAATATGTGAAGAAGAAATGTATCAGAAAATTCTTTTCGTAAAGCTCCAAAATCTATTATTTTTATCTTTGGGGTCAAAGAAGGAAGAGTAAATGTTTTAAAGTAAGAATCAGAAATGATAGTATTAGGCCAAATAGTAGGATTTTCTATGATAATTAATTGAAGTTTGGCATTTTTCTTTAATAGAGGCTTAGGTTGCAAGTCAAAAGTTATTTTGTGTGGTGTTATGGAGGGTATTTTTTCTATTGGCTTTATTGGTAGGAGTTTAATAGTCTTACTGTTATGTTTACAAATATAAGCATTTTCCCTACCATAGTGAATAACATTCATATCATACAACCAAGGTCGTCCTAAGATAATATGACCAATGTCCATAGGGAGAACATCACACCAAATTTGATCTTCATAGCTTCATATTTTAATTGGAACTAAACATCGATTAGTGATGAGAAGAGATGTATGATTTACCCAGCTAACATGAAATGGTTTAGGGTGAGGTTCAGATTTTAGGTTGGCTCGAGTTAAGGTGTGTGTTGAAAGAACATTCATAGCACTCCCTCCATCTATAACTAGCCTACATCTCTTTTCATTACACAAAATATACATGCTAAAAATATTCTTTCTCTTCCAATCTTCTGCCTCATTTTTAATTACAGTAAGACATCTCATCACATTAACATGAGGGTCACCAGTTAATTCCAGTTCTTCATTAGATAATGGGGCGTCATCATAAACTTCTTTTAGATTATCATTTATTAGATTTTCAGCTTCTTCTAAAAATAAGATTTGAGCTTTACATTGATTTTACATATGAACCTTTTTATGACATTTAAAACATATTACTTCCATAGTGTTCTTAGAGCTCCCTATAATTGAAGTTTTAAGCAAAAGGGTCAGGCTATTTGGATGGGCGGGTCTAACAATAGATCTATATGATGAAATGGAAGGTACTTGACTTTTCATTTGAGAGAGGGAGGCGGATTTCTTTTGTTGTTCAACCAATAATGCATAATGAAATGCTTCCTCTAAAGATTGTGGGTCAAATAATTCAACTTCATTTCTAATGTCAGTCCTAAGTCCAATAATAAATTTATTGGCTAATTGACAGTCATTATCAACACAATCAGTTCTAGAAACTAGATCTTCAAAAGTATTCAAATATTCAATTATAAGATAATTACCTTATCTCAAAGTTAATAACTGACTATGTAGCTTCTTATCATGATGCCTAGGACAGTACTTTGCTCTTAACATTTCTTTCATTACTATCCAAGTGAGATTTGTCCTTTCTAATCTTTGTTCTTTAGCTAAAATATTTATCCAATAAATTTTAGCATGCCCTATCAATTTCATTTTAGCAAAAGTAACTATTTGGTAATCATCTATTTTATACCAATCAAAGAAATCATCCATTTGAACTAACCAATCAAGAAATTTATTTGGGTCATGTATACCATCATAAGTTGGGGCTTCTACTTTAACTCTTCGAGATGGATCATTAAAGTCTTCTATAGTCTTAAAATAATTTTCTTCCCTTCCACTATTTCTAGCAATTGATGGTCTTCTAAGTGATTGATTTTCTCTATAGTTTGGATATGAATCTTCTTCATCTATTCCTATTGACACGGTTTGAGTAGGTATTGGAGGAGGAGTTGGTACTCTATTATTTTGCAGATGAGCTACAAGAGTTTGCATTTGTTATTTAAGTTCTTGCATTTGATTCTTACTTTCTTCTAATATTTATTGAGTTTTTAATTCATTATCATGGATCCTAAGATCTAAGGCATCAACTAATCTAGTCAAATTTTCAACTTGATCTTGAGAGATAGATTTTGGTGTCATGAGATTTTTTTTTAAAACGAAAAAAAAGATATATGAAAAGGGATCAATGAAAAAAAAATTAAAATAATTAAACAAGTATATTATAATTGTACAATCAAAGTGAAATTTTAGGCTAAGAGAACTTCCAGGTGAGGAGGGAGGTACAAGACCACTTAAATCTCAAGCTCTCCTTAGACAGTTTAGGTCTTTTTGACAAAGTTCTATTTAGCTTCATAAATCACTAGGTTTAACACACTTATATTATTATGCATGCATTTTTTTTTTAATTCAATGAAAGATAATGCTCAAATTTATCAAGTCTCTTTTTTTTCTTAAGAAAGCAAGTTATCATAAGTTAATCAAAGAAACATCTAAAATAAATCATAAACAATAACAAAGATAATAAAGCAAGTAATTAGATTTTAATTTGCACTAATAGCTAGGTTGTTTTAGGGTGAAGCACTACCTCACTAAGAAGCTCTCTTAAATTTTTTTTTTTTTTTTGGTAAGTTTACACAATTGGAAATTAACTAAAATATATAATGAAGCTTACTAATTGAAATTTTATTCTATCACCATAAACTTGCAAGCAATAAACATCTTTCCAAGCTACTAATATGCATTTAAACTATCATATAAAAGGAAATTACTTAACCTCACAAGTTCAAAAAAAACTCATAAGTTTGAAGACAAGTCCAGCACTTGAGATGCTCCCTTTGTTGAAGCAAACTTTTGACCAAATTTGCTCCTTCCAGGCTTCGTACTGATACCAAATTTGATGGTAGTGGGCATTCTTTCTTTTGATGAGATTGAGAGAATGTGAGTATTGGAGGTGAAAGAAGAAGATATGTTGGATAACTAGCGTTCCCACCAAGGATTGCCAAGATTTGTCCACCAAGCTCTCAAACCACAAGAATAACTCAATAATTTATAATTTCCAAAAATCTCATTCATTCTAGTAAGAGAGGCTATTTATATCCATTACAAGCATCTTTCAAAAGAAAATAATTCAAAACATGGAGGGAAAGGTGGGTGGTCATATTAATGTGAAGCATTAAATTTCTTCATTATTTTATGTCATCCACCCCTTTCATGTGATATTATTTTATGTGGATTCAACCACCTCACATGTCATGCTTTGAATTTTTAAATGCAAAATTTCAAATATTGAGTTTCTAGAAGAAAATTAAAAATTACATAAATAGAAAAGATGAAATCATAAAATGGGCTTTAGTAGGCTAATGGGCTAAGCTTTCTTCTTTCTTGAATTTTCTTGGACTTTAGCTTGAGATCTTGTAAATAGACCTTAAGCTCTAATTTTTGGATCCTCATGATGTTCTACATCACTAAACATATGACAAGTCCCACAGTTAAAAAAATTAAAAAATTAGGGTGTACTCTCATGAGAGTACAAAGAGTATACATGCAAAACAGATTCAAAAATCTCAAAATTTTTCAAAAAATATCTCCAAACAGCTTACAATAAGATGTATTAAATATATGATAAGCCCCACAGTTAAAAAAATTAAAAAAATGGGGTATACCCTCATGAGAGTACAGCGAATACACATGAAAAATAGCTCCAAAAAATCTCAAATTCTTCCCCGAAAGTTAACTAAATAGCTTACAATAGGATGTACTAAACATATGATAAATCTCATAGTTAAAAAAATTAAAAAAATGGGTGCACTCTCATAAGAGTACAGAGAGTACACATACAAAATAGCTTCAAAAATATGCAAATTTTTCATGAAACATCTCCAAACAGCTTACAATAGGATATACTAAACATATGATAAACCCCACAGTTAAAAAAATTGAAAAAATTGGGTGTACTATCATGAGAGTACAGAGAGTATACATATTAAATAGCTCTAAAAATTCTAAAATTCTTCAGAAAATATCTCCAAATAACTTACAATATGATGTATTAAACATATGACAAGCCTCACAATTGAAAATTTTAAAAAAATGGGTTGTGCCCTCATGAGATTACATAGAGTACACATGCAAAATAATTCCAAAAATCCCAAAATTCTTTAGGAAACATCTCCAAACAACTTACAATAGAATGTACTAAACATATGATAAACCCCACAATTAAAAAAATTAAAAAAATAGAGTGTACCCTCATGAGAGTACAAAGAGTACACATGAAAAATAGCTCCAAGAACTCTCAAATTTTTTAAGAAACATCTCCAAATAGCTTACAATAGGATGTATTAAACATATGCCAAGTCCCATAATTGAAAAATTAAAAAAATATGGTGTAACCTCATGAAAGTACAGAGAGTACACATGAAAAATAGCTCTAAAAATATCTAAATTCTTCATGAAATATTTACAAACATCTTATAATAGAATATACTAAACATATGACAAGCTCGACAGTTAAAAAAATTGAAAAAATGGGGTGTACCCTCATGAGAGTACAGAGAGTACACATGCAAAATAGCTCCAAAAATCTCTAAATTCTTCAAAAAATATCTCCAAACAACTTACAATAGGATATACTAAACATATGACAAGCCCCACATTTGAAAAAATTGAAAAAATGGGGTGTACTCTCATGAGAATATAGGGAGTACATATGCAAAACAGCTCTAAAAATCTTCAATTCTTCAGGAAACATCTCCAAACAGCTTACAATATGATGTACTAAACATATGACAAGCCCCACAGTAGAAAAAATTTGAAAAAATGGAGTGTACCCTCATAAGAGTACAGAAAGTGCACATGCAAAACAGCTCCAAAAATCCCAAAGTCTCCATTCCTTTAAAAAACTCAGATGTGCTCCTATTCGACGACCAGAACAAATGTGAAAATCCTAAATCTTTAAAGTTCAAGAATGTAAGAAGAAATACCTCATGGAGTAGCCTAGATGGAGAAGATGATATAATACCTCGATTTTTAATGCTCAGGATTAGACAAATCTCTAGGGGAAGGTCGGATGCACGTCGAGAGAGGGAGTTGAGGAAAATTTCTTTACAAAAATAAAATACCTAATTTTTATGAGGCTCAAAATCTGGAATGCCATCCGTAATATTTTCTCCTGTTGTTTTAACGAGCCGGGTCGGGTCTGAATAACGTTAATGGCATCATTACCGCATTATAAAGTAAAAATATATATTTTATTAGTAAACACTTGTTGAGATCTGATTGGCGTTCGAATGTAAAGCTATGTTCGGACTCCGCATGTAATATTTTCTCCTTTGGCTGGGGCGAGTTTTGAGCTAATGAAATCATAAATTATATATATATATATATATATATATATATATATATATATATATATATATATATATATATATATATATATATATATATATATATATATATATATATATATATATAATTGTGTTTGTTCACATCTAACAATTTATATTTGGATCATAATTTTTTATTTATTTCATAAGTTATAAATACTTTTTTATTTAGAAAGAATTACATAGATATCATTTAATTCTTATATATTTACATATCTAACACATAAAATTTGATATTTACTAATCTAATATTTTACTATAAGTGATGATGATATTTTTTATGTGATGCTAAAAATTTGAATGCTATGTTTGTAAAAATTAAAATTTAGATATTAAATATATAAATACATAAGAATTATGTGGTATATATATAAATCCCCCTTTTATTTAAAGTGTCTATCACCAATGCTCAATAAGATTTAAGAGTCCTTTGATTGTTAATATTTAGTTAGATGAAATTTAAATAAAATATAAAGTAATTAATTTATAAAAATATCGAATCCATTAAAATTACAAGGATTATAAACTAATCGAACAGTATGAGAAGGATTGGTTGTGCTAATTTATATGTCTATTTACGTGTTTCACATCCCAAACTTAAATATTACTTACATAGCACTCAAAAGTGGTATAGCTACACAAAAATAGACTTCCGTCAACCTCCCTTGAACCCATTCTAGCGTGGAAACTCAAATGGAGACTAACAGAGTGTTATGTAAGTAATATTTAAGTTTGGGTGTGAAACATATAAATAGACATGTTTCGGATGTTATGTATGTAAAAACCCCATTATATTATCCTTGAGTGAGTGATGGATTCTCAATTTGGTAAGTGTAGGAATTAGAAACAACATTATAATGGGCATTACCCCTATTAGCCATTAGATAAATGTTTATATAATGCGAGGAATCTTCTCATTTATAACACCAACCTATTGTGTGGTAGAATATTTATGATAGTTAAGAGAAGAAAATTTAATATCTTAGCTTCATATGAGTATCAAATGGACATATAGATAAAAAAAAAATTATCAGTGACATTAAAATTAACATAATAAATAAATGAAGTGAATGCAAAATGAAGATAGCTTAATTGAAATAATCGGCCATGCAAGAAACATTATAAAATTTTGCTCTTTCTCTTAATTAGAGAAAATAGGGAACCTCTATTGTAGTAATAAAAATAATGATAATTGAATAACAATGATCAAGTGATATCAGTTAGACAATGATGATCGATCAATGGAGGTCAAGAGATCTCTAAATTTCGATTAAAAGTTCCCCATATAAAAATTGAGGATCTATTTAACACTACCATTGCCGGTCCCAAGTCCGGATGCAAAAAGTGGAGGGTTGCGTTAGGTAGTTCAATAAAATTTGTAAATAATCATGACATGAATCCTTTAAATCATTGTGTTAATGCTAGGGCATCCCACAGAGCGGCACGTATGGCTTGAATCTGTGAAAAATGTGCTAAAGCTTTGCATTGATGCGGTTAAATAAGCAGGGTTCCCACATTTTGACGGATCAAAGAAGTTAGTCCATGAAACTAAAATTAGGTTAGGATCTTGGAATATAGGTACTCTTACGTAAATTAATGGAATTAATAGATATTATGGTTCATAGAAAGATAAATATTTTATGTGTTCAAGAAACTAAATGGGTTGGTGAGAAGGCCAAGGAGATTGATAGTTTAGGTTTTAAACTTTGGTATTCAGTAAAAGTCGAACTAGAAATGGTGTAGGTGTGATTATAGATAAAAGTTTGAAGGATAATGTTATAAGTATTAATAGATGTGGAGATAGAATTATAGCTTTAAAGATTGTTGATCTTAAGATTGTCAATGTTATAAGTGTCATGCTCCTCAAGTAAGTTTGGAGGTAAGTGTTAAAAGAAAATTTTGGAATGAATTAGAGGATTAATGTAGATACCTTTTGAAGAAAAAATATTTATTGGAGGAGATTTAAATGGACATGTTGGTAGAGTAGTAGATTTTAAAAGTATTCATGGTGGTTATGGATTTGGAGTGACTAATGGTAAGACTATATTAGATTTTGCTTTAGCTTATGATTTTTAGTTACTAATACTTTTTTTAAGAAAAGAGATGAACATATTATTACTTATAAAATGGATCTAGTAAAACAGATTGATTATTTTCGATAAGAAAAATAGATCATTTAAATTGTAAAGATTGTAAGGGTCATAAGTGAAATTTTAGGTACCCAACATCTATTAGTTTTAGATTTTAAGATGAAAGATTGTAAGAGAAAAATAAACTAAATTATTGTCCTAAGATTAGATGGGGGCACTTAAAAAACACAAATAAAAATATTTTTAAGAAGCTACAAGATATTAGAATTTGGGGTGTTCATAAAGAAATTTACGTTATGTGGGAAAAAATATCAAGTGAAATTAAACAAGTTGCTAAAGATGTGCTTGGAGAATCAAAAGGAAAAGCTTCTTTTAATAAGAATAGTTGGTGGTGGAGTCAGAGTGTGCAAGAAAAGATATGAAATAAGAAGCATTGTTATAAAACTTGATTTAAATGTAAAATTAGAATTAGGAAAGATATAAAGTTTGTAGAGATTCTAAGAAAGCAATATATGATGCAAAAAATTTAGCTTTTAGTGATTTATACAATAGATTAGATACCAAAGAAGGTGAAAGATGTATGTATAAGTTAGCCAAGCAAAGAGATAGGAGAAGTAAAGACATAGTTCAAATGAGAGGTAAGGATGAAAATAATAAAGTGCTTTTCTTAGAAAAGATATTGAAAATAGGTGGATGAGATATTTTGATAAACTTTTCAATGATCGAAAGTCTGATTGATTTTAGCAACCTTAATACCTAAACAAAAATAGAATTTCATTTCTATCGTCATTAGTAAATGAGTTAGTGAAGCTTTAAAAAAAAATGAAATGTGGAAAAGCAGACGGATAATATTCCAATAGATGTATGGAAATGTTTAGGAGATCAAGGAATTTTTGGCTTACAAATCTTTTTAATGTTATTTTAAAGACTAAAAGATGCCGATGAGTGGAGAAAGAGTCTATTGGTTCCTATATTTAAGAATAAAGGTGATGCACAAGAGTGTCCAAATTATAGAGGAATTAAGTTAATGTGCCATACATTAAAATTATGGGAGAAATATGAGCATAGGTTACGATGTGATAAATTTCTCTGTCTTTGGTTTCATGCGTAGATATGGATGCTATACATTTGTTAAGAGGTTTAATAGAGAAGCATAGAGAAAGTAAGAAGGATCTACATATGATATTTATTGATTTAGAGAAAGCTTATGATAAAGTCTCAAGAGATGTTCTTTGGAGAGTTCTAGACGAGAAAGGAGTTAATATTGGTTATATTCAAGTCATTAAGGATATGTATACTAGAGGCATTACTTGTGTCCAAACACAAGGAGGATTGACAAAATATTTTCCTATTTCAGTTGGATGACATCAAGGATCAACATTAAGCCCTTATCTTTTTTACTTTAGTTATGGATGTTCTTACGAGGCATTTACAAGAAGATTACCTTGGTGTATGCTTTTGATGACATTCTTCTTGTTGATAAGACTAGAGGAGTCCAACAAACTTGAATTATGGAGGTCAACTTTAGAGTCTAAAGGTTTTCGTTTAAGTAGATCTAAACTGAATATATGGAGTGTAATTTTAGTTGTAGAAGTTTAAGTGATAGTGTTGTGACTTTAGGTGATCAAGTCATTAATAAGAGTGAGCGATTGATATTTAGGCTCTATTGTTCAAAATGATGGTGAAAAGATGGAGATGTTATTAGTAGAATTCAAGTTGGATGGTTGAAGTGGAGGAATGCATCGGCTATTATGTGATAGAAAAGTTCCACTTAAACTTAAGGAAAAATTTTAGAAGATGGTGGTAAGACACAATGATTTATGTGCGAGAATGTTGGCCAATAAGAGAAGCATAAGACTAAGTTAAGTGTTAAGATGAGGATGCTTAGGTGGATGAGTGGCTTTACTCGAGAGATAGAATGCAAAATGAGTATGTTGGAAAAGTTGGTAGCTCAGTGGTAGATAAGATTAGGAGAGTCGCTTAGATGGTTTACATAAAGCGTCGGAGATCAATAGAGTAGATGCATTAGATTTGCCTTATGTTAAGAAAGGTAGAGGTAAACCTAAAAGACTTGGTTAAGATGTATAAAAAATGATCTTAGTATACTTGAATTAGATGAGAATTTGACACATAATAGGACACAATGGAGACGAAGGATTCATGTAGCCGACCCCACCTAGTGGGATTAAGGCTTGTTGTTGTTGTTGTTGTTGGTAATATAATTTTAGTCATTTAAATGAAAATTTTAAAACACTGCATCTAATAATTCATAGTGATTATTTGATCAATATAAACTATTTTTTCATTGTTTAAGCATCTTGATGATTTTAAATTTAACTAATCGTAGGCTAATTTAATTATTTGAATTGGATCAATCATTTGGCTGTAAAATCATGATAGTTGAATATTTTTTATTCTTCTAATTAATGTCATGAAATTTATTATTATAATTCTAATGTTTAATTTGAACTTATTTGAATTAAAATTAGAACAGTTTTACTACTATTAGACTTATTTCATTGAAATATTTATTTTGACTATAAATTTACTAAAATCAACATTTGAATAGCCTTAAAATTATTTTCCAATTTATTTTATTTTAAATATTGCATTAGGACTCATACTTTATCATATAATTTTAACAGTGTTATATTGAATACCAAATTTATAAAAAATATATTTTTATTGTGGTAATTTATAATATGATGAAGCTTATAGCACATAATATTATTAATAAGCATTATCATATTATTTTGAGGTTTTTTATATACATATCACCATAAACTCATATTTACATATTCAATACTCCAAACTCATTATATACAGAAATAGGATCTTATTTACCTTGAGTTACTCTAATTACTCGCTTTCAAAATATGTTTGGGACAATTTTTTAATTATTTTACTTTTTCAAAAAATAACTAAAAAATAATACAATTATATTTAACTACTAATTTTTTAGTTATTTTTTAAAAAATTTAATGATAAAAATTTGATTTTAAAAATCAGAACTATTAGAGAATTTTCATATTTATAACATAAAGTAATTTTTTAAAATATTATTTTTTTCACAGTAACTCTTCAATCGACATTTCAAAAAATTACAGCTGCCTCTAAATAAATACTAATAAGATAGCGCGGCATTTCGCATTGAACAATCGCAACACCACATTACTCCATTGCTCTTCGTCGCAGCTCGCAGCTCGCTGCTGCTCCTCTGTTTATCGCAACCAGGCTACTGTAGTAAGCCACCCCGCACTTTTCCCCTGTTATCATCTCGTCTTCTTTCTCACGAGCCGACGAAAAGTCATTATTCTCCAGTTTTCTAGTCACACTGCCTCTTTGCTCCTTTCCATTCAATTCAAATGTTTTGTTTCATCATGCTAGCTGAAGAAATTAGCTACAGTAAAATTTATCTAAAGTGATATTATTGAGATCAGAGATAGGATATCACTTTAAATAAATTATCATTTTAAGCAAATACAGTACATACAATATCATACAATTATGACCGAATCGTATTTATCATTTTAGACAGGATCACTCTAGATAGATTTTACTATATTAGGATAGTTGAAGAAATTAACGGCTGAAGAAGTTGGTTAGGTAAAATTTTGATTATATATTTCAAGTCTTAGATATATCCTGTTAGCAAGTTGTAGCTGCAACCCATCTACAACGTTACATAAGGAATCAAAATGCGTGAGAATTGGTACGCACTAATTAATATATTTTATATAAAAGTACTTGCAGATTTATAACAAAGAATTCCAACACTTACAAAATGCTTAATGATACTTACATTATCATTTTTTTTATTATATAGAGCATTGTGAATGATTCTAATGATTGACTCGGATGAGTATTTGTCTATAATATTTAAGTTTAGTGATATTGGATAGAAGTCAAAAATCAACAACAACAACAAGCCTTAATCCCACTAGGTGGAGTCGCCTACATGAATCCTTCGTCTCCATTGTGTCCTATTATGTGTCAAATTCTCATTTTAAATCAAGTATACTAAGATCATTTTTTTATACATCTTAGCAGAATGCTTTTTTAGGTCTACTCATCTTTCTTAACGTAAAGGAAATCTAATGCATCTACTCTCCTAATCGGTCATCGAATGGCCGACGCTTTATGTGTCCAAACCATCTAAGGCATCCCTAATCTTATCTACCGGAGCTACTCCAATTTTTCCCAATATACTCATTTTGCATTCTATCTCTAAGAGTAAAGCCACTCATCCACCTAAGCATCCTCATCTCAGAATACACTTAACTTAGTCTTATGTTCTCTTTTATTGGCCAACATTCTGCACTATAAGTCATTGCGTCTTACCACCATCTTATAAAATTTTCCTTAAGTTTGCAACTTTTTTATCACATAATAGACCGATGCATTCCTCCACTTCAACCATCCAACTTGAATTCTACTAATAACATCTCCATCTATTCCACCATCATTTTGAACAATAGCCTAAATATCAAACGCCACTCTTATTAATGACTTGTTCACCTTATCACAACACTATCACTATAACTTCTACAACTAAAATTACACTCCATATATTCGTTTAGATCTACTTAAATGAAAATCTTTAGACTCAGAGTTGACCTCCATAATTCAAGTTTCGGACTCTCTAGTCTTATCAATAAGAAGAATGTCATGAAAAGCATAATACCAAGGTACATCTTCTTGTAAATGCCTAGTAAGAACATCCATAACTAAAGTAAAAGATAAGGGCTTAAAATCGATCCTTGATGTAATCGAAAAAAAATATTTTGTCAATCCTCCTTGTTTTTAAATGTCTAATATACATATCCTTAATGACTTGAATATAACCAATATTAACTCTTTCTATTCTAGAACTCTCCAAAGAACATCTCTTGAAATTTTATCATAAGTTTTCTAAATCAATAAATATCTTATGTAGATCCTCCTTTTCTCTAGCTTCTCCATCAAACCCTCAACAAATGTATAGATCCATAGATCAGAAACCAAACTGATTGTGAGTATCACATCGTATTATGCTCAATTACTCTCCCCATAATTTTAATGTATGGCACATTAATTCCTCTATAATTTGCACTCTTGTGCATCACCCTTATTCTTAAATATGAACTAACAAACTCTTTGTCCACTCATCTGACATCTTTTAGTTTTTAAAATTATATTAAAAAATTTGTAAGCCAAGAAATTGAACTCCTAAACATTCCACACTTCTAGAATATTATTCCCTACTACTTTTCCACATTTCATTTTCTTTTAAAGCTTCACTAACTCATTTACTAATACATGATAAAAAAATGAAATTTCTATTTTGTTTAGAGTATTAAGGCTAAAATCAATCGTATTTCGGATCCTTCATAAAAAAATTTATTAAAATATCTCATCCACCTATTTTCAATATCCTTTTTTTAAAAAAGCATTTTATTATTTTTATCATTAATACACCTCACTTGAACTATGTATTTATTTCTCCTATCTCTTTAGTTGACTAACTTATACATATATCTTTCACATTCTTTGGTATCTAATCTATTGTATAAATCACTAAAAACTAAATTTTTGCATCATATACCGCTTTCTAATCTCTACTTTATATCTTTCCCAATTCTCCTAATTTTACATCTAAACCGAGTTTTATAACAATACTTATTTTTTATCTTTTTTTAGACACTCGACTCTACCACCAACTATTCTTATTAAAGAGTTTTTTCCTTTGATTCTCCCACATCTTTAACAACTCTTAATCTCACTGCTATTTTTTCTCACATAACGTTTACAACATCCCAATACAGGGATTATTTTAAAAGCTGCATAATTAGATTAGACGAAAAAATATAATTAACAAATAAAGACGACCGACGTTTTCATCAATGTTGTTAATTTTTTTTTGTTTTGTAAATGGGGGGAGAGAGAGAGAGAGAAAGAGAGAGAGAGAGAGAGAGAGAGAGAGAGAGAAGATTTTTATTTTATTTTTTAATTTATATTTAAAGTATATAATTTAAAAATATTTTTATAAAATATTTAATAACCAAAATATTTATATATTTAGTTATTAATTTATATATATATATATATAATTTAAAATATAATTATATATATTTTATAAATTTATTTAATATTTTTATTAATTAATATAATTTTGTATAATATATATTTTATTAATTTTGTTAATATATAATATAAAATTTTTTAAAATATATACATAAATAAATAAAGAAAAGAATAAATTATATAAATATTTTATAAACCATATAAATAAAGTAATTATATATATATATTTATATTTATAAATTTATTTAGTTATTTATATGTTTAAATTATATAAATATTTTAAGTTATATAAATAATTTAAAAATAATTTTATAGAATATTTTTAATTATATAAATATATATATATATATATATATATATATATATATATATATATATATATATATATATATATATATTTATTAATATAAGTCTTTAATAATAATAATAACAAAAAAATATAAAAAATATAAAATATAAAAAAATAAATAAATAATTTTAATAAATAAATAAAGAAATGAATAAATATATAATATATATATATATATATATATATATATATATATATATATATATAACTAAATATTTTATAAATATATAAATAACTAAATATTTATATAATTTACAATTATTTATTTATTTATTTAACTAATTATATATTTTAAAGAAATAAATATTTTAAATAAATAACTAGTTATATATATATATATATATATATATATATAACTATTTATTTATTTATATATTTTAAATATTTTTAAATTATTTATATAAACTTAAAAATATTTATATAATTTAAACATATAAATAACTAAATAAATTTATAAATATAAATATATATATTACTTTATTTATATAGTTTATAAAATATTTATATAATTTATTCTTTTCTTTATTTATTTATTTATATTTTTAAAAAATTTTATATTATATATTAACAAAATTAATAAAAAATATATATTATACATAATTATATTAATTAATAAAAAAATATTAAATAAATTTATAAATTTATATATATAATTAAAAATATTTTAAATTATATATTTAATTATATATAAAAAAAAATTAATAACTAAATATATATATATATATATTTATAAAAATATTTTAAATTATATACTTTAAATAATTATATTATTTAAAAAATTAATAAAAATAAAATCTCGCTCTCTCTTTTCTCTCTGTCTCTCTCTCTCTCTGTCTCTCTCTCTCTCTCTCTCTCTCCCCGGTTTCTCTCTCTCTCCCCACACAAAACCACAAAAAAGTATTCGTCAAACGGACACATGTCGTCCGTTTTTGACGACTATGCCTATTTTACTAATTATATTTTTTCGTGTTAAATAACTAATTATCATTAATATTATTTTAAAAATAATCCCAATTCTAATATCTTTGTAATCTTTTAAAAAAAATTTTATTTGTTTTGTGTCTCAATTAATTCTTGACATAATTGATTTATTTTTTCTCTTACAACCTTTCATCTTAAAATCTAAAACTAACAATTAATGTTTGATAGAAGTCAAAAACCAAGTGAAAAAAATATGATGGTGGGAAACAATGAATTGTTACGCTTCATAAAACATTATTGAACTTATATGTGCTGCATAATGAGATTCAATCGATTTGTCCGTGACTTCAAGGACATGACTTTTGAGTTATTTTTTCATATTTATGAAACTTCATCAAGAGAGTATATATTTATTGCAAGTGACATTAAAATGATAGAGATATTTAAACAGAATAGTGAAAGTGGTTGAATTGAGATTGTGATCATAACAAAAACAAGTAAAGAATTTGACTTGTGCTTACAAATTCAACAAGTGGAGGATGGAATACCACTTTGGACTCCTACAATTCAACATCAAATTTCACTTATAATAATAATAATATCGAGATTGATATCTCTAAAGAGCTAGTTGTTGGTATGCAATACACAAATGCTCTCAGTTTCAAATAAGCACTCCGAATAAATTTCATTATGAATAATTTTGGAGTGAAAATTCAAGTTAACATTAGAACAAAGGTTACAGTTGTTTATTCATACAGAGGTTACTTTTGGAGGGTGAGAGCAACATTGTGTAGAGATCGGCAATCCTTTAAGATTAAGAACTTAGAGTTAACACATTTGTGTTCGAGTGTGAACATAGTAAGAAATAAACAAGCAAAGATCTCTTGGGTGGTAGATCAAATTACAAAATTTGTTAAAAAAATCTTGATCACAGAAATTGTAAAAAATAATCTTGAAATCTCTCTAGACTGTAGAGCAAAATAACAATAGCTTGAAAATTATGTATGACTTCGTACTTTTCTATATGAAGTTATAAAGGTTAAGGAAAGCAACACATGATAGTATTTTTGGTTCTATTGTGATAATTATAGACGAGTATTAGTATTTCAAGCTGAATTGTTGAAAAGAAACCCTAATTTGTATATAACATATTCTTATAGTAAGCACGATAACTCTTTTAAGAAATTTTATATGAACTTTAAGGTCTAAATTGTTGATTGTAAACATCTCATTGGTCTTGATGTCTGCCATCTCAAGCCGAAGTACAAGGTGTCTTATTGTCTACACATAGAGGTGTAAACGAGCCGAGCTTGAGTGAGCAGAATCTTTATTTATGTTCGGCTCGTGCTTGAAATAGCTTGTATAAGCTCGAAATAGCTCGAAAACAATAATCCAAAAAATCTATAAGAGGGAGAAATTAAACTTGAGCCAATTTTTTGCATGCAAAAGCTCCAACCACTAACCTATACTTGTAGCCATGATATATAATAATAGCAATACGTAAAATAATTATTGCTAGAAAATCAATTGCGTAGAGTGAAAGTTTAAGTTTTAGCCTTTGTTGTGAAATCCAAGACATCAGCGTATTTAAAGTGAATAAGAAAACTGGAATTTTTACGGAAACCTTGAAAAAGAGAAAACCACGCTAACGAAAAGCTTCCATATATTTATTTTGAGTAAATTTTCCATAACTGATTATAATGTATATGAAGTGACAATGAGAATCCCAAAATCGACAACAAATATATATAGCGATAGCAAATGATGGTGAACAACGAGGAACAAAGAATAGCGATGAAGGTCGCCATGATGAGACCACGTGATTGACGAGGATCGAGCGCATCTACGGCGTGGCGACGACCGTCAAGTGGCACGATTGTGCTTGGAGGATCTTCAAGCTTTAAAGTTCTCTCCTCTCTCTTGTTTGGCCTCCCCTCATATGAGGAATGAGATATTATTTATAGATTGAAGGAGTGACGTCTAGAAATACATGCAACCAATCACTCCTCTCCATGACTAATTTATGCTAATTGATCATGATTTGGTGTATTTGAATGCTCAAATGAAGTCAAAATTATAAGATCTTGGACTCATTAGATCTGGATCGTCGAGACGCTCGATTTGACTATAAACATGTTTGAGTTATTTTAGGGATTTAACCGACATCCCGTAGTTTCGGATATTTTAAGCTTGATCTCGACCGCTTCAATTTGGACGCCTTGCTTTAGCATCAAGATTCGTCAATTGTAGTATTTTAAGTGTCATATCAATAATAATAATAAAATATAATATAATATAATTTTTTTATTTCGAACTAAATTAAGCCGAACATGATCGAACGAAGAATTATTCGTGTTTGGCTTCCTTGCATAACGAATGTGTCGAACATAAGCTGTTCACAAACAACGAGCTTTTTTGACAACCCTATCTACACATTTGCTAGATAAAAATAATATTATATATTCACTTTAGCATTTGTAATTGTTGAAAGTGAGTCAAAAAAGACACGAAAATAATTTATAGAAAATTTAGCATACAACAATGGCATTAATTTGTAATATTTGGCATTCATTTTTTTGAGAGAGAGAAGGATTTGGCCGAATCTATTAAAATTGATTTTTTAGATGTGGGGTATAAAATTTGTCTTTGACATTTGTGGAATAATTTAACAAAAACTTTTTGCCATCATGATAGTAAGAAGATTGGGCCTTTAGTTTGGATTGCAATCAATTCTATCACTAAACATGAATATTATTACATCTGGGATATATCTATCAAAAAGGAATAATTTATCATAACTAAGGTCAAAGTGCTATAAAATAGATTTAAAGTTGACATAAAAAATGAAAAATGTTGTTGTAGAGGATGACAACTAATTGTGCTGCCTTGCATCCACGCAGATGTATTTATTGCCACCAAAGAGATCTCTATTTGGCATGTTTATGTGAATACTATGTTATCAAGTAGGAAGTTGCAGAATCATCACAATTAATAAACATTTTTTTGTTTATTTTGTAGGTATTGAATATGAAGGATTCAATAGCTACTCTCTCAAGAATAGAACAATGAAGTGCCATTAAAAATATCGTGCTAGCGGGCGTACCAAACTCTTTAAAGCCTAAAGGAAGACCAAAAAAAAAATAATAATTAAAAATTTTTTAGAGAACTGCAGAAAAAAAAAAACAAGGAACATCCACAAGAGCAGCTGTTGTGAGTTGCGAGGTCACCATAGGATAAGTCGAAAGAATTTGCTAAATGAAAGAAGCTTATATCAACCAAAAGTTGGAGATAATGTTTATATGTTTAAATAACCTAATAATAGCCAAGGGAATCCAGAAAAATTACACATAAGATGTATGAAGTTGGACCACAATTGATAGTGCCATTAAATTGGTGTATTTTGTGTAAATTTTTGCTAGATTAGTACTTCCGAATTTGATATGCAAAATAGTTTTTTTGCTATTTTTTACCTGATAGAATTTCAGTTGGTTATTGTAAGTTGAAACTGGTTTTGAGTATGCAAGCAATGCATACAATCAATTTATGCAAGCTGCTGCAGTAAATCCTATAGTCAGTTTATTTAAAAAAAAAAAAACCTTCACTTCTATAGTTTTTGCTTTCTTTTTTCTACAATTGTGTTGATCTGTTAGCACAGGCATTGTTGATTTGTGAGATGGAAGTTATTATTGATCTGGGATATATTCATGCATGCAGCACTGACAGATGCTAAAGTAGCTTTGCAGGGGGAGGAGCAACATCTTTGTTATGAAGTCTATCATTTTATAAAACTCAAACTAATACAGAATACTTATATAAACAACATTCAAATATTAGTATTTAACAAACCAACAACAATCACATTTAACAAACCATATTTTAATCAAAATATTAACAAGTCTATCATGCAATGTGCTGAAGCCTATCTTTGTTTTGAAGCTTGCCTCTACTATTTAGATTTGCATGAACCTTTAAATATGCTTATCTTGGAGTATTTTAGTTCCCTTATCTCGGTGTCTCTTCTCCTTAGTAAGAGCAGTCTTCTCTTCTGTAAGGTGAATATTAGCACTTTTCTGTAAAGCACTGGAAAGCACAAAAAGTAACAAGCAATCATTTCGGTATCGTGAATAAGAACGCAACCTCAACAAGCAGTAACAGTTATGCAATCATAGTTACAGAGATGCGTGGCCATCAGTCCTGTGAATAAGAACGCAACAATCAATAGTAGAGGCATGCAGCAGCAGTAATCAATAGCAGCAACATGCATCAACACCCACTGCAATTAGCATCAACAACAACCTGCAACAGCAAAGCATTGAATTGCAATACCGTCACAACAATCTCACACTAATTCTCAGTTTATGCATATACCTAGTTTCGGCAATTTGTTTAATGAAGATGCTTCACTTCTTATATTTTGTATTATTTTTATTTGTCATTGTGTTGATCTATTAGCACACATTAAGACAATATTGTTTAAAGTGTTTGTTTGATTCAGTGTATTCTTAGTTTCAGGATATAGTCCTCCAATGAATATTATACCTTCTGTCAGTTTAGTATGGTGAAGAACTTTTTTGTAATGGGTAACTATCGTTATTTCTATGATGTAAGTGGATTTTGGAGAACTTCTGTGTTACAATTCTTATTAATAAGAATGAAGATAGTTGGTAGCATTGACTTATATCCGTGAGCAGAGCATATTCTCATTAGAAGTAATATGATAACAGCTTAACAATTTTCTCTTTAAAAAATAATAACAATCTCACATAACAGTTCCAAGTAACACTTAAAACCTAAGAAATACTCAATAAATTGGATCAAACATATCATTAAACCAAAAACTTAGAATAACAAAATTATTAAATTTGTGATTATATGGTCCACAATTTGAAATAAAGAGTAATCCTTAAGACCAAAGAAAAATAAGTAATAACATGAGTACAAAAATAATCATAAAATGTGATACAATCAAATTTTTTATCAAGAACTTTAGGTTTTCAAAATTTCTCTCAATTAAGTCCTTAAAATATACAACAACAACAACAAGTCCTTAAAATATGAACATTCTAAATATTTTCTGGCTAGAAGGTGCATCTTCTACTTTTCTACTCATTTGAAGTAATTGTAATCTAATTCTGTTCAGTTTTATAAACACCTATAGAATTTGTAACCACAATTCAAACCTCTATAAACACTAAATACCATACATTGTAAGTTGCAATCACAGCAAACTTTTTGAATTCTGATTTCAGTAGAAGTTGATGACTGAATTGAACTCATCTTTACTAATATGACCCTGCCCGCAAAACAACAAGATTGTGCATGAGCTTCAAGCAGATTAGGAAAAGCAAGTATAAAGGCAATAATATGGCGACCAGCAAATTAATAAGGAGACGTAGAAGTAGGCAAAACTAAGAATATTTAACTCTAGTTTAAGACTTGCAATTACTTTATCCAGTTATTTATACTAAACCTGCATACCAATGTAAACAACAATGTCATTAAAATAGCATAGAGAGAATATTTAAGCAATCCTTTCATCTAGGATTGAGAAGACATCTCACATGTATCACGACCTCAACTAGGGAGAAATTTCTTCAAAAGAATACTATATGAAGTCGTTACTATCTGGAGAAATTCAAAATATAAATTCGAACTTAAATTATAGTCCTTCTATGATATATTTGATTAACTTGACACATTTAGAGCTTCCTCAACAAATATATGTTCTAAAATCTATTTTACACAGTAATCACGAAGAAGACAACTAGCTTTTAATTTCATTGTCAATCATTGAAGTAAAATGTATGATAAATCACAAACTTGGAATGACCTCATTGATGATAAACAAAAACACAACTAAAAAAGGGGGTTTTTACGTCAATGACTTCTAGCTCTATCAATAAAAGTTACCATAAAAGGAAACTAGGGTAAGACAAACAAACTTGTGTTCTCTTAATCTGCACGAGATTTACCAGCCATATAAACTGAAGAGATTTAGGCAAAGGGGTAACTTCGGTTTATTGCATTAGGGCACGCCAACTTCAAGTAGAAAAAAGGATAAGGAGTAGGTTAAGCGACACTAGTGCGGCAGCTTTTACCGTGGTTGGGATGGGGAACAGATGTGCTGTTGTCACTTTAAGCGGAGTAAGTTTGGAGAACAAAGTTGTTTCCACTTCGATGTGGCTCAAGCAGAGAAGGGCTACCGCCGTTTCGACTTCGATGTAGCTTTCGACATGGATGGAATGGAGATTTGAGGTGTTATTCCAGCTTCAAGCAGAGCACAAAAGGATATCGGAGGAGCTGCACCTACAGTGAGGTTACAATGGAGAAGAAAGGGTTTTGGGGCGATGAAGGTGCTTCACGAGGTGTTCGCATGTGGCAGAGGAGATTTAGGGAAGTTTCATTTGATTACTTTTTGAGTGTAAACTAAATTAAATTAGAGGATTTATATACATACCACAAAATTCTTATGAATTTACGTATTTCACATCCAAACTTTAATTTTTACTTAAATAGCACCTAAATCTTTATTATTACATCAAAATACCACCCTTGTTTTTTGTGAAATGCACTTTTTTTGAGCATAGGAAAGTCGTTTGTAAATATTCAAGTTTGAGTGTGAAATATGTAAATGCAGAAGAATTGAGTGGTATGTATGTAAATTTCCCTTTAATTTTTTATGTATTCGAGCGTTCGATGCAAATTAAAATTTTAAAATAATACGATGTAT
The DNA here is from genome assembly GCA_021442155.1 of Cymbidium sinense. Classification (NCBI taxonomy): domain Eukaryota; kingdom Viridiplantae; phylum Streptophyta; class Magnoliopsida; order Asparagales; family Orchidaceae; genus Cymbidium; species Cymbidium sinense. The sequence goes on along the minus strand of CM038216.1, from coordinate 11,063,489 downwards.
TTATAGTTTTTTAAAATTCGCTCCATTTGAATGAATTTTAAATATATAGACTAGTGTAAAATATTGTCATCGCTAGTTTTCATTAGGGGTGAGCATTCGATCAGTTTGGTTTATTCGGTTGGGATTTTGGTGAAACCAAATAAACTAAATTGTTATATTGAAAAAATGGGACCGACCAAAGTAGCACAAAAAATCGTATAAACTGAACCGAATAAACCGAATTAGATTTCGGTTTATTCAGTTCGATTTTCCCTAAACCGAATTACATAGACAAATTAAAAAAAAAGATTTTAAAGTTAACAAACAAATAATAGATAAATTTTATTAACTAAAGTTACTAAACTAACTGTATACATATTGATACAATTTAATGTACAATGTAAATAGTTTTCCATATTGATACAATTTAATGTATAAATAAAAATTATAAACAATTAACAAAGAAAGAGAAAAAATAGACAACAATTCAATTTTATTGAGGAATCCAAGGATAGACTATGCGACCACAGACGCCCATTATGTTTAGTAGACGCGATGCCAAATCAAGTGTTGGGCCACTTCCTACAGGTTGTTTATGTAAAATAATATCTTCATCCCCATCTTGTATCGTTCATTCCTTCAAGCATTCAGCTCTATGTCGCATAAAATTCACTAAAAGAATAAAATTTTTAAGCAATTAGTATTCAGTGTTCTGAAAAATGAGCAAAGGCCTTCATGAATCTGTACTAGGCTATTAGCAAATAAGACGGGCAAGTGCCAAGTGTCGTAAGTCAGGGTCGGTGGTTTGTCCTGAAGGTTGGCAACAAGTAGCCCAAAGGCTTCCAGAACCTGTATTAGCATACAAAGAAACAACTGGCCAGCAGCCAGCCAAGAGCCAACAGCCACTAAATTGAAATAAAAATCGTAGCAGATCAATCACAAACACCCAGCCACCCATAAAATAAGAAGATACAATCGCAAGGTCAGTAATAGAGCCACCACGAGGCTACCAGCAGCAGCAAGGAAATAAATAATTGAAAAAGAGAACTTAGACAAACCAATTCCAAACTCCAAAGCATAGCAACGTGCCAACAACTAATACAAACATAAAGATAAATAAATACCAACAAATGTCATAGTAGACTAATCAAAACACCCAAACCATCCGAAGATACATAGGCCCATAACAGAGAGCAACTCGAAGGTCGGTGATAGACCACTGCCAGCAAAGAAGGAATATTTGTAAAAGTCTAAAAGACAAGTCAATTCCAAAGCACCAACAAACAGCTAATACAAATATACACAGCAGCTAGCCAACATCCACTAAACCAAGTAACCAACAATTTAGATTGCAGACCAATGACAAACACCCAACCACTCAGAAGATACAACAAGGTCGGTGAAAGAGCCACCAGACCCACCACCAGCAAGGCAACAAGGAAGATTTATAAAAGTCTAAAAGACAAGCCAATTTCAAAGCACCAACAACAGCTAATATAAATATACACAGCAGCTAGCCAACAACCAGTAAACCAAGTAACCAACAATATAGATTGCAGACCAATCACAAACATCAGCCACCAACAATGCCGGTGAAAGAGCCACTCAGCCACCACCAGCAAGGCAGCAAGCCAGCAAGGAAGATTTGTAAAAGTCTAAAAGACAAACCAATTCCAAAGCACCAACAACATCTAATACAAATATTATATACACAATAGCTAGCCAACAACCACTAAAATAGGTAGAGAAAAGGATGCCATCAACTTAGCAGGCACTAAGCATTGAAAAAAAAAAGCTACCAAGTATCAGCCACCATTAAAATCAGCCAGTCATAATGTAAAAAAGCCACCAAGTATCAGCCGACAGCCACCAAGAAAAGGATGTCATCAGCTTCTTCCAATTAAGCCACATAGGTATAACTAAGAACATATACATAATACATACCATAAAGAAAGGGCTCTTCCAATAGGCAGTAACCAACATGATAGATAGCATAAAGCCCTAAACCCTAAATAGTTAGATATCATAAGCTGTATAACATAATATCAGTGAAATCTAATTGTCTGAAATAAATTCACGGACACCCTTGCAATCGAAACTCAAAACCGACAAACCACAACACAACTAATGAAATGAATAAAGAAGCGGTCCAAGCGGAAGACAATCAACATTCAACAACGTTTCAACGACAGCAAAGATAAAACCAATGGAATAAGTTAGTTACGGAGAACATATATGTGATACGGGATACCATAACAAATAATAAAGATAAAGCCAATTCTTTAGAGTTCAGCCTATTTTAAGCCATAAAGTCCACGACACATTCACACAGGCTCATAATATGATTCAAACCATCAACAACCACAACAAAGGAAGGAGTAGAGAGAGAGAGAGAGAGAGAGAGGAGTTGAGAAAATGGTGATTTAGTTCTTACCAGTTGGTTGTTCCTCTCAAAAACTCAAAGAGACTTAAATTCGAAATCAGATGTGAAGAGTGAAAGTGAAAAGTGAAGACATAAGTCACGAACCTAAGTCAGAAGCTATCCGCCATGGCAAAAAAATAAAAAAGGAAGGAGGAAATAGGAAAGTGAAAAGCAAAGATCGAGATTCGGAATCACCGGAACCAGCCTGGAATGCCGCCGAATGCTTTATGCCCTAATCGAGAGTTGAGACTCTCCATTCTCGAAGAAGTGTATGGCATCACATCGGCCATCGAGGAGTCGAGGAATGAAAGGCCACACCAACTCCAAACTCAACTCAAGCGTAAATCGACTCAGCGGTCCGCGCCTCCAGGACTCGAGACTCGAGAGGCGAACTCAAGGCCTATAATCATACCGTATAAAAGAAATTTATTAAAGTAAAACCAACCAAAACCATAAAATCGCACTAACCCATAATTTCAACCAAAACCAAATAATAAATAAAACCAACCAAATGACCATTAACGGTTGGTTCGGTTTTGGTTGAACGCCTAAGGTTAGTCTTGCCTCATCACCACCTCGAGCATGTCGATCACTATCATGGCCCATCACCGTTGTCACCATAGATCGCTTCTAGCTTGTATGTCATCACCAGTCACTTGCTATCCCCACTATCAATCGCCCACCATCTATCACTATTACTGTCATCCATGACCCAATAAAATATTGTACATTACATTCATCATATAAAAAAAATCATGTATTTGTTAAATTTTTAACTAAATAATTTAAAGTAATTTAAATATATTATATTTACTTTACATTATATTTTTTTAATAATGTATTTCTTTTTAGACAACCAAATAGTTGTTAAACGTAAAATTAACAGAGGGTTATTTTTAAGCAAGGGGTTATTTGGTTTTAATTAATTTTAAGTGTAAAGTGAAGTAAATCAGAGGATTTTAATTTTTTTGTGGTTAATATTCTGCAAATTAAAAATTTAAAGTAATGTAAAGTATTTATAATATTTTAGAATTGTAAATTTTTATTTGAAATTCACCCAATTTATATAAATTTTAAATTAAGTGTAAAGAAGCCGTCGCCGCAATGCCATCATCACCACCCCTCTAACCCGTTCGCCATACCGCACTATCGCCATCAACCGCTAGCCTACCATCACCACCGGTTGTCCACTATGCCTATCATACTCACTATCGACGCTTATATCATCCATAACCCAAAAAAGACTGTACATTATATTTATTCTATAAAAAAAATCATGTATTTATAGAATTTTTAATCAAATAATTTAAAATAATTTAAATACATTATATTGATTTTATATTGTATTTTTTATAATATATATTTTTTAGATAACCAAACAGCGGTTAAGCATAAGATTAACAGTGTTATTTTTGAGTAAGTTAAGAGAAATAAGGTATTATTATGTAAATAATGAGTTTTAATTGTAAGATAGTTAAATATATATATTTTAGATGCTATATATGTAAAATCTCTTTGTTAAATATATAAAAAAAATTAGCGCAGAAAAATTACAGTGGTGAAATCCAGTATTCCAATCAAAGCAGAGAAAATTGAAAATGAGGTAATAATGGAAACGAAATACAAAAGGTAGGAAATTAAAAATAAAAGGTGTCTCAGCCTCATCAAGTTCTCTCGTCGGCCCACTTCTCTCTCTCTCTCCCGCACCCTTAACCCTCGATCTCCGCCTCCGCTGCGGTAGCTTCTTCCTCAATTGCGCTTCGTTTCTTTCCACGCGATGCCCCTCTCCAATTGATTGATGACTCACGCAAAGAGGTCATTCTCGAACACCAGTGGCAGCAGCACCACCAGTTCCGGCGGAGTCCTCGGAGGCCCTTTATCCCCCTCAGTGGCTACCTCTTCGTCGATGAAAAAGGCGAAATCCCAGCAGGCAGGGCCAGCATCCGAGAGAGAGAAGAACGGCCTCCACGCATACACCGAACGATTTGAAGCGGAAGAAGTGGCGGTGGTTGATGAGGAGGAGAGCATGTTTGTTGATCAGGAAGAACTGAAGGGAGGCAGCGCATCTGCTGCGGCTATTGCCACCACTGGTGTCGCCTCCAATCTCTCCAGGAAGAAGGCAACTCCTCCTCAACCCTCTTCCAAGAAGCAGCTTGTTATAAAACTCGTCAAGGGTAATTTTGTAGCTCTTACATTTGTTTGTTTTGTCCTAAATTGCAATCATGTGCAGATTTTCAGCCTCCAGTATGCTTAATTTAGTTGTTTTTAGGGTTCGAGTTCATTGTTGTGTTATATTCCTGCAACCTATGAATTTTTAAAAGCCCCAGTACTTGGTCTATAGGGTTTTTCACTGTGTTCTTGACAGCTCAGTTTTGGATTAGTAGCTAGCTTTAATATCTGAAGAGCAAAATCATGTTACATAAAGCAGTCCATGAAGTTCTCCCGTTTATCAGTCAGGTGAAGGTATTTATTTTAAGATCCAAACACCTATGTTTTGAGCAAATACTAACTGATAGAACTTAAAAATCTGCAGTAGATTATACTGTTGTTAACATAACGGTGTACTGGGTTAGCTGCTTTATTGCTGTCAATCTCAACGAATAAAATGCTTGGAATCCAGATTTGATTCCATACAATTAAATTTAATGATCTGTCATGATGCATTTTGTTTGGACAAGCTTCTCTTATTGGGTGTAGGCTGACTTCCAGGCACACTAATCACACATTAATTTCAGATTTCAGTTCCAGATATGAATTTATGTGATGGTCTTTCTTCTAGGTTACCTCCATTTGCATTCTGCATACTTTTGTTAAGAGTAAGGCGTACTGTAATGCGAAGAAAGAAGTTAATACTTGCTTTGAATGATGTGGCAGGAGACTATGTTAGCAAATTCTTATGCAGTGTTAGGAGATACGATAGCATAATGCTCGGGAACAATGGTGCCTATTAGGCATGCAGTCTGTCAGAACTAAGATCTATGGTTTCTTTCCTTCATTAGCAATCTGTGTATTCCTATTCAGAGGTAATCTGGATAAATCTTGTGGGGAAATTGGTAGTATGTAATTAGCTCGCAGGCTATGCTAGGATTAAGATGTCTAATTTATGTTAAAAGTAGCAACTTTGCAACTAAAGAGAAGAAATATGTTGAGATGGGGGGGAGAGATAGAAAAAGAGTTTCAAGAGTGTGATGGTTGGATGGGGAAGCAAAAATTGATGGTTGGGTGCTTGCATGTGTAGGAGAACATGAAAAATTATCACACGAGGTTGTCATATTCCATGATGAGAATGTTTAAAGGCCATTGTTAAGGTCATGCAAAAGTCATGGGTAGAGCAACATGGGCACGTGAGGAAAGGCTTATTCAAAGGCAAAAGGAGGGGATTTAGGGATAGGTACAGACAATAGAGTGGCTAGAGGTGTTGATCCTGCCAGAAAAGGCATTTAAATCAAAAATCATGGAAAGAGGGGGGTGATACTCACCAATAAATGGTCTAGATCTATGTTCATTTATATTCAACATAAAGAATGTTATTTGCAAAATATATAGAAGCGTGGTCATAATATTGAATCATTGATTGGCATGGTAGAGATGTGGTCCATATTTGGTTTTCAAAATTGAAACATAGTGAGGGATTGATGTGTTCGCAAAATGATAACATCGTGATTGCTAGTCGATAAAGTTTGTAGGAAATGTGTTAACAAGAGCTATCCCAAGGCATTGAAAGTCGATGGGACAAACACTACCATATTTTGGAAAGGATCATGATGAAAAAGACTAAAGCAAAAGGCGAGAACGGGTCATGAGGATGACACGATAAGAATTTTGTCAAAGTTAGATGTCTTTAATGGAGAAGTGGGTACCATTCTTATAGGTGAGCAGCTAAAGGAGGAAATAATTGGTTTGACCACACCTTATCAAGGAAAGGAGCGTGAGTGAGGGAATGAGCGAAGAAGAGAAAACATTAAATAAAAATGAGGAAGTATCAATTGCCTCTTGATGGGCATTACTAATCGATTATGATAAGGGGTAAATTGTCGGCCAAGGCAAGCAACTATAGTAGAAAAAAAGATGGGAGTGCTTTGGAGTAGAGTCATGGATTGGGGTTATATCGTTTACTCTCTAAATATTGTAATTAGGACAAAATGAAAGAACCTTAGAATATGGTACAAAACAATCATGATTTTACATTCAAATTTAGTTGATTTTGTTGAGCTTATCAATACAAGGTTTTTTTTGTTCATGTATTGGTAGAACATTTTTTTTTTTTTGACTTCATCATATTATATTGACCTTCTTCATCAACAGGTAATGATATCAGAAACCCTAATTGGTTTGCTTGTTAATGCCATTAAACCTAAGTTGTTTCTAATCTAATGTTTAAATGAAGATTATGCTTCAAGAACATAGGATGCTCTCTTGTTGGTCCATACATTTTCAATAAAGAAAGAAGAGCGACATTGCTATGATGGAGAAATTGAACTGTTATGGAAAGACTTTAAAAATGTCTTAGTATGATCTATGATAAATTGGAAACTAAATTCATCATCCACATCATTATCCCTATCCCAACTAATTTGTGTTTGCTTTATGAATTCTCAAATTTTTTTTTGAGTGCTACTTGAGGTGTTAAATTTAATCTTAATAAATCATTATTTGATTTGTGATCAGAAGGTATATCCAATAAATCATGAATTTTAACGTAATTTGAGTTGAGAATTTTCAAAAAATTTGTCGATTTCTACAAATGTATGGTTAAAATTGAACATTTAAATGTGACAGACTTAACGACATCAAGAGCATTCCAATTTGAGTTCAAATGAGTTCAAATTAAACACTTAAGATATAATGAAAAGTTTTAAAATATTAATTAAATAGTTAAATGATCTTCAAATTTAACATTCTTATAGCAACTAACCTAAATCACTCAATTTTGAAATTATTAAAACACTTAAATACTAAAAGATTGATCTATGATTAAATGATTCAATACATAGTTGTAGTCCAATTATCAAGGATTTTTGGCTAAGGTGTGTTTGGGAGAGTGTTTTGCTTGTGGTGCGTTTGGCGAGCAGTGGTAGAATTGCGACAGTGCTGGGTTTTGAGGAATTGTGGTGGAAAAGCTGCGTTTTTCAACCTGACTTTGCTACTGGTGGTGGTGGTCAGAAAACTGTGGTTTGACTTTTTTAAAATACAAAAAATTTGTATATTCACCGTAGCTTCTTGTGTAGCAGTTCCATCACTATTTTTTCATACTGCTGCAACTGTCTCAAACAAACCCTAAATTTGCTAAGGGTCTATTTGGGATCTATTCTATTTTGTATTTTTATATTATTTTTAAAAAACATTTGTCTAGTGTAATTTTTAATTTTTTTTTTATTTTTCAAAATAAAGCACATTATTCATAAAATTATTCAAAATAAATTTTAGATGTCGAGTGTTTTTAAAAACTATCACCACTAAATATATTTTATTTCAAGTCGAAACAAAAATTGAATGAAATAAAAATAAAAAAACAAAAAAACAAAAGTGAAACGACCTCTAAATTTTATGCCTTTTTAAAAAAAAATGGAATGCCTCTTGACGTGTCTTCGGTGGTGTGCATATAGTGTCCCCTCTAGTTTTTTTAATGTTAATTTTAAAAAGTTTTATAAATTTCTAAATTTTTTGAAAATTTTTAGAAAACCTTAGAAATTTTATTTAATTTTTTGGTCCCTTTTTTCGAGTATAAATATTTTCTTTGGGAGGAGAAATCTACTATTTATTTTTTTTTCAATTTTATTTTTTGAGAGAGGTTTGTCACTATATTATATAGATGGTGAGTAATCTCCCTTGTAGGTTCCGGTCTCCCTCTACATAAAATCTTTCTATGTCTTAAATAGGTGGTATGTATCCTTCATTTAGGTCAAGAGCATTGAATTGTATTGCATTTATGAAATTAGGAGTGATTTAGTTTTATCCATGAGTGATCAATCTTTATTTGAAATTTCAATGCCAAAATAATCCTATATCCGATTCTTATATGATGTTCTGAGGGAATTTCATAGGGTATTGAGGTCTGATGATGTGATTTATGCAATTCTTGGTGTTCTTTGATAAGTTTTTGAAAAAAAAATCTTATTTTACAAATGATTTAGCGGTTATACCTTCTAAAAAATTCAATCAAGCCCATTCTTCATTTTCAAGATATTTCATGATAAATTACCTCATAGGGGACTACTTGATTTATTCAAGTAATTTAAATATTACAAAATTTTGATCCACCATATTTAAGAAAAGGGAAATAGATCTCATGAATTCATGCTATAGTACAAAATTAGGTTCCCATGGATCCATGGGTAGAAAATAACTATTAAATCACTATCATTCTTCAACATACAAATTACAATGATTGAATAGTATTTTGAAGACTAAGAAAATGCCAAATTATTAGAGAAAAATATTTTACTATTCATCTTTAAGAATGAAGACATTATAGATGCTGTAATTTTATAAGGCACATGAAGAAGCCATAATAGAGAGTGATGAAGCATATGCTTGAAAAACTTACATCAATTTCTAATAAATGATTTTGTTTTATATCATAGACATTTATTATTGAAGCATTTTTTATGTTAAGACAATTACTGGAGAAGTTTGGAGAACAAATAAATGATCTTCATATGATTTTTGTTATCTTCAGAAGACATGATCAAGAATCACAAAAATCTATTTGATGTTTTTTAAGGCAAAAAATTGTGTGGTAAAGATATATAGATGTTACTAAAGTTTTATATGATGGAGAATTAATTAATATTAGAAGTAGTTATGGAGTTACCCAAGAGTTTTCTATTACCATAAGTTTATTTCATTTAGTCCATAGTTTTTGTATGGATATAGGGATGCTTACAAAGTATATTTAAAGTGAGTTGCTTTGTTGTATGCTTTTAATAGACATGGTTTTATTTAGTGGGAAATTCATTGAATTTAGAAATTAAAATAATGGAGAAGATGTTTGGAAGATAGAGGCCTTACAATTAGCAATGCAATTTTAACGAGTATGATGCTAACAATTCTCACTTATCATATTTAAAGATAAATGATACCTTTGTGTGATTGCTTTAAGTATTTGGATGTCTTATATTGAAAAATGACAAAAATAGATGGGAATATAACTTCTATAATTAAGGTTCAATATGATTAAGTGCCTTGGTAATTTTATGTGATAAGAAATTCTCATGGAGTCTTAAAGGTAAATTTTATAATAGTACTATTAGGTTGGTGACATTGTATGGATCCTAATGTTGGTTGTTGAGAGCTCATTGATTTCTAAGTTGTGTGTGATAGAAATGAGAATGTTAGGTTCGAATTGTGGCAAAACTAGAAAGGATAATGTAAGGAATGATTATATTAGATGAAAGATTGGAGTGATATTTATTGAAGATAAGGTGATTGAAGGTGGATTTAGGTGATTTAGATATGTAGAAGAAAGGATGGAAACTACATTCATTAGATAAATTGATTAAATTAGCTTTAGATAATTAAGAAGAAAATTGGGCAGACAAGGTTTTCTGCCTAGAGATTGTTTAAAATGATTTGCGGAGAATAAATTTTGCACCTCGAACAATACCTACCATAATGAATGAATGAAAATTGAGCTCCCACTCCTTCAAATTGTTGGGCTTAATTTAATGATGATATTAATTCATGCTTATTTATATGTACTATGCTACAAAATTAGAGAAGTAGCATGCATCTAGCTTACAAATAATTGGAATCAATTCTTTATGGACTATTATGTGTTTGTTGTTGTCATAGGATTGCTCATTTATTTTGGGGTTTATTACAAATTTAATTTCCTGTGCATTTTATTGCCTTATAATCTTTACAATTAAGAATTTTTGGAATTGCTTGCTGCTTTTAGGAAAGCCAACCCTGCCAGCAAACTTTGAGGAAAATACATGGGCAACTTTAAAATCTGCTATTACAGCTATATTTCTGAAGCAGCCAGATCCATGTGATTCTGAGAAGCTTTATCAGGTAATTTTATATGCCATATTTGTAATTTGTCCATGAAAATTATAAATATAGTTTGTATTATGACTGTTTACCACTGTACCATAGGCAGTCAGTGATCTTTGTTTGCACAAGATGGGAGGAAATCTTTATCAGCGTATTCAGCAGGAATGTGAAGGGCACATTTCTGCCAAACTGCACTCATTAGTTGGCCAAAGCCTTGATCTGGTGGTATTTTTATCATTGGTAGAGAAATGCTGGCAGGATTTCTGTGACCAGATGCTGATGATTCGTGGTATAGCGCTATATCTTGATAGAACGCATGTTAAGCAAACCCCAAATGTTCGCTCTTTGTGGGATATGGGGTTGCAGTTGTTTCGCAGACATTTGTCATTGTCCCCAGAAGTTGAGCGCAAAATTGTTGCCGGCCTTCTGGAGCTGATTGAAAGAGAACGGTATGCTCCACTTTTTTGCGTTATTGAGATTGCAATAAGATAATGCAACTAACCTTATCTTTTTATTTTTTATATGTTGAACTTATTCTCTTTGTTTTTTTTTCTAAATGTATTTCATTGAACTGGATGAATATTTTACTTTATATAACCATATGCAGCTTTGACATTCTAAATGCTTTTTTACGCCCTCTATGAAAATGTTATATGCAATACCAGTAATCTGTGTAAAATTAAGGTACTTGGCTGTTATAGAACTATGGTAATGTAAATCTATTTACTAGTAATGGTTATAAGTTATATCATCATATAGCTGTGCTTATTAATTAAAGCATAAAGAAATGAGAGGGTTACTTATTTTTTTAATATTTTCCTGGTAAGTTTAATTGAGAGCTACTATTGGCTATTTATTTTATCATATCCATTTACAATGAATTGTTTCTTATTAATGTATTTGAAGTGGATATGGTGTCTATTCAATATTTTGAATACATGAGCTATATGTTCTATCATATTTATGGGCCCTGTTGTAATTTTAATTTGGAACTTATTCCTTAATGTAATGTTTGAATAAATCTTGTTGATTATTGCAAGGACCTTAATTGATGGCTTGCAAATCCTATCTTATGTTAGCAAATAAATGTGTCACCAAATTTCAAACTTGTTACCTTTGGTTGTGATGCCTTGCAATCTTTGGCACTGACACTGCACCCTAACATCTCTAGCTATAGGAGAGGGTAGAACTGAGCGTATTCACAATCAGCATACACATACGACTAGGCCGCATGGTTTTGAATGTGTATTAGCCTTTCAGATGAAAACAATTCTATAACACGGAAGGATAAAATTTGTCATTATATTATAAATATTCATCATGCTATATTTTACTTGAAAATTTTAAAAAAAGATTAGTAGTTTTTAAAAGGATAAAATTGATAAATTGTTTCTCTTCCTGATGAAAGAAAAAAGTTTAAAGAAATGAGGTAGACTCATTTTGAAATTGAGCTTTTCACCTTTTGTTAGGCTTTAAAATGATAGACATTTTCTTGTTTTGTTCATTAAATATTTAAATTTAACCTTTTAATAATTAGTAAATTAAAAATTAATTGCTAATTGTTTTATAATATTAGTTAAGATGATAATGCAACAATTAAAAATGACATGATATGCATATTAGATTAGTTATTAGATAGATTAGATGTATGTGATGTGCTCCTATTAAAAAAAAAATACTTGTTTTCTTCATTACAATGATTAAAAAAGAAGAAGAGATCCCCATTGTGAAATGGAGCTCTCTCCCTGTTTGTAGTTTTGAAAATTTTCAAATAGAAGCTTTCGTCTCTTATTATGGTTTAACATGTAGGCTCTGCTACCTAGTAGGGATTCTTGATAATGTGTGTGTTGCTGTGCTTCTCAGCACAATTGGATCCATTATCACTTTTTTTTTTCTTAACCCAGATCATTTTTTTTTTTCATTCACTGCCAATCATAGAGATGCATTTAATTTTTTTTACTGGTGTACAAACATGCATGTGTTGTACACCTGAAATTGATGGTGCAGATTGGGGAAGTGCTCGGAAGGTAAGCTGGGCCTTGGGGGATGGCCAAGTGGGGGATACAATGAGCACGGGTGGGTGTTGGCACTAGAGGGTGGAGGGATAAGATGTCGCAAAACTCAGTTATGATTTCCAGCTTCGAACTTGATCAAGGTTTTTGCTATACATCCACTAACCAATCTCAGACATGATTCCTAATGGTGAAGGGGGAGGACTTTAGTGGTACAGCTTTTAAATGGAAAACCATACTCATGAGCATACCATCCTGCCTATATAATGGTCATCATTATTAGATTCACCAAACCATTCGTGTTTACTGTATGAACCCTACTATTTAGTTTGTAATTAGAGTCCATGAGGTCAAGGGTTTGGATCAGTTGATGACATCTGTATACAATTGGAATGCTGCATACATGATCTTGCTAGACCTCAGCATGATAGCTACATATTGTACATTTGGGTGTCATGTCTTCCATTTTCATGGAATGCTAAATGTCAATCATGTTTGCTAACAGCTAAAATTGTATTCTTTTGTGTTTCTTTATATTTGAAAGGTTTTCTTATGCACTCTAACTGTCATTCAGTACAACCTTTAATGTGGCATGGTTCAAGCCTCTTTGAAACCAACTTTGGTGTGAGATAAAGGGTAAATGGGCAAAAGAAAGATGCTGTCTTTTACAGGCTAAAACTCCCTAAGGATTGAATTTGGGAAAGTCAACTGGAACCAAGTTAATGTTGTATAGCCAATGGGGTGAAATAAGTTATATATCCTAGTCTTTTGGCGCTTATTGCTAGCATGTTAAATAGTATTTTTCCTGGTTAAGCAAACTTTTGGAACCTCACCATGGAATTAAATAAATAAAGATATAACAAAAGATTTAATTGATAGCAAATATATGTTATTTGAGTACAAGCAGGAAAAAAATTAAGTATGATTAAATCTTTTAAATAAGATAAATTATTATATTACATTATAATTATAGTATTGTTACTATATACAATTTTCTATTTATGAGGATACACACTACCAAATAATTATGGTCTCTCTATTTGGTATTTTACATATTATTTATAATTTTAAAGGATATTTAATGATGTACTTCAAAATTATAATTATGTGTATTTTAATGTTAACATAAAAATAATTGAAACTAACATTGAAATAAAATAATAGTGTTATTAAAAGCATGCTTCAAAACTTGCTTTAGTAGTGAAGCAAAGCAATGCACTAGCCTTATGAAGTATAAACTTACAACAAAGCGTTGAGTTGCATCATTCTACCATGTCGCATCGTAAAACTGCATGCTTGATAATGGTTTAAAATGAATTCTTGGTTTAGATTTTATAGTTCAACATATGTTGCAATAACTCAAGCACAAATGTTCACTTCTCCTCTTCTTTGATTCTCGTAGCCATTGAGTTGTTGTTTGTTGGTTTTATGTTCCATCTTAGTGGACCTATTTACTTGGTGGTTCTCCTTCTAACATTCACTAACTTGCTAGTTTACTTTTTATGTTTCATATTGGTTCTTTTTATTGGTACTAATAGCTTCTTGCTTCGAAGCTTTTTCTCCTGAATGTATCTCATTGTATCTTGCTAAGTATGCCTCTCAATCTTGATATCTAAATCTCATAAGTATTCTTTCATCAAATTTTTTAATGTCTTTGATTTTTTTTGCTTTTATATAGATGAAAATTATTGCTATTGAATGCATCATTATTTGCTAAAAATTATTATGTGATGTGGTTTAGGCTTTATTAATTAATTGACTTGTGTTTGTGCACCCTTAGTTTTTTAATAAATAAAAGCCTCACTTCACTTTGCTATTGTTTGCAAATAAAAATAAAAAAAAATGGGAAAATGGGGGAAATTCAAAACCCTAATTGCACCTAGCAATTGTCCTCCGCGTCACCAAAACCGTACAAGAATAAGAGGTGGAAGAAGGGTGTTGGCCTAACTTACCTTACGTGCACATACACTCGAGCGAGAGAGAGTGAGTGACATGAGAAAGGAGGAGAGTAGGCAAGCTAGAGTTGACGGGAAGAGAGGAGCCTAAGCAAGTGTGCTCTAGCTTCACATGCAGAGAGGAGAAGGCGGCAGAGGAGGGAGGGTGACGACTTAATTGATTGAACTAATTAGCCCTACAGAGGTCAAACCGAGAGAAATTGAGGAGAAATAGTGAGGAAAACTCCAAATCCCTGAATTGCCCCTCCCTCTTATGCCTTGTGTGAGTTTAAGTTAGAGCGTTTTCGTCCAAATTGAAGAGAAATGTGTTTTAGAGCTCCAATTTATGGGTAAATTTTAAAACTCAATTTTTTCGTATCCCCATAGGTCAAATCAAAAGCTTTTATTGTCGATCTTGGGTCCGGTGTGAGATGAAATTATCTCCTTCCGTCAATCTTGTATTCGGAGCAAGGGAGAAAGTGCGAGCGCATTATTTTGCAAAATGAAACATTGATGACTAGTCATTTTACTAAAATTAAACATAATTAACTCAAAATTTAAATTAGTAAATTAATTAAATCACAGGTCATAAAATTCGAAGATCCGCGATCGTTGATTTTGGATCTGGTCGGGATAAAATTTGAAGACCTCTACTATTAACATTAGGTCCAATGTGAGATAAAAAGCCTCCCTCCTTCGATTTTGGGTCTAAAGCAAGGGAGAAGAACGCGCATCGTACTAAATTTGATGAATATAACACCGTTAAGTCGTAATGCTATCAAAATTTCAGAGAAATTATTAAACTTAAATATTTTTTATAAAATTTATTAAAATGAAGAAAAAATGGACTTTATAATATGATAAAAATCATTTATATTAAAAATAAACATTAAATAAATCAAATATTGCAATTATTAAATGAGATTAATTTGTACAGCATTCTCTTATTTTAAAATGACATTTTTAATTAATTGCATATTAAAAGTTAAAGATCCAAGCCTCGACTATCAATTCTTTTATTAGACTTGAGTCTATTAAGGAATAAATTGAATGAAAAAATGGTAATTGATAGTTATATTCATACACAATCATAAACAATTATTAATTATTCAGTGGACCAAACACAATGTGTTAAGGAGTCAAATATAATCTAATAGTCAATGTAAAAATCAAGATAGTCTAGTCAAATATCTGAGATTTGTCCCATTCAAATAAAACATTAAAACTCAAACATCAGGATTGCAATAAATACATGTCTAATTGATCAAATTATTAATTCAAACATACTAAATATTGGCATTCCAATGGATTTAATCCCAATCATTCATCCACAAAGTGGGCTTCACAGTTAGTCTAGACATTCCAATGGGTATAGGACTACTCATAAAAAAATGGAATTTACATTAACATGATTTTCTAATAGATGTAAGTTCAATCCATATTTGCAAAGCAAACATCATCCAAACCGTTATTCAAATGGATGTATGCCTAACTCGTGTTTGTTTGCAATGCAAACATCACTTCAAATAATCGACATTTCAAAGGGATGTAAGTCCAATCTAAATCAACATTTCTATGGATGTAAGCCCAACCTGTATTTTCAATGCAAACATTACTCCAAACAATCGACATTCCAAAGGAATGTAAGTTCAACCCAAATCAGCATTCCAAATAGATGTAAACTCAACCTATGTTTGCAATGCAAATGTCACTCCAAACATCGGCATTCCAATGGACGTAAGCCCAATGTTTATTTGCAAAGCAGACTTTAATCATATTTAAACAAGATTTTCTAATAGATGTAAGTCTAACCAATGTTTGCAAAGCAAACATGTTCCACATATTAAACATGACATTATAATAGATGTAAGCCCTACGTATGTATGCAAAGCAGATCCAATCACACAAACTTGGCTTTCCAAAATACCCAAATGCATAATTGCAAAATAGATTTCATTCACAATAACACATGCACAACAACTCTAGTCTACTCGGGATTCTGGGACGAGGCATCCCATGGATGCTAATCAGACTCTCTGGACATTACGGCTAATAGCCTTCTGATGTTGGTAGATTGGAATAATGGTAGTCCCGGGATGATGAAATCATGAGATTTGATTGTGATTACCCTTCTTTTTCTTTTTAAACAGTTATTTACACCAAACCATTAAGAATTGATTTATATTAGAGATTAATATCTATTTTCAACCTTAATCGAGAGTGCTCTCTTACTATGATAAGAGAGATAATTAACTATGGATGTTTGCATTCATAAGAAGTAGAACCCATATCAAAATAAATCTTAACATAAGTTTAGGGGAAATCTGGTTGAATATGAATCAATCTGTCTCACGAAGAATGAATTCCCTTAGATCCTTAAAGAGGACGAAGATTTTCGAAATATTTTTCATTAGCGATTAACTATCTGCGTGTCGAAATAAAATGAATTTATTGTGTATTGCATTATACTCGGCGCTTTGAAAATAATGCAAAATACAAAAATTGAAGAAGCTACTAAAACATTGGAATTTAAAGTTTTGTGATTGGAGTGAAACCAAAATCAAAATTTCATTTTAAAACCTTGCTTGGGTTGATTTTTTAAATTATCATCCTTCATTCATTTTTTTTTGTGCTTAAGCAGTTGTTAACTCTATTTTGCAAATCTTTTTGCACAATTTATAGCCATGCCACCCTGGTTTGCTATTTTTTATTTCTAAATCTTTTCCATACTAAATCTATTTTCAGTAAGTTACTCATTGATTCTGCCTTTGTTTTTTAAATTTATAACTCAAAGAACTAATTTTAAATCTTGGTTCAGGGTGCCATGGACTGGCTTGATTGACGTATTTTGTAACATAAACTCAATATATTTCAGGTTTTTGCTGTTACTACTTGCTATTGCTATTTCATTTGCAATTGGACATATTGCGCTAGAAGCACAAGGAAACATAAACACATACTAGATCCTAAATACATGTTAGCATACTGATTTTAAATATGATAAATGACATCATATTTTTTATTATTAATCTTTAAGTTGTCTTTAAAAATTTATATAAGAGTATCATTAAAATCCTTACTTTTTTGTTGAATCCTAATTCTTATTTGTTTTAAAAATCTTGTGAAAGATCACCTTTTTTTTGAATAATCTGTAAAAGTGATTAGTTTAGGTAGTCTATCGATATGCCTAAAAAATACTTTGTCCTTGATAGGCCAAACAACACTAACATTCTCCCTCCAAACTCATTTTTTAATGTAATATATATTTTGTTTTCATTTTTCAAACTTTCTTTCTTAGTTTATGTCATTGATTTACAACAATGAAAAGGAGATACCAGAAGTGCCTAAGCCTTTTACTTATTTTCCTCGAGCTTCCATCTTATATAAAATCTTTTTTATGTGATGCTCTGGATGGATGCTAGTAGAATTCTAATTGATAATCTTTACTTCTCGCCATTTCTCTTCTTCAGGTTCTCGGGATCACTCTCTTTTGTTTATTCTTTTGTCTATTGATTTTCAACATCATATCATCTTACTATTTTGCTTGTGGATAAAATATAAATAAAAGTATTGGACATTATTAACTTTTGAACTTTTTTCTTAGGTAGAATCAGGGTTAGTTTTATACAATGGTCTGGTTTTTTGTTTTTAGGTGTTTGCTCCCTTGTTACTTAAAATTGTATCTTTTTTTTCTCCATGTACAAATTATTTGTGTCATACATTAAAATTATTGGAGAGAGTAATTGAACATAAATTATGATATGCTACAAAAGTTTCTCAAAACGAGTTTAGTTTCATGTCAAGTATGTCTACCATGGGTGCTATACATTTGTTGAGAGGTTTGATGGAGAATATAGAGAGTAAGGATGCTTTACATATGACATTTGTTGATTTAGAGAAAGCATGATGGAGAAATATAAAGAGAGTAAGGATGATTTAGAGAGAGGATATGATAAAGTGCCAAGAGAAGTGCTTTGGAGAGTTCTGGAAAAGAGAAGTGTTAATATTTGCTTATATTCAACTCTTAAGGATATGCATTATGAAGCTATTACTAGTGTTCAAACATAAGGAGGATTGACCAAGTATTTTCTTGTTTCAGTTGGATTACATCCCTTCTTTAAGTCCATATCTTTTTTCTTTTGTTATAGATGTTCTTACTAGACATTTAAAGGAGGATGTATCTTGATATATGTTTTTTACGTATGATATTCTTGTTGTTGATATGACTAGAGAGGGAGTTCAAGAAAAACTCAAATTATGGAAGTCAACCTTAGAGTCTAAAGGCTTTCGTTTGAGTAGATCCAAAACCGAATACATGGAGTGTAATTTTAGTTGTAGAAGATCTATTGGTGGGGTTGTGATAATGAATGATCAAGTCATTAAAAAGAGTGAACATTTTAGATATCTCAGGTCTATTGCTCAAAATAATGTTGAAATAGAAGGGGATGTTATTAGTGGAATTCAAGTTTGATGGTTGAAGTAGAGGAAGCATCTGGTTTGTTCTGTGATTAGAAAAGTACCGCTTAGACTTAAGGAAAAATTTTATAAGATTGTGGGGGGACCTGTAATGTTTTATGGCGTAGAATGTTGGCTAGTAAAAGGGAACCATAAAATTAAGTAAAATGTTGCAGAGATGAGAATACTTATGTGGTTGAGTTGCTTTACACTTAGAGACAAAATGTGAAATGAATATATACGTGAAAATGTTGGAGTAGTTTCAGTGGCAGATAAGATTAGAGAGTCGCCTTAGATGATTTGGTCATATAAAATGTTGGCCATTTAATGACCTAGTTGGGAGAGTAGATGTGTTATATTTGACCTATGTTAAGAAAGGTAGAGATAGAATAAAAAAGACTGGTTAGGAAGTATAAAAAATGACTTTATTTTATTATAATTAAGTGAGAATTTAATACTTAATAGGATACAACAGAGAAGAAGGATTCATGTAGCCAATCCCTCGTTGTGAAATAAAGACTTGTTATTGTTGTTGTACAAATTATTTGTTTGCATTATTGTCTAACTCAAGCGGCCAATGAGTAGAGGTTTTACTTAATTTTTTTCTTCTTGCTGCTGTTTTATCTCAACCTGCTCTCGAGGAGTGCTCTTACTGGGAAGAAGGTTATTGTTTATGGAAGTTGGAATCTTCGAATGTGCATTGGACATAGCTTATCAATGGCCATAAGCTCTACATTTATTCTAGATAGCTTCCGGATGCCCTTCTTGTGTTTTTCCCAATGACATCATGAAATCCCAGTCCACCTGCAATAGTGCGCCATATGGCATCGTGGCCTTCACAACTATGTAAGTTTATTCAACCGCTCGGAATCCCCTTTTGTGGAAGGCTCACATTTTCGATTTATTAAAATTTGGAGGAGCTTCTTTTGTGCTGTCCGTGTGTGTTGCGTGCTGGAGGATGGTAGGTGGCGTTAATGCATTGCAGGGACTTAACCAAAATGTAGTTTTTTGCTACCATTGTTCTGATGGCTCTTATTGCACAGTTAGTGTTTGTATAAATGATGTTTCTTCTGTTATTTTTCTTGTGCTTCCTGCAAATTTTGTTATACAATTTCTTTTATTCTCGTGACCTAAAATCTTTGCTGCCTATTAATCTGCTTTCTCAAGCGTTTTATATGACCTATAGATTTTCCAAAAGGTAGTTGGTAGACTAATCAGATGTCCATTTTATTTGATTTGTTTTATTTTAACTGTGTGCTCACCAATGCTAGAAACTCTTTTTTTACCAGATTAGGTGAAGCTATTGATAGGACAGTGCTTGGTCATCTTTTGAAGATGTTTACTGCTCTAGGCACCTATGCAGAAATTTTCGAGAAACCCTTTCTTCAAAGTACCTCCGACTTCTATGCTTCTGAAGGTGTTAAATACATGCAACAGTCAGATGTTCCAGACTACTTGAAACATGTGGAGGTGTGTTAAATCTGCACGCATTTACAATCAGCAGGGGGACTTCATTTACTTGATTTTTTTGTTTCTGTATCTATGTATAGATGTAGAAATGTTTATGATGATAAAAGGTACAAAGTTCGTGCATTATATGAAAATAGACTTGTATGTGTGTGCATAAGCATTACTTTACTACACTATGTTATCATGATTTGGCCTTTTGCTTGATTTGCTGCAAAATTGTAGCTGAGGTTACATGAAGAACATGAGAGGTGCATGCTCTACTTAGATGCCAATACAAGGAAGCCACTTATTGACACCACCGAGAAACAACTTCTTGAACGACATACATCTTCCATTCTTGACAAGGTGATGTTCCCACAACCCGTTTACCTGTGCTTTCTTGATTATCCTATGCAGTTCACCTACTTCATCCTGCATAACTTGATTGACCAGGGGTTCACGATGCTCATGGATGCAAAGCGTGTTGATGACCTTAAAAGGTTGTATAGCCTTTTCACGAGGGTGAATGCTCTTGAGTTGCTAAGACAGGCTTTAGGATCATACATCAGGGGCACAGGGCAGGGCATTGTTATGGATGAAGAAAAGGATAAAGATTTGGTTCCGTGTCTCTTGGATTTTAAAGCATCTCTTGATACAATATTGGAAGAAAGTTTCTCTAGAAATGAAGCTTTTTCAAATACCATAAAGGATTCCTTTGAACATCTAATAAATCTTCGTCAGGTTTGTGTGCTTCTCTTCTTATCCTGATCTGCATATTTTCATCTGCCCTGCAATGCCTTTTATATATATATATATATATAATTCTTGGCTACAAATATGATACTCTCATGTGAAAGTTAATTTTGTTAACTGTGGCATATCATGATAATATTCTCTATGGCACTGAAACAAGTCACCTGTTATTGGCCAGAACCCAAAAAAGGTGGACATTAATGGCTGAAGAATGAATTTCTGTTTTCATTTCTTGCATTTTATGTGATACAATGGCGTAACATTCCAAGAGATTTTTCTTACTATAATTAAGCTGTTATATTTGGCTTTGAAAGTTACAATGAAGATCTTATCTATACTTTATAATTCTTTTATTTTCTGTCGCTTGATTTGTAGCTGTTATATACTATGCAATATGCAGATGGATAAATTTTTATTTACCAAGCATCCAATGCATGCTGATATATACTACAATTCTTCTGAATACAAGCAATCTTTTATTTTATTATTTGTGTTTTCAGAAGCATACTGCTTTTCCAATGAGTTATGATGCACTTAAGAAATGATTTTAATGATCCACCTTGATATACATGATTTTAATGGTCCACCTTGTTAGGCCATTTTTCATTATCAATTTGTGATTTCAAGGTTTGTGGCAGCTTTTAATCGATGATCTGGCTGCTTAATTTTGAGCAATAGTTTACTACTTAATTTTGAGAACAACTCGGAATAAAAGGAAAAAGGCTCATTTCATTTCTGATATTTTGATGTTTATGGTTGTCATATACTAACCTTTGTGCTAGCTTGATGATTTCCTTCGTAAAAATGCAAAGTCTAAGATTTACTAGTTCCCAAGATGTATTACTGAAGTAGAGCATGAATTGTCACAGCAGAATCTTCAGCCTTTTTTCCACGCAATGATGCAATAAATATAAGCTACAAGACTATGATCTATAGTTTTCTGTTTAACAGAATAGACCTGCAGAACTGATTGCAAAGTTCTTGGATGAGAAGCTTCGTGCTGGTAACAAGGGTACTTCTGAAGAAGAGTTGGAGGGTACTCTTGATAGAGTTTTGGTCTTATTCAGATTCATACAAGTATGTACCCAATAAATTGAGAAGTTATTTAACACTGTTCTTGGCATTGTATCACTTTTAGACACATTTGCTTGTTATCTTGTCAAGTCTCCTTAAGCATTAAGTTATGCAGATTGTCAATTTCTTCTATTTTTTTTTTTTTTTGTAACATATCTCTTTTTCTGTTCGCGCAATGACAGGGTAAAGATGTGTTTGAGGCATTTTACAAGAAGGATCTTGCAAAAAGGTTATTACTTGGAAAGAGTGCATCGATTGATGCGGAAAAATCAATGATATCAAAAGTAATGCTGGCTTAATTGAAGATTCCTGATGATCAGTTATCACTTCACATTTTACTATTGTAGATTGTCAGTCTTAATAACGGTAACTTATTTGATTTCAGCTGAAGACCGAGTGTGGGAGCCAGTTTACAAATAAACTAGAAGGAATGTTTAAGGTATATATATATATGTATATATTGTATTTCTATACATTTATTGTTGCTCAATAACTATTCGTTATTGTGACTGCCTTCATTATGTTCTTTGTTCTTTATGGTGAGTGAATTCTCCAATATCCCCTCAAGTTACTTTCCATTAACTTAGTATATCATACATAGGTATCCACCTTACATTCTATAGCTTTACTTCTATCATAATTTTCAAAGAACTCAACTTTACATTTTTGATTAATCTATAGTGAAGTTCATCAATTTATTTAACTTACTAATCTAAAAGATTTTAATTTTAAAACTCTTGTTTAATTATTTGTCTAATTACTATTTTTATATCTTCAACATTTTCATTTTAACTTCTGTTTGTTTTTTATGATATTTAGTACATCTAACTTGATACATTCTCTATTATCTTCTTTATCTCTCTTTTTGTTATTTTCATTGCCATCTTCATTAGTCTTCTCTCAGCTACATCTCATTTTATTCCTCTTTAATACATAGCCTACTAATCATAAAAAAGCTATTACTTTGATGCTGCTAACTTCTTTACAAAGTATATAGCTTCTTTATAATTATTTTATTTTCAAAATATTTTTTTTGCTTAAATAATATTTTGTATTTCCTAACTCTATGAAGTCTTTTTAAATGCACTCTATTTCTTACCTCCTGTTGATTGTGTTTGACAATTTTCTTACTCAATTAGACGACTTATTATGCATGATGTTTGATTTAATTTTAAAAGTCTAATTAGTATTTTTCAAGAACCTATTTGGAAGATTAATTACTTCCACTACTTGATGTCCCTACTTATGCTTGCAACTTTTTTAAAATAATTTTTATTTTTTAATCATTTTGCAAACTCAACAAAAGCTTGTTGTTGTTGTTGTAATCATTTTGCAAACTCAACAAAAGAAATTTTTTTATCTAATTAAAATATACGAATATTTTTTTAGTACCTTTAGTCATATATACCATGACTACTAATCTCTTCCTACTAAAACCTACTTAATCATTTAAGTCACACTAAGTATGTGTTGTGGCATTTTATCCATTTTGTACCTCAAAATTGATTTTTTTAAATATACTTTGAATCCAATATAAGCAACATAAGCATCAATCATACTTATATTATTCCTCAATAATAATTAAGTCAATACCAACAACCATATGATTGATTTTTTCTCCTCAACAATTTTATTTCTCAACTCTTTATTTAGTAATTTTCTTATCTCATTTTGATTGCTAACTTTCCCAATAAAATAGCTTATAGGTTTCATTGTTCTCTTTGCATTCTTCTCCTTTTCCATTTAGTTTATTCTAAACATGGGCATTAATCTTCTAAAACATTCATCATTATTATTGGCATATTCCAACTATTTGGGGCTAGGCTTTATTAATCCTCATTTTTCATCCATTTCTAGTGAGTGTCGCAAAATGTGTTTGTGTTAAAATAATTATTTGCAAATTTTTTTGAATAACTTATATATATTATTGTAGATCTACCATGTACACATTTTCTTTCTTAATCTTTTGACCTTAATTTGTTGCTTGCCTAATGGATGGTTTTTCTTTATTCATTGTACAAATCTAAATCACATAAATCTACTTTCAACTACATCTTCTTCATGGATATTACTTTAAACATCTCTTTGTTTTAATCATTCCTCAATAATCACTCCTATTTTTGTGCCACATTCATCTTGACATTCTCATTTAACTTGCTATTCATGAAAATTTTAAAGTTTGAGGTTTCCGTGTGTATATATATATATATAGTTTTAGTCATGCAACATTATCGCTAGAAGTTATTGGTGGAGTTCTAAAGTTATGGGAGGTTTGCCCCTTTTAGGAATTGGGATGTGTTCATGCTTAGGTTTTAAGGAGTTTCTTGAGCGGCCAAGAGGTTACCTTGCAAAGCGAATTATTTGTGGAGTTAGGGTTAGTAATACTACTTGAGTATGATATGGGATGGGCTTGATAGAGTAGTATAAATATGAGTAGGGTTTATAGTGTGTTAGAGATGAAGAGGGAAGGTTATGGGAGGAGTTATGATAATATTAAGGTTTGCTAAGATTTTGATTATTTAGAGGGGTCTCAGCCTAGCTTCGGTTTATGAAATGTTTTGTGTTTTAGGAAAGAGATAATATTAGGATGGGATGAAGAAAATCTTACTGAAGTATTCTTTTGAATGCTTGATCACCAAGCTTCACACATGTACAAGCAATTGTTCATTTTGAATAAGCAAGCCAAAAAGTTTATTCATTCATTCAATAATAGTTTATTTATAAGGTGCTTGATATTTAAATCAAGCTAAAATGATGCCAACTAGTTCGAAATAAAGAGAGAAATAGTAGGGGCCAACCACCCTTGGATTATACATGAGGTTAGTTGTAACTTTTTTTGAAATGCATAGAAAGAAACTAAAATTATTGATGAAATTTTGACTATGCCTTTGAATTATATAACCATGCTGGATTTGAGCTTAAGGCAAGCCACATGGAGGTTGGATGTGGATGGTCAATCAAAAATTTCCAAACCACCTTTCCAATCAACTTTTGAAATTTTAAAAATGGAATAAAAATTATCATGTAAGGTGTTTTGGATTGATTTATGAACTATTTGATGTGTTACATCAATTATGTCCTCACTGATATATATTTTTTATACAACAAATCTAAGGTACTTATTTCTATCATAGTTAGATGTTATTTTACTTATAAGAATGTTAACTTGTTAATAGAACATTGTTTAAAATTGTTAATTTTAGGTTTACTTTTTATTTTACTAATTCTATCACGTGTCTTCTAAATATTTTTTTTAGTATTTTAATCTTTCACTTATTTTAGCTAATGCGTGATTGATTAAAGTTATGCAATTTACAAAAAGTTTACATTAAAGCACCCCACTATTTCTTTTTATAAGCATCTTCGTAAATAATACAAAAAAAAAAAAATCTGTATCGATTCTTATTTAGTCTATCATTGGTGATTTTTTGTTCACCTAATGAAAACTTTTTATAGTAGTCTATACTTCATCATACTTTTAATAGCTTTAATTTACCTTTCATCCATTTTTTTATGCCAATGCACAAATCACTTCTTGTGGTAGTTGATCTTATGCTTTCTTAAGATCAATAAAAATCATTTGCAAATCTTTGTTTTTTGTTCTTTATATATATTTTTTCATTAGTTGTAGTGACACAAAATTTCTTATATAGTGGATTTGTTTCTTCTAAAATGATGTAATTTTTTGAAATCAATGCTTTATTACTTTCCCATAATTTTATTGTAATGCTTATAGGTTTGTTTCATCTATAATTACCTTCATTTTGAACATTTTGTTCTTAAACTTGTTAAAAAACAGTTATTTTACAATCATTTTCTATCTTTTTAGCTTTTTTGAAATTTCATTATAAGGAATTATTAATCAAATCATAGCAATATCATTGTTTTCTCTTCAAAAATTTCATTAAATATCTTACCCACACCTAACACGTTAACCTCTTCCATTGCATTTAAAGCTAATTATAATTTTTTTGGATTAATCTATAATAAAACTTTTTTTTATTATATTTTTTAAAAATAATTTCTTTTAATAAAGTTAATTTGTTAAAGTAGCATTTTTCATCATGTTTTGATGCTTCATCCTCAACTAAGATCACATTATTTTTCCCCATAATCCATCCACTTACTTAGAATTTCTTGATTGCTTATTCATCTCTTTTTCTCTTTCCTTAGTTCCTAACATATTATATATATAATAGAAAAAACTGTCTATTTCTTTTGCTTTTCTAAATATATTATTTGCACGACTTTTAGCTTTTTTTATAATCATTATAAACCTTATAGAATGTACTTTTTGTCACTTTTTAAAAACACATTTGTGTTTTCTCTATAATCTTTTATATCTTTTTAATTCACTATTAAATCTTCTTAGTAATATGCAATTTGTTTAATACTCTCAAAATTTTTATGGAGCTAGTCATTTTATTTCACATTAGATTTGGTTTAATGAAATAACTTTAATTTATCTCTTGTAAGCACTTACCTTCAAAGATTATTACTTTTTACTTTTTAAATTTCACTATTATATTCTAGAGCATTTCCTTCTTTTGATTGCTTGTTTTATGCTTCTTATATGTATATATATAGTTTAAAATAGTCAGATTATTTGTTTGTGGCCAATTTAGTCTTATAATATACTCTTCACTATATAAAATTGATTCTAAATGGTTCTGCAGTTAGAATTTAATGGGAATTTAGGATGCAAAATTGATACCTATTTAGTCCCTCGTTTATATAAAATTGATCGCAATTTAGTTCCTGAGTGTCCATTAGGGATCAATTTTGTTTAGTCGAGGGAGTACATTGGAAAAATATAATACTCTTGGATTAAATGGATGACATATGAATCTTCTTGTGATCAAAATTTCTTCTACAGTTTCCTTGAATTTTATGGAATATAACACAACATGAGATAGACGTATGGGCAATAAGGCATGACACAAAAATAAAAGCAATATTGGGCTTTTTCCACACACATATATTTATATATTATTAACTAGTAAGTTTTGTCGTATGATCATTGTTTCTCCTAGAGTCACCTTGGATTTTATGATGCACAAACACAGCATGAGATAAACATATTAGCACAATATAAAAAAAAAATAATATATGACATGCTATTGATATTATATTTTATAAACTAATATAAATGTACAATCAAAATGCTATATTATAATATTTTCATTAAAAATATTATACAATGAGGCATTAGGTAACACGTAGCAAGGATAAACAAAAAAATAGCATTTTTTTTTCTGTTATATTTCAATATTTCATGAAATGAATTTAATCCTTAATAGCACACCAATATTTTTATTCATTATTTGTATTAGTTTTAAAATTATATTATCTACACAAAATATCAAAAACTCAAAAAATAGTATATTATTTTTAAAATAACTACACAAAATATGAATACATGGATATATCACAAATTCATTTCAACTATCTTGGCACTAGGACACCCATTAGTTGGCCAACCAAAATAAAAAACTTTCTAAACCAAAAACATGTAGGCATTTTGTCCATGTCAATGTGTCCTCAGTCGTGCTCGACTATAATTTTAGAATAAATGTATCAAAGATAATTTCAACTTATTGAAGACGTGTTAGGTGACCCTCAAGGATTAAATATGGATCAATTTTATATAATTGAGGGACTAAATAAAGATCAATAATGTATCCCAATGTCCATCAATTTCTAACCGAGGGACTATTTGTGATCAATTTTATATAATTGAAGGCTTAAATTGGAGAAATATGATATTCTAGCACTGAATTGCTTACATATGATTAATTAGAGCATTGTTTTGGGCTTTTTCCATGCACACATAGGCAAATATGTATATTCATAACTAGTAGATTATGTTGTGTGATCAAACTTTCTTCTAGAGTTATCTTGAATTTTATAAAGCTTAAACACAACTTGATATAGACATAACAAACAATTAATATTATATTTTAAAAGTTAATATAAATGCACAGTCAAAATACTTAGTAATAATATTTCTTATCAAACAATATTATATAATGAGGCATATGCTAACATGTATCTAGAATTAGTGAAGAAAAATTAGCATTATTTTTATAATTACATTTCATCTCCAACAATGCACCAATTATATTCAATATTAAACTTGATATTATCACTGCACGGTTGACACAATATCAAAAACTCAAAAAGCATTTTTTTTAAATAACCACATAAATCATGAATATATTGTTGTAGCATGCACTAAGCACCAATTAGTTGTCCAATTAGAATTGAAATTTACTAACTATAAACATGTAAATGCTTGGTCCATGTCGATGTGTCCTAGTCATGCTCGATTATAATTTTTGAATAAACATATTAGGGACAAATTTCAACATGTTAAAGACATGCTAGGTGTCACGACTTGGTCAGGGAGCTCAAAGCACGGAGGCGGGAAGTGACAGTCGAGTATTTAAAACATTCTTATATTACCATCAATGAACAAAGCCAATTAAAATATCAGTTTAAATTTATAAACTTTTCATATTGTCCACACAACATATATTACTTTTAATATTATTAATTTCAATACCTAGCTATATGAAGTGATTATGGCACCTAAGAAGGGGGAGGGGGGTTTGAGGTTTGAATTGGATGACTTTTAAAAAATATTACAAATTAAAAAATTTTAACTTAAAATTTGATAAAAAAAATAATATTTGAGTTGATATGATTATTTTTTAAAAATGATAGACCAATTATAAATAAATGCATAAAAGTAAAAAAAAAGTCAATAGCAAGTCATTTTTAAGTATTTCGGTCAAACCTCAAAACAATTTATGTCCACGCTTAGTCATCTCAGTTAGGAAAAGATAATTACAACATTGTACTCTTCTACAACAGAGCGATTACAACCTTAATCATAATATATACTTTTCTACAATGGGGAGAGAATAACTCCAATAATTTATAAACAAAAAAAGAAAAAAAAAACTAATGATTTAGACAATAATAAATTGAACTTATAGCAACTACCACTCAATTGGTGGTCTTACAACACACAGTTGATCTACTTACAATCAACAAGGATTTGCAATTGTTTTGACAAATAAATAGCTTACCAAATGTTATATATAATGACAATTTAGTTTTTCCAAATGAAGCTTGGAATATATATGCCTTCATACCAAATTTTAATCAATAAAAATGTTTTCTAAGTATATATTGAAAATTTTGTAATACTTAAAATTAAATTTTAGTAAACACAAAATTAATTTAGAGATGATTACATTCAATTATTAATAATGCAATGAAACTATTTTATTTTTATCCACCAAAATTATATGCATTTAATTTCAAATAATTTATTCCAGCTGAAATATACATTTATTTCAGCAAAAATTCATTGCCAAAATGCAATGATTGATCAAGATAACTTCAAATACATATAGATTAATTTAAATTTCAACACAGAAAGTTAAAACAAATTTAATCAATTTACCCAACACAACCTTGTAAAAAGATGATTTAAATGTGTTAGTAAGAAGTAATAAGTTATTAATTCAAGTATTAATAATAACTAAAAACATGAATATGTCCAACAATTTAAATTCCAACCAACAATAATAATATTTATGTTAATGTTTTTTTTTTTCAAAAATTTACTACAAATAATTTTTGGATCTAAATGAAATAATTGCAATCATACGCACGCAAGTATTATAATTTATGGAATTTTAATTTTAATGATGTGTGCACAAGTAACTTGATTTATCAAAGAATGTAAAATCAAAATTATGGAAACAAATTAGATTTGAATCATGCTTATATTGATTTCAGAACTTGTAAACTTTAATTTAGCATGAAGGAAGATGTTTGATTCTAAGAGATCAAATGATTTGAAGAATTTTCAAAATACAACTATTCAAATTCTATGAAAAGCATAGTAGAAAAAACCAACTATGCAAATTTTAACCATGAATAAGAAAAACTTGAAAAAATTGGCAATGCCAAATGATTAAATCAAAATTTAAAAAAAGTCACCTTAATCTTTTGAACAAACTTTTCTCTAGCAGGAACCTATTTCTTTGTGAAGAACATTTGGAGAATTAATGAAGTTTTGCATGAAGAGGCACAACAATATGAAGAAAACCTGAAATTATTTCTCCAACACTAATGGCTCAGTTTTTATCTTGAATTTTTGTTTTGTTTTTGGGTTTTGTGTTAAAAAATTTTAAATACATGCTCAATTGAAGTCCATGGCCAAGGAACAAAGAATTGTAAAGATTTTGAGTTGGATTCAATCAAATTAATTAAAAAAGTTTAGGGTGGCTAACCTTGTGATTTAAATCAAAATAAGGAAAGAATGCTTCAAATGACCAAGAGAGTTTTAGGTGAGGATTTATAGTTTGAATTTAAGATATTAGGAGAGAATTTAAACAATAAAATCTGGAATTAACCTCGAGGAATTTGGTCAAGCAATGATTTTATGAGATTGATTTATTTTTGGAAATAATTAGTACATATATCAAAACATATGGATGTATGAATATAAGAATATTAACAGCCACATATTTCTAAATAATTATTTTTTGATTTTTAGTTTCATTTGAAAGGATAATTTGAATTTATTCTAGCTCAAATATATAAGTGTATATATTGGTGTTTTAAGGATGAATGCAAGCAATAAATTTTGATAAATTAAACGAAATTTTTGGTATTAATGATAAAATGAATTACTAATGATTTAATTTAGAGAATTTTGCATAAAATAGATTAAACATAAGTAATGATTCATCTTCATTTGCAATGCACAAATCGATTATGCATTGGATTTTAAAAATTTAAAATGCATTTATAATATTATGATGAACTAATGCATGAAATGCTGATTAAATTTGGTCATATGATTTTGTCGTGAGCCCATTTGTCAAATTTTATTAAATACAAGTTAAAGACCTCTAAAATTCATCAAACCTTTTGAATATTGTTCTTGATTGTCTTGACCTATTGAGTTTGATAATTATCTTAAAGTTCTTAAAAATAAAATATCAGTAATTCTAAACATATATTTGTTATCATCAAAATCCATTTATTTCATTATACACGTACTCTTGTCTTTCATTGATTTAGGTGATTGGATATTTTCTTGAAAATGAATCCTTAATTAAACAACTCATTGGACAATTATATCTAAGTTACAATAATATGAAAGGCTAAGGAAATCTCTAGCGATGTGTAGTAGTCTGCTAATGATAGTAGGATAAATTTGTTATGAGGTACTTTTCTAAATTGGCATAAGGTTAATGATGATTGTGATTGATGGCGAGCAAGGCATTATAGCACTTGAAATGATTGGAATAAACTTACGAATGATGGTGAAATGATGAGGGTGAGTGATATCTCTGTTCTTATTTCTAGCTCTTGTTAGTATCTTATTGTATTTTGACTTTTGATGAAATGGTTTAAATTAAAATTAGTAGCTTTGCAGTTGTATTAAGTTGACTATTTTGTGATTTTGATGCAAACTTATGTGCATTTTCAGGATATTGAATTATCAAGAGAAATAAATGATTCTTTCAAACAATCATCTCAAGCCAGAATTAAACTTCCGAGTGGTATTGAGTTGAGTGTTCATGTTTTAACAACAGGGTGAGCATTAATCATCTGATGTTGGTTTGACAGCTTCAAAAGCTGAAGGAAAAGCTTTACCACCTATTTTTGGAAGCTAGCCACTAGAGTATGTTTATTTCCCATTCTTTTACTCTGTTCAGGTATTGGCCAACATATCCACCAATGGATGTTCGACTCCCCCATGAACTAAATGTTTACCAGGTTAGTTCGCTATCACTGTTACATCTCCATATCGGTATGTTTGGCGATATGCCCTTTCATAGAGAATTTTTCTTCTTCTTATTATTAATTTTTACTTTTATTTTAACAGGATATATTTAAGGAATTCTACCTAAGCAAGTACAGTGGAAGACGCTTAATGTGGCAAAATTCACTCGGCCATTGTGTTTTAAAAGCAGAATTTCCTAAAGGTAAAAAGGAGCTAGCAGTGTCCTTGTTTCAGGTGGGTCTATTTTTTTCCTTGCAAATATATATATATATATATTTGTGTTTATCATGTTTGTTAACTTCTTGTTGCTTGGTTCTATCTATGTGTCAGACCGTAGTTTTGATGCTCTTCAATGACGCTCAAAAGCTTTCCTTTCAAGATATTAAGGATTCTACTAGTATTGAAGATAAAGAGCTTAGAAGAACCTTGCAATCGCTTGCATGCGGCAAGGTTCGTGTTCTGCAGAAGGTATGCTAATTCATGTGTAATCTATTTTTTAGCATCCAAGTCATTAAAAACACCTTATCCTATCAACGAGGGTCCTTTATTCTACCAAAATTGTTTTGATTTATGATTTGCCATAGATACCAAAAGGAAGAGAAGTAGAGGATGAAGACTCATTTGTATTCAATGATGAATTTAATGCACCATTGTATCGTATAAAGGTAAAGAATTCTCTACCAATGATGAATTGTTTGTTGAAGGATGAATGTTATCTAAACTGTATTATCAACAGGTAAATGCAATTCAAATGAAGGAAACAGTAGAAGAAAACACAAGCACCACAGAACGAGTATTTCAGGATCGCCAATATCAGGTTTATCTATGATTATTGGAACATTTGGTTTCTTCAACCTTTTTCTATGATGGGTGTCACGCTTTTTATTGAAGCTATTTCCTCTTTTTTCATTCACACTTCACAACCAAAACTCAGACTGGGTCAGGGTAGATCTAGACTGGCGTGCAATTCCTATATTCATTTTATTTAGAAACCTTTTCTTTTTTGTTCTTTATCATGCAAGGGAAGATGGGAGGATAAATAAGCCAACGATGATTATTCGGCTTTTAGGTGATGATGATGCCTACAATGATAGCTATGAGAGAAGAGGCGAGGAGGATGAGTAGGTAGGGAGGAGAAGGGTGCTGCTATAGATGGAAGTGACATTATTGTTAGCAAAGAAGAGAAAGGAGGGTTTGGAATTGGGCAAGGTTGTCGGAGACTAAATAGGGGTAGTGATTGCTGTTTGTGGGTTGTAGAGATGGTGACAAAATTGGAGAGAAAGGAGCAGATGGATGATTAAAGAAGTTAGAGAGGAAGGAGAAGGAAGTAGTTGCAATGGGTACTAGTCATATTGCTTGATCATGGGGGTTCGAGTGGCGGCTTTGTTAATGATAATGACCAACCAGTTGTAGAGAATGGGAGACGAATATACAAGAAGTTGATGGGGGTAGTGGGGAAGAGAGGTTGGGAGATGGCTGAAGAGCTTGAGGAAGGACCTTAATTTGGTTGATTTGCATATTTGCATCTAAGAATAAGAACATGGGTTGAATTTTGAAACGTAGGATCATAAGCATGATTTTTAAATAATTTTTACCAAACATGTAACTTGCTAACATCGGGTATAGTTGGCTTGAGTTGGATTAGATTCACTATTGATTAAAAATGTAATTGAGGTGAACTCACTTGTTAAATAGATCAAGCTTTTCAGTTGAATTGAGCTGATCAAACTTCTTAGAAGGTATCCTCGCTCTTTTGGATCTTCTCCTGTCTTCCCTTTTTCCCTTCACCTCCTGCGTCTTCTTGCATTCATCATTTGTTCTCCATCCTTTATTTACTTCTTGGTCGAAGCTCCTCCCTTGATGGCTATTCTTGTGGGCTCTTAAGATCAATGCCTGAAGAATGATGAATAGGTGACTGAGGTGATTGTCGTCTCCCATTTGTTGATTTAGTGGTCTCTATTCCGCCTTCTCTTATTCTTGCATTCAATGTTTTGATGATTGCCTTGCTAGTTCTCTATCATCTGCGAGGCTTCTTAGCCCCATTTGTCCAATTATTTTCCATTATACTTATTTTAACAAGGATCAGGCTCTTAAACTAGCAAATTTGTTTTCTTCTTTCTTGTGGTTAAGTTTCCTTGGGCTATCCTAATTTTGAGATTATATGTAGATTTATGGTTGACTTGCATTTGATTGATGATTTTTTAGTTGGGCTTCTCGATCCACATTATTTTCTTTGCATATTATCTCTAAAAGCAATCTACTTAAGTTTTTACTTATGACAATCTTATCATGTTGATGGCTATACAATGTGCTTGCTTAAAGTTGCCTTTTCACTTTAACTCCAAGGAATCACATGTCACCCCAGTGTGGGTTTTATTTACTCACTTTCATGTTAACTAAACCTTATTTTCATTGGGCTTTATTTTTGATAAATCTTTGCAATTGTATGTACTATTGCACAACTTTTTGGATGATAGTGGCTAGGGTCTTTAGTTAAAATAGATGCTACTCTTTCTCTAGTAAGATAGGTTTGGCTTGGTTCCTCCTTATTTGGATATTGGTAAAATGTTGAATTTGAAGGCATACCTTTATATTGTTCCTTTTATAAAATCCTTAGGCACAATTACTTAGAATGTTTCAAAGCTCACCCGGAGCTGAGGAAACTGCCTTACGATTGGTTCTAGGGGATCATTTAAGTGGTTATAACTTTTTTCAAACATTATGATTGTAGTTCATCTTATTTCATGTCTAGCTTTCACCCAAAACTTTGAACCAACATTAGATCTATCATGAAATGAAAGCCTTCCCTGCTCGTTAGGCATGCCCCATATCCTCCTGATGTGCCAGCCTCTCAGGGTCATCTTATTATTAAGGATGTTGGGTTACAAAATTTGAGCAATGTTATGATTCTAATAGTAGCAGGGCCGAGGTTTCAAATTATGTTTGTTATGGGAGTTAGAAATTAGAAAATCTATTGCTGCTCATGAAGGTTTACAAGGCTACTAGCAGGACACGTTAAATGAATGTTTTGGAGTTCTTCTCATTCATTTGAGGAATAATTTGATTTAGTTAGCATGCTATTTTAATTATGAAATTTATTTTCATCTTTTAATTTGACAATTCTTTGCACTTGCTTCTTCTTGCATTCGTATTATTAACTAGTTATAAAGTAGAGTTGATGCTAATGAGTGGATTATTTTTTTTGGAAGTTGGGGGAGAATTAAAGAGCTAGAATTTTATCAATTTTACTTTATTTGCTTACTCGATGAGCCAACACATCGCTATTATTTTTGTTCTCTATTTTTAAAAATTGATGGCAGGCTTAAGTAATTATTATGTTGTCTTTAGTTTATTTTCAATGTCCTAAATTTGTGTCATAAAAAAATCTCTCTAAACATTGGTGGTGGGCCTGAAGCAATGATTATGCTATCTATAGTTTATCTTGAAGGTCCTAACTTTGTGTCTCTAAACATGTTTGTGTTAGTGGGAATTGTATGCACTTGGTTTACTTTTTTTAATTTCAATTTTAATTAAAAGGTTTAAATTCCAAAATGGTTCCTTGAATATTGGCATGTAGTCAGTCTATTTAGTTGTAGAATATCTCATTTCTCCAATTTAGTATCTAAACTATAGAAAATTGATTCAAAATGTTTTCTCAAGGACTAAATTGAGATTAGTTTTATATACTTGAAGGACCGAGTTTGCATAATTTATGTATTAAAATTTTCACACGAGCGATCATTTTGGATCAATTTTGTATAATTGTGGGATTAAATTGGAGAAATGTGTTACTCTAGGATTAAATTCATTATGTGTGAATTGATGGGGGACTATCTTGGGATTTGATCTCTATAAAAAATACATTAGTAATCCTCTTTTGTACAAGAATGCAAAATGGAAATAGGAGGTAACCACCCCCATGAGTTTCTATTTATTCTTGATGGGTTTTTTTTGGTTGTTATTGTACCTTTTTTTTTTTTTTTTCAAATTTATTCTTATTTATATAATGAAAATTATTATCTCTTCTTTTATTAGATTATCAATTTCAATACCCCCCCCCCCAATGCTAGGCGGACTCAAGCCATTTCTTTTTTCTTCTATTTCTAGTCGTCTAATGCATCTTGCTGAACTCTTAGCATGCATGCAATGAAACATCCCATACTATTGATCTTTCATTAATCTTCTACTTCTTTTGCCACTTCATTCCCTCTTTTGTTTCTTCTCTAATCATCTTTTTCAGCACATGTTGAACTATGCACGTGCTTGCCTTGAGCAATGATATTACCTTGTTCTTGACATGCATGCAACTTTACATGGTGAAATCAGGAAATAACTTATTTGCTATATATTTGTAAGGCTACGCATATTAATCTGCCCCCAACCTCTTTGATGGTAAGTGCCATGCACTAAATAATAGACAATGGCATAGTGGACTTCTTTGGAGAAGCGAGGGAGAAAAGGGCATGATTTTGATTGCTTTTTTTTGTAAGTTAAGGAGTATAAGAAAAGTGATGATTGGTTTTAAGCTTTTGAGGCTTAAACTGTAAGCTGTGCTATACTATTTTAGTGGTTTCAAAATTGTTGATGTAAGTTGTTGAAACTGTTTGGCATTTTTTTGAGCTTTGACTGAGCTTTTATGCATAATTTGCATTATTATGTGATGTAATTCATTATTTACTAAGCATATTTATTCATAGTTCCAATATAAATGGCTTGCATTTGAATAAAAATGAAGTGATGAGAACTTGCTACATATACAGATCTGTCATAACCAAACAATTGATTAATACATGATGCACAAGTAACCCATACAAATCACAATAATTAATAAATATGATCACAGTGATAATTTATTCATCTAATAATAGATACTTATCAAATATTACATGGACCTCCATGCTCAAATATCACATTGACATTATTTATTAGATTAATCTACAAGTACATAGACTTAGGACACATGCTAAATGTGAAATTGTTCATCTAATTCAAGAAAAATTCTTCCATGATGCACTTGAAAAATGCGCTATTAAGCTGCCCACTTCTTTTCTTTTATAAGTTTAGAAAATCTAATCCCTTTTTAAAGTTTGAAATGATGAGATAATTGCACCAAGAAATTTTCTCATTGTGACACTCCTTTCACGTGTACACACTTGGATACTGATTGATGAATACCATATACTATCTCATATCTATGTATGAACTTGAAGGAAAAAAATTAATAGAAAGAACTTTTGTAATACAGGTGAATTGCATTATGAAGTGCATGCTTACAAATGTAACTATCATCAAATAGTGACAATATAAGACACTAGTCTGTTCATGGAGTAAATCACAAAATATTACCATAATAATGATCAAAAAATGAAAAAGGGAAAAAATAGTAAAACATTTTTTTAATAGTTTAGTTCTTTTTTGGCAACATCAAGCACGTATGTGATGCTTCTAAGTTGACACTTGAAGAATATTTTCTAGCAAAATTTTGAGGAATGCCTCCAAGCCAATACCCTCGGAATGATTTTCAATAAAGACCATATAGTTCCTTGCTAAGCTCGATAAGATTGATCTGGGTCAAATTAAATGTGAAAGCTCAAGCACCTAAGGTTAAAGAAGTTAGGGATTGAAATTGACATGCAATATGGCCTTCGAATGATCTAAGAAATTAGACACATATATAGTATTTTAAGCTCTAGATTGAGTATCCATTAGCGTATTAAAACATTCCTTCTACATGTCAAAGCTTTACTCCACCACATTGTGGAATTATGCATGAGGGTGGGTGAAAAGTTCTTTTGCATTTACATACTACCTTTGTGTTCTAATTCAGTAGTTAATATTGATGGCAATCATAATTTCTAAAGGGAGCCAAAACATAGTCAAAAGGTGATATATAGATAATGTCATCATCATGAAGAGTATTGAAGTTGATACAACTAAGCCATGAACCGTAAAATTTAAGGAAAATGACTATGAATTGATGTAAATTATTTCATGAACTTTAACCACAAGTAGGAGTTATATGCTTTTTACAATTAATATTTTGCAAACCACTTGACACATTTCATTCAATAATACCAAACAAATGAGTTTCAAAATAATAATTGACAAAAATTTTATATAAATAAAATCATAATCGAAATGCTCATGATGATTTGCCCAATCCCATTATGCACAAATTTATGTAGGGACAATGATGATTTGTTCATTTTAAGCTTACTTGAGTTGACTCAATATTATTTTGATTTTAAATCGAGCGAGAATTAAAATTCCTTGCTTTATATTATTTAATATTTCACTGCAATAGGCAAGGTGGTGATCAATAAGGCAACAAACATTGCCAATGTTGATGCTCAAGGCATCACATATCACCTCAAATCATAAAATTGGGAAGAAGATGAAAAAGGACCTTAATCATTTGTATGTTTATGAGCTCAAAAACAATATTTATAAAAAATGTCCAACAAAATTTCTCTTGCTTAAGGCATTTGTTGATATGACCATTGTAACTATAATATTAAATTCTTAGAGAAATTGCCATTATAATGTGAATAAAACATGAAGTTATGGATATTTGTCATTTTGGAGGATTTAGGTCATCAAGGATAGTCTTCACCTTTGGAGGAGTTAACCTTTAACATGGTGATTTTTGAGACAATATTCATCGAGTTATCTCCATTAATGACTAATCTGCACATTTTATCACCACATGTAACATAAGTGTGGGAGATAGAGATGCACTTCTAGTCATTCTTCAATAGATGATATTTGAATACAATGCATGAGA
This sequence comes from Cymbidium sinense, assembly GCA_021442155.1. Lineage (NCBI taxonomy): Eukaryota > Viridiplantae > Streptophyta > Magnoliopsida > Asparagales > Orchidaceae > Cymbidium > Cymbidium sinense. The sequence continues at coordinate 11,024,815 of CM038216.1, read as the reverse complement.
ATGAATTGATCAATATATTCAATTTCATCATCCTCAGGGAGAGAGTGATTGTCCTCAATGTCCATATAGGGTGTGTTCGGGGCAGCTGTAATTATTTGAAAAAATAGCTATGAAGTTACTATAGAAAAACTTACTGTTAGAAAGCTGTTATTGCTAAAGCTGTATTTTTGTTTGAAAAATTCAATTATGAATTTGTTGTGCTGTATTTGTTTATGGATAAACGATTGAAATACTTTTTTGTGTGTGTTTATGTTTTGATTTTTTTTACCAATGAAAGCCCTTAAAAACATCAATTTTACATCAAATTTAGACTGTTGTTCTATATTATGAGAAAAAAATATTACTCTTATACAATTGGCCAATTGTTCTATAAAAATGTTGTGCGAGGAATTTTTAAAATGCATTTTCTTGCAAATCATAACTTGTTTTGATGATATAAAATAAAAGGAATACTCTATTAAAATTAAATGATAAACCCTGAATAAAAAATGCTAAAAAAATGTTGAACATTTTAAACAAGCAGAATGAAGCTGGAAAAAGATTATGAAGAAATAAAGTCAAAAGCAAAGGTTCAAAATACTTCAAGATTTTAACACATGACTAGCACAATTATTGAAAACGTTAGCTTCTCAACATACGGATGAAAACTTTACACAATTAGGACAAACAATATCAAATACACATTACCATACAAATGACTTGACATTATGTCTTCGTGAGCCGCATCATCTGTCCTTATCACAAATTAGCTCTTTCCTCCACTAAAAAATCTTCACGCATCTTTCATGTCAAAGAAAAAAAATGCATATCCTTAGTCTTATTGCTTATTATCAAGAACTACTATACTTGATACCCTGTTTGAGTAAAAGGGATATTACAACAATGGAAAATATAACAAAATTTATGTTCATTAACCATGATTAGCATGCCTTTATAACAAGTGTAAACACATACAATAACTTTCCAATAATTCTACATATTGAACATATCAGAGAGAAACACAATCCAATAATATGTTGAAACCTCTTCGAAGTTGTAAAACTCACTGCCTTACGAAGTTCATCCTTTAGATGATTCACGAAAGTGCTTTAACCAATGGGGAATCACAACTTAATAACTTGCACTCTACTCAACACTTCTCATGGATGCATTGTTAACAGCAAGGTTTGAGAACTTACACTAGAAATATTATAACATTATAAAACCATCTTGATTATGTTAATGCAAAATCAAGAATTCTCAATTCTTTCCTACAACAACAACAACAACAAGCCTTTATCCCACTGGTAAATTGGTTATGAATCCTTCGTCCATTGTATTCATTATGTGTCAAATTTTCATATAATTCAAGTATACTAAAGTTATTTTTTTACATCTTAACCAAGTCTTTTAGGTCTCTACCTTTCTTAACATAAGACAAATCTAATGCATCTACTCTCCTGCAGGATCGTAGGACGCTTTATATGACCAAACCATCTAAGGCGACTCTCTCTAATCTTATCTGCAATTGGAGCTACTCCAACTTTTTCCTGAACATACTCATTTCACATTCTATCTCTAAGAGTAAAACCTCTCATCCACCTGAGCATCCTCATCTCTGTAACACTTAACTTATCTTTCTCTTTTATTGGAACATTCGCACCATAAGTCATTGCGGTCTTACCACCATCTTCTAAAATTTTTCCTTAAGTTTAAGTGGAACTTTTCTTCATCACAACAGTAGATGCATTCCTCCACTTCAACCATCCAACTTGAATTCTACTAATAACATCTCCATCTTTTTCATCATCATTTTGAACAATAGAGTCTAAATATCTGAATCGCTCACTCTTATTAATGACTTGTTCTCCCAATGTCACTTGCTTATAACTAAAATTAAACTCCATATATTCAATTTTAGATCTACTTAAATGAAAACCTTTAGACTCTAATGTTGACCTCCATAATTCAAGTTTCTCTTGGACTCTCTCTTTAGTCTTATCAACAAAAAGAATGTCATCAGCAAAAAGCATACACCAAGGTACATCTTCATGTAAATGCCTAGTAAGAACATCCATAACTAAAGCAAAAAGACAAGGGCTTAAAGTTGATCCTTGATGTAATCCAATTGAAAGAGAAAAATATTTTGTCAATCCTCCTTGTGTTTGGACACAAGTAACTGCTCTAGTATACATATCCTTAATGACTTGAATATAACTAATATTAACTTCTTTTTGTTCTAGAACTCTCCAAAGAACATCTTGAAACTTTATCATAAGTTTTTTCTAAATCAATAAATATCATATGTAGATCCTCCTTACTTTCTCTATACTTCTCTATCAAACCTCTTAACAAATGTATAACATCCATAGTAGATCTACCTGGCATGAAACCAAACTGATTGTGAGAAACTTTTGTATCACATCGTGCCTACTCTCTCCCATAATTTTAATGTATGACACATTAACTTAATATAATTTGCACACTCTTGTGCATCATCTTTATTCTTAAATATAGGAACCAACAAACTCTTCCTCTACTCATTTGACATCTTTTTAGTTTTTAAAATAACATTAAAAAGATTTGTAAGCTAAGAAATTCCTTGATCTCTTAAATATTTCTACACTTCTATTGGAATATCATTAGGTCTTACTGTTTTTTCACATTTCATTTTCTTTAAAGCTTCTCTAACTTTAGATTTACTAATACGACGATAAAAATAAAATTTTTTATTTTTGTTTAGGGTATTAAGGTTGTTAAACTCAATCGTACTTTTAGATCCTTTATTGAAAATTTTTTCAAAATATCTCGTCTACCTATTTTCAACATCCTTTTCTAAGAAAATCACTTTATTATTTTCATCCTTAATGCACCTCACTTGAATTAGGTCTTTATTTCTCCTATTTCTTTGGTTGGGTAACTTATACATCTCTTTCCAGTATCTAATCAGATAAATCACTAAAAAATTTAAATTTTTCATATATTGTTTTCTTAGAATATCTACTACTTTATATCTTTCCCAATTCTAGTTTTACATCTAAACCAAGTTTTATAATAATTTTTATTTATTTCTTATCTTTTTTTTTCGATCATATTTTTTATTAAAAAAGATTTTCCTTTTGATTCTCCAAGACATTTTAATAACAACTTAATTTTCACTACTACTTTTTTCCTATGAACATCCTCCCAAGCTCTTGTAGCTTTTCGAAAAAATATTTTATTTTGTATTCTTTGTCTCTAATCCTGGGATAATAATTTGATTTATTTTTTTTTCACAATCTTTTATCTTAAAATCTAAAATTGATCGATGTTGGTCTTAAATTTTCACTTGGAATGATCTTACAATCTTTAAAATCTAAACAATCTATTTTTCTTATCAGAAAATAATAAATGTTTTACTAGATCCATTTTATAAGTAATAATATGTTCATCTCTTTTTTAAATAAAATATTAAGACAAAATCATTAAAACAAAATCTAATATAATCATACCTTTTTATTGACTTCAAATCCATACTGAATCTTTTAAAATCTTCTCTCTACCAAACGTCATTTAAATCTCCTCCAATAAATACTTTTTTTTCGAGTATCTTTTGATAATCCTCTAATTCATTTTAAATTTTTTTTTTTGAGCTTACATCCAAACCTATTTAAGGAGCATAAATATTTATAACTTTGATAATCTTAGTATCAATAATAATCTTTAAAGCTATAATTATATCTTCACATCTATTAATATTTATAACATTATCCTTCAAATTTTTATTTATAATCACCATTTTTCTGGTTTGACCTACCGAATACCAAAGTTTAAAACCTAAATTATTAATCTTCTTGGCCTTCTCCCCAAATCATTTAGTTTTTTGAACACAAAATATTTATCTTTCTATGAACCATAATATCTATTAATTTCATTAATTTACTTATAAGAGTACTTATATTTCAAGTTCCTAATCTAATTTTAATTTCATGGACTAAATTCTTTCCTGAACAAATTAATTTAAAAGGAGGTTGAAATAGCCAAAGCGGATACAACTAAAAGCAAAACTATGAGTTGCAAGAATGGTGGATATTTCAAGTGTGAAAATGCAAAACATGACAAAGGAAACAAGAGCATTATGATAAAGACATCAAAGTTTTGCACCTCATTTAGTTGTTCTTTTAAATCCCCTTAGCTCTTTTTTAGCAGTTATGCTTCTTTGTCAAAGCTATCAGCTTAGATTCTCATTCTTCCAAGCTGAAACAATCCATAAATTTAATAAATCCAAAATAAATAATAAAAATTTATTCAAAGGAGATTCACCTGACTAACCTCAGCATTAGCCCTTGAAAGAGAGATCTTCGATTCATCTTGCAAATGCAGGAAAGACAAATGTAGACGGTTTTACTCCCTTTCATTGCTCTCATAAACTTGAAGAAGTTCCTTTTAAACAGCTGAAGCTTTTTCTTTAGCTGTCTCAGCTAACAATTCAACATTTTTGCGAACTTTAACATCTTTTTACAGTTGTAATTGTAGTCAGGGAGGATTTCCAACAGAAGAGATCCAGCGACGGGTTGATATAAGATTAAACCAAGTCATTTCCCATTGAGAGCCATTAGTATAGTCAAAACTAGGGTTTTGATATAAGAAATCCAAAAAAAAATGCGGTAATAATGGCGTACCTCAAGATGATGGTTGAACAGCAAATTGGTAAGACAACCTAAAATCAAGTGAGCTAAAGAAGAATACAAGAACAGAGCAGATGGAAGCGATGGCTTGTTCGACTTTGGCAGCGGGATTGCCGGCGACGGGGTAAGGAGTTCTCAAGTCTTGACATTAGGAAACACAGGATGCGGGCAATTCTGGAATCCCAAAATCGGAACTGCGGGGCGTGGTTGCTGCGTTCCGAGAATGACATTTTAGCACAAACCTTTCCTAAATGCTGCCTCACTGCATTCTTCCAAACATGGTTTTTGAGACAACATTCATCAAGTTATCTCATTAACTACTAATTTGCACATTTTATCACCAATGTAACACAAGTGTGGAAGATAGAGGGGCACTTCTAATTATCCCCAATAGATGATGTTTGAATACAATGCATGATAATGAATTGATCAATCTATTCAATTTCATCATCCCTAGGGAGAGGGTCATTGTCCTCAATGTCCACATAATCTGAATTGATAGGATAATTCTTAGGTGTAGTTTGCAAGAGGACTTAAGGCAACTGTCATTGACCAGCGATATGATCATGTTGGTGGCACTTAAGATTGATGATGGGATCTATGGGTGCCTTTGAGGGGATATATTCTCTTGGTGTAGCATTGCTTGGCTTAGGGGGTTAAGGCATGATAAATTTTAGCATTTGATTTAGAAGAGGAGCTCTATAGATAGCTAAGGAGGTCATCTTAATACATACTGATTTAGTTGCACTTTCCTTTTTTATATTTCTTAATTTCAAGAGCATGATGTAAACATCCTCTGTGGATTTAGGTTTATAAGGATCAACCTCCAATTTTATATTTAAGCATAGATTGTTAATGACCTTTGTCATAATGACCTAATTTGGTTCAAATAAGTTATCATAATCATCATCGTTGCCTTCTAGATGTAGCATGGACAACAGAACATTTGAATTCACATGCTTATATATAGCAATGACAACGACAACGTGACCTATGGCTATAGCAAACGATTGAAGAATATGTTGGCCAAAACCTAAGCATGAATGTCCACGTTCTGGTAATCACAGATCAATCCTTGTATGCAGAATTGATCCAATGTTTTTAGAAACCAGATTTTTATGCCTGCATTTCTGTCTAAGATGGAGAAAACCTAATTTTATTTGTTTACAAACCAAGGCCCGTTCTTTCGACTGACCTTTACATCCTTTAGGATATGAAGTTAAAGCCCTGCTGTTCTCCAGCATGCTGATGTTTCTCAAATTAGTGTTCTTCACAGTTTTCAGTTCAAATCTTGCAAAATAGTAAAGGTAGCCTATTGATATTTTCAAGAAAAAGAATGGAAAAACTAATTACTTTTTTTATATCCGCTTAGTGGTTGGCAATTCTCCATATCAGGTGCAAATGATAGGTTGGTTTTTTTTGCTATTACCTGCTTATGTGATGGGATTCTTTATATCAGCATTCAGTGCTACTCATAGATTTATTTTAAGTTTGAAATTAGGATTTCTGAAGTTTCATCCGTAGACACTATAGTTACAAAAACTTGAGACTACTTTTGCTTTGTAATGGAGAGGTAAACTGTTTTTTACAGGTTGTTTATGTACAATGTGAGATTTTACTTTTGGAGTAATGTGCAGGTTGATGCAGCTATTGTTCGCATCATGAAGACAAGGAAAGTTCTTAGCCACACGCTTCTTATTACTGAACTCTTCCAACAGGCACTGCAGCAAACCATCCAACATTATTGCATCTTAACACTTCATTTCAAACATATATTAACCTTTTGCCCCCCTTTTCGCAGCTCAAATTTCCGATAAAGCCTGTTGATTTGAAAAAGAGGATAGAGAGCCTCATCGACAGGGAGTACCTGGAGCGAGACAAAAACAATCCCCAGATTTACAACTACCTGGCCTGATTCCCTTTTCCTCATGCATCAGAGGATAAAACTTTGACCGCCATGGGAGCATACCTCTTCTTTGTTCGGTTCTTGTCTGAGACTCTGCTCTCAGATCTGTCGCGGCTCCATCCATGTACAGAGATAACAAATTTTCCTTCTTTTTTTTAAAATCTCTTTCCCTTCAATCTTTCATAGGACACTTTTTCTCTTCTTAAATGTATGATCATCAATTCCTTTACAAAAATGTTCCAGTCACCTTGCAATCAGTCATATCGTCATTCTTCTTATTTAATGTTTATGTTAACAAATTATCAGTAGTGGAATTCAATATTGGTCTTTATTTTTACTGGAGTTTTCTTAGTTCTGTAACAGAACCATCAATCAGTTCTACCAATTGTGGACTACGATATACTGTTGGGGCGATATTGAAGGAAGAACAGTGTGTCTTATTGTTGATCATCATGGCAAGAACAGGCAGGAGTTGGGAAGTTCAAGGTAATGGAATAGTTAAACCAGTTTCTGCTTTCAATCAACCTCACTAGGAAGTAAATTGTTTTTTTTTTCTTTTTTTTTTTCAACTTGGGTTCATAAAAAAATCTCTCTTAACATTTTTTTATAGAAAATTTCATATTTAAGATTATCTTAATTCACCATCTTGAATGCCATGTTTCTCTTATATAATTATGTGTTATAAATAAATATGCTGATTTTAATTTTTAAAGAAGTATTGGGAGTTTAAGAGAGGGAAAAGAGAGGGAGAAAAGTAAAGAGCATATTCACATATACACACATAGAAAAAAGAATATAAGAAGATTTACATTGTATGCCATTTTGTTTATGTTTATGATCGTATTATGATTTTATTATATTACTTTTACAATGAGCTTATGAGAAGATATAATAGGATGCCTCCTCTTATAGAATTTCTCACCTTTTATAGGTTAAAATGAAAGTGATTAGTTTGAAGGAAATATAATTTTAATTCATCATTTAGTTATAAGTTTTAAATTTCAAGTGAAATAATTTAATTTTGATGGCTATTTATCTTTGACAAAAAAGGTGAAATTTGACTTCACATTTAAGAAGAATTACTAATCAGCTAACTTTATTTTTCATTTCAATTCTCATATTAGATCTATGTAATAAATTCTAAATTTTGATACTACTTTAATATACACATGCACCCTAAGTTTGCCAATTATATGTAGGACAATTTAAAAATGCCTAAACCTATATATATATATATATTAAAAAAATTTGATTTAATATTAAGCAATACATTTGTTATTATTTAATATTGTATTTTCCCGATTGAAAACAATTTTCATAACCACAACTGTTATAAGTAATAATAATTGTTATTTTTTAATCATGGATATCTTTTAACAACGTGAAAATATATTGTATATGCATTGATGTACATAAAGATTGATAATATAACTCTTTCAAGATCTGCTAAAATTATATCCATTTCTTTTGATCTGTATGATTAGCTGTTTTAAATGGACAAGAGGGCCAAAATCACATTTTTCAGAGGAACATAATCTTCAAATTATTCGAAAGAAGCTACGTAACTATCAAATTGATTGTTTTTTTTTAGAAAGTTTTATTAACAAATCATTTTTGATAATCATTGTTTTTAAAATATATAGAACACTACTTTTGGCAGCCTTTTAAGTCCGGATGTGAAAAGTCGAAGATTACGAATAGATAGTCGACATCTAGCATAAAACTTATCGAAATAATCATTACATGAATCCTTTAAATTATTGTGTTAATGCTAGGGTATCCCTTAGAAGCGATGCGTTGTATGACTTGAATACAGTGAAAAATATGTAAGGGTCATTGCATTGACGCTCGGGTGCAGTGTTACATAAGCAAGGGTTCTGATATTATGGACAAATGCGAGCAAAGAAGTTAGTCCATGAAACTAGAAGTAAGTTAGGAACTTAGAATATATGTGCTCTTACAAGTATATTAATGGAATTAATAGACATTATGGTTTATAGAAAGATAAATATTTTATGTGTTCAAGAAACTAAATGGGTTGGGGAGAAGACTAATGAGATTGATAGTTTACGTTTTAAATTTTGGTATTCAGGTAGAAGTCGAACTAGAAATGATATGCATGATTATAGATAAAAGTTTGAAGGATAATGTTATAAATATTAATAGATGTGGAGATATAATTATAGCTTTAAAGATTATTGTTGATACTAAGAAAATTTTTGGAATTAATTAGAAGGATTAATATGAAAGATAACTCTTGAAGAAAAAAATATTTATTCGAGAAGATTTAAATGGATATGTTGGTAGAGTGATGTAAGATTTTAAAAGTATTTATGATAGTTATGGATTTGGAATGACTAATGAAGAAGGTATGACTATATTAGATTTTTTTTCCTATAATTTTGTAGTTGCTAATACTTTATTTAAGAAAATATATGAACATATTATTATTTATAAAAATGAATTTAGTATAACACAAATTGATTATTTTTTGATAAGAAAATATATCATTTAGATTGTAAAGATTGTAAGGTTATTCAAAGTGAAAGTTTAAGTACCTAACATCGATTGTTAGTTTTAGATTTTAAGATAAAAGATTACAAGAGAAAAAATAAATCAAATTATTATCCAAGGATTAGATGAGAGTACTTAAAGAACATAAATAAAAATATTTTTAAAAGCTTACATAGGTTATGATGTGATACAAAAATTTCTCACAATCAATTTAGTTTCATGCCACGTAGATCTACTATATATGCTATACATTTGTTAAGAGGTTTGATGGAGAAGTATAGAGAAAGTAAGGAGGATCTACATATGATATTTTTTGATTTAGAGAAAGCTTATGATAGTTTCAAGAGATGTTCTTTGGAAAGTTCTTGAAAAGAAAGGAGTCCAAACATAAAGAGGATTGACAAAATATTTTCCTATTTCAATTGGATTACATCAAGGATCAACTTGAAGCCCTTATCTTTTTTGCTTTAGTTATGGATGTTCTTACTAGGCAGTTATAAGAAGATGTACCTTGGTGTATGCTTTTTGCTGGTGACATTCTTCTTATTGATAAGACTAGAGAGGGAGTCCAAGAGAAACTTGAATTATGGAGGTCAACCTTAGAGTCTAAAGGTTTTTGCTTAAGTAGATATAAAACTGAATATATGGAGTGTAATTTTAGTTGTAGAAGTTCTAATAATAATGTTGTGATATTAGGTGAACAAGTCATTAAAAAGAGTGAGCGATTAAGATATTTAGGCTCTATTGTTCAAAATGATGGTGAAATAGATGGAGATGTTATTAGTAGAATTTAACTTAAATGGTTGAAGTGGAGGAATGCATCTGACCTGTTGTGTGATAGAAAAGTTCTACTTAAACTTAAGGGAAAATATTATAAGATGATGGTAAGACCTGCAATGACTTATGGTAGAGAATGTTGGCTAATAAAAGAGAAGCATAAGACTAAGGTAAGTGTTACAAAGATGAGGATGCTCAGGTGGATGAATGACTTTACTCTTAGAGATAAAATGCCAAATGAGTATGTTTAGGAAAAAGTTGGAGTAGCTCGAGTGGCAGATAAGATTAGAGAGAGTCGCCTTGGATGGTTTGGCCACATAAAGCGTTGGCCGTCCAATGACCCGATTAGGAGAGTTGATGCATTATATTTGCCTTATCTTAAGAAAGATAGAGGTATACCTAAAAAGACTTGATTAAGATGTATAAAAAATGACATTAGTATACATGAATTAAATGAGAATTTAACATATAATAGAATACAATGGATATGAAGGATTCATGTAGATTACCCCACTTAGTGGGATAAATACTTGTTATTATTGTTAAAATATAGTTGTTGCAAAAAATTTATATTTTGATTTTTTAAAAAAATATTTATAATATCTATAATATTTTTTAAAAAAGTTATTTTTTTACAATAATTTTATAATCAATAATAATAATAAGAAGTTTTATATCTTATTAAATATAAAAAAATTTATTTAATTTTAATAAATTAAGTTTTTTTTTTTTATACTTCTAACCTCTCAGATCTATCCGTTTTTTTTTTAAAGATATGACATATGTAATACAAACGGACTACAGCTCTTACAACTCTCCGTTTGTAAGACTACAGGTGTTACAAACTAACCCTAGATGCTGTTATTCGGCTAAGCCGCTAAAGTGTTCTAAAAACGCCAAATACTACAGATAACTCTGTCTTTAAATAACCCATTTCTCAACGGCATGATGCAACCGCCGTTCTGTTCCTTCGCCCGATTTCGTCTCCCCATAGCTCCCTCCATAACCACAATGGCCTCCGATCCTTCGGCCGCCACCAGCGGATCCAACTCATCTAATCCTCGCCACATAGTAATCTGCGGCGGCGGCGTCATCGGCGTCTGCACCGCCTACTTCCTTGATTCCAGGGGCTCCACTCGCGTCTCCGTCACCGTCGTCGAGAGATCCTCCATCGCCTGCGCCGCATCCGGCAAGGCTGGCGGCTTCCTTGCTCTCGATTGGTGCGACGACACTCCTGTCGCTGATCTCGCCCGTGCCAGCTTCCATCTCCACCGATCCCTCTCAGATCTCCTCGATGGTCCTCGAGTCTACGGATACCGCGCTCTAACCGCCCTCTCGCTCCACTCTCTGCATCCGGCGCTGCCGGGTCTCCAGTGGCGTCGCTTCCCTCTTGGATAGATGGCGCAGCGGCCGCACGGCCGCGGACGATCGGCACTCCAGAGACGACAGCGCAAGTTCATCCCCAGCTGTTCACGAGGGCGGTGTTGTCATCGGCTAGGGCAGAGTAAGGAGTCGAAGTGGTGTATGGAGAGGTGCAGAATGTTGAAGTTGGAGGAACCGGTGTTCGGCTTCGAGATGGAAGGATCTTACCAGCGGATTTGGTGGCGATTACGCTTGGACCGTGGTCGAGTCGCTTAAGGATAGTTTCCGATCTCTTCCATGTGTCTGGCCTTAAGATGCCTAGCATTGTGCTCCGTCCGCCGGAGCCGGCTGTCCTTAGTCCCCATGCGCTCTTCCTCAGCTACCAGCCTACTCCGGGGGCCAAGGCCCTGGACCCGGAGGTCCACCCTAGACCAACAGGTAACAAAAAAGAGTGGATTAAATTTGGTGATATTGAGTTTCATCATGATCAGATTGATTTTGGGATTAGCATAATATATAATTAAATAATTAACATTCGTCTTCAATTTATTTCAAACTTACTTCAATGACCATATCAAATGTCATAGAGACCAATGACCCAAATTTTTTTTTTAAAATTTTTCAAAGAAGAGTCATCATGTCCTCATACAATCCCCATTTAACTCTCTAAATTTTAGAACTTTTCGGTTGTTTGATGACGTTAAGGTCAAATTATTAGTAGCTATCAATTTTTTATTAACTGATTTTTACATAATAACTTTATAAATATTTTTTTAAAATCATAATCATCATTGATGTAAAAGAAAAAAATATTTGTTTAAATAAGATGTAGGCTCGAATCGTTTGGTTGATGGAATGCAGTTAGAAGTCAATTAGTTTTGAACTTTAACACTATTTATCAACCAAATCAATCCTGTTATTGAAACAAATAAATCACAATTATAACTTGATAGATTGCTTTTATATATATATATAAAATTGTTATTTTTACTTTTTTGTGTGCATGCAAGAGTAAATTGAGGAATTTAAAGTTTAAAATCAACTTTAATTATCAAAGAAATCCATCCAAAGATCTAACAAATCTTATTTTGTTTTAAAACAAATATTTTTAACATTTATCACTGCTGTGAATTAAAATTTAGTGAAATTTATCATGCAGAAGTTTACATATGCGGGTTATCAAAGGAGGCCACTCCACTTGACAATCCCGAGGACATTGTCGGCGAACCAGAATCCATTGCAATGCTGCATCAGATTGCCGGCACAGTGTCGAGCCACCTGAAGGCTGGCGTCGCCGAGGCAGTGGCCGAGCAAGCTTGCTTCTTGCCCTGCACTGAGGATAGCTTGCCGGTGATTGGTGAGATTCCTGGTGCCAAGAACTGCTACGTTGCCACCGGCCAAGGCTACTGGGGCATTCTCAACGCTCCGGCCACCGGAGCAGCTCTAGCAGAGCTTATTTTAGAAGGGCGATCGACTACTGTGAATCTGGATACCTTCAGCCCGGCGAGATTCCTCCGGTGAAAGGTTCTCTGGTAAACCATGCTATGACTTACTGGAATCTAAATAGTGGTTTATTAACCACGCGGCTTCGCTATCGATCGTATTAAGTATGTGACAATTCTTTTAAACTAAGTATTATTAGAAGGTTAATTAGGTAATTAAGTATTGTTAAAAAAATTTAAGAATATATACACTACCTAATTAGTTAATGGCTTCAGACTATCGCCTCATGTGAGTGATGTTTTTTTTTTATTTGCAAAGTATCTTTGATTTACAAAACTTAGGATATAAGTATGGTATTAAGTCAAATAATTCTTATTGTGCAAAGTATCTTTATAATTTTGATTTGTATTCTTTCTAATAATTATTTTATGATTTAAACATAAATATTAGTAATCACACTTGCATCTTCTATATTTAGATTTATTTTTTAGTGATAGCTTGTGAATTTGAGTTAATCTTTAATATTGTGCTTTTTGTAATAGATTCACTTATTACATTTCTTATATAATTTACACCTTAATTCATTTGTATAGTGACGAACTTTAAAACAAATTTATTTTATTACAAAGTTTGTAAAGTTGATAACACAATAAACAAAGGAGTGAAATAAATAAAAGATCAATGAATGAAATAGAAAGAAAAGCAAGAGCACAAAATACTCTAAACATCTTTTTGGAATGCTACGTGTGTACTGCGCACGATGACTATCACGCCTGATGACTCTAGGCAAGATCTTGACGTCGCATCTATCGTATGAAGAGTGGTCGGACTCATGACATGTAAAGGACAGCGACGCAGAGATGACGATGCATAAGCACGCCAAGAAGCGCGCGCTTACAGGCAGTAATTCGTGTCTATACATAGATCCGGTTTCACATACAGCGTATCTTCTCAACGCCAGCCGTGGCCACATGGCGTATCGAAAGATGTCCCAGTCTGCACTGCCACTAAAGTAAAAAAATTAGCATTTACATAAATATTGAATCAAACATATTAACACTCACATAAATACGTTCACGCTCAACATAGTAAGTCGGATCTGTCGCCGAATATGAAACTTCGACCAACCGTATGTATTGATGTCATTCGCCAACTTCATTTAAGCTCTTAGGCAATCTTTCGCTAATCGGTGGTATCAACCCGGTGACGCACCTCACCATCATTTTGAACTGATCAACCAGACTGCTCAAATCGTGGTGAACTCATTCGGTAAATCTCAACTCTCATGATCGAGTGTGATACATATTCGAGCTTGTAATGCACGATAGATGCCATGATTCTCATGCGTATTCAGATCACGCATATTAAAATTACATTAAATTAGAATATGATACATTATAGATGTTAGTCACCGAAAAAGTTCCATCCGGCCATTTCGATACAACGCCGTTACCGCCGGCTGGCAGCATACTTCTCGTTTATCGCATTACACAACACGCTTAAACATAAGCTAAAAATTTGAAAATACATTTAACAAAATATACCTCAACCCTGCTGAGAATGAGATGTAAAGTCGCCTCCCCAATATGAATACGCTCACAGATCATAAGAAGCGAACCATGAGGGCCTGACCGCATGCCTTATGCAGGTGAATCTGCCCATAGTCATCGTACTGAATGTATCCAGGTCCTTTAGTAGTGGTATCCGGACACGCGGGAGGTCCACTGGTATCTACCGCTACTGAGGACCTGGTACATTCGACGACGACTATAAAAAAGTGCTTTCACCAGATATGAAGTCAACGAGGTACTGCGCCAAATACTTCCACTACCTTCACCTTCTTCGATATCTTGAGTATATTCATGTATACAACATGCTATATCCCACCGGCACAATCTTGGTTGAGGTATATTTTGTTAAATTACTAAATTATATATGTTTAAACCAGGGTGGATGATGAACGAAGTGTCGCCGAAGAATGACGAACATTGTAAGATACAAAACGATAGCTTAATGGCACTCTCGGACGGCGATAACACTTCAGATCTATAATGAATATTCTAATTTAACATAATTTTAGTGATAGATACATCGGGCGATCATGACGCTCATCGACATGCCAGACTGAGATATGCACAACTCCTCCGATCGAAGAGGCCGAGTGGCATTTATCGATAGTCGCCCCGCCTCATTCCCGGATGTAGCCGCTGATCCTAGGCTTCATGGTCAGTAAAACAGATATCGACCGGGTTGATTACCACACATGCCGAGAGGAAGGATTGCCTCGCCGGCTTGGAAGTTGATTGGATGACGATCGACAAGACATCGGGTTCGTGATCAAGCTTTCAGATACGCTACCTAATATCCTCACCACTTACTATGCCGTGAGCACCAATGGAGCATATTTATGTTGCTAATATAAGTATTCATTTGAATTCAATATTTATTAATTTTTCATACGTGTAAAGGAGCACATCTCGACGACTTTCTTTCACATACTTTCACATACGAAGATGATGCGGCTGATAGTCGCTACGCAGACGATCAACGCGAATATCGGACACATATTACGCGGCGCTACAGAGGGCGACATCATGACTGCGCCGCCATCTACTTATGCGATCCGTGTCCATCTAATGCGCGATCCAAGTCCTTCCACATATCGCCTACATATGAGTCACACAACCACCTATCTTCCAAGAATGCGACGATCCGACGCAGATCGAAGATCAGACCGAGGGTCACCATCACCGCGATCTTCCATCCCGCAAGCATCATACCGGGAGTGGTGCGACCACAGACGGGAGTTGGGATGAGTGGTATTGGGTCTATTCACGCTTTTTTATCTATGTCATTCATTGATCTTTTATCTATTTCTACTCAACTCTTCGCCGCTTTTGGTTGTATGACATTCAAACGCTTTAGTTTACAAACTTATAATAAAATAAATTTATTTTAAAATTGTCACTATACAAATGAATTAAGGTGTAAATTAAGTAAGAAAGAATGTGAATCACAAAAGACACATTAAAGATTAACCCAACTTTATAAGCTAAATCAATCAATATACGAAACTCTGAAGTCACTAAAATATAAATCTAAATATAGAAGATACAAGTGTGCTTACTAATATTTATGTTTAAATCATAAAATAATTATTAGAAGGAATACAAATCAAAATTATAAAGATACTTTGCACAATAATAATTATTTTTGACTTAATACCATACTTATATCCCAAGCTTTGTAAATCAAAGATACTTTGCAAATAAAAAAAATATCCGGCGACTGCTCAAAGATCATCACGTCAGACGCATGCGCCTACTAATCGTGAGACTTATTCTTAAATTTTTTTAATAATATTTAATTATCTAATTAACCTTCTAATGATACTTAGTTTAAAAAAATTGCCTAAGTATAATAAGTATATCTTTGCCTTCCTTGGGGATAAAGGTGGAACTAAGAAGATCTCAGATGTATAATTGTCCACCCTAAAATTTATAATATCTCTTCGATGAGTTATAAAATAAATAAATAATTATTAATAAATAAGCAATCTTGGTCTCCTCTTTAATAATTTTTTTCATCAATATTTAAGAAAAAATAAAAATATTTAGAAAGATATAATTGATATAATAAATTTATCTATCATTAAAAAAGAAGAAGAAGATGTTGGTTCTTGCCCCTACTAATATCTAATTTACATCTCACATTCGGAGTCTCAGTCTGTTGGTTAAAGCATTGTTTCTTTCTCCGAAGTTAAAAAATTGAAATTTAAAAATACATGAGTGCCTAAGTTTATCATGAAAATGATTCAATATCCCTCTCAAAGATGTCTCATCATCAATTATTGATGATGTAATAAAGCCTCACTTATAAGGTAATGGCAAAACTAAATTAATCTTAATAGATCATATCCAAGGGATTTTATTTTAATATTTTTAAATTGTTCATCTATTGTTGATTTATCATCATAAAATAACAATAAATATGTGATTAATGATTCATCTTTTCTATTATATTTTTTATAGTGTGAATTTCATAGTGGATCATGTTACAGACAAGGTTGTGAAAATCAGACTGGAAGAAAGAGAGGTTCAAAATTTAATGATTTAATCGGGATTAATTCTAGATTATTTAAATTATTAAAAATAATTTAAATAATTAAATAATATAAATATATAATAAATATAAAATAAAATAAATAATATATAAGTAATGTTTTTAATAATTATAAATATAAAAATCAAATTAAAAATTATTAAGATATAATTATACATCTATTATATATCTAAATATGTGTATATTAAATATATTTAAAAATTAAAAATAAGTTTTATATAGATTTCTAAATATTAATATAATTTATAATAAAAATATAAAGTTTTAAATATAAAAATTTTATTTTAAGTTTTATAAAATATAAATAATAATATATTATATAATATGTAAAATATATATAATATATTATTATAAATTTTATATTTCTAAAATAATTTATTTATATTATAAAAAATTTTTAGTGAGAGTATAAAATTAAAAATTAAAATGTTATTTTTTGTATTCTCAGATTTAAAAGTTTATTTAATATTTTAAAAATTTAATTCTTTATTTTAATTCTTTATTCCTATAATCCAAGTTAAGTTTTAACATATTTCTAAAATTTTTTATCCTTCGTCATAAAGGAAGTTAGTATTATACTCTTTATACAGAAAAAAAGAAAAAGCTTTAGACCCACCTAAGTTGTGTATTGACATGAAAATTTAATCCTAACGTTGAATCAAATAAATCTAAAATATAGCTTATTTAAGTTAATGCCTTCTTTAAATAGTCATTGGGGAGATACCTGGTGTCGAGAACTGTTATGCGGCCACCGGTGGCCACCGCTGCCGCCGAGTATTCTCGCTGCTCCGGCCATTGGAGCACTTCTCACAGCTTATTTTAGAAGGGCAGTCGACGATAGTGAAGCTCTATCCTTTCTACCCTGGCGAGATTCCTCCGGTGAACGGTTTTCAGGTGAAACTATGCTACACTTTACTGGAATCCAAATAGAGTTTTACTCTAAGAATGGATTTGAATGGAAGGTTAAGTCTCCAGTCTTTCTGCTTCCTGCTTAATGGCCTGCCATTGCCGAGTTCAGCTCTATTCTCCTTAAGATCAGCAAGCTTAACAACGCATTGCTCGGCCTCACTGTCGATCGATTCGAGCACGAGGACTTTATCCGTTTGATGCTTGTGGAATTTGGGGTCTTTGTTCTCTTCCAGATAGCAGACCCACATTGCCATTCCAGATAGCAGAATCACAAATTTGTCAGGATTACATGCATGGTAAAACAAATTTCTTGTATGTGAAAGGTTATATGGAAATTTGACTTAATAGGAAATTCATCATCTTGAAAATTAGCTTAATCTCAACTAAATTCTCATGCATAATTCAATTTCAAATGCCACAAGTACACTGTGGGCTCCAAAAATTCACCACTGACCTCTCGATGAAGAGAGTATGATTTATGTCGGTTAAATTTTCAGGAGACAGATAGAATAATAGATAAATTTTGTGAGGACTTTAGAACTAGTTCTAGGTTTCCTATAGACACAAACACCTATAGTTAATTATCCCTCTCAATGCTGAGAGAGAACTTTTGATTAAGGCTAGTCGTTAGATTGTTGAATGCGTAGCGTATAATGACAGCATGTAGAATTTTGAAATTTAGAATTTATGAAATTCACCATTTTAACTTAAAGCAGATGGTTGGGGGAATGATGATGCTCCCGATCAAGATCTCATGGTTCCATCATCCGCTATTGTTGACCTACTTAGAGACAATAATCAACCCGAAGGATCATTGTCAGCAGCCATGGGTTGCGTCGTTCAAGGAAACCTTATAGACATGAGGTGGTGTTTGTTTAATGAGACATGCTTAAGTCCATCTTAGTTGGTAAAGGGCTTTTTGACCTATCAAGTGTATCTTATAGTTCACATCTCAAGGAACGGATTCATTGGGAACATACGGGCTACAGTCGTGACCATAATATAATGGTGTCATTTGGCGACTCACGGTCGATGACTCGTAATCGCATCATATGTGAGCCCACCGCCAAGCCACGCAAATGACATGAGTCATGTCCTTACTGACATGAGATTGATTGAGAGTAAACATAGTGAAGTACTTGATTTGACTCTGATTCCTTTGTGAGCTAGAATTTTCTTAATTTACCACATACGACAAATAATTGTGGAAGGCGGATAAATTGAATTTTACTTTAAGTTTTTAGGTTTGATTTTCATTTAGTCATTTTGAGCTTGATGGCATATCAGATTTTACATTTGAATTGATACTTAATTTATATTAACTTGATCTGAAATTGTGATTACATTTTAATGGAAGTATCCCCTCTGGTTGAAATATTCATTCAACACAGCCATCATCGGGGTATGAATATATTATTTTGCTACTCCAGATCATGTCAATTTTATTAATTTAATAATAGAGGATTAGATCTACTGTCAAGTGATAGAATTAGCTTCTCAGATATTTTAATAAGTTAAATTTTTTATAATATTATTATTAGATTTTTATATTTTGTTAACCCGGACCCAGTCCTAAGACCAAACCGGGAATCAATCCTCGCAACATCCTCATACACTAAGTTTAAGCGTTCAGCGTAGTGTCGGGACCCATGCGGGTATTGTAATTTAATATCGATTAAAGTTTAATAGATTTGAACAATATTACTTATTTTGATTGAGTTTCATTACAAGTTTAAGAACAATTTTGAGATTTGGTTTCCAAGTGTGTTCCACATAAAAGGATTACAACGGTGCGCCCACCATGCCAAGAAAGGCATGTATGGGTGGTGTAAACACCACAACCGAATGTGTCATCTCACCATGCCAAAGAAAGGCATGTATGAGTCTCTAAAGCACCTACGTGTAATACAGATTTTCTCCGTCATGCCAAGAAAGATGTGTACAGATACTTATATACTTGTAATGTTGATTTAAACATCAATTTTTGATTTATAGTTAATTTTATATTAAGCTGCTTAGGCCTCCTATTAGTGTAGAAGTTTGGCAATATTTTGGCAAAGATCTGGTGCGCCCTCGCGTGTAGGGTGCCCTGTATCTGCAATTATGCAAAGAAAAGACGTGTATGGGTGTGTTGATCTCATTTTTAGGATGAGCACTCAACCCCTCCATCTTAGACATAGGACTTCTCTTAGACTTTAAGGGTTCATTAGTCTTAAGACACATCTAGTGATTAGGTGGACACTCAACCTAGCCCTAGAGACTTAAAAGAGTTAGCCATAGGAATAGGTCATGCCTTAGGGGTGTTAGGAAAATTTGCCTACCCTATAGCTTGAACTACATTTCTTACTTCCTTCCTTCAAGCGAAACTCCAAATCAAATCAACATCAAACCTAAATCAATTCCAGCTTAATTGATTTTCTCCAACTCAAATCAATCCCACATGATTGAAATCCATGATCAATTCCAAATGATTGAAGCTTATGATTGAAATTCCAAGTTAAAAATATTTCCTTAGTCTTTTGATTTCCTCTCATAGACTTAGCTTAAATCAAATTCAAATCACCTTAAATTCATGAAATTTTTTCACAACTCATTTATATTCTCATTTATATTCACATATATAAATGAAATATAAATTAAAATCAATCAAACTAAATCCAAAACTCAAATCCAAAAAAAAATCTTTTTAATTCCCTCCTAAGGATTTAGCCTAAATCATGTTCAAATAAATTCAAATTCATGAAATTTTCTCACAACCCATTTATATTCTCATTTATGTTCACATATATAAATGACATATAAATTCAAACCGATCAAACTAAATCCAGAATTCAAATTCAAATCACAAATCTTTCCTAAGTCCTTTATTTCCCTCTTAAGGACTTAGCCTAGATCAAGTTCAAATCAATCCAAATTCATGAAATTTTCTCATAACCCATTTATATTCTCATTTATATTCACAAATATAAATAAAATATAAATTCAAATAACCAAAACCAACCCCAAAAATCAAGCTCAAATTCAATCAAAATCCAACCTAAGTCTTTCAAGTCAAGATCTTGAACTTAGCCAATACAATTTCAAATCAAGCCAAACTCTTGATTTTTCTTCATGATTTAATCAATCCTTCAATCATGAATCCAAATATAAACATAAACTTTAATCACCAAACTAAAATCAAATCCAAAAATCAAACTCAAATTCAATCAAAATTCAACCTAAGATTTTCAAGTCAAAATCTTGAACATTAGCCAAAACAATTTCAAATCAAGCCAAACTCTTGATTTTTCTTCATGATTCAATCAATCCTTCAATCATGAAAGTCTTTCAAGTCAAGATCTTGAACTTAGCCAAATCAATTTCAAATCAAGCCAAACTCTTGATCTTTATTCATGATTTAATCAATCCTTCAATCATGAATCCAAATATAAACATAAACTTCAATCACCAAACCAAAACCAAATCCAAAAATCAAACTCAAATTCAATCAAAATTCAACCTAAGCCTTTCAAGTCAAAATCTTGAACTTAGCCAAAATAATTTCAAATCAAGACAAACTCTCAATTTTTCTTCATGATTCAATAAATCCTTCAATCATGAATCCAAATATAAACATAAACTTCAATCATCAAACCAAAACTCAATTAAAAAATCAAGCCCAAGTCAAACTCATGTTCACCCCTTGAACTTAAAATTGTCAAATGAATCAAAACCCATTTGACTTCAAACCACTTGCAAATGGATTTATATTTCAACCATAAGTCCATATGTGAGTTCAATCAAACTCAAATTTTGACCAAGCCATTTGACCTTAGGCTCACTTAACCCAAAGTGACCTAAAATACCCTTATGAGCCAAATTCTAATCCTAACCAAATTGGATTGAACTAAGCTCACCTAAGCCTCTCATCATGATCAATAATCATCATGAGATGATCAATCACTCAAATTGGGTCAAACCAAATCAAACCTAAGGGTTGACCAAGTCAACACTTAGCCAACATGAAACCTAAACTAGCCAAAATCTACCATGAGCCAAATTGATTGAAACCATTGATCTAAGTTCATTCATGATCAATGTTTGAACTTGACCAAATCAATATTTGAGCCTAACCTAGCCCAATTGGCCACTTGACCCAAGTTGACCTAACTTGACCTAAAAGTCAAAATGTGTCAAAATTTGATCTAAGCCAAATTGATTGAAACCAATGGGTCAAGTTCATTCCAAAATGATTGTTGAACTTGACTAAAGCCTCAATTGGCCAACTAGACCTAACCTAGCCCAACCTAACCTAGCCCAATTGACCATAAACCCAACTTGACCTAAAAGGTCAAATTGAGCCAAACTCAAATATAAATCAAATTGATTGAAAACAAAGATATCAATCCATTTCATATGACCAACCAAACATGAACCAACCCATGACCTAACCCAAATAGGTCAAATGGGTCAATTTGGTCAACTTGACCCATTTGACCTAAATGAACTCAACAACAACAACAACAACAACAACAACAAGCCTTAATCCCACTAGGTGGGGTCGCCTACATGAATCCTTCGTCTCCATTGTGTCCTTCGGCTAAATGAACTCAATTGAACCAAAATTAAATATAAACCAAATTGAATCAAACCAAAGCCACCAAAATATTTCAAATGATCATATCAACTTGACCCAACCCTTAGTTTGACCCAATTGACCAATTGGTCAACTTGACCCAAGTTGACTCATTTTGACCTAAATGGGTCAACATGTTCCAAATCATATGAAACTAACTCCAAATTCCATGAAGCTTGGCCTAACCTATTTTTCAAACATATTCAAATTTAAACCCAAGCCAAATGACCATTTTACCCCTAGTCCAGAAGGTAAATTTTGGCCAAATCCACTTAGAATTTGGTCAAATCCTCTTCATGACCACTTGGCACTCTCTTAGTGGACCAAGTGGACATTAGTTAGTGTGGTGCACCTAGCCTAATGGGTTTCGGTCAGCCCAACCTTGACTAAGGTCAAAATCGACCACTTATATGAAATTAGGCACATAGAATCCTCCCTCCACCTTGTTTGAGCACATGACCACCTCACCCACTCCTCCTCTGGCCAAAACCGAATTCCATGCCACTCTAAACAGCTGAAACAACCCATTGAATAGGGTCAATTGGATCAAAATGGCAAGCTCCTTCACGGTCGCCCGATCCTTCAAGAGGGAGATATACTCCCTCAAATTCTATTCAATCTTAATAGTCTCATACTCGATTGAGCTAAGGTAAGCCAGAAGAGCCATTGCCAAGTGATCCCAAGCTTCCTAGAGTGATTTCAACTTCTCCATTTTCAAATTTTCTCAAACTGAAAATAGGGGAGCTCCATTGAAATTCAAACCTACTCCACACTCAATACCAAGCCAATTCAAACCTAAGTGGGTTGGAGTTGACTACTATTGAGCCTAGAAAGACTGCTTAATATCACCAGTAGAGCTATTCCTTTTTACCCATATCAAAATTTTAAATTTAGTGGGAATAGAAATACTCACTTTTGGTGGCAATATTGGTTGTGTAACAGATGTCCCAGGTATGAGCTGATAAGCTCGCAGCTCAACATTCCTTCTTTTCTTTTGCCTTCTAGTTAGTTTTCCTTCAGAAGAGGAGGCTTCAACATCACATCTTCCTAGTACAAATGGTTCAACTGGTAGAGTGGTTGCATTCACAAGCATGATTGAAACTTTCTACCCAGTGACAGTTCTTTTCATGACTGACTCCTCAGAATAACCCAATCTTTCGAATACAGAGGCTCTCTTTCGAGGAACCTCAATAGTAGAAGCAACTATTCTAGTCATTCTCCTCCCCTACACAGGTTGGTGTGTACATTATGCAGGTGCTTCACATAGATGATTATTTGCAGTAGTGATTGCTGGGAAGTTTACACTACCAAATTAGATGGTAGCTCCAGCATCTCCAGTATTGATTACAACATTAGCCAGATGGATGTTTACAC
This sequence comes from Cymbidium sinense, assembly GCA_021442155.1. Taxonomy (NCBI): domain Eukaryota; kingdom Viridiplantae; phylum Streptophyta; class Magnoliopsida; order Asparagales; family Orchidaceae; genus Cymbidium; species Cymbidium sinense. The sequence continues at coordinate 11,001,147 of CM038216.1, read as the reverse complement.
CGTGACCTAGCTGCATGATGAACTGCATGCTCTGAAGATCCAACCTGCAAATGAGAGATGGAGATTAGTAATCAATAATTGATGTATCACCTCACTTTCATAATGCAGATATAAAATAGAGTGAATTGATATAGAGAACAAACAGGTTAGTCGTAAGAATATGGTTAATTTAAATTTAATTTCATTGATGATTGATTTTAAATTTCAATTTTTATCATGCTCCATTGCTACTATAGCTCAAATTCAACTAGCCAAAGATGGAAAGAGTAACATTTTCATAGTGGAGTCACGAGAAATCTATGGGCTCCAAAAATTCACCACCGATCTGTCGATGAAGAGAGTATGATTTATGTTGGTTAAATTTTTAGAAGGCAGATGTAATAGTAGATAAGACACTACTAAGAGATTTCACCCTCATTTTTTGAGGACTTTAGGTCTAGTTCCAGGTTTCTTATAGGCACAATCACTTATAATTAATTACCCCTCTCAATGCTGAGAGAGAACTTTTGATTAAAGCTAGTCATTAGATTGTTGAATGCGTAATGTATAGTGGCAGCATGTGGAGTTTGAAATTTAGAATTTATGAAATTCATCATTTTAACTTAAAGCAAATGGTTAGGGGAATGATGATGCGCCCGATCAAGATCCCATGGTTCCATCATCCTGGGCTATCATGGTCCCTAGTTTACTTAGCCAGAGGAGGTAGCAACCGAGGATCCTTATCAAGATATGGGTTACGCCGCAGGGAACCTTGTAGACTTGGGGTGGTCTTTGTCTAAGGAGATACGCTTAAGTCCATCTTAGCTGATAGATAGATTTTTTCTCTATTAAGTACACCATACGGTTCACATCTCAAGGGATAGAGCTATTGGGGAACCTACGGGCTACAGTCATGATCACAATATAATGGTGTCATTTGGCTTCAGCCACTCGGTTAGAGGAATCTAGTCATAACTGCATCAAATATGGAGCCTACAGGCTAAGCTACGCAATCAGGGGACACAGACCACATCCTTACTAACATGAGATTGATGGAGAGTGAACGTAGTGGAACACTTGATTTGAATTTGGCTCCTCTATGAGCTAGAGTTTTTTTAATTTGCCACCTACGATAAATAATTATGGTAGGTGGATGAATTAAATTTTATTTTAAGTTTTTAGGTTGCTGATTTTCATTTAGTCATTTTGAGCTTAATGACATATCAGATTTTTATATTTGAATTGATATTAATATATATTAACTTGATCTGAGATTGTGATTACATTTTAATGGAAGTATCTCCTCTGGTTGAAATCTTCATTCAACACAGCCATCATTGAGGTATGAATATATTATTTTACTACTCCAAATCCTGTCAACTCTATTAATTTAATAATGGATGATCAGATCTACTATCATCTGACAGAATTAGCTTCTCAAATATTTTAATAAGTTAAAATTTTTATAATAATATTATTAGATTTTTAGGTTTTATTAACCCGGATCCGGTCCTAAGACCCAATTGGGAATCAACCCATGCAACATCCTCATCGAATGCGTCATTTTTAGATTTAAGCGTTCAACATAGTGTCGGGGCCCATGCGGGTATTACAATTTAATATTAATTAAAGTTTAAGAGATTTGAACAATATTACTTATTTTGATTGAGTTTCATTGTAAGTTTAAGAATTTAGATAAAATTTTGACAGTATTTTGGTAGCCTCTCAGCGTTGTCCCCACGTAGGGGGCTACAACGGGGGCTGGGACTACCCACCATGCCAAGAAAGGCATGTATGGGTGGTTTAAACACCATGATCAAATGCGTCATTTCACCATTCCAAGAAAGGCATGTATGGGTCTCTAAAGCACCTGCATGTAACACAAATTTTTTCGTCATGCCAAGAAAGGTGTGTACAGGTAATGTTAACCTCACTTTTGGATTGAGTTATCAACCTCCTCTTCCTAGATCTAGGACTCTTATAAAAACTAAGATTTTTTAGTCTTAAGATGCTTCTAATGATTAGGTGAACATTTAATATAAGCTTAGAGACTTAGAAGGGTTAGTCATTGGAGTAAGTTATGCCTTAGGGATTTAGGAAGACTTGCCCATCCTGTGGCCTAAACCCAACCTATATTCATCTTCTCAAACCAAACCTCATATTCAATTCAAATACCAAATCCAAATCCAAATTCCAAATCAAATGATTGAAATCCATAATCAATCCAAATTCAAAATCCTGCCTAAGCCCTATGATTTTATCTCATGGACTTAGCCCTAGCCAAACTCAAATCAATCCAAATTCAATTGATTTTCTCCAAGATCAATTCAATCCCTCAATCATTTATCAAATTCAAGTCCAAATTCAATTTGAAATGATTGAAACCCAAGATCAAATTTAAACTCTCAAATCCTCCTTAAGCCTTATGATTGAATTCCTTGGGCTTAGCTAAATCTCCATTCAATTCAATCCAAACTTCATTGATATCTTCATGAATCAATCATATCTTCATTTATATTCACAAATATGAATGAAATATAAATTAAATAACCAAAATTAAATTAAACTAAACCCATATCCAATCAAATCCCAAGCTAAGCCATATGGACCTACCTACATAAGCTTAGCAAAATCCCATTCAAATCAAGTAAAACTCAATTGATTTTCTCATAAATCAATTATATATTCAATTATCTTCATAATTATAAATGAAACCCATATTCAAATGATCAAAACTAAATCAAACTAAATCAAATTCCCTTCTAAGCCTTATGAACCTACCTTCATGAGCTTAGCCAAATTTGCCATCAAACCACTCCAAATTCAATTTATTTTCTCATAAGTCATTTATATCTTCATTTATATTTATAAATATAAATGAAATATGCATTCAAATAGACAAAATCAAATACAAAATTAAATCAAAATCCAATTTAAATCTTTTAAGCCAATTTCTTGGACTTAATCAAAATCCACCTAAATCAAGCCAAAATCAATGGATTTATCTTGAATCAATCATTCCTTCAATCATCTATCCAAATATAAATGAAACCTACAATCATCAAGCCAAATTAAAATCAACTAAAATCAAGCCTAACTTTTTTCTTTTAACTTGAAAATTTCAAATGAACCAAAACCCATCATAGCCCAAATTGATTGCAGTCAGATTTATATTTCTATCCTAAACTCATATATAAATTCAACTAAATTTTAATCAGCCCAAAATCCAAATGAGTCCAATCCAAGGTGATTACCCATTAGCTAAACCTCTTTACATTGGATTCCACCCTTTTTTTGATAAAATCCATCCTCCCATCACTTGATAGCCCTCACTCACCTCAAAAAGGGTATCACCTACCCACCTACCCCACCTTAAGTGGGCTAGGACTTGACTTGGACCAAAGGGAGATGAGTTAATTCACCTCCCTTACAAACTGAGAACTAATGGATCAAGGGAGGCACAATCCAGCCATATCCGATTTTGAGCTCCCGACCACTCCTTCCTCTAACCAAGTCGAGCCATGTGGACTTGATGGGGACAACTCCGTTGCCCTAACGGTGGCTAGCCGGCCGAAAATGGGGAATTAATCTGTTTCATCCATCACAGTAAATTGAGGGATATGCCCCCTCAATTCGCACAAGAAAGTACACTAATCAACTCACCCGAGCTTCCAAGAGTAAAATGAAACTCCCTAGTAAGCTCTGAGCATTCCCAAGGCCTCCCACATCGGCATTCCTCCTTCCCGAACATAGCCGAAATAGGGGAGCCTCTCCTTCAATCCAACTTCTTCATTCCTCAACCAAAATCAAATTACTCGTTTCTACACCTTCCATACACCTCGTAGAGACTACCCAAAGTTTCCCTCGAGCTCTAAACCCACCAGAGGTTGGAGTTCGATTGGAGCCGAGCATCCAAATCATGACTCTTGGCCTCCCGAGCAAACCACTTAGAATTGACTCAATTATTGATCAACAGGGCTTCATCTCTACTAGACAAAGCTTCCTCAAGCATGGGAGCCGCTAGCCTTAGCTTCGGTGAGGTAAATCCATCAAAACTGAGCTTTAGGCAAAGTGGTGTTGGTATTTTTTTGAAGAAAATGTGCATGTGATCCGATCTTAACCGTTGGATCTTTCTATATCCCTCACACGATAGTGTGGGTTCCATTTGGAGCCATTCTGAGTTTGGGCGAGCTCAGATCGAACGAGCAATGGCAGATGGCCTCCATCTTTTATCGCTCGTGAGCTGATGGTCATGCGTCGTATGTTCTGCATGATTAGAATGGACGATCGTGATTAGATCACATTAGATCCATCTGATTTGAGCCATTATTAACCATGAGATTGATCTACGCCGTCCGATTTGAGATCGGACGACATAGATCAATAGTGCGTCCTACCATTGGCTAACTCAATCGTGGATGTGATAACATAAATAGCCAATCCTGCATCACCACGTGGAAAGTGCGACCTGTCAGCACGCTATGTGCGTCGATAGGATTAGGCATAATTAAGGCTAAATAATCCATTTTTAAGCCTAAAACTTCATAAATTCATAATAAATTGTAGAAAAACTCAAAAAATACAAATGAAGGCTTATTTTAAAGATATTTTAGAGAGGAATCCATTAAAATTATTCTTAATTAATTCTAAATAGTAATCTAAGCTTAATTAGGGTTTAATTGAAAATTTAATTATGTTAATTACTCCTTATTTAATTAATAAGTTAACCTCAAACTTTTTGATGTTATTTAAGGGGATGACCTTTGCCTTTCCTATTTTTCTTTGGATTTATTAGCTAATTAATTGGAGAAATTGATTGATTAAGTCATAATTACCTTCTTAACTTAATTAAGTGTTAATTAACCATATGGATAGCAAATTAATCAATTAATTGGGTCATTTATCACTGTTTAATAGTGAGGAGATTTATGGAATATGATTGGGACCTCTCTGCTAATTTCTTTCCATAAATTCACCTTAATTTTCAAGGAAAAATTAATTAGGGATTAATTGGCTAATTAATTACTTAATTAGTTTAATTAAAATTTAAAATACATCTGAACCTAATCAATCAATTGAGGGGTAGATCTTTAGCTGTTCAGTAGCCTAAAGATATTTAAGGAAATTATGGTTAGCTCATATATGTGGGAAAACCATAAATGTACTTAATTAAGTTCCTTAATCTTATTAACCAATAATTGTGAGCTAATTGAATTAGGCTTTTTCATTTCATAGGACCATTGCTAATTTACTTATCAATTCATTTGCATATCACATTAGCTCACAATTATTAGGATATTTACTTTAAGGTAACAAAGGTAAAGGTTGATAAATGAATTTATTATATATGACAACTTAATTAATTTGTAAAATCAACTAAATCATATTTTATTAAACCAAATTAACTTACAAACATGGGATGTGATTAGGATTACCAAACTTCTTCTCACATTCTTTAAATCAAATTAAACATGAAATTAAAAATGACATTAAAAAACTTTAGTTTGATTTAAATGATTTTATTTGATATAATTATTCTTAGGAATTAATTTGATTGAATGAAATCATATGTTTAAGTTTAATTATTTCTCTTCAATTATATTAAATGTTGTATGTCATTTGATTCATGCATTCATCTTTTGCAAAATTAATTACATCAAATGATTTCCTTTATGTCAATCTTGTATGTGTTAATTTAATTTAATATATGTGTGACTATTATCACTATTAAATCAAAATATATTTTTCAAAGCTTATAAATGAATGATTACATATGTTATTGGATGCTAGTTATAAATACATAAGAGATGTACATGATTATAGCTTAAGTGTATGAAGTGAAGCTTCCTTCCTTTTATTCATGTATTGATTTATGTAAGTATGAATGTTAATGGGTATATAACCTGGACATCTCGGGAATATGAGGCTTTAACAAGCCCCAAGGAGGTCATTTGATTACCTCACTTCCTTGGGTTAACAATAGCATGTACACCATTTTATTTCATTAGTATGTATTTCAATACTAGAATTTGGATAAAGCTTTAATTCATATACATAAATGATTCAATTAAATTAAATATCATTTTTTGCATGGTTTTCATTATGTTAATTATGAATATATTTGTATGTACTTTAAAAAAAGTTGATATATAGTCGGACATTTCGAGAATACTAGGCTTTAGCTATCCCCAAGGAGGTAATTTAATTACCCCACTTTTCTAATTTAACAAAGGCACGTACTTGCTTATGTCTTTTATGCATGAATGTGTGTATTTGAATAAAGAATGGTAATCCTTTTTTTTTAAAAAAAATACATGTATTTGCAATTTTTCAACTGATTAAATTAATTGATCATGTGATTTGGAGCTCTCTCTCTTATGTTCATGTATGCAAATTTATGTATGGTTTGAATGCAAATGGCATATAGTCTGGACATCTCGAAAATATGAGGCTTCAGCTAGTCCCAATGAGGTCATTTAATTACCTCACTTTCCTGGTTTGGTAATGACACATATCTATTTAATTTCATCCATATGTATTTTTTTTATAAAAATTTAGATGGAGCTTTAAAATAATATGATAAAATAATTCAATCAAATAGGAAAGTATAAACTTTTAATGTACATACTCACATCCATCATTCAAGTGTGCTAAAACATATTGTATGTGTAGGTATATTTAGGACTTAATCATATGCATGTTACATGTGATGGAAAGGAATTATTTCGCATATGTCATGTGATAGTAATTCAGTCAAATTAATCTTAAGATGCCTTTCATATTGAATAGAACTCTTTAGAGTGAATCTAAACTTAAAATTAATTTAAAATGTGTAATAAGTCATTCACTAAAGAGAACTAAATCAAATTAACATGCTTTAGAACATGACTTAAGGTAGGAATGAAATAGAGTAATCCTCTCTTTTTCTTCTCTTTATAACACTTAGTTGCTAATTGTAAGTCAAATGAAACAAGAAAACACTAAGTAAAATTCCTAAATCAATTAAACCTCTTAAAGTGAAATCAACCTCTTATGATTAAATAGTCTTTTTACATTAAAAAAATCATAACCTTAATGCCTAGTTAGGACATACCACACAAGCCTTAATACACACATTTGAACTAAGTCACCACTTCTAGGATATTTACTTTAAGGTAACAAAGGTAAAGGTTGATTAATGAATTTATTATATATGATAACTTAATTAATCTGTAAAATCAACTAAATCATATTTTATTTAATCAAATTAACTTACAAACATAGGATGTGATCAAGATTACCAAACTTCTTCTCACATTCTTTAAATCAACTTAAACATGAAATTAAAAATGACATTAAAAAACTTTAGTTTGATTTAAATGATCTTATTTGATATAATTATTCTTAGGAATTAATTTGATTGAATGAAATCATATGTTTAAGTTTAATTATTTCTCTTCAATTATATTAAATGTTGTATGTCATTTGATTCATGCATTCATCTTTTGCAAAATTAATTACATCAAATGATTTCCTTTATGTCAATCTTGCATGTGTTAATTTAATTTAATATATATGTGGCTATTATCACTATTAAATCAAAATGTATTTTTCAAAGCTTATAAATGAATGATTACATATGTTATTGGATGCAAGTTATAAATACATAAGAGATGTACGTGATTATAGCTTAAGTGTATGAAGTGAAGCTTCCTTCCTTTTATTCATGTATTGATTTATGTAAATATGAATGTTAATGGGTATATAACCTAGACATCTCGGGAATACTAGGCTTTAACAAACCCCAAGGAGGTCATTTGATTACCTCACTTCCCTCGTTTAATAATAACACGTACCCCATTTGATTTCATTAGTATGTATTTCAATACTAGAATTTGGATAAAGCTTTAATTGATATACATAAATGGTTCAATTAAATTAAATATCATTTTTTTGCATGGTTTTCATTATGTTAATTATGAATACATGTGTATGTACTTTAAAAAAAGTTGATATATAGTCGGACATTCCATGAATACTAGGCTTTAGCTATCCCCAAGGAGGTAATTTGATTACCCCACTTTTTTGATTTAACAAAGGCATGTACTTGCTTATGTCTTTTATGCATGAATGTGTGTATTTTATTAAAGAATGGTAATCCATTTTTTTAAAAAAATACATGTATTTGCAATTGTTCAACTAATTAAATTAATTGATCATGTGATTTGGAGCTCTCTCTCTTATGTTCATGTATGAAAATTTATGTATGGTTTGAATGTAAATGGTATATAGTCTGGACATCTCGAAAATATGAGGCTTCAGCTAGTCCCAATGAGGTCATTTGATTACCTCACTTTCCTGGTTTGGTAATGGCACATATCTATTTAATTTCATCCCTATGTATTTTTTTTATAAAAATTTAGATAGAGCTTTAAAATAATATGATAAAATAATTCAATCAAATCAAAAAGTATAAACTTTTAATGTACATACTCACATCCATCATTCAAGGGGGTTAAAACATATTGTATGTGTAGGTATATTTAGGACTTAATCATATGCATGTTACATGTGATGGAAAGGAATTATTTTGCATATGTCATGTGATAGTAATTCAATCAAATTAATCTTAAGATGCCTTTCATATTGAATAGAACTCTTTAGAGTGAATCTAAACTTAGGATTAATTTAAAAATGTGTAATAAGTCATTCACTAAAGAGAACTAAATCAAATTAACATGCTTTAGAACATGACTTAAGGTAGGGATGAAATAGAGTAATCCTCTCTTTTTCTTCTCTTTATAACACTTAGTTGCTAATTGTAAGTCAAATGAAACAAGAAAACACTAAGTAAAATTCCTAAATCAATTAAACCTCTTAAAGTGAAATCAATCTCTTATGATTAAATAGTCTTTTTACATTAAAAAAATCATAACCTTAATTCCTAGTTAGGACATACCACACAAGCCTTAATACACACATTTGAACTAAGTCACCACTTCTAGCTTTATGTTAGGGCAGTGCATGGCATGATATATATTTTATTTTATGATGTATTATTTTAGACTAGATGTTAGGGTGTATGTTTCATAGATTGGATGATATGCCGTGATTAGCCTAATCATATTTTCTTCAGGGGATTATGCTTAAGAGATGCTTAAACTAAACATAAATGTTCTCTTTTGCAGGTCGCTTGAACGCCTAAGCATAATTCAAGTTAGGACAGGTGGGCTTGGTTACCCTTGTTCAGGGTATTAAGTCCAAATTATATATATAACTGCTTGGGATTGTATGTGTGTTTAGCTTACACTTATTTTGCAGGCCCAGTTAGATTTATTTTTCCTATTTCTAATGTAATTTTGCAGGAATTAGGATTAGTGCTATGAGAGATTAGGATGAGCAGTGGCTAGAAGACTTTGTCCTGGGAGGCTCTGTGATGCCTTTGAAGTCAGCACATCTAAATAAAAAAAAGGAGGAGACATGGAGAATGAAGATTTGAAGACCCCTCATAACATTTATTCATTTATAAATTGTAATTATTCTTTCATATTTTGGGTTGTATAAGGGTAGAGATCGGCTACCCATTTTCTCTTTTCGGGTTGTACGGTAGTACTAGATTATGCCAGCCTTTTATTCTTTTATGTTATATTTATAAATTGATTGATGTTATGTTTAAATTGCATAATAGAATTAGCATGTTTTTCCTAGTTTCTTTATGAATGATGCTTTAATGTGTGGCATGGATACGATTAGGCTCTCATAGAAAAATAAATTTTTTACCCAACTACAACTCATAACTAAAGTTTTAAACAATTCATAACCTCACTAAAGCTTAGGACATAATAAAGATAATTAAAAATATTTAGCAACCCCTTAGTTGTATGGTTGTATGTTTCACAACATGCATATCATATTATTTCATTCTTAAAAATAAGGGATTTCCATCCTTGCATGGTAGGGGAATGCTTGACATGTGAGGGCATCCCTTGTGGTGAAAAATACCTATTTCTCGCTGATTTAGCCAACAATTTTATTTCATCATGCATATAAGCATCAAAATCCTAAAGCTGTTGTCAAAATGAAGTATCAAAATTTAAATAAAATTTAAGAAGATTTTATTTTAGACTAAGTCATATTCATACCACTCATGCTCTAGTCTCTTAGGGGAGGTTTAAGAACCATAGCTCTTTCTAAATAAACAACAACCTAACTAATCTTGCAATTTCATATGACTAGACCACATGGATTTGAATCATAAGAGGAGTTAGCTGGCTGCCACTCCAGGCAGCTATAAGTTGAGCAGTTAGGTGGTTTACTCTCTCTTGTGGAGGTAAACCATATACCCATTCTTCGCTTAGATTTAGGTCATTCTTTAGTTCTCGCTAAATCTCCATAGATTTAGGATCGGGGGTTGATGTTTCCTTTGGGCTACAAGCATAAATACTCACCTCTTAAGCATTTCCACAACCTTGTGTTGGTGGATTATAAGCCCAATCAATCTAATAAAAATTCAACTCAAATAAATAAATATCTCCAACTTTAAATATATGAAGCTCAACTATAGGATATATTGGAATGCTCACTAGGATTCCTAGTATCATGAGTATTTCATATTTATAGCCTTAGGCTTCCAAAAATAAGTCTTCTCCTTGAACTTTCATGTTTGATTTTCCAAATATGACCAATCCTTTGATAGTCTAACCTTGAAATCTTTGGAGATAATAATTGCCTACTTTAATTAAGAGTATTTCTAAGGAATTCACCTTTCTTAGGATGTAATTAACTATGGGGGCTTGCCCATATAGAAAACTTTAGAACCTGATTTAATATAAACCCTACTTTATTCATCCATGTAAAGTAGCTGAAAATTTTCTAGTACATTCGAAGACCCATCATGCCTTAGGGGCCCTTATTAAGTGATTAGGTCCATTGAAAGGTGATATCTCTATCTTTCAATATAGTATATCATACCTTGATGTCGTATACGATCACTTCAATAAGTACCCACTCAGATCTGCGTGGTGTCCCCCCCCCACATCTAAAAATAAACATCACAGATTTTTCTGGGGACTTCGCTAGGGATGGTTCCTCTCTCCATCTCTAGTAGACAATTGTTGTCTCCAAGCATCGATAGTGGACTTATATTTTATATAAAGTCTGAGACTATCTTTATTTTTGGTTGCACTTAGCTTATTTCATGCTTAAGCAAAGCTTGCCAACATCCTTTAGTTTTTAGGACCTCACTCCATGTAGGTCTTGAAACCCCTATTGGGTCCCCCAATAGGTAAAAACAAAATTAATTAATGAAATGAGATGACTAATAATTTAGAACCTCTTTACCACTAGCTTGGTGAGGCAAGGTTCATCTTATACTTAAGAAATTGAACCTTTTTTTTTTTGCAAAATGGCACTTTTCAAAATTCACACAATAAAAGATTTGCACAATATTCATAAGAAGTTTTTCAAAAGGCATAAAGATAACCAAACCTAACAATACCTACAATTGTTACATGGAGGTTCTTTTCAAGATCAAAATCAAATAATTTTAAAATCCCTTTTTCAAAAGCACATTTTTGAAAGTAGCTATCTCTAGTTCAACATACCTAGGTTCGTTGGATGAAGATCCTATTTTCAAATGAAATCATGACATAAAATTGAAACTCCACTTAGCATATTCCATATGTGCTAAAGTTAGAGTTCCCATTTTTTCAAAAGAAAAAATCACACACAAAATCAATACATATTTGAACTCCATTTGACATACCCAAGTTTGTCAAATGAGAATTCCCTTTCTTTTTGGAAAATCAAAACAAATTGAATTTTATTTAACATACCCACATTTCTTAAGTAGAATTCCTCTTTTCCCATATTTTGAAAATCAAAACACATTTGGACTCCATTTGACATACCCAAATTTGTCAAATGAGAGTCCCATTTATAAAAATCAAAAATAAATTGAACTCTATTTAACATACCCAAATATGTTAAATAGATTTCCCTATTTCAAAATCATAACACATTTGAACTATGTTTGACATACCATATTTGTCAAATAAGAGTTTCCCTCTTTTTCAAAAAGAGAAATCAAATCAGTAAATATCAAACAACATACATTAAACTCAATTTAATATACTCAAATTTATTAAATGAGTGTTCCCCAAATCATATCATATCAACTTATATCAACAAAAAACAAACACATATTAAATATATTTGGCATCTACTTAATATACCTAAATGTTAAGTAAGAGCCCCATTTTCAAATCAAATCAACACATATCACACACATAACAAACACTCATCACGAGTAAAGATGTTTTCACAAAATTTTTAAACACATAATAAAAATCTTTTAGCATACCTAAATTTGTTAAGAAAAGGTTTTCCAAATCAAATTTTCAAATATAACATAAAACATATATATTTTCAAAGTCTCTCCAAATATTTGAAGCCCGTTTAACATACTTAAATTTGTTGATTATGGGTTCTAAATCATAATCTTATGACAAAGTCTTTCCTCAAACATCAAAAATCTCTCTAAAATTCAATGAACCCCACTTAGCATACCTAAATTTATTAAGTGTGAGTTCAAATTCAAAATTCAATCTAGAAGTAACTCAATTATGTTTCAACAAATATAGTGATTTCAACAATAGTCCTTTCGCCTCCGTGCAAAGGAAATTACTATGGTTTCCAAAGAAGTTCTCTTTTCCTTCCGTTAGATGGCAATGGCAGTCGATGCCACTTCTCCACTTTGACATCCCGTCTGACCCTAAGTTCCCTTCATTGAAGAGGAAGGCTACCGTGGTTCCCACCCCCCGATCAGTATTAGTGTCAGTACCAGGTGCTCCAGCACAAGCTCAGTCAGTTATCCCTGTCATAGCTCCAGTGAGGGCTACTACCTCCTCTTTTGTCACCCCAAAGGGGAAGGTTATCTTGGACTCCGAGAGAGTCTATCCTACCTTTGAGGTAGGTTCTAGCTGTCATTCTGCCTTGCTCACCCACACCCAGCACCACAATAAAAATAGGAAGATTAAGCGGCACCATGAGCAAGTAGCCAGGGAGATCGATGCTGCCTCCCACATCGCTGAGGAGGGTTCTCCCCGTGAGACCTCTCCACTCTTGAGTGGAAGCAGGTTTTACCCCCTCTCAGCCTCAGATGGAGGGGACTACATGTGGATCGCTACATCTTCTCCACCACCAGCACACTTTGAGGTACCGGCTTAGGAACGTAGGAGGCCCTATGCCGGTCTTAGGACAGTTCTTTGCTAAGTTGGCAGAGCTTATAGATGCTCAAGGTCTGAAGCATTGTTTGATTTGAGATCCGTGATTCCCAGGAGTGTTAGTGATCAGATCCATAGGGCAAAAATCACCAAGGCTCGAGTATCAGCCCAAGCGAGCAAGAGGGAGAAATGGAGGTGCCAGACAGTCGGCGACCTCCACCTTGATGGACTTCCCTGATCATCACCCTGTCAGAGCCGATCATTAAGATAACATTATCCTCATGAGCATAGTTTAACATAGGAGGAGATCTTCAGCTTAGAGGTGGTTGGTGTCTTTGCCATCGCACTGCTCCACTCACCGCCCACCATCACCCGTTCAGCTTACAACATCTACCACCCCCGCCAAGCTTCAAAATTTGCCATCCAGAGAAAGATCATCTCTACTAGTGATCTGGCTATGACCTTAGGATCTCGCTCTATCCATTCCACCTATTGAGGTGAGATCGAGCTCCCCTAATCTCCTCAATCGTGGCTAGGAAGGAGTTGTGACCCAAAAGTGTTGTGGTCGCACCACCTTTACTGCACACAGAGGGAGAGAGGGGAAGGGACACAGACATAGTCCCCATGGAAGTTGAGCCAGTTTGGGAGTGCACCCCACCAGCACAGAGCATTTAGTATATATAGTTAGTGGAGCACAGTTCTGTGGTCAGTCGACAGCCAGTCTACATTCCCATAGAGCCAGGCAGGATAGATGACCAGTCTTTAGATGACATCATAGAGGACTACCATGCTGTAGTTAAGAAGATCATTAGTAGTGATCACTCAGATCAAGAGGATATTAGAGTCTGCTTTGATCCTGATGAAGATGAAATGTTGGGTGAAACAATCGAGGTTCACATGGTCGACACACAAGGGTCCTTACAGCGGGATCAACATATCCAAGAAGGTGTCATACTCGAGGAAGATGACACTTCTCACTCGACTCAGCACCTCCTCCTAGTTTAAGCAGAAGGATGATCATATAAATAGGATGGAGAAGAAGGTAGAAGAGTTGATGGCAGTGGTCCTAACATTACAAAACTCAGTAAAGAGTGACTGTAGGTGACCTTGTTATCGTGAAGCAAAATCCCAATGAGTCCTATGTTGATTATATTCTCAGGTGGCACAACCTGAGCATGAAATGTGAGCCATAGTTGTCCGAATAGCATGCCATTGAGATTCTTCTTAAGAATATCCATGGCCTAGTCACCATCATGCTTAAGGGCTTTACCATCAAAACATTTGAGGAAATAATCAACAAGTTGGCTAGCTTACAAGAAGAAGCAAAATGCTTGCCCTTTCCCAATCGATCATCTCAGCCCAAGCTGTAGAAGGTGTTTGAGAAGAAGCCAAGGATAGTTGTGTCAGTGGATAGGGGGAAGTAGCTAGCTAGAGTCTAGTATGAGAGACCACAAGCTCAGCAGCCTCCTTTGCCAGCTCCTCTGCCACCACCTTGGATGTCATACCGACCACCTCAGTCGCCATAATGACCATTTTCACCACCTCTACAGCCTACATAGCAGCAGTACTCATATCCACCATTAGGTAGCTATTACCAATCTACTCTTGTTGATAGATTGAATAAGCTATATTCATTTAAGAGCAAGTTAGTTAGGAAAACCTTTAAGAATCTCTTAAAAAACCTGACTGCCAATTACCAGAGCCTAAGAGGTGGGAGGAAGTGGGAAAGAATGATGATCCTAGCTATTGCCCCTGCCACTGCATGTTAAGCCATGTCTTAGAGGATTGTATTACTTTTAAGTACTAGCTTGAGCATAACTATAAGTCGAGAGCCATAGTTATCCCTAAGGAATACCTCTAGGAACAACCATCCAGATCTATTAGGATAATCCTTTGGGATACTTGCGATCTTCTTAAGACTAAGGAAGGTTGGCATATCTTCTTAACCCGAACTTCCAAAAAGATTATTTCTAAGATCAAGAAGCTTTCCTTATAGGTGTTTGAAGCAGCTCAAACCTCCAAAACCAAGGAATTTTTATTAGTTGCAAAGGACAACTTAGGGAAGGTGATAGCCTAGCATCAGTAGTAGCTCACCATACTTGCCCCGGATAGTCCAGTAGTGCAACCATCATCCAAGTCCAACACTCCATCCACCATTGTAGCTACATTTTCCTCTGCTAGCTCCTCTTCTACCGGTAGGAGCATTGTATTAGTTGACAAGGGCATTAAATCCCTCACTTTGCTTACTTTATTTGATTTTTATCATGTACCTCCACCTAAGAAGAAATCAATAAAGAAAGTAAATTTTACTTACATCTTATCCACTTCTGATACTCTTGATTTTATTCCTATTGAAAACTCTTTAAGTCTAGAAAATAATAATAGCTCTAGTAATTTTGATCCCCTCTCTTCCGATTCAGAATCAAACTTTCATTTTTTGAATCAATCGGGTTCACATCTCGAGATTGATTTAGAGTCAACTGACTCTAAGGATCCCATAGGAGAAGCTATAGGTATGCCCGATGAGAAGGTAGAACTTTTCATAGATTCATCATTCTATGAAGTCACTGAAGTCAACTTGCGCAGCGGCAAAGTTCCACCTCCTAAGGTAGTACCTCTCGATAAGGGTAAATAAGTCATTGATTCTAGTGAGCAGATATCCCCTCCACGGGATGCTTCACCTATGGATATGCTTATGGAGGGCTAAGTTAGAGTTGATTACAATGCCCTAGCACATCTTAGAAAGTTTCCATCTAAGTTAAGCATATATGATGCCCTTGTCTTATCCAAAGTGATGAGGGAATCTCTAGTCATGGCTCTTCTTGATCCAAAATTATGCTTAGCTCAATTGACTTCTACTGAAGAGGAGGCACACAGATCAAAGGGCATTTAAGGAGTTACATTCAGTGATGAGGACTTGCTTTTAAGAATGACCAAGCACAACTGCCCACTTTACATTATAGTGGACATTGGCAGATACAAGATATCGAGAGTTTTGGTTGATCAAGGTGCATCAATCAACATTATGAGTTTAAGAACCCTTGCCTACTTGAGGATTGACATCTCCAAACTCCAAAAGGAGAGGATGATGTTGAGAGGATTCAATGAACAAGGTGAGAGGGCCTTAGCCTCCAAATTGTTTCCATTTTAGATAGATGATTGGAAGACTGAAGCCAAGTTTCACATCATAGACTCAGATACATCTTTCAATGCTTTGCTTGGGAGATTGTGGATACATGAAAACAACACAGTTCCATTCTCTCAACATCAGTGCATAAAGCTCATGAGAGGTGGGATTGAGTACTGTGTCAAAAGATATCTCAAACCATTCATAATTCATGAGGTCATGATATATGAGGATGCAACCTATTTTCTCCCCCAAAATCAACAAGTCCATTCTCGTGAACTTAGTCAAGATCCCCCTTGAGGGACAAAAAGAAATAAAAGAAAAAGAAAATAAATATTAAAAGGAAAGAAAAAAAAAGAAAAAGAAAAGAAAAGGGAGCGAGACATGGACTTAGGGGAAGATATAGAGCTTGACTTTATATTTCACCCACAGTTTATTACTCCATTCAAACATATGAGTAGGATGACCCGACCTCTACCAGGCAGAGGAAGAGGATAGTTCAGAGGCAGCCCTTGAGGTGGAAAGCCTCTTTACTGGCCACCCAATATGAGGTATGTCCCAGCCACCAAGAGTACACCTACTATCCATATAGACTTATAACCTAGTTTGGAGGATGAGTCTTATATGATTAGCACACCAGCCAACTCTTCTCAGCAACAAATCCCTTTTGAGGTGACACTTGAGTAGAATTGTGATTAAGATTGGGCTCCAAAGCAAAGCCTAAATATATCCAAGTCTACATGTGAAACAGTCAGGCATTAATTGGGAACCTTAGCTCTAACCCTACTTTTCTCATAAAAAGTTGAGAGTTTAGTAGTTAAAGAAGCTCCTAAGTCATCAATAGATGTGAAGACTCAGAGGTTCTTTTTGGGAGCATCATCCTAAGTCAAGAAGTTGATGTATAACTCGAGGATGATTCATATAAAGATTTAATAGAATTACCTTTCGATTGGTACTTATCGTGTTTTCTAAACTTAAAAAAGAAAGGGTTAATCTCACATACTTGGTCAAAGAACAGATCAGACAATTTCAAAAGAATATGGAAGAATAAATGCAAAAGCTCTCAATCAAGACCAGGACTATGATTTGATACAGTGGCTCCAGTCTATGATGATGATTACTACTTAGTCATCACCAATCATTTGGAATCTGATAGGTTCTTTTTGAATCATGCTAACTCATATAAGGAGATATGTTTAAAAACTTCAGAAATACCATATGATTTTGAAGTTAAAGATGCACCACCAAAGTTTGAAGAGGAGATTAGGTCAACCATCGACGAGCTCAAAGAAATCAACTTAAGAACTGAAGACAATCCATGTCCGACATACATCAGTTATTTGTTGAATGATACTGAAACCAATAACTTAGTTAGGCTATTTACTAAGTTTAAGGACTACTTTGCATGGAGTTACGAAGAGATGTCCAATTTATCTCTTGACATAGCAGTCCACAAATTAGCAATAGAGCCTAGTGCTAACCCTATCAAGCAAGCTCCTAGATGCATGCGATTAGACATTGAATAGCAGGTCATTTTTGAAGTCAAGAAATTGATCGATGTTGGCTTTATCAAGGAAGAAAAATATCCTACCTGGTTGGCTAGTGTCATCCCAGTTAAGAAGAAGAATGACCAAATTCACATATGCATCAATTTTAGGGATCTAAATAGGGCATATTGAAAAGATAAATTTTTACTACCAATACCAAAACTGATGGTGGATATTGCCTCATCTCAAGCAGTCTTCTCTTTCATGGATGACTCATCTCAATATAATCAAATAAAGATGGCCCCTAAAGATGAAACAAACACTGCCTTTCGATCCCCGATCAGAATCTTTTCCTATAGGGTCATGCCTTCTGGCCTTAAAAATGCCAATGTTACCTACCAGCGGGCCATGACTCAAATCTTCGATGAACTCATTCATCATCAATTTGAATATTATATCGATGATCTCGTAGTTAAAAGTAATGAAAATAAAAATCATCTCTTTGACTTGAGAGTAGTTTTTGAATGGTTAAGATAATTTAGCCTTAAAATGAATCCCCTGAAGTGTGCATTTGGAGTAGCTTCGGAGAAATTCCTTAGGTTCGTTGTCTGACACCAGGGAATTAAGATCAATCGGAAGAAGATCAAGGCGATATTAGAAATTCCACCCCCTAAAAGTCTAACTCAACTCAGATCATTCTAAGGGAGATTGACGTATCTAAGATGCTTTATATCCAACCTATCAAGAAGATGCCAACCATTCTCAGCACTTGTTAAAAAGGATGCTAAGTTCAAGTAGGATGATAAGTGCCAGAATGCTTTCGAAGACATTAAGCACTATCTGATGACGTCGCTAGTTCTAGCAGCCCCTATCCCGAGAAAGCCATTGATTCTCTATACTGCTGCATTAGATGACTCCCTTGGCACTTTATTGGCCCAAGCCAATGATGAAGCAAAAGAGAATGCACTCTACTACCTCAGCCGTGGTCTAATCCTTGTAAAGGTAAACTATCCACCCATTGAAAAGCATTGCCTAGCTTTAATCTTTACATCCCAGAAGCTATGACATTATATGCTTTCTCATAAGGTGTACTTGATCTCTAGGATCAAGCCACTGTAATATTTCATGATAGGACTGATGCTATCCGGATCATTAGCATGTTGGTCCATGATTTTATCATAGTTTGACATCACTTTTGTACCTCTCCGTGCGGTGAAAGGTTAAACACTAGCAGATTTCTTAGCAGCACACCCACTTCATGCTTATTCTCCATTTAGTGATGACCTCCTCGATGAACAAATCATGAACATAGGGGACACTAGCATTCGCCATTGGTATATGTATTTTGATGGTGCAGTTTACTCTCAAAGAGCAGAAGAACCACGATCTACTATCCCAAGGAAGACTGGGGTAGAAATAGTCCTCTTAACTCTGGACCGCGATGTGATGATCTTCTCATATCACCTGTCTAATCCATGCACCATGTGGGTGAAATATTATATATATATTCTTGCCTCCATTTATCCCTTTTTTAGGAAAAGAGGATAAATGAAAATATAAATATACATAATACGCCTTGTTGGGATGAGACGTAGATCCGCAGATGTTCTTATTAGGGTGATCATGTACGACGTTGAGGAGGGGTGTACTATCTCGAAAGATAGAAGTCACCACCCTACAATGGACCTAATCACCTCAAAAAGGACTCCTAAGGACTATGGGTCTTTGGAATGTACCAAAGATTCTTCCCCTACTTTACATGAAAAAATAAAGCAGGGTTTATTTTAAACCAGGTTCATTAAGTTCCCTATAGAGGAAAGCCCCCATAGCTAATTACATCCTAAGGAACATGAATTCTTAGGAATACTCTTGATTAAGGTAAATAACCATTGTCTCCAAAGATTTCAAAAAGATAGGACTATCAATCAATTGGTTTATTTTTAGAAAGTCAAGTGGGATCGATCAAGAGGAGGGAGTTCTTATCGAAGCCAAATGAAAATAACTAGGGGATGCTTAAGAACTAGGAAGCCTAGTTAGCATTGCAAACTTCCTTATGGTTGGGCTTTACATTTTTTGAAATTTGAATTAATTTGTTTGAGTTGAATTTTTATTAGAATGCTAGAGTTTATAATTCCATGATGCAAGGTCACAAAAATTTCTAAGAGGTGAGGATTTATGCTCGTAGCCCACAAAAGGAAGTAGCAACATCTGAACCTAAATCTAAGGAGCTTTGGCGAGGACCAAAAAGCATGACCTAAATTTAAAGTGAAAATGGGTATTTGATTGACCTCCATAAGGGAGGATAAATCACCTGACTGTTGGACTTACAACCGCCTGGGGGTGATCGCCAACTAACTCCTCCTATGATTTTAAAATATGTAGAGAAGTCAAATGCTTTTGTAAGATAACTAAGATGTTGTTTATTTAGAAAGAGACTAATCTTTAAACACACTCCCTAAGAGACTAGATCATGTAGGGCATGATTTTAATGACTTAAATCTAATGCAAGTTTTTCATATGTTTTATTATCATTTTGGACAATCAATTTGACACTGGCTTTAGGATTCATATGCCTAATGCATGATAAATTATATTATGGGCTAAAATTAGCAAGATAAGGAGGTGTGTTTTCACCTTGGCTCTCACAGGTTAAGCCAAGTTCTCTAGTAAAGAGGAAAACCCTCTAATCAAGAGTAAAATAATATGCTTTTTATGCATGATGTTAAAAAAGTAAGATAATATCCAGTTAAAGGGTTGCTAATTATTTTATCTTATTTTATAGCCTAAGCTTTAGGTGAGATTACAAGTTATTTATTTATTTTATTTGAATTGATTAATTTGGTAGAAGATTTATTTTTCTCTAAGAGCCTAATCATCATCCAGGCCATACATCAAAGCAAGGAAGAAACTAGGAAATATGCCATCTTAATGCACAAGCTAAATAAACATAAAAAATTTTATAAAGCTAGCGTAAAAGAATAAGAGGCCATTTTTGGTTGGGCTCCACCGCACAAACCCGAAAAGAAATTGGGTAGCCAAGCTCTACCCTTATACAACCCAGATTATAAATCAATTACAAAAAGGAATTCATGTTATGGGGGGTCTTCATTCTTCTTTTCTTCTTTCTTCTTTTGGTTCCTTCTTTTAGATGGTTGGAATGTGGTTGCTCCAAAGACTTCACATGTTACATAAAATATAATCTTATAATCAATGTTCATCCTAATCCCCCATAACAATCATTCCAAACTCCTAATTATAAAATCACATGAAAAGGGAAAAGTAAATCTAACTAAAACCTATAAAATAGAGATTAGCTAAACAAACCACACATTCCCAAGCATGTATGTAAACAAATTGGACGTAGCACCCCACACATGGGTAACCAAGTCCACCTAACCTATTTTGGATTATGCTTAGGGGTATAAGCAACCTACATAGCAAAAGCAGTTATATTTTTATTACATCGCCCCTTAAGCACAATCCCCTATAGAAGATAATGATTAGAATAAATTATCCTGCCATTCATTCTACACACATACACCCTAACATCCAGACTAAAATATCACATCATAAAACAAAAGCAAACATCAAAACATGCACCACCCTTACATAGGACTAGAAGTGTTAACTTAGGATAATGTGTGCGTGTTTTAAAAAGTTTGTGTGGTGTGCTTAGCTAGGCTTTAAGGTTTAGATTTTCTAAGTAAGAAAATGTTCAACTTAGAGGATGATTTCAATTTAAGTTATTTAGTTGATTTGGGTTAATTTTATTTGATGATTTGATTTGATTTGAATGAACCTACTTAATTACTAAGTGCTGTAAAGAGAGAAAAAGAGAAGAGAACTTCTCTTTCCTCCATACCTTCAGTAATTTCTAATGTAGATTCATTAATGATTTTTTTTATTTAATGAATGTTTTCTTATGTGTTTTAATTAATCCTAAGTTTAGATTTTCCCTAAACAAACCTATTCAAAGAGAAAGGAATTTTAAGATTAAGCAAAGTGAATTACTATCACAAAATACACAACATTTTATTTCTTTCCCACATATTTATCATGCACATGAATGATTCCTATGTATATCTATACATGCAATGCAAGTATTTAACACACCTTAATAATGAATGCTAAGAGAGGTTGCTTAAGGAAATTTGGAATGTTTCATGTATGCATGATTTTGTTAAGTCGAATATAGTGATTCTTTTATCCATTTTTCATATGCACATTTACAAGTATAAATGACATAAGTGAGTACGGCGCCATTGTTAGCACCAGGGGTGTAAGGTACAAGACCTACTTAGGGCTACTTAAAGCCTCACAACCCCGGGATTGTCCAGACTAATATATCAGTTTTCTTAAATACATATGCATGTACAAAAAGAAATGCATGAAAAGAAAATGCTAAGAGAGGTTGCTTAAGGAAATTTGGAATGTTTCATGTATGCATGATTTTGTTAAATAGAAGGGAGTGATTCTTTTATTCATTTTTCATATGCACAAGTATAAAAGACATAAGTGAGTACAACACTATTGTTAGCACTAGGGGTGTAAGGTATAAAACCTACTTAGGGCTACTTAAAGCCTTGCAACCTCAGGGTTTTCCAGACTAATATATCACTTTTCTTAAATACATGTGCATGTACAAAAAGAAATACATGGAAAGAGAATCATGCAAAAAAATTTATGTTTGTTTGTTTGATTTAGTTGTTTATTTTATATATGTGATGTGGAATTCCTTCTTGAGTCATGACATAGGAGTGTATATGAATGGATTTCAAATAAGTGTTATGTCCTTTTAAAGTGGGCTATACACTTTGCAAATCCTATGCAATCCTATGTTAAGAAAGAGAGGGAAAATCACATAACACAATTTATACTATTCACAAGCAAGCTCATAAGTACTTATATATAGCATACTTTTCATTTGTAATGTTTGATTTATAAGTTTTAAAAATAATTTTGGATTTAGTAGTAATAATAGCCTTTCATTTCTTACTTTAGCCAAAACATGCAATTTGACATAAAGAAGACATTTCATTTTTAATTTGATTTTTCAAAAGACATGAATACATGATTTTCATATGTATACGCATTTAGCATGCTAGGAAAGAAATAAAGTGATGCAAGCATGTCATTTTATTCACTCTAATTAATTCCTAAAGACAATCCTATGGAGTAAGATTATTTAAAGTGAATCAAAGTTGGTTTAAGAAAATTTTAATTTGGTTTTGAGTTTGATTTGAATTTAAGAAATATGAAAAAGTTTGCTGGTCCTAACCCATTCCACATGTGTGTATTATTTTAGTTTAATTTTTAGGTGATTAGATCAATTTTATGCTTTGGTTAGGTTAAGGTGTAGATTAAGTTCAATAATTACCCCTTACCTATACCACTTTAACATATTTAATCAAATAATTATGAGCCAATGTATGACATAAAATCACAAGGAATTTAAATCAACAATGCAGGAAAGAAAGGGCCAATGTATTGGCTCAAATTAATTAATTAAGCTAAAGGGTTTAATTTAAGTACTTTCATGACCCTTCCACACATGTGGGTTATGTATGATTTCCTTAAGTTACTTAGGTTATTGAACACCTAAGCATCTACGAAAGAAGGAAGTGATTGAGTTCTGGAATGTTTTAAAAATTTTGTCAAGTTAATTAAGTAGGTCTTCAGTGGATTAGCCCTTATTTAAATTTAGATTAAGGTAAGAAAGGGGTTCAGGGAATGACTTGAGGAAAATACCCCAAACCAATTCCATAAACTGCCTCTTCACTTAATTAAAGTTTAATTAACTTAATCAAGGAATTAAACCACTGTTCACATGCTTAATTAAGCTTAATTACATTAAGAGAGTGATTACATGTTCATTAATTAATTTTCCTGATTAACTCATTAATAAATTTCAAGATATTTAGGGGAGGTAGAAGTCATCCCACTAAACATGCCTGAGAAGTTTGAAATTAATAAATGAAGTCATTTGGGAGTAATTAGGGTTATTAAGTTTTCAAATAAACCCTAATTAAGGAAAATCTACTATTCAAATTCAAATAGAAATATTTTTATTGAATTTTCCTCTAAATTATCTTTAAGATGAGTATGAGTTTATATATTTTTTTATTTTTCTATAATTAGTTATGAATTTAGGAAGTTTCAGTTGATTTAAGTGATTTTTATGAAGTTTTTAATTTTTTTATTAAAATAAATCATTTTACACTAAAAATTTAATATCTTCTAATTTAGTGGTCCTTTTGAGTTAAAATTTTTATAGTAGGTTTATTTTGACCTTAATTTTAATCTCTGAAAATTTCAACTTAATCTGACATCTATTTTTGGGTTTAATCAATGAAATTTGAGTTTTACTAACATTCAAATTAAGCTCAAAATATTCAATAAAATTTGGGGATTTTGAATTTGTTGGATTCCTCTTAGAAAGATGAATCCAACGAGCCTTGTTTGCAATTTTTTTGTTAGGTATTATACTTTCTATGAAAATTTGAAGTTTTAGATGATTTAAATAATTTTTTAAATCAAAAAAATCCAATTTCCTACTTAACACGAGCGCCGTAGCGACAGCGATGTGGCAATGATTGCGGCTGCGCCATGGGATGCATACAGCGTCGCATGATTCGCATGGTGTCGTGTGAGCTTTTGAGCGGGAATCTGAGTTAGCAACTAAGATCACGACGTGAGGTTTGATCTGGATCGTCTGATCATAGATATGATGGTCCAAATTAGATTACACAATCCAAAGACTAGGATCGCGTGATCAACGCGTGATCTAAGCCATCCAATCATGCAAACTGCAGGATCGAATGGTCCAGAATGCATCTGATAATCTGAAGGCCCAGATCGCGCGATCTGAGCTGTCCAATCCCATGAACCGTGAGATCGGATAGCTGCTACTAACCGGCGGGTGTGATCAGTAAAAATAGGGGTTTGTTTAGAAAAATGAGAAATTCTAAGTGAAAACTTTTCCAAATGGACTCATTTTTGCGATGATTCGCACCTGAAAACTTCTATTTTCTAATTGAAATGATTGAAAGTAAAAATGCAAGATTATCTAAGGTAAATTCCTAAAAATTGCACAAAAAATATCATAAATGGAGGATCGTAAGACCAACTATGATTTTTGAAAGTTACCTCATCAGGGATGATTTCCAACGGCAGTGATGATCGGAGCATGCTGTTGAATGGGGGAAGAGGCCTTGAAATGAGCTTGGATCTTCGCCTTCACATCTCGCCTTCACGTCGTAATAAAGTTTTCACTGGTAATCACCATTTTCTCACCAAAATTCACTTAGTTTTGGAGTATTTCTGTCCAAAATGAAGTTGGGATTATTGCTAATGGGTTTGGGAGCTCTAGGAGAAGGAGAGAGAGAGAGAGAGAGAGAGAGGCAAATGGATGATTGATTCAACCTCTAATGCCTTGGAATGAAAAGTGAACGAAAATCACACTTTTCTCTAAATTTTTGGCTCCAAACTCTTGTCATTTGGCTTGGGGTGGTTGGGAATGAAAGAGAATCATCTTAGGTGGCTCACTTTGGTTGGCTAAGGCATGGAAAGTGGCTACCATGAAGGATAAATGGGTGTCCTAGCCAAGGGGAGGTGACAGTCCTTCATGCCAAGTGTTCCAATGGGAGAGGTGAGGTGATTTCACCTCCTCATGAGTCACGGCAGCCCCAACCACTCCTTGGGTCAAAAAATCAGTGTCCTTGGTACCTATGTGGACCAATGGATGAGTGCCAAGTGGCCAAGGAAGAGAAATGACCACTTGGGTAATTGTCTGTTCTCATGGGATTCCCTTGAACCAAGGGAAAAGTACTTATTTGGCATTGAATTTGATTTGAGCAGATTTGAAATGAGTCAAAAGTAAGTTGGACCAAATTTCATGTCATTTGGAGTTCATTTGGTTTAATTTGGGTTAATTTGACCTGTTTGGGTCAAATTGGGTCAAAATGAAACAGGTTGACCAATTGGTCAAATTGGGTCAAACCAAGAGTTGGGTCAAGTTCAAATGACTATTTGGAATATATTGGTTCAATTGGTTTCAATTAATTTGGTTTAATTTGGATTTAATTTAGATTTTTGCCAATTTGATCCTTTAGGTCAATTTGGGCTAAGTTGATCAATTTGACCCAATTGACCAAATTGGCTTGAATCATGGCTTGGTTTGGATTTGGTTGATCATTTAGAATATGTTGCAAGCTTTGGTTTCAATCAATTTTGGTTTGATTTGATGATTTGAAGGTCAAGTGGTTCATGGTCAATTGGGCTAGGTTGGGTCTAGTTGGCCAATTGGTCAAATTGGGTTTAATTAAAGCTTTTGGTCAAGTTCAATAATCAATTTGGAGTGAACTTGAGCTATTTTTTTGCAATCAATTTGATTTAGGTTGCAATTTGGTTAGTTTGGGTTCATATGGGTTAAAGGCTTGACTCGGTCAATGGGCTAGGTTGTCTTGGTTTGACCCAATTCACGACAATTGACTAACCTATGATGATCAACAAATATGAAGTTTGGATTGGCTTAACTCATTTTGATTTGAATTGAACTGGATTTTGATTCATGTAGGTCAAATTGGTCACTTTGGGTAAAGTGAGCCAATTAGGTTTAGTTGGTTTGATCAAAGCTTGATTCAAGTTTGGTTGAACTCGCATATGGACTTGTGATGAAAAAAATAAATACATTCGTGAGTGATTTGGAGTCACATAGGTTTTGATTCATTTGACAATTTCAAGTCAAAAGGTTGAATATGTGTTTGACTTGGGTTAGCTTGATTTTGATTTGATGATTGAAATTTATGTTTATATTTGGATTCATGATTGACGGATTGATTGAATCATGAAGAAAAATACAGGGTTTGGCTTGATTTGAGTTTAATTTGGCTAAATTCAAGTATTTGATTTGAAAGGCTTAGGTTGGATTTTGGTTGAATTTGAGTTTGAGTTTTGAATTTGGTTTTGGATATTTGAATTTATATTTCATTTATATACATGAATATAAATGAGATTATAAATGGGTTATGAGAAAATTTCTTGAATTTGATTTGATTTGGATTTGATTTGAGCTAAGTTCATAAGATAGAATTAAAGGGCTTAGGAAATATTTTTAGAATTTGAATTTGGTTATGGATTTCAATCATGGGTTTCAATTATTTGGAATTGTTTCATGATTTGAGAAAATCCATTGAAATTGGTTCAAGGTTTGATTCGGAGTTGAAGTTGATATGAGTTTGGAGTTTGTCTTGAAAGAAGCAAGTGAGGATTTGGTTCAGGCTATAGGGTAGGCAAATTTTCCTAACACCCCTAAGGCATAACCTATTCCTATGGCTAAACCTTCTAAGTCTCTAGGGTTAGGTTAAGTGTTCACCTAATCACTAGAAGTGTCTTAAGACTAAGGAACTCTTAATGTTTAAGAGGAGTCCTATGTCTAAGATGGAGGAGTCGAGAGCTCATTCTAAAAATGAGGTCAACACACCAACAAAGAAGCTGAATCTAAGGCTCTGATTATCAGTCTAAAGTTAGCCATTACTCTAAGCATCTAGAATATCAACATCTTCGAGGAATTTAAGTTAGTCATCAACCAAATCACTGGGTCCTACAAGGTTCTAAAGCCTAAGCTCCATCACTACCACAAGTACACTATGGAGTTATTGGCCCAAATCCCAGAGGTTACCATTTATAAGATTCCTCGAGGAGAAAATGCCATAATAGATGCTTTAACCAAACTTGCCAAGGAGTTGGCATGTCCAAAAGATGAGTCTATACCAATAAGGGTCCAAAATAGACAAGTCTTATCCTTTGTTGACGTTAAACTCATTGAGAGACTCTCTCTTGAAGGGGAGGTTGCCATTGCAAAAAAGGATGATGAGTCAGATTAGAGGCAACCATTCATGGATTATCTAAATCTAGGCAAACTATCTCAAAAGAAGTCCCTAGCATATCAAGTGAAGCATAGAGCACTTTCCTATGCTCTTATGGATAACACCTTGTATTGTCGGTCCTTCGATCATATGTGGTTACGTTATTTGTACGAACACAAAGCCCATAAGGTCATGATCGAGGTACACTTGGGTTTATGCCGAGCTCATCAATCTGGTCCAAAGATGAAAGCCAAGATCAAGAGATTAGGATACTACTAACCATCGATGATCATAGACTTAATGGGTGTAGTTAGGCAATGCCACCAATGTTAGGTACACGATGTGGTCCTATACTAACCACCCAACATTCTACGCCTTACATTGGCCTCATGGCCATTTGAGTTTTGGGGTACCGGCATAGTGGTCTGATTGATCCTCCTTCTTCTGAGGGTCATTGGTTCATCCTAGCTGCCACCAACTACTTTTCCTGGGCGGGAGCCACTTTCGAGAGGTCATAGCATGTGCTCCAATTTTTTAGAAACCATATCGTATATAGGTTTGGGGTGCCTCGATGAATTATATTCGGTTATGATACTACATTCAACAACACCAAGATCAACAGCTTTGCCTAGAGACACAACATAGATTTGAGATATTCTACCATCTACTACTCGAGGACAAATGGCTTGGCAGAAACCTTCAACAAAACTCTCATTCAGATATTAAAGAAGACACTCGATGACAACAAGCGACAATGGTATGAGCAGTCAGTTGAAGTCTTGTGGGCATACCGCACCATATATAGAACTCTAACTCAATCTACCCCTTTCTCCTTAGTGTATGAGCCCGAAGCCGTTCTACCATTAGAAGTCCAACTCCCAACATTAAGGATAGCTATGGGTAGTAAGATCACCATGGAGCAGAATGCTAAGTTATGGTTAGAAAAGCTCAAAGGTTTGAAGGAGAGATGCCTATGGGCATGCAAGAACCTCAAGTTGTACAAAGCCAAAATGATTCAAGATCACAATAAGTTGGTCTGTCCTAGAGCTTTTCAAGTATGAGAGCTTATTTTAGTTCTAAGGAAACCAATTATTGAGCGTCGCAAGATGGGAGGCAAGTTTGAACTCACTTGGGAATGCCCTTTTGCCATTAAGAAGGCCTACCAAGGAGGATCTTATCAGCTCATAAATCATAAGGGAGAGCGCCCGATGCTTCCAATCAACGGGCTCTACCTAAAGAGATGTTATGCATAAATCTTATTTGAAAATAATTATCAATAAAAAATTTCATCTCAAATTCCATCTTTATATGTTTAGAAACATCTTTATTTGTGAATCCGCAATGATGTGTTTAGGGTAGGTGTAAGGAACTTGAGTGGCATCCTATGCTTTATCAATATAACATCAACATAAAGTACACATAACCTCATAAAACAAACAAATATCTTTTGTCTTGGGCTACTTTGAGTTGGGATAAAGCCCCTAGTAGCACTCACTCAGTAGCTGCTCTAGGTCGGGTCGACATGCTACCCTGTTAGTGTGTCAGCCCAGTGATTTCTTGTTTAGGAGGATGTAAGTCTACACACTTTTTTCCTAACTTGAACATTGCAAACTGATGAGTGCATTATTAGTTTGGTAGGCCTTACTCCGCAGCCAGTAAGCTACCTCATGTTGACTTTGTTGAAGAAGATGTAAGTCTACACACTTTCTTCTTGAACTATCCATCATGCACTAATTGGATCAAGTATATTTGAGGCTTAGGGTAAGTCCTCCAGTGGCTCCTTTCCTCTTCACTACTTCAAGTCTAGGTCCAATCCTACCGTGGGACTCCCCACTTAGTAGTCGCCCTAGGCCCGATAGAATTTGTCCTGCTGACGACAGACTATCCTGATGATCATTTTCATATGTGAAGATGTAAGTCTACAAGCCTTCTTATTAGGTTGATCATCGCACACTGATGGGCACCTTAGGTTGCTTGGTCCTTGTTATGTTGATAATGACCCACTCAATGGATACACCACTTATGACAGATGTAAGTCTACACATATTCTCCTTGAGTTGGCCACTGTATACCTATAAGCTTTATTTTATAGGGTCGAGTATAACGCCCCTAGCGGCACCTTCCCTGTTGGAACTCTATTTGGATTACATCCTTTATGATTGTGGTGAAAAATTTCTATAGGGAGAGGAGTCACCTTCAAATATATTGGTTAGAAGTGAAGGAGGCAAGCATATAGAAATTCATCTTTTTAGGATGCCACGCAGATCTGTAGTTGTACTTATTCAGAAAGAGACTAAGTTCTTAAACTCACTCCCTAAAGAGACTAGATCATGTAAAGGGCATGCTTCAAATGACCTAAATCTAATGCAATTCAAATTTTATTTTATCTTCATTTTTGGACAATTAGTTTGACTCAGGCTAATAGGATTCATATACCTAATGCATGAGAAATAAAGTTATTGGCCAAAATCAACGAGAAGGGAGGAGGTGAGTTTCCAACATGGCTCTCAAAGGTCAAGCCAAGTTTCTCTGGCAAAGGTGAAAGCCCTCCAATCAAGAGTGAAATAAGATGCATTTATGCATGATATTGTAAAAGAAGTACTCATCCAGCTAAGGGATTGCTAATTCTTTTATCTTGCTTTAGGTGAGATTATGAGTTGTTTAATTTTTATATTGAGTTGTTAAGTTGGGTAAAAGATTTATTTTTCTGTAAAGAGCCTAATCCACATCCAGACCATACATAAAGCAAGAAAGAAATTATGAAAAGATGCCACTTAATGCAAAAGCTAAACAAATCATCAATCAATTTATAAAGCTAATCACAAAAAGAATAAAAGGTCATTGTGGTCGAGCACCACAACACAAACCCAAAAAATATCAAATATGGGTAGCCGAGCTCTACCCTTATACATCTCGAATTATAAATGAATTAAATTACAATTAAGCAAGGAATTCATTGTTATGGGGATCTTCAAGCTTTATTCTTCTTTTGGTTCCTTATTTTGGATGGTTGGAAGGTAGATGCTCCAAGGCTTCACATGGTGCATAAGATAGGATCTTATGACCAATGCTCATCCTAATTCCCATAACAATCATTCCAAAATTCTAATTACACAAATCTACATGAAAAGGAAAAGAATGGAAATATAACTAACACCTGTAAAATAAAGGTTAGTTAAAAAAATCACACAAATCCCAAGCATGTATATTGGACTTATCACCCCACACATGGGTGACTAAGTCCACCTAGCCTATTGGATTATGCTTAGGGGTATAAACCAGCTGCAAGAAAAAAGCATTTATATTTTTATTTATGATAGCGCCCCTTAAAGACAATCCCTTGCAAAAAAGAATAGTTATACTAAGAGCGTCCTACCATTCATTCTACGAGCAAACACCCTAACGTCCAGTCTAAAATATATATCATAAAATAGAATAAAATATCAAATCATGCACTACCCTAATCTAAAGCTAGAAGTGGTAACTTAGGCTAATGTGTGTGCTTTAAAGGTTTGTGTGGTATGCTTAGCTATGGCTTTTGGTTCAAATTTTTCTAAGTGTGAAAATATGTTCAACTTAGAGGAGGGTTTCATTTAAGTTGTTTAATTATTTTAGGTTGATTTTATTTTATGTTTTGCTTCAGTTCAAATGAATCGTACAATTAATTACTAAGTTATGAAGAGAGGGAAAGAGAAGAGAACTTCTCTTTCCTTCCCTAACCTAAGTAATTTCTAAAGTAGATTCACATTTTGGTTTTGTTTAGGTGAATGTTTTGATTAGATCTTTTTAATCAACCCTAAGTTTAGATGAACTCTAAACAAACCTATTCAAAAAGAAAGACATTTTAAGATTAAATAAAATGAATCAAAATTCACATAACACACATTACTTCATTTCTTTTCCAACATGTATAACATGCATATGAATGAACCCTAAGCATATCTACACATATAAATGAGAATATTTAACATACTTTATGATGCATGCTAAGTAATTCATTTAAGAAAATTTAGAAGATTAAGATGCATGCTTTTCTTTAAGTAGAATAGGGTTTCTTTATCCAAATTTTTACATACACACATGAAAGTAAGAAAGGCATAAGTGAGTACAGTGCCATTGTTAACCAGAGGTGTAAGGTACAAGATCTACTTAGGGCTACTTAAAGCCTTACAACCTCAAAGTTGTCCATACTAATATACCACTTTCCTTAAATACAAACATGCGCATAAAATAAATGAAATGGAAAATAAGAATGAAAAAGTTGTATTAATGGATTCATTTTGTTTATGTAATTTATGTATGCAAGTATAGGTAGCCCTTCTTAGGTGATAACATAGGGATGAATAGGATATAGAATTAGGTGAGTGTTAGGTTCTTTTCAAATGAACCATACATCTCAATAAATTCCTATTCAAAACTATACCAACATAAGAGAGAAAGGAAACCTATGCTAAGCACATCTATATATTCTTCACATGCAAGCCTATAATTAAAATATAAGTGACACACTTTCAGATTTGATAATTGATTTATATGTTTTGAAAATAATTTGGATTTAGTAGTGATAATAGCCACTCATATTTCTACTTTAGCCAACACATGCAAATTTGACATAAAGTAAACAATTTCATTTTAAACTTGAATTTGAAAAATATGAATGCATGAAACCACATGACATACAATTTTAACATGTTGGGGAAAGAATCAAAGCAATGAAAGCACGTAAACACATTCACTTTAATAAATTCTAAATACATTCTTATGGAATAAGAAAGTTTAAAATAAATCAATGTGTTTTCAATATAGTTTTTGTTTAGTTTTAAGTTTGATTTAATTTTAAAAAGGTGAGTTTAGTTTGATGTTCCTAACCCATTCCCACATGTGTTTAATATTTTAAAATAATTTTTAAATAATTAGATTAATTTTTGTGTATTAATTAGGTTAAAGTATGAATTAAGTAACTTAGTTAACCCTTACCTACACCACCTTAACATAGTTAACCAAATAATTATGAGCTAATGAGATGACATAAAAACTCACAAAGAATTTAAATTTCCAATGCACCTAATAAGAAAAAGGCCTAATGTAATTTGGCTCATGATTAAAGGTTAATTAAGCTAAGGGGTTTAGCTTAAGTAATTTCAAAAAACCCTTTCATAAATATGAATTGGGTTTTGATCTCCTTAATTGAGCATAGGCTATTAAACACCTAAGCATCTACTCAAAGTAGATTAATTAAGTTCGAGAAGTTCTTAAAATTTTTAGAAATTAATTAATGGAATAATTAATGAATTAACCATTAATTAAGAGAAGATTAAGGACATAAAAGGGGGTTTAGGGAATAACTTAGAGGAAATGCCCCAAAATTATTTCCTAAACCTCCTATCCACTGGATTTGACCTTAATCAACTCTAATCATGGATAAAAACCACTAATCACACCTTAATTATCCTTAATTAGGTTAAGGGGGTAGTTAGGAAATCTATATAAAATTCTCCTAATTAATCCTTCAATAAATCCTAAGAAAATTAGGGGAGGTAGAAGTCATCCTTGAAAACATACTTAAGAAGTTTGGAATTAATCAGAGGCTTAATTAAAAGGTGATTAGCAAAATAAACTTTCTAATAAAACCTAGAATTAGAGAAAAGTATAATTGAAAATTCATTGAAATTAATTTTAATATATTCTAGGTGAAATTATCTTTCAATAGAAATTATTTCATATTTTTTTGAGTTTTATTAAGAGAGATATGAATTTTAGAAGATCCATAGATTAATTAGAATTAATTAAGCATCCCTAACTAATCCCTCGCTCATGCGTGCATGGACGATTAGTCGATGCTTTACACATGTGCATGATGAGCATTCCATAAACATCACATCAAAGGCGTCGACGGATGTGCTTTGATCTCGTTGTCGATCAAGATTGAATCCCTCCAGCATTTTAAAAGAGATAAATCATTTTCTAAACGTGGGAATAATTTCAGCCGTCCATCCAAAATGTGCGGATGGATGGCCAAGATCTCCCCAGTTCTTCCTCTTAGATCAACAGAGACCATCCATGATCTAGGGGAAGATCCGAGCTCGATTGAGCTCGGATTAAAAAAAAACTTAACCCACACCATCTAAAGCAAGCGACACATCCAATGATGGAATTCACATGAAATGAAAATTCCTTTCTCAAAGGACCAACACCTCCTATGTTAGGTGGTTAGAAAATTCCATACGTCACCGGCGCTTGACATTGATGAGGTAGCTTCGTCTAGTGGAGAAGAAACCCTATTGAAATTCTTAGGCCTTGGGGTTGAGTGACTTGCTCTATGGACCAACACAACTTCAAGCTCCTTGTGACTTTAATCCAATTACTTCTCTCCTTGCTATGGGAACTCCAATGGAAGCTTGAGTGTGCTCGGATTGGTCCTTAAAAGAAGTGTCCTAGAGGAATTGGAGTGGTTTTCAGTGTGGAGGAAGTTCAAGATTGAATTGAGCTCCCCTATTTTTCAGTGGAGAAAATTTAGAATTCTCAAATCAATTCCCTCTTAGAATGCTTAGG
Source organism: Cymbidium sinense (assembly GCA_021442155.1). Taxonomy (NCBI): domain Eukaryota; kingdom Viridiplantae; phylum Streptophyta; class Magnoliopsida; order Asparagales; family Orchidaceae; genus Cymbidium; species Cymbidium sinense. The sequence continues at coordinate 10,966,934 of CM038216.1, read as the reverse complement.
AAGGCTCTCTGATCTCTCCCAACACTCTCTAGGGCTTGATCGAGTGAGGAATGATGATTCATTGGGGAGTATATCTCCTCCTTGAAGGATCGGATGACCGCAAGCTAACTTGCCATTTTGATCCAATTGATCACAATAGAGAGTTTGTTTGATTAGTTGGATGTTTTCACATGGTCGGTTTGAGGCCTTAAGTGGATTGCCAACCTCCCATGTGCTTGAAATTGAGTGGAAGAGAGATTTGAAATGAGCTAATTTGACCCATGGGGTTGGGTTTGGCCTTGGGGCCAATTGGGCTGACCCAAACCCATTGGGTTGGGTGCACCACTCTTCATTAGGTCCCCTTGAGCTATTAGAAAAGCATCAAGTGGATATGAAGAGGGTATGACCAAATTACCCATATATTAGGTCAAAATTTGTTCTATGGCCTAGGGGTAGAATGGTCATTTTGCTAATTTTTTTTAATTTGGATATGTTGGGTATGTGGAGAAACTAGGTTTGGCCAAGTTTCATGAGATTTGGAATTCATTTGATGAGGTTTGGCTCATGTTGACCCATTTAGGTCAAAATGGGTCAACTTGGTCAAGTTGACCAATTGGTCAAATTGGGTCAAACCAAGGGTTGGGTCAAGTTCATATGACCATTTGAAATGTTTTGGTAGCTTTAATTTGATTCAATTTGGTATAGTTTTAAATTTGGCTCATATGACTTAATTTAGGTCAAATGGGTCAAGTTGACCTATTGGACCCATTTGACCTATTTGGGCTAGGTCATGGGTAGGTTTAGGTTTGGTTAGTCATATGGAGTGGATTGTTATCTTTGTTTCCAATCAATTTTGGTTAAGTTTGAATTTGTCAAGTTGGGTCTAAGGTCAATTGGGCTAGGTTGGGTCTAGTTGGCCAATTAAGGCTTCGATCAAGTTCAACAAGTGATTAGGAATGAACTTGACCCATTGGTTTCAATCAATTTAGCTTAGATCAAGTTTTGACACATTTTGACTCTTTAGGTCAAGTTGGGTCAACTTGGGTCAAGTGGGCTAGGTTAGACTCAGATGTTGGCTTGGTCAAGTTCAAACATAGGTCATGAGTGAACTTAGATCAATGGTTTCAATCAATTTGGCCTATGGTAGAATTTGGCTATGTTAGGTTTCATTTTGGCTAAGTGTTGACTTGGTCAACCAGTTTGACTTGGTTTGACCCAATTTGATTGATTGATCATCCCATGATGATTGTTGATCATGATGAGAGGCATAGATGAGTTTGGTTCAATCCAATTTGGTTAGGATTAGAATTTGGCTCATAAGGGTACTTTAGGTCACTTTGGGTCAAGTGAGCCTAAGTGGGTCAAATGGATTGGTCAAAGCTTGATTTGAAGTTGATTGAACTTGTATATGGACTCATGATTGAAATATAAATCCATTTACAAGTGGTTTGAAGTCAAATGAGTTTTAATTTATTTGAAAATTTTATATTCAAAGGAAGAATATGAGGGGATTTTGGCTTTAATTTTTGAACTAGGTTTTGATTGTTTGATTGAAGTTTGTAATTATATTTGGACTCATGATTGTAGGTTCGATTGAATCATGAGAGAAAATCAAGAGTTTGGCTTGATTTGAAATTGATTTGGCTAAGTTTAAGATTTTGAATTGAGAAGCTTAGATTAGATTTTGAGTGGATTTGAGTTTGATTTTTGGATTTGGTTTTGATTTTTTGAATTTATATTTCATTTATATATGTGAATATAAATGAATCATGAGAAAATTTCAAGGATTTGAGGTGCTTTGATCATGATTTAGGCTAAGTCTATTAAGAATGATTTAAAAGACTTAAAAATTTTTTTGGTATTTGGAGTTTGAATTTTTGAATTTGGTTTGATTGATCTGTATTTATACTTCATTTATATATGTGAATATAAATAAGAATATAAATGAATTATAAGAAAATCCCATGAATTTGAAATGGTTTGATGATGATTTTGGCTAAGCCCATTAATGAAAAATTAATGACTTAAGAAAGATTTTTAAATTGGGAATTTAATTTGAGGATTTATGTTGATTGATTTATATTTATATTTCATTTATATATGTGAATATAAATGAAAATATAAATGAGTTTTGAGAAAATCCGATGAGTTTGAATTGGTTTGACCATGATTTAGGATAAGTCCTTTAATGGAAAATTAAGGGACTTAGAAGAAAATTTTTAGATTGGGAGTTTAATTTGACTGATTTAATGTGAATATAAATGAGTATATAAATGAGTTTTTTGAGAAAATCCCATGAGTTTGAATTGGTTTTATCATGATTTATGTAAAGTCTATTAAGAAGGATTTAAAGGACTTAGGAGAAATTTGGAGTTTGGAGTTTGAATTTGGTTTGACTGATTTGTATTTATACTTCATTTATATATATGAATATAAATGAGAATATAAATGAATTATGAGAAAATCTCAAAGATTTGATTTGGTTTTGATCATGATTTTGTTTAAGTCCTTAAGGGAAGATTAAGGACTTAAAAAGATTTAGACTTAGGAATTTTTATGGTTTTTAGCATGGGTTTCAATCATAGATTTCAATCATGAATTTCAATCATGGATTTTGATCATATGGAGTTGATTTAGATATGGAGAAAATAAAATGAGATTGATTTGGAGTTTTACTTGAAAGAAGGAAAGTGAGGCATGGTTTAAGCTAAGGGTAAGAAGTTTTCCTAGCACTCCTAAGGCATGGCCTATTTCTATGGCTAACTCTTCTAAGTCTCTAGAGCTAGGTTGAGTGTCCACCTAATCACTAGATGTGTCTTAAGGCTAAGAAACTCTTAAAGTCTAAGAGGGTCCTATGTCTAAGATGGAGGTTGAGCTCATTCTAAAAAAAGGTCAACAAAGGGTGCCCAATAGGTGTGGTGTAGCTGACAAGGAACACCGCACGTGTTGGTGTTGACCGAAACGATCAACAACACCGAGAGATCAAAAGCACTAATAGAAATTATCTATTCTTAACCCAAGGAATATAATGAATCTAGAGGTTAGTGCAATGTGGATCTACTTATGTCCAAGGCATAAGAGAGAGAAGGAAAAATCCACTAAGGGTAGAGTGTGAACCTTCCACTAGGGAAGCAGGTTCAAATCATCCATAAGAGGATGAGAGGTTTGATTTGAATTGAGTCTCACTAAGGAGAAGAAGATTTGATTTATTCCAGTCCACTGGGGAAGAGGGTTGAACTTGTTTCAATTTTTGTTAGGTTTGAATTTTGAGATGAACCCTATTGGTTTGCAATGGACTACACTATGTAGGAGCCATGAAGGCTAATACCTAACTCAGATTTACCAATCCAAAGGGGTAGTCTACTAAGCACATAGTAGGACTAGCCAACCAAAGGGATGTCTTTTGGTATATAGCAGCTGTACTAGGAAGAAAACATAGTAGACTTACATCCTCCAAAGTAGAGACCAGTTGCCGGGGTAATCTATTGATAAGATAATAGATTAAACCCAACCTAGGGTTGACTATTGAGAGAATGCCACTGGGAGACTTAGATCAACTCAAAGATAGTCAAAGATTAATTTTATTTTTAGGTTTATTTATTTTGATTATGATGGATCCCATAGGTTTGCGATGAACTACACTGAGTAGAGGCCCTAGAGGCTTAGACCTAACTCAGATTTACCAATCCAAAGGGAGTAGTCTACCAATCATGAGGTAGGACTATCCAACCAAGGGGAATGCCTTTTGAAATATAATGGTCTAGTCTTAAGAAGAAAGCATGGGGATTCACATCTGCTAGAAACAAAGAACTATTGGGGTGATCAGTTGCTTTGAGAAACAAATCGAACCTGACCTAGGGATGACTGTTGAGTGAATGCCACTAGGGGACTTAAATCAACTCAAGGATAGTCAAAGATTAATTTCATTTTTAGTTTATTTTAATGGATTCTATTAGTTTGCGATGGATCAAACTGTGAAGGAGCTTATAGAAGCCTAGACCTATCTTAGATTTACTGAACCAAAGGGAGTAGCTTCCTGGCCGATGGGTGAACTATTCGACCAAAGGAGTGCCTTCCGGTTAGCAATGATGAGTTGAAGGAAAGAAAGCTTGGGGACTCACACCTTCCACTATAAAATATCACTGGGGTGATTGATTGCTTTGGGCAACAAATCGAACCCAACCTAGGGCTGCCCATCAGTTTGTGATAATCATGCTAGAAAGAATGCATCATAGTCTTACATCTTTCAAAAGGAATGACGGTAACTTGCTCATGGAAAATAGATTGAACCCACCTAAGGGTGACTATGGAGTGAGTGCACCATTTATCTCTCGACTGGTAGTTAAGAAATTCCTATAGGGAGTTTTGCTGACATTGCCCTAAAGATAGGATGCCTACTTGGGAAAAGGGGCCCTTTGGGGGCTTGAATTTCGAATCCATAAGTGAAAATTTTGTTTGTTTGATTGTTTAGTTTGGTTAGTTTATTTAAATTTGGACTCTATTAGTTTGTAAGGGATCAAACTGAGAAGGAGCTTATATCAGCCTAGACCTATCTCAAACTTATTGAACAAAAGGAGAATCTATGCATCTGTTGAACAAATTCTTCAACTACAGGGGTGCCCACTAGAAAAGGGGAACTGTCCAATCCAAAAGTAACCTGGGTAGTGTATAAATGGGATCATAAAGGACGTGATTCAAATAGAGTGCTAGCAGGGGATGGGACCGCTAAGGGATTAATCCAACACCATGGAGAAGATGACATGGCTAGTCATATATCTAATAAGTATTCGATGGCCAACTCAAGCAGAAAGCATGGGGACTCACATCTGCCAAGAGAGGTATATCAATCGAGTGAGTCGCTGTCAGCATAGCAAACATCAACCAACCTAAGGTGCCCATCGGTTTGCAACAATCATCCTAGGAAGAAAGCTCGGGGACTCACATCCTCCTATAGTGGAATTGCTGGGATAGTCTATCTTTGGCTCGATAGGTGCTATCTGACCTAGGGCGATTATTGAGTGAATGCCACTAGGGGACTTATATCAACTCAAAAGTAGTCAAGAGGAAAGGAGCCTCTGGGGACTTATCCTAAACCTCAAATATACTCAACCTAGTTAGAACATGATGGCTAGTTCAAGAAGAAAGCACGGGACTCACATCTTCTTAAATGAAGTCAATCATGAGGTAGCTTCTTGGCGTAAGAACCTACCATACTAATAAGGCACTCATTGGTTTGCAATGGTCAAGTTAAGAGAAAGCAGGGACTCACATCCTCAACAAATGACCAGGGGTGACATACTAGCGAGGTAGCATGTAGACGACCTAGAAGCTAATGAGTGAGTGCCAGGGGCTTGCTCCCACATCAAATACGAGATAAAAGATTTGTGTTTATTTTGTGCATGTGTTAAAAGAATAGGATGCCTCTGGGGACTCTTACATATCTTTAGTTATCTTAATCAAAATAGGATGCCTCTTAGGGTTCTCTCTATTCTAATAGTATCGGAGATTGTTTGTGTTGTGAAAGAGGGATAGGATGCCAGGGGACTCTTACACCTACCCCAAACACGCGTCGATGGATTCTCAAGACAAGCAACACTTGAAGAAGAGAAGATTTGATGAATGGAATCGATTTTGTTTTTTATTAATGATTATTTTCAAACATGATTTATTTCATGGGTAATATTTCTTTAGATAGAGCCCATTAATTAGAAGCGTCAGGTGTTCCCCTTTACAATCAATGAGCTGATAAGATCCTCCTTGGTAGACCTTCTCTATGACATAGGGGCCTTCCCAAGTGGACTTGCCTCCGATCTTTTGTTGGGTAACAATTGGCCTCCTTAGGACTAACACAAGTTCTCTAACACAGAAAGACCTAGGACGGACATGCTTGTTGTGAGCTTGAATCATTTTGGCCTTGTACAACTTGAGATTTTGGCACACCCTTAGGCGACTCTCCTCCAAACCTTTAAGCTCTTCTAACCGTAACTTTGCATTCTATTTTGTAGTGATCTTGCTACCCAATGATATCCTTAGCAATAGGGGTTGAACTTCTAAAGGAAGAACGACTTTAGACCCATACACTAAGGAAAATGGGGTAGATTGAGTTAGAGTTTGGTATGTGGTGTGGTAGGCCCACAAAGCTTCAACCAACTGCTCATTCCACTATCATTTATTATCATCAAGAGTCTTCTTCAGTATCTAGATGAGAGTTTTGTTGAATGCTTATGCTAAGCCATTTGAGTAGTAGATGGTAGAGTATCTCTAATCTATACTGTCTTCTGACAAAGTTGTTGATCTTCATGCTTTTGAATGCAGTACCATTATCGGATATAATTCATCAAGGCACCCAGAACCTATATACGATATGGTTCCTGAAAAACTAAAGCACATGCTGAGCTGTGACCTATCTGAGTGGAATGGCTTCCGTCCACTTGGAAAAGTAGTCGATAGTAGTTAAGATGAATCGATGCCTCTTGAAAAAAGGAGGATCGATCAGAAATAGAATATCGGTACCCTAATACTCAAATGGCCATGAGGCCAAAGTAGGGTGTAGAATGTTGGGTGGCTGGTGGAGGACCACCATGCACACGATGGCATCTCTAGCTACATCCATGCATCGTGATCATCAAGATAGTAGTATCCAAGTTGCTTGATCTTCATCTTCATCTTTGGATCAGATTGATGCGATCCCAATAGACTTGAGTGTACCTCAGTTATAATGCCATGGGCTTCGTGTTTGTCTAAATAGCGTAACCACATTTGGTCAAAGGACCGACAGTACAAGGTGTCATCAACATGAGTGTAGGAGAGAGCTCTTTGTTTCACCTGATGAGCTTGTGACTTCTCTTGAGGTAGTTTATCGATGTTTAAGTAATCTATGAACGGTTTCTTCAATCCAACTCCTTGCCTATTTTGGCAATGATAACCTCCCCTTCAAGAAAAAGTCTCTTGATGAGTTTATCATCAATAAATGATATGACTTGTCTATTTTGGACCCTTATTGAAATGGACTCATCATCCGAACATGCTAATTCTTTAGCAAGTTTGGCCAAAGCATCTGCTACTATGTTCACTACTCGAGGAACCTTGTAGATGGTAACTTCGAGAATCTGGGCCAACAACTTCATGATATACTTGTAGTAATGATGAAACTTAGGCTTGAGAACCTGGTAGGACCCGACGATCTGGTTGATGACCAACTAAGAATCCACAAAGATATTGATGCCCTTGAAACTGATAGTAATGGCTAACTCTAGACTAATAATCAAAGCCTCATACTTAGCTTCATTGTTGGTGCAGGGGTTGGAAAGATAGTATGAGAATCTCATCACATCATAGTTTGGAGTTAGAAGAACTATTCTACCCCTTGCCTTTCCTAGGAGAATAGATCATGGTGCTTCACCTTTAAGAAAAGAAGCAGCACCATCAAAATACATCTCCCATCGATGATTGCCGGTCCCTAAGTTCATGATTTGTTCATCAGGGAGATCATCACTAAGTGGAGAATCACGAAGTGGGTGTCTTCTAAGAAATCCTAGTGCATCCTTTTTTTACCACATGGAGGTACAAATGTGATATCAAATACGAGAGAATCATGGACCAACAAGACAAATGGATAATGTTGGCATGTCATGAGAACGATGGGTTCTTCTAGAGATCAAGTTCACCTTATGAGGAAGCATGTAATACTGTAGCTTTTGGGAGGCAAAGATTAAAACTAGGCAATGTTTCTTAATAGGTGGATAGTTTGCTTGGCGGTCGATGGATAAGAGGTAGTAGAGCTCTCCTTCCCCATCATTGGCTTGGGCCAATAGAGCAGAGAGTCATCAATGCAAGTGTAGAGGATGATGAGTGGCCCTTGAGATAGAGTTACTAGAGCGGCGACTTCACCAAGTACTCTTTGATGTCTTCGAATGCATGCTGACACTTGTCATTCCACTTGAACTTGGCATCCTTTTTGATAAGTGTCGAGAATGGCTTGCATCTCATCGATAGGTTTGAGATAAAGCATCTTAGATATGCCAGCTATCCTTAAAAGGATCGAGTTGAGTTAAACTCTTAGGAGGTGGCATTTCTAAGATAGCTTTGATCTTTTTCTGATCTATTTCTATTCCCATTAAACAACAAACCCAAGGAATTTCACGAAGCAACTCGAATGCACACACAGATTCATTTTGAGGTTATATTATCTTAACCATTTGAAAACTACTCTCAAGTCAAAGAGGTGGTCTTCCTTTTCTCTGCTCTTGACTACTTGATCATCAACATAGCACTCAACCTGATGATGGATGAGTTCATTGAAGATCTGAGTCATGGCTTGTTGGTATGTAGCACCAGCATTTTTAAGGCTGAAAGGCATGACCTTATAATAGAAGATTCTGATTGGGGTTTAGAAGGCAGTGTTTCTTTCATCCTCAGAAGACATCTTGACTTGGTTATAGCCAGATGACCCATCCATAAAAGAGAAGACTGTATGAGATTAGGCGATGTCCACCATTAACTCTGGTGTAGGAAGAGGAAACTCATCCTTAGGACATGCCTTGTTTAAATGCCTAAAATTGATGCAAATGTGAATTTTGCCATTCTTCTTCTTAATTGGGATGACACTAGCTAACCAGGTGGGATATTTTTCTTCCCTGATGAAACCAACATCGATCAGTTTCTTGACTTCAGAAATGATCTGTTGTTCAATTTCTAATCGCATGCGTCTAGGAGCTTGCTTAATCGAGGTAGCGTCAGGGTCTATTGCTAGCTTGTGGACTTCTACATTAGGAGATAATCTGGGAATTTCTTCATAACTCCATGTGAAGTAGTCTTTAAACTCAATCAATAGCCTAACTAAGTCATTGGTTTCTTCTTCATTCAGCAACGAATTGATGTATGTTGGGCATGCATTTTCTTTTATCCCGAGGTTGATTTCTTTAAGCTTGTTGATTGTTGAATGAATTTGCTCTTCAAATTATGGCGGTGCCTCTTTGACTTGGAGATCATCTAGATCATCTAAGATTTTTAAACACACATTCTCATAAGAGTTGGGGATGTGTTAGAAGAAACTAACAGACTCTAAATGGTTGGTAACTAAGCAATAATCATCATCCGACCTTATTATGAATCTAGTCTTGCTCTTGATTGTGCTTTCCTGCCTGTGTTATTTTATAGGTTTTGAAAGTATTCTGACCTGTGCTTGGACTAAGTGTGAGGAACTAAACCTTTCTATATATGATTTTGAACACAAGGTGAGTAAAAGTCAAAAGATAATTCCAACAACTCTTTAAAAGTATCCTCCTCAAGCTCTACATCAACTTTAGGGCTTAAGGATGATGATCACAAAAAGAACTTCTTTTGCTTCATGTCACTAGAAGACTTAGGGACTTCCTTAACTACTAAACCTTCAACTTTTTGAGATGTAAGTGAGGTAAGAGCTAAGGTTCTCAACTCCGCCTAATAGTTTCACATAAACCATTCAAATACTTTTGCTTGGAGGCCTGGTCTCCGTCTCTGTCTGGATCAAAAGTCACCTCCAATGGAACCTGTTGAGGGGTTGGTGGTATACTAATCACATTACTCATCCTCCAAGCTAGATTCCAAGTCTATATGAATAGTGGGGTACTCCTATGAACTAACACAACCTCTATTGGTCAAGGCCAACTAGGGGTCTCCACCTCTAACTGCTTCTGCCTCATGCCTTTGTCCGGGTGGAGGTTGAACCATCCTACCCACATGTCCATATGATGGAATGTATGGAATGTGATATGCATATATTTCTTCTTCAATTCCCCTTTCTTGTTCACTTGGACTTTCTTTTCTTTTCATTTTCTTTTATCTTTTCTTTTATTTCATTGTCTTTTTTTTGTATTTGCATTTGAATTTTGTCCAAGTTCATGAGAAAGGGTGTTTTGAGGAAGATAGTAGGTTGCATCCTCATAAATCTCAATCTCTCTAACTAAAAATGGCTTTTCGTCTCCGTTGATATGGTATTAAATTCCATCTTTTTTGAACTTGATGCACTGATGAAGGGAGGATGGAATGATCTTGTTTTGATGTATCCAAGGACTACCAAGAAAAGCAATGAATAAAGTATTTGAATCAATGATGTAAAACTTGGCTTCAGTCTTCTAGTCACCTATCTCCAATGGTAACACTATAGAACTTAAATCCCACTCACCTTGATCATTGAATCCTCTCAACATCATCCGATCTCCTCGGAGTGTGGAGATGTCCATCTTCAAATAGGCAAGGGTATTTAGACTCATAGTGTTCATCGATGCACCTAAATCCATGAGAACCCGGCAGTTTGAACACCCATGTCAATCGTGATGTGAGGGACGGTTGCCAAGTCCCCTAGAAGAAGGTCTTCATCTATGAAGATGATCCCTTGGGCTTCTTTGCATAATGTGCTTCCTCACCTATAGCAGTCAGCTCAGCTAAGCATATTTTAGGATCAAGGAGAGCATTGATTAGTGATTCTCTCATCTCTTTGGATAAGATAAGGGCATCGTATATGCTTAGCTTATATGACAACTTTTTTAGATGAGAAAGGGCGTTGTAGTCCACCTTCGGCTGGTCTTCCACAAGCATATCCAAGGGTGGAGCATCCTGTGGAAGGGCTTCTCGATCTTAAGTACCAATGACTTGTTTCCCTCTATCTTGAGGTGCTACCCTAGGAGGTAAAACCTTGCCACAATGGAGGTTGACTTTGGTGATCTCTTGTGGTAGGGTAATGGAAGGTTCTACCTGCATATCGCTCACATACAGCCTTTAGACTCTAATCGATGATTCCAAGTCTATCTCAAGAGGTGAACCCATAGTATTCAAAGTTGGAAAGTCCAACTCTGAATCAGAAAGAGGAAGATCAAAATTGTTATAGTTATTTAGACTTGAAGAGTTATCATTAGGAATAAAAGAAGATAACCCATCAGAAGTGACACAAATGTAATTCAAACTAGCTTTATTCTTCAATTTCTTGGAATTATTTGGAGGTACAAAGTAGAAGTCAAGTAAAAATGAAACTTGCAAACCTTCCTTGGTGTTGGAGGTTTGAGCTGACTCAGGCACCTGGAAGGAAAACTTCTTCATCTTTTGAATGATTTTTTTAGAGGTTTTGGATAGAGAAATATCCCAACCATCTTTAGTTTTGGTAGGATCACATGTATCCCCAAGGATTACCCTAATGGAATTAGAAAGTTGTTCCACAAGGTATTCCTTTGAGATAACTACATCATCGGTCTTGAAACTGTGTTCAAGCCAATCCTTGAATGTGAAGCAATCCACCAAAATGTGGCCTAACATACGGTGGTAAGGGCAAAAGTTTGGATCATGACTTTTGCCTACTTCCTCCGGCCTCCTTGGCCTGGGTAGCTGAAAATCAGGTTTCTTTAAGAGATTCTTAAATATTTTCCTGATTACCTCCCTCTTAAAAGAATAAGGTTTATTTAACTTATCTAAAAGAGTAGGTGGACCATAGCTACGACGTGATACAGCTGCTATGCTAGTGGTATGGGCGATGGTGTGGCGGCCATGGAGAGGTCTGGTAGTCAGGTACCTCGGTGGTGGCAAAGGAGGTGGAGGCTCGAGGTCATGGTCTCTCATCGATCTATAGTCGCTTCCCTCTTGTCAACCTCTGCTCACGGCTTCTTCGTGACCTTTTTTGTTTGCTTGCAACTGATCTTGAAAAAGCAGTTGTTTGGCCTCTCCTTGTAGACTAGCCGCCTTATTGATTAGCTTCTAAAATGTCTTGAAAGTGAAGCCCTTAAGCATGAAGGTGATTGGGCCAAATATCAATTCAATCCCTCAATCATTTATCAAATTCAAGTCCAAACTCAAATCCAAATGATTGAAACTCCCAAATCCTCCTTAAGCCTTATGATTGAATTCCATTGACTTAGCCAAATCTTCACCCAATTCAATCCAAACTTGATTGGTCTCTTCATAAATCATTTATATCTTCATTTATAGTCACATGTTTAAATGAAATATAAACTCAAATAACCCAAATTGAATCAAACTAAATCAAATCAAGCTAGGACCCCTCTTAAGTCATATGGACCCACCTCCATGAGCTTAACCAAATCTTAACTTAAATGAACCCAAAATCAATTGATTTCTTTATAAATTAATTATTTCTTCATTTATATTCACAAATATAAATGAAACCTACATTCCTATGATCAAAATTAAATCAAACTAAATTGATTTCCATCTAAGGCCTTTTGACCTACCTCCATGAGCTTAGTCAAATTTGCTTTCAAATTACTTCAAACTCAAGCAATTTTCTCATTAATCATTAATATCTTTATTTATATTCACAAATATAAATGAAATATAAATTCAAATAGACAAAACCAAATCCAAAATCAAATCAAAACCCAATTTAAGCCCTTTCGACCAATTCTTTGGACTTAACTAGAACCCACCTAAATCAAGTCAAAATCAATGGATTTTCACTTGAATTAATTATTCCTTCAATCATCAATCCAAATATAAATGAAACCCTTGGAAAACTAAAGTACATGCTGAGTTATGACCTCTCTGAGTGGGATGGCTTCTGCCCACTTGGAAAAGTAGTCGGTGATAGTTAAGATGAATATATGCCCCTTGGAAGAAGGAGGAACGATCGGACCTACAATGTCAGTACCCTAATACTCAAATGGCCATGAGGCCAAAGTAGGGTGTAGAATGTTGGGTGGCTAGTGGAGGACCACATCGTGTACCTAACATTGATGGCATCTCCTAGCTACATCCATGCAGTCTGTGATCATCGAAGGCTAGCAGTATCCAAGTCACTTGATCTTCATCTTCATCTTCAGATCAGATTGATGCACTCCCAATAGACCTGAGTGTACCTCAGTTATAATTCCATAGGCTTCGTGTTTGTTTAAATAGCGTAACCACATTTGGTCAAAGGACCGACGATACAAGGGGCCATCAACATGAGTGTAGGAGAGCTCTTTGTTTCACCTGATGAGCTTGTGACTTCTCTTAAGGTAGTTTATCAATGTTCAAGTAATCTATGAATGGTTGCCTCTAATCTAGCTCCTTGTCCATTTTGGCAATGATAACCTCCCCTTCAAGAAAAAGTCTCTCGATGAGTTCATCATCAATAAAGGATATGACTTGTCTATTTTGGACCCATATTGAAATGGACTCATCTTCTAGACATGCCAATTCTTTGGCAAGTTTGGCCAAAGCATCTGTTACAACATTCTCTACTCGGGGAACCTTGTAGATGGTGACTTCAGTAATCTGGGCTAACAGCTTCATGGTATACTCGTAGTAATGATGAAGCTTGGGCTTGAGAACCTAGTAGGACCCGACGATCTGGTTGATGACCAATTGAGAATCCCCAAAGATGTTGATGCTCTTGACGCTGATAGTGATGCCTAACTCCAGACCAATAATCAAAGCCTCATACTCGACTTCATTGTTAGTATAGGGGTTGGAAAGATAGTATGAGAATCTCATCACATCATGATTTGGAGTTAGAAGAACTATTCCTATCCCTATCTTTCTTAGGATAATAGATCGTGGTGCTTCACCTTTAAGAAAAGAAGCAACACCATCAAATTATATCTCCCATCAGTGGTTGTTAGCCTCCCCTAAGTTTATGATTTGATCATCAGGGAGATCATCACTAAGCAGAGAATGAACAAGAAGTGGGTGTGATACTAAGAAATCCGCTAGTGTCTATCCTTTTACCGCACGGAGGGGTACAAATGTGATATTGAACTGCGAGAGTATCATGGACCAACAAGCTAAATGGCTGAATAGCATTGGCCATGTCATGAGGTACTGTAGTGGGTTCATTCTAGAGATCAAGTTCACCTTATGAGAAAGCATGTGATGTTGTAGCTTTTGGGAGGCAAAGATTTAGGCTAGGCAATGTTTCTCAATATGTGGATAGTTTGCTTCAGTTGGGATTAGACAATGGCTGAGATAGTATAGAGTGCTCTCTTCCCTTCATCATTGGCTTGGGCTAACAAAACATTGAGAGAGTCATCCAATGCAGCAATGTAGAGGATGAGTGTCCTGCCCGAAATAGGGGCTGCTAGAACTGGCGGCTTCACCAAGTACTCTTTGAAATCTTCAAAGGCATGTTGGCACTTGCCATCCCACTTGAACTTGGCATCCTTTTTGATAAGTGTTGAGAATGGCTTGCATCTCCCTGATAGGTTTGAGATAAAGTGCCTTAGATATGCCAGCCGTCCTTGAAAGGATCTGAGTTGAGTTAAACTCTTAGAAGGTGGCATTTCTATGATAGCTTTAATCTTTTCAGGATTTATTTCTATTCTCCGATGCCAAACAACAAACCTAAAGAATTTCTCTGAAGCTACTCCGAATGCACACTTCAGGGGATTCATTTTGAGGTTATATTGTCTTAACCGTTCAAAAACTACTCTCAAGTCAAAGAGGTGGTCTTCCTTTTCTCTGCTCATGACTACTTGATCATCAATATAGCACTCAACCTAATGATAGATGAGTTCATTAAAGATCTGAGTCTTGCCCCGTTGGTATGTAGCACCAGCATTTTTAAGGCCAAAAGGCTTGACCCTATAATTGAAGATTTCAATTAGAGTTTGGAAGGCAGTGTTTCTTTCATCCTCAGGAGACATCTTAACTTAGTTATAGCCAGATGACCCATCCATGAATGAGAAGATAGTATGAGATGAGGCGATGTACACCTTTAACACTGGTACAGGAAGAGGAAACTCATCCTTAGGACATGCCTTCTTTAAATCTCTAAAATTGATGCAAATGCAAATTTGAACATTCTTCTTCTTAATTGGGATGGCACTAGCTAACCAGGTATGATATTTTCCTTCCCTAATGAAACCAGCATCGATTAGTTTCTTGACTTCAGAAATGGCCTGTTGTTTAATTTCTAATCGCATGTGTCTAGGAGCTTGCTTAATAGGGGTAGCGTTAGGGTCTATTGCTAACTTTTGACGTTAGAGATAATGCATTTCTTCATAACTCCATGCGAAGTAGTATTTAAACTCAATCAATAGCCTAACTAAGTCATTGGTTTGTTCTTCATTTAGCAACAAACTGATGTATGTTGGGCATGAATTTTCTTCTGCCCCGAGGTTGATTTCTTTAAGCTTGTCGATTATTGAATGAATCTCCTCTTTAAATTATGGTGGTGCCTCTTTGACTTGGAGATCATCTAGATCATCTAAGATTTTTAAACACACATTCTCATAAGAGTTGGGGATGTGTGAGAAGAAACTACAGACTCCAAATGGTTGGTAACAACTAGGCAATAATCCTCGTCATCAACCGAACCCATTGTATCGAATTCTAGTCCTACTCTTAATTGTGCTTCCCTGCCTGTATTGTTCCATAGCTTTTGGAAGTATTCTGACCTGTGCTTGGACTATGTGTGAGGAACTAAACCTTTCTATATAAGATTTTGAACACAAGGCAAGCAAAAGTTAAAAGGTAATTCTATTAATTCTTTAAAAGTATCCTCCTCAAGCTCTACATTAACTTCAGGGCTTGAGGATGATGATCACAAAAAGAACTTCTTTTGCTTCATGTCACTGGAAGACTTAGGGACTTCCTTAACTATTTAATCTTTAAATTTCTGAGATGTAAGTGAGGTAAGAGCTAAGGTTCTCAACTGCTGCCTAATAGTTTCAGATAAGCCAGATTCGAATACTTTGCTTTGCTTGGAGGCCTGGTCTTTGTCTTTGTCTCGATCAAAAGTCACCTCCAATGGAATCCGTTGAGAGGGGTTGGCTGGTATACTAATCACATTAGACTCATTCTTTGAGCTGGATTCGAAGTCTATATGAATAGTAAGGGTACTCCTATGAACTAAAACATGACCTCTATTGGCTGAAAGCCAACTAGGGGATCTTCCACCTCTGGAACTGCCTCTGTTTCTGCCTCTGCCTCTGCCTGGTGGAGTTTGAGCCATCCTTCTGACATGTCCATATGATGGAATGAACTGTGGGTGGAATGTGATATGTAGATTTATTTCTTCTTCAATTCCTTTTTCTTGTTCACTTGGACTTTTCTTTTTCTTTTCATTTTCTTTTATCTTTTGTATTTGCATTTGAATTTTGTCCAAGTTCACAAGAAAGGGTGTTTTGAGGAAGATAGTAGGTCACATCCTCATAGATCTCAACCTCTCTAACTAAAAATGGCTTTTCATCTCCATTGACATGTTATTCAATTCCATCTTTTCTGAACTTGATGCATTGATGAAGGGAGGATGAAATGAACTTATTTTGATGTATCCAAGGTCTACCAAGAAAAGTTATGAACAAAGTATTCGAATCAATGATCTAGAATTTGGCTTCAGTCTTCTAGTCACCTATCTCTAATGGTAACACTATAGAACTTAAAGCCCACTTGCCTTGATCATTAAATTCTCTCCACATCATCCGATCTCCTCAGAGTGTGGAGATGTCAATCATCAAATAGGCAATGGTCTTTAGACTCATAATGTTCATCGATGTACCTAAATCCATGAGAACCCTGGTGAGTCTGAACCTGTCCGTGTCAACTGTGATGTAGAGGGGACGGTTGTGCTCCAAGTCCTCTAGAAGAAGGTCTTCATCTATGAAGGTGATCTCTTGGGATTCTTTTGCAGAATGTGCTTCCTCACCTATAGCAGTCAGCTGAGCTAAGCATATTTTAGGATCAAGGAGATCCTTGATTAGTCATTCCCTCATCTCTTTGGATAAGACAAGGGAATCGTATATGCTTAGCTTAGATGGTAACTTTCTCAAATGAGAAAGGATGTTGTAGTCGACCTTCGGCTGGTCTTCCATAAGCATATCCAAGGGTGGAGCATCCTGTGGAAGGGCTTCTCAATCTTCGATACCAATGACTTGTTTCTCTCTATCTTGAGGTGCTACCTAGGGGTGCAACGGAGTCAAGCCTACTCGCGAGCCGGCTCAAGCTCTACTTGAAATCTGGCTCATTTACTGGTCATTTTGAGTATCGATCTTGAGTTCAAGCTCAAAGTCAGGCTCGATAGATTAAATGAGCTCGAGCTCAAGTTAGCAGAAGCTCGATTCGTGTGTTTGTTGAGCCGCTCGGGGGGATATAAGAATATTAACCAGTGGAGCGATTAGTGATTCAGCATTTCGCATTCTAGTATTCTACCCTAACTTATATCCGCCGCTCTCTGGTCTTTCGACTCTCCTAATTTTGCAAGCTTCTCGAGTGTCACCTCACCTCTCGTCTCTTCTTTGCTCATGCCTTGCCTTACTAGTCTCAGTCTCGACTCTCCTTTCTCTCCTCGCTCTCGCTTCAAAGTTCTCGCTTGAGTTCTCTCATCTTCCTGGCTTCAAATTTTTTCTCATTCGATAGCAAGATCGACTTGATCTTGGTTGGCCAAGTTCATTTTCTTTATGCTCACATCTGGTATTTCGATTTGATGATGCTTCTGATTAGGTGTGTGAAGCAATTCAAAATTAGGTTTTGCTGTTCTTTGGTTTTGATGTTCGGTTGTGAATCAACTTGTGATGTTCTTTTGGATTAGAGTTTAGTGAGTATTGGCTATGTTCGATTGTGTAACTTGTGTTAATTATTTGGATTTGTTTATGTAACTTGTAGGTTGTTGCGGTTGTTCAACAACGAAAATCAATTTTGTTTAGGGTTCAGTAACTTCGGTTCAATGTGCAGCTTAACCTCTGTTGATTATGGTTATTTTGATAGTTTATGGTTCAATTGTTGTTCGGTTGGGTTGTTGGATGATGGTATATATGTGTGAACTTTCAGATTTGTAGTAAGAAGTATTTATTAAGTAGTTTTACCATTTATGATCATTATCTCGGTTCTTCCAACTATTTTAGGTAGGATTTGTGCTGGACTTCAGTCATCTAAAATTCATTATGACATACTTGGTGCCTTTTTTATAATACATGTTATGTTATGGAGCAGTTCATTATTCTTTTTGTTAATTCATTATGCTTTATAAATCGCTATGTCTGGTGGCAATGAAATGATTTTCTATGTTGGTAATTAGTTTCTATTTTGCAGTGAATTACAAAATTATTGGATAGAAGACATAGTATTGAGTTGTTTATTATTATAAAGTGCAAATATACAGTGAGCAATTTGGTATTTTTGAGTTTTTTAATATTTTATAAATCAGTTATCTTCTTCATTCATTATGTTGTAATTTATCATTTTTTTGTTTTAGATTTAAAAATGGCAACAGCACCACTTGGAGAGGTTGTGTTAGTGGATGCAAGCAGTGATAATCCAATTGTGGGTATCCAAATTAATATTGAGGAATGTAACAACAATGTAGATGTTAATAATATTTAGGGGAAGAATGAAGTTATTAATGATTTGGTTGATAAGGGTGATGATATAGCTGATCTTGAAAATCCAATTGAATTAAGAAAAAGAAAGAAAACATCATGTGTTTGGGAGGAGTTTAATGAAGTTGTTTTTCCAGATGGCCAAAAAAAAGGCGAATGTATTCATTGCAAGAAAAGGCTGGCTATAGGTAATACTGGTGCAACTACACAATTTAGGAGGCATTTAGATTGATGTGTAGCTAGAGTACGCACATTGATGAAGCAAAAAATTTTATAGTTTCAGCCAAAAGATTTTGACAGTTCATTAGAAATAAATCAGGAGAGATTAACTTCGACAACTTTTAAGTTTAATTAAACAAAAGTTAGAGAGATGGTTGCTCATTATATTCTAATTAATGAAAAACCCTTCTCAATTGTGGAAGAATTTGGATTTAATCTTGTTTTGAAGTCCATGTCACCATACTTGTCTAAATTCTCTAGAACAACTGCTCGTGGTGATGTGATGCTAGTATATGAAAAGGAAAAAAGAAAATTAAAGCATTCATTGAGTAGTATAAATAGAGTGAGTTTTACTACTGATATTTGGAAATCAAAGAATCAACGGATATCTTGTATGGTTGTCACTGCACATTATGTGACACAAGGAAATTGCAAAAAAGAGTTCTTAGTTTTTACATTTACCACCTCCACACGCCTCCAAATTGTTGACACATTCTATAAGGCTCTAACTGAGTGGGCTCTTGAAAATAAAATATTTACCATATCAGTTGATAATGCATCAAATAATGAAAAGGCTATCAAGTTATTAAAAGATGGTTTACGGATAAGGAAAAATTATTCTTTGGGGAAGACTATTCCATATGCGTTGTGCACATATTTTGAATTTAATGGTGAAAGATGGGGTCAAATGTATAGAATTTGTTGTTGAGAAAATTCATGACACAGTTAATTTTATCAATGCTTCTGAAGGTAGACTAATGAAATTTGCTGATGTTGTTCAACAGTTACAACTACCAACAAGAAAGCTTATCATGGATTGCCCAACATGTTGGAATTCTACATACAATATCGGTAGTTGCACCTAAAAGAAGCTTTCTTTTCATACGTGAGAGGGAGATTACATATTGTAATTGCCCTACGAAGATGAATGGAATAAAATAAAAAGGTTTGTGATATTCTTGGTTTTTTAATGACTAATATCATTTCGACCGAATACCCAACATTTAATTTATGTCTCTCACAAATTTGCACTATAAAAAAAATACTGAATGATGGTGCACTATCTTCTAATGACTTCATCAAGCACATGACCTGCAAAATGAAAGAAAAATTTGAAAAATGTTGGGGCGAATGCAACCTTCTGATGGCATTTGGTGCAATTATGGACCCACGAATGAAATTTGTTGTCATTGAATTTGCTTACCCTATGATCTATGAAGGAGATGAAAGCAATCATAATATTGCATATGTTCATACTTTACTATATGAATTATATGAAGAATATGTTGAATACCTTGAAGCAGAAACTGATACTACAAGTAGTGGGACATTTAGAGGTGAAAGTAGCATAGGCAGCAGTAGACAGCCAGCCCAGGATACTCTTGCATGATAATATAGTGGTTGGCATGATTTTACTGCTTATCTATCAAAAAAATCAAGTAGAAGGCCCACCAAGTCAGATCTGGATAACTATCTTGAAGATGGGTTAGAGATAATTCCAGAAGGTCGTAGTTTTGATGTGACTGCTTGGTGGAAAACATGCATCTTAAATATCGCATACTCTCAAAAATGGATGTTGATATTTTATCTATTCCAATTAGCACAGTTGCTTCTGAGTCGACCTTTAGCACATAAGAGAAAGTTGTTGATACTTATCACTCAAAGCTTGGAGTTGAAACTGTTCAAGCTCTCATATGTGGGTCTAATTGGATTCATTCTCATTACTGCTTGAAAGGGAGAATTAAGGTATTTATTTACCTTCCAATTATTTTTTTTTAGTATAATTTTTTTTAATGATATTAATATTATACTATATTAAATATTTATTAGGAAGAGGATGAAGATGAAGAGATTAAGATACCCCTAGGTCCTCTACAGATTGCGTAAAGGAAAAGTGGATGAATATGAAGAGCTGACTTTACATGTTTTTTAAATAGACTTTATGTGGTTTATATTTGACATTTAAACTCTTTATAATTTCCGTACTTGCAATTCTTTGTTTAGTAGACATTTTAAAATGTTATGATTGCACTAAATATTAATCTATACAAAAGTGATAATTTTTGGAAATATTAGAGGGAAATTGATGATGATAGCTATGATGCTAATGATTTTGAAATCAACAATTTATAAAGTTGATCATACATTCCTTGGATGTTGGTAGCTGTTTTATTGTAGTTACTCATCTATTGGTTGTGTGCTGGTAGCTAAGTTGATACTTTACAGTAGTTGCTCATATATTCCTTGGATGTTGGTAGTTGCTTTAACATAGTTGCTCATCTCTTGGATGTGTACTGGTAGCTACTTTTGAAAATTTTCTGAGCTTGAATCAATGCCCTCTAGTTGTCTTCTTTGTCTCAGTTTTTGCCTTATGGTTGGCTGATTATTTGTTTTATTGGAGTAGGTGGAATTGAAGCACTTGTTGAGCAAGCATTAGTGGACTCTAAATGACTTCTTTGTCTCAATTTTTGCCTTATGGTGGCTGGATGCTTACTATTTTTCCTGTAATTATATTGTTAGCTCTATTGCAATCGATTGTAATGCTTACTATTTTTCCTATAATTATGTCTCAGTTTTTGCCTTGTGTCTCGATTTTGGCCTAATGGTGGCTGGCTGCTACATATTTTCCTGTAATTATCTTGCTCTTATCAATGCATGATAAGGAAGAATGAGCAAAGCTAGTTTTCTTGTAATTATCAATTTTGGCCTAATGGTCCCCATCTTCTCTTCCCTAATCCAAAGCTAGTTTTATCTATCAATTTAATGGATTTATTTTATACCTTTGTGCTGAAATGTTTTCAAATTACTTTGGTGGAGCTCCCACAATTCATATTCCAGTAAGCTTATATTATTAAAGAAGAAAAAGTGTTTTACATTCTTTGACTATTTTTTTTCTTTCTTTTTATTATATTGATATTACTGCAATCATTTTATAATTATCTTAAGATCAATTATCAACTTATGCAGTTGATAATTTAGCCATCTTTTATTAAGTACTTCTCCAACTTTGGTGCTAACTGCTAAAATCCACAAGTCAGAATACTATCATGTTTGTGCTCATCTGTATTCACATAGCATTGTTTCAACTTTCAATATTCATTGTAAGGGCATGATCATTTCCTTTTAAAATTAGGATCTTTTTTTGTTTTTAACATTAAAAACAATAATTCAAGCTGCCAATCTTTATTTTATTAATCTACTCATTGAATCAAATTGTTACCCAATTGAAAAACATTTGTTTTTAATTTTTTTTCCCTTTAAGTCGGGCAATTCCTTGATAACATTGGGGTTTTATGACTGATTATTTCTCCTTCTTTGGAGATGTCTTACCGGAGGGGGTTGATTTTTGATTCATAGAATTATTCATATCCTTTTATTCACTATCATTCTCATTATCATTAGCGGTGTAAGTGTTAAGGTTTGTTTATGAATCACGTTCGATTATGTTTTAGATTATTTGATTGCTTGAATAATTCACCCCTTACTATAGTATTTGTTGTTTCCCTCTCTATCTTCTTTTAGTAATAATTCACCCCTTCCTTATCAGATGATGGACTTCGGATGATGGGCTACACGAGGTATCTGGCTGTGATGGCAATGATGTTTCCCTCTCTATCTTCTTTTAGCTGGTAGCACTATATGTAATTGTAACCCTTCTTCTGAAGTTTGGATGCTTACATATAATGTTGCTCTTTAAGATGATTATAATTTATAACTGAGCCTGAGCCTTTTCTTAACTTTATCCATTTTATTTTCTCTTATTCTTTATGCTTACTTAATTATGCCCTTCCTTCCATTGGTATGTTGTAGAATATTTTATGATTGGGTAATTGCCTCGTTTAAGATGCTTATAATTTTATTTTCTCTTAGTCTTTATTTTTTGATTAGGTGGTTGGATGCTCGAAGAGTACAAGTATGAGCTTTGGATTACTTCGCCATTAAAGATTCTAACATACTGCGGCATGGATCAATAGAAGATGTTGATTTTAATTTAATTCTATGTTTTTCTTTTTTTGTGTAAAAATATGAGAGATTGAATGTTTAATTCTATAACTTATATGTACCTCTCTTGTTTGAGCATTTAATTTTTTCTTTCAATATTTTTGTAATTTTTTTTGTAATTTCTTTTCATTACAAAAAAAAATTTGCAAAACCTCTTGTAATAAAATAGATACATTTTTATGCATTTAATTTTTTATAGTTTACATTTTTTTTGTAATTTAGAATTTCATATATTTGTAATAAAAAATATCTCAAAAGATTCAAATTAATTTAATAAATATTTTAAATTTTTTTAATTACTCTTCAAATTTTTTTTCTGCTATTTTTTAATGAAATTATTTCTCAGCTATTGCGAGCCAAAATTGAGCTACTCAGGAGCTTGAGCTTCTAACGAGCCACTAATTAGCCAAGCTCAAGCATTTTCTATACGATGAGTTGAGCTTGGTTTATGTGCTCGAGTCAAGCTCGAGCACCATTAGCTCACGGTGATGGTTCAAGTCAAGCTCAACCTCAATAGGAGCTAACTTTTTGCACCTAGTCTACCCTAGGAGTTAGAACCTTGCCACTCTGAGGTTGACTTGGTGATCTCTTGTGGGGGTGAAAGGTTCTACACGCACATTAAGCTCACACAACTTCTCTTTTGGGACCCTCATCGATGATTCCAAGTCTATCTCAAGAGGTGAACATAGTAGAGTTGGAAAGTCCAACTCAATCAAAGGAAGATCAAAATTGTTATAGTTATTTAGACTTGAAGAGTTATCGTTAGGAATAAAAGAAGATAACCCATCAGAAGTGACACATATGCAATTCAAACTAGCTTTATTCTTCAATTTTTTGGAATTATTTGGAGATGCAAAGTAGAAGTCAAGTAAAGTGAGTGGAATAAGGGATTTGATGCCTTTATCTATTGATACAAGAGTTCTAATAGTAAAAGAAATAGAAGAGCTAGCTGGAATAGAAGAAGTCACCGATATGGAAGCTATCAAGTGGATCTGAACACTAGTGGGTCATGTTATAGCTATCCCTGACACATTACATTTGTTGAGCTCCCACTTTCATAGAGTTGGCACTAGCAACTTACAAACCTTCTTTGGTGTTGGAGATTTGAGCTGACTCAGGCACCTGCAAGGAAAGCTTCTTGATCTTCTGAATGATTTTCTTAGAGGTTTTGGATAGAAAAATATCCCAACCTTCTTTAGTTTTGGTAGGATCACATGTAACCCCAAGGATTACCCTAATGGAACTGGAAGGTTGTTCCACAAGGTATTCCTTTGGGATAACTACAGCACCAGTCTTGAAATTGTGTTCAAGCCAATCCTTGAATGTGAAGCAATCCACCTAAATGTGGCCTAGCATACAGTGGTAAGGGCAAAAGTTTGGATCATGATTTTTGCTTACTTTCTCGGGTCTCCTAGGCTCGGGTAGCTGAAAATCAGGTTTCTTTAAGATATTCTTAAAGATTTTTTTGATTACCTCCCTCTTAAAAGAATAAGGTTTATTTAACTTATCTAAAAGAGTAGGTGGACCATATCTACCTGGTAGTGGGTATGCATGCCACTACTGCTGGTGGTATGGCTGAGGCGGTGGCTATGCTGGCCGTGGAGGCTATAGTGGAGGCCGGTAGGGCTGCCTGGGTGGTGGCAAAGGAGGTGGAGGCTGCTGAGGCAGTGGTCTCTCATAATGATCTATAACTGGCTGCTTCCCCTTGTCAACCACTGCTACTGCTCCTGGCTTCTTCTCATATACCTTTTGTGGCTTCTACTTAAGCAACTGCTCTTTAAAAGGTAACTATTTGGCCTCTCCTTGTAGACTAGCTGCCTTGTTGATTAGCTTCTCAAATGTCTTGATAGTGAAGGTCTTAAGCATGAAGGTGATCGGGCCATGGATATTCTTCAAGGGAATCTCAATGGCATGATGTTCAAATAGCTACGGTTCACACTTCATGCTCAGGTTACGCCATCAAAGAATATAATCAACAAAGGACTCACCAGTGTATTTTTGCTACAGATCACTGGTAACCCTTTGCTAAGCTCCATCTCTTGATGAAGAGTTTCTCTAACTCAAAATATCTTTATGAACTATTGGGAAGTTCAACATACCAATCAAAAGCAAATACTAGCTACTATGAAAAAAATGAAAGAGTAAAGCATCGGCCACCATGATGCAACAAGCGCCCTAAATGTGTTATGTCTTGGGTTTCCACGCCATCAAAGCTTTTGAAGGAAGGAGGCATAAAACCCTTGGGATATTGGATAGCATCAATTCCTCCGGTAGGGTCTACCCTTTGGGATGATCCACCAGGCTTGAGCCAAAGCTTCCTTCACTCAACCATGGATTTTATGTCTTTCTTGTATGGAGGTACTTTCCACCACCTTCCTATACTTTGCTACCTTGCTCAGAGGAGGTTCTTGGTCGGTCCAAGGCATGCACTAACTCAGGCGGCGATGTCATTGTAGTAGGATGAACTAAAGGGGCTTATTTTTGAAACCCTACGTAACAAGTCCTAATTCATCCTATCAATCTACTCATCCTTCTACCTCAACTGATGTCAGAGGTGTTGGGCTAATTATATGGTGTCTTCTTGATCAACCTCATCACCTTCCATGGCTTGTTGTTCGCTAAGAAGAGATCCTCTAGTGTCATATCACGGACTCCGTCTCCCAAGTCATCTTCGTTGGGATCAAAGCTAACTTTCTCTTCATCTGACCAATCATACCCCAAGATCTCCTTCTTCTCCATGAAATAATGTGCAACTATCTCATCTAAAAAAGGATCCATTTGAGCAGGTATAAATAGTCTAGGTCGGTGTGATCACATCATGCATGAGAGACCAACCTCGCACCTTGGAGAGTCAATCCTGTGTGGACTATACTCATTAGATGAATGGCACTCCTGACTACTACTGGCTATGAGAGGGGTAATAATCCTAGGATGTTCCACTACCATTGGTGCAGCTGGATTATCATTTGCCATATTTGAAATGGTTGTCACCATCTCCACATCCTGCTGTACTGGAAGAGTTGGTGAAGGGACGACCACGATGCTTCGGGGTCTCACTCTTTTACCACCCCAGGAAGTTTGGCGAGAAGAGCTCGACCACAATAGGGTGGTGTAGAGTAGGATCCCTGGCCATAGCCGGATCACCATGTGCTTTACCGACAGCCTTCATGGCCTTAGATGGAATATGAGATGCTATAACCTGAACAAACGATGGAGGATGAGGGATAGAGTGGTGGGGTAGAGACACCACTCTCATGCACAGAACCCTCATGAGTGGCTAGTCCATAAGAAGGATCCGGTATGGTCGGTAGTGCAAGCTAGAAAATCAATAAGGCGGATCGCCGACTAAACCTCCACCTCTTCCTGCTAGTAATATATGTTATATGGTCCTCTTGGGCCCTCTCCTATCAAATCTGCTTCCTCACACTATAGGGGATGATGGATTGAAGATCAAACTGTATCCCGGTTCACGAGCTTCTATATCTCCTTTAGTAAGACATATTAGAGGCCGGCTCTGGCTCCTAGTAGCTGGCGATGCACCAGGGAGTGATGAGCGTCCTCCGACATCCTCTCGACAGAGAGATGATGGAACTAGTTTTCTATAACCAGTGGTGAAGTAACAACGGGGAACTCATCCATAGTTGAACGGGCTGCTGCCTCTAGCTCTCTAATAATCCTAGTGTGGTACCACTTGATCATGCGGTTCTTATTCCTACACTATGTACGGGTAGGATGAGAGGAATACGAGTTAGACCCATACTCAAATGAAGG
Organism: Cymbidium sinense; assembly: GCA_021442155.1. NCBI lineage: Eukaryota > Viridiplantae > Streptophyta > Magnoliopsida > Asparagales > Orchidaceae > Cymbidium > Cymbidium sinense. The sequence continues at coordinate 10,940,682 of CM038216.1, read as the reverse complement.
GCAGGCAAGCCTTGAGACTAGGGGAGCCTTACCCTTGGAGGGTACATATGAGATGGTACAAGCCCTCTTGGGGCATTGAGAAACATCTCGGTCGGGCGTCTGTTGGTCTAGCACTACTATGCTAAAGCCTGTGGGACTTCCACCACTTTCCTCTTCAGTGAGGAGACATCAAAGTCAGAGGGTAAGTCAATCCTGATGACTGGCTTTTGCCCAGTCACCTTGGTCCTACTAACTGTAGTGAGAGAAGTGCCCTCATAAGTAATCTTGGCTCCCTCGAATCCCCGAACAAAGTGAATCAGATGCGTATGGTCCAGATGGGGAAAGTCAGCTTGATCTAAAGCCAGATCCATACCATGGGGGAAGGTAAAAAGAAACTTCTGAGAACCAGCCATTTCAACAACTGTAAGAGACTGCAACTGAGCTGCTACTACAAGAATCGGCAATGAGAAATGAGCTTGTATCATATTTCTATCTTTATAGATTTTGTGAATTTGAATTTGAAATTTTGAACCCACATCCAACAACTTGGAAGTGTTAAGTGGGGTTCAAATGGATTTGAGAAAATTGATTGAAAGAGGAATTTGAATATGAATCCAATTTCAACAAATTTAGGTATGTTGAAACATGGATTCAAAAATTTTTGGAGAAGCATGCTTCCATAGGTTCATTGTTTATTTTGAATTTGAAATTTTGATTTGAGGATCCTTTCCTTTAACAAATTTGGATATATTAAAGTAAGGGTCAAATTGATTTTATTTTTGTTTGATTGATTTGGAATTTTATTTACTTAGCAAATTTAGGTATGCTAAGTGAAGTGTTTGAGAAAGTTATTATTTCCTTTTTTGTGAATTTTGTTTTGATTTTGAAAAATTTGGAATTCTTACTTGGGAAATTTAGGTATGCTAAGTAAAGAACCCAAGTGTGTTTTGTTTGATTTTTGAAAATAAGATTCTTAGCAAATTTAGGTATGCTAAGGAAATCCTAAGTGTTTTTTTTTTTTTTTTTTTGATGTTTTAATTTTTCAAAAGGTAAGATCCTTAGCAAATTTAGGTATGCTAAGGAAATCCTAAGTGTTTTGTTGGATTTTTGAAAAGGGTAGGATCCTTAGCAAATTTAGGTATGCTAAGAAAATCCTAAGGTGTTTCATTTTATTTTGATTTGATTGAAAGTGGAGATTTAATTTTAACAAATTTGGTGTGTTAAAGATGAAGTCCCACTTAGTTTTGTGAAATGGAAATTTCACTTAGCAAATTTGAGTATGCTAAATGAAATTCGAAATGGTGTGTTCAAAATTTTGATTTAATTTGGTTTTGAAAATGGAAACTTCTCCTTAGCAAATTTGGTATGCTAAGGAAAGAAGTTCCAAAGGTGCTTGAAGATTTTTGTTTTGACTTTGGAGACTTCACTTAGCAAATTTGAGTATGCTAAATGAAGTTCCAAAAGGTTGTTTGAAGATTTTTGAAATATGATTGTTGACTTTTGATTTTGGATTTGGAAACTTCACTTAGAAAATTTGAGTATGCTAAATGAAGTTCCAAAGTGTGTATTGAAAATTTTGAAATATGATTGTTGATTTTTGATTTTGGATTTGGAAACTTCACTTAGCAAATTTGAGTATGCTAAATGAAGTTCCAAAAATGTGTTTGAAATTTTTTGGATTTTAGATTTGGAAACTCCACTTAACAAATTTGGGTATGTTAAATGAAATTCCAAAATGTTGTTTGAAAACTTTTTTGTATTTTGGATTTGGAGACTTCACCTATTAAATTTGGGTATGTTAAATGAAATTCCAAAATATTGTTTGAAAATTTTTTGGATTTTGGATTTGGAGACTTCACTTAACAAATTTGGGTATGTTAAATGAAGTTCCAAATGTTTTTTTTTAGAATTTTTGTTTTGGAATTTTGATTTGGAGACTTCACTTAGCAAATTTGAGTATGATAAATGAAGTTCCAAAATGTTCTTAGAATTTTGAAATATGATTGTTGAAGTTCAAATTTTTGAAAAGTGGACTTCTATTTAACAAATTTAGGTACGTAGAATGGAGATCAATATTATTTCTGAAATGTGAAATTTTTGTTTTGTGTGTGATTATTGCTTCTTTTTTTTTTTTGAAAGAGACGAATTCCAACATAATCATATGTCAGATATGTTTAAGTGGGATTTCCCAAATGATATTTATTTTTAATTGGGAATGAAATCTTCATTTAATAAATTTGAGTATATTAAATGAAGGTGTTCATGTGTATTTTTGAAAAGTTTAATTTCGTTTACAAATGAAACTTTCATTCAATAAGTGTGAGTGTATTGAATAGAAAGATCCATGTGTGCTTTTTGAAAACTTTATTTATTTATTTATTTTTTTTTAGGATTTTTGGAAAGATGATTATTCATTTTATTTTGAAAATTAAATCTTCATCAAAGTGATTTGAAAGAAGGTATTCATTTGTGCTTTTGGAAAATTTAGATTTATTTGAAAATGAAATTTCCCTTCAATATGTATGAGTGTATTAAAAGGAAAGGTTCATGTGTGCTTTTTGAAAACTTAATTTTTGATTTTTATTTTTGGAAAGATGATTGTTCATTTTAAAATGAAATCTTCATCAAAGTGAATTGAAAGAAGATATTCATTTGTGCTTTTGGAAAATGTTGTTAGTTTTATTTTTGAATGTCCCTACATGTAATAATTATGAGAATTGTTAAATGAGGGTGATAAAATTTTGTGGAAAATATTTTTTTAAGTGCATTTTTTTGAAAAGGTGCTTTTTAAAAAAATAAAGTTCTTATAGAAGATTTATTTTATCATTATTATTTTAAGATGAACCTTTCCTTATCATGAAAATGATAAGGAGAAAGTCTTTAAAATGTTTTCACTTTTTATTTGGATCTTTTCATTTTACCCATTGGAGAATGCAACGGGGGTTTTAAGACCAACAAGAAATCTGGTCCTAAAACCTAAAGATGTTGGCTAACTCAACCTAAGAATGAAATAAGCTAAGTGCCAACAGAAAGAAGGATAGTCTTGAATTCATACCAAAGTACAAACCCACTATCGATACTCAAAGAAAATGATCATTTATTAAAGATGGAGAGAGAGGAACCATCACTAGCGGAGTCGCCAGAAAAATCTGTGGTGAAAAATTTTTATAGGGAGAGGAGTCTCCTTCAAATCTGTTGGTTAGAAGTGAAGGAGGCAAGCATATATAAATTCATCTTTTTAAGATGCCAAACAGATCCGTAGATGCACTTATTGAGGTGATCGAGTATGCCATCAAGGAAATAGTGTACTATCTCGAGAGATAGAAGTCACTACCCTTTAATGGACTTAATCACCTTAATAAGAACTCCTAAGAATGATGGGCCTGCATAAGTATTAGAGATTCTTCCCTTGAAAAAGTAAAGCAGTATTTATTTTAAATTGGGTTCATTAAGTTTCCTACAGGGGCAAGCCCCCAAAGTTAATTACATCCTAAGGAATGAAGATTCCTTAGAAAAACTCTCGATTAAGGTAAATGATCATTGTCTTTAAAGATTTCAATAGGAAAGGACTATCAATTGATTGGTTTTATTTTGAAGATCAAATGGGATTGATCAAAGAAAGATTTATTATAAAAGCTAAATGAAGATAAGTAGGAGATGCCCATGATGCTAGGAAGCCAAATGACCAATCTCAAACTATCCTATAGTTGGGCCTTATATTTTTGAAATTGATTTATTTTGTTTGAGTTGAATTTTTAATTAGAAATTTAGGACTTATGATTCCTTAACACAAGATTAAGGAAATGCCTAGGAGGTGAGGAATTATGCTTATAGCCCACAAAGGGGAGAAGCAAACTCAAAGCCTAAATATAGGGAGATTCAGCAAGGGCCGAAAGCATAACCTAAATATAAGGCAAAAATGGATATTTGGTTTGCCTCCATAAGAGAGGAAAAACCACCCGATAGCTTGGACTTACAACCACCTAGGGTGGCTACCAACTAACTCCTCCTATAATTTTAAATATATGGAGGCAAAACTTTATGCTTATGTAATATAGCTAGGCTGTTATTTATCTAGAAAGAGACTAAGTTCTTAAACTCACTCCCTAAAGAGACTAGATCATGAAAGGGCATGGTTCAAATGACATAAATCTAATGCAATTCAAATTTTATTTTATCTTCATTTTTGGACAATTAGTTTGACTTAAGCTAATAGGATTCATATGCTTAATGCATGCGAAATAAAGTTATTGGCCAAAACTAGTGAGAAGGGAGGAGGTGAGTTTCCACCATGGCTCTCAAAGGTCAAACTAAGTTTCTCTGGAAGGTGGAAGCCCTCCAATCAAGAGTGAAATAAGATGCATTTATGCATGATATTGCAAAAGAAATACTCATCTAGTTAAGGGGTTATTAATTCTTTTATCTTGATTTTAAACCTAAGCTTTAGGTGAGGTTATGAGTTGTTTAATTTTTATTTTGAGTTATTAAGTTGGTTAAAAGATTTATTTTTCTCTAAAGAGCCTAATCCACATCCATGCCATACATAAAGCAAGAAAGAAACTAGAAAAAGATATCACTTAATGCAAAAGCTAAACAAATCATCAATCAATTTATAAAGCTAATCGCAAAAAAGAATAAAAGGCCGTTGTGGTTTGGCACCACCGCACAAACCCAAAAAAATATCAAATATGGGTAGCCGAGCTCTACCCTTATACAACCTGGATTACAAATGAATTAAATTATAATTAAGCAAGGAATTCATTGTTATGGATCTTCAAGCTTTATTCTTTTCTTCTTTTCTTCTTTTTCTTCTTTCTTTTTTTTTGGTTCTTCTTTTGGATGGTTGGAAGGTAGGTGCTCCAAGGCTTCACATGGTGCATAAGATAGGATCTTATGCTCATCTAATCCCCATAAAAATCATTCCAAAATCTAATTGCACAAATTTACATGAAAAGGAAAAGAATGGAAATCTAACTAACACCAAAAATAAAGGTTAGCTAAAAAAACACACAAATCCCAAGCAATATATACTAAGTCCACACATGGCTATTATTATTCTTAGGGGTATAAAGCACCTACAAGCAAAAAGCATTTATATTTTTATTTATGATAGCGCCCCTTAAGGACAATCCCCTGCAGAAAAGAATAGTTATACTAAGAGCGTCCTACCATTCATTCTACAAGTATACACCATAACATCTAGCTAAAACATATATCATAAAACAAAACAAAATATCAAATCATGCACCACCCTAACCTAAAGCTAGAAGTGGTAACTTAGGCTAATGTGTGTGCTTTAAAGGTTTGTGTGGTATGCTTAGCTATGGCTTTAGGTTCAAATTTTTCTAAGTGTGAAAATATGTTCAACTTAGAGGAGGGTTTCATTTAAGTTGTTTAATTATTTTAGGTTGATTTTATTTCATGTTTTGCTTCAATTCAAATGAATTCTACAATTAATTACTAACTTATGAGAGGGAAAGAGAAGAGAACTTCTCTTTCTTTTCCTAACCTAAGTAATTTCTAAAGTACATTCACATTTTGGTTTTATTTAGGTGAATGTTTTGATTAGATCTTTTTAATCAACCCTAAGTTTATATGAACTCTAAACAAACCTTTTCAAAAAGAGAGATATTTTAAGATTAAATAAAATGAATCAAAATTCACATAACATGCATTGCTTCATTTCTTTCCCAACATGTATAACATGCATATGAATGAACCCTAAGAATATCTATACATACAAATGAGAATATTTAACATACTTTATGATGCATGCTAAGTAATTCATTTAAGAAAATTTATAAGATTAAGATGCATGATTTTCTTTAAGTAGTAAAGGGTTTCTTTATCCAAATTTTCACATGCACACATGAAAGTAAGAAATACATAAGTAAGTATAGTGCCATTGTTAACTAGAGGTGTAAGGTACAAGACCTACTTAGGCCTACTTAAAGCCTCGTAACCTCGGGGTTGTCCAGGCTAATATACCAATTTCCTTAAATATAAACATGTGTATAAAAGAAATGAAATGGAAAAGAACAATGCAAAAGTTGTATTAATGAATTCATTTTCTTTATGCAATTTATCTATGCAAGTATAGGTAGACCTTCTTAGGTTATAGCATAGGGATGAATAGGATATGGAATTAGGTGAGTGTTAGGTTCTTTTCAAATGAACCATACATCTCAACAAATTCCTATTCAAAACTATACCAACATAAGAGCGAAAGGAAATCTATGCTAAGCACATCCATATATTATTCACACGCAAGCCTATAATTAAAATATAAGCAGCACACTTTTTTATATTTGATAATTAATTTATATGTTTTGAAAATAATTTGGATTTAGTAATGATAATAGCCACTCATATTTCTACTTTAGCCAACACATGCAAATTTGACATAAAGTAAACAATTTCATTTTAAACTTGAATTTGAAAAATATGAATGCATGAAACCACATGACATACAAATTTAACATGTTGGGGAAAGAATAAAAGCAATGAAAGCATGTAAGCACATTCACTTTAATTAAATCCTAAAGACATTCTTATGGAATAAGAAAGTTTAAAAAAAAAATCAAAGTGTTTCAATATGATTTTGTTTAGCTTTAAGTTTGATTCAATTTTAAAAAGGTGAGTTGAGTTTTCTATTCCTAAGCCATTCTCACATGTGTTTGATATTTTTATTTAATTTTTAAATAATTAGATTCATTTTTATGTATTAATTAGGTTAAGGTATGAATTGAGTAACTTAATTAACCTTACCTACACCTCCTTAACATAGTTAACAAAATAATTATGAGCCAATGATATAACATAAAAACTCACAAAGAATTTAAATCTGCAATGCACCTAATAAGAAAAAGGCCTAATGCAATTTCGCTCATGATTAAAGGTTAATTAAGCTAAGGGGTTTAGCTTAAGTAATTTCAAAATACCCTTTCATACAAATGAATTGGGTTTTGATTTCGTTAATTGAACTTAGGCTATTAAACACCTAAGCATCTACCCAAAGCAGATTAATTAAGTCCTAGAAATTTTTAAAAATTTTAGAAATTAATTAAGGGGATAATTAATAAATTAACCCTTAATTAAGAGAAGATTAAAGAAAGAAAAGGGGGTTTAGGGAATAGCTTAAGGGAAATGCCCCAAAATTATTCCCTAAACCTCCTATCTACTAGATCTGACCTTAATCAATTCTAATCATGGATTAAAACCACTAATCACATCTTAATTATCCTTAATTAGGTTAAGGGAGTAATTAGGAAATCCATATGTAATTCTCCTAATTAAGCCTTCAATAAATCCCAAGAAAATTATGGGAGGTAGAAGTCATTCCTTAAACCATACCCAAGAAGTTTGGGATTAATCAGGGGTTTAATTAAAAGGAAATTAGCAAAATGAACTTTCTAATAAAACCCAAATCATAGAAAAGTATAATTGAAAATCCATTGAAATTAATTTTAAAATATTCTAGGTTAAATTATCTTTTCATAGAAATTCACTTCATATTTTTTTGAATTTATTGAGAGAGATATGAATTTTAGAAGATCCATATATTAATTAGAATTAATTAAGCATCCCTAACTAATCCCTCTGCTCACAGCGCGGCGCATGGTGGCGACGATCAACGTGATTTACATGCATCGCATGGTGAGTATCCTACTTAAACATGACATCCAAAAGGTGGCGTGGCGGCGGGATGCGCTTTGATCTCTATCATCTGATCAAAGATCGGATGTCCAGGGATCTCCCCGTAGTTTTAAAAGGGATAAATCATTTTCTTAATGTGGGAATAATCTTGACCGTCCATGCAAAATGTGTGGATCGACGGCCAAGATCTCCCCAATTTTTCCCCTTAGATCAATAGAGATCATCCATGATCTAGGGGAAGATTTGAGCTTGATTAAGCTTGGATTGAATCAAAACTTAACCCACACTATCTAAAGCCAATAAGCAGCACATCCAATGGTGGAATTCGCATGAAATGAAAATTCCTTTCACAAAGGACCAACACGTCCTATGCTAGGTGGTGAAAAATTCCATACCTAGGTGATCACGACTCTTTCGATGAGGTAACTTGTCAGTGGAGAGATTGAAATTCTTAGGCCTTGGGGTTGAGTGACTTGCTCTATGGACCAACACCATTTCAAGCTCCTTGCAGATTTGATCCAATTACTTCTCTCCTTACTATGGGAACTCTAATGGAAGCTTGAGTGTGCTTGGATTGGTCCATAAAAGAAGTGTGCAAGAGGAATTGGAGTGGTTTTGAGTGTGGAGGAAGTTCAAGATTGAATTGAGCTCCCCTATTTTTCAATGGACTGGAATTCTGATTCAATTCCTCTTAGAATGCTTAGGAATGCTCTTATCTCTCCTAACACTCTCAGCTTGGTGAATTGAGGAATGATGGATTTAAGTTGAATTAGGGGAGTATATCTCCCCGAAGGTGACAACATGAGCCATCTTACCATTTTGATTGATTCATCCATGGAGGTTTGTTTGATCATTTGGATGTTTTCACATGGTGGTTTGAGGCCTTGGTGGATTGCCAACCTCCATGTGCTTGAGGAGTGGAGAGGATTTGAAATGAGCTAATTTGACCATGGGGTGGGTTTGGCCTAGGGCCAATTGGGCTGACCCAAACCCATTGGGTTGGGTGCACCACTCTTCATTAGGTCCCTTGAGCTATTAGAAAGCAGTTGATATGAAGAGGGTATGACCAAATTACCCATGGATTAGGCCAAAATTTGTTCTATGGCCTAGGGGTAGAATGGTCATTTTGCTAATTTTTCAATTTGGATATGTTGGGTATGTAGAGAAACTAGGTTTGGCCAAGTTTCATGAGATTTGGAATTCATTTGATAGAGTTTGGCTCATGTTGACCCATTTAGGTCAAAATGGGTCAACTTGGGTCAAGTTGACCAATTGGTCAAATTGGGTCAAACCAAGGGTTGGGTCAAGTTCATATGACCATTTGAAATTTTGGTGGCTTTGGTTTGATTCAATTTGGTTTAGTTTTGAATTTGGCTCATATGACCTCATTTAAGTCAAATGGGTCAAGTTGACCTATTTGACCCATTTGACCTATTTGAGGTCATGGGTAGGTTTAGGTTTGGTTAGTCATATGGAGTGGATTGGTATCTTTGTTTTCCAATCAATTTTGGTTAAGTTCAAATTTTGGCTCAACATGACCCCTTTAGGTCAAGTTGGGTCTAAGGTCAATTGGGCTAGGTTAGTTAGTTGCAATTAGGCTTTGGTCAAGTTCAATAAGTGATTTGGAATGAACTTGACCCATTGGTTTGAGTCAATTTGGTTTAGATCAAGTTTTGACATATTTTGACCCTTTAGGTCAGGTTGGGTCAACTTGGGTCAAGTGGCCAAATTAGCTTTAGGCTCAAATGTTGGCTTGGTCAAGTTCAAACATAGGTCATGAGTGAACTTAGATCAATGGTTTCAATCAATTTGGCCTATGGTGGAATTTGGTATGTTAGGTTTCATTTTGGCTAAGTGTTGACTTGGTCAACCCTTAGGTTTGACTTGGTTTGACCCAATTTGATTGATTGATCATCCCATGATGATTGTTGATCATGATGAGAGGCATATATGAGTTTGGTTCAATCCAATTTGGTTAGGATTAAAATTTGGCTCATAAGGGTACTTTAGAACACTTTGGGTCAAGTGAGCCTAAGTGGTTCAAATAGATTGGTCAAAGCTTGATTTGAAGTTGATTGAACTTGTATATGGACTCATGATTTAAATATAAATCCATTTACAGTGGTTTGAAGTCAAATGAGTTTTAATTTATTTGAGAATTTCATATTTAAAGGAAGAATATGAGGGGATTTTGGCTTTAATTTTTGAACTAGGTTTTAATTGTTTGATTGAAGTTTGTATTTATATTTGGACTCATGATTGTAGGTTGATTGAATCATGAGAAAATCAAGTTTGGCTTGATTTGAATTGATTTAGCTAAGTTCAAGATTTTTTAACTTGAAACTGGGTGGATTTTGAGTTTGATTTTTGGATTTGGTTTTGATTGTTTGAATTTATATTTCAGTATATATGTGATTATAAAAGAGAATATAAATAAATCATGAGAAAATTTCAAGGATTTGAGGTGCTTTGATCATGATTTAGGCTAAGCCCATTAAGATGGATTTAAAAGACTCAGGAAAATTTTTAGAGTTTCGAGTTTGAATTTTTGAATTTGGTTTGATTGATTTATATTTATACTTCATTTATATATGTAAATATAAATGATAATATAAATGATAATATTAATGGATTATGAGAAAATCCCATGAATTTGAAATGGTTTGATGACGATTTTGGCTAAGTCCATTAATGGAAAATTAATGACTTAAGAAAGATTTTTAGATTTGAAATTTAATTTGATGATTTAATTTGATTGATTTATATTTATATTTCATTTATATATGTGAATATAAATGAGAATATAAATGAGTTTTGAGAAAATCCCATGAGTTTTTATTGGTTTAACCATGATTTAGGATAAGCCCTATAATGGAAAATTAAGGGACTTAGGAAATTTTTAGATTGGGAGTTTAATTTGAGGGTTTGATTTGATTGATTTATATTTTTATTTCATTTATATATGTGAATATAAATGAGAATATGAATGAGTTTTTTGAAAAAATCCCATGAGTTTGAATTGGTTGATCATGATTTAGGCTAAGTCTATTAAGAAGGATTTAAAGAACTTAGGAAAATTTTGGAGTTTGGAGTTTGAATTTTTGAATTTAGTTTGATTGATTTTTATTTACACTTCATTTATATATGTGAATATAAATGAGAATATAAATGAATTATGAGAAAATCTCAAAGATTTTATTTAGTTTTGATCATGATTTTGGCTATGTCCTTAAGGGAAGATTAAGGATTTAGAAAGATTTGGACTTAGGAATTTTTATGGATTTTGATCATGGGTTTCAATCATAGATTTCAATCATGAAATTCAATCATGGATTTTGATCATATGGAGTTGATTTGGATTTGGTGAAAATCAAATGAATTGATTTGGAGTTTGACTTGAAGGAAGGAAAGTGAGGAATGGTTTAAGCTAAGGGTAGGAAGTTTTCCTAACACCCCTAAGGCATGACCTATTCCTGTGGCTAACTCTTCTAAGTATCTAGGGCTAGGTTGAGTGTCCACCTAATCACTAGATGAGTCTTAAGACTAGGAAACTCTTAAAGTCTAAGAGGAGTCTTATGTCTAAGATGGAGGGGTTGAGAGCTCATTCTAAAAATGAGGTCAATAGTGATCCCATTTATACACTACCCATGTTACTCTTAGATTGGACAGTCCCCCTTTCCTAGTAGCCACCCCTATGGTTGGAAGATCCATCTTGCGGATATGCAGATTCTCCCTTGGTCCAGTAAGTCTGAGATAGGACAAGGCTGATATAAGCCCCTTCTCAGTGTGGTCCCTCACACACCAACAGGGTCCACATAAACATAAAACAAATAATTTATATTCACTTGTGGATTAGGAGGACACCCCCAGTGGTACATTTTCCCAAGCAGGCATCTTATCTTATGGGCAATGTCAACAAAACTTTTTATAGGAATCGCCTGACTACTCTTGAGTTGAGATAAGTCCCTAGCGCCACTCTCTCTATAGTCACCCTTAGCTTGGGTTCGACTTGTTGTGCAACCAATAGGTGATGCCGATGGTCATCCTTGCTTTGGAAGATGTAAGTCTACTACGCATTCTTTCTAGATGGATGGGCAGCCTTAGGTCGGGTTTGATTTGTTGTGCTACCAACATATCACTCCAACGGTTGCTCCCCATTATGGAAGATGTAAGTCTACATGCTTTCTTCCCAACACATCTATTACACACTAAAAGGCACCCCATAGGTTGGTTAGCTCTACCCCACGGCAGGTAGACTATCCCTTTAGATTTGTAAATCTGAGAAAGGACAAGGCTGATATAGCCCCTTTTCAGTGGATCCATCACACACCAACACAGTCCATTAAATTAAATTAAAATTAACCTTGACTACTTTTGAGTTGAGATAAGTCCCTAGCGGTACTCTCTCAGTAGTCACCCTTAGGTTGGATAACCTTACCTTGTGGCTGGTAGACTATCCCTTTGGATTTATAAATCTGAGATAGACCAAGGATAATATAACCCCTTCTGAGTGGATCCATCGCACACCAATAGGGTCCATGAATTAACTCCACTTTATCCCTAGCGAATTCGAGCTCATATCTCCAGCAGATATTCCCTCAATCTCAAATCAAATTAAACCAAATCATACCCTCTCCCCAATGGAGCCCCAAATCAAATTCTCATCCCTAGTGGATGCCTACCATGAAAATCCAACCAAATCTTATCCCTAGTGGATACCTCCATGAAATTAAACTCATATAACCCAAACCTACTTCCCTAGTGGAAGGTTCATGCACCCATCCTTGGTGGATTATAGATTCTAATCCCTAGTGGATCTTATTTTCACAAACCATATGATCAAACTCAAACTCTTATCCCGAGCAACTCAACCTTCCCTGAAAGGCTCATATCCATCCTGGATCTTCTCTTATGCTCTTGGCATAAGTTGAGTTACATTGTACTAAGATCGTGATTCTGTCTACATCTCAGGTTTAGGAATAGATAATTTTCGTTAGCGCTTGTAATCCTTTGAACATTGCTGATCATCTCAGTCAAAGCTAATATGTGCGGTGTGCCTTGTCAGTTACACCACACATACTGGGGGTCCTTTTGTTGACCTCAATTTTAGAGTGAGTTCTCAGTCTCCACAGCATAGGTCTAGGATTATTATATACACTAAGGGCTCCTTACTCCTAAGACATTTCTAGTGATTAGGTGAACACTTAACCTAAGTCTAGAGACTTAGAGGGTCTAATCATAGGAGTGGGTTATACCTTAGGGACTTAGGGAGACTTGTCTACCCTATGGCCTAAACTCAATCCATGCTTTCCTTCTCAAATCAAACTCCAAATTCAAATTCCAAATTCAAAATCAAATTTCTAAAATTCACAATCAATTCCATGATCAAATCCAAAATCAAAATCCTTGCTAAGCCATATAATCCACTTTCATAAGCTTAGCCAAAATCCCCTTTAAACAAAAAAAAATCAATTAATTTCTTTATAAATCAATTATTCCTTCATTTGTATTCAAAAATATAAATGAAATATAAACCCCCATGATCAAATCTAAAATCAAAATATTTTTTAAGACATATGATTTTATCTTATGGACTTAGCCTTAACCAAATTCAAATCAATACAAATTCAATTCATTTTCTCAAAGATCAATTCAATCCCTCAATCATTTATCAAATTCAAGTCCAAAGTCAAATCCAAATGATTGAAACTCCCAAATCCTCCTTAAGCCTTATGATTGAATTTCATTGACTTAGCCAAATCTCCACCCAATTCAATCCAAACTTGATTGATCTCTTCATAAATCATTTATATCTTCATTTATATTCACATGTTTAAATAAAATATAAACTCAAATAACCAAAGCCAAATCAAACTAAATAAATCAAGCTAGGACCCCTCTTAAGCCATATGGACCCACCTCCATGAGCTTAACCAAATCTTAACTTAAATGAACCCAAAATCAATTGATTTCTTTATAAATCAATTATTCCTTCATTTATATTCACAAATATAAATGAAACCCACATTTCCATGATCAAATTAAATCAAACTAAATTGATTTCCTTCTAAGGCCTTTTGACCTACCTCCATGAGCTTAGTCAAATTTGCTTTCAAATCACTTCAAATTCAAGTGATTTTCTCATTAGTCATTTATATCTTTATTTATATTCACAAATATAAATGAAATATAAATTCAAATAGCCAAAACCAAATACAAAATCAAATCAAAACCTAATTTAAGCCCTTTAAGCCAATTCCTTGGACTTAACTAGAACCCACCTAAATCAAGTCAAAATCAATGGATTTTCACTTGAATCAATTATTCCTTCAATCATCTATCTAAATATAAATGAAACCTATAATTATAAAACCAAATTGAAATCAACTCAAGTCAAACCTAACTTAGCCCTTTTGACTTGAAAATTCCAAATGAACCAAAACTTATCATAGCCCAAATTGATTACAGTTGGATTTATATTTCAATCCTAAACTCATATATAAGTCCAACTAAACGTTAATCAAATCAAAACCAAGCCAATTAACCCATTTAGGTACACTTGACCCAAAGTGGCCTAAAGGACCCTTTTGAGCCAAGTTCTAATCCAACCCCAATTGGATTGAAGCAAGCCCATCCAAGCCTTATATCATGACCAACAATCACCCTAGAGTGATCAATTGCCTTGAATTGGGTCAAACCAAGTCAACTTGGTCATTTGACCAACTCAACCCTTAGCTCATATAAAACTCAAATTAGCCAAAACTCACCATACACCAAATTGATTGAAACCATTAATTCACACCAACTCATAGTCAATAATTAAACATGACTTGACCATCAATTGAGCCAAACCAAACCCAATTGATCATTTGACCCAAGTTGACCCAAATTGACCTAAAATATCAAAATTAGTCAAATCATGATCTAACCAAAATTGATTGCAACCAATGGCTCAAGTTCGTTCCAAATTCATTGTTGAACTTGACCAAAGCCCTAATTTGATCAATTGGACCCAACTTAGCCCAATTGATCAACCTAACTCAAATTGACCTAAAGGGTCTAATTAGCCAAAATACAAATTAAGTTCAAATTGATTCAAACTAAAGGCTACAATCATTTTCAATTGACCAATTGAACTTGAACCAACACCCAACCCAAATCAATTTGGCCAATTTGGTCAATTTGGTCAACTTGACCCATTTGACATATATGAATCTAAATGAGCCAAAAATCAAACATAGGCCAAATTGATTAAAACCACTTGAACCAAAACACTTCAAATCATCATTTGAGCCAAACCCAAGTCTTTGTTTTACCCAATTTGACCAATTGGTCAACCTAACCCAACATGACCTAACCCATTTACTAAATTGAGCCAAAACTAATGAAACCAACCCATAGGACCTTGCAACCTGACCTAACTCGATCAAAACCCATCCTAGGTCAGCCCTAAACCAACACAAACCCAAATCCCTCTTGGATATGCCTCCCCATGTGGAATTTTTCCAAAATTGGAAAAGTCCACTCTCCTCTCATCCTTGGTAGCCATCTAGCACCCAAATGAGGCATCACCTAAGCCACCTAGCCCAAACCTTTTATACACTTATATAGTGCATTTAGCCAATGAAGGAAAATCTCCTTTTCAACTTTAGCTCACATGTATAAATAATTGAATTGAAAGAAATACAAATTTTGCATAATTTTCCATTCTTGTTGTCATTTGTACATTCATGAGTAAGAATACTGGGTATATCTAGTCTGGACATTCCGGGGATGCGAGGCTTTAAGTAGCCCCAAGGAGGTCCTTACCTCACTCCCCTGGTTAATAATGGTGAAGTACTTGCTTAAAACTTTTATACACTTGAATGTGTATTTAGGTAATGAGTGAAAATCCCATTTTCTACAAAATACACATATGCATCTTTCATTTAAAGTGTGCCAAAAGAAACATGTTGCATGTGTAGGTATACTTAGGATTTAATCATATGCATGTCATATATGATGGAAAGGAATGGTTAGACATGTGTCATGTGATACTAATTCAATCAAATTAACCTTAAGATGCCTTTCATGTTTAATAGGATTACTTAAAGTGAACTTAAACTTAGGACTAATTTAAAATATGTAATAAGCCATTCATTAAAGAGAACAAGCTAATTAACATGCCTTAGAAATGACTTAAATTAGGGATGGAAGAGTAATCATCTCTTTTCCTTCTCTTTATAATACTTAATTGTTAAGTGTAAATCATATAAAATAAAAGAAAACACTGATTAAAATTTCCAATTCAATTAAGCTATTTAAAGTGAAACCAACCTCTTATGATTAAATGCTCTCTTACATTTAGGAAACCATAACCTTAATGCCTAGTTAGGACATACCACACGAGTCGTAATACACACACATTAGAACAAAGTCACCAATTTTAGCTTTATGTTAGGATGGTGCATGGTATGATGTATGTTTTATTTTGTGATGTATATTTTGACAGATATAGACATGGATGATAATCATATTTCAGGGGTTATGCTTAAGGGGTGCTTAAAAAATATATAAATGTTCTCTTTTGCAGGTTGCTTAAACCCCCAAGTATAATCCAATTTAGGACAGGTGGGCTTGGTTACCCATGTGCAGGGTGCTAAGTCCAAATTATATATATAACTACTTGGGTTGTATGGTATGTTTAGCTAACACTTATTTTGCAGGTGTAGTTAGATTTACTTTTTTTATTTTTAAAGTAATTTTGTAGTAGGAATTAGGATTAATGTTATGGGGGATTAAGATGAGTAGTGGCTAGAAGGTTTTGTCCTGGGAGTCCCTGTGATGCCTTTAAAGTGGAGCAAATCAAATCAAAAGAGACATGAAGAAAGAGACATGAAGCATCAATAATGAAGAAAAGAAGACCCCCATAGCATTTATTCATTTTAAAAATTGAAATTATTCTTTCATATTCTGAGCTGTATAAGGGTAGAGCTCGGCTACTCATTTTCTCTTTTAGTGTTGTACGGTGGTACACGACTGCACTGACCTTTAATTGTTTTGCATTATATTTATAAAATTGATTGATGTTATGTTTCATTATGCAATAAAAATGACATGCCTCTTCATAATTTCTTTATGATTAGTGTTTGTTGTATGACCTGTATGTGATTAGGCTCTTAAGAAAAAATTAATTTTTATTCTACCCCAACCACAACTCATAACTAAAGTTTTTAATAACTCATAACCTCACAATAAAAGCTTATACATTAAATCAAGATAATTATAATATTTAGCAATCCCTTAGTTGAATGTTGTATGTCTAATATCATGCATTTATATTATTTCACTCTTATTAAGAGAGGGTTTTCATCCTTGCACAATAGGGGAAGACTTGACTTTTGAGGGTCTCCTCTATGGTAAAAAATACCTCTTTCTTGTTGATTTAGCCCATAGTCCATTTTCATCATGCATTTAGGCATAAGAAATTCTATAGCTTTTATCAAAATGTAGTGTCAAAAATCAAATAAACTTTAAAAAGATTTGCATTATACTAAGTCATTGCTCATACCACTCATGCTCCAGTCTCTTAGGGAGTGGGTTTAAGGACTTTAGTTTCTTTCTAAATAATAATAGCCCAATTATCTTGCAAAATCATATGACTTGCTTACATGTTTTAAAGCATACGAGGAGTTAGTTAGTTGTCACTCCATGCAGTTATAAGTCTAGTAGTCAGGTGGTTTACTCTCTCTTGTGGAGGTAAACCATATACTCATCTTCTCTTAGATTTAGATTGTGCTTTAGCACTTGCTAAAGCCCCCCAGATTAGGATATGAGGTAGATGTTTCCCTTCAAGCTACAAGCATAAATCCTCACCTCTTAGGCATTTCTATAACCTTGTGTTGGTGGATTATAAGCCCTAATAATCTAATAAAATTTCAACTCAAACACATAATTCTCTTCAATTTTAAATATATAAAGCCCAACCATAAGATAGAATGGAATGCTCACTAGGTCTCATAGTATCATGAGCATTCCCTTCTTATCTCCTTGGGATTTTAAAATAAGTCTTCTCCTTGATCTTTCCTACTTGATTTTTCAAACATAACCAACTTATTGATAGTCTTACCCTTAAAATTTTTGGAGACAATAATTGCCTACTTTAATCGAGAGTATTCCTAAGGAACTCACCTTTCTTAGGACGTAATTAACTATAGAGGCTTGCCTCCATAGAGAATTTTAGAATATGGCTCAATATAAACCCTATTTTATTCATCCATATAAAGTAGAGAAAAAATCTCTAATATATTTGAAGACCCATCATGCCTTAGGAGTCCTTATTAAGTGATTAGGTCCATTGAAGGGTGATGTATCTATCTCTCGAGATAGTACATCATACCATAATATCGTATCCATCACTTCAATAAGTACCCCCTCAGATTTGCATAGTGTCCCCCATATACATCTCAAAAATAAACACAACATAAGGTTTGGAGAAGAGACGCCTACGAGCATGCGAGAACCTCGAGTTGTATTAAGCCAAAATGATTCAAGCTCATAATAAGTTGGTCCGTCATAAAGCTTTTCAAGTATGAGAGCTTGTTTAGTTCTAAGGAGACTAACCCATCGACTAACCCATCGCAAGATGGGAGGCAAGTTTGAACCCACTTGAGAAGACCCCTTTTGCCATAGAAAAGGCCCCTTTTGCCATAGAAAAGGCCTACCAAGGAGAATTTTTTCAACTCATAAATCATAAGAGCGCTCGATGCTTCCAATCAACGGATTCTACCTAAAGAAATATTATCCATAAATCTTGTTTCAAAATAATTATCAATGAAAAATCTCATCTCAAATTCCATCTCTTCCATATTGAAAAACATCATTGCTTGTGAATCCACCACAATGTGTTTAGAGTATGTGTAAGGAATCCGAGAGACATCCTATCCTTTATCTACACGACACAAACACAAACTACACACAACCACATATAAAATAAAAACATATCTTTTATCTTGGTCTACTTCGAGTTGGGAAAACGCCCCCAATGGCACTCACTCAGTTGCTGCTTTAGGTCAGGCTGATAGGCTACCCTACTAGTATGTCACCCCAGTGGTTCCTTATTTAGGAGGATGTAAGTCTGCTATGCTTTCTTTCTGACTTGACCATTGCACACCGAAGAGCACCTTATTAGTTCGGTAAGCTTTACTGCACAGACAATAAGCTACCTAATGTCAGCTTTATTTAAGAAGATGTAAGTCTGCTATGCTTTCTTCTTGAACTAGCCATCATGCACTAACTGGGTCCAGTATATTTAAGGCTTAGGGTAAGTCCTATAGTGACTCCTTTTCTTTTGACTACTTCAAGTATAGGTCCAGTCCTTCCATGGGACTCCCTGCTTAGTAGTCTCCCTAGGTATGATAGTATATGTCCCACCAAAGATAGACTATCCCGATGATCATTTCTATCTATGAAGATGTAAGTCTACACGCCTTCTTCTCAGATTGATCATCGCACACCAACAGGCACCTTAGGTTAGTTGACCCTTGCTATGCTGACAGCGACCCACCCAGTGGATACACCACTCATGAAAGATGTAAGTCAGCTACGCCTTCTCCTTGACTCGGCCACTGTACACTTATAGGCTTTTTTTACAGGGTCCAAGATAATGCCCTTAGTGGCACCACCCCTATGGGCACTCTATTTGTATCACATCCTTTGCGACCCCATTTAGACACTACCCGGGTTACTCTTTGATTAGACAGTCCCCCTTTCCTAGTATCCACCCCTGTGGTTGGAGAATCCGCCTTGCGAATATGCAGATTCTCATTTGGTCTAGTAAGTCTGAACTAGGACAAGTGTGGTCCCTAGTACACCAACAAGGTCCACGCAAACATATAAACAAAATATATATATTCGCTTGTGGATTAGGAGGACACCCCCTAGCGGTACCTTTTCCCAAGCAGACATCCTATCTTTAGGGCAGTGTTAGCAAAACTCTCTATAGGAATAGCCTGACTACTCTTAAGTTGATATAAGTCCCAAGAGGCATTCATTCGCCTTAGGTCGGGTTCAATTTATTGTGCTACCAACAGATCACCCCAGTGGTTGCTCTCCGCTTTGGAAGATGTAAGTAAGCTACACTTTCTTTCTAGCTTAGACATTGCACACCAAAAGGCAGCCCTTAGGTTGGTTAGCTCTACCCCACGGCCAGTAGACTATCTCTTTAGATTTGTAAATCTGAGATAGGACAAGGCTGATATAGTCTCTTCTTAGTAGATCCATCGCACACCGATAGGGTCCATCAAATTAAAATGATATTAATCTTAACTATTTTTTGAGTTGATATAGTCCACAGTGGCATTCACTCAGTAGTCAGCCTAAATCGGGATTGATTTGTTGTGCTACCAACAGATCACCCCAGCGGTTGCTCCCTGCTTTGAAAGATGTAAGTTTGCTATGCTTTCTTGCTAGCTTAGTTGTTGCACACCGAAAGGCAACCTTTAAGTTGGATGGTCTTACCCTACAGCTGATAGACTACCCCTTTGGATTTGTAAATCTGAGATAGGTCAAAGCTGATATAGCCCCTTCTTAGTGGATCCACCGCACACCGACAGGGTCCATAAATTAAATGCATAATATCTCCAGTGGATCTGAGCTCATATTTCCAGTAAATATGGCATCAACCTTATATAAAATTAAACCAAATCATATCCTCTCCCAGTTGAGCCCCAAATGATAACAAACAAATCCAATCAAATTCTCATCGCCAATGGATGCTTACCTAATAAATCTAGCCAAATTCTTATCCCTAATATATCTTCTTTCCATAAATCATATTCAAAATCAAACTCATATAACCTGAACCTGCTTCCCTAGTGGATGGTTTGTACACCCATCCCCTACGGATTATAGATTCTAATCCCCAGTGGATCTTCTTTCCATAAATTATATAACCAAATCAAAATCAAACTCTCATCCCTAGTGGATAACTCAAACCTACTTCCCTAGTGGAAGGTTCATATACCCGATCCCTCAGCAAATTCCTCCTTCCTCTCTTATGCCCTTGGCATGAGTTGAGTTGTATTGCACTAAGATCGTGATTCTATTTACATCTTGGGCTTAGGTATAGATCATTTCTATTAGTACTTATAATCCTTTGGACATTGTTGATCTTCTCGATCAATGCCAATACGTGTGGTGTGCCTTGTTAGTTACACCACACCTATTGGGGGTCCTTTTGTTGACCTCACTTTTGGAGTGAATTCTCGACCTCCTCATCATAGATCTTGGACTCTTATAAACACTAACAGTTTTTTAGTCATAAGACACTTCTAGTGATTAGGTGAACACTAACTTAAGCTTAGATACTTAGAACGGTTAGTCATAGGGGTAGGTTATGCCTTAAAGACTTAGGGAGACTTGCCCATCCTATGGCCTAAACCCAACCTATGTTCACCTTCTCAATAAAAACCTCAAATTCAATTCAAATTCCAAATCTAAATCCAAATTCTAAATCAAATGGTTGAAACCCATAATCAAATCCAAAATCAAAATCCTACCTAAGCCCTATGATTTTATCTCATGGACTTAGCCCTAGTCAAACTCAAATCAATCCAAGTTCAATTGATTTTCTCCAAGATCAATTCAATCCTACAATAATTTATCAAATTAAAGTCTAAACTCAATTCCAAATGATTGAAACCCAAGATCAAATTTAAACTCCCAAATCTTCCTTAAGCCTTTTGATTGAATTACATAGGCTTAGCCAAATCTCCACCCAATTCAATCCAAACATGATTTTTCTCTCCATGAATAAATCATATCTTCATTTATATTCACAAATAAAAATGAAATATAAATTCAAATAATTAAAACCAAATCAAACTAAATCTAAATCCAATCAAATCCCAAGCTAAGCCATATGGACCTACCTCTATGAGCTTAGCCATATACCATTCAAATCAAGTCAAACTCAATTGATTTTCTAATAAATTAATTATATATTCAATTATCTTTATAAATATAAATGAAACCCACATTCAAATGATCAAAACTAAATCAAACTAAATCAAATTCCCTTCTAATCCATATGGACCTACCATCATGAGCTTAGTCAAATTTACCTTCAAACCACTCCAAATTCAGCTGATTTTCTCATAAGTTATTTATATCTTCATTTATATTCACAAATATAAATGAAATATACATTCAAATAGCCAAAACCAAATACAAAATTAAATAAAAACCCAATTTAAACCTTTTAAGCCAATTCTTGGACTTAACCAAAACCCACCTAAATCAAGCCAAAATCAATGGATTTTCACTTGAATCAATCATTCCTTCAATCATCTATCCAAATATAAATGAAACATGCAATCATCAAGCCAAATTAAAATTAAATCAAGTCAATCCCAACTTATCCCTTTTGACTTGAAAATTCCAATTGAACCAAAATCCATCATAGCCCAAATTGATTGCAGTTGGATTTATATTTCAATCCTAAACTCATGTATAAATTCAACTAAACCTTAATCTGTTCAAAACCCAAATGAGTCCAATCCAAGGTGATTACCCATTGGTTAAACCTCTTTACATAGGATTTCACCCTTTTTTTTTGGCAAAGTCCACTCTCCCATCACTTGGTCGCCCTCACTCACCCCAAATGGGGTATCACCTCCCCACCTAGCCCACCTTAAGTGTTCTAGAATTTGCCTTGGACCATAGGGAGGAGCGTTAACTCACCTTCCTTACAAACTGAGAACCAAGGGAAGAGCAATCCAACCTTATCCCACCTTGAGCTCCCTATGACTCCTTCCTCCAACTAAGACGAGCCACGTGGACTTGATGGGGACAACTCTGGTGCCCTGACGGTGGCTGGCTGGCCAAAAATGGGGAATTGATCTCATCATCCATCACAATAAATTGAGGGATATACCCCCTCAATTTGCATAAGAAAAGACAAGAAACAACTCACTCGAGCTTCCAAGAGAGAAACGAAACACCCTAGCAAGCTTTCGATTATTCCCAAGGCCTCCCTCATCGGCATTCCTCCTTCCCGAGGGTAGCCAAAATAGGGGAACCTCTCCTTCTATCCAACTTCTTCATTCCTCAACCAAAATCAAATTTCTCATTCCTACACCTTCCACACACCTCGTCCAAACTACTCAAAGTTTTCCCCAAGCTCTAAACCCACCGAAGGTTGGAGTTTGATCAGAGCTGAGTGTCCAAAGCACAATTCTTGGCCTCCCAAGCAAACCACTTGGAATTGACCCAATTATTGATTAATAGGGCTTCGTCTATACTAGATGAAGCTTCCTCAAGTGTGCGAGTCATCGATCTTAGCTCCAGTGAGGTAAATCCATTGAAACTAATCTTTAGGCAAAGTGGTGTTGGTCTTTCATAAAGAAAATGTGCATGTGAGCCAAACTTAGCCGTTGGATCTTCCTAGATCTCTTACGTGATGGTGTGGGTTCCATTTGGATCCAATTTGAGCTCAGGTGAGCTCAGATCAAATGAGAAATGGTGGACAGCCTCCATCTTTCATCACTCGCGAGATGATAGATCATACCGCATGATCAGAATGGATGGCTGTGATTAGATCATGTTGGTTCCATCTGATTTGTCCCTCCGTCGGCTGACTCAATCATGGATCTAGCAAGTTAAATAGCCAATCTCGTAGTGCCACATGGAAAGCACATCGTGTCAAGGCGCCACATGATGCTAGCGAGATTAGGCTTAATTAAGGCTAAATAATCCATTTTTAAGACTGAAACTTCATAAATTTATAATAAATTATAAAAAAATCCAAAAAAAATACAAATGAAGTCTTATTTTAAAGATATTTTAGAAAGGAATCCATTAAAATTATCCTTAATTGATTGAATAATAATTTGAGCTTAATTAAGGTTTAATTGAAAAATTAATTACCCTAATTACTCCCTAATTAATTAACTAATTAACCTCAAACTTTTTGAGATTGTTTAAGGGGATGACCTCTACCTCCCCTATATTACTTGGGATTTATTGGCTAATTAATTGTGGAAATTGATTGATTAAGCCTTGATTATCTTTTTTAACTTAATTAAGTATTAATTAACCATATGAACAGTAAATTAATCAATTAATTGGGTCATTTATTACTGTTTAACAGCAAGGAGATTTATGGAATGTGACTGGGACCTCTCTCCTAATTTTTCCCTAAGTTCACCTTACTTTTCAAGAGAAAATTAATTAGGGATTATTTGGCTAATTAATTACTTAATTAGTTTAATTAAAATTTAAAACACACCTAAACCTAATCATTCAATTGAGGGGTAGATCTTTAGGTGTTCAATAGCCTAAAGACATTTAAGAGAATTATAGTTAGCTCACATGTGTGGGAAAATCATAAATGTACTTAATTAAGTTCCTTAATCTAATTAACCAATAATTGTGAGCTAATTGCATTCGACCCTTTCATTTCATAGGACCATTACTAATTTACTTTTCAATTCATTTGCATATCACATTAGCTCACAATTATTAGGATAATTACTTTAAGGTAACAAAGGTAAGGGTTGATTAATGAATTTAATACATATGATAACTTAATTAATCCATAAAATCAAATAAATCATATTTCATTAAACCAAATTAACTTACAAACATGGGATGGGTTAGGATTAGCAAACTTCTTGTCACATTCGTTAAATCAAATTAAACATGAAATTAAAAATGACATTAAAAAGCTTTGGTTTGCTTTAAATGATTTTATTTGATATGATTGTCCTTAGGAATTAATTTTATTGAATGAAATCATATGTTTATTTATTCCTCTCCAATCATATTAAATGTTATATGTCATTTGATTCATCATTCATCTTTTGGAAAATTAATTACATCAAATGATTTCCTTTATGTCAAGTTTGCATGTGTTGATTTAACTTAATATATGTGTGTTTATTATCACTATTAAATCCAAATGTATTTTTCAAAGCTTATAAATGAATGATTGCATACACTATTGGATGCTAATTATAAATACATGAAAGATGTATGTGATTATAGCTTAAGTATATGAAGTGAATCTTTCTTCCTTTTATTCATGTATTGATTTATGTAAATATGAATGTTAATGGGTATATAGCTTGGATATCCCAGGAATATGAGGCTTTAACTAGCCCCAAGGAGGTCATTTGATTACCTCACTACCCTAGTTTAACAACAACACGTACTCTATTTGATTTTATTCTTATGTATTTCAATACTAGAATTTGGATAAAGCTTTAATTCCTATACATAAATGATTCAATTAAATTAAATATGATTATTTTGCATAGTTTTCATTCTCCTAATTATGAATACATGTGTATGTATTTAAGAAAAGTGGATATATAGTCTGGACATCCCAGGAATAAGAGGCTTTAGCTAGCCCCAAGGAGGTCATTTGATTACCTCACTTCTCTAGTTTAACAAAGGCATGTACTTGCTTATGTATTTTATGCATGCATGTGTGTATTTAATTAGAGAATGTTAATCCCTTTTTTATTAAAAATACATGTATTTCCAATTTTTCAAGTGATTTAATTAATCGATCATGTGATTTGGAGCTCTCTTTCTTATGTTCATGTATGCAAAGTTACATATGGTTTGAATGCAAATGGTATATAGTCTGGACATCCTGGGAATATGAGACTTTAGCTAGCCCTAAGAAGGTCATTTGATTACCTCACTTCCTTGGTTTAATAATGACACGTACCTATTTAATTTCCCCCCTATATATTTTTGTATAAGAATTTAGATAGATCTTTAAATTAATATGATAAAATAATTCAATGAAATAGGAAAGTATAAACTTTAAATGTACATACTCACAGCCATCATTCAAGTGTGTTAAAACATATTGTATGTGTAGGTATACTAAGGAATTAATCATATGCATGTTACATGTGATGTAAAGGAATGATTTCACATATGTCATGTGATAGTAATTTAATCACATTAATCTTAAGATACCTTTCATATTGAATAGAATTATTTAGAGTGAACATAAACTTAAGATTAATTTAAAAATGTGTAATAAGCCATTCACTGAAGAGAACTAAATCAAATTAACATGCTTTAGAACATGACTTAAAGTAGGGATGAAAGAGAGTAATCATCCCTTTTTCTTCTCTTTATAATACTTAGTTGCTAGTTGTAAGTCAAATGAAACAAAAAAAATACTAAGTAAAATTCTGAAATCAATTAAACCACTTAAAGTGAAATCGACCTCTTATGACTAAATAGTCATTTCACATTTAGAAAATCATAACCTTAATGCCTAGTTAGGACATACCACACAAGCCTTAATACACACATTAGAACTAAATCACCACTTCTAGCTTTATGTTAGGGCAATGCATGACATGATGTATGTTTTATTTTATGATGTATTATTTTAGACTAGATGTTAGGGTGTATGTTTCGCAGATAAGATGATAGGCTGTGATTAGCATAATCATATTTTATGCAGAGGATTGTGCTTAAGGGATGCTTAAAATAAACATAAATGCTCTCTTTGTAGGCTGCTTAAACTCCTGCGCATAATCTAAGTTAGGATAGGTGGACTTGGTTACCCATGTGCAAAGTGTTAAGTCCAAATTTTATATATATATATATATATATATATATATATATATATATATATATATATATATATATATATATATATATATATATATATATATATATATATATATATATGCTTGGGATTGTATGTGTGTTTAGCTAACACTTATTTTGTAGATGTAATTAGATTTACTTTTCCTATTTTTAATGTAATTTTATATTGAGAATTAGGATTAATGTTATGGAGGATTAGGATGAGCAGTGGCTAGAAGGCATTGCCCTGAGAGGCCCTGTGATGCCTTTGAAGCAAGCGCATCCAAATCAAAAAAAGGGAGGAGACATGAAGAATGAAGATTTGAGGACCCACATAACATTTATTCATTTATAAATTATAATTATTCTTTCATATTCTGTGTTGTATAAGGGTAGTGCTTGGCTACCCATTTTCTCATTTCGGGTTATACAGCGGTACCCGATCGAGTTAGCCTTTTACTCTTTTGCATTATATTTATAAAATTGATTGATGTTATGTTTAAATTGCATAATAGAATCAGCATGCTTTCCTAGTTTCTTTATGTATGATGCTTTAATGTGTGGTCTCGATACAATTAGGATCTTAGCGAAAAATAAATATTTTACCCAACTACAACTCATAACTAAAGTTTTAAATAATTCATAACCTCACATAAAGCCTAGGACATAATCAAGATAATTAAAAATATTTAGCAACCCCTTAGCTGTATGATTGTATGTTTCATAACATGCATATCATATTATTTCATTCTTGAAAATAAGAGATTTCTGTCCTTGCACGATAGGGGAATGCTTGACCAGTGAGGGAATCCCTTATTATGGAAAACACCCCTTTCTCGCTAATTTAGCCAACAATTTTATTTAATCATGCATATAGGAATCAAAATCCTAAAGCCATTGTTAAAATGAAGTGTCAAAAATTAATTAAAATTTGAAAAAATTTTACATTAGACTAAGTCATTATCCATATCACTCATGCTCTAGTCTCTTAGGAAGTGTGTTTAAGGACTATAGTCTATTTCAAAATAAACAATAGCCTAACTAATCTTGTAATTTCATATGATTGGACCACATGGCTTTAAATCATAGGAAGAGTTAACTGGCTAGCACTCAATGCGATTATAAATCCAACGGTTGGGTGGTTTACTCTCTCTTATATAGGTAAATTATATACCCATTCTTCGCTTAGATTTAGGTTGTGCTTTAGATCTTGCTAAAGCTTACTAGATTTAGGATCTGAGGTTCTTGTGTCCTTTGGCCTACAAGCATAAATCCTCACCTCTTAGGCATTTCTACAACCTTGTGTTGATGGATTATAAGTCCTAGTAATCTATTAAAAAATCAACTCAAATAAATAAATCTCTCCAACTTCAAATATATAAAGCCCAACTGTAAGATAGATTGGAATGCTCATTAAGCTTCTTAATATCATGAGCATTTCTTACTTATTCCCTTTGGCTTCCAAAAATAAGTCTTCTCCTTGAACTTTCTCATTTTATTTTTTAAATATGACCAATCCTTTGATAGTCTAACCTTGAAATCTTTGGAGAAAATAATTTCCTACTTTAATCGAGAGTATTCCTAAGGAATTCACCTTCTTTAAGATGTAATTAACTATGGGGGCTTGCCCCCATAGGGAACTTTAGAACCCGATTTAATATAAACCCTGCTTTATTCATCTATATAAAGTAGGGGAAAAATCTCTGGTACATTTATTCATCCATATAAAGTAGGGGAAAAAATCTCTGGTATATTCGAAGACCCATCATGCCTTAGGAGTCCTTATTAGGTGATTAGGTCCATTAAAGGGTGATATCTCTATCTTTCGAGATAGTATATCATACCTCAATATCGTACCTGATCACTTTAATAAGTATCCCCTCAAATCTGTGTGGTGTCCCCCCTTCCCCCCAAACATATAAAAATAAACACCACAGGTACATATATACTTTCAATGTTAATTTAAACATCAATTTTAGGTTTATAGTTGATTTTATATTGAGTTTCTTAGGCCTACTGTTGGTTTACAAGTTTGATAGCATTTTAATAGCATCCCGATGTCATTCCCATGTAGGAGGTAGGCTCAGGTATGCTGGGCCTGCCCACCACGTTAAGAAAGGTGTGTATGAGTGGTATAAATCATGGCCTGAATGTCCTATCCCACCGTGCTAAGAAAGGCATATATGGGGCTCTAAGGTACTTACGTGAAACACATATTTCCCCATCATGCCAAGAAAGGCATGTACGGGTACTTATATACTCGCAAACAAGCATAGCTTTCCTCGTTGTGTCAAGAAAGATGCGTTCGAGTACTTATATTTCAATATAGATTTTAGTGGGCACGGTGGGGCCATGGGGTGTGGCACGCATGCGGCGTACGGGCGCTATACGTGCAGACACGCTGGATGCACGCATGCAGATCGCGCTGCGCGAGAGGCACGCACATGTGAGATGCTGCACGGGTGGAATGCTAGACTGCTCATGAGTGCGGGACTGCGAGAGGATGTTTGCTCTTGTGGAATGTGGGATGGACGCATTCTCATGGGAGATTGCACGAAGGTGGCATGAATGCCACCACGCTATTGTTCGTCAGGTTGAGCCGCGAATGGGAAGGAAACCTTCGCGTGCGTGAAGGAGCTCAAGAGTGGGACTACTACAAGAGTTTTTTGGGTTGTCGGGAGTTAGGGTTCGGGAATAAGAGAGGTATTTATAGGATTTTTGAAATTTAATTATTTAATTAACCCTAATTTGGATTTTAGTAATGACATTATTACACATGCAATATATATGTCTATCTTAACTTATTCTAATATTCCAGATGCAACGAGGCAATCTATTTCATGATCAGAGGTCGTTTAGTTCAAGTTGGCGTCGAATCGGGTTAATTTTAGTTCAGAATTGCTCATTATCGCTTCCGACCACTCAACATTCACGCAGACTCATCCGAATTGAGCGTGGATAGTATTATTTGAAAGGTTTTGATATTTTGATGCTAATGACATAATTAATTTTATGAATGGAGGTTGTTTGGGCATTATTGTGGCTTTTGGACCTCGATATGCGCATAGGCACTTCGATGACCCTCCTTCTTGATCGGTCGACCATTGGATTATGCAGAATGTATATTTTGATCAAATTTGATGCTTTAAATATGATGGTGAAGTCTGTTCATCGATCAGAGGTCATTTTGATTGATTTTGGTGATGCCTAGTGCATTTCAGCTCCAATATACGCATTGTTGTATCTGATCACTCGATATTCCTGCAAACTCATCTGAATTGTGCCCGAATAGTCTCATTTGAAGGATTTTGATGTTTCAAAGCTAACGTCATGAACAAATGTCATTTGGGTATCATCGTGGCTTCCCGACCTTGATATGCATGTAAGCACTTCGACGACCTTCCTTCTTGATCGGTCTATCATCAAATTGTGCAATACATCTATTCTGATCAAATTTGATGTTTTGAATGTGATGAAAAAGTCTGTTTATCGATCGGAGATTGTTTCAACTGATTTGGCAATGTTCGATACATTTTAGCCTTGATTTGCGATCTGAAGCTCATTGAATTCATCATGTGAGCTCGACTTGACTTATGGTGCATGCATGAAGGTCAACATACACCATGCATAATCCTAAACTACGATCAAAACAACTTGTAAAAATTATACAACCTTGCCCCTCAATTTTTTCAGGACATGCATGTTAAAACTAATTTCTTGTATTTGAAAGGTTATATGGAAATTTGACTTAATAAGAAATTCATCATCTTGGTAATTAGCTTAATCTCAATCATTTGTGTCAAGTTTACGAATCTTTTTTTCCTATGTTCTTGTTAAGCATACCCTAATCAATGGTATCATTTAAGACTAATGCTTTAAGAACACAAACTTCAAAATAAATATCAATTTTCATGCAATCATGGCTTTCAAAAAATGGAAACATGACTTTCAAGAAAATAATGCACTTCTCAACATTATCTTGCTTCAAAAAAATGAGAAGAATACTACTACTTTATAAAGCTAAATTCCAATGTGGAGTACCTTCTAAACAATAGGTGAAAGAAATTCCTATATGAGTCATCAATCTATAACTTCTAGCATGGTTGTCAATTCAATCTATGAAGTAAATTTATTCATACTTCAAAGATACTATTACGAATGCTAAAGTTAGCGATACATTAAACCATAAAAGAAAACAAAGAAAATAAAGGACTTCACTCTATTGCAAACAAGCATTAATATCCATGTTGCTTTATACATCCCCTGATAGCTCAATTTCTTCTCTCCCATATTCATATTCTCCCTACTTTCTCTTCATACTCTCCTTTATCCTTATTATTT
This sequence comes from Cymbidium sinense, assembly GCA_021442155.1. Taxonomy (NCBI): domain Eukaryota; kingdom Viridiplantae; phylum Streptophyta; class Magnoliopsida; order Asparagales; family Orchidaceae; genus Cymbidium; species Cymbidium sinense. Next base: position 10,910,106 of record CM038216.1, on the reverse strand, counting down.
GACCTACCTAGCTAGGCAAAGCTCTCTTCCATCAAAACCATCATCATTTTTTGCTCGAATTCCAACCACTCTTTACGTACTATTCTCATCCAACCCATAATTTAAAAAAGAAGAAGAAAATAAACCAACTTCAACCCCACAAGCACACCCACATAGAACACCAAACCAAAATAATAATAATACCAGTGAATATTGAAAAAAAAAATAGTAAAGATTACCATGTTCAAGGATGTACAAAAATAATAAAATTTACATGTTTTTTAGAATGGGTTCTATTAGTACCAGCATATCATTCAATTTAGTGAACATGACATCTTAATGGCCAAAGTTATGTGAGAATAGAACCCATCTTATTATAGTTGATAAAAAATGGTTTAAGACTAATATTTGAAGGGTTATAATGACGACCACATATTCCAGAGATAATGGCAGATGCCAGAAAGTTATTAATAGGAATTAAGGAGTTTACAAAGGTTCATTATTATCATTAGCCCTGATCAAACAATTTTAGTCAGCTTAGCCATCATTCTAGTTAACCACATTTTACATATTTTTTGCATAGCTTCTAGTCTCATCACCTTTGATCTACCTTCCTTTTCCCAATCATTTCATAATAATTTCATCCATCTATTTTATTGCTGCATTTTATATATTCTATTGAATTCATACCTCTAATCATATAGACGTTGGCCATACTATACAAAGTATTGATTTAATAAAACAACACTAACATCTAGTATGAGTCCAAGTGATATAGAATATACTAATATTAAGAATAAATCTATATGATAAAATACACAAATAAATACATGAGAGATAACCATTATGATAATCCCAACTTTTAATTTACGAAAAGGGTAATCCCTTTTGATGCAAAAATAACAAACACACTTTTTCTATTCCAAAAAATCATATATATTGACATCAATAGGGATTTGCCTATTCCAAATATAATTGGTGTTTATATATAGAGAGATAAAAATTAAAACATAATAAAAATAATATTAGGTATATTCTAAATTCTAATTAAGAAAATATATTAAATATTATTGATCAAATTAATGACAAAATATCATTATTATTGATTTTCTAATCTGATACAATAACACTCCCCCTTAGGTTGGAGCATATATATCATGAAAACTCAACATGGTGCAAAGATTTACAAATCAAAGTCATCCTAGAGTCTTTGTAAAGATAATTGTCAATTATTTTTCACTAGAGACAATAAGTGATGATCTTCTTTGAAAGAGCAACATCTATAATGGCATACATTATGGTTCAATATGTTTTGCTCTTCCATAAAAAAAAAAATTACTTGCAATATAGATTTACACATCATTATCACACTTCAAGAATTTTAGGTTCAGTCACAATAAATCTTTCGCCAATAATATTTTTAATCCACATCATTTTATAAGTAGAATGTGGTGTTGCTTTGTATTTGGCTTCAATATTGGATCCAACAAAAGCCTTCTTTTTATTCTCCATTAATAAATTCAATCTTCATTAGATTCAACATAGTCAATATTAAGTAGGCTTCAATTAGTAAATGATTGTATTCTCATATATTAGTCCTTAGTGATTTATTAATATATCTAAAATCCATAAGACAATAATTTTTTTAATAAATTTTGTATAGCTAACCCACCACACTAATAATGAAGAAATATTAAATAGGAATGCAGACAAATAGATAAGCTTATCAACCAAGTGACAATAATAAAGACTACCTTCAAAGTTTTCCTCGTCATCAAAATTCTATAAAATACTCATAAAAGAGTCAATTGGTTTGCATACAAAAACCCCAATTTCCTTAAATAGGTAATGTTATATTTGTAATATGTAGACTAAATCAACAAAAATATTCCCCAAATTTTTAATAACAAAAATCTTTTGAAAGTACTATTTCATTTCCTCGATGTCAACATATACTAGGAGAATTGTTGTCCTAGAGGATGAGTAGCAAATGAAGAAAATAAAAAGTTTTGCAACTTCATAGAATGACATAAGGATCATCCAGAGTTTATTAAATCAGACATAAATTTTATTTCAAATCTCATATAACATCCTTTAAGTTTACAAAAGTTTTTTCTCTCCTTAAGCAGAATACTTGAGAGTTTCCTCCATATAAATTGTTTCAAAGAGAACACTATAGAGAAAGGCATTTCTTATATATATATTTTGAGTAAAGGACAACCTTGATAATTGGTAATGAAGAAGAGACAAATAGAGTTTAGTTCAAAAATAAGGAAAATATATAAGAAAAAAAATTATAGCCAATATAGAAGGAAGTGGAAATAATACTTTGCCTAATATAGCCATCTAGATGAAATTTATTTATGAAAACCAACCAACAAGAAATAGGCTATGCATGATTAGGTGGTGTAACTTATCCCAGATGTGACATCAAGGAAAGCTCCGAGTTTAATATGTAATGCATGTTTCTAGTTAGAATTTAAATAGTGGAGGAGACAAGTTAAAGCTACAATATAAAGATGATAAATAATCAATGAGATAAAAGACTAAATCAGTGGTGATTTCTTGGCCATATAAACTTATCGAAGAGCAATTAGAAGATGCATATGAGAGATGTTGAAAAATGCTCAAACATAGATGATAAAATGGTTGGACATGTGTCGAAAGAAGGTTATCATAACAAACAAGCATTTAGTTGTAGTAGAACAAGAGTGAGTATTTAAGCAAGAGATTAAAAAGTAACATATATAATGAGTGCTATAGTTAATAAAATCACTATTTCACATTATGCTTTGCACATAAAAACAAAAGGTGACAATTGTGTGTCATATTATGTTTTATGCTTTGAAAGCACTAAGACAAAGTAGAAACTAAATTAGAAGATATACCTAATTGTGGCAAGATATACTAGAATCCAAGGACCAAGATGAAAAGAAATTTTGACCATGACCACATCACAAACAAGATTATTAAGGTTGTTTTTAATATAAGCAATAAGTCTTAATCAAAAGAAAGTGAAGTAGGAAACTTAGTACTCAACTATAGGATGTCGAAGAGAGTGGAAGAGATATTGGAAAGTGTGGATTCACATACTAACTAGACTTGAATGATGTAATGGATGGAAACTAAAGAGAAACGTGCCAATAAATAACTCATTTGTTTTGCCAAGTGGTGGAATCCATTATAAAGAGATGGCATTAAATAAGTTCATCCTACTTACTTTTTGAGGTGCTATAATAATCTTGAACATACTTATCACCCAATAAAAAGATATCATAGTAGATAGTGTGTATCCAAGAGATATTATTGTTGTAAAACATGCACTAAAAGGCTAGCAACCTCATTCAAATATTCATGGATTCAATATGGATCTAATTAACTCAACGGTTATGCTTGAATGTAATTTTTGACTAGTGGTGTAATTCTGTATATGTTTTTCCTAATTTGCTACCAACAAATTTCTTTTTCTTTTTTTTTGTAAGAATTTATATATTTGCGTGTGCCTATTACTTGGAAGTAATAAGAAAACAATCTATTCTTTTGAGCATTCTTTTCTCTACACAATATCAGACCACTAGACTTTTTACAGGTTATCTATCTTTAGGTAATCTTCATTAATGTGAGAAATCAAATTGATCATAACTTTCATTATTTTTTTTCTTTCAATAATTATTTACACTTCCTTCTAGCTCATAGATTTCCATCACAATCAAGAATAGATGTTTTGGCTTCTCAAATTTGAGCTTTTCCACACATCTAGATTATTGTTTAGGGATTTCATCATTGCACACATTGCATCTTCATCACCCAACACATCTAAAATTCAATGTTGTCATGTGTTGAGTTCTAATCTCATCAACTCATCGACTTCTTCCATCATCACTCCTATGTGGTTCATATCACTTGTGCCTACTAAGGTGTCTCTTCCCATCTTATCACCAACTTCATATCATCTATATTATGGGGATCATCTTTCTTCATCATCATTCTTTACATCTAGTAGCCTCTACTCTATATTGGGACCTATAATACATTGAAACTCCGAGTAAAAAGAGTATGTAGTGACTAGCACATATCATTGCATCATAAGTCTAATTGTGATGCCCAACCTCCAATTGGTCTAGTTCTTGTGAGACCCTATACTCGTGCAATATTCCTCTACATGTTGGTTTCAATCTTTTGTTATTGTCAATCCACGTTGGTAAATTTTGCTTGAGTTGATTGAGATTATCATTGTCATTCCAAAAATAACTCCACGCTTAGTATTATTTCATTGTAATGAGGACCATTAAAACTTTGGCTTTCACTTACCATTACTATCATTCCCTGATGTCTTTGTTCATCATTATCAAATCTTTGATGCTTGGGAAAAAAGGAAACAAAAAAGGTAGAGAAGAAAACAAAAATATCAAAGTAATATTAAAGACTTTATATACATAAGGTTAATCAAATAAGAACTCTACCAAAGGATCTTAAAAAAACCATCAAATACTAAATTACTAATGCATTAGTGCATTCAATTAAGTTTCATGTCTCCATTAGATTCAATGTCTTTGATCAATCTTATCAACTCTTGGGTTATAAACTTTGATATTGATTATATGGCTCACTCATCATAGAAACTTAAAACATATTGTAGTAGGAAATTTATCATAACAAATAGCTCCTTAATCATAGTAGTAAGTTAAAAGTTGTTGAGATTAGTCCCAGTTATCTTAAAAGATATTGTGCATGTTATAAAGCTTTTCACTGACCTTTATTTCAATACAAAAACTCACTCAAAATTTACATTGAAATGTCACCTTTTATCTTACTTATTTTATGTTTTAGGGCGAAGATTTAGAAAACATGACTGGCCATGCTAAGAAAGGAAACAAATTTTATTATCTTGATACATAAAATAATCCAAGTGATAACAATGAGTAAATTGCCCTTACTATTTCCATCCAAGAATTATCTACCTAAAAATGACAAAGTATGACTTTATCACCGTAGACTAGCATAGTCATCATTTCGGATAATACTATGCTTTCTTCTCTATGTAAGTGACATTATCTTTAGGTATGAAGCAATCCAAGTTATAACAATACAATATTACCATGATCATATTTTTTTAGCATTCTTTATTCAAAGGAGTTTCACCTGACTAACCTCAACATTAGCCCTTGAAAGAGAGATCTTCGAGTCATCTTGCAAATACAAGAAAGACAAATGTAGATGGTTTTTCTCCCTTTCATTGCTCTCATAAACTAGAAGAAGTTCCTTTTAAACAATTAAAGCTTTTTCTTTTGCTGTCTCAGTTAACAATTCAACATTTTTTAGAACTTCAACATCTTTTTACAGTTGTAATTGTAGTTAGGGAGGGTTTCTAATAGAAGAGATCCAGCGACGGGTTGATATAAGATTAAACCAAGTCATTTCCCTTTGAGATTCATTAATCTAGTCAAAACTAGGGTTTTGATATAAGAAATCCAAAAAAAAAAAATGGTAATAATGGTGTACCTCAAGATGATGGTTGAACAACAAATTAGTAAGACAGCCTAAAATCAAGTGAGCTAAAGAAGAAAAGAAGAATAGAGCAGATGGAAGCGATGGCTTGTTCAACTTTTGCAGCGGGATTGCTAGTGATGGGGTAAGGAGCTCTCAAGTTTCAACATTAGGAAACACAGGATGTGGGCAATTCTAAAATCCCAAAATCAGAACTGCGGGACATGGTTGCTACATTGCGAGAATGACATTTTTAGCACAAACCTTTCCTAAATGCTACCGAACTGCATTCTTCCAAACATGGTTTTTGAGACAACATTCATCGAGTTATCTCATTAACTACTAGTTTGCACATTTTATTAGCAATGTAACACAAGTGTGGAAGATAGAGGTGCACTTCTAATTATCCCCAATAGATGATGTTTGAATACAATGCATGATAATGAATTGATCAATCTATTCAATTTCATCATCTCTAAGGAGAGGGTCATTGTCCTCAATGTCCACATAATGTGAATTGATAGGATAATTCTTAGGTGTAGTTTGCAAGAGGACTTAGGGAAACTGACATTGACCAACAATATGATCAACTCAGTGGCACTTAAGATTGATGATGGTATCTATGGGTACCTTTGAGGGGACATATTCTCTCGGTGTAGCATTGCTTGGCTTAGGGGGTTAAGGCATGATAATTTTAGCATTTGATTTAAAAGAGGAGCTCTATAGATAGTTAAGGAGGTTATCTTAATACATACTGATTCAGTTGTACTTCCCTTTTTATATTTCTTAATTTCAAGAGCATAATGTAAACATCCTCAGTGGCTTTAGGTTTATAAGGATCAACCTCCAATTTTATATTTAAGCATAGATTGTTAGTGAACTTTGTCATAATGACCTAATTTGGTTCAAATAAGTTATCATAATCATCATTGTTGCCTTCAAGATGTAGCATGAACAACAGAACATTTGAATTCACATACTTATATACAACAATGACAATGACAGCGACAACGTGACCTATGGCTGTAGCAAACGATTGAAGAATATGTTGGCCAAAACCTAAGCATGAATGTCCACATTCTGGTAATCACAGATCAATCCTTGTATGCATAATTGATCCAATGTTTTTAGAAACTAGATTTTTATGCCTGCATTTCTGTCTAAGATGGAGAAAACCTAATTTTATTTGTTTACAAACCAAGGTAAAGTTAGTATGCATGTTTACATGGGAGGACAACCAATAAGAACTTATTTAAGTAGTCTGAAAGGCAGCCCATTCTTTCAACTGACCGTTTCATCCTTTAGGATATGAAGTTAAAGCCCTGCTGTTCTCCAGCATGCTGATGTTTCTCAAATTAGTGCTCTTCATAGGTTTTTTTTTATAGCTATTATGTGATGGGATTCTTTATATCAGCATTCAGTGCTACTCATAGATTTATTTTTAGTTTAAAATTAGGATTTCTGAAGTTTCATCCATAGACACCATAGCTACAAAAACTTGTGACTACTTTTGCTTTGTAATGGAGAAGTAAACTATTTTTTATAGGTTGTTTATGTATAATGTGAGATTTTACTTGTGGAGTAATGTGCAGGTTGATGCAGCTATTGTTCGCATCATGAAGACAAGGAAAGTTCTTAGCCAAACGCTTCTTATAACTGAATTCTTCCAACAGGCACTGCATCAAACCATCCAACATTATTGCATCTTAACACTTCATTTTGAACATATATTAACCTTTTGCCCCCCTTTTCATAGCTCAATTTTTTAATAAAGCCTGTTGATTTGAAAAAGAGGATAGAGAGCCTCATCGGCAGGGAGTACCTGGAGCGAGACAAAAATAATCCCTAGATTTACAACTACCTGGCCTGATTCCCTTGTCCTCATGCATCAGAGGATAAAACTTCGATGGCCAAGGGAGCATACCTCTTCTTTGTTTGATTCTTGTCTAGACTCTGCTCTCAGAACTGTCGCGGCTCCATCCATGTACAGAGACAACAAATTTTCCTTCTTTTTTTTAAAAAAATCTCTTTCCCTTCCATCTTTCATAGGACACATTTTCTCTTCTTAAATGTATGATCAACAATTCCTTTACAAAAATGTTTCAGTCACCTTACAATCAGCCATATCATCATTCTTCTTATTTAATGCTTATGTTAACAAAATATCAATAGTGGAATTCAATATTGGTCTTTATTTTTGCTGGAGTTTTCTTAGTCCTATAACAGAGCCATCAATCAGTTTTACCAATTGTAGGCTACGATGCTGTTGGGGCGATATTGAAGGAGGAACAATGTCTTATTGTTGATCATAATGGCAAGAACAGACAGGAGTTGGGAAGTTTAAGGTAATGGAATACTTAAATCAGTTTGATAGGGTCTTATTTCTGGAATTGAGTCTGGTTCGGCTAGGTTTAAGCTTAGTTCAATGAGTCGACTCACTGAGTGGTCAGAACCCGATTGAGTTACTGATATTATGGAGGGATAACGCAGTACTTTCTGAGATGTTGGATGTAGCATATTTGTAATTAGTCATTGGATCTAATCACTTGGATCGAGTGTCTCTTGAGCTGAGCCTTAAGCCATCGGATGGATGATTTTCTTGTCGACCCTTGGATGTGTTACTTTGATCATGCGGTCCTCGATCCCTAATGGAGTTAGTGGATTACATGTGCTGCTTGTTTTGCTTTGTGATTCAGTGCCTCAAATTGTGTTCCCTGGGATTGCATCTGAGTCCTTGATTTAGTTGTGGTGGCGGCCTGTGGGCCGTGGGATTAGTCTCGGGGAGAAGCTGCCTTTAATCTTCCTTTGGTTTTGTTCTTCGACTATTCGAGCCATCGACGCTCCTGAGAGGGGTGAGAGCAGAGAGCAAGGGAAGGAACCCTAGGGTTCTGGTCGGCGAGGATGGCGGTTTTCGGTGAGATAACCAGGAGAAATGAGAGCTGGATGGAGAGAAGAAGAGGAAGAAGCTTGAAGAAGATAAGTTGTTTGTTAAAATGTTTCTCATCATTCTATTTTTCTTTTATCCCCTATTTATACTAATTTTCTAACCACTATCGACTCTTTCTTTATAAAATAACTGATTTCAATTATACTGGATCATTTACTCTTGTTGCTTACTTCTGTCTCTCTGGAATATGAGTTGGTTGAGGTGTCGAGCTTCTTGATTTTTGTATATCTTCAGTTGTTCCTCTATTCTGTTACAACAATAACATAAAACTGTTATTGTTGTTATTTGGTTTCTTGATTCTAGATGGATTATGTTGTTTTACTTCTTCTGTTACAAAATAATAGAAAACTGTTATCTGGTTATTTCAACTCTTGATTCTTAGGTTCTGATCTAAGTTCTGTTGTTGCTAATTGCTATAGGATTTTCTGGAAGGATCTATAGTCAGTGGTGCTGTCCTTTTGTGGTGATACTTTGGCAGTATTTAAATGCTGTTGTAGCTTGTTGCCATTCTAGCTGATCCTTGGATTCTGCTATATTCAACATCTTGTCTATCTAATCATGTCTCTAATTGTAATTATTTGTGCTCTGAATTAGTATAGTTGTAATAATTTTCTTTCTCTGTTGTTTAACCTATTTTATCTCTGGAATTGTTTAGTGTCTGTAATGTCTGGCTATTTATTGTTTATATTTGTTTAGTATATGTTAGGTCTGGTTATTATGGTCCTCTCCTTACTGTCCTGAGTAATTATTGATGTTTATGTTGTGAAGTCCTTTAGCTAACTTGGAATTTTTCTTTCCCTTTGGCTTCTGTTATCTTTTTGAGGATATGGAGTCATATCATTACTCCCTCCCCACACATTGACCTTGTCCCCAAGGTCAAAGTTAGGAAATGTTCTCTGGAATTCCTTAATTTCCACCCAAGAATTCTCTGTTTCTATGATACCTTCCCATTGTATTAGGACTTCTGTGATTGGTCTGTCTCCTTGTATTCTTATCCTCTGATTTAAAATCTTGATTGGGCTGACTAGGGGATGTCCTTCTATGACTTGAGTAAGTAATATGGCTGGATGAATATTTGAATCTTCTCTGAATTGCTTAAGTCTAGAGACATGGAAAACATTGTGAATCCTTGCTATTTCTGGAAGGTCTATTTTGTAAGCCACAATTCCTACTTTCTGAAGAACTTTAAAAAGACCATAATACTATCTTTGTAATTTTGTGTATGGTTTCTTTGACATTGATATCTGTCTGTATGGTTGTAATTTAACCAATACCAGATCATTTATATTAAACTGAAGCTCCCTTCTGTGTTTGTTTGCTATTTGTTGCATTCTATTCTGAGCTTCTTATAAATTTTTCTTTAGTTGCTGTAATACAATGTCCCTTTGTTGTAGTAATGTTTCTACTTCTATATTAGTAGTTGTACTGCCATTGTAAGGTATAATTTCAGGTGGTAGTCTGCCATATATTATTTGGAAAGGAGTCATTTTTGTGGAAGTGTTAATGGATGTATTATAGGAAAACTCTGCCCATGGAAGGAATTGTAGCCAATTTCTGGGTGTTTCTAAAACAAAACTTCTTAGGTATTGTTCTAATGTTCTATTGGTTACCTCTATTTGGCCATCAGATTGAGGATGATAAGCACTGCTATGGCTTAATGTTATTCCACTGAGTTTGAATAATTCTTGTCAAAATTTGCTCATAAAGATAGGATCTCTGTCTGAAACTATTGCTTGTGGAATTCCATGCAGTTTAACTATGTTTGAAAAGAAAGTTTGAGCTATGTAGGTGGCTATGAAACAAGTTGGAAGGGCTGAGAAATGAGCATACTTTGACAGTCTATCTACTACTACTAGTATAGCAGTTTTGTTGTGGGTTTTGGGTAGACCTATGATAAAATTCATTGATACTTCCTCCCAAATGGCTGTTGGAATAGGTAATGGTTGTAGTAACCCTGCAGGTTTTTGAGTATCATATTTGATCTGTTGACATACTGGGCATGTGGCTATGAAGTGTTTTATATCTTACTTCATTTTTTTCCAGTAAAATTATTGAGTAATTCTGGCCCTTGTTCTCTTAATTCCCCAATGTCCTCCTACTGGTGTTGAGTGTAACTCTCTTATAAGCATATTTCTTATTTCAGAATCTTTTGATATGACTATTCTATTTTTGTAATATATCAGTCCCTTAGTGTATCTGTAATTGGGAAATAATTCTGGACTTGCTGAAATTTGTTTATGCAACTGCTCTAATTCCAGATTGGATTGTGTTTCATCTTTAATCTGTTGTAGCAAGGTTGTGAACTGCTGAGTATAAGTATATAATGTTTATTGTGTTGAGTCATATGTTATTACTATTTCTTCTATTTTGTATGCTTTTCTGGATAGTGCATCAGCTGCCTTATTGGTGATCCTTGGTTTATATTCAATGGTATAATCAAAGCCCAGGAGTTTAATAAGAAATCTTTGCTGTTCTGGAGTTTGAATTGTCTGTTGCATTAACTCCCTTATGCTCTTTTGATCTGTTCTTATAGTAAATTTATTGCTTAACAGATATTGTCTCCATCTTTCTACTGCTTCTGTTATAGCATAAAGTTCTCTAGCATATGTTGATATTTTATGTAATGTTGGAGATAATTTCTTGCTGAAATAGGCAAGAGGATGATTGTTTTGAACTAATACTGCCCCTATTGCTGTTCCTGAGGAATCTATTTCTAGAATAAAGGGTATGGAAAAATTTGGAAATGCTAAAACTGGTAAGGATACCATAGCCTATTTCAGTTGTGTGAATGCTACTTTTGATTATTCTGTCCACTGAAATTATTGTTTAGCTAGCATTGATGTTAATGGGGATGCAATTGTTGCATAGTATTTTACAAACTTTCTGTAATAGCCAGTTAAACCCAAAAACTCTCTTAATTGTTTGACTGAATTGGGTAACAACCAAGCTTGTATTGTCTGAATCTTTTTGGGATCCACTGCTATACCCTGTGCTGATAGAATGTGTCCTAAATATTCAATTTGGTCTTGTAAAAATGAGCACTTAGATGGTTTGATAAACAGACTGTGCTGTTTCAATTTTTCTAATACTGTTTGTAAATGGATTTGATGTTGCTCTATTGTAGTGCTGTATATTAAGATGTCATAAAAAAAAAACTAATACAAATTTCCTTAGGAGAGGTTTCAGAACTATATTCATCATAGCTTGGAATGTTGAGGGTGCATTGGTTAATCCAAATGGCATTGCAAGAAATTCATAGTGTCCTTCATGTGTTCTAAAGGTAATTTTGTAAATGTCTTCTTCAGCCATTCTAATTTGATGATATCCTGATCTTAATTCTAGTTTTGAAAATATGGTGGCTCCATGTAATTCATCCATAAGTTCTTCTGGGGTGGGAATTGGGAATCTGTCAGGGATTGTTATTTTATTTAGAGCTCTATAATCTACACAGAATCTCCAAGTTCCATCCTTTTTTTGATTAAAAGGGCTGAGGAAGAGAATGGACTGATGCTTTCTCTAATTATTCCACTGTCCAGCATTTCCTTTATAAGTTTCTTAATTTTAGTTTTTTGGAAATGTGGGTATCTGTAACTTTTTACCTTGATTGGTTGAGTGCCCTGGACTAAATTAATATGGTGGTCAATACTCCTTTGGGGAGGTAATGTTTGTGGGGCTTGAAATATGTCTTGGTATTTTTGTAAAATTGCTTGAATGTTTTCAGGTAGGTTTTGGAACTCACTTGCTGTAGCTTCTGGAAAATTCTGGACTTCTGTTATTTGCAGGTAAGAAGTTATTTCCTATTTATTCGGTAATTTGGTGAACTGCTGCAATGTGATGCCTTGAACCTTTGATGTTGTGTCTCCTTGTAGTTGTACCAAGGTGTCCTTATATTTAAATTTCATTATGAGCTCTTTGTAATTAAATGTGCATTCCTCTAATTGTTCTAGCCACTGAACACCTAATACTACATCTGCTCCTTGCATTGGCAGTAAATAGCAATTAGTGATGAAGGTGTATCCTTGTAGTTGGATAGGAATATTAGAGCATATTCCTGAATATTTTAAAGTTTCCCCGTTTCCTACTAATACTTTGAAGACTGATGCAGGTGTTACTGTGTGGTCTATAAACTTGGCTAGTTTGGATTGGATGAAGTTGTGGGTTGAACCACTATCAATCAGTACTTGCACTTTTTTATTTCCAATTATCCCTTCTAGTCTTAGGGTTCTAGGATTTGACTGACCTGTGAATACATTGAAACTAATTTTTGGAATATCTTCTTGCATTGACAGGTTTTCTACTTGATTTATTGCTGCAGGATGTCATCCTGCTCCTCATTAATCACCATGAGAGCAAATAGTTTTGATTTACAGATGTGGCCCCTATGGAATTTCTCATCACAGTTAAAACATAATCCTTTTTTCTTCTTTCTTCTAACTGTGTTGGTGTGAGTCTTTGTATTGGAATGGGTGGTTTGGTATTAGTATTGTTGTTGTGCATTGGCATTGTTGGTGTAGGGAGCAAAGGCTGTTGATATTGCTATTGGTATTTTATGGCTGGTACCTGATTGAATCTTACTGTTCTTGCTATAAACACCTCATCTGCTAACCTATCTTCCATTAGTTTAGCTAACTAAAATGCTTGTTGAAGAGAATTAGGCTGTAGGGCTCTTACTTCCCTCTTAATATCTTATCTCAGCCCTGATTCAAAACAACTTTGTACAAATTCAGGTGGAATACCTGAAATTTGGTTAGCTAATTCTCCAAATTGATTGTAGAATTCTTGGACTATGGTTTTTTGTTGTAGCTTAGCTAATTCTCCTCTCAAATCCCTGTATAGAGAGGGTCCAAATCTTTGTATGACTTGTTCTTTGAACTGTGTCCATGAATGCAGTTGTTTATTTCCATGCATCCATTGATACCGCTCAAGCAGTCCATCCATGTATCGAGGCTATTATGAATTTTGATCCTCCGATAAGCTATAGTCGAAAAACGACTGCTTTGAGACCATCCTCTTAGATTTTCTCCATTAAATCTAGGCATATACCTTACAGTGCTATTTTGTTGGTGTGGTGTGTGTGATCTATTTGGGGAAGAAAATTTATTATAAGAAGCATTACACACCTGGGATTGTTGCTGTTCTTGAGAATTTGTTTCCAATTTGGCTTCTATAGCTGATAGCCTTCTTGAAACTTCATTCAATATGATAGTAATTGAAGACATTTGTTCATCCATTTTATTTAATCTTCCCACACATTCTTCTAGTATTTTTGCTGCATGTCTTGTGCCTTCTGCCATTGTTTGAGTTGTGGTAATCAATGAGAGCACCAATGATAGGGTCCTATTTGAGTCCGTTCGCTAGGTTTGCTTAGTTCGAGAGTCGACTCAGTGTCGAACCGAAGTTCTTCGATAATATGGAGGGATAATGCGGTGCTTTCTGAGAAATTGGATGTAGCATCTTTGTAATTAGTCGTTGGATCTAATCACTCAGATCGAGTGTCTCTTGAGCTGAGCCTTGAGCCGTCGGATGGATGATTTTCTTGTCAACCCTTGGATGTGTTACTTTGATCATGCGATCCTCGATCCCTAATAGACTTAGTGGATTACATGTGCTGCTTGTTCTGCTTCATGATTCAGTGCCTCAAATTGTGTTCCCTGGGATTGCATCTGAGTCCTTGATTTAGTTAGGGTGGTGGCCTGTGGGCTGTGGGATTAGTCTCGGGGAGAAGCTGCTTTTAATCTTCCTTTGGTTTTGTTCTTCGACTATTCGAGCCGTCGACGCTCCTGAGAGGGGTGAGAGCAGAGAGCAAGGGAAGGAACCCTAGGGTTCTGGTCAGCGAGGATGGTGATTTCTGGCGAGATAACCGGGAGAAATGAGAGCTGGATGGAGAGAAGAAGAGGAAGAAGCTTGAAGAAGATAAGTTTTTTGTTAAAATGTTTTTCATCATTCTATTTTTTTTATCCCCTATTTTTACTAATTTTCTAACCACTATCGACTCTTTCTTTATAAAATAATTGATTTCAATTATACTGGAACATTTACTTCTGTTGCTTACTTCTGTCTCTCTGGAATATGAGTTGGTTGAGGTGTCGAGCTTCTTGATTTCTGTATATCTTCAGTTGTTCCTCTATTCTATTACAACAATAACAGAAAACTATTATTGTTGTTATTTGGTTTCTTGATTCTTGATGGATTATATTGTTTTACTTCTTCTGTTACAAAATAACAGAAAACTGTTATCTGGTTATTTCAACTCTTGATTCTTGGGTTCTGATCTAAGTTCTGTTGTTGTTAATTACTGCAGGATTTTCTGGAAGGATCTATAGTCAGTGGTGCTGTCCTTTTGTGGTGATACTTTAGCAGTATTTAAATGATGTTGTAGCTTGTTGCCATTCTAGCGATCCTTAGGGTGCTATTCTCACATCTTGTCTATCGTAATCTATCCCAATTATAATTATTTGTGTTACTTAGTATAGTTGTAATAATTTTCTTTCTGTTGTTTAACCTATTTTATCTCCGGAATTGTTTAGTGTATGCATGTCCAGTTTTATTGTTTATATTAGTTTAGTATCTGTCAGGTCTAGTTATTATGGTCCTCTCCTTACTGTCCTGAGTAATTATTGATGTTTATGTTGTGAAGTCCTTTAGCCAACTTGGAATTTCTCTTTCCCTTTGGCTTCTATTGTTTTTTTGAGGATATGGAGTCATATCACAGTTTGAGTAAATTTATAAACTAGGTTTAATTAAAATATTAATTACATAATTAGGCATTGAAAAAAAATTAAAAATAGACCCAGTCGGGCAACTAAGCTCAGCTTAATTTAAAAAAAAAATTTGGATTAGCGGCAGTATTTTGCTCGTATCTTAGTCAGCTGATGTCAGAATCGAGCGAGCTTGGTATTGTTGGAATCATAATAAAATTTTCCACTACTTTTATGTTGATCAAAAACTATGATTGTGGCTCGGTATGTAGCAGTTTTTGCGAATGCTCACAAAAATTACAGCACGGACATGAAAAAATTAGACCAGCAACGGTATTTTGCCTGAATCAAAGTTATCTGGTGTTCGAATTGAGCAAGTTTGGTATCGTTAGAATCGTAAAGAAATTTTTGATGACTTTTATGTTGACCAAAAACTGCGATTGTAGCCCGTAGAAGTTTTTTGAATGCTTGCGGTGATCTGAATAATTGATTGCAGATTTTGCCCAAGTCATCCGTGTAGAATTGTATCGGAATCATAACAAAATTCTCCACAACTTTTATGTTGACTAGAAATTGCGATTGTGGTCCAGTACGAAGCAGGTTTTGTAAAATGAACATGTAAAATAATTTGAAATGACTCCCTTCAATAAAATTTTCTTTATCACATGTGCAATTAACAAACTCTTAAGAGACATGACATATCAATAGGTGCTTATCTCCCATTAATCTTATTATTTGGAGAGAATCATTCAAATTAATTACATTCACATAAGCCAGATCAATGTGCCAACAGTAGCAATGCAACCATTTTCCTGTTAAATTTTTCCAATCATGCATAATAAGCCAACTCAAACCACACTCACAATAGAAACAAACTCCCTCTCTAGCCTTATCAACAAAGCAAATATCATCACTAAAAAACATACATCAAGGTACAACCTCAGGCCAATGTTTACTAAGAACATCTGGAACTATAACAAAAAGATATGAACAAAAGATAATAATGCAGACGATTATCTTCGATGATGCTTTGTGCGAATCACATACCAAGAGTGTAATGACTGGCGTGGCCGTAGATGATGCTCTGCATGTTGCTCCTCCTCTTGAACTTGCTCGGTGGGTTGTTGCGAGTAACCCAGGTGTGTAACACTAGGTACATCAATTGAAGCTTGCGTAGGGAATGAGAATCCATGGTACACTCCGTACGGAGGCGTCATATGGAATGTCGGAGGCCCATATGTAGGCGGGACTGCTGGCTGCCAAGGCTGCATCTATGTCCACATAGCTTTCTAGTATGAATATTGTGGTGGTTGTGTGCATATATATGCAGAGGGCCCAACCACTGGTGGAGATGATGGACCAACATCTATCTTCGGCCCATCTGGATGCACTGATGATGAAATACCTAGTATGTTAGTATCCCTGTACCTACTATCAAAGATATGCATATTGCACCACAGCTCCCTGCACAACTCCTCATACTAATTAATAGAAAATTGAAACTCTGTATCCTCATCCTTCTCAAAATAACGCTGGAATACATCTTCAGTATTTAGGATGTGCTCATGCTGCATTGAAAGGATAATTAGTTTTAGAGTCAGAACATTATATTAAACAATAATCTTTATGTAAGAAACAAACATACCATTAATCGCTCTCCAGGCCCTCGAGGGTAATAAATATACGGAGGAATTATTGGTGCTTTCAACATGTAGAGTGAAGCCCAAGACTGATACCACCTCATGTATCGGTTGATCGCTGGGTCACCATATTGTTGGGATGAATCTACTGCCACAACTGAATTATGTCGGCTCTCCTATTGAGCAATGTAAGTCTGGTGGTAATCGACCTAATCAACATCTACTTTTTCTCAGCCATCCGCTCACTGGAAAGAGGGATCTATTAGTGTTGTATCAATCATAGGTGTAAAGGTCGAATTATTTGAGCACATGATCAGGCAAGTACCACTCAATTCATTTTCAAAAATTATCGATACTCTGGTCAGCCATATCTCATCACACTATAAGCATATATCTGTGACACGTACATGGGTCTGATGTCCATATGGCTCCCATATCACCTAAAAATTTTAGAAAAAAAAAATAAGCAGGTTGTAAAGTATCTAACAATGAATTCATTAAATAATACATTAAAGGAGCATACCTGACTCCGTAATAGTCCATCTAACTCATCTCCGTACACTCTGATATTGGATGGTGCTATCTCTCAGACGAACCCTTCATTCCACCGACATCCCACACTCAGGCCATCTATGTTTGTAGGGTTGTTGACCTCATTTTTGGAATGAACTCTCAACCCCTCCATCCTACACATAGGACTTCTCTTAGACTTTAAGTGTTCCTTAGTCATAAGACACATCTAGTGATTAGGTGGACACTCAATCTAGTCCTAGAGACGTAGAAGAGTTATCCATAGGAATAGGTCATGCCTTAGGGGTGTTAGGAAAATTTCCTACCCTATAGACTGAACCAAATCCTCACTTCATTCTTTCAAGACAAACTCCAAACTCATATCAACTTCAACTCCAAATCAAATCTTGAATCAATTTCAATGGATTTTATCGAATAATGAATCAATTCCAAATAATCGAATCCCATGATTGAAATCCAAATTCAAATTCCAAAAATCTTTCATAAGCCCTTTGATTCTATCTTATGGACTTAGCTCAAATCAAATCCAAATCAATTCAAATTCAAGAAATTTTCTCATAACCCATTTATAGTCTCATTTATATTCACAAATATAAATAAATTACAAATTCAAAAATCAAATCCAAATTCAATCAAAAATCCAACCTAAGCCTTTCAAGTCAAAATCTTGAACTTAGCCAAATCGAACTCAAATCAAGCCAAACTCTTGATTTTTCTTCATTTAATCAATCTTTCAATCATGAATCCAAATATAAACATAAACTTTAATCCTCAAACCAAAACTAAATTCAAAAATCAAACCCAAGTCAAACTCATGTTCATCCTTTGAACTTGAAATTGACAAATGAATCAAAACCCATTTGACTTCAAATCTCTTGCAAATGGATTTATATTTTAATCATAAATCCATATGTGAGTTCAACCAAACTTGAATCAAGCCTTGATTAAGCCAACTAAACCCAATTGGCTCACTTGACCCAAAGTGGCCAATTTGATATACATGAATCAATTCTAATTCAATTCAAATCAAAGTGAATTAAGCCAATCCAAACTTCATGTCATGTTTGTTGATCATCATAGGTTAATCAATTGTCATGAATTGGGTCAAACCAAGTCAACCCTTTAACTCATATGAACCCAAACTAGCCAAATTGCAACCTAAACTAAATTGATTGTAACCAATGGCTCAAGTTCACTCCAAATTGATTATTGAACTTAACCAAAGCCTCAATTAAACCTAATTTGACCAATTGGTCAACTAGACCCAACCTAGCCTAATTGAACATGAACCCAAACCTAAAAGATCAAATCATGCCAAAGTCAAACCAAACCAAAATTAATTGAAACCAAAGCCTACAATATATTCCAAATGATCAACCAAACCCAAACTAAGTCATGATTCAAGCCAATTTGGTAAATTAGGTCAAATCAGTCAACTTAGCCCAAATTGACCTAAAGGATCAAATTGGCCAAAATCTATATTAAATCTAAATTGAACCAAATTAATTGAAACCAATTGAACCAATATACTCTAAATAGTCATTCAAACTTGACCCAACTCTTGGTTTGACTCAATTTGACCAATTGGTTAACCTAACCCTTTTTAACCCGATTTGACCCAAATGGGTCAAATTAACCCAAATTAAACCAATGAACTTCAAATGACATGAAATTTGGTCCAACTTACTTTTGACTCATTTCAAATCTGCCCAAATTAAATTCAATACCAAATGACCACTTTGTCCTTAGGTCAAGGGCAACCCATGAGAAAAGAAACTTTCTTAAGTGGTCATTTCTCTTCCTTGGCCACTTGAAACTCATCCAATGGTCCACATAGACACCAAGGACACTGATTTTTTGACCCAAGGAGTGGTTGGGGGAACCATGACTCATGAGGAGGTGAAATCACCTCGCCTCTCCCATTGGAACACTTGGCATGAATGACTCTATCCTTCCCTTGGCTAGGACACCCATTTGTCCTACATGGCAGCCACCCATGCCCTGGCCAACCATAAGGAGCCACCTAGGGTGATTCTCTTCCATTCCCAACCACCCCAAGCCAAATGACATGAGTTTGGAGCTAAAATTTTAAACAGAAGGTTCATTTTAGTTCACTTTTCATTCCAAGGCTTTAGTTGCTGAAGGAAACCCCCATTTCCCTCATTCTCCTCTTCCTAGAGCTCCCAAAGCCATTGGCAATCACCCCCACTTCATTTTGGAGAGAAATACTAAGTGGATTTCGGTGAGGAAACGACAATCACCGGAGGAAGCTTCATTTTGACGTGAAGGAGAAGATCCAAGCTCATTCCAAGGCCTCTTCCCTCACTCAACAGCGTGCTCAAGTCATCACCACCGCTGAAAATCATCCCCGGTGAGGTAACTTTCAAAAACCATAGCTGGCCTTAGGATCCTTCATTTTGTGATAGTTTTTGTGCAAATTTTAGAAATCTATCCTAGATAATTCTGCATTTTTACTTTAAATCATCCCAATTAGAAAATAGAATTTTTTTCGGTATGAATCAATGTGAAAATGAGTCCATTTATATAAGTTTTCACTCAGAAACCCTCTTTTTTTAAAAAAAAAAACCCTGAATTTACTGTTCACCACTGGCGGCAAAGCAGCAGCCATCCAATCCCATGATATGCAGGATCAAACAGCTTGGATAGCATGTGGATGGCATGATTCTAGCCTTTAGATCGCTTGATGTGATCTGGACAGTCCCATCGTTCAATTCTCTCGATCGGACGGCTCAGATCACGCGTCGATCGCGCGATCCTGGCTTCTGGATCACATGATCTGATGTGGACCATCCAATTTGTGATCGGATGGTCCAGAGTTAACCGTGGGTCACTCTCAAGGCGTTGACTGGTCTTTCCCGCCCGTTTAGGCTATCAGCAGCGCTGTCGTGCGGCACGCGTGCGCGTCGACTCGTGCGTGCTAACTTTGTTAAAGACAAAAAAACATGATTTTTTTTATTTAAAAAATTAATTTAAATCACCTAAAACTTCAAATATTTATAGAAAATAAAATACTTAACCAAAATTGCAAACAAGGGCTCGTTGCATTCGTCTTTCTGAGAGGAATCTAACAAACCCAAAATTCCTAAATTTCACTAAATAGTTTGAGCTTAATTTTAGTTTTAGCAAAACTCAAATTTCTTTAATTAAACCAAAATTACATGTTAGATTAAGTTAAATTTTTTAGAGATTAAAATTGATTTTAAAATACACCTACCATAAACATTTCAAGTCAAAATGACCTTTGGATTAAAAGATATTGAATTTTGAGTGTCAAATGATTTATTTTAATAAAATAAATTAGCAGAATTCATAAAAATTACTTAAATCAATTGAAACTTCCTAAATTCATAACTAATTGTAGAAAAATAGAAAAATCCAAAAAAAAAATAAACTAAGGTTCATTTTAAAGATAATTCAGAGGAGAATCCAATAAAATTATTTTTAATTGAATTTAAATAGTAGATTTTCCTTAATTATGATTTATTTGAAAACTTAATAACCCTAATTACTCCCTAATGACTTCATTAATTAATTCCAAAATTCTTAGGCATGTTTAGTGGGATGAATTCTGCCTCCCCTGTTTTTCTTGAAATTTATTAATGAGTTAATCAAGGAAATTAATTAATGAACCCCTAATCACTCTCTTAATATAATTAAGCTTAATTAAGCATGTGAATAGTGATTTAATTCCTTGATTAAGTTAATTAAACTTTTTTTAAGTGATTAGGAGGTTTATGGAATGATTTTGGGATATTTTTCTTAAGTTATTCTCTTAACCACGTTTCTTCCTTAATCCAAATTTAATTAAGGGTTAATCCACTAATGATCTACTTAATTAATCAAATCAAATTCTCAAAACCAAAATTAATCCAGAAAATTAATCAATCCTTCTTGGGTAGATGCTTAGGTGTTCAATAACCTAAGTAACTTAAGAAAATCATACTTAAACCATATGTGTGGGAGGGGTTATGAAAGTACTTAAATTAAACTCTTTAGCTTAATTAATCATTAATTATGAGCCAATTGCATTAGGTACCTTTCTTTCCTAGGATGCATTGCTGATTTAAATTCCTTGTGATTTTATGTCATACATTGACTCAATTTGATTAAATATGTTAAAGTGGTATAGGTAAGGGGTAATTAATGAACTTAATCTATACCTTAACCTAACCAAAGCATAAAATTAATCTAATCACCTAAAAATTAAACTAAAATAATACACACATGTGGGAATGGGTAAGGACTAGCAAACCTTCTCACACTTTTCTAATTCAAATCAAACTCAAAGTAAAATGAAAATCTCTTTAAATGATCTTACTTCATAAGATTATCTTTAAGAATTAATTAGAGAGAATGAAATTACATGCTTACATCACTTTATTTCTTTCCTAGCATGCCAAATGTGTATGTCATATGAGTTTCATACATTCATGCTTTTCAAAAATCAAATTCAAAATGAAATATTTTCTATATGTCAAATTGCATGTTTTGGCTAAAATAAAAATATGAGTTGTTATTATCACTATTAAATTCAAAACTATTTTCAAAATCTATAAATCAAATACCTAAAACTGAAAGTGTGCTATTTATAATTATTTATAAGCTTGCATGTGGATATAAATATGAAGATGTGTATAATATATTTTTCTTTCTCTTTTCTTTTAGCATAGTTTTGAATAGGATTCGGTGAAGTATATAGTTCATTTGAAAAGAACATATCACTTGCCTAACTCCTTTCCTATTCATTTCTATGCTATTAATTAAAGAAGGACATCCACACCTATATATATAAATTGCATAAACAAATCAAACAAACAAATACCAATTTTTGTATCTTTCTTTACTATTCATTTCTTTTGTACACATGCTTATATTTAAGGAAAGTGGTATATTAGTCTGGACAACCCTGGGGTTGAGGCTTTAAATAGTCCAAAGTAGGTCTTGTACCTTACACTCCTGGTTAACAATGGCGTCGTACTTACTTATGTCTTTCATACATACATGTGTGCATATGAAAAATGGCTAAGAAACTTCTTTTCAACTTAATGAAAATCATGCATCATAAAGCATTCAAATTTTCTTAAGTAACTCACATAGCATTCTCTTTCCATGCATTTCTTTTTGTACATATACATGTATTTAAGAAAAGTGATATTTTAGTCTGGAAAACCCCGGGGTTGCGAGGCTTTAAGTAGCCCTAAGTAGATCTTGTACCTTACACCCCTAGTTAACAATGGTGTCGTACTCACTTATGTCATTTATACTTGTAAATGTGCATATGAAAAATGGATAACATAATCACTTTCTTTTACTTAACAAAATCATGCATTCATGAAACATTCCAAGTTTCCTTAAGCAACATCTCTTAGCATTCATTATTAAGGTGTGCTAAATACTTGCATCGCATGTATAGATATGCTTATGATTCATTCATGTGCATGATACACATGTGGGAAAGAAATAAAATGTTGTGTGTTTTGTGATAGTAATTTACTTTACTTAATCTTAAAATGTCTTTCTTTTTAATAAGTTTGTTTAGAGAAAATATAAATTTAGGATTAATTAAAATACATAATAAAATATTCACTAAACAAAAATCCTTAATGAATCTACCTTAGAAATCGCTTAAGGTAGGGAGGAAAGAGAAATTTTCTTCTCTTTTTTCTCTCTTTACAACCTTTAGTAATTAAGTATGTTCATTCAAACTAAATCAAATCATCAAATAAAATTAATCCATATCAACTAAACAACTTAAATGAGACCACACTTCTAAGTTGAACCTTTTCATACTTAGAAAATCCTAACCTTAAAGCTCAGCTAAGCATACCACACAAACCTTACATGGTTAAGTCACCACTTCTAGTCCTATATTAGGGCAGTGTATGGTTTGATATTTTCTTTTACTTTATGATGTAATATTTTAGTCTGAATGTTAAGGGTGTATGTGCGTAGAATGAATGGTAGGACGATTTAGTCTAATTATTATCTTCTGCAGAGGATTGTGCTTAAGGGGCGCTTTAATAAAAATTTAACTGCTTTTGCTGTGCAGGTTACTTATACCCCTAAGCATAATCCAAAATAGGCCAAGTGGACTTAGTTACCCATGTGTGGGATGCTAAGTCCAATTTGTTTATATACATGCTTGGGAATGTGTGGTTTGTTTATCTAATCTTTATTTTATAGGTTTTAGTTAGATTTACTTTTTTCCTTTTCATGTAATTTTACAATTATAATTTTGGAATGATTGTTATGGGGGATTAGGATGAGCATTGGTTATAAGATCACATATTATATATCATGCGAAGCCTTTAGAGTATTTGCATTCCAACCATTCAAAAGAAGGAACCAAAATAAGAAAAAAGAAAGAAGAAAGAAGAAAGAAGGAATGAAGAATGAAGACCCTCATAACATGAATTCCTTGCTTAATTATAATTAATTCATTTATGATCCGGGTTGTATAAGGGTAGAGCTAGGCTACCCATATTTTTCTTTTCAGGTTTGTATGGTGGTGCCCGACCACACTTGGCCTTTTATTTTTTACGTTAGGTTTATAAAAAATATTTGATGTTTTGTTTAGCTTGTGCTTTAGAAATGGCATGTTTTCCTAGTTTCTTCTTTGCTTTGATGTATGGCTTGGATGACGATTAGACTCTTAGGAAAAAATAAATCTTCTACCAAATTAATCAATTCAAAATTTAAAATAAACAACTCATAACCTCACCTAACACTTAGGCTATAAGTCAAGATAAAAGAATTAGCAACCTCTTAGCTGGATGAGTATTTTTTTTATAACATCATGCACAAAAGCATCTTATTTCACACTTGATTGGAGGGCTTCCACCTTTACCAAAGAAACTTGGCTTGACCTTTGAGAGCCATGGTGGAAACACACCTCCTCTCTTCTCACTGATTTTGGCCAATAATCTTACTTCTAATGCATTATGCATATGAATCCTATAAGCTTGAGTCAAATGATTGTCCAAAAATGAAAAATAACATGTAATATGATTTGCATTAGATTTAGGTTATTTGAAGCATCCCCTTACATGATCTAGTCTCTTTGGGGAGTGAGTTTAAGGACTTAGTCTCTTTCTAAATAAATAGCAGCCCAGCTATCTTGCATAAAGCATATGACTTGCCTACATAAATTTAAAACGGTAGGGGAAGTTAGTTGGCAGCCATCCCTAAGCGATTGTAAGTCCAATAGTCGAGTGGTTTATCCTCTCTTGTGGAGGTAAATCATATGCTCATTTCGCCTTAGATTTAGGTTGTGTTTTTTTTCGCTCCAAATTGAGGTTACGAGGTTGCTCCCTTAGCATAAATGGGTCATAAGCATATTTCCATGATATTATTTCATGGAATTATAAGCCTTAGATTTCTAATAAAAATTCAACTCAAATAAATAAATCACTTCAATTTCAAAAAAATGTAAAGCCCAACCATAAGATAGTTTGAGATGCTCGCTAGGTTTCTTAGCATCGTGAGCATCTCCTACTTATTTTCCTTCAACTTCGATAATAACTCTCTCCCTTTGATCAATCCCATTTGATCTTCCAAAATAAATCAATTTATTGATAGTCTAACCTTCAAAATCTTTGGAGACAATGATCATTTACCTTAATCGAGAGTATTCTTAAGGAATCCCCTTCTTTAGGATGTAATTAATAATAGGAGCTTGCCCCTATAGAGAACTTAATGAACTCGATTTAAAATAAACCCTACTTTACTTTTCTATGTAAAGTAGGGAAAAAAAATCTCTAGTACATATGCAGACCCATTGTCCTTAGAAGTCCTTATTGAGGTGATTAGGTCCATTGTAGGGTGGTGACTTCTATCTTTTGAGATAGTACACATCTCCTCAATGTCGTACCCAATCACCCGCGGATTTACGTGGTGTCCGAACTAAAAAGCATATATTTTTGTTTTCATTTATCCTCTCCAAAAGGATAGATGAAGGCAAAAATATTTTCACCACAATGGTATGTTACATGTAATGTGGGTCTACCAACATGAATGTGCTTCCATGCCCATACCTGCAATAAGTGTAGGCATCTTTTCATGTTTGTACGCTTCGGCATGGTCGCATCATGTAGCTCCCTGTATAAATGAGCAAGCACAACAGAACCCAACGAGAACTCCTTAAAGCTATCAACATCCTCTAGCAATGGCAGATACTGCAAGTGCACCTCAGATCCTGATGTGTCTGGCATAAGAAAAGAACCAATCGCAAATAGTATGTACACCCTGATATGCATAGTAAGCTAAGCCTCAGACAGATCTATATATGAATCCCTGTAGTATGTCCAACACAGTCATCCTAGGGGCAAACAAGTCTATGCATGAGCCTGTCCCATACAGAATTCTGATGTGATATGTGGCTAGATCGGATCATGGTAGACAACATGTGGCT
This sequence comes from Cymbidium sinense, assembly GCA_021442155.1. Taxonomy (NCBI): domain Eukaryota; kingdom Viridiplantae; phylum Streptophyta; class Magnoliopsida; order Asparagales; family Orchidaceae; genus Cymbidium; species Cymbidium sinense. The sequence continues at coordinate 10,884,393 of CM038216.1, read as the reverse complement.
CAGGGTGTGCTCCTATCAACTCATGCCAACGAAAGCTGGACCATCTATCTGAAGACCCAGAAGTATAGCGACATCCTGCAGTGTAATCGTCATCTCTCCAACGGGCAAGTGCAACGTATTCATCTGAGGCGACCAACATTCCACAAAAGTGATGAGCAAGTGGTGATCCAATCGAATGTACTGCATCTATGATACACAATCCAGTCCAACTGCTTGCAAAGCACTCATAAACCTCGGACTATTTATCGATCATTCTCTGAACATCAATAAATGAGAGGCACCCTCAAGCACTGTAGCCTGCATAACATTGAAGAAACAGCCTCAATTTGGTCAGCATGCAGCATTGAATAAATAATCTAAATGCATAGTAGTTAAAGAAGAATGTTTACTAAGTCAAGATGTGTTGCTTTGTCTCTACCATGTAGTGTCGCAATACTAGGGTAAACTTCGATCAGTGGGGGGCTGTAGTCCATAATAGTCTCCTCTAGGTACTTTCTTGAAGTTCTCTCTCAAATAACGGAGGCAAAAGCGATGCGCAGCCCAAGAGAATATTTCTCTATAGCCACAAACTAGACCTACATGCCTGTCAGATATGATACAAAGATCAGCTCTTGTAGAGACCAGTGGGATTAAGTCCTATAGTGTCCGTAGAAATCAAACTCATGACTCAATACATTCTGATTCAACAACTGCAAAGGCTAATGGAAATAAATCATTGTTGGCATCAATCCCAACTGTGTTAAGTAGAGTTCCCATATACTTACCCAGGAGGAATATCCCATTAAGACATAAAACTAGACGATAATACTGCCAACCTAAAATTTAATGCTTGAATGCCTAAAAAGCCATTGGAATCTATTTGATTATGTAGAGTGCACCTAGTATACAGATCCTGACATAACTACACATATAACAACCATAAATTTCTCCAAGGTTCGATAAGAATCCTTCCAACTGCCAAAAATTACCTTCACTGCCTTGCGTCAAGCATCCCAATCCTTCATGCAAGACACCCTAATATTAAATTTAGACTTTATATGGCCTATCATTTCTCTAGGCTTCAAATCTAGTTGACGCCTAACTGTGGGATGAATGAAATAACAGATAAACTGAGATGTGCATTGCCTATGTCTAACATTGAGCACTAAATGACTGTATGTATGAGGTGAGCCAATACTATCAATCCTCAAGAGCCAATACTATCAATCCTCAATGCACCACCCAATCTCCTACTTGAGCTTGCATGTAATCGCCACTTACAAGGTGTAGTTAGGTGAGTATGATACATGCATAGTACAGTGAACTTTGTTTTGGTTGAAGCATAGATCATATATTCAACATTATTTAAGATAGACCATCCTTGAAGACTGAATTGTAGCTATTTTTTTATCATGAAAGCACATACCTTCCAACAGTTCATCTGGAATGCTATTTTTTTCTTCAAATGCTGACTCATCTGATGGCCCATCAAATGTACGCTCCTCATCTCATTCTCTAGCTATTTGAGCACAACGCATATACTCATTGTTAGATAACATGTGCTCTTCAGTATGATTTGTTACATTTGAATATTTCTCTCATACGATAGATGGAATGCGTGGCCAAGTAACCCGCTCTGCATCACTATCATCATCATTAGCAATATCACTACTAATTGTAGTAGGCATAGTTTTATACCCCTCATCTTTAGAAGATAGTGAATTTATGAGATCATCTTAAGGATCACCAATAAAATCAGAACTTGTCCCAACAGAGTAGGCATGTTCTGATGGTGCAGATCCATATGCTTCAACTTGAGTGGTTACTTGAGATGTTGGCGTAATGTATTCAGCAACAACTGGAGCTCTCTGACACTCCTCAGTATTGTCTACCTCTCTTTCTTCATTTGACAGTTCCACAACTTCAACATAGACTACAATAGACTAAGTGTATGTTGCATTGATTATAGACTCACATACTTCGTCATCACTAATGTGAGCTGCAATAAATCAAGCACCAATAGAAAATTGATCTGTTAGACTAACACAGAAGTTTACTGGATCTAACTTCAATGATCTCATAATGCATCTCTATAAGTCCATGAAGTTAATTCGCCTTGGGATTTGTATTAGACGATTTTTTCCGTCAATATAAGTAAGAATAAAATCATCACTTACAGTCAATTCACCATCATAATATAGAACTATGTAAACAAGATCTAAACTCACTTTTAACTCAGAATACCATAACACAGACAATCCTTTATCTCACCTGGACAAAGAATAAATTCAATTTATTTTCAGATAACGATAAATGGATCCACAATTTAAACTAACTATGTATACTGAATCACTAAGCAATCATAAATAACATTAACTGTAGAAATGAAGGTGGCAAAAATACCTAAAAAAATAAATGGATCCACTATAAACTTTAGAAAAATATTTAAACACACATCCCAAACGATCCTAAACACACATCCACCTTAAAAGATATATTTTTGCCCAGAAATCTCAAACATAGCATCTAAGCTTACAACTAGCATCTAAACCTACTAATCACACATTTAAATTAACAAATTACACTTAAACATTCAACAATCACAAATAACAGTCATTTAAAAATTTAGGATTAAAAAATATCTTAGAAAATAAATGAAATAATTCTAAATCCTAGAAAATAATTTAAACAAACATCACACAGTCTAAAACACACATCCACGTTTAAATATTTATTTTCCCCCTAAAATTATAAACATAGCATACAACCTTATAGATCTAGCATATAAATTAACTAATCACACATATAAACTAATAAAACACATCTAATCACTTAACAATCACTATTAAAATGAACTTCAAACTTTACAGTTGCAAAAAATACCTCAAAAATCCAAGATCAACTCTAAACCCTAGATCAGATAGCAACAGTGGCGGCGGCAATAGCGGCGGAGGCGGTGGCGGCAGCAACGGCATCAGCGTTGTCGGCGGCGTCGACGGAAGCGGCAAACATCTCGAGCTAGGAAATAATCGAGAGTAGGGTCAGGAGGGAGGAACAATCGGAGAACAAGCTCGATCAAGAGCCCATGATTTAGAGTAAAGCCGGTTACTGTTGAGGCAGGTGTCTTATTTATCAACGTTGCTCAACGCTTAACTTATTTTTAAATTTTTTTAGTGCCTAATTATGTAATTAATTTAATAAAATCTAGTTTAAAAATTTGGCCAACCAATTTATGCTTTCAATCAACCTACAAGTAAATTGTTTTTTTTTTTCAACTTAGGTTGAGAGAAAAAAAATTCTTAACACTTTTTTTAAAAATCTCTTTCCCTTCCATCTTGAATGGTATGTTTCTCTTATCTAATTATGTGTTATAAATAAATATGTTGATTTTAATTAGCAATACGTAACCGAACGAAGTACAATTTTTATTTTTCACTTCAACTCTCATATTAGATCTATGTAATAAATTCTAAATTTTGATTCTACTTTAATATTCGCATGCATAAATTAATTAGCAATCTATCCCGACTAGTTTGAAATGGATCAATAATGATGATGTTGATTGCAACAACATATCTTTCAATTATTTTTAATGTAACACCCTAAGTTTGCCAATTATATATAGGATAATTTAAAATTGCCTAAAATTAAATATTTTAAAAAAAATTCAATTTAATATTAAACAATACATTTGTTACTATTTCATATTATATTTTCCTAATTGAATATAATTTTCATCACCCCAATTATTATAAGTAATAATAATTGCTATTGTTTAATCATAAATATCTTTAGCAATATATTGTATATGCCTTAATGTGCAAGAAAATTGATAATATACTTTTTTTTTCAAGATCTATACTTGCATCTATTCCTTTTGATGTTTATAATTAGTTGTTTTAAATGAATAAGTATGAGAAAGCAAGGAGGATCTACATATGACATTCATTGATTTAGAGAAAACTTATGATAAAATTTCAAGAGATGTTCTTTGGAGAGTTCTAGAAAAGAAAGGAGTTAATATTAGTTATATTCAAGTCATTAAGGATATGTATGCTAGAGCTATTACTTGTGTCCAAACACAAGGAAGATTGACAAAATATTTCCCTATTTTAGTTGGATTACATCAAGGATCAATTTTAAGCTCTTATTATTATTATTATTATTATTATTATTATTATTTGCTTTAGTTATGGATGTTCTTACTAGGCATTTACAAGAAGATGTACCTTGGTGTATGCTTTTTGTTGATGACATTCTTCTTATTGATAAGACTAGAGAGGGAGTCCAAGAGAAGCTTAAATTATGAAGGTCAAGCTTAGAGTCTAAAGGTTTTCTTTCAAGTAGATCTAAAACTTAATATATGGAGTGTAATTTTAGTTGTAGAAGTTATAGTGGTAGTGTTGTGGCATTAGGTGAACAAGTCATTAAAAAGATTGAGCGATTCAGACATTTAAGCTCTATTGTTCAAAATGATGGTGAAATAAATGGAGATGTTATTAGTAGAATTCAAGTTGGATGGTTGAAGTAGAAGAATGCATCTGATATGTTGTGTGATAGAAAAGTACTGCTTAAACTTTAGGAAAAATTTTAAAAGACGGTGGTAAGACCTGCAAAGATTTATGATGCGAATGGCTAAAAGAGGCAGAGACTAAGTTAAGTGTAGAGAGAGATGCTCGTGGATGAGTGGCTTTACTCTTAGAGATAAAATGCTAAATAAGTTTGTTCGGGAAAAGTTGAGGCTCGGACAAATAAGATTAGAGAGATTTTTAGATGGTTTTTCAAGATAAAGTATCTCATCCAATGATCCAATTAGAGTAGAGATTAGATTTCTTTATGTTAAGAAAATTCAACCTAAAAGACATTAAAGTGTATAAAAAATGACCTTAATATATTTGAATTAAATGAGAATTTGACATATAATAAGACACAATGGAGACGTAAGATTCATATAACCGACCCCACTTGGTGGGATAAAGGCTAATTGTTATTGTTATTTTAAATGAATAATAGGGCTAAAATCACATTTAATTCAGTTACTATATTTTTCATAAGATAATCTCCAAATTATTAGAAAGCAGCATACCTAGAAAATATTAGGCGTTAACTTCTCATTTAAAATAAATATTTTTAAAAAGAAATTATGAGTGCATTTGAAACAATTTTTTAATTATTTTATTTTCTAAAAAATAATCATAATTACGTTTACCTATTATTTTTCTTACGGATTTTAAAAAATTGATAATAATTATTGTTGATTGTTAAAAATTATTATCTTATTTTTTTTTAAATATTCATAATATTCACAACAGTTTTTTTAAAAAATAAATTTTATAATCATTTTTATAAAAAATTGTAACTACTTCGAGTAAATCTTATATATTAATGAGCTAATATGTGAATATTATGTTATATTTTTTTTTTTTCAAAAGATTTAGAAAAACATAAACATAGAGCTTATTAATTCTGACAATTTTTGGGTAGAATCAGTCGAAATTTTAAGATTTATTTTGACTGTATTATGCAAATAATTAATTAAAAAATTTTAAATTTCTGATCGAAATTTTAATGTAGATATTTGGGACATTTTTTTTTTCAATAATTACAAATCTCATAAACTTCGTCTTCCGCGTGCCCTAAAGACACCAAATACAACAGATAACTGCCTTTAAATAACCCATTTCTCAACGCCATGATGCGACCGCCAGTCTGTTCCTTCGCCCGATTTCGCCTCCCCATAGCTCCCTCCATCACCACCATGGCCACCAACCCTTCCACCGCCACCAGCGGATCCAACTCGTCCCATCCTCGCCGCATAGTAATCTGCGGCGGCGGCGTTATCGGCGTCTGCACCGCCTACTTCCTTGCTTCCAAGGGCTCCACTCGCATCTCCGTCACCGTCGTCGAGAGATCCTCCATCGCCTGCGCCGCATCCGGAAAGGCCGGCGGGTTCCTCGCTCTCGATTGGTGCGACGGCACTCCCGTCGCCGATCTCGCCCGAGCCAGCTTCCATCTCCACCGATCCCTCTCAGATCTCCTTGATGGTCCTCGAGTCTACGGATACCGCGCTCTAACCACCCTCTCGCTCCCACTCTCTGCATCCGGTGCTGCCGGGTCTCGATCAGCGTCGCTTCCCTCTTGGATAGATGGCCCAGCGGCAGCACGGCCGCGGGCGATCGGCACTCCAGAGACGACAGCGCAAGTTCATCCCCAGCTGTTCACGAGGGCGGTGTTGTCATCGGCTAGGGCAGAGTATGGAGTCGAAGTGGTGTATGGAGAGGTGCAGAATGTTGAAGTTGGAGGAACCGGTGTTCGGCTCCGAGATGGAAGGATCATACCAGCGGATTTGGTGGTGATTGCGCTTGGACCGTGGTCGAGTCGCTTAAGGATAGTTTCCGATCTCTTCCATGTGTCTGCCCTTAAGGCGCATAGTATTGTGCTCCGTCCGCCGGAGCCGGCTGTCATTAGTCCCCATGCGCTCTTCCTCAGCTACCAGCCTACTCCGGGGGCCAAGGCCCTGGACCCGGAGGTCTACCCCAGACCAACAGGTAACAAAAAAGAGCGGATTAAATTTGGTGATAATGAATTTCATCATCATCAGATTGATTTTAGGATTAGTATAATATATGATTATTCAATTACCAGTCGTCTTCAATTTATTTCAAACTTAGTTCAATGACCATATCAAATGTCACAGACTAATGACCCAAATTTTTTTTAAAATTTTTCAAAGAAGAGTCATTATATCCTTATGCAATCCCCATTTAACTCTCTAATTTTTAGAACTTTTGGGTTGTTTGATGACAACAACAACAACAAATCTTTATTTCACTAAGTGGGATCGACTATATAAATCATTAGTCTCTATTGTGTCTTATTAAGTATCAAATTCTCATTCAATTCAAATATACTGAAATCATTTTTTATACATCTTAATCAAATATTTTTAAGTCTACCTCTACCCTTCTTAACATAAGTCAAATCTAATATATCTACTCTTTTAATTGGGTCATTGAATGACTGACGCTTTATCTGAATGGTTGTTTGATGACGTTAAGGCCAAATTATTAGTAGCTATCATTTTTTTATTAACTGATTTTTACATAATAATTTTATAAATAATTTTTTAAAAATCATAATCATCATTGATGTCAAAGAAAAATATTTGTTTAAATGAGATGTAGGCTCGAATCGTTTAGTTGATTGAATGCAGTTAAAAGTCAATTAGTTTTAAACTTTAACACTATTTATCAACCAAATCAACCCTAATATTGAATCAAATAAATCACAATTATTGCTTAATAGATTGCTTATATATATGTATATAATTGTTATTTTTACTTTTTTTTTTATGCATGCAAGAGTAAATTGGGGAATTAAAAGTTTAAAATCAACTTTAATTATAAAAAAAAATCCATCCAAAGATCTAACAAATATTATTTTGTTTTAAAACAAATATTTTTAACATTTGTCACTGCTGTGAATTAAAATCTAGTGAAATTTATCATGCAGGAGAAGTCTACATATGCGGCTTATCAAAGGAGGCCGCTCCTCCTGACAATCCCGAGGACATTGTCGGCGAACCAGATTCCATTGCAATGCTGCATCAGATTGCCGGCACAGTGTCGAGCCACCTGAAGGCTGGCGTCGCCGAGGCAGTGGCCGAGCAAGCTTGCTTCTTGCCCTGCACTGAGGATAGCTTGCCGGTGATTGGTGAGATTCCTGGTGCCAAGAACTGCTACGTCGCCACCGGCCACAGCTGTTGGGGCATTCTCAACGCTCCGGCCACCGGAGCAGCTCTAGCAGAGCTTATTTTAGAAGGGCGATCGACTACTGTGAATCTGGATCCCTTCAGCCCGGTGAGATTCCTCCGGTGAAAGGTTCTCAGGTAAACCATGCTATGGCTTACTGGAATCTAAATAGTGGTTTATTATAAGAATGGTTATGAAAGAAAGGTATAAGTTTCCAGTCTTTCTGCTTCTTGCTCGATGGTTTTGAGTATAATAAGTATATATTTGTGTTGCTTGTGGAGAAAGGTGGAACTAGGAAGGCCTGAGATGTGCAATTTCTCACCTGAAATTTATAATATCTCTTCGATGAGTTATAAAATAAACAAATAATTATTAATAAATAAGTAATTTTGGTCCCCTCTTTAATAAATTTTTTTCCCTCAATATTTACGAAAAAAATTTAGAAAGATATAATTGATAGTAATAAATTTATCTATCATTCAAAAAAAAAAAATGTTGGCTCTGCCCCTTACTATACGTATTTTCGGTGATATTCACCTATGCTGTTAAGTTGGTTGAAAAGAAGATTCATTGAATTCAAATAATATTGCGATTTCGGATAATGTTGGTATACTCGATGATGATTTTGTCCGGACCATCCATCTTCGTAGAGAGTTTCAGCAGGTACAATATTGGCCCGTTGCCGTTGGGATAATATTAGTTCTGTATCAGGATGTAATTAGTTTTCTAGTGTAGGCTGATACCTTCGCCTTCTTGTAGGAAGTCGTCGTCTTAGCTCATAAGCTAATTTGGATCTCATTCTGTAATTACGGATTTGGTCTTCCACAGGGTTGTCCGGTGATGTAGAAGTGGGGTTTGGGTTTTTGAAAGATGTTGATGACAACCTGGTTTGGGTGGAAGAGGCCATTTTAATTTGAAGTCTTCTGCTTCTCCTTCTGATAAATGTCTTTAGGATTCTGGAAGACAAAGAACTTTCCGCTTGGCTTAGGAGTTTTTGGTGGAGTTGTAGATTTGTCAAGTGATAGGTTCTGAAATTGGTTCTGAAGAGCAGATATAGAGGATTCAATAGAATCAACTGCTACTTTTGGTGAGATTTGGAGTGTGGTTTGGAGCTGATCCACACGTTCTTCCAGGTGTCTTACTTTTTCGATAGTAGCCAACAGAAGTTGAATTATAGTATTGTTTTGTTTAATCAGAGCACTAAAAGCGGTTGCGCTATTTGGACAAGCTTCTGATGGATTTGTAAATCTAGCAGATGGTGGGTCAATGGATTCGGTAGAGCGGAGTGCAGATTTATAATCGGTGCTAATGGCTGATAGTTTTCAATCACTCATGTATAGGTTGGAAGAGGTAAATGTTTAAGGAGGAAGTTGCTCTGGGTTTGATTTTTTAGAAAAAGTTACCCTAGATTAGATCTATTCTTGCAGATAAGTTCTAGTGCTACCCTGATCAATCCTTTTCACCTGCGAACTGTGCCTACTATTCTCAGCAATCGCAAGAGTCCCCCGGGTTACTAGCTGAAGGATCAGGACACAGCGTCTTACCATACACGAATAAACAGAATCATGAGATAAATTTAACTTAATAAATCGCCCCCAGAACAGGTTGAGTGTTTAGCCCAACATGGCTCTGATACCAAAGGATGATTATAACGGATCGTTGGCTTGGGGTCACAAAGAACTTAATGCCAAAATGCCAAAAGATACAATACAGAAATATATTAAGAACAGGTAAGGACTTACAAGAACTGCAGACTAAAACTTGAAATCCCTTAAGAGAGAAAACTTCAACTGAGGAGAGTTGTGTGTTTTCAGCTCTCGACATTACTCCTATTTAAAGCCTAAAACCAGCCTTCTGGTTTAAGGAAAACAGCTGGCCAGCCCCTGGTTTTGCAAAACCAGTGGATAGCCCATAGAAAACCCATGGTTTTGATAAAAACCATGTGCTTAAAGTAAAATAATACAGAAACTTTCGGCATAACATGTGCCGGTAGTACAAAAGTAAATGCATAAATTTAAAAGTCGGGCCCACTGCACTCCATCATATTTTGTCTTTGTATGATTTGTCGGTTAATTTGGAGAAGAGTTCAATTATTCCTGCCAGCTCCTCTTCATTATTGCGCGTTTGTGGGAATAAACTTTTCCAGGCATTGTCCTTTCTTCGTATTTGCGTATCTTGTTTTGTTTTGTAGATCATTAGAGAAGAATGCGTATCTCTTTGAGTACTATGTAGGTTTGCTCAACTTCAATCCTATGTGCTGCTCCTCTGAGTCTATCAAGGGCGTCCAGGTTGATTGGGTGATTGAATGATTCCCATAGTAGCTCCTTGTGGACGTCATTTTTCTGGAATGGGCGATTTTTAGAAGTCGTAGCTTTATAGGCGAATTTTGGCCCATCCTTGTATTTCGGTGTGTCTTTGAAAGACTTCTTGCAATGTTTCTTGATTGATTTCGTAGTCATCATTGCGTATTCCTTCATCTGTGGATTTTTCAACCCATACTGATTTTGGGTGAGCTCCCATAAGTCCTTTTCCTTTTACGTTGTTTCGTCGTTTGTCCATTCCTGAGTGTCTTCTTCTCCGATCTTTCCTGCACAAAGAACAAACATTAATCTTGAAAGGTTATCTGTCAGGATGTTATTCTTTCCGTCAATATGTTCTAAATTAACGGTGATTCCCAAGCCGCTGATATAGTCTGTGAAAGCTAACCATCTAACTTTGGAAGGTTTATTTGAGCGGTTTTGTTATAGAATGAGATTATGGCACGACGTCTCTAGGGTGATTTCCTTTTATCCAGGATAACGAATTTTAATGCACTAAGTGTTTTTCCAGCGTAAATTTATTATGGTAGATTTGGTATGAATTTGCCATGCGTGAGCCAAACTCTTTCTCTATTTGGGTCCCCTTTCTTTCCTTCCATTTGCATATCCCTCCCATCCTTCCATGCATCTGCATTTGAGGATTATATATGCATTTTACGGTGGAATTTCTAGATCGATAATTTTGGACTATAGATTTTATTTTCGGATTAATTCCCAGTCATGGTTCTTAGTTTTTGTCGCAGGATATCTTTTCATATAATGGACCCAAAGAGTGCAAGGTTAGGAATATAAGACCATAATTGAGAGCCATGAGTCCCTTTTCTTTAAGCTTTTCTTGAGGAAGTCTGATTCTTTTATGATGTGTGGTTGCAGTTTGATTCTTTTGTTCCCGATAACTGCTCCCAAGAAGTCTATTTGAGTCGCTGCAATTTTCATTTTGGTTGGTGACAGCATTAGCCCTTCTTTTTCTACGGTTTTAGGAATTCTTCCAAGTGATTTTTGTGCTCCTGCTCAGAATCGCTAAAAATTAATATATCATCAATATAAACAATTAGAAAATTTGAGCAATTTTCGAAGCATTTGTCCATTTTCCTCTGAAATGTAGCAGTCGCATTTTTAAGCCCGAATGGCATTACGAGCCATTCATAGAGTCCTGTTGGGCTGATAAAAGCGATCCATTCTATTGAGCCCGGATGCATTGCTACTTAGTGAAAGCCACTTTTTAAGTCAAATTTTGAATAGATTTTGTTTTAGATTTTCTTGTGAGTGTTTATACACAGTGAGTATTGGTCTTTGTATGTATTATCGTTGAGCGAGCGATAGTTAAAGACCATTCTTCCTTACCTTTTATTTCTTTTCCCGATATTGGGTTGATTCATTCCTTATCGTCGCCAATGCGATGTCGACTTTTATTTGCGATTACTTTTAGTCAAAGTCCTTCGATGTCTTTCACGCTCTTGCATTAATGGTGTTACATGCTTGGCGGCTTATCTGTATGGTTAAGTCGATTGATAATTCTAGTTTCTGCGCGATTACACCGATCTTTTGGTGGGTCTTCTCCAATATACCCGTTTGTTTTTAATTTCTGCAGAATGTCTTTAAATCTTCTTGTGAACGGGTTTTGATCTATAGACTGGTGAACCCATTCTGGTTGTAATGTGGTGTAAAAGTCGTAATCCATTTCGAGCTCTGTGATTTGTTTAGCTGCAACTTCTATTTCTGCAGAGGTTATTACAGGTGTAATTTCTTTATAGAAAGTAATAACGTTACCTTCTTACCCTCCATTCAGCTCCGAAGTTGCATCCCAATAGCATTTGGATTCCATCCTTGGTGTCCATTTCCATGCAGTAGACTAATGGGATCCGGAATTTATGTTCTCCAATGGTCATTGTGCCATTCTTTATTTTGTTTTACGCTTTTTTGAGTTTTCAGGTGGAATGTTATTTGTAATTGAACTTCTCTTGTCTTTGCTTACATCTTTTTTGTATTGCGGATGTACGTGTCTATTGCTTTATTCAAAATTGTTGTATGTCTGGCACATTAAAGAAGATGATGAGATTATAAAGACGATTTATTACTTTCCTGGATGGTTTCTCAAGGTAGGTTTCCGGATATGTTAATTCCCCACCAACTTCCGCAGAAGCTGGGAGAGCTTCATTAAGGTGAGAATTGAGGTAGAGAAATAGAGAAAAGTCAGAGTCTACCTCGTCGTTATTAGAGAGGTCAGAGTCGTCCCAGATTGGGCCATCAGAGGTGAGAGGTTCGGAATACGTCATAAGGGCGTATTCGTCGTCGCGAGAATGGGGCGTATCGGTGATAATTGTGTTGCAGGGAGTATATGAAAGCATCAAGTCTTTGATGAGTTCTTAAGTGTTAATTACAAGTGCAGGCGTCGATGGTTTGAGGTTCCATGATCGTCCAGGTTATGATAAGTCTGCTCGGGTATTCTGCGAAGATTCCATGAGATGCCGATAACGGCTACTCAGGATATTATGCGTGACTTGTATTGGTTAATGCGCGGTGATGAAGATTTGATTCTCCTCCGCCACTCTTCATATCCATGGGTGATGATGACAAGCTCAAATGATGATGGATGGAGAGCATAAGATTTGGTACAATATACACCAACTGAGTCCCGATGGATAAGTCTACTTCCATGGTACCAATAATGGAGACGTCAGAGCGCCATCTCGTGTCTCTGAGGACTATTAGTGCGGTTGTACCAGCGTCTCGTCTATTTAGTGTATGGATTGGAATGAGCGCGAGAATATGCTCATTGTTAAGTAGCCTTTGGTAAAATTGTCGAATGGCATGTTGATTTGATGGTTGTCAATGGCTAGGATTCTTTCCTCGGAATAGTGTTGGTATACTCGATGATGGTTTTGTCCGGACCATCCATCTTCGTAGAGAGTTTCAGCAGGTACAATATTGGCCCGTTGCCGTTGGGATAATATTAGTTCTGTATCAGGATGTAATTGATTTTCTAGTGTAGGCTGATATCTTCGCCTTCTTGTAGAAAGTCGTCGTCTTAGCTCATAAGCTAATCTGGATCTCATTCTGTAGGCTGATACCTTCTCATTGAATTCAAATAATATTGCGATTTTCAATAAGTTCAGAATCTATAGACAAAAATCATCAAATTTACATCTCACATTCGGAGTCTCAACTTTGGTTAAAGCATTGTTTCTTTCTCGGAAGTTTCAAGATCGAAATTTAAAAATACATGTCTGAGTTTATTATTAAAAAGACTAAATATCCCTCTCAAAAAAGTCTCATCATCAATTATTGACGTGTAATAAAGCCTCACTTATAAGGTAATGACAAAAGTAAATTAGGAATAAATCTTAATAGATCATATCTAAGGGATTTTATTTTAATATTTTTAAATTGTTCATCCATTGTTGATTTATCATCATAAAATAGCAATAAATATGTGCTTATTAACTCGTCTTTTCTATTATATTTTCTATTCAAGAAAGTGTGAATTTCGAATGGCAGTGGATCAAATTAGGGACATTGTTAATTTGATATGTTCGTACCCTTCTCTATTAAAAGTAGATTTGTTGCCACATCAATTAGTGATGATGAGGGTATCCAATTAATTTTGTTGGATATACTTAAGCAAATGTTAGTGGTTTATGTTAAAGTACAATCTTTGCAAAGTGTCAAACATAATATTATTTTGCACCTCTTCTTAACCCTCAAGTAGAACTATAATCCTTTTCTAAACCATTTTATGATAGTAGCTCTAGAGAATTGTTCCTTCATGAAGCGAACATTGAAGTCAACTTTACTATGGATGATTACAAGATGATAGACAGAGCGCCAAACGATGGTTCTAGTAATCATGATTTTACATTAACCACCTCTACATATTCAAGCACTAATTAATTAATAGGACATGATTTATATTAAAAATATTCACTAATTAACACAAACAATTTAGATGAGATGATATAAAAAATAATTACATTTGTGTATGTTGAATAGCTCAAGAGTGGGATCAAGATGGGCAGATGAGGAGGCATAATAAGATAAAAATAATAATACACTTATATAAAATAAAAATAAAAATATCTCGTATAACAAAATAAAATAAAATTTTTTGCAATAATATAGATTTTCTCCATCTTAAAAAAAACACTTTTTAAACAAGAAAATATTCATATATTTTAATCAAAATGCTCTACGGAAAAATATTTTTGAATGCTTTGATCCTCTAAGAACTCAGAACAAAAAGCATATAATTAACTATTAAATACTCATAAAAGATTTAATAAATTTAAGATAAAACAGATCTCAATAGCAAAGTCCAAAAATAAAAATGAGAGAAAAATAAAAGACTCAAGATATCAATTTAAAGTAATAATGTTAAGAAATAAGGACAGAAAAAAATCAATATTCAAAAATTCACCTATAAAATTTATAACATCATCAAAGATAATCAAATTGAAAATATATTAAGTGGCACCAAGATTTATCATTTATGCTCAACAAATAGAATCATCTAATTATGAAGGTATAAGATAACATTTGATTGTTTTAAGTTAGCAAATATGATTAAAAAAATTATAAATTTTAAAAATCAATATCAACTTTAAGCACCTCCACAAACTCCTTTTAAAATACTCCCAAATGTACATATTTCAATTTTTATTAGTTTTAGTTTCACACGCGAATTGATTAAAAATATAATCATCATTTTTCAAAACAAATATTTTCTAGACAAATTTATGGGATTTAGACAAGCCGAAACATGTGAAGCAAGTTGGGAGGAAAGACAAGACAATTTCCGGATTTACCAAATCCATTGGCCACGGCTTTGTAAAATCCGCTACAGCCGCTTTTGCATGGTTAAATGTAAATTTACTAAATCCTAATACGGGATTTAGACAAGCCGAAGTGCACAAAGCAGGGTGAGAGCCGAGAGTAAAGACGAGGATTACCTTCGTGGCTTCACAAATATTGTCGTACTGTTGAAGTCTCCTTACCGCAACATAGTAAGACAGATTTCAAAAGCCTAAATTCCGATGCCAAAGCCGAATATTTTTATTACAATGAGTTTGGTCAGTGGGGGCACGTGCCCCTACACTCCATCCGCCTCCCAGATCATATAATCACCCCATATTCTGAGTTAATAACATGTTTTTCATGAGCAAGATGAAGTTGCAACACTCAATAAATAGTTGATCAATAGCTAATAATAATACAACAACAACAAGCCTTTACCCCACTAAATGGGGTAGCCTATATGAATCCTTCATCTCCATTCTGTCCTATTATGTGTTAAATTCTCATTTAATTCAAGTATACTAAAGTCATTTTTTATACATCTTAACCAAGTCCTTTTAGGTCTACCTCTGCCTTTCTTCATAAAGGCAAATCTAATGCATCTACTCTCTAATCTGTCATGGATACGCTTTATGTGGCCAAACCATCTAAGGCATTCTCTAATCTTATCTACCACTCCAACTTTTCCCAACATACTCATTCCGCATTCTATCTCTAAGAGTAAAGCCACTCATCCACTGAGCATCCTCATCTCTATAACACTTAACTTAGTCTTATGCTTCTCTTTATTGGTGACATTCATTTTTAATTACAAGTCTTACCACCATCTTATAAAATTTTCCTTTAAGTTTAAGTGAAACTTTCTATCACACAATGCATTTCCACTTCAACCATCTAACTTGAATTCTACTAATAACATCTCCATCTATTTCACCATCATTTTGAACAATAGAGCTTTCTTAATCGCTCACTCTTATTAATGACTTGTTCGTCATACACTTCTTCTTATAACTTCTACAACTAAAATTACACTCAATATATTTAGTTTTAGATCTACTTAAACAAAAACCTTTAGACTCTAATGTTGACCTTCATAATTGAAGTTTCTCTAGGACTCTCTCTATAATCTTATCAACAAGAAGAATGTCATCAACAAAAAACATACACCAAGGTACATCTTCCTGTAAATGCCTAATAAGAACATCCATAACTAAAGCAAAAAGGAAAGGGCTTAAAGCTGATCCTTGATGTAATCCAACTGAAATAGGAAAATATTTTGTCAATCCTCCTCGTGTTTGGACACAAGTAACAGCTCTAGTATACATATCCTTAATGACTTGAATATAACCAATATTAACTCCTTTCCGTTCTAAAACTCTCCAAAGAACATCTCTTGAAACTTTATCATAAACTTTCTCTAAATCAATAAATATCATATGTAGATCATCCTTACTTTATTTATACTTCTTCATCAAACCTCTTAACAAATGTATAGCATCCATAGTAGATCTACCTGGCATGAAACCAAAGCGATGTAGAAACTTTTGTATTACATCGTAACTATGCTCAATTACTCTCCCATAATTTTAATGTATGACACATTAACTTAATTCTATAATTTGCACACTCTTGTGCATCACCTTTATTCTTAAATATAAGAACCAACAAACTCTTCACTTATCTAGCATCTTTTAGTCTTTAAAATAATATTAAAAGATTTGTAAAATAGAAATTTCTTGATCTCCTAAACATTTTCACACTTCATTGGAATATCATCGGTCTCTTGTTTTCCACATTTCATTTTCTTTAAAGCTTCTAGCTTGATTTACTAATCTGATGATAAAACTAAAATTCTCTATTTTTATTTAGGTATTAAGGTTCAATCAATCGTCATCTTTCGGATCCGTTAAAAGTTTATCAAAATATCTCATTCCTATTTCAATATCCTTTTTTAAGAAAAGTCTTTATTATTTTCATCTTCAATTCACTTGACTGTCTTTACTTTCTCTATCTCTTTGATTACTTATCGTGCATCTTTCACCTTCTTTCTGTCTAATTGTATCGTCAAAATTTAAATTTTTTCAGTCATATATTCTTTCTTTAATCTCAAGATCACTTTATATCTTTCTCAATTCTCCGAATTTTTATATCTAAACTAAGTTTTATAATAATTCTTCTTATTTCTTATCTTACACAGTCTGACTCCATCATCAACTATTTTTATTAAAATAATATTTTCTTTTTTATTTTTCAAACACATTTTTAGCAACTTGCTTAATTTCACTTGTTATTTTTTCTCACATAATATTAACTTCCTTATGAACATCCCAAATTTTAAGCTCTTGTAACTTACTCTTAAAAATATTTTTATTTATATTCTTTAAATATCACCATCTAATCTTGGGGATAATAATTTGATTTATTTTTTCTTCTGATCTTTCATCTTAAAATCTAAAATTAACAATCGATGTTTGGTGTTAAACTTTCACTTGAAATAGCGCTATAATCTTTCTGATCTAAAATCTATTTTTTTTTATTAGAAGAAAAATAATCAATCGTGTTTTCTTAGATCCATTTTATAAGTAATAATATGTTCACTTTTCTTAAATAAAGTATTTTGCATGAAATCATAGTTAATCAAAATCTAATATAGTCTATCTTCTTAATTTAGTTCTTATCATAAGCATGAATATTTTTAAAATCTTCTTCCACTCTACCAACATGTTCATTTAAATCTCCTCTAATAAATACTTTTTCTTCAAAAGATATCTTTTGGATTAATCCCCCTCTAATTTATTCTAAAATTTTTCTTTTGAGCTTACATCCAAACCTACTTGAGGAGCATAAACACTTATAATATTGATAATCTTAACATCAATAATAATTTTTAAAACTATAATTTTATCTCCATATCTATTAATATTTATAACATTATCCTTCAAATTTTTATCTATAATCACATCTATATCATTTCTAATTTGATTTCTACCTGAATACCAAAATTTAAAACCTAAACTATCAATCTCCTTGATCTTCTCCCCAACACATTTAATTTCTTGAACACATAAAATATTTATCTTTCTATGAACCATAATATCTATTAATTTCATTAATTTACCTGTAAGAGTACCTATGTTCCGAGTTCCTGATCTAATTTTAGTTTCATGGACTAACTTCTTTGAGCTAATAATATTGAATTTAAAATGATAAATGTAAATAAAACATATCTAACAATTATTTGCATGCGGTATGACCACCCCCATAGAATTATGTTATTATAAGCTTCATGTAAGTAAGACACTCGTTGGAGTTGGGTAAATTAAGCTTAAATGTTCCTCATAAATATGCATCCTATTATGTTAGAAGATTAATAAAGTCGTATCATTTGTTATACAATCCAACAATACAAATCATTTTTATCATCCATATCAGAGGTGGAGCTATTATAAGCCTATTTTGAGTCTGAACAAAACATTTCTAGTAGGAAAACATCGAGAAACGCTGCTTAACAATCCCTCATATTGACATTTAAGATGAATATTGTATACTCAAATGCTAATTTTCTTTACTCATTTATATCTTATTCTATTTTAGAAACTAACTACATACAACATGTCCTTCATACCATTGAATTCTACGAGTTCTCCCCTCACTAATTGCATCAACTTATACTGCTCTTTAATTGACATAATGCCATTTGGAGAAGAAATATAGCTTATTATTAGCATCCATTCTTAAGTCACTCCTGCTGGCATCAAGATTTACTCCTTGTTGGGATTGTTCACCATCATCAAATAAGGAAAAAATAATAATAAGAACAAATAAAACATTCAAAAAATTTAGAGTTAGTAGAAAATTAGTATAATAAAATATTCATCAATTAAAAAAAACAACTGGAACAATGAGATGACTAGATCTTCTAACTTAACAACCTGAGCAGGAAGTGATGAAAGATGGTTGACATGCCTATATATAGATAGGCAAATGGTTAATCACACAAAGATATAGGAGCAAATGCATTTATAAGGTTGTTGGGTAGGTGTTTGGTTAAAAAGAAATAAACTTCACCTGAGGAAGAATAATTGCCATCAATATTTTGCCATAAAATTGAAAAAAAAAAAATTTCTGTCCATCAAGTAAAATTTCTGCCTTTAAATTTTCAATCTTGAAAGGATATGAGAAGACATAACAGTAGTAACTTGTGTTAGCCACTTTAACATAGTGATTAAGAGCTTATTTTGATAATCAAGAGGTGTTGAGTTCAAATGCTGGTGCATACATTATGTGGTAAATTTGCAATTAAATTCGCTCAAAAAATAAAAATAAAATAAATAAATAAATACCTTAATGGGTTGTTTTTTTCAAAAAAAATATATATATATAAAATCTCCTTTTAACTCTCTCACTCTCAAAACTTAATGGGTTGTTTGATCATGCAATGCCAAATTATTTGCGGCTATTTGAATAAAATCCATATGCTGAATAATAGCTTTTTCAATAATAATTTTTTAAATTGTATTTTACAAAACGCAATCATTATTAATATTTCTAAATAACACTATTTTTTTAAATAGAACGTAGGCTCATTTATGCAAAATTAATCCTAACTTTGAATCAAATAAATTTAAAATATAGCTTAATTAAATTAATGCCTTCTTTAAATAGTCATTGGGGAGATACCTGGTGCCGAGAACGGTTATGTGGCCACCGGTGGCCACCGCTGCCACCGAGTATTCTCACTACTCCGGCCACTGGAGCACCTCTCACAGAGCTTATTTTAGAAGGGCAGTCGACGATGGTGAAGCTCTATCTTTTCTACCCTGGCGAGATTCCTCCGGTGAACAGTTTTCAGGTGAAACTATGCTAGAATTTACTGGAATCCAAATAGAGTTTTACTCTAAGAATGGATTTGAATGGAAGGTTAAGTCTCCAGTCTTTCTGCTTCCTGCTTAATGGCCTGCCTTTGCCGAGTTCAGTTCTATTCTCCTTAACATCAACAAGCTTAAAAATGCATTGCTCGGCCTCACTGTCGATTGATTCAAGCACGAGGACTTCATCCGTTTGATGTTTGTGGAGTTTGGGGTCTTTGTTCTCTTCCAGATAGCAGACCCACATTGCCATTTCATGGAAGCGACCTAAATCTTGTGGCACTTTGAGCAGTCTGTCAGCTCCTGGAGATGATACCTATGGCAGAAGGAACCCAAAAAAAAAAAAGAGTTTATGATTCATGCTTATTGAATGATTTGATTGGATTTGATTTTGTAGGGAAGAAACAAGAAAGAGAATAGTCAAATCTGCTAATTGCCTCAAGAGCCATATCTGCAGGTATTGTTCCAGCTTTCCCAGCCTCATCTAATCTCTTCTTGTATATATTGTTGAAGTTTTCGATCTCCTCAATGTCTGGGCATCCAAATCTGAAAGAAGAGAGATGATCATCAGTTTGAAAAAAATAAAAAAGTTGGGAGAATTCTGATTTGGAATTAGTCTTTTGTTTCTGTTCAATCTGTTTTGTAGTAATTTTTGAAAAGCGTAGAAATCAACGTTGAGTGATATTCTGCCACCCTGTTAAGTTGCTTGACGACAAGATTCATTGAATTAAATAGAATTATCCTTTAATCGAATTTAAAAGGCATTTCAAGTTCTCAACACCAAATTTTTTATTTTATTTTTTATTATTATTACTATTTTTTTTTTTTTTGGGTAGAGTTGTAGTGGTTTTCCATCAAGTATGGAATCTGTAGATTAAAAATCAGTAAATCTGTATATATTCAAGCATTCAATCAAGGCTATTCTTTCTCCTTTAGATATGTCATCAATTCAATTATGTACTAGAAAAGAAAGTGAAAGCTCAGGAGTTTGAAGTCTTGGAGATGGGGACCAGGTTGTCTATTAAAGCTTAGCAGTCATAGAGTAGGATGTGGAATCCAAAGGCAGCGGCAGTGAGAATCTCGCAGTGGGACTCATGTTGTCTGCTTGAGCTAGACTGGTGCGGCAATGGGGTGGCGAAGATCAGTGCTGAGAAGACAAGGTCTATTTGTTCAATTTGCATCTTAGAGGAAGAAACAACTAAGATAGTCAGTGGAGGGGATTTGCTATACCAATAGTATAGGCATGGAAGCCATGGGAAAACTTCTTTGTTTGACCATTCTTTCAACTATTTGTAGTTCAGAGATTCAGAGGGATAAATTTAAGGAACAAAGCTATCAATATATTCAAATATAATTCTATTTGAAATTAAATTAATCCTATCAAAATATTCAAAATGAAAACTGATATTATCTAAGAGGATAACTAAACTCAATAAAATAAATAAAATAGGAAAAAGAGAACGTTAGACATGAACTAATATGGGCCTAAAAAGCATGAAGATAGGTCCAGCTTAGCCTTGGGTTGTACTGCATATTTGTAATTGGATTATGGCTAATTGGGCATCCAAAGATTTGGCTTGATTGGTAGATTATACTGCATTAAGTCCCCAGAGATGAGAAGAACTCCTCTTTGGCAAGTTAAAATGTATATAGTCATCTAAAATACTAAGTGTTAGTAGAAGTATCATCTGAGGGAGTCCTGCCTTTTTCATCTAATCAAGAATTATGGTTCTACATTTTTTACCCTAATATTGCTTCATTTGAAATAATATTTACAACAATAATATTTTCAACATCCAAATAGGCCTATAAAATTGGAATGAAAGTTTTGTAAAAGTAATGACTGAAGTAAAAGTCCCTCTTATAGAAGAACCAACAGGAAATCCTTAAGGTTTGAATGTTCCCAAATTCAGAAAGTCTCAGAATTGTTCTAATAGTCATCAACTCAAAGCATCGGAAGTAAAAAGTGTCCAAATTGACTTATTCCTCCTAAGAACATCTATCGAAAAGAAATGAAGATATTGGGGCTTTTAATGAACTATGTATAGAATGCAACAAACTTATGGTAACTCATAACATGAAAGATAGAAGCAAGGGTCGACCAATCAAGGATTGCCTTGATTTATGAGGGGTTTACTTCAAGGCCGTTAGAAGGCTAAGAAAATATGATTTTTGAATACATAAATGAGCACGTTTTGAAATTGATATACAACTTTTCATCTATTAACTTAAGAATCACTTAACATAATTGTGATCAACATCCTTAATCTCATTCAAACTGTGGATCAATTTATATTTTAATTACACCAAGAACTTGCTAGTGAAAAGTCTAATTGCTTGATTCATCAATCTCTTAAAGGTCTTGGGTGCATTAGACTCTATCCAAATGCATGATAAACTGTTTATATAACTCATTAGATGTTTTGAATATTTTCTTCCATTCATCTCTAGGATGAATTTTAATTTGATGATACTTGTTGCACAAATCATTTTTTAAAAGTACAATGACCTAGTTGTCTTGTTAAGTGTGTTATCCAATCTAGGCATAACAAACTTGCACTTTACAGTAATCTTATTGACTACACAACAATCAACACACAAAACAATAAGAATCCTTTCTATTTAGCACTAAAAGCATGAAGACAACAAATGAACTCAAATTCTCTAGTAGAAATCCTTTCTACACTAGTCTATTTGCTTGATTTTTAAGCCCGATATGCTCATTAGGGTTCATCTTATGATGTGAACAAAAATCTGATAATTGAAAACATGATATGCAACTATTAGGAGTTGAATATCCCAATTAAAATTTCATCATAAAGCAATTATATTCAGTTTGTATCCGGCAAATTAAAACACCAACGAGTTTTAAGCACCAAGAAGCAATCATTGATTTGCAAAACCACACGCATCAAGCAGAAGATAAAAAGCTTGAATATCTGCGCTTAGTATTACAGAATGCTGGTTCTTACCTGCTCGAAAGCTTATCCAGCCTCACATAGATGTAACCCTTCGGAGACACCTTGAAGGCATAAAGAGCAAAATCATCACCGAAGCCATGGAGGACCTCACGAGCCAAAAACAATACATGTTCACCCCACTCCACATCTCCCAAAACAATTCCTCCTCCATCCCCTCCATCGCCAATCTGAAACAACCGATGAAAAATGAAATCGTTTGTTAACCCCTAAACATGGATAAATCAATAACTTCCATCGCAGAGAACTGATCCAACAATTAACATACTACGGCCTCTCTGTCTTCCTCTTCCTCCCATTCGACGATCCAATCCTCCTCCTCCGTTTCTTCAAGAAATTTACAGAGAAGTAAAGCTATTTTCATTAGCATAAGAGATGCTAGCTTCAGGAACGAAGATTGTAGGAGGTTTACCGATTCGTCCACCGCGGGCAACCTGAGACGTGGAACTATGCCTTAAAATCAAAAATTGACTCTGAGAGAAGTTAAACACGAGGGGATAATGAGATCTAGAGAGAGCTTTGGCGAATCGGCCGCCACAGCCGCTGCCGCTGCTGGGGAGGTCAGCCGTCATCAAATAAGGAGAACAAGAGGTAAGCGACGGGAAGGGTTGAGGCAGCCAGCCGCCGTAGAAGCGGCGGCGCCAACAAGCTCCCGCCGCTAGAACCGCCGCTTTTCTCATGGCGATACCTCTAGCCAGTCTTGCCCTCAATTGAGACGGGTTTTTGGAGAATGAGAAGGGAGTCTGAGAGGTGGTGGGTTTGGAGAAAAAAATTACAAAAAAATGTAAATCTATAAAAGTTCAGTAAGATGTTTGTAAATCCAAGAAAAAAAATTTAGATATTTGTTGAAATAAAAATATTTAATAAATATTATAAGGTTTCAAAAAAAAAGTAAAATAGTACTAAAATTAATTTTTAGAGAAGATAAATTTTAAAAATCTATTAATTTATATTAAATATCATGTTATTCAGAATATATATGTTCCTATCTCGTTATATATTTTATCATGCAAAATAAAAGATATCCTCAATTGTCCAAAAATATTTATAAAATTATTATAAAAAAACCTATTATCTAAGAAATTATAATAAATATTAATTTTTTTATTTTCAAAAAATTAAATCATAATTTTCGAAATGCAATTAGCCAATTCAGATTAAAAAACATAATTTTTTTATCATAAATTTTTCAAAATACAACCCCATTATAATTTACTAAACACTTACAGCGATACAATTCGAATTATATCATAAGCTGAACGTCATGCCTAACGCTCCCTAAAATTAATTTTAAAAACAATAATATTACTTTCATTTATAAAAGTTTCGCACTGCATTAAAAAATCTATCGTTTAACATTGATTTTTTAAATGAACGAAATATTTTCATTTAATGAAAGTTTTTTCAAAATGATACTAATACATAAGATTTCGAATTTAATGAAGAAAATATAATCACTACAGACCATTTTCGTAGTTCTCTGTTACATTCTTTACCATTCAAGCTGTTATTTCAAATGTTTCAACGACCACCTCCCACCACTAGGCTCTAGTCATTCCTGAAAGCTACCTAATCACCAATGCTAAATTTTATGTTAAATTCATTTTAGTTTAACTTAAATATAAAAAATAAATTCAAGCTTTTATTTACATTTAATGAAAAATTCTTAAATATTTTAAATAAAACATATTTCAAATATACTATAATTCTTTTAATTTTTTAAAAAAGAAACTCTACAACACTTTATAATTTAAAAAATTTATCCTTCTATCTTAATTCCAGCCTTCTCGATCACAATTCGAAGGCCATGAGTTTCTTTTATTTTTCATTCCTTTTGTCGTTCGTTAATGAAAATATGCATTAGCACTGAAAAACATATTTTCGGCCATTTTGTCAAAAAAAATAAAATGAATCAAATTATTACAGTAGATTTATAAGGTCATGCGAAATTTTTAATTATAATTAATTAAATGATAGAATTATTTAATTTTTAAAATATATTTGCAATTTCAAACAATAAAATGTCATTGTTTAACTTATTTTTGCATCTTTTAGTTTGCCCATAGTACAACAAACGATGGAGGGAAGCATGTAATTCATCATTTTTACCTAATTTGCACATTTTAGGGGAGGGTGGCTTTTTGCAAATAAACCATTCTGATTCGTAAATAATTGAAATTCTCCTTGCCATGATATTATTTTTCAATAAATAATATTATATAATTAATCATAGCCTTAAAGTTCTTAATAAATTAACCAAAAATGTCAAACACGATCACAGAGATTACAAACCTGCACTCACAATGGCAGAAACATAAAAGAAATTAGATAAAGACAACATATTTTTTTCTTTTGATTTTATATAACTATTAATATCCATAATGGTTTTCAGCTAGTTCTACTCTGTTCTCTAGAGTAATTGAGCAGGGTATTTTATAATAGAAAAATTTTATTAAAAATATTCTATAACCGTGAATTTCAATTATCATATAACCTCTCTCAATATAATTAAATTATTAACCACCACAATTAAACTATTAATTATTAAATATAAATTATTAGATAATCACAATCTAATAATTTAATTATATCATTTAATTATTTTATTTCCTTAACATGACTCATTAAACCAAGACCACGTCAAAAAAATAACCTCCCTAACACTAATATCTTGATATACTTTTTTTAACTAAATTATTAGACATTCATAATTTTTTTCATAATTTTATTTGAGAATGTCCAACAATTTAATTATATTATTTAATAATTTGAAGATATTTATGTAAAAAATTCAATCATCCGATTAAGTTGCATTCACTATAACACATGATTTCAAATTACAGTAAGACCTGTGACACGATCAGCTAAAGATTCTGTCAATGATCTGTGAAAAATTAAAGATTATTTTATCTGTTTCTTATAGTCACAAAACAATTAAGATGGGTTCAACTTCTCATAAAATTACACCAGTAATTGTAGTAGAGCAGTTATCCCTTCACAACCAGTCGATCCATTCAGAATCACTTTAATTTTGAGTGACTGAAATCACAATCATCCAAAATAGATCAAACGGTTATGAGGTGCTGAACAGCATAACACTACAATCACCCCGAATAAACCATGAACGGTTGGAGTCCATCTATTCTGGTTTTTTTTTAAAAAAAATCACTATGATTAGATCGGATTAAATCCCAATCATCCAGAGTGAATCAAACGGCTGGAAGTGAATATAGCTGCATCTCTAAAGTTATCAGCCATTTGCTTCTCTGATGATCAGAGGTCTCACTTAAATAAAATATATGGAGAAAATTTAGCATCCAAATACCTGATTTTTTGTCACAGATTGTAAAAACGTCCATTGATTGTCCTGTCATCCACATCTGTACAGACAATGTTACTGAGAATTCAATGATTAATATTTTGCATGCACCAATGTGTGTAACAAATTTAAAAAAATTGCATTTGTATTCCATAAAAAGTACCTAGGAAACCTCAGTTGAAGATGACAAAGAGCCATCCAGTGCGTCTCTTCTTCCTTCAACAATTTCATTTTTACATGACAACCCATTATCTGCATCCAAAATTTCAGATTGAAGATCTGAAGTTTCATTCCAGGATTGTTCCGACCCTTCAGTGTTAGGATTATGAAGCATGCCCGGAAGATCTAGCTTTGTTGATGCACTGCTTCCGTTGGATTGTACAACGTCAGTCACTCTAACCTGATCATATTTTTGGTAAATTTCAGTTGCTAGGATCAAAATTATCATATGGTATTTTATATATTTTTGGAACAATTACATACCTGCCACACAATTCTTATGTATTTATGTATCTAACACCTAAAGATTCATATTTATATATAAATAACACTTTCCTAGCATGTAAGGGTGTATTTCACGTATAAAAACTAAATGATACTGATATTTTTGATATGATATCATAGGTTTAAGTGTTTTGTATACAAATATTGAAGTTTAGAGAATTGTGTAGTATGTACGTAAATTCCCCTTTTTTTTTTTTGCGTACCTGGAGTGATTTCATGGCATCGTATTGTTGGTCTTCACTTTTGGTGAGTTCCTGTTGAGCTCCAAGCTCCATAGAATCTCTCAATAGCTGACTCAAAAAATTGACATCATCGGACATCACACCTAGGCCTCTTAAGAGCTTTGAGCCGAGCTGTAGACTTGTCTGTAATTGAATAGTTTAGTCAATCAATTATATAGGTACTGTTATGAAACCATAATGTATGCATTGAAGGAGAGACAGCAATGGCGGTCTTGAATGATAAGTTGATCACAAAAAAATTACCTCAGTATTTTCAAGTATAGCATCAGTTGCGCCTGCTTTTTTCAGATCAAGCAGGTGACTGAGATCCTGAGCTCTAGCATATATGGGGACCTTAAAGGGAAAGAAAAAGGAAATTTACTTCAGTTTGGGAAACATAAATTGCCCAGTTTGTTTGCATAAAAGGTTATTAGATTTGGTTAGAAGTGAGGGAGTTATAAATTACCATATACTTCCTCAATTGTCTTTGGATCAAGCATACATGAATATAGATAAAATAAGAGAATAATAAGAAAGAAATATAACAAAGGAGAACATCATCAGTAATGAGAAATGCAAATTAGAAATAATATATATTCCAACTATAAATAAATTATGCTATGCAATAATTCATATATGATAGGAATTGATGTCACTTTTGAAAACAAAAGGGACAAAAGAGGAAGTAATTGAAGGGGTTTTTTTTTTTTTTGTCTAGAGATTATGGGATTCATAAGAAGGAGCGATCCATCCATGAAAGAGAGTATATTGAATCGGATGCAGAGTTGTCTACAAGATCTATGTCAAAGAAGAAATAAATAAGATCTTTAAATAGAAATATCGATTAAGAATGACTAAAAAGATATAAATAGGAAATGTTAACAAAAGAGTATTGATAAAGAGCCTTGATAAAGAAATTGATGTGGTAAGGACAAAATCACAATAACATGGTTGCCAACAAAGAACAAAGGTAGATCATAGAGGCGTTCAAATCATTGTTAAACAAAGGAGGCCAAGTGAACAATGGTCGACAATATGGAGATGATCTTAGAAAGGAAGAAGTCGATGGAGTACAAACAAAAGCAACTGTGACAACAAGAGAGTGGGCCAATGGAAATTAGATGTTTGAGAAGTGTGGCATTGGCGGGATAGTGTTTAGGAAAAAATAAAAAAAAATTTAGCAGGTGGGTCAGATACCATATTATTAGGGAGAGAATTGTAAAGGATAATATTTTTACTTAATTGACTTTATGTTCAAACATATGCCTATATAAATAAAAAAAATTATAACAAAGAAGAATATCACAAACAATTATTCTTACCATCAATAACTTGTGCATTGTGATAATTTAGATATGATAATAGCTTCCACCCATATATATTTTTTTCCTTGGTGCATTAATTTATCTTATACATTCAATAGAACAAAAAATGAAAATAAAATTGCATCCATGCATTTCATCTCCATGTTTTCTTCAAATGGACACAAATCAATAGAACAAAAAATGAAAATAAAATTGCATCCATGCATTTCATCTCCATGTTTTCTTCAAATGGACACAAATCTATGTTGGAGTTTTTCAAATGAAAGTCAACTGTATGATTTGCTATCTTAAATCACCATAAGTTTCAAAATACATGATTAAAGACAAAAAAAAAGTAAGTAAATAGCTCAAAAACGAACATACAGCGGGAAATGCAAGACGGATTCTTTGAACAGCCTCGAGCGTATCTGCCTTTTCCGTGTACATAACCATCACAGCTTTTGGAGAAGAAATACCAGCAGATTGCAAAACTGTTGGGCGAGATCCATCACCATACAATATTGGAAAACCCGAACTTCGAGCTGCCTAATAGACAAAATTAATAGCTGAAGCTAAAATTGTTTGAGTTGTGCATAATACAATATCAAGAATACATGGATAAGAAAAATCATCTGTGCACAAATAAAACTTTTATACCTTCACTGCGCTGAGGTTGAGATCAAATACAACGTAAGGCCATCCAAAGGCATCACTCTCACATCCAGAAGCCAGGGGCATAGATAAAAAATTTGCAAGAACCTGTCCCTCATAATAGTAAAAGCAATCAGAAAAATGATGAATTAGTAAGAAAGTTGATGGAACAAATATTTCACGGATGAGGTGGGTGGTAAATACAGCACCTGCGCCATCTGTCCAAATCCAAGAATCACGACAGGATCAGTTGCCTCGAAGTTCACTGGTTCTGTGTCCTGCCAAATGAAAATGCATTGCTCATCCCGAATTAGAATTAAGGAAAAAAAAGGTTAATTCTAGCATCCACTTTGCAATTTATGGGCATGAATTACTTCTTTTACTTGACGCTTTTGGTCGAAGATTTCAGCAGCATTCCTTCCAATTTCATTGAGTAAAGGTGTCAATGCCATTGAAAGTACAACGATAATGATGAGAAGTTTGTTCAATTCAAGTGGAAGCACTCCAAGCCTGTTTAATCAGTTTCCTATAAACATTACTGAGCAGAGCTATTAAAGTTTGATAATCCTATCAGTTTGTAATCATATTACCTGTTTGCCAATGAGAATACCACGAATCCAAATTCACCTCCTTGTGATAGAAGTAATCCTATCCGTATGCTTTCTTGAAAAGTTAAACCAACACGTGGACCTATTGCAGTTATGATCAGTGTTTTGATGACTATTAAACCAGTTAAAAGGGTGAGCACATTTGGCCATTCCCGGAGTAGAAGCTGCAGAGAATGAAGGGAATTGATCATATGAATAAGGAATTTTTAATTAAATATCTTCAACTCAAAAAATGTACCCACCCATGCACATTATAGCATGGCAGTTTGAAAAATAGCTATTTCTTGGTAAGATTCTCTTCATTGAATTTCGATGAAAACCACCCCATGTTATAATTGGGAGAAAGCTAATAAAGAAAAAGGTTGTTCACTAAGTAAATATTGATTGTTCAGAACTGTATATGACGATTTTGTCTTCCTCTAGAGCCGATGACTATAAATGTTTTTTGCCATGTTCTTTCATCTGTCTATGCAAGTACCACTTTCAAGATTATATTTTACCAAAAACATTCTAATTAATGCCATTTTAAGTTACAAGTTCCTCTAGAATTCAAACCCACTCTCTAATGATGACATAACACTAATGGAAATAATTAGCCATAAAGCTATTCATATTTTGACCACTGAAATAGTAGGCACATGTCTATTACAAAAGACCTACCTGCATGTCAATGGATGTCCCTGTGGTTACAAAGAATAATCCAAGTAGTAAACCTCTGAAAGGTCTTATGTCAGCTTCAATTTGAGTCCGAAAATTAGTTTCAGCAAGAAGAGTTCCGGCTAGAAATGCTCCTAGCTATTATGTGTGATGTAGATCAATAAACATTAACAGGAAATTTCACAATGTTTTAAAATGATGGAATGGGTTGCATACCGTGTCACTGAAACCTAGTGCCTGTGTTAGGAGTGAAGTCCCTGCAACTGTCAGCAGGCAGAGCGCAACAAAAGCTTCAGAACTCCTTGACTCTGCAACCACCTATATTAACAATGAACTCAATCAGAAACAAATAAAGAATGCTTATTTTTGTATAACTCTGAAGAGTTTGACGCAGACTTCAAAGATACGCCTGAGAAGATATTTCCCTCCAAGAGATAGAAGACCGAGTCCACCTAATGCTTTCAAGCTTTCTGCTGCCAGCACAGGCCATATGCTTTCATTTCCAAGATTCTGCAATAGAAGATCAGATTCAAGCGACATACAAGAATAATAGCCACAATGCAGATAAGCGTGTGCTCGGGAATGGTTCATTAAGGAAGACGGGGAAAAACAAGGTAGCCTAGTTTGATAATTATAAGTGTCTTGATGAGTTACAACCACAAACCCCATCCTATAGACCCGACTCAATAGCACTTTGCATTCTTTCTACTCCATCCCTGTCCATTCCAGGATAGCTGGCGCAAATGTAGATAACCTTTTATATCAAGCCAAACTATTTTAGCAAGGGCCTACCAACCTTGGGGTTGATTTATAAAAACTTAGATCTAAATCTTATTTTTACAATTCCAAAAAACTAATCATACTATTGACATATTATATTGACAATAACTCGAACAACAAAATTGTTGAACAACCTTCAAACCATTTTTTATTCAAGACAAACAGTGAGAGATAGAGTTGTAGCAGAGTTGAAAACCACAATGATTTTTCACTTGAACCTCACTCTAGTTTTGATCCTTACAAGAAGATGAGAGGTATTCAAGAGGAAATATCTCAACTAAATGCCTATCATTTTAAAGCCTGATCTTATCAAGACAATGCCACTATATCTAATTATGTCCGGACAACGGGGGAGCATGAAAAGTAAAGCACTTCCTACAAGAATCAATTTTCTAGAGTTCCCTCACCAAGAAATAAAATAAGGTAATAGTTTTCTTCTTCAATCAATAACTAGAGCGGGAGCAAAAGCATTGGACTCTAACCTATTTTGACACTAACCATTACAGAGGTACACTAAAAATTTCTATCTTAGAGTGGGAGATTATTAAAACTTTAAATAAAAATTTCCTCCTATCAATACAAGAGATAATTGAGATCTTATTTACTGTAAATATTTTGTTGAGATTTACAAATAAATAGTTTTTATTTGTTGCCAATAAGATCTTTTGGTGAGTTTAAGAAATCTGATAAAATCTTACGGATATTGTAATTAATTCTATATTTCCAAACATTCTTATTACTAGACATGGAGTGACTAAGAAGATACAACAAGTAGTAGCAACGGGATTGATTCATCTTGGACCAATTCAAAGCTAAACCAGTTCAGTCTGCCTTCCCCATTAAACCAATTTTTAAGGCCTTTAATTACCTAATTTAGATTAGGATGGTTTGATTTTACTACTATTATAAATATTTTGCTTTAAGACTATTGTAGGACTTTTGATTTTTTAGTTTTATGTTATTGGAGATTAGTTCTCTAGTTTTCTCCTATTCAAATAGACGTAACCTATTTTTCAAGTAGTGTACCTTGTATCTTGATTGAATTTAGTCGGTGAATCACCCTCATCACTTTATTTCCTCTTCCATAGGTTGTCACCCTTTTCTTTAGTTGTCAACCTTACAAACAGTAAGCCACTGCCTCCTTTATTTTAAAAAATCCTAAATTTCTTCCTTGATCCATTACTCCATCTTAGATCCCAAGATTAATGTTATTTGGTATCAAAGCCATGCAAACCCTAGATATCTTTGAAAACTCCCTTTCAACTTGGGAGCTTGCAGTTATCAAGGCGGGAACACGTGATCAGACGTTGAATTACTATCTAAAAGTAAAAATTCAATACAACTTTCAAAATAATTTAAATAGTCACTAAGCATAAAAGTTTTCATTTTAATCAATCATACATATAAAATTTCTTTCATCAATATCATACTAATAAGAAACAAATTGAAAACACAAATTCACTATAATCAATTTCATTTGCTCTATTATACACAAGATATCTGCAATCACTTATTAGATTTAAAGAGCCTCACCTGAAAATAAATATCATCTAATAGGTTGAGTTATACAACAACTCAATGAATAATTACGTTAAATTTATAAAAGTTACAAAAATAATAAGAATATGCATGTAAGGCTTCATCTATAAGTGAACATTTATAATAAATAGACAAAAATATTTATTCTCATAAAAAGTCAACTTTATATATATATATATATATATATATATATATATATATATATATATATATTTGTTACAAGAGCATCGTCTAACATGGTACATCAAAAAAGGTACTTCCTTTTTGAGTTTCTTTTCTACATTTATAATTTACTCACATAGGTATCTTAGCATCCCGACTTAGTATGATAAGAAGAAAAACTCTTGCTTTTACATGCACACACTTTTATTTCTATATATATATATGCAATTATCTACAACTTTTCCAAGCGTAAAAAGTCTATGCAATACGTTTACATTGACCATATTAATAATTTAAAGACAATCATATATGCAAAAGATAATAATCAACAATCATTCGTTGTAATTAAAAATCTCAATACTTGTTCATATAAAATGTTGCATTAGACTGTGTATTACACAAAAAAAGGAACTGTAATTGCTATAAAACAAAACTGTTGATATGGCTCTCAAAATACCTAGTCAAGCCAAATCTTGGCAGCGATATGATTTTGAGTCACCGTCGAGATCAAGACTTAAAATATCATTGGAATCTTTGAGACATCAATTAAATCCCAAACAGTAAATATGGGTGTTTATAGTCAAATCGGCGTCTCGACGGCGGATCTAACGAGCCTAAGATCTCATAATTCGACTTCATTTGGGCATCCAAATGCTCAAAATACATCAAATGATCGAAGGAATCATCAGATATATGATCGAGGGGTGGTGACCTTTGAATTCTAAGATCTCCATATAAATAGGCCATTCACACAAGGAGGCCAAGTGAAGGAAGGAGAAGTGAAGGAGAAGGGAGAAGTGAAGGAGAGGAGAAGGGAATGAAGAAGAGAAGGAGTGTGAAGAAGAAGCTGAAACAAGTGAAAGAGGAGGCGCAAGAAAGAGGAGCTCAGTGAAGAAGAAGAGGAGGGCAAGGAAGAAGAGGAAGAGTCAAGCGGAAGAAGAGAGGAAGAGTCAAAAGGAAGAAGGAGGAACAGCAAGGAAGAAAAGGAAGAGTCAGCGAGGAAGAAGAGGAAAAGCAAGTGAGGAGGAAAAGAGAGCTCAGCAGATCCTCCAAGCAAGATCACTCAAGCAAGATCGCTCATCGTCGATCATCGCCGTCGTATATCAGAATTACTGCGTCCTCTGAAGTCTACCATCTCCTCCATCATTAAGATCATTGTTACACAATTGTCTCTATATCTGATTACTGTAAATTATCGGGAAGACTTTGTACTCGAAACGGATACATAGTGGAAGCTTTTTGGGTAGTGGTTTTTCTTTTCGAGGTTTTCCACGTTAAAGTTAGGGTGTCTCTTGTTATTTCTTTAATTACGCGTGTGTGTCTTTGGACTCCACTGATAAAATTTGTAAACTTTCACTCTGCGATTTTCTAACACGCAACAACTGTAATCACTCATCTCAATCTCGGAAGTGTTTTGTCAAATTGACCTTTCAGCTCATCTCTTTATGTTCTCCTATAATCATTAAAAAACTTTTTATAAATTTTTGTATATTTATTATTTCGAACAAACCAACTTATTTGTCTTATCTAAACTTCAATAAATTTATATTAGCTTCTTCAATTATCACTTTATTATAACAATGGCATCAAATAAAAAATTTTTATCCTTAATCTGAGTTTAAAATTTTTATAAAATTTGCACGTAAGCTTATTTATAAGAAAATATACTATGATTAAATTTGTCTTTATATAAGTTAATTTAATTGATAATTTAACCCTAAAATTCCACAAATACAACTTAAATAATAGTTAAAACTTAAATCATGCTTCAAAATTCAATCTAGGATTTTGTCTTTGTAGAGTTAGGATTAAAAGGTGTAAGTCTTCATATTAAGTTTCCCTTAAAAGCTCTTAAACAATTTTATTGTTTATACTCTAATCTATATTTAGGATTCTAATTCATTTCATGATGGAAAATATAAGAATATTAAGTTAGGGTTTATCTTAGTTACAATTTACAAAGATAAATAATAAATGTAGCTTCTAACTTCGTAAAGTTTGAAATCGACAACCTCGCCTTTTGGTTTTGAACCCAAATCAAAAGAATCGACTTTTAGTTATGCTTTTATGTCCAACATCACATGCTCCGATTATGGTCACACTCATCACATAAGATTTCAAACTTGGTATCCCGTGCAATCTTCTCATAGCTTTGTTGTCTTATGCACGCAGCTCACCCTCTTCATCTTTCAGTGATTTATTCCCATACAACTCCATCTCCCAATCCTCCTGCGCCTAGCTTGCTTCTCCCCTCTATCTCTTGCATTCTCTATCTCACTCTCTCGTTGTTCTGCATGGGACGAATGCAACTCTCCCCTTATTTGACTACTTACAAAATTATAGTGTTGGTTTTGCTAAACCAAAGCAGATGGTTCAAAATAATTGCTTCTCAGCATTTTACATCTGCATACCCAAAACCAGTACTCTCAACCAAAACCAACACATCCAACCTTAGGCCATCCCTGCAAATCCCACCTTCCCACTTAGCCGAAACCTTATTTGGAAAGAAGGCATCATTCTGCTAAGAAGGAACCTTCAAAGAGGTGTTCAGAGCTTAAATTGGACGATATGCACCAAGAAATCCTCCAATTACAATGTACACTTGTTGGATTTGAAAGAAGGTAACAAGAGGAAATCACCAATAGCCATAGTGTGACCAACCGAAGAGAAAAGATGAAGAAAATATTTCTTATGAGCCTCATGCGATGAAGAATCAACGACTCATCGATTTGGTATTGAGCATAGAAAGAAAAACAATGACTTTGGGGTGAAAATTGTCCTACCAAAATTTGAAGGTCATATGGATCTGGATGGATTCTTTGAATGAATCCAAATTGCGAAATGGATTTTTGAGTATAAAGCCATTCTACAAATCTAGAGTCAAATTAATTGCCATCAAACTCAAGAAGAACACTTCCTTAGTGACCTCATTCTTATGAATGCTTGTTACATTCTTTTGGGTCTACCCAACATGATAGAAAATTATAGCATGATGATTATGAGAATCTATTCATTCACAAAAGGCGAGGAGCAAATTGTACTTTTATCTTGGATGGAGCTTGAGGTGATGGATGAATAGTAAGAGACTGAGGCCCTAGTATCACATACTATCATTTTGTAGGTCATGAGAGAAGCACCAGTGGGACTAATATTAATGATGTTAGATAGAAGAAAGATAGGGAAATCGATGCCTGATGTAGTACAACCCCTGTTGAACGAGTTTTATGATGTCCTTATAGTTAACCACTCGAGTTACCCCCAATAAGGGAGGTTCAACATGCCATAGATCTCATCATGAGATCAATGCCCCCCAATTGACCAGCCTACAAGATGCCACTAGCAGAGTATGAAGACTTCTAGAAGTAGGATCATGGATGTGTGGTATTAACTCTGATTATACCCAAGGATGAGTCATGGATTAGAGTTGTGCATGACTAGATGATTTGTTGGATTAGTTTCACGGGGCGACCACTTTCTCCAAAATAAATCTACGCAGTGACTACCATCAAATTCAGATAAGACTTGGGGACGAATGGAAGACATCTTTTAATACTTAGGAGATGTTGTACGACTGAAAAATCGTACATTTAGCTTGTCCAATATCCTGAGTACTTTCATGTAATTGATAAACTAGTTTTTTCATGCATTTATCAAGAAATTTATGGTTGTTTACTTGGATGATATTATAGAATAAAAACATTCTATAAAGGACCATATGCAACATTAGAGTTCTTCAGGTAGAGAAGTTGTATAACTATCCAAAGAAGTGTCACTCTTTGACTCTACATACGTGCTTCTTGAGATACATTGTTTCAGCAATTGGCATTAAAATGGATTCAGCTAAAATAGAGGCTATTGTGAACCAGATCAAATTCCAATCTTTCACTCAGGTGCATCAACTTCATAAATTGACCTTATTTTATAATAGATTCATCAAAAATTTCAATTCCATAGCAGTACCACTAAGCTTCTCAAGATATAAGTTTTTATGATGCAATGAAGCATAGGCTAGTTTTGATGCATTGAAAAAGATGGTTACTCAAGCCTCAGTTTAATCCTACTATATTTTAGTTAAATATTAGAGGTAGAGTGCGATACCTCAAATGTACGGATTAAAGTCTTGCTGAGCCAAGGTGGATTCCATCATCTTCTATAATAAGAAGTTGAATGACTTGCACCAACGACAATGAGACTCGTTCAAATCTGAACCAGTTAAGTCTACCGCTCCCATTAAGCCAGACCTGAGGACCTTTAATTACGTAGTTTTATGTTAGGATATGGATTTAGTTTTACTACAACTATAAATATTTTGCTTTAAGATTATGGTAGAATTTTGATTTTTGAGTTTTATTTTATTAAATACTTGTTTTCTGATTTTTCTCCTATTCGGAGAGCTGAAACTTGCTCTTCCAAGTATTGTATCTTGTATATTGATTGAGATAAGGTAGTGGATCGCCCTCATCACCGTGTTTCCTCTTCTACAAGCCACTGGCCCTTCTTCATTTGCCAACCTTCCACACAGAAAGCTGCCACCCTCTTCTATTCCAAAAAGACTGTCTCAGGTTATTCTTCATTCCTAATCCTTTGCAAACATCAGAAATTTATTCCTTGATCCTTTGCCATCATATTAGATCCCAAGATCAGTGTCATTAACACTATAAAGAGGACTCATGTGGCTTATATCCAATAACATAAAACAAGAATGATATTTGTCTTGCCTGCTGGAAAGAAAACATCTATAGCAGCCTTCTTCATTGGCTTCCTCCTTCCTCATGCCAATTTTTGTCTCCTATAACATGAGATTGTATTTATGGCATCTACAATGGTGAAGAGCAATCATCAGGGTTTTAGACTGGATAAAGATCAGCTCCTCGCAAGCTTATAGGATGATAGGTTTCAAGGAGAAACGGGAGGCGAGGACAAACAAAATTCCACATTCAACGGGAAGAAATGATATTGGACTATAAAAAAAGTAAGCTATAATACACAAGGTGTCTTTTGGTAAAAAATTGAATTACTCTTCGAAACTCTATAATTAAGTGTACTTGTAATTGAGCATTCTAGGAATTGAAAACTTGGAAGTTACACAAAAAAGAAACAAAATCGTAAGATTTAGCCTTGTTTATGCAAGATCTTGCATAATGTTGCTTGACTTATTATAATCGAAATCAAAACCTAAGCTCCTCTGATATGGTTCAAAGACAAACATAATAGAAGCTAGTGGGTATATAGCATCTCGATCTAAAGAACGTAGTCCAAAAATGATAGGGAGTGATCGTCAGAGCCAAACCTAGACAAGGAACACCGCTGGGCAAGCATTTATGAGAAAATGGGGTATGAATAAACCAAATGCCACGTCGAAAGAAGATGAAAGAATACCAGACTATACAAGAGTTTGATCATATCATGCAATACAATTTTTAGTGTAATGGAAGGATTTTTCTTAGGAACTCATAGTTAAGTGAGCTCATAACAGAACACTTGTAAGATAAGTAACATGTTAGAAATTTAAATGAAAAAAGAATAAAATTGTGAGGTTCATCCTAATATGGGATGGAGGGGCCAAATTGGAGAATATTTTTTATAGTATGCCAGAGTTATTACAATGTTATCTCACTATTTAAAATCAACTATAATAGGTGATGTTGTCATCTTCATTAAGTGCAAGTGGTTCATTAATCAGCATAAATCATCTCTATGTAAGAAGATAAATCTTGGAGGTATCCCTTTTGCAGCTCAGTAGAGCAATTTGATCTTTGAGCGGCTATTGGCATAAGTGCATCTCATCGATCTGTGTAAATTTATGTTTTGTAGTTGTGATCTCTATTTTATTTGCTCTTTTGACAAAGTTTGATTTTTTCTTCAAGTTTTTATTACTTTTCATATATTAACCACTTAACTAGCAATTTTGGCATTGAAACATCACTTCAAGATATATAAATGTCTTTTCATGAAAAGTTTGATTGTAACTCAAATCAGACACTGCATACTCCAAAATTTAAAATTCACTGTCTGCTTGCTTGCTATACCATAGGAATGATAAACTATCATAGCTCATCAAATATCATTTTAGACGATTGTCACCTGAATAGTTACCAATCCAAAAGAACTAGTAGCATCATTTCCAAGTACATATTCAGCCAGACAATATATTTAATTCAGCTATTACATGTTTATTTGTATAGATATGTTCCAAACAAAGCAATATATTTTCCACTATGACAATACAGAAATGCATGTAAGGGAACTGCTTCTCTTTACACCAATCAAAACATTATGTTCCAGGAATCAATTTGGTTACCTGACTTTCCAGAATGGGAAGTATGACTAGAAGAGGAACAACAGCTATATCCTGAAAAAGAAACCATAACAAAGTTTTCAATAAATGCAGTTCACATGTAAAATTTGGAACTGAAACAAAGACAGCTCACTCAGTTGGATCATAGTTACCCTTAGCTACATGGTATGGAATTAAATGTTTTGATGAAAGAAGTAAGCTGTTGAAAACAGTACTGACCTGAAGAAGAAGAATTCCAAGAGTTGCTGAACCAAATCTTGTTGGAAGTTCCCCTTTCTCTGCAAGCAACTAGATGAAGAACTTGTTGAAATGTGATAAATTAGTAGCAGATTAAGTGAGCAACATCCATAAATGATATAATTCAGCATTTAAAAAGCAGTAATACTAGGGAATGAGTAATGCTTATCAAAGAATTCTCCAAACCAAGCAGTGTTCATTAATAAATCCAAAGCCAGCAGCAGAAAAATCATTTCAGAGGCTAGACAATAGCACATAAACAATTTCAGAGGCTGGAGATCATAACAGAGTCTGGGATTCCATCACCATCGATGCTTAGGCTTCCACAATCTCTTCAGGTAACTGACATAGGTTTTTTCTCATATTCTTACTGTTGTTAAAAGGTTGCAACAGAGTGGGAGAGAAAATCTGTGATTAAAGGTGTAAAAGGAAGGACAGTGATTGTTCTACAAGAAACAAGAAGACAACTTTTCCATCAGGAAGGGTAGACGAGCAGTTATAGGAGATGAGGTGAAGGCTAGCATTGGCTTGGTGTAGGAGCTTTTGAAGCTGACAACCACCACGAAAAAAGGGGGACCAGAAGCTCAGAAGGTTCTAAGTAGACCTGTATGGAGACAATTTATAACGTTCTTGAAAGAGGGAAGTGCTGGCAAGTCATCACTCCATTAGGATGATTGTCTGATAGCTATTTGAAGGCTGCAATTTAAACACAAGACAACAATGGCAGTTTTTCAGTCCTCTTTTTGCTATCCTGAATTTGAAATCTATCCATACACATATTTGTGAAATCTAATTAGAAGAATTTATAATTGTCGTACATCTTGGAGTATATTTGGGTTGGAGAATCTTAATTGTATTGTTTCCAATTATCATTTGAAGTATGTGAGCTGCTACATAAGTGAGAATAGGATCACAAAGTAGCAAAAACAGTTTAAGTCAGAAAAAAGCACAAGAAGACGTAGCTTTGACATACAATATATGTGGCAAATGGATGCAATCTTACAGTTGGCACAATATTCATGCAGCTCAATCATAATTATTATATAGCTTGTAAAATTTGAGTATACAAGAATGCATACCTGTAGAACAAATGCTGATGATGACAAAGAAAGAGCAGCTCCAATCACTATAGCTTCATCAACACTTCTAATGTTCACCTGTATCAAATAAATATCAACTACATGGAATTTTTGGTGGTCAAGAATTTCACTTTTATTAGAACTCAGACATATGGGCCTCAACAAAATATACATTAATAACATCAGCATCACCCTGCACGAACTGTCAACAATTTTTTAATATCTGAAAAAGCAGTAACAAAAAGTTTCATAGCTTTGTTTGTCTTAATGTAAGTCTCCGTGACAGTAAAAATAAAGATGGTAAAAGTGTAGCCGTATTAGTGTAAATATACATAGTTATAATTTTGAGGGCATACATGAGAAAAATTTATTAGTACCAAGTATACCATACAGGAGAGTTTTCCAAGTTCAATAGTAAGCTCACCAGGTCAGGTCTTGAGTGAAAAAGAAATTCCAAAACTTTTGTTCCAATAGCTCCATTTGGTGGAAGTTCGAATGCAGTAAAAGCAAGTGTAGACAACACAACCTTCAAAAAGGCATAAGCAAGCAACATAAATTTGCTACAAAATAAAGAATCAGTAAGATATTTATACCATATATACTGAGAGAGGATAAATGGAAGGGGGAGGTAGCCTGGTAGCAAACGTTAATCTTCACTTTATTTTAGGCTAGAGCTGAAAAAATTTCATTACTTGCAAGCAATTTTTGAATAGAAAGCTTGTAATACAACCAAAGCAGAACAATTGAAAATCTGGCAATATATTGGAATCATTAGATGGAACAACATGCCTGATACAAATGAATATGCTTCGACAAAAACATGAACTTCATGTTTGTTGATAACGGTCTTTCTAGATGCAATAGTTTCCAAGATACTAAAAAGCCCCGTCTAGATGCATTCATATACAAGAGAAGCTGAGAACGCTTTCTAAACAACAATAGAGAGTCCTGCTTTCTAAACAAAGACAATCCTTGCAAATATCTTTAAAAGAAAGACTAAAGGTGAAGGGACAATGGGAATAGCACCACTTCACTATAACTAAGTTATTAGCATGCCCCATTGACCTCCACATATGATTCACAAATCAAATACAGTCCGTTCCATCAATTAACCGATCAAAATCAATTTTTAATGAAATTACACGCATATCGAGATCAGGAAGCCCGGTGGCGTCCGGCGGCCTTCCGTTTGCGAGAAATTATTGCTTATTTGTTGTCGCCGAAGCGTCGAAATATCGCTTCCACGATCGATTCGGCAAAGTCTACACGAACGTCGAGTGATTTGAATGTAATGTCACGCAATTTAGGCTTAATTTCACTTCGATCATCGCCGACATGGTCCAAACGACCTTCGATCATGAAACGAACATCGTCGTTTCGTTCGACACAGCAAAATCACCTAAAATCAACACTCGTATTACTAGGGTTTGCTACACGGGCTAATTCGCCGAAAGATTTTGTGCAAAACAATTAATAATAATAACACAAGTATGCCATATTGCAATTAAAAAGACTGACAGGTACCAAATCCCCTAATACCTGCCTAATCAGCCACCCAAATTATCCAATTTGGCTCAGCCGCCCATTCAGCCAATCAAATTAGCCGCTTAGCCCCTCAATTGAATTAACCGCCAAGTATTCCTTATTGGATACCGTTTGGGCAGCCAATCAAGGGGCTTGGCTTTCCCTAATACTCGTTTCGTCTGGCCCGAGCCCCACACACGTGATCTCATTCTCTCGTGACATTCCCTCTCATTCCTTCCTAGCCGAGCATCGCACGAGCCGAGCAAATCCCTTTCAGCTGTCCCTCCATTCGCACGAAAGAAAGCTCTCGATTCCCCTCGTGCGATCTTCTGTCTCTCTCAAGCAGCTCTTGACCGAACCTCTCAGTTCCTCCTCCTTGCCATCTGTCTCGAGCGGCATAGGAGATCCCGTCCATCCCATTCGCACGAAAGAAATCTCCCAAGCCCTCCTCTCCAACGTGGCTCTCGACCGAGCTCCCCTCCCGATCTCCCTCTTCCTCCTGAGCCAAACGAGCGGCCTCCCCCTCAATTCGTCTATTCCTCTCGAGCAAAAGCCAGCCGAGCTTCCCCTCTTCCTTTCCTCTCTTACAATTGAAACCTCCAGGTTGTTTCCATTCAACCCTAAGCTTTATATTATTGTTTTGATTCTCATTCTTGGATGAAATAAGTTTGGTAAACTCTTATTGCACATATCTCCTAAAGTTGGGTTGTTCTTTCTCTATGAAATTGAAATAAGGAAGAGATGTGATATTTGATGTGCTGAATGATTTGAATATTTGCTTTGCTGTCAAGCATCTACACATGTTTTATCATTGCATATTACTTTTTTTAAGCAGATAAGCAAAGAGGAACGAGAAATTAATAGGGTTATTGTTTGTATGAAGTTACCCTAGTTCTATTTTTGGCTCTTTCTAACATTTGACAAAACCTATTAACATGCAAATGGCCATTTGGTTAAATCTGAAATTTTCAGATTTGGTGATGAGTTTAGCATGATTGTTCGCCTTGTCTTGTCCTTCTTTCCATCGTTTGATTACTTGCTATTATGCAAACGATTAGAAATTTCAGATCTCTGAATATGTCAAGAACTAATGCAGTTGTTTGCCTTATATGGATTGAAACTTATTTGAATATCTTGCAAATGGCTACCTAGTTAAAATTAGATTTCA
The DNA here is from genome assembly GCA_021442155.1 of Cymbidium sinense. Taxonomy (NCBI): domain Eukaryota; kingdom Viridiplantae; phylum Streptophyta; class Magnoliopsida; order Asparagales; family Orchidaceae; genus Cymbidium; species Cymbidium sinense. The sequence goes on along the minus strand of CM038216.1, from coordinate 10,841,657 downwards.
GATCTCTATGGTGTTGAGGTTGACATGATTGTTTGCCTCTTTACACTACTTGTTAATATTGAGCTTAGTTCTAACTTGGATATTATCGCCATGCAAATATTTTTTCAGTTAAATCTAAAATTTCAGACATCTATTTTGTCAGATTTGACATGATTATATACTTCATATGTTGAAACTTGAATCCAACGCAGATTTCTCTCTTTTATACATCAAGTTAGATGTCTTTGAAAGAGATTTATTTTGCTGTCCATAATCCGACTTATGTTGAAAATCATTGAAGTTTAAATATTTAATCCCCACTCTTATCTTTTGAGTAAATATGAAATAGAATGTGATGAAGTTTTCAGATTTTTGAGCTTTGATGGGTCATTTTTTGAAATTTATTTTGGTTATTAATTTGTCATTTCATTCATTCTGATTTTAGAAGATATATAAAAAAAGAGAGCTTGTGTTTTCATGCTTAATTAATCAAAGCATTTTTGAAAGCTACTCTTTTATAACATAGTCTATGGTTTGATCATGTTTTCCTTTTGGAGTTGCAAAAAATTAGAAATGTGAAGCTTGATGTGTGATTTTTCTATTTTTTTTATACATCAAATTAAATGTTCACCTTGTGAAAAATAAAGTGGCTAAGTATTTATCTTGTTGTCCGCAACAAGATTCTTTTGCCCCAATACGTATGTAAAGGTAAAATTGCAAAGAAATATTAAAGTTATTAAGTACCCGTTCACATTGTTCCAATATAGTGGAGAAACCTGTTGTAAGATAAGTATCCGTTCACATTGTTCCAATGTGACGGGAAAACCTTTTGTAATAAGTACACGTTCACATTGTTCCAATATGACGGGGAAACTCGTTATGATATAAGTATTTGTACATGTTATTTCAACGTGGCAAAGAAACATGCATTGTAATAAATACCCGTTCACATTATTCCAATGTGACAGGAAACTTTGTAATATAAGTACCCGTTCACATTGTTCCAATGTGACGGAAAAACTTTGTGATATAAGTACTCATTCACGTTGTTCCAATGTGGCGGAGAAACTTATAAATTAAGTACTTGTTCACGTTATTTTAACGTGGCAAAAAATTATGCTTTAAATTAAGTACCTGTTCACATTGTTCCAATGTGACAAGGAAACTTGTGAATTAAATACTTGTTCACGTTGTTCCAATGTGGCAAAAAAATATACTTTAAATTAAGTACTCGTTCACATTGTTCCAATGTGGCGGAGAAACTTATGAATTAAGTACTTGTTGACGTCGTTCCAACGTGGCAAGAATATATGCTTTAAATTAAGTACTCATTCACATTATTTCAATGTGGCGAGAAAACTTGTGAATTAAGTACTTGTTCACGTTTTTCCAATGTGACAAAAAAATATGCTTTAAATTAAGTACCGGTTCACATTGTTCTAATGTGGCGGGAAAATTTGTGATATAAGTACTTGTACACGTTGTTCCAACGCGACAAGAAAATATGCTTTAAATTAAATACTTGTACACATTGTTCCAATATGGCAAGAAAATGCTATGTTATGCAAACCCATGCACGCCTTTCTTAGCATGGTGGATAAATAATATTTCGGTCACGGTGTCTAATGACACCTACTATGTATGCCTTTCTTGGCGTGGTAGGAAGACTCAGTCTCTCCACATCACGGGGATGGCGTCGGGAACAAAATTTCTAACAAACTAAACCTATAGGGTTTAACATTTTAGATAAACTTTTGGACCTTATATATCATAAGATGAATGTTAATTAAAATTCAAATCATGAGATGGACACTTAGAATCATAAATTATAAGACATCAAATGAATTAGTTAAAGAAGCTTAAAAGAATTTGATGACTTGTTCACTAACAGACATATGATTTGATAACTTCATAGCAAGTAAGGATGAATTTTCAACCATCATTTGAAATACAAAGAAGATTTTATTAATTGAATCAAAAGAGCTTAAGGGAGGCTTAAACTAAGCTTGAATGCCCTGAAATTTGCCAGTGAATCCAACTAAACTTTTCAATACATGCGTTCAATTCAATTGTATTATAGCATGTATTGAAAACGTGAAAAGAATTGAGTTCAAATTAGTTCTCTTTAGAGGAGAATTGCATACAATTTGAGTTGAAACACAAAGACTTGCAAAGAATAGCTCTTTTATGAGTATAAGTAAAGTTTGATAATTCGTCAATGAATATGAATGAGATGCCCATCATTAAACATTGATGTAAAAATGAATATTTGATTTAAGACTTATTTAAGCATTTAAATGAATGAGATTCTACATATTCTTATGATCAATCTTACATTTAAGTTTAATATCTTATGATTTATACAAGTATTCAAAGAAATTAAATCCAAGCATAAATCATGAACTATTCTTACATGTGAGTTCATAATTTTGGACTTCATGCCAAATGTTTAATAGAATGGTCCATTGTGCATATTCAAATGGTTATTACATTCTATTCAATTTGAATGTCTTTAATATGCAAGTTAAATGAACTCTATACTTACTTTATGAAACAATTTTTTTTTTACTTAACCATTAGATTCATGCTAGCATTCGAAAGAATCAAATTCATATCCTTCAAAGACAGATACACGCTCGACTTAACAAGACTAGAAAGAATCAAGCTTGCATTCTTCAAAACAGATATGCACTTGATTTATAATAAATATTTTGTATCCTCTATGATAGATACATTCTTGATTTATGACAAGTACTAGAGGAAACCAAACTCATATTTCATAGAACAGATTTTCACTTGATTCATGAAATATTTGAAAGAGTCGTCGCATGTCTTATAGAACAAATATATACTTGACTCATGAGAAGCAGTTAAAAGAGTCAACTCATGTCTTATCGAACAAATCTCTACTTGATTTATGACAAATATTTGAAAAGGTCAAATTAATATTTGATAGAACAAATCTACATTTGATTTATGATTTTTCAGTATCAAAACTTATGCTTACAATTTGACACATATGTCATGCCGAACATAACTACTTCAACTTTGACATTTCAATGTTCGTACAACTTTAAAAAATAAATACTTATATGTATGTTGAAGTATTCACTAGATCAAACACTTAGACAAATATGCAAGTTATGTAAGAAATGAATGAACATATACTTATAGTCATTCAAAAACCAATTATTTACCCACATATGCCTTGACATATGTGTTACAAATATGAACTTAGTCAAAGATGTGAGCGGGTTAAATCTGGGTCCTGGATCGTCGAAGTTAATAAAATCTAAAAATCTAATGATATTATTATAATATTTTCAACCTGATGAAATCTGAGAAGCTAATTATATCATATAATTACAAAAGATAAATCTATTGATACAATTTCTCAAATGCCAGCTCTCAAGAGGAAAGTCTCAAACTCGATCCTCCTGCTCAAGTTAGAGTTGACAAAATTTAGAGGATGATAGATCTTGAAGCAATAAGTCACAAACCCGATCATTTATGCTCAAGCTAGAGTTGACAAGGTTTGGTGGATTATAAATTTTGAAGCAATAAATAACCTCAGTTAGGTCTTAGGACCGGATCCGAATTAACAAAACCTAAAAATACAATGATAATATAATAAGAATTTTCACTTAATAAAATATTAGAAGTTAATTCTATCATATAATAGCAAAAGCTATATCCATTGACATGAATTCTCAAGTTCAAACTCAAACCCGATCATCAATATTCAAGCTAGAGTTGACAAGGTTTAGAGGACTATAAATGTTAAAGCAATGAATTTAAACTCAATCCTCTGCAAAGAAATAAGCAGAGTTGACAAGATCTACCAACATCAGTCATATGATCAGAAAGTTATTATTATTAAGGCTTAAAAAATTAATGATTATATATTCAAATTCAAATCAATTACAAAATAATCATATGCTCATATATATATATATATATATAATAAAATTAATTATTTAAATTTAAAGTTAAAATTCAACTACCCATCCGCAACTGTTTGTCAGGAGTGACAAATTAAGAAAATTTTGCTCACAAAAAGTCAATATCAAATCAAATACATAGCTATTTTCACACTCAAATAATCTTAGATCGATAAGAACATTGCATGTGTCCTCTGTCCGCATGATTTTACCCAAAATGGCACCACATAAATGGTAGTTACGACCAGAACCCTCTGACCAGATGATTTGTCACGATATGACACCACTAAATTACGGTCACAACCACATCCTGTATGTTCCCCAAAGGCTTTGTTATTTGAACTGTAAATTATAGAATGTATTTAATTGGGTAAAAAATATTCTGTTAACTAAGGTTGACTTATATTTTTCCCCTTAGACAAACTCTACCTAGGACAGGACACTGACGACGTAACTCTTCATCGACAGGATCCTTCGGCCGGGTCGACTACCTCCTCTCGACTAGTTAGGACCACGATACCGGGATGACAAAACCATGAGATCTTGATCGAGCACGTCATCGCTCCCCCAAACAAAAGCTTTAAATTAAAATAATAGATCTCATAATATTCAAACTCCACTCATTACTATTATACACTCGTTATTTAATAGTTCATCGACTATAGCCTTAATCGAAAGTGCTCTCTCAGTATTGAGAGAGATAATTAACTATAGGTGCATGCGCCTATAGAAAACCTGGAACTAGATCTAAAGTCCTCACAAAATGAGGGTAAAATCTCTGGGTAGTGTCTTATCTACTATTCCATCTGCCTTTTGAAAATTTGACCAACATTTTTAACCCACTCTTCACGCAGAGAGGCCGGTGGCAAATTTTCAGAGCCCACAGCCCCAAATAAAGATGGCAATGGGGTTGCATAAACCTGATACCTGGCTATATGGAAGTTAACTTTCGCATATGCTTTCTGGTTACTGTCTTGAATTGACAATGGACTTTCATACTAGATTATAGATAAACACAAGGCAAGTAGAACAATCTTCAACTTGAAACCAATTGATTAAATAAGAGCATATTTATATATAAATGCTTCAATTCCTATAAAATCCTCATTATAATTTGAAGATGTGAATATATAATGTTAAATTTGGTAATGGTAGCACCATTCCTTCCTTTGTGAAATACTTTTATGTTTGTGTAAAAACCTCCATAGAACTTGCCAATGCTTTTACTAGTAAATATATAATTAATGTGCCCAAACATGCATCCAAGTTGTACATGACCAACGCTTGCCATGTCCATAATCTTGTAGGCTCCGAAAATTCATGCCCGGCCTCTCATTGAAGGAGAATTTAGATTTGTGCCGAGTGAAATTTTCGAAAGACAGATGAATTTATTTTATTTACGGATAAAGCACTACCTAGAGATTTCGCCATCATTTTGTGAAGACTTTAGACCGAAGGTTCTATAAGGTCAAAAAAGCTCGTTGTCAAACAACTTGTGACTTCGTTAAATAGCATGGCCGTTCGTTAACTGGCAACACGAACAAACATTTCAAGCTCGATTTATAAACGAGCCGAACATAAACAATCATTTGTTCGATCCTGTTCAGCTCGATTTAACTCGAAAAAAAAATTATATTATATTATATTATATTATATTATATTATATTATATTATAATTATAATTATAATTATAATTATATTATTATTATTATTATTATTATTATTATTATCACAAATGCAGTTTAATTTAGATTAAAACTTTCATGCAAAAAGATTGGCAGTTGAATCCTCCTTTTTATAAATTTTTCGGATTATTGCATTTCGAGCTGATACGAGCCATTTCGAACACTTCGAGCTGAACACGAACAGTGAAATTTTGAGTCATTTTGAATACGAACAAAGCAATTTTAAAACGAGCCGAACACGAACAAGGGTTCAGCTCGCTCAAGCTCAACTCGTTTACACCCCTAATTTCTTATAGGCGCAAGCACCAATAATTAATTATCTCTCCCAAGATTGAGAAAACTTTCAATTAAGGCTAATCATTAGGTTAGTAATTACTTAGCATATAATAGCAATAGATAGAGCTTGAAATTTATGAAGTTTCTCATTTATTAACTTAAAGTATATGGTTAAGAAAATGATGACGTGCCCGATCAAGATCTCATGATTCCGTCATCTCGAGCTGTCGTGGTTCTTAATCTATTTAGTCAGATGAGATAGTCAACCCAACCTAATCGAAGGATCCTTGTCAACAACCATAAGTTACGTCGTCCAAGGTGATCCACACCAACCTATACATATACTTCCAAGTATAAAAATATAAGTACATCACCATCATTATCATCACCCAATCCCGACTATTTGAGGTTGGCTTATGAATCCACATTTCTTGTTTATTCTAGTTTGAGTTCCCTAGTGTTAAACCTATTTTTTGTAAATCTTTTTGAACAATTTCAATCCAATGTAAGCTTAAAGCTAGTTATTTTCCTTCTTGTTTCTCTAACTTCATCTATTGATATAACAAGTGATTTTTATTCCATTTATTATATATGTATAAACTATCTTATCTTCACTAGATATTACTCCAATAATTCAAATAATATAATCATTCCCTAATTTATCTTTCCTAATTATTCCACTCATCCATCTTAACATTCTTTATATCCGCCATACTTAACTCAATTCTCAATAACTTTTTATTGTCCAATGCAAAAGTGTGGTAGATATAATTGTAATTTTACAAAATTTATCTTCAGTCCTCCATGATATTCCCTAGTCATGTAATTTTCCTGAGGTGATCATCTATATTAACCACCCAACAATGATTGTAAAAATTGTATTCTCATCTACATCATTATTCTCAAGCACAATAGATCCAATAAACCCAAATCTATCATACATATGTATCACATCTTCTAATAACATCGCACCATTAAAATTGTAATATCATTTATCCAATTTTTATTTAATTAATTTTAAGTCATTATCTTCTAAAATTTTCTCCATTGTTCAAACTTACAACTTTTTCCATCAAATCTCTCACCGATTAAAGCTATCATTAGTGAAAAATAAGGCACTTATCTTTGAATATCCTATGTAAGAATCTCCATAGTTAATACAAAAAGATAAGGGTAGAATGTTGATCCTTGAGCTGGTTGAATATCTCTAATACTGTAGAGGTAAATTCAAAGAACTACAAGTGTCTGGTTATGTCACTTGATGACAAATTTGTAGTTTAATTTAATTAAAAACTGGCATCTGATTGGGCTTGAACTTGATGCAAAAAAGTTCAAGATGATAGCCAATTTATATTATAGTTGGACTTAGGGTATGGCTTGACTCAAACCAAAGTAAGCCAACTAACAGTCTGGATTGCTGCCCAAAGAACAGAAAATCTGACTTAAAGAAGAGAATTATCCAATCTATTTTTGTGCGTGTGCCATAAAGTTCTGTAATCACAAATAAACAAAAGGCTCCATCGACTAATTGTTCCTCTCCATCTGTAGAGGCATAGCACATAGTGAAATGCATGGAGGAAAGCAATACAAATTTTAAGTAAATTTTGAGTGGCAGTATTGTGTTGTTTCGCACAAATTTAAAGCACCACTACCCTCAATGAGATGAATAAATTGTTATGAAATTTTATCGTTTCTAGACTGAAGTCTTGACGGATCATATGTCAAGCTGTTAAAAAGTAAGTCATTTGAAAAGCATTTACAAATGATGCCTTAATTAAATAAGGATGGCTTTAATTTTTCTTAATCAAACGTGAGGCTAAGAAACCTTCACATGGTAATTTGCAATCTGAAACATACTTGGCCACAATTATGAAATAGGTAGTCTTTAACAAAAAGTGCATAATAAAAATAAATGTTAGTGAGAAAGTGTACATAAAATCATACCTGGGTCAACCCAATCCCAAAAGCATATTTTGCTAAAGCTTTTAAGCGTGCCAGTGAAAGCTCTAACCCCATTTCAAAAAGCTGCCAGAAAAAAAAATATAAAAAAATATAAAAAGTTAAAGAGTATACTAGTGAACATAAACACTCTAGTTGATTGTTCAACATGAATGAAAAAAGAAAAGCATGATCAAGTAAGGAGACAAAGAATCATAGCTGATTATGCCTTACTCTAGCACTTTTGCTGACATTGGTTCTCTCATTTAGATTCTTAATCGCTCAAAGAAAGTCAAATTAGGTTATTTTAAAGGAGTTCTTTTGCTGCAGCAGCAGCAGCAGGGCATTGCAAGTAGGAAATAAAGGATTAAATAAGACCCTTCGGTATTTGCTATGGAACTTGGACCAACTATCTTCGGTACTAGTAACAGAGCTCTGGGAAACTGCAAGTTTACTGTTTTTTTTGAGGGAAAAAGAAAAAAAAAATATAAGGAAATTTTGAATTTCCAAATTGATTCGTATGCAAGACAAGAAGCCTTTAAATCGGTAAATATAACAAGAATAAGATCTAATCCTTTCTTAAGCAAATTCCACAAAAAAGGAAAAATCATATCTCTAACAACAAAACTAGATAAGTTACAAATTAAATGACAATTGCTGCAAAGAATTATACGAATTTAAATTATAATTCAAATACAAGCTTATGCAAGTTTAGTCTTTTAAATTCATCATTACCTTGTTGCAATCTAAAATTTGACAAAGGTCTAGTTTCTACCGTCTTGATTTCCCTCTCACGATGTCCGATTAATGATCTGATCACGCCTATGAATCTTGGCAACATCATTTTCAATCTCAATTATGTGTTCTAAGAATCAACAGAGTTGGTTATTTTAATGAAAAAATAGAACTATAAAACTATAATGAACACATCTCTTTAATCTTTCCATAATTTGATGCCCAAATCGAGATCCTCAGCAATTTGATTAATCACCTATTAGATTTGATCCCCATATCAAAAATACCGCTCAATTAGGGGCATTTCTGCCAAGCATGAATCTTGGAGAGGAACTTCCATCCATCATCCACCTCACTAAAAGTACTAAATTACACCCTACCAACTATAAATATCTCCTATGGGAAAGAAAAGAACAATTCAAAAAACTCCTACATTCTCTAGAGAAGGTTTTACTAATCCATTTTCAACATTTACTTTAAACACTCTTGCTAACATAAGCATCATAGCATCTTCCTCAGGAAACACTCTTTGGGATAGGCTCGCCTTTTTTTTTTCAAGTTGTGCATGTAGGGATCACTATAAATTGCATACCTAAAGATTTCTGTCAACTTCATGCAACAATACCTTTGTGCGCCGTTCTCCTCAATGCACACAAAATTGATCCTCAAGATACTCAATCATATGCTTTATCAAGATCAACAAAAATAAAGGTGTTCTTTCTATCAAACCTGAAAGATCATTTCTATCTTTTTCCATTAAATCTCATCACAAAAAATGCAAAAATAATGGATCCGCCTGAAATAACACAAAATTGCTTCTCAAATATCACCATAATTTTTCTAAGTGTTTGTTTGATTAATCTTTTCTACAATTTTATTGTATTTCTCAAAAGTTTAATTGCCTTATAGTTATCATAAGCTTGAACATTTTAAATGTTCTTGCATTTTATTACTAAAATTCTTATTTTCTAATTAATTTGGCATTCCATTAATTTTCAAATTCTATTGAAAAGATTTATTAATTGTCCATAGTTTTAGCTTTATGCATATTCTTTAGAATCAACTCCAATTCATTTATATTTGGATCTTTATATTATACCTAATTATTTTGTTCATTGTACTCTATCAAGAAAAAATCTTCCTTAACTCTCTTTTAACAATTTCTCAAAATAGCATTTCTATTTTTCCTCAATGGATTCATCATTAAATAAGATCTTAATAACATTACTTTTAATGTATCCAATTTGATAAAATATAAGTTTTTTTCTACTTTCTTTTTATAAAGCCTATTATATAGAAATAAAAAACGTATCTTCTATTTTGCATTCTACAAGAATTCTATCTTATAATCATGACAAGTCCTAGTAGTATTTACTTTTAGTAACTCCTTAAAAACACATCTTTTCTTTCATAATTTTTAATATATCTTCACTTCACCATCAAGTCTACTCATTTATGTACTTTTTATTTATAGATTCTTAAACTCTCATAATATTTTTAATTGAACTAGCCATATCATACCACATAAAGTTTGGCTCAATTGTATGGTACTAATTTACCTCTCTTAACAACATATCTTAAAAAATTAAAACCTTCACCTCCTTCAAATTCAAGCATCTTATCCGGGAATAATTAGATTTTTAATTTTCTACATAATTTTAATATATATATATAATATGAAAAATATTTGAAGCTGAAGTATAATTTTTCTCATCATGGGTGATAAGCATCACAAGATGATTTTAGGCGGGATTGGGCTGTTTATTTTCCTATTCTTTGAGGTGAATTTAAAAGCATAACAAGCTGGCATAGTGTCGAATTTGAATATTGTCTGAATCCCTTAACCGCAGGATTGAAATAACATTAGCAATTTTTTTATCTGTAGAATTCATGTAAAGGTTTCTACATTTAATTTTATTCGAGATGGATGTTCTCCATGAAAGCGACATCACATTTGAGAACGCATGGCGTATGCAGAACAACTTACGTGCAACTTCCATCACTGCTTAGTGCCCTTTGCCACTCAATCCATCTTTATAGGGCTTCAGATGTTTCTTGGTTCTAACTTCGATGAAATAGTCATTTTTCTATGCAGTTAGGCAGAAATATGGAATGGTCCAAATATTTTCCCTATAATAACTTGATGAAAATACCAGCTTTCTGGAGTCAATTTAGATATCTTTCTCAAATTACACAAAAATTCATATTAGAAAATAATAGATTTGTTGGTGAATGAATCATTAGTCACATATCTGAGAAGAAGGAACATTTTATTGATTTTGTTTGTTTCACATTTCAGAACTATTTAAGCTGATATGATGCCGACAAGATAGAAAATCAATGCCAAAGGGTCGATGCCAGGTGCAATGTTATACTTCATAGCAGATATTTAATCATGCTTCCTACTGAAAAACCTTACGCACAATCTTGAGTATTTTGCCACAAGAAAATTAAATTTTAGTAACATATGATACTAGCATAACTAATGCATAAAATAAGAATGAAATCCAAAAAAATTTGAAAACTAAATGAGTATTATAAATATTTTACCAGAAAAAGAATTCCCCACTCAGACAGAACCTTAACATCAGTGAGGTTTCTGAATAGACCAAACTGATTGAGAACAACACCAGCAGAAAAGAAACCAAGTATCTGCATTTCCGGAAATCCAAAAAATTATAATCACACTGTAAAGATGATAGTAACGAAAGAAAACATATAAATAGCCGGTAAATTTATAAGCTTAAGTTCATAAAGAAACCAAAAAGAAACTAATGTTCGCTAAATGTTGCAGTCTCGCCGAAATGTTTATGAGATCTTGATTAGATGTATAACAATCTTTGTCAAAAAAAAGAATGAGGGCTTCTTTTGTAAAAAAATGTATTCGGCCTTGGTGGTGAAATATAGAACAAAACAGTTGTCTAAACCATAAAATACCTTGGAAGCCAACTTAGAAACAATGATCATGCGTCATAGCGTTTTTTCCAGAATATAAAACATATTTTGTAAAATTCAACCAAGGAAAAACTCGACCTACAAGGAGTGCAACCTTCAATAATCAGATGCATGTCCTCCTTCACGAAAAATTGAATAAATTTCAATAGCTATCCTAGCAACCCTCAATCAGATGACAAGCTTGCAAGAAAAAAAAAGTAATGAAAGATGTGAAGCTGCAAAATGTGTTTTCTTCCAGAATATATGTTTTGTAAAATTCAGCCAAGTAAAAAAACTTAACAACAAATGAGTGCATCTTGAGGCTAATAAGAAGCTGCTTGTTCTCCATAAAGAAAAATTTTAAAAATAGCATTAGCTATCCTAGTAATCGTCAATCAGATGACATACTTCAAGAAAACGAAGAAATTAATGAAGGACAATAGAAACGGTAGATTCCCAGGGTATTGCAATAATTATGCAAATAAATGATAGAAAAGTATTCATACATAACCAAATGTAGAAAAGAAAATGTGGATAAAAAAGATTGAATTGTTCATTCCATCAATAGGTATTTATACATTAAACTACTTAGAGAGAAAAACCATTAACTAAAAAATTGCCTCGAAATGAGCTATCCGTGAGCTCTTTCTTTCCTTTCATGTATATGAACCGTGAAAGAGGCATTCCCTTCAAAGTAATGAATTATGTGGTATCTAATTTTTCGTATCTAGCACTCCCCCTCAAACTGAATGGTAGAGATCTACCATTCTAAATTTGCTTTCAATACTCTTAAATGCGTGGTTGCTGAGCCCTTCAATAAATATATTAGTAAGTTGTCTTCTGTTGAAACATATGAAGTGTAAATCAACCACTATCTAATCTTTTTTATAAAATGTCTATCTACTTTCACATGTTTGGTATGATCCTCCTATATAGGATTATGAGCAATATTGATAACAAATTTATTATCACAATATATCTTTATGGGATCTTCCCATTTGATTTTTAAATCTTCCAAAATGATTTTAATCCACATAAGTTCACATATACCTTAAGCAATTGCTCTAAATTTGAATTCAGCATTGGATCTTAAATCAAGAGGTCATTTTTTTTTTTTTTTTTTTGAGTTCTCCATGTTATAAGATTTTCTTTTAGAAGGGTGTGGTGTAGAATCTTGAAGTGGATCCCCTATCAACAAGCGAGCCCGCATAATCAATATTAGCATACCCTTCAAGTTGTATAGTATCATATGTTTGGTAGAGAATTCTCTTTCCGAACTTGATTTAAGTTACCTAAGAACTTTTAAGTAGCTTGAAAATGATATTCTTTGGGTTTCAATATAAACTGACTAATAAGACTTACTACAGAGGTAATAGCAAGGCCAATATGTGATAAATAGATTAATTTTTAACTAATCTTTGACATTGGCATTCACTTATTTTTATTATTCATCTATGCCTAAATTTGGCTTGATTCAATTACAGTTTCACATAATTTACAATCAATCATCTTTATTTCCTTTAATAAATTCATAATATATTTTTATTGAGAAATAAAAATCCCTTATTCATATTGAGTAACTTCTATATCTAAGAAGTATTTGATATTGCCCTGTTCCTTGATTTTAAATTATTAATATATATATATATATATATATATATATATATATATATATATATATATATATGACAAACACTACCATTGGGTCCCAAGTCCGGATGCAAAAGTGGAGGTTGCATTAGGTAGTCGGCGTAAAATTTGTTGAAATAATCATGACATGAATCTTTTAAATCATTGTGTTACTAAAGGCGTCACTGGAAGCGGCGTTGTATATATCTGATGAAAAAATGTCTAGAAATTTCTGCATGGCCCGGTGCGTGTTAAATAAGCAAGGTTCCCTTATGGACGGATCGGGCAAAAGAAGTTAGTCCATGAAACTAGAATTAGGTTAGGATCTTGGAATATAGGTACTCTTACGTAAATTAATGGAATTAATAGATATTATGGTTCATAGAAAGATAAATATTTTATGTGTTGAAACTAAATGGGTTGGTGAGAAGGCCAGGAGATTGATAGTTTAGGTTTTAAACTTTAGTATTCGGTAAAAGTCGAACTAATGGTGTAGGTGTGATTATAGATAAAAGTTTGAAGGATAATGTTATAAGTATTAATAGATATGGAGATAGAATTATAGCTTTAAAGATTATTGTTGATCTTAAGATTATCGATGTTATAAGTATATACTCAAGTAGGTTTGGAGGTAAAAAAATTTTGGAATGATTAATCACTCAGAAGAAAAGTACTCTTATTGGGGAGATTTAAATCATGTTGGTAGAATGGTAGAAGATTTTAAAGTATTGGATTTGGAATTGAAATGAAGAGGATTATATTTTTATGATTTTGTAGTTCTTATCTTTATTTAAGAAAGAGATGACATATTATTACTTATAAAAATGGATCTAGTAAAACACATTGATTATTTTGATAAGAAAAATAGATCGTTTAGATTGTAAAGATTGTAGTCATAAAGTAAAATTTTAAATCTCATTTATTAGTTTTAGATTTTAAAATGAAAGGTTGTAAGAGAAAAATAAACTAAATTGTCATAAATTAGATGGGGATATAAAAAACAAATAAAATATTTTTAAAGAGCAAATTCTGAAATTAAGCGTTTGAGATGTTCATAAACTAACGTTATGTGGGAAAAAAATCAGTGAAATTAAGCAAGTTCTTAAAGATGTCTTTCGAATCAAGGAAAAGCTTTTTTAATAAGAATAGTTGGTGGTGGAGTCGAGTGTCTGAAAAGATAAGAAATAGAAGCGTTGTTATAAAACTTGGTTTAGATGTAAAACCCGGAGTGGAAAAGATATAAAATACGCAGAGATTAAGAAAGCGATATATGATCTGAAATTTAAACTTTTAGTGATTTATACTGATAGATTAGATCTGAAGAAGGTGAAAGATGTATGTATAAGTTAATCAACCAAAGAGATAGGAGAAGTAAAGACGTAGTTAGTGAGGGTATTAAGGATGAAAATAATAAAGTGTTTTCTTAGAAAAGATATTGAAAATAGGTGAATGAGGTATTTTAATAAACTTTGATGAAGGATCGAAAGCGATTGATTTTAGCAACCTTATAATACAACAAAATAGAAATTTCATTTTATCGTCAGATTAGTAAATCGAAGTTAGTAAAGCTTTAAAGAAAATGAAATGTGGAAAAGCATAGAGGGCCAGGATAATATTCCAATAGAAGTGTGGAAATGTTTAGGAGATCAGGAATTTCTTGGCTTACAAATCTTTTTGTTATTTTAAAGACTAAAAAGATGCCAGATGAGTGGAGAAAGAGTTTATTGGTTCCTATATTTAAGAATAAAGGTGATGCATGTTGACCTACAACTATGTGTCATTTAAAATCAAGTAAATGACATAGAGATTAAATGCCCTAATCACGGTCGAAATTAATTAAATTCGATTTGATTTGAAAATTCGGCTTCATAATGCGGCGAAAATATTAAAATTAATTAAATAGAAAATATCGAATCAATTAATGATCGATCCAAAAATTAAAATTATTTTTTAATGAAATTACACGCATGAAGTCAGAAGCCGACGATGTCTAACGACATCGTTGTGAAATTGATCGCGTCGTTGTCGCAAAGCGTCGAGACATCAAACGGCGCATTAGAGACCCATTCTAAAGTGTGTGCGAAGGTCGATCCATGCGAATCGCGCACTTGTAAACTAATTTCATCCGCCCGTCGGCGTTGTCCGAATAGCCTCCGATCCGCGAATTGATCGCATTGCGTTCCTCGACAACTAAAATTGACACCTATTGTTAGGGTTTATTGCATAAAATAAATCCATAAAATTTAATGTGAAATGATATTAATTTTAAATTGGATTAATACGTAATCTTAATCCTATTAATCCCTACTAACCACGCTTGTGATTCTGAAGGCCAAGTGGCGAGATGAAAGTCGTAAAAGCCGAAGGAAGGCGTTGACTCCATTTTTCACGCATTTCCCCTTTGACACTCCTCTCGTTTTCTGCTCTCGGTCTCTCCCTTCTAGAAGCTCGTTCTGCTCTCGGTTCCATCGAGCTCAGAAACACGCGCTCCTTCTCTGACATTTCCTCTCGTTCTCTTCTTGTTCTCGGTTTCCCTTCTTTGCGCCGGCTTTCGGTTTCCACTGCTGCGGCTTCCTCGTTGCTCTCGGCATTTCTCCCTTCGTTTCTGCTCCCGAAGACTCCTCGTGCGATTTTCTCCCTCTGGTCAGTCCCCGTGAGCCCTGCGAGTGGAGATCGACCAAGCTCAAACTGCAAGCTCGATCCTTCCTTCACCCTTCCAACCGAAACCCCGGGTTGTTTTCGTTTCAATCTTAAGTTATATTTATTTTGCTATGTGGGTTTTCTCGAAGGAAATGATTTGGTTTATCCTCATCGTCTATGGTTGGTTAAGTCTAAGTTTCTATCGTTATTTCATCCCTTTGTTTGGATAAGAGTCATTGGCTTGTTCTTCATATCTATGTATCTATGATTGGTTTACCCTCGTATATCCGGTGAAATGTTGTTCTTTCATATGCTTATGTATGCTTTGATTGGATGAACCCTCTCCTCTTTATGTGAACCTCCCTCCTCAACATTTCCATTTGTGTTGTTGTGAGATACAAACAAAAAGAAGAAGGGTAGGCTTGGAGTTGGTGATTACTTAAGATTGTCGAGGGATAAATAAGTAATGTGAAAGAAGTAAATTCTCCATGATTTTATTCTCGGCTGAAGAAATTTAATATTTGTTTATATCTCGCTATTACAAGTATTGGATTTTGAGAAAAATGGAAAAAAAAAAAAAGTATTGGCCCTCATTTTTTATGCAATCAGGTTTTCATAATATTTTTAGGCTCATCCACTTATGATCATATGGGCCTCCAAATCAATTATTTTTTACTATCTTCTTGATTTTGTTACATAAGGAGGTGATCTTGAGCTCAAATCAATTACTAAGCTATTTTAGGCCCATCACATATGGTCATATGGGCCTCTAAATCAATTGTTTTCAAATCTTCTTGATTTTTGTTACATAAGGAGGTGATCTTGGGCTCAATCAAATCAAAGCTTTAGGCTTCTTACTTATGATCGTATGGGCCTCAAATCATTATTTTCAACCTTCTTGCGATTTTGCACATGGGAGAGGGCTTCAAATCAAATTACTCTATTTTAGGCATTACCTTTATATGGTCATGTGGGCCTCCAAATCATTATTTTCCCCTTATGTTCTTGATTTTGTTATAAAGAAGCGATCTTGGGCTAAACAAATGCCTTAATCCACTTTAAGCTTTACTTTTCTGTATGGTCGTATGGGCTTCCAAATCAATTATTTTCACTTATGTTTTCTTGATTTTATTATAAGGAGGTGATCTTGGCTCAAACAAATCTAAATCCCTTTAAACCATTGCCCACATATGATTATATGGGCTTCCAAATGATTTATTTCACTATATCCTTGCTCATTTTTGTGATTTAAAAGAGGTCGTTGTTAAATGAACTATTTATATTCTTAATCAAATCTTATATCTATCTTGAACCTCTTGATCCACACTTGCTTGAATAAGCTTCTAAAATGCTCAATTATGAGACAGTCTTTATACATCCGGTTTGGTCTTGGCGGGTCAGTTAACAAAAAAAAATCTAAACCAAACTTGAATTGAGCCATATTCCATTTTACATATACAACATTTTAAGAGACGAGATACTCGTATGTATGTTGGAATGTTCAAACAGGGGCAATGTCAAGTAAGACAAATAAAGAACAAAATCTTAGGTTTGGTCTTGAGGGTCAGAAACAAAACCCAAAAATATATTGAAACTTAAACTTGCGGTCGACTTACATTTCAACTAGACATTCAATGTCCATACAACATTTTAAAACGAATCTTTCATTATGTATGTTGAAGTGTTAAACAATGGACATGCGTTAGGTATAAAACAAAGAAACAGATCTTATCTTGGTTTGTGCTTGGGGTCAGGTTAAAAACTCAAAATCAAAATTTGACATAACTTATTAGGCATCTTAATGTATACGATTTTCAAACGATATCCGTATATGTTGGAGTAATTACTAAGTCAAATATAAAGAATAGATCTCTTCATAATCCGGTTTGGTCTTGGGGGGTTAACAAACCTAAAATCTAATGATCTTATTATCGAAGTTCTTACGTCGCGAAATGGTAATAAAATAAAGCATCATTGTTAATGTATCCTCTCAAATTCAAGGTCATAAGAAGAAAGTCGAGCCGTCCAAGTATAATCCCAGAGTTGTGAGGTTTGGAGAGCGATAGATCTTGAAATAATTAATCTGCAATCCTGCTGAAAATATGAGTTGGCGAGTTATCCTTCCGGTTTGGTCTTGGGGTCGTTAAAAACCTAAAATCAGTATTAAAACTCATGCTTTTTACAATCACGTCAAATACAAAGAGCAGATGTTATACTTCCGGTTTGGTCTTGGGGGGTCAGTTACTTAAAAAATCTAATGATCTTATTGTAAATCTTAGATGTTAATTATCGACATCCGCTTAATGTATTCAAGTTCAAGATCTCGAAGAAAATCTCAAACCCGATCCTACATAATGTAGAGTTGAGGTTTGGAGAATAATTGATCTTGAAATAATTAATCTAGATCGATCCTGCAGAAAATAGTCGAGTTGGCAGGTCACATAATCCGGTTTGGTCTTGGTAGTTAACAAAAATTATATCAAAACTCATGATTGTATTACAATCAAGTCAAATCAAAATGACGATCTTCATCGGTTTAGTCTTGGGTAAAGTTAACAAAACCTAAAATCCGTGTAAAACTCATGCTTGCATTACAATCCGTCAAATACAAAAGAATAGATGTTATCCTTCCGGTTTGGTCTTGGAGAGTTAACAAAATTTAAAATTTGATATTATAAAATTTCAAATTAATAATATCGAAAATTACATCATATAATACAAGATATGACATTTCAAAAATTCTTAGGAAGAAAAGTCGACCAGATCCTCATGTTCAAACTAGAGTGGATAAGGTTTTGAAGGATTCTACTTCTTGAGATAATGAATTGACCGTCCTCTGTAGAAAACGACGAGTTGTATCTATGATATTAACAGGATCGAGAAGGGTAATTATAATTAAAATTTCAATGATAAATGATCATATATATTCAAATCTAAAAAATCATAAAATGATCAAAATCAAAGAAAATACAAAATATTAAAAAAAAAATGA
Source organism: Cymbidium sinense (assembly GCA_021442155.1). Classification (NCBI taxonomy): domain Eukaryota; kingdom Viridiplantae; phylum Streptophyta; class Magnoliopsida; order Asparagales; family Orchidaceae; genus Cymbidium; species Cymbidium sinense. The sequence continues at coordinate 10,822,908 of CM038216.1, read as the reverse complement.
AATTAATTATTTAACTTTAAAATTAAAACTAAAATAAAAAATAAAAAAAAAAAATTAATCCACCCTCCATGATTGTTTGTCTTGGGTGACAAATTAAGAAAACTTTTTTCTCACAAGAGCCGATGTCAAATTAAATATATCTACACTCAAATATTCCAAGCGTGGGATGTGGCGTGTCCTCTGTCGCGTGGTTTTGCGATATGACACCACATAAATGGCGGTTTACGACACGACCTCGGTAGGGTGGTTCGCGATGATGGCATTAAATTACGGTCGCTTGACCCATATGTTCCCAAGGTTGCTCTTTGTGAAATGTAGAATGTATTTGGTTGGGCAAAAGCCTATGTTAGTAGGTTGACTTATATTTGTCCTTAGACATACAGTCTGGGGACTTGGGCGTAATATGTTCTTGACAAGGATCTTTCGGTCGGGTTGGGTCGTACCTCCTCGACCAGCGGACCGGGGATCGCGGCGACGGGATAACCATGGGATCTTGATGAGGCGGCGTCATCGTTCCCCACAAAAGTTTTAAGTTAAAATAATAAATTTCATAAGTTCTTAACTCCACTCACTTCTGATTATATACTCGTTATTTAACGATTCATTGTAGCCTTTTGTCGAAAGTGCTCTCTCGGTATTGGGAGGGTAATTAACTATGGGCTTGCTATAGGAAACTTGGAACAGATATAAAAATTCTCACCAAATGAGAGCGAAATCTCAGGTAGTGTCTTATCTACTATTTATCTGCGCACGAAATTATCGCAAAACAACTCTTTCCTTTTTGAAAGATGTGGCGAATTTTGGATCCCACGATTCTGGCGACTCCATTTGGGGATAGGTTTCTCTTTCCATCTTTGGTAGTCAAATCTAAATTATAATTTGCGATTGGTAAAAAAAAAATGAAAATGAAATGAAATGATAAGTTAAACTTGACAAATTCAAAATTTTCTAAATAAAGTCTTAAGTCATTTGAGATTTTATTTAGTGCATATGTGTTTTATCTTATATCATATTTTGGGAAGTAAGGTGATAGTGCAATTATTTTTAATTCTTAATTTTTACCTTTAAATCTCAGAATGGCATTCTGAACATAATTTATCCTTTGTTACTCTCGGCGGTGGCGACATCCGTTTATTTGGCTGTCGTAATCTTTGGAAGCAGGGCTACCATCAGGTTTGGTGGCGTGGATTTCCGACCATCTTGAATGAGCAGTTCTTAGCCTCGACTTGCGAGCAACTTCGTCCTGCGCGCCGTAATGCGGTAATCTCTAAAAGGCATAAAGTTGTGACCCTACTGTAGGGTCACTTCAAAAAAATCAGTCTTTGAGAGGCTCGGCCCTTGGAGACACCAATCATGAAGAGGGTTATTCTTGACGGTCTCTTTTGTCCCTGAGTAATGCAATCCACCCGAACCATTCGTCCGGGGAGGCATGATCTTTGAAGCTTCTTCATCGAGCAAGCTTAGCGGGAGAGAAGAAAAAAGAAATCTTGAGCGCATGCTCAACACTTATCTGCGGCCGGTATGCACCAATTATGGAACGCGGTGAGTGTTCCAACCTGTCGGTTTGACAAACCTTAAATGGGTTAAGCGGAGCGACTCTCTTGGTCGCTCAAGCATCCTTACGGACCCCACATCGTTGACTCCTCCTGAGAAGCAGTATATGCATGAGTGCATCGGGTTCTCAAGTAGCGAGGAGAGGGCGATGAAAAGAAAATACCAGGTCACAGGATCTTGGGGCTCCTCGAGACCTCATCCTCAATGCCGGGGCGACCAATCCATGTCCCACACGGTGAGCATCGGGGTGTGACACTTGGACCGCGTGTCAGAATCCACCCGAAAGGTCCGGTGGAAGGGCAGATATGGAGGCTGGCCTCAAAAGTACTAGAGCGAAGCATGGCGTGACATCTGTGAATTCCCAGATCGCCCAAACTCAAATCTACCGGCGATGGGAGCCTAAAAGAGGGCCCCAATGATAAGGATATGGTGACACGCGGAGAATCCTCAGGAGGATCGTCATCAATCTCAACTCCATCCCATCAAGAGGAGGTTAACGATCGAAGCCCTCTAGTGAAGAAATTTGATTCCACACTTGGAATCGGAGTCCAGAGCCGTCGAGAAATTATCGAGGGCGAAGAAGAAGAAGAGGAGGCAACGGCTGTTGAAGTAGTGTATATATGGTGCAATTGGTGAGCCATCGGTGTCAATATCGACTGGCGTCGTCTGCAATACCTCCCTCAACGAAAACAACAAAATGTTCAAATAGAGGAAGCATCCTCGAGTCTTGAGGAGGAACAACAAGAGGAAGAAGAAAGGAAAGAAAATCCCACCTTCACGATACTACTACTTTGGCAGAAGACAAATTCGGCGTCGGATGAAAGCCAAAGATAAAATGTTCGGTGAATATGAAAATGAAGCGAAATGATGATCTGAATGGCTATGATGATCGATTAATCAGAGAAATATTGCGGCGTCAACACTCCCCAAATAATCATCAAATCCATGACAATCCTCCAATAAATTTGATCTCACGCTTCTTGAGGGTCCAAATTGAGCACGGCGAGGATTGAAATAAATGAAATTCGGCAACACGCTTCGAATATACAAACTATATTTGAAGCCGTGACCTCTCAACTTGATATCTTGAATGAGAAGATCAAGTTATAAACGGTGACGAAAAATTAGTAAGCAAGGTCGCCCATATCCTGCGAGTATGATCAAATTCATATCAAAGGGATATTCAATGCCAAAGTTCAATCTATTACGGAAATGGTAATCCCAAGCGACATCAGCATTCAAAGCATCCGCACGAGGGTAATGATGCATTATTATTCCGTATTCGGTAGTAACTTGCTTTTATGGTATGAGTTATCGAATGACTCAATCAAGACTTTTGCTTGAAAACATGTTTGTTAAAGGTTATACGATCAAAAAGACAATTCTTGATCTTCGAGAAGAGGAAGAAAATGAGTCGGTTAGATATATTAGCGTTGGCGAAATATGAGTATGAAATGTGAACAACAATTAGAAGGAAGAGCATGCAATCCAATTGCTGATGGGCAACATCGATGATAAGATGGCGCCTTATCTTTGCATGGCTTCAATTACCACATTTCAAGAGCTACTTGATAGGGTGGCTAAATTTGATAAATTAAATTTATCAGTTCAGATGGCCAAGATAAATTCAAAGAGCAAAAGCTCTAGACCAAAGAAAGGTGAAACGCATTTCACCTCATACAAGAAGGATCTGAGTAAGCGGTTAGTCTATAGCATTAGACAAAGAAAAGCTACAATACATCGAGAAAAAATTAAAGGCGGTCATTCAATCACGCCCCCACCAAGCTCATACTTGGAGGTAATGATGTACCTCGAGGTAAACTTCGATGAAGGTGGTGACCAAAACAAACAAAAGCGAATGACTCAATGGCCCCGACCACAAAGAAAAGGCGAACAAAGAATATTCTTTTAAGAGGGAAAGTGTGGAAATTGTTTTAAACATGCACTCAAAGTAGGTCTCGACTACTGTGTAAAAGACGAAGAGGTGGACAAGAGATAATCCCAATTATGTCCATATCGCGGTGCTTCATCATGTGAAGATTGCTACATATTCAAGATTGGTAGGCGAAAATATAAATGGAATTCACATTATCGGACGGCGTATTGGTGCGTCAGAAGAAAGAAATCCAAAGTAATCACCTCATCTCGTCTATCAATCAAGCGATAAAGGCAAAAGAAGGCGGTCGATGATGAAGGATGGTAGATCTAAAAAGTAAAATGTTGAAGCGGTTGGAAGGCATTTCGGTATTGAAATCACCACTTGAGCGTACTTGAGTTGAGACAAAACTAAGCTATGGGAAGGCTAGTTCATCTCACGAAAAGACAGCCAAATCAAGGGAAGGAAAGAAACAAAACGAAAAATAAATTAAATAAAAGAAGAAGGCGTGCACAAAATGTTACTACTACTATTGATGGTATGGCGTAACACAAGGATCATCAATAATATGGAAGATATACAATCGCAGGCGACCATGCTGCGAGAATTCATTACAAATCTTGGATCAGCGAAGAAGCGGGGAAGAAGAAGAACTTCTCTTGAGCCTTGATGATGCATGAAGTTGATACTTAGAGGAACTGTTTCCCGAGATGAAGATCGAGCTCATATCAACAAACATGAAAATATAAAGCGGTGATTACGAATCTTAGTCTATCATTAGATGGCGGCGATCTTTGCGAGTCATCGAAGATTGGTCTGATAAAATGAAAAGCTTCATTTGAGAAGTGGTGAGTCTTCTGTCATCCAGAGGAAAGAGCCAATGAATAAAGATAAAGAAAAGAAATTGAAATCAATGAAAGAGTTATCCCCAAGGATTCAAATAAAGCCTTCATCAAAGGGATCACTGATATTATCTATCCCATCAGGAAAATTCGGCGCTTAGTGTATCTGAAGCACTTAATGTCGGAAGATCTCGTATACCTTAATTGAAGCTCTCAAGAGGAAAGTTGAAGCATATTTTCATTTGTCTAGCGGAGACCTTGCATGTTGAGCCTCCAACCTCACATTTTGAAGATGATATAATGCTGGGTGCGAGCTGATCGCCTCATATGTTGTGAAAGTGATGAAATTATATGATCTTAATTGATCCGGTTCCTCTGAATCTTATGAACTTGAGAACTCTTAGATGGTATCTCAGATGTACAACATGGGGCGAGATAAAGTCATGGTTCAAGGTTTCAATGAGAAGGGACGAGAAAACTATCGGTCATTCGTCCCTCTTAAATTTGGAGACCTACACGAAGCCAAATTTCATGTGATCGATGCGATACTTCATTGAGCTCTTACGGGTGGACCATGGCTTCATAAGTATGGCATTGTCCCATACATTGCATCGATGTATGAAATATACAAAGGATGGAGAAGAATGCCAAATTGGGTGACATGCAACCCTTTTGCGGTCGTGAAATGAAGATTTATCAAGATGCAGTTATTTCCTTAGAATCAAAATTTAACAAAATATTTGCTCATCAAAACCATAAAGAACAAGTTAAGAAGAAGGAGAAGATAAAATGAATAAAGGAAAGGAGGTTGTTCCAAATATTCTAGGATATAAAAACGTCAAAATCTTGTCCTCATCTGGCGGTGATCTTGAAGAAGAAGATGAATGTGTTTCCTTCATCAAAGGTCCGCATGACTCTTGAGTAAAAGCTCGGGAAGAAGAACATTTTGACTCGATTATGAGTTGAATGCTTTTGAAGGTAAGGTGCAATGCACTACTTTAAAACAATCATAGATCCATCGGCGTAGACTACTCGTAGTCACTCCATTCCTCCCAACATTTTAAAGAAATCACCCTCGAGAAACTCACAAAGTCGAGGGATGGTGACCTTATATACCTGTCTCCACGGAAAACACGGGGGAAGCTTTTATAAATCAGGGTGTCGAAGAGGATCGATTGGGTAATCAACGAAGAAGAAGAAAATATAGGATACCAAAATATTACTCTCAAAGATGCAAAATCGATCTCATGGCATGGTTGTGGAGCAGTAGAGGACTAAGCTCTTTGAAATGATGTGGTACCCAAAGGTTCTCAAACCATTGGTAAGAGAAATAAACACACACTACCAAAGGCCTTGGTTTCATCCAAGACAACGGTCCATGAGGATATACACATTCGTATAACGAGGAATAGAAGTGAGAGTGATGATGAAGATGAGAATGTCATTCTTAGCGTTAGTCTCAATAATGAAGAAGTAGAAGCGGGACCGAAGCTTGAAGAGCGAAGATGGTGGGAGGCATTCTTATGGATGAACTTAAAGAAATTAATTTGGGGCGAGGAGGATCCTGCCTACGTTCATCGTCTTTCACGAAGATAAAGTGGAAGAATTAAAACTTCTTATGTGAATTCGGGATTGCTTTGCTGGACATATCTTTGAAATGAGGGCTTATCCCTGATATAGCGGTTCCAAAGCAATTAAGCGGATCGACACCGGTCGCAAGCCTCTGGCGAATGAGATTGGAGGTTGAAGAAACAGTGCAAAGAAGCTCATTGAAGGCGTTTTATTCGAGAAGAAAAATCTGGCGGATAGCTAATATTGTCCCGTGAAAAAGAAGAATGGTCGGTCGACATACATCGACTTGAGGATTTAAATAAGCATGTCGAAGGATGACTTTCAAGCTTCTGTATGAGCTGGTGGATAACACTTCAAACCCATATGTTCATTTATGATGGATCGTCGTATAATCAATCAGATGGCTCTGCGAAGATGAAGGCATCATCATTCAGACACCAATTGGTATATATTATACACGCCATGCCCTTCTTGAAGAATGCCGGAGCTACATACCAAAGGGCTATGACACGAATCTTTGACGAGTTGATTCATCAAAAGTAATGCTATGTTGATGACCTCGTTGTCAAGAGTATAGATCGCAAAGATCATCTCGATGATTTAAGGATTGTCTGAAAGAATCGTAAAATACGATCTCAAGATGAATCCTCCGCGCGCTTTGAGTTTCTTCTGAAAGTTCTCGATATGTCAGGCGCCGTGGAGGGATTGAAATCGATCCCAACAAAATCAAAGCGAACGAAATGCCTCCAAGTCTTCGCCAACTTCGCCCATAGGACATCTCGCATTCATTAAGATTTATATCAAATCGTGTGATGTCGCACTTTGCAAAATTAATGAAGAAAGATATTCCTTTCAAGTGGGACGAAGAATGTCAAGATCTTCGACAAGATCAAGAAATATCTTGAACCCACCCATTCTTGCCTCCAATCCCAAGAAAGCCTCTCATCTTGTAGAAAGACTGAGAAATCTCTAGTTTTGTCGCAAAGATAATGAGGAAGGAAAGAGAATGCTCTATACTATTAAATTAAATGAGGAAGCACGCTTATTCTCCAATTGAGAAGCATTTTGACATTAATTTTACGCCAAAAGCTACGCCATTACATGCTATCTCATAAAATTACCCTTATCTCAAGGATCGATCCGTTGAAGTTCTTGACAAGACCAACGCCGATTGTCGCTGCACGATGGGTCGCCTTCTACTAATTTGATATTACATATGTTCCCCTAAAGTGAAGAAATACAGATTTTCTTGCCGCCATCCCATACCTAGACTCATTGCTTAACGATGATCTTCCGATGAGCAAATCATGCACATATATGAAAAAGAAAAGCAACAAATGTGGGAATTGTATTTTGATGGAGTCATCATTGGGATACACTCAACCCTCAAATCTCCCAAAGGCTCGTAGATCGGCCTCATCTGATCACACCGGTGATACATTCTTATAAATTAACTCAACCATGAACCAACAACGAGCGTAATATGAAGCGGGTGGGTTTAGAAAGCCATTTCCATGGGAGTCCGAATCGCAAATTTATGGATTCTCAACTCTCATCAATCAAGTGTTGCCTTTACAAAATCAACAAGCTTGAATTGGCCTACTATCACAAACGAAGTTCTCGAGCTTATGAAGCAAATTCCAAATGTCATTATGACTGAGTCTCCGAGTGAATAGAAAAGATCGCTTAGCTGCTTAGCTAAAGAAATAAGTATGGATGACGACATATACTAATTAGGTGCACTGTCGAGTCCTGTGAGCCATAATAAGTTTAAAGTCCCTACTGGAAGAGGGGTCATCAAACATAAATCGCAGGTGTACCAGCTCCTTACACTCCTTTACAAATTACTTCTCAAAGTCAACAAGACAAGTTTCAAACCATTCCAGATGAAGACTTCAACTGAGGAAGCGCTAAAATCACACAATGAAATCCTTATAAGAGAAGGAAGACGGAGCTCTTCGTCGACTACTTCAAGGAAGGCAAATTAAGTCGAAATACAACTGAGAAAAGGCTCAATTATATGCTTATGCAATACTCTGCAGTAGATCCTTCAACGATGGTCAAGCGATGTTTGGGAATAAGAAGCCAACAAAGTAATTGTTGAAATCCATCAAGACTCTGCGCACCAATCAGTCCTAAAATGGCTTTCAAAATTAAAAGAATTGGATACTATCAGCCGCACATGGTAAAAGATCAGATCAATCATGCCAAGAGATGCCATGAATGCGCCCCAGAACATAATTCATCGCCCAAATCTTGCATCCAACGATAGATCTCCGCTTGAATGTTGGGGAGATGTAATCCAAATTGATCCGCCATCATCACCGGTCACCGCTTCATTTTAGCACCACCGACATTTCTCCCAAGCCGCATTCATTTAAGTTATAAATGAACAAGTGACTAACTTCTTTACCCACAATATTGATAGATTTGGTACACGAATCATTTCGATAACGCCGCCTTCAAAAGACTAAAGTTTATAAATTCGATCGACATAAGATTGATTGGATATTCAATTTATAATCCGAGCAAATGAGAGATTTAATAAAACACTAGTCAAATTGCAAAAATTCTCACAAGAAATAAAAGGAGTGGCATACCAAACTTGTGGAAGCGTTATGGGCTTACCGACTACTTACAAGACTCCTACAAAGTCTACTCCCTATGTTGTGTCAAGCGCTTTACCACCAAGTTGAACTACCTTCGCCCGAGTAGCCATTCAACAAAATCTCACCCAAGATGAGAATGCTCGTCATGGATGGAAGAGCGAGCGCTGACGAGGTCCCAAGCTCAAAGAAAATCTAGAAGTCATCTGAGGATGTCCGCATTCGATCATACAAGACGCCTCGAAGCTTTTCGAAGGAGAATTGGTCCCGTGCCGAGAAGACCAATCATCCCTCATCGCAGAATTGGCAGAATTTGAACCTAGAAGGACCTTATTGAAAAGGTATATCGTGGGAGCCTATCGCCTCATGATTTCAAAGGTGAAAACGCCGCCAATCAACATTTAAAGAAATATTATACACGAAAGTGTGATTGGACAAATCTTGCATTTGAAAATCTTTATCATTTAACACTTATGAAAATTTTCATTGGAAATTCTCTAGAACACAAGAATGCATTTCCAAAATAAAATAAAAATCCTGTTGGGGGCATTTTTTAAAGTTTTATAAGAAAGTATCGCGCTCCTCAGGGGCCTTTCTTTCTCTTTGGGTTGACATCGCAAGTCGAGATCCCCACGCATATACTCAAAATTATGTTCAAATGTCAAATTTAAAAGTCTTAATCGAAAAAAAATCTTCAAATCTGCAAACTTCAACAAACCAAGTTGGAAGGACATTTTCCATCCCACATCAAATCTAAAGGTTCGAGTTGGTGTATAAAGTCAGACTCAACACGCCCAAATACGGCCGAGTCGCTGACAGGTCTACTTACTCAACACGCCACAAAGGCCATAGTAAGAGATCCCCATCTCGTTAGCCCTAGGATAAAATCCTTCATCAATTGCTCAAGTCCACGACTCAAGTGGGTGTATAAGGTCAGATTCAACACACCAAAATATACCGAAGTCGCCGACAGACTGCTACTCAACACGCCATAAAAGTAGTAGGATCTTCCTACTGCTTAGTTCAAAGACAAGAGCATCCAAATCCCCAAATCTCTAACTTGGTGAGTTCAAGTGACCAGACCGGGAAATTATCCCTATTGGTAAGGTCTTTCAAAATTCTACAACAAACAAAGATATCCTTACTCGAGAAGGCACTAAGCCGAGTTTGGAATCAAATACAAACGTAAAATTTCAACTCCTTCAGTAAGTCTATCAAAGCAGAAAGCAAATACCGAAGGAAATTCTTCTTCAGTAAGTCCAATCAAGCAAAAAAGCAGGGATCAAGAGAAGCTATCCCAATGTTCAGATAAGCTAAATGTCAACTAAGGAGTTTTGTCATCAAGATGTCCATTACATGTGCAAAGCACAGACCGATGACTCTTGCCATTGATCCAACACAAGCTCGAGAGCGTCGTGATTTATCCTTCTACAAGCCCAAAAGCAAAAAAAGCTGTGAAGGTAATTTCAGACGCCGACAAATCTGATAATTCGTGATTTTACTCCATCAAATCCGCCAAGGCATGAAGCTGGGTAAAGGAGGCACAAGATATAATCTCGAGATGAAATCTTCAACAAGTCACAAAAGTACAAAGCACGTGACCAAGACATTTCTATCTCATCAACTCCATCAAGTCCGTCAAGGCACAAAGCCAGGGCAGGAGGAAATCGCAAATCCCAAAGTTCGAGATGAAGTCTTCAACAAGTCCGTCAAAGCATAAAGCACAGGACCGAGGATGTTCTCATCTCACCGACTCCATCAAGTCCACCAAGGCATAAAGCCAGGACAGGAGGAAATTACAAATTCCAAATCTTGAGACTGAGTCTTCAACAAGTCCGTCAAAGCACAAAGCACAGGACCGAAGACATTCTCATCTCATCAACTCCATCAAGTCCGCTAAGGCACAAAGCCAAGACAGGAGGAGAAAATTTAAATTTCAAACTCTCAGGAGGAGGTCTTCAACAAGTCCGCCAAAGCACAAACATAGGGCTGAAGATATTCCAAATTTCCATGACAAGTTGATGATGACAAGTCAAAGCTCTCTTTCATCTAGTCAATCAAGCACAAAGCATTGGACAAAAGACAACAAATACCGGTTCAACGGGCTATTACAGTCAAACCGATGAAATTTAAATATTTGCCCAACCTAAAAGTTATACTCACTTCTATCAAAGGGCAACGATCAAGTATTAATCGGAAGTTGTTGAAATTACAACTTCAGCGTGACATCCAAGCAAATCTCTTGGAGATCCGCAAGGTCAATCTATACCAAACACGGTCCTCCATGCGCACTACGTTGTTTATTTGTTTAACCTAACTATATGTCATTTAAAATCAAGTAAATAGAGATTAAATGCCCTAATCATCGAAATTAATTAAATTCGATTTGATTTGAAAATTCCCATAATGCTAAAAATATTAAAATTAATTAAATAGAAAATATCGAATCAATTAATGATCGATCCAAAAATTAAAATTATTTTTTAATGAAATTACACGCATATTGAAGTCTAGAAGCCTCGACGATGTCTAAACGACATCCGCTCGGAAATTGATCAGCCGTCCAAACGTCGAGACCTATCAAACGACGATTCCGAGACCCATTCAAAGTGCGTGAAGGTCGATCACGCAATGCGATGCCGCACAAATTGTAAACCTAATTTCATCACGCCGACGTTGTCCAATAAAGCCGAACTTGATCGCTGTCATTTCGCATAACAACAAACTATAAATTGACACTCATATTGTTGGTTTATCAGATAAAATAAATCCATAAAATTTAATGTGAAATGATATTAATTTGCAATTGGATTAATAGCCTTAATCTCTTAATCCTTTAATCTACCTAACTGCCCACGCTTCGATTATATTTGCCGTGGCGCCCAATGAAAGAGTCGTCTCCTAAAGGCTCGAAGGAAGGCGTTGACTCCATTTTTCACGCATTCTTTCGACTCCTCTCGCTCTCGCTTGCCTTCCCTTTCTACCGAAGTTTCGTTCTGCTCTGCTCAAGCTCGGGACGACACGACGCTCTTCCTTCACGACATTTCTCGTTTCTTCTTGCTGTTTCTTCTTTGCAGACGGCTTCTTTCTTCTTATTACAGACGGCTTCCTCGTTGCTCTCGATTCTTTTCGCTTTCTGCTCGGAAGACTCGTATGATTTTCTCCTCGTCGTTCTTCGTGGAGCTCCAGCCCAGTGGAGATCGATGCTCAAACCTAAAGCTCGATCCTTCCAATCACTCTTCCAACCAAACCCTGTGTTGTTTCTGTTCAATCTTAAGTTATATTTCTATGTGGGTTTTTTCGAAGGAAATGATTTTTTATCCTCATCTGTATGGTTGGTTAAGTCTAAGTTTCCTATCGTTATTTCATCCCTTTGTTTGATAAGAGTCTGGAAGCTTGTTCTTCATATGCTATGTATTTTTGGTCGGTATATCCGTGAAATGTTGTTCTTTCATATGCTATGTATGCTTGATTGGATGAACCCTCTCCACTTTATGTGAACCTCCTCCTCAACATTTCCATTTGTGTTGTTGTGAGATACAAACAAAAAAGAAGAAGGGTTTGAGAGTCATGATTACTTAAGATTGTCAAGGGATAAATAAGTAATGTGAAAGAAGTAAATTCTCCATGATTTTATTCTCGAAATTTAATATTTGTTTATATCTCGCTATTACAAGTGGATTTTGAGAAAATGGAAAAAAAAAAAAAAAAGTATTGGCCCTCATTTTTATGCAATCAAGTTTTCATAATATTTTAGCTCATCCACTTATGATCATATGCTCCAAATCATTATTTTCATTTTACGCTCGATTTTATTACATAAGGAGTGATCTTGCTCAAATCAATCATCTTTTATTTTACCCACCTCACATATATTATATATCTAAATCATCATATTTTCACTTTATGCTGATTTTGTTACATAAGGAGGATCCAAATCAACGCTGTTTACTTGCTTTACTTACGATCATTTGCCTAAATCAATTATTATTTTCAACCCCTTACGCTGATTTTCTCAGAGAGAGATAATATTTAAATCAAATTGTTTGCTTATATTTTACCATTACCTATATATTGGTACGCCTCCAAATCAATTATTTTCAACCCTTATGTGATTTTGACATAAGGAGCGATTCGGCCAAAAACAACGTCTTAATCCACTTGCTTATGCCTCTACATATAATATTTCCAAATCAATTATTTTCACTCTTTATGTTACTGATTTTGTTACATAAGGAGGTGATCTTGCCAAAACAAATGCAAATCCACTTTAAGCTTATCACTATTATACATAGAATACTTAAATGATTTATTTCACTATATCCTCGCTTCATTTGATTTAAAGAGGCCATTTGTTCTAAATGAACTATTTAAGATATTCTTAATCGCTTATATCTATCTTGCATCTTGATCCACACTGCAATAAGCTCTAAAAATGCTCAGATTTAAGATGCTATACATCCCCGGTTTATGTCCCGTTAACAAAACCCAAAATGCCATATGAAACCTAAACTTGAAATTGAACCTATATTCAACGACATTTACGTCCATACAATATTTTAAGAGAATATACTCAGATGTATGTAAAACAAGGACATGCAAGTAAGACAAATACAAAACAAATGCTACACTTCCCGGTTTTCTGACGCCCGGTTAACAAAACCCAAAATGCATTTAAACTTAAACTAGATCGAACTTACATTTCAACTGTATATCAACGCCCATACAACATTTTAAAAACAGAGATGTACATTGTTCAAACAATGACATGTAAAGTTAGATAAAATAAAAGATCGATGCTATACTTCCCTTGGGTCTGTGACCGCCCGTTAATAAAACTCAAATCAAAATTTGACATCGGAATTTCAATCGACATCTTAATGCCCATGCAATTTTCAAAGAATGTATATCCAGATGCGTGGAATTACTAAAGTCAAATATAAAGATATGCATAATCCGCTTTTGACGTCCCGCTAACAAAACCTAAAAATCTAATGATGTTATCAGAATCTTAAAGTTAATTAAAATGACTAAAGATAAATCATCTAAGATTCATGTATCCTCTCAAATTCAAGAAGGTCTCAAACCCGATCCTCTAAGATAATCAGTGACAAGGTTGGAACGATGATCTAAATAATTAATCTAACCGATCCTCTAAAGAAAATAATGAGTTGACTGTCTATCCTTCCGGCTTCTGACCGTGCTTAACAAAACCTAAAAATCGTATAAAACTCATGCCAGCATAATCAATCACGCCAAATACAAAAGAATGATGCTATACTTTGGTTTGGGACGTCCGTTAACAAAACTTAAAAAATCTAATGACGCTATCAGAATCTTATGTTAATTTATTAAAATGACTAAAGATAAATCTATCGACATCATCTAATGATAAAGTTCAAGATCTCAAGAAAAATCTCAAACCCGATCCCATGCATAATCTGACAAGGTTAACGATAAAAATTAATCAGATGATCCTGCAGAAAATAATGAGTTGCTTACATAATCTTGCTGTCTTCTGATAAGTTAATAAAACCTAAAAAATTCAGATTAAAACTCATGATGTATAATCAAGTCAAATACAAATGACAGACGCTACATCCCGGTTTGGTTCTGACGTCCCAAGTTAACAAAACCTAAAATCAGATAAAACTCATGCCTGATTACAGTCAAATACAAAAGAATAGATGCTATCCTTCCTGCTTGGTCTTCTGATTAATAAAACTTAAAATTTGATATTATTCAAATTAATAATATCCGGTAGTTTAACATATAATACAAAGATATGAACCAACTAACATACTAAAATTCAAATTCTGGAAGAAAAGTCCCAAACCCGATCCTCTATGCTCAAACTAGAGTGATGATTATACTTCGAGATAATTTAAGCATCATCCTCAGAAAACCCAACGAAATGACAGCCTATTCATTGATATTAACCCTAGGATCGAGAAGGATAATTATAATTAAAATTTCAATGATAAATGATCATATATATTCAAATCTAAAAATCAATCATAAAAATGATCAAAATCCAAAGAAAATACAAAAATATAAAAAAAATGAAATTAATTATTTAACTTTAAAATTAAAACTAAAAATAAAAAATAAAAAAATAAAAAAAATTAATCCACCCCTCCGCAATTGTTTGTCTTCGGGTGACAAATTAAGAAAACTTACAAGAGAACGTCAAATTAAATATATAACTACCTTCACACTCAAATATTCCTAAAGCTCGTAGTGACGGTCTCCGTCCGTGGTTTTCTGACATGACACATAAATCGCGACTGAGCCCTCTGGTGGTTCGCGATAGGCATACTAAATTACTTCCACGGCACTCAGATGTTCTCAACTGATTTGCTTGAGGTGAAATGGGAATGTATTTGGTCAAGAAAAGATGTTAGCTAAGGTTGACTTATATTTGTCCCCAGAAACTCCACCAGTCACAGTGACACCTTGACGACGTAACCCATGTGTCTTGACAGCGTTTTCTGTCGGGTCGACTACCTCCTCTCGACTATTTAGGATCGCGACGGATGACTGAACCATGGGATCTTGATCGCACATCGCTCCACAAAAGTTTTAAGTTAAAATAATAAATTTCATAAGTTCTAACTCCACTCATCGCAATTATATACTCGTTATTTAACGATTCATCGATCAAATTTTAATCGAAAGTGCTTCAAGATTGAGGGGTAATTAACTATGTGGTTTACTATAGAAACCCTGAACCATATAAAAAGTTCTCACCAAATGAGAACGAAATCTCTGGGTAGTGTCTTATCTACTATTCATCTACCTTCTGAAATTATCACCGACACCTAAACAACTCTTTCCTTTTTCCGAAAGATGTCGGTGGCGAATTTTCGGATCCCACAATGCACAAGAGTGTGCAAACTATAGAGGAATTAAGTTAATGTGTCATACATTAAAATTATGGGAGAGAGTAATTGAGCATAGGTTACGATGTGATACAGAAGTTTCTCACAATCGTTTGGTTTCACGCCGGATCTACTATGGATGCTATACATTTGTTAAGAGGTTTGATGGAGAAGCATGGAGAAAATAAGAAGGATCTACATATGATATTTATTGATTTAGAAAGCATGATAAAGTCTCAAGAGATGTTCTTTGGAGAGTTCTGTAACGTAGAAGTTAATATCAAGTCATTAAATAGGATACTGAGCTATTACTTGTGTCCAAACACAGGATTGACAAAAATATTTTTCTATTTCGGATTACATTAAGGATCAACATTAAGCCCTTATCTTTTACTTTAGTTATGGATGTTCTTAGAGGCATTTACAAGAAGATGTACCTTGGTGTATGCTTTTTTTTGATGACATTCTTCTCATTGATAAGACTAGAGGAGTCCAAATGAAACTTGAATTATGGAGGTCAACTTTAGAGTCTAAAGGTTTTCGCTTTAAGTAGATCTAAAACGAATATATGGAATGTAATTTTAGTTGTAGAAATTTTAGAAGGTTGTGACTTGGTGATCAAGTCATTAATAAGAGTGGCGATCGATATATTTAGGCTCATTGTTCAAAATGATGGTGAAATAGATGGAGATGTTATTAGGAATTCAAGTTGGATAGGAAGTGGAGGAATGCATCGGCCTATTATGTGATAGAAAAGTTTAACTTAAACTTAAGGAAAATTTTATAAGATGGCGAAGACCCGAATGACTTATGGTGCAAAATGTTGGCAACAAAAAAGCATAAACATAAGTTACAGATGAGGATGCTCGTGGATGAGTGGTTTACCCCTAGAGATAGAATGCAAAATGAGTATGTTCAGAAAAGTTGGAGTAGCAAAGGGTAGATAAGATTAGGGAGAGTCGCCAGATGGTTTGGCCACATAAAGCGTCTACCGTCCGAATGATTAGAGTAGATGTGTTAGATTTGTCTTTATGTTAAGAAAGGTAGACAAAAGACTTGGTTAAGATGTATAAAAAATGATCTTAGTATACTTGAATTAAATGAGAATTTGACAATACACAGACACAATTCATGTAATGACCCATAAAGGCTTGTTGTTGTTGTTGTATATATATATGACTAGTTTCTTTCCTTCACTTTCATTAGATTTAAGAATTACATTATCAACATATACAATAAGAATTATAACTTTTCCAACGATGAAGTATTTTATGAAGATAACATGATCTTCATGACTTTGATAATACCTATAACAACCAGAACTCTTAACCATTGAGATATTGTCCGCTTTGGCCGAATAACCTTGCGATTTTGTCCCATTAATGCAACTTCCCAAGAAATCACCCATCCTAAGAGTGCTCCAATGAGAGCACCTTAAGTAAAATAAAGCTGAACTCTTAAACATTAAGATGTATTTCGATGTAATGATTAGAATTTCATTAGGAACTCTAAAATTAAGTGTGCTCACAGGGGAGAACTCCTAAGATGGGTGCCTCTATTGCGCTATCGCCAAAAACTCGTTGTTCATGAATCTACGTTCGCCTTTATGTAGCTTAAGGCTCGGCCGTTAACTAAACGAACAACACTAACGACATTTCTGCTCGATATAGAACGCGAACATGAACAATCATTTCGATCATGTTCTACCGATTTAAATAAATAAAAAAATTATATTATATTATTATTATTATTATTATTATTATTATTATTTATTACTACTACTATTATTATTATTATTATTATTTTATTACTATCATTTTTATTTATTATTATTATTATTATTATTATTATTATTATTATATATACATACTAACACATTTACATATCACAAATATGAGCGTGGCTTAGTAGTTAAAATTTTTCTATCTGAAAGATGGCGGGTTGAATCTCTCTCATATAGAGGTCAAAAAACTCATTGTTCATGACACGTGTTCGACTCATTAACTAAATGAGCCGAACACGAACAGACATTTC
This sequence comes from Cymbidium sinense, assembly GCA_021442155.1. Lineage (NCBI taxonomy): Eukaryota > Viridiplantae > Streptophyta > Magnoliopsida > Asparagales > Orchidaceae > Cymbidium > Cymbidium sinense. The sequence goes on along the minus strand of CM038216.1, from coordinate 10,805,543 downwards.
AAGCTCGATATATAAACGAGTCGAACACGAACAAAACAAATTTTAAACGAGCCGAACACGAATAAGAGTTATGTTCGCTCATGCTCGGCTCGTTTACACCCCTAATTGCAGTGAACTAAGATCTATAGCACTCCCATCGATCTGGTAAATTGGCTAAAAAAAAGCTTCCAGAACCTATTGGCGAGTTTTATGCTCATCCTCGATCTACACCTACAATTCATCCACTTTAATCGAACCTTCAATATCGCAGCCAAAGTACACTGAAACTGAACCCGATTTTTCTTGTTTTGATAGTGGCTATCCAATGTGGAGGATTATCTAGATTGAGAGCAAGAATTGAAAATTTTATTTGATTGCATGAATATTTTTTGAAAAAAATTAAGTTTTATTTAAGCGGGCGTGCAGCTACTTGGTAGAATAATTTGACCCAAGCCCATTATCATGAGGGTCGTGGAGATGTCAAAATTTAGTTTAACCCTTTTTTTACAGGATAGACAGGCAGCTACATAAGTACACATCAATTATGTTGATTACATAAAAAAGAACTCGCCTATAATATGGAGAGTAGGCGAGTACTATACACAGAGTAACGAGCTCCCGAGTGTGATCGTTAGCATCAGGTGGGGGAGTTGTCTGATATGAGTGTTTTGCTGCATAATCGCCCTTATGTAAAATGAAACGATTATTATAAGAAAATTTTCTTCCATCAAACTGATCAATTAGTGTATCCTCAGAAACTCAAATGATGAGGTGCTCATGGAAACAAGGTGCAAATAATGGACTTCAAAAAGAAAAGTCAAAGAGATTCTAGAATTGTTTATATGCCACATATTAATACTCATTTAACTATGTCTGAGAAGAAGAAATTGCATGGTCAAAGTAATCCTTAGGACAAGAGTAAGGGATGTAAATCATTTCAGGAAGATGTTGATACTAGGTTTCTCATCTATCCCTTAAGAGTAAGCTCAATAGTTCCAGAGACCATTGGACCTCTCCATTTGCTTGACAAACCTTGTATTGATAACCAAAAGTAAGGGCCCATTCTTAAAGGGGTTTTAAAAGGTTTAAAAGTTGAAGAAAAGAATATAAGCTTCTTGGTTCAAACCAATACAACATTTGCTTCTAATGAATTGCAAATACTTGAAGTATTTAATCTTGGTCCATCTAATATTGACCAAGAAGTAGCCTTGCATAATCAATCAAAAGAAGAAACTTGAGATGAAGAAGATAAATATGAAGATGTGTTGTTGGTTCAATTGAAGGGAAGAATCACGGCTACAAATGAAGGCATATGCATTTCTCTAGTTAGTTATTACTGTTTTAAGAAAGTTGATATTGCCGTTGGAAATTTTTAAAGAGATGGAAAGTAAAGGATGCAGACAAAGTCTTTGTATAAAAAATGCTTTAATTAAGATGCATAGAAATCAAGAGAAGGTTGTAGTTATGATGAGTGTTTTTGGGATGATCAGATCAAATGCCTGTACACCAGCTGTTATCACTTGGAAATTTTTGTTGGCAATTTTTGGTCAGAATGGTATGGGGTACAAAAGTGTTTGATGCTTTCATTGAGATGAGGAAATTTGGGTTTATGTCGGAAAGAAAGACTTACAATATCTTGGTTAGTCCTTATAGTCGAAATGAGTTATTCAAACAGGCTAGGGAGATTTATGAGAATGTGCTTATTGTTGGAATTGGGTAAAATCTTTTCATTTATAATGTTGTGATGGCTATAATGGCTCATGGAAAATTTTGGCCACATATGGTGGAGATACTTATTAAGATAAAGAACCTCAATTGTAAGCCAAACGAGCTAACTTATTGCTCCATGCTGCATGCATATGCCAATTTTTTTATCTATGGTAGGAGACAGATACTTCCCATGGTGGATGAGAATGTTAAAGAGAATGGTTTTACTCTCACCTTGACCAAATACAATAGCTTCATTAATATGTATAGACGGTTAGGGAATTTGAAGAGGACTGATAGAAGTATCCAAAATATTCTCTGATCTTCAGGCTTCAGGCCTTAAACCTGATATTGTTACTTATAAAATTGTTGTTGCAAGTTATGTGACCAATTCAATGTTTGTGGAAACCTTTGATGTAGTTATCTATATAATAAAGCATAGGTACAGGCCAAATGAGAGCATGTATAAATCACTAGTAGACGGTTACTGCAAGCAAGGAAGCAGAGATAAAGCTTTTGCATATGAATATAGATATACAAGCCCCTACTTGATCCCTAACAAATTCTGGTTTTTTGGGCCTCAATCTTCTATGCATGATGTTTATGGTTGGCATGTTGAAACATTTGACCAAAACGAAAGGGGCAGGACAATTCCTTCCCAAAGATATTTTAAGTTGACTTCAAAGAAATACAAAAATTTTCAAGCAATAGCGAATGATCTTTTTCGAAAATAACTGATCCATTACAATTTCAACACATGTGGTGCCGGTACTAATTCCAAATAGGTGATTAGAGTCACAAGAAGACTTTAGAACTCAAGTCGAGTTCTTTCGAAGTGAAAGAGATCTGATGTAGCTAATTTCCTGCCTAATGCTTAATAATATTTTTACCCTTGCTAATAGTAGCATTGTGGGTATATAATACTCACCAAATAGTGAAATACATGTACTTTTGGATTTTTCTCTGAATAGCGAAGGTTTCATTCATTTTTCCCTTTTGTTCTCGTCTCCTCATCTTCACCGAGTTTGATCCATTGCATCACGCTCTAAAAGATATTAAAAGATTTATCCATTTGAAGCGACATTGGTATACATGGATTTAGGGAATATTAATTTATTTTATTTTATTTTTGTTTCTACATCATTATGATTTCTTAATGGTGGATCAGTTCATTTCTCCTCTCTAACAGATGTTGGTCATTGTTTTGACTCCGAATTATATAAATTTTGGTGTCTTCTTGTAATATTTGATCTTTTAGTTTGTTCATCGTATTTATTCTTGATAGAAAATTCCTCATTAAAAAAAAGATTTTTTTACTAGTGATATGACCGAAAATTCATACAATTCGGCGAAATCTTGATGCGGAAAGTCAATCGGCTTAGAGATCGGCGTTTATTATCAATCGACTCTTAAACGTAGTGTTTATAGTCAATCGAGCATCTTGGACGAATCTAACAAGCCAAGATATCATAATTCCATCATTTGAGCATTCAAATACACAAAATACATCATATGATCAAGGGGATCATCATGAGTCCGATGGAGAGGTTGATTTTGCATGTATTCTGAGACATCACTCCTCATAAATAGCCTCATTCCTCATATGAGGGGAGGCCAATGAAGGAAAAGGGAGGCAAGCGAGAGAGAGACAAAGATCCTCCAAGCCTGTCGCCACTCGGACGGTCGTCAACTACGTCGGCCGCCGCCATCGCCATCGCGATCCTCGCCCGTCGTCGACCATTTGTTGCCATCGTCATCCCCATTATATTGTGGTCATCGCGTCAACATTTGTCAACATTGTCATTACTTTCTTGTCATTTCTCATATCTGATTCGTAATCCGATCTCGGAAGATCTTGTACTCTCAAACGGATACATAGTGGAAGTTTTTTTCGAGCGTGGTTTTCCTCTTTTGAGGTTTTCCACGTAAAACTCAGTTTTATTGTTCATTCTTTAAATAGTGTGTGTCTTTGACTTTCCAAAGAAATTTAAAGAACTTTACTCTACCATGGTTTTCGCAACAACTAGCAAATTGAGACCTTCAAATTTGAGCAAGCCTTGCTTAAGACGTCATCTTGTTCAGGTAGCACGTTAACCTTAATCTCCATAGCTTCACATTCATAGGTCAAATCCATCCAGAAGTACAAAGAACTGCTGTGATTGAAAGTCACCAAAACCTACACAGTTGCGTAAACTACAGAGTTGCACTGATTACATAATGTTAACCGAAACTACTTGTAGTTGAAGTTAAGTAACTCATTATCACATAAAGTTTTTAACCATGAAACTCACCGGACTAGCTCTGATCAACTTGAACACGGGCACGACCATTACAGTCACCGCCAAAAACGTCAGTGTATCAAACCCTAAATCATTAATCACATCAACCGCGCTCGCCACATCAATCGCCGCATAAATACGGAAACCAGCTCCACCTTCCCACCGACAGCCTCTCAAACCAAAACGCCCGTAACTCGACCGCTTGCAGAGAACACCGCACTCATGCACCGACTCAAATCTCAACCGTCGACGACACCGCAACGCAGCCGAAGAGGAAAGCACCTCCACTTTCCATCTATTAAAAAAGGGGATTACGGAGAACCGGCGTCGATTCCCAGAGAAATGACAAGGATCAATCCTTAACGAGCTTATCCGATGATGGCGGATCGCGTCTCCCTGTCACCAATAAAGCGTTCAGGATCAGGTCCGCAAAACTTATCGTTTCAAACAGTGAAAAATCGGTAATCAAGGTAAGCACTAACACTGAGACACCGGGAATAGCCCATCAGTTAGTGATAAGAGAGCGAGGTGAGTTTCTTTCGAGGTTGGGAAGAATCAACTCTTCCGATTTCTAGCGTATATACTACTTCTGAGGTATTCGTGGAGGAGGAAGACGAGAGGGCGAGGTACTGAGCTTGCCTGTTGAGAGTAGGGGCTGCTTGTCCATGGGATTTGAGATTTTGCTTTCGGAGAGAAGAGAAGCGGGCAGAATCAGATAAGTGATTGACAGCGGGAGGAATTTTGTGGTAGGCAATGAGCCCGTCATATAGGTGAGATTTTCTGGGACCGGATTTTAGTATTTCAACCGTAGTAATGATCGGTTAACGGGTTAACGGGTTAACGGGTTAACGGGTTAACGGGTTAACGGGTTAGAAATGCTTCATTTTTTCTAGAGGATTTACATACATACCACACAATTCTTATATATTTACATATTTAACACCTAAATTTCAATTTTTATATATATATAACACCATAATATTCAATATCATATCAAAAATATCGCTTTATTCACTTTTTAAAATTGAAATGCACCTTTTTAAGCATAGAAAAGTGTTAGTAAGTAAATATCTAACTTTAGGTGTTAGACATGTAAATATATAAGAATTGTGTGGTATATATGTAAATCCCCCTTTTTTTTATAGGAAGATTTACATACATACCACATAATTCTTATTGTATTTATATATCTAACACCTAAAGTTAGATATTTACTTATCTAATACTGTCATATACTTAAAAAAGTCTATTTTACTTTTAAAAAGTGAGAGATGATGATATTTTTGATATGATATAGAAGATTGGAATGTTATATATATATATATATGTAAAAATCAAAGTTTAAGTATTAGATATATAAATATATAAGAATTGTGTGTTATGCATGTAAATCCTTTTTTTTTTATATTGGATCTTCAAATCATATAATTGGCTCACTTTATTTGGATCATTTCTGTTTTGGGGTTGTTTGGTTGGATGAAAAATGAATGCACAGTAAAAAAAATATAGTGTAAAATAAATACAGTGAATTCTGAGTACTTTACAGTTATTTTATTATATGTAAAGTAAATATATGAAAATTATATTTTTTATTTAGTTGGGTATATATAAAGTAAAGTTAATATATGTATTCTTAATACTATTGTATATAGAATAGTTACATGATTTTTTTCATTAATTGAATTATGAAATTATTAAATTAAGTATATATTAAAATATAAATAAATTATAAATAAAAATTTACTACTTGATTAAAAAAAGGATTACGATATATTTATTTTAAAATTAAAAGTGAAAAATTAGATAATGTGGAGGACCTCTATGCAACTTCAACTATTAAATGAATTTATTTTAATGATATCTTATGTAACTTAAAATATTTTTTATTTACTTTCATAAGAAGCTCAATAAACTACATAAAAATATTATTTTTGATATTGATTAACTTTACAACTTGAAAATTAAAATAAATAAATCATAGACATTTTATCATTTAAATAAAAATTATATCAATTGAGTTAACATTAATGAATTCATTGAATCGTATTGATAGATTTTAAATGTGATTTCAAAGTTTTTTTTTTTACAAAATAATAATATAGTGATATAAAGCGAAAGGGGGTTAAATTAAATAATTATTTTTTAATAATAAAAAATTAATGATATGACCAATAAAAATATATTTTTCTAATACTTTTTTATATTTAAAAATATACATTTCATTTTCAAATAAAAGTAAATAATGATAATATTTTTAAGTGATATTAAAATTATATATATATATATATATATATATATATATATATGTATATATTGAAATTTTGATGTAGTATATATAATATATAATAAGAATGTGAAAAAGAATAAAAAAGAAGCATTAAGTTACCGCCAATATAAATTGGACAATTAAAGCTTTTATAATATATTCATTCAACACTTCTCTTCTTCAAGGTCTTATCTCATATTGGTTATGTTTTCAAATTTAAGAGGTACAACTTGTTGGATATATGACTTTCAAGAAAAATTTCTTCTCTCTCTTGGAAGAAGTTGAAACACTGATAACCAATATGAAACATATTCACTATCAGGATCATAAGTTTTTGGCTGAAAGAAAATCCATTTTGTTATAATAAAGAATAACTTTAAACATATATTACTATTTAAGATGCGAAGTTTGCGAAGACATATATTTGTTTGGCATGAATATGTGAAATAGTGGTGGAATCAGCGAGAGATCGAGGGTAGCTTTCGCCTCCTAATTTAGAGAAAAAATTTTTAAGGCTGCATAATATAAAAATGTTTACGTTTAAACTCTACACAAATAAAGTATATTATAGAAAATTTGTCACTTGTTGGAAGTCTCGTGTATGCGAAGTAATGGTGGAATCAAGGAGGGGCTAAGGTGGCTTTTGATTATGAATTGCAGTGCTCATGTTATAATTATATATATTATAAAAACTCATGTATCCTCATCCCCTAATTCCACTACTAATATGAAGATTCATTTCATTATTTATTTGAGGATATATTTCAGCTTACTTCTACAAATGATTATGAATTGCAGTGCTCATGTTGGTTAATATTATTTAAGAGCTGTTTGGTTATCTGTATTTGAAGTACAATGTAAAATAAATGTAGGAATTTTAACTTTTTTGATATTTAGTTTGAAGTAAAGTAAATTTTCAATATAATGTAATGTATTTCAAATACATTACAGAGAGTCCATTTTTGGTGTATTTGGAATTCGCCCGATTTGAGCGAATTCTAAATACCATATCTCGTGATCGGCCGTCGTTCATTGCGGCGCATAGACCTCAGCCGCCTCCCTCGCCCGTCGCAATCGCTTGCCGCTTGTAGCGGCCATCCGACCACCCGTTGCCGAGGCGGTTCTGGCAGTCGTCATGCTCACGCCTCGCCCGATTCTCATCCGTCGTAGGCGTCAAAATCTTCAAAATCTTTATATTATATTTTTTTTTAAGCGAGAAAAATAAAGTCATGAATTTATAAAACTCTCAACCAAATAACTGTAAAGTAATTCTTTTACACTGAATTCTTTTTACACTGCATTCATTTTATATTTTATTCCTTTTTCAGTCAACCAAATAGCCCCTTAGAAGAGGAGAAAACATATTTGCTTTGGAATGCTGAAATAACGATTTTCTCTTGGGTCATTTCCAACACCTATTGACAATAATACATAAACAAAAATGGAATTATTTGAAGAAGATGAGAAATATTTCACAGCCACTAATACATTAGAAAGAGCTATTTATTAGTAAAGACAAGCAAGTTAAGTGTAAGGAAGCAACCTGCTCCATAGGTCCAGTTCCCATAGTTAGAACAAGGATCGTAATTTAAGAGGCATGACTCAAACCACTAAGCTCCCATGCACCAATCTAGTCGCATGTCTCTAACCAGGAAGGAACCGACAATCTGCAATACAGATAAGTTATTAAAACCTGAAAGCCAGAAATAAACAAATCGACAAAGAAATAATTTGATTTTCAATTGATTTTATTTTTCCCAATAGACTACTGCTACAAAAGACGAGAGTTAACCAAAAAAATATTGATTTAATTTTATATTTTACATATTGATTTAATTTAAATATATAACATAAATATATCTAAAACTAACATCAAAACTATCACAAAATAAATAAATAAAATCTTTATCACTAACTCACTATATGTAAGCCTTATTTAAGACATATGTGAAGCTATAATAGAAAATGTTGATAAAAAATAATGCATCATAAGCTAACATTTTCAGCACTGATATACTAGTATATTTCTAATAGAAAATTATTATAATAATTGAAAACAAAAAACTCAAACAATAAACAGACAAAAATATAATTTGTAAGCAAAATAATTAGGAGATAAGGTGGAGACAAGAGAGGAGGAAAGACGAGCAAAATAGAAGAGGAGATGGATTTATATAGGCATAAAAGGAGTGGAATGGTGTTGTCAAAGTTGTTCAGAGCAGGATCAAGGAAAAAGAACTTACTGTGGAGCCCCTCTTTCGCAACTGTCTCCGGTGTCAGAAGGTTTGGTGACAATCACACTAAGCTCTATATCGATCCTCCTCACACTGTAGCAAAGAAGAAATTCATTACATACGGAATTGCAGTAAGAAATGTGTAAGCCGAAGAAGAAGAAGTGAGGATCGGCCGGTAAAAAGACTCCCAGAGGTGAAGAACATACCTACAGTGCCGAAATATACGTGAGCAGCGACGAGAACTGAGAATCATTGGCAATTGGAGACGAAAAGCGAAGAATCATGCCAGGAAGGAATGCTTCGTGAAGTTTCGTGAGATGCCAGTCGTCCCGCGAGGTATTTCCTTTTCCCCCATATTCGGCCGAATTCATAATACACAAGAAATGACTTATTTTGTGTATTTGAAACTCTCTAATATTTTACTTTATTTTTACAAAATAATCTAACTAAACACTAAAAGTGTTAATTTACTTATATTTATATCACTTTACTCTAAAAATAAACAAAACAAATAGCCCTTTAGAGTAATCGCTAATGCTGTAATTTTTACGCCCAATTCGGCTTAAATAATTAATACGATGAAAAAGTTATTTGATTTGATTTTTTTTCGCAAAACATTGGCCTTTTTTACTCACTTTTAATATAAAAATTATTTATAATTCATTAAATCAAGTCGTGCATTTTTTCAAACTTAATTAGAAATTTTAATGGCACAAAAAATGTTAGTATAGATAAAATAATAAATAACATTTAAATATATAGCAGATAATTTTTATATATTTATATATAAAAAATATCTAAATTTTTAATATTATATCAAAAATATGATTTTAATTTAATATAATTTTAAATGTATAAGAAAATATTAGTGTTGCGTGCTAGAAAACCAGTTGCGGTAGAGTAAAAGTTTTTAGCTTTAAACTTCATTGAAATTCAACATAGGTATTTAAAGAGTGAATAAGAAAACTCTAAAATTTTTACGTGAAAAACTTCGAAAAGAGAGAAAAATCACGGGATCTAGCCCAGTAAAAAGCTTCCGCTATGTATCTATTTGTACAAGATCTTGGGATCGGATTACAGAATTGTATATGAGAAAGGAACAACGGTATGTGATAACGATCGGGTTGTAACGATTCTTAGTAGTAGCGATGATGGTGAACTGTGGAGCAATCACGGTAAATGCGCGGAACAATTACTGCAATCGAGGAAACAATCAGCGAACGCGAGGAACAATCAGTAGAAGTCATCATGATGGAGCGACGAGAGATTGGCGCGAGGATCAACGACGGTGGCTGGCCGGGCGGTGGTTTGGACCGTCGAGTGGCGCACGATTGTCTTGGAGGATCTTTAGAGCTCTCTCCTCTCTCTTGCTTGGCCTTCCATCGTATGAAATGATGTCTATTTATAGATTAGAGTGGCGTCTCAGTAAATGCAAAATCAACCACTCTCCCTGACGGTTCATGATGATTCCAGATCATATGATATATTTTGTGTATTTGAATGTTCAAATCAAGTCGAATTGTAAGATCTTTGGCTTGTTGGAACCGTCAAGACGCTTCGATTTGGTAAACACTCTATATTTGAGAGCATTTTAGAATTTAACCGATTCTCAAAGTTTCCAATGATATTTTAAGTGCTTGATCTCGAGTTTAATTTCTGATTAGCTTGCTTTCGGCATCAAGATTCGTGCTTCGACTAGAGGAATTTTCAGGGTCATATTAATTGCCCCCCTATTTTTGGATGATATTATCTCAATCATCAAAAAATATGTGCAAAGTACTTCAAAATAGCAAATTCATCAATGAAATCTGCAGATCTATTAACCACATATTTTGAGAGAACAGATCTTCATGTAAGCATAAGATTATGACTACGGAAGCAGATGCATAGCCAGAAATATGTGTAGGTATGTGCGAGCGCAAAATTTCAAGGTTACCGATCCATTCGGTCTCTTACGGCCTACGGGCTGTCTTCTTCCTGGTAGCAAGCGCCATGGCGGAACCTTGGCATATGGGCTTTATTAGCCTTGGGCAATTGTGGGTCGTGGTAGCATAAAACCATCTTAATTCCTTGATTCAGGAGCGTCAGTATGAGCGTCATCCTTGTGGTATTTGAGTGAATGAGGCCAGGTGGAGTCATGACCGTCAGCGATGGAATAATTGAATATGGCGGGCAGTGAAGGCAGCGAGCGTCTGTGAGGCCGTGAGGCTGTGGCGAGTGGTCAGAGAGGGTTTGTCCGTTTGACTGTTTAAGCCATTTTTGATTTTGAGCGAGTTTTTCTGAGTTTTGATTTCTCTTTGATTTTTTACCTTTTTGTCCCTATAGGGGATAAAGACCCCCCTAGGGTCAAGGGAGAAGGCACCTTCTTTTCTTCTTGAAAGAATGTCGTTTAGAGGCGATCAAGACCCGTAGTTCATACGGCAAGGCTCCAGTTTTCCCGCGAAAGAGGTGTTAACTAACCTCGTCGGACCGACCGAGATCGGAGGCGATCAAGACCCGTAGTTCATACGGCAAGGCTCCAATTTTCCCTCGAAAGAGGTGTTAACTAATCTCGTCGGACCGACCGGGATCAGAGGCGATCAAGACCCGTAGTTCATGCAAGAGCTCGATTTTCCCGAAAGTGTTAAGCGGCCTCGGACCGGCCGAATGGAAGCGTCGGGGACCCGTAGTTCATGGCACTCTGATTTTCCTCGAAGAGGTGTTAACCGACCTCGTCGGTGTCGGGTTGAGGAGATCACCGGAGACGGGGTTGCGAAGATGCTCGGCGATGGTGGTGCGACATTGGTTGGCGATGGGGACTGCGATGGTGGTGGAGATAACCGACGATAGTGGTGACCATGAGATTGTCAGCGATGTGGTCGGCGATGGCGGCAGTGATGGCGAGGTGGCTAATGGTTGGCCGCCGGGTCAAAGAACAATGGCAATGTAGTCGATGGTGGCCAGCGTCAGTAATGAGGATGACCGCAAAATTATCAATGATAATTCAGCGGTAGCTATAGTATTCGGCCGCAAATTAGCAGCAATGAAACAGTAGTCAGCAATTACTACGTCAGTAATCAGCGAGATAGCCAGCGGCTAGTAATGTGGTGAAAAAATGCCGGTGATAATTCAGCGGTGGCCGTGAAGGTGGTTTCGCGCCAATTAGAAACCAATGGACAGTAGTGGCAGTGCTGGCGCATCAGTAGTAAGCGAGATAATGGCGATGATGCGTAGCCGCGAAGATTGCCAGCGATGGTGGCGTAGTGACCAGTGATTGGCTAGCAGCGGCCATTACATTGGTTAAACCAGCGAGTGGTCAACAGCACAATGGCGATAAGTCGATGGTAGCTTCCAAAATCAGTGGTCAGCGAGATAACGAAGCGATATTGGTGGTACCGGGAAATCTGATGATGATGCGGTGACGTGGCAATGAAGCGGTGGTTAGGCAAAGGGTGTCGCAATAGCAAGAGCAGTAGTCGATTAACATCAGTAATCAGCGGATACCGGCGGCAATGCGATACCGGCGAAAATTGCCGGTGATAGTCGGCGGCGGTGATCGGTGACGATGAGGATTTTGACATATTCGAGGTTGTTTGTGGGAGTGTGACTCGATGACATTAACCTGTATGGAAGAGGTTGAATTGAATCCGCTGAGGATTTTGACCCATCCGAGGTTGTTTATCAGAGTGTTACCCAAATAGCGTGTGGAAGAAGAGTGGAAAGTCCACCAAGGACCTTTTGACCTATCCTAGGTTGTTTGTCAGAGTCTTTGCTCGATGATGTTAACCTATGTGGAAGAGGTTGAATTAAATCCGCTGAGGATTTTTGACCTATCCGAGGTTATTTGTCTGGGTGTTACCCGATGACGTTAACCTATGTGGAAGAGATTGAATTGAATCCATTGAGAATTTTTGACCTATCCGAGATTGTTTGTCAGGGTGTTACCCGATGACGTTAACTTGTATGGAAGAGGTTGAATTGAATCCGCTGAGGATTTTGACCCATCCGAGGTTGTTTATCAGAGTGTTACCCGATGACGTTAACCTGTGTGGAAGAGGCCGTGGGAAGTCCACCAAGGACCTTTTGACCTATCCTAGGTTGTTTGTTAGAGTGTTACCCAATGACGTTAACCTGTATGGAAGAGGTCGAATTAAATCCGCTGAGAATTTTTGACCTATCTGAGGTTGTTTGTCAGGGTGTTACCTGATGACATTAACCTATATGGATGAGGTCGAATTGAATCCTAAGGATTTTTGACCTATCCGAGGTTGTTTGTCATGGTGTTACCCGATGATGTTAACTGTGGAAGAGGCGAAGTCCACAAGGACCTTTTGACCTATCTAGGTTGTTTGTCGAGTGTTACCCGATGGCGTTAACGTATGGAAGAGGTCGAATTGAATCCGAGAATTTTGACTATCCGGGTTGTCTGGTGTTACGATGGCGTTAACTATGGAAGAGGTCGTGGGAAGTCCACCAAGGACCTTTTGAGCTATCCTAGGTTGTTTGTCAGAGTGTTACCTGATGACATTAACCTGTGTGGAAGAGGTCGAATTAAAACATCCGTTTGTGGTTGTAGCCAAAGTTGCTCCTTAACCCTGGTCTCGTTTTTCCATGAGTATGGGTGGAAAAACATAATTTGCAAAGCTATATCTCTTCTCAATGTTGAAATATCCTCCAACTTTGACTTGTTTCTTGGGATGGTAATTAATTAGATGCCTAACATGAGTGATCTTCTGAGATTAAGAGTTGCCCCCTAATTTTCTGACAAAATCTGAATGAACGAAGTTTGTTGAATCTTCATTCTTCACTCGCACTCCTTAAAAGCTTGAAATGTTCCACCTCGATGGTTGTAACAGTTGCTAGTAGTAGCAGATGATGGTGAACTGTGCGGAGCAATCACCGGTAGAAATGTGGGGAACAATTACTGGCAGAAATGCAGGGAACAATCACTAACAGAAACGCATGGAACAATCATTGGTAGAAGTCATCATGATGGAGACCGATAGAGATTGACGACGGCAAGAATCAACGGTGGCGGCTGACGGTGGCGGCCGACGGCGGTGGTTGACGACCGTCAGTGGCGACGATTGCTTGGAGGATCTTTAGAGCTCTCTCCTCTCTCTTGCTCCTCCTTATGAGGAATGATGAGCTATTTATAGATTGGAGGAGTGGCGTCTCTGTAAATACATGCAAAATCCAAACCACTCCTCTCCATCGGACGGTTCATGATGATTCTCTTGATCATATGATGTATTTTGTGTATTTGAATGCTCAAATGAAGTCAGAATTGTAAGATCTTTGACTTGTTGGAACCGGCTCGTCGAGACGCTCGATTTGACTATAAATACTCTATATTTGAGAGCTTTTTAAGAATTTAACTGATGTCTAAAAATTTCCAATGATATTTTAAGTGCTTGATCTCGACCAGTTTCAATTTCTGATAAGCTTACTTTCGGCATTAAGATTCGTGCTTCGACTAGAGAAATTTTCAGGGTCATATCAATTAGATTTGTAAATCTCAAAATTTAGATATTAGTTAAAAATATTATACTATGTATATATGTCTTCTTAAAAAAAATAATGAGATTAAGGCCATAAAATAATGTGACACATGATATAACAATATTAAATAATGACAAATGAATAATTTAGACGAATTGCTTAATCTGATTCCTTTATATATTCTCAAAGCAGAGCGAATTCCATCGATGAGTCTCATAAGCTTAAACACAGAGTGAGTCAATGAGTGCGAAGGAGAGAGAAAGCGGGTTAGCAAGGAAACTAGAAGTAAAAAAGGAGGAGTCTAGAGATATATTTAGGATAGTTATAGTTTTTTGTAAAATTGATTATAAAACTGTTATATCAAAAATAATTTTTTGAAAATTATTGTGAGTGTTAGAAATATATTTTATTTTTAAAAATTTAAACAAGAACTTTCTGACAGTCATCACACTCTAATAACTTCGATTCTCAAAAGTAGATTTTTATTACAAAACTTTCTAAAAAGCAACAAAAAGTTAATAGTCAATTGCAGCTATGACTGTTTTATGAAAAACAAAACAACCAAAAATCTGTCTCAAACTCACCCTAAGTTTGCTCAGAATTTTTTTTTTTGTAAACTTTATATATAATTTTAATTTTTTTTATTTGATAAATTAAGAGTAGTGATATATAACGCATAAAATTTTAAAATAATGAATATATGTTATTTTACAAAATAAAATTAAATATCTCAATAAGACAACTTTAGTGTCATTAAAATCAGGTAAAGTAGAGCTCAAATGAGCTCGAATTAAATCTAAAGGCTATACCTAAAAACTTCGACACAGTAATTGAATGATCAAATGACTTCCAAATTTAATGTGCTTATAGTCGAATTGAGCGGTTCAACGAGCCCAATATCACTCAATTCAAAAGTTATTTGAATAGTCAAATCATCAAAAAACTATCAATGATCAAATGAATCGGTACAAATCATTTGATGGAGTGTTTTGAGATTTTGGCTACAATGACCAAAATACCCCTCTCAAAATCCTATAAATAGGACTACATTCTTATCATGAGAGAGAGAAGGACCTAGAAGTAAACTTGGGAGAAAACTGAGAGAGAGAGAGAGCTAAAGTTCGAAGTTCATCATCACTACCATTATCGTCGATCGCCGTCAATTATCATTGTCAACTTCTATCAACAACCGTTATAGTCCAACTACCGCTGCGTAACTGTTATAGCCTAATTTTGGAATTTCCATTGTTAGAATTTCTCACATACAATCTTGTAATCTCATTATCAAGATTTAAAATAGATATATAGTGGGGCATTTTTACTAGGCTAGGCCCTATAATTTTTCCCCCTCTTTCTGGTATTTTTTCACGTAAAACTTCTAGAGTTTCTTATTCTCTTTTCAACTATATGTGTGTATGTTGGATTTCCATACAAGTTAAGACGTGAAGTTTTATTCTACCGCTACAAGTTTTCTAGCACACAATAAATTGACATCGTCTATGGGAAACATTATGTTTACATCTTCACAATGGTTGACAATTTGACTTCATGTTCAAAGAAACACCATCTATATGGTGGATAAAATCTTACTTTGGAGGAACACATAAGAAGAATGAAGATTTATCAAACTCCGATCCTTTATCTTTTGTTGAAAATTAGGGAGCAACTCTTAATCTCAAAAGATCGCCCAAATCAATATTCTAGATATCTAATTGATTATCAGTTCGAGAAACAAGTCAATGATGGGGTGTAATTTCAACATTGAAAAAAAATAGCTTTGCAAATTATGATTCTTTAATCATACTCATGAAAAAAATAAGGCAAATGTCAAAGTGCACTTTGGCAACAACCTCAAGTGGGTGTTTTGATTTGACCTCTTTCATACAGGTTAATATTATCAAGTAATACTGTAACAAATAATCTAAGAAGAATCAAAATGTTTAACCTCTTTCACACAGGTTAATGTTATCGAATAACACTTTGACAAAATAACATTGGATGAGGGTTAAAACTATTGACCTTTTCCACACAGATTAAATGTTACCGAGTAGCACTCTGACAAACAACTTCGGATAGGTAAAAAATCATTCATAGATTCCTCCCCTAAAAGACATGTCTATGAGGAAGCCTATATGAGAAGATGGTACTGAACAAGGTACTCACTAAAAATACATCATGAATGCAAGTGATAAATAAAGCCTCCACTGATAACCCCTGGAAGGCGCACCCCTGAGGAAGCCTCAATGGGAAGCTAGTAGTGCACAAGGTCCTTACTATAAAGACTCTAAGAGAGCAAGTGATTGACATGGTCTCCACTCATCAAAAATCTCAGAAGGTAAAAGCTTCAAAAGGTACAAGTACATCAAAAATCTTAAAAGGTACAGGTACATCAAAATCTCAGAAGGCAAAAGCCTCAGAAGATACAAGGATACATTAAAAATCTCAGAAGGCACATATACATTAAAAATCTTAGAAGGAAAAATACATTAAAAGGTACATGTATACTAAAAACCTTAAAAAGCTAAAATCTCAAAAGATACATGTATACCAAAAATCTCAAGAGATATATATAAATCATAATTCTTTCGAAGTCAAAGTCTGAAAAAAGATATATGATTACTATCATCATTTGGGGAAAAAATTTTATAAAAAAATATATACATTTTATATTGGGGGGGGTGTGGTATTTATTTTTTGGATGTGGGACACCACGCAGATTGTAAGGGGTACTTATTGAAGTGATCGGGTATGACATTAAGAAATTATGCGCTATCTTGAAAGATAGAAATCACCATCCTACAATGGACCTAATCACCTAATAAGGACTCCTAAGACATGATGGGTCTTTGAATGTACTAGAGATTTATCTAATACTTTACGTGAAAAAATAAAACAGGATTTATTTTAAATTGGGTTCATTAAATTCCCTATGGAGGCAAGCCCCCATAGTTAATTACATCAGAATGAATGAAATCCCTCAAGAATACTCTAGATTAAAGTAGATAATTAGGGTCTCCAAAGATTTCAAGATTAAGCTATCAAAGGATTGGTTATTTTAGAAAAATCAAATAGGATAAATCAAGGAGAAGACTTATTATCGAAGCTAAAGAGAATGAGTAGAAAATGCTCATGATATTAGGAAGCTTAGTGAGCATTCCAATCTATCATATGGTTGAGCTTTATATGTTTAAAGTTGAAGAGAATTATATGTTTGAACTGAAATTTTATTATAAGGCTAGGGCTTATAATCTCATAATACAAAGTTATGGAAATGCCTAAGAGGTGAGGATTTATGCTTGTAGCCCAAAGAAAATAGCTACCTCAGATCCTAGATCTAGGGAGCTTTGGCATAAGCCAAAGCATGACCTAAGTCTAAACGAAGATGGGTATATATTTTACCTCCACAAGAGAGGATAAACCACCCAGCTATTGGGCTTATAATCACCTGGAGTAGCAGCCGGCTAACTCCTCATATGCTTTAAAATAATGTAGCAAGTCATATGATTTTGCAAGATAGTTAGGTTGTTATTATTTAAAAAGAGACTAAAGTCCTTAAACCCACTCCTTAAAGATACTAGAGCATGAGTAGTATGAGTAATGACTTAGTATAATGCAAATATTTTCAAATTTTATTTATTTTTTGACACTTCATTTTGACAAAAGGTTTTGGATTTTTTTTTATGCCTAAATGGATGTTGAAATGAGTTATGTGCCAAATCAAGAGAGAAGAGAGTGAAGCTCCGTCAGTAGGACTTGCTCTCATAGGTTAAGTGGTTCCCATGCGTGCAAGAACGGAGACCCTCATTTTTACAAGAGTGGTATAAGATGCATGCATAATATTAGACATGCAACCATACAGCTAAGAGTTGCTAAATCTTTTAATTAACTTGATTTAATGCCTAGGCTTTATGTGAGTTATAGTTAGGTAAAAGATTTATTTTTCCCTAAGAGCTTAATCGCATTGAGGCCATGCAACAAACACCAATCATAAAGAAACTATTAAAAGGCATGTCATTTCTAATGCACAAGCTAAACATAATATCAAATATTTTATAGCTATCGTAAAAGAATAAAAGGTCGATGTGGTCGGGTACCGCTGTACAACCCGAAAAGAAAAATGAGTAGCTGAGCTCTACCCTTATACAACCTCAATTACAAAAGAATAATTATAATTAAGGATGAATACATGCTATGGGGTTTATTCATCTTCTTCAAATTTTCATGTCTTCTTTCATCCTCTTTGCTTCTTTGATTTGACTCACTTCAAGGCATCACATGGCACATAAGACATAGTCTTCTAGCCAGTGCTCATCCTAATTCCCTTATAGCACTAATCCTTATTCCTAATTGCAAAATTACATTTAAATGAAAAGAGTAAATCTAACTACACCTGTAAGATAGAGATTAGCTAAACATACATTCCACCCAAAACAATTATATTTATAATTTGGACTTAGCTCCCTGCACATGGGTAACCAAGCCCACCTGTCATAACTTAGATTATGCTTAGGGGTTTAAAAACCCTGCAAAGAGAGCATTTATATTTATTTTTTCAGCAGACACTTAAGCATAATCCCCTGTAGAAAATATGATTAGGCTATTAGTGACCTAACATCCAGTCTATGAAACATACACCCTTACATCTAGTCTAAAATAATACATCATAAGATAAAACATACATCACTCCATACACCGCCCTAGCATAAAGCTTAAAGTGATGACTTAATTTTAATGTGTGTGTATTAAGGCTTATGTGATATGCCTTAACTAGGCTTTGTTATAATTTTCCAAGTAAGAAATGATTTAATTATAAATGATGGTTTCACTATAAGTGACTTAATTGATTTATAAGTTTTACTTAATATTTTCTTTTGTTTCACTTGGTTTACACTCAACAACTAAGTGTTATGAAGAGAAGATTACTCTCATTTATCCCAACCGTAAATCACATATAAAGTAAATTAATTAAATGAATTCTCTTTAGTAAATGATTTCTTACATATTTTTAATTAATCCTAGGTTTATGTTCACTTTAAATAATCTCATTTAATAAGAAAGGTATCTTAAGATTAATTGGAGTTAATTACTATCACATAACATATATTTGTTTATTTCTTTCCATCATATGTAGAATGCATATGACTAAGTTCTAAACATATCTATACATGCAATATATGTTGGCACACTTAAATGATGAATATGAATATGTACATTTAAAGTTTATATTTTTTTTCCTCTTTGATTGAATTATTTTTTATCATATTAATTTAAAGCTATATATAAATTCTTATGCAAAAATACATAGGAATGAAATCAAACAGGTACGTGTCACTATTAATCAGGAAAGTGAGATAATCAAATGACCTCATTAGGGCTAACTAAAGTCTCATATTCCTGGGATGTCCGAACTATATAGCCATGTATATTCAAACACATGTAAGCTTGCATACATAAATGTAAGAAAGAGAGTTCTTAATCACATGATTAATTAATTCTATCACTTAAATAGTTACAAATGTATGTGTTGTGGTAACAAAAAAGAGGGGTTTGACTCCATAATCAAGTACACACACATATATGTATGAGAGACATGAGCTAGTATATGCCATTGTTAACCAGGGAAGTGAGATAATCAAATAACCTTCTTGGGGCTACTTAAAGCTTTGTATTCCCGGGGTGTCAATACCAATTATTTACTTTTCTCAAATACATAAGAATGTATACACAAATAAAGGAGAATAAACCATGCAAAGGTTGTATCTTATTTGATTGAAAAGGTTTATATACATGGAGTAAAGTCTTGTTGAAATTCTAATAATGAAAGCAGAGGATTTTACTCCATATACTTAAGCTATAATCATTTTCATTTTCTATATATTTATAACTAGCATTTATAGCATATGTAATCATTTATTTATAAGATTTGAAAAATAGGTTTGGATTTAATAATGATAGTAGCTACACATATATTAATTTGAATCAACACATACAAGCTTAACATAAAAGAAATCATTTATTTTTAATTAATTTTAAAAGAAATAAATGCATGAATCAAGTATCATATAATATTTTAATATGATTAAAAAGAAATAAAGAGACACAAGCATCTAATTTCATTTAATTCAACTAATTCCTAAGGACAATCATATTAAATAAGCTTATTTAAAATAAACCAAAGTTTCTTAATGTCACTTTTTAATTTTATGTTTAACTTGATTTAAGATATGTGAGAAAGATTTGCTAATCTTAATCCCATCCCCCGTATGTGTGAGTTAATTTGATTTAATAAGAAACAATTAGAGTGATTTAATGGATTGATTAAGTTAAGCATGAATTAAATCAATTAATTAAACCCTTACCTATGTTACCTTAAAGTAATTGATTAAATAATTAGGAGCCAACATGATATGCATGAAAAAAAAAACCTGCAATGATCATAAGAAATGAAAGGGCCTAATGCAATTAGCTCATAACTAATAATTAATTAGGTTAAAGAACTTAATTAAGTACTTTTATGACTTCTCCACACATGTAGGTTAGCCATAATTTCCTTAAATAACTTTAGGTTATTAAACACCTAATGATCTACTTAAGAAACTTAATTAGATGAGATTTGGAATGATTATGATTTTAATTTAATTAATTAAGCTATTTTAATTAATAAATTAAACCATTAATTAGTCCCAAATTAATTTATTTCAAGTCAAGTGAAATGAACTTAGGGAAAAGAATGAGAAAGAGGTCCTAATCTCAATTCCCATGCCAATTCACTGTTCTACAATGATTAGCAAGTTTAATTAATGGTTCCCTTGCTATTTAGAATGTTAATTAATCACTTAATTAATTAAGAAAGTAATTAGGGCTAAGATAAGCAATTTTACCTTGAAATTTTTATGGTGGGTGCATTTTAACTTCAATTTCAATCTTTGAAAATTTCAACTTAATGTGATGTGTATTTTTAGTGTAATTAATAAAATTTTATTTTCACTAAAACTCAAATTAAGCTCAGAATATTCAGTAAAATTTGGGATTTTTTAGGTTTATTGGATTTCTCTCAGAAAGATGAATCCAATGAGCCCTTATTTGCATTTCTTTATTGTATTTTATTTTCTATAAATTTTTTGAAATTTTAGGTGATTTAAATAATTTTTAAAATCAAAAAATTTAAAATTTCTCACTTAACACAATCAGCGCTGCATGGCATGATGTGGTAATGCAGTGCCACATGGCATTGCGCGATTGGAATGCACGGTGCGGCGTGATTGGTCCGCGTGGCACTGACACGACGAGCGGAGGGAAACGATGGATGAACAGGAAAATGATGCGTGAATCATATACGACCATCCGATTGCATATAAGATGCTATAGATCTGATCCACGGGGTTAGAAGGATGGAAATACATGATTAGCGCACGATCTGATCCATCCAATCCCACGAATCTTGTCATCGGATGGCTGCTGTGTGTTGTGGTCGACAGAACAGTAAACTGTGGGCCTTTGGGTTTTTTTTTTTTTACAAAATCTAAGTGAAATTTCATCTGAATGAGTACTTTTTTGCATCGATCTACACTGAAAAACTTCTTTTTTTTATATTGGGATGAAATAAAATGAAATATGCAAGGATTTTCTAAAGAAATTCATAAAAGTCGCACAAGAAAATGTCACAAACAAAAGCTCCTGAGGCTGGCTACAGTTCTTGAAAATCACCTCACCGGGGATGATTTTCGGTGATGGTGATAATTCGGGCATGCTCTTAAGTGGGGGAAGAAGCCTTGGAATGAGCCTAGACCTTCGCCTTCACTTTAGAATTATGTGTTCTCCAATTGCCGCAACTTCTTCGTCGGAATCTACTTAATTTTGTTTGCTTTTGCTCAAAAACTAAGTGGAAATGGTTACTAGTTGCTTTGGGAGCTCTAGAAGAATAGACTGAGAGTGCGAAGATGAGTTTAGTGTTTATAATTCTCTAGTTTCCAATGTGGCCAAAACTCCCCTTATTTTGTGATTTTTTTGCTCCTAATCGGTGTCCTTTGGCTTGGGGTGGTTGGGAATGGAAGGGAATCATCCTAGGTGGCTCATTTTGATTGGCTAAGCATTGGGAAGTGGCTGTCATGAGGGACAAATGGGTGTCCTAGCAAGGGGAGGTAGAAGTCCTCATGCTAAGTGTTCCAATGAGGGAGGTGAGATGAATTCACCTCCCCATGAGTCATGGCAACCCCCAATCACCTCTTGGGTCAAATGATCAGTATCTTTGATGCCTAGGTGAACTAATGGATGAGTGCCAAGTGATTGAAGAAGAGAAATAACCACTTAGGTGAGTGTCTTTTCTCATGGAATGCCCTTGATGTAAGGGCAAAGTGGCCATTTGACATTGGATTTGATTTAAGTAGATTTGAAATGAGTCAAAAGTGAGTTGGATAAAATTTATGTCATTTGGTTTAATTTGGATCAATTTGACCCATTTGGGCCAAATTGGGTCAAATCGGGTTTGGTTGACCAATTGATCAAATTAGGCCAAACCAAGAGTTGGATCAAGTTCAAATGACCATTTGGAGTGCATTGGTTCAATTGATTTCAATCAAATTGGTTTAATTTGGATTTTAGCCAATTTGATCATTTAGGTCAATTTGGGATAAGATGGTTTCTGTTGACTAATTGGCCAAAGTGGGCTTAATTATGACTTTGGTCAAGTTTAATAATTAATTTGGAATGAACTTGAGCCATTCGTTGGAATCAATTTTGTTTAGGTTGTAATTTGGCTAGTTTGGGTCCATATGGGTTAAAGGGTTGACTTGGTCAATAGGCTAGGTTGACTTGGTTTGACCTATATCATAACAATTGCTTAACCTAGGATGATCAACAATCATGACATGAAGTTTGGGTTGGTTTAATCCCTTTGATTTGAATTGAATTTGATTTTGGTTCATGTTAGTTAAATTGGCCACTTTGGGTCAAGTGAGCCAATTGAGTTTAGTTGGTTTGATTTTGAGTTAAGTTTGATTTAATTGAGTTTATATATGGATTTTAGATTGACATATAAATTTAATTGCAATTGGTTTGAGTTCAAATGAGTTTTGATTCATTTGAATATTTCAAGTCAAATGGATTAGGTCGGGTTTAACTTGAGTTAATTTTGCTTTGACTTGATGATTGTGGATTTCATTTATATTTGAGAAATGATTGATTCAAGAGAAAATTCATTGATTTTGACTTTATTTGGATAGGATTTGGTTAAGTCCAAAAAATTAGCTTAAAGGGTATAAATTGGATTTTGGTTTGATTTTGGATTTGGTTTTGGCTATTTGAATTTATATTTAATTTTTATTTGAGAATATAAATGAAGATATAAATGATTCATGAGAAAATCACTTGAGTTTGTAGTAATTTGGAAGCAAATTTGACCAAGCTCATGGATGTAGGTCAAAAGGGCTTAGAAGGAAATTTGGTTGAGTTTGGATTTGATCATGGGATTTAATCATTTGAAGTTGGATTTGAATTGAAATTTGATAGTTTGATTAAAAGATTGAATTGATATTTGAGAAACTCAAATGAATTGGGATTAATTTGAATTTGGTTAAGGCTACGTCCATAGAATGAAATCAAGGGCTTAGGAAGAGTTTTGAGTTTGAGTTTGATCATGGATTTCAACCAAATGATTTGGAATTCAGATTTGGATTTGGAATATGAATTGAAATTTGAGGTTTGGTTGAAAATTTGTATTTGAATTGAATTTAAGAAGGCGTACATAGATTGGGTTTAGGCAATAGGGTAAGTGATTTTCCTAAGTTTCTAAGGCATGGCCTAATCCTATGATTAACCCTTCTAAATCTCTAGGCTTAGATTAAGTGTTCAACTAATCACTAGAAGTGTCTTAAGACTAAGGAGCTCTTAGTGTCTATAAGAGTCATAGATCTATGATAAAAAAGTTGAGAACTCACTCTAAAAGTGAGGTCAATAAAAGGACCCCCAATAGGTGTGGTGTAACTAACAAGGCACACCGCATGTATTGGTGTTGATTGAGATGATCACCAATGTCCAAAGGATTGCAAGTGCTAATCGAAATGTTCTATCCCTAAATCTGAGAGGTAGATAAAATTCATGATTTTAATGCAATGCAACTCAACTTATGTCAAGACATAAGGGAGGGAGGAGGAATCTACTAAGGGATCGAGTATGTGAACCTTCCACTAGGGAAGCAGGTTCAAGTTATCCACCAGGGACAAGAATTTGATTTGGTTTGATTTATGATTGTGTTTTAGGCCCCACTATGGGGGGCTAAATCGATTTACACCTCGCTGAGGGAGAAATTTGATCCGATCTGATTGGTGGGCATCCATTGGGGATGAGAATATGAGTTGGGGCTCCCTTGGGGAGAGGATATGATTTAATTTTTAAGAAGTGTAGAGTATATCTACTGGAGATATGAGCTTTGATCCATTGAGGAAATAAGGTGGATTTGATTTATAGCTTTCTTTGGTTTATTTGGGGAAGTATCCACTAGGGATAAGAATGGATGGATTTAATTTAGACTCCACTAAGGAAGGATGGTGGATTTAATAAAATGGACCATGTTGGTGTGCGATGGATCCATTAAGAAGGGGCTATATCATCCTTATCCTATCTCATATTTACAAATCCAAAGGGAAAGTCTACCAATCATGAGGTAGGACTAACCAACCTAAGGGATGCCTTTTAGTGTGCAATGGTCAAGTCAGGAAGAAAGCTTGTAGACTTACATTTTTCTAAACAAGGAACCACTGAGGTGATCGGTTGATAGCACAATAAATCAAACCCAACCTAGGGAGACTATTGAGTGAATACCGCTATGGACTCATATCAATTAAAAAATAGTGAGGGTTAATTTTCATTTTTTATAGTGCGATGGATCCACTAAGAATGGGTTATATCAGCCTAAAAGCTTGTAGACTTACATCTTTCTAAACAAGAAACCATTGGGATGATCGGTTGATAGCACAATAAATCTAATCTGACTTAGGGCTACCCATCAGTGTGCAATAGTTGTGCTGGAGAGAATACATAATAGACTTAAATCTTCCAAAGCAAGGACAACTACCAGGGTGACCTGTTGGTGGCACAACAAGTCAAACTCTACCTAAGGGCGACTACTGAGAGAGTGCTGCCTAGGGACTTATCTCAACTCAAGAGTAGTCAGATGATTCTTATAGGGAGTTTTGCTGATACTGTCATAAAGATAAGATGTATGCTTGGGAAAAGGTGCCGCTGGGGGTGCCCTCCTAATCCACAAGTGAATATATATATTTGTCTTGTTTATATGTTTGTGTGGACCCTGTTGGTGTGTGAGGGACCACACTGAGAAGGAGCTTATATTAGCCTAGTCCTATCTCAGACTTACTGGTCCAAGGGAGAATCTGCATATCCACAAGACGGATTCTCCAACCATAGGGGTGGCTACTAGGAAAGGGGGATTGTCCAATCCAAGAGCAACCTAGGTAGTGTCTAAATGGGGTCACTAAGGATGTGATCCAAATGGAGTGCTCACAGGGGAGGTGCCACTAAGGGCTTTATCTAGGACCTTGTAAAAGAAAGCCTATAGGTATATGTTGGCCAACTCTAGGAGAAAGCTTGTAGACTTACATCTTCCATGGGCGGTGTTTCCACTGGATAGGTCGCTGTCATCATAGCGATAACCAACCAACCTAAGGTTCTCATCAGTTTGTGAAGATCAATCTAAGAAGAAGGCTTGTAGACTTACATCCTCATAGACAGAAATGATCATCGGGATAGTCTGTCATCGGCGGGACAGATATTATTTGACTTAAGGAAACTACTAAGCGGGGAGTCTCGTGTAAGGACTAGACCCATACTTGAAGTAGTCAGGAGGAAAGGAGCCACTAGGAGACTTATCCTAAGCCTCAATTATACTTGACCTAGTCAATGCATGATGGCTACTCCAAGAAGAAAGCGTTTAGGTGTTGACCTCACTTTTGGAGTGAGCTCTCAACCTTCTCTTCTTATACTTAGGACTCTTCTAAACACTAAGAGCTCCTTA
The DNA here is from genome assembly GCA_021442155.1 of Cymbidium sinense. Lineage (NCBI taxonomy): Eukaryota > Viridiplantae > Streptophyta > Magnoliopsida > Asparagales > Orchidaceae > Cymbidium > Cymbidium sinense. Next base: position 10,779,569 of record CM038216.1, on the reverse strand, counting down.
GTCATAAAACACTTTTAGTTATTAGGTGAATACTTAACCTAAGCCTAGAGACTTAGAAGGGTTAATCCTAGGATTAGGCCATGCCTTATGACTTAAGAAAATCACCTACCCTATAGTCTAACCCAATCTATATACACCATCTCAAATCAAACCTATATTCAAATCTCAAACTACACCTCAAATTCAAATTCAAATTTCAAATCTAATTCCAAATTTGACACCAAATGATTGAAACACAAAATCAAATTCAAATCCAAGACCCCTCCTAAGCATATGAACCATCTTCATAAGCTTAGCCAAAACTCCCATTAAATCAAATAAAATTCAATTGATTTCTTTAGAATCAATTATTCCTTCATTTATATTCACAAATATAAATGAAATCCATATCCAAATGATCAAAACTAAATCAAACTAAATCAATCCAAATAAAATCAAATCGAAACCCTTAAGCCAATTTCATGGACTTAGCCAAATCTCATCCAAATCAAGCCTAACTCAATTATTTTTCTCAAAATCAATCATTCCTTCAATCATCATTCCAAGTTCTACCTAAAACCTCAATTAAAAGCATAAAGTAAATCATTCAAAATCAAATGGAAATTAAAACTAATTTATTGATCGATGCTAATAAATCATGAGATAATTTAACTCAAGTTGCAATACGTGAAAATTAAAGCTCAAGTTTGCTCAAAAGATTATTCACAACTTTAATAAATTACTTGAATCAAATGCAATTTTAGTCAAGTTTAAGCCTAAGTTAAATCTAATCATGATTTGAATATTAATTCACTAAAATATATATAATAAATAAATAATAACAAACAACAAATTTTAATATACACAATTCATTTGAAATCTACAATGAACTACACAAAAGAGAAAGAGAGAGAGAGAAATTAAGCCAATTCTAAATATCAAATAAATTTTGTTCAAATATAAATCAAAATAATTAATTTATCAAATTATAAATTTATGTTATAATCACCCGAGCAACCAAATCCAGTTCAAACCTAACAAGCTTGTATAATACCCCAGCAACCTTCTCCTCCGTCCAACTTCCTCGCCAAACCAAATCCAGTTTCTGCCCATCGAAATGGTGGAGGAATACAAGCTGCTGCGACGAATCGCCAATGCTTTCGACAGCCTTGCAGAAATGGTCATCTCAAAGTCCGTTCTCGTCGAGGCCGTTCACTTGTCCGATGTGTATTCTCGCGTTTTTGTTATTTTGGATGCCTCAGGTTCGCCTTTGAGTTTGCCGAGATGGATTACGTCTCTTAGATTGAAGATAGTGAACTTGCTGATGTTGGTGTAGTGAGTGCTGGAAACAATTATGAGGTTGGATATAGATAGCTAAGGCTATAAGCAAGGCAGGAAGGAAGGGTGTCGTGACACTCGAAGAGGGAAAAAGTGCAGAGAACAGCCTCTATGTTGTTGAGGGAATGCAATTCGTGGCTATATTTCTCCTTACTTCGCGATTGATAGTGAAAAAAAAATAATGGTTGAATTTGAAAATTGCAAGTTGCTTCTTGTTGACAAGAAAATTACAAATGCAAGGGACTTGATTAATGTTCTAGAAGATGCAATCCGAGGTGGATATCCCATTGTTGTAATTGCAGAAGATATCGAATAGGAAGCTTTGGCAATGCTTGTTGTAAACAAGCTAAGAGATGCATTGAAGATTGTTGCTCTAAAAGCCCCTGGATTTGGAGAACGGAAGAGTCAATATCTTGATGACATTGCAATTTTAATTGGAACAACTGTTATTAGAGATGAGTGGGTGAGGGAACTATTCAGGAGTCACCCAACAAACATCTCAATAGGGCTTTGTTTCTTCCAAACGAAGCCAACTCTTGGTCGAAATCAATCGGACATTAGCTCCAATGAGATATAATTATTAAACGCTTAGAAAGCCTTACGGATCTTATGTTTGATGTGTTGAATGCGAATGTTGTCAGGATCCAACAATTAGAACCCATGCACTTTACTTTTTAATCATTTTGACGAGAGTTTACAGACAAAAGCAAAACTATTTATATTGTGTATTCGGAATGAATAGTTTTGATTAGGTCGAATGCGTAGTGATTTGATTCCACCTATCAAGCCATGATTAACTCGTGGGTCATTTGATTTTTGATCGAATGATCACAATTAATCTAATATTTTATTTATAATTAAATTCAATAAAAAAAGAGTTAATCAATCTTTAGAATTCCAAACACAAGAAAAGAAGAAATAGTATGTGATCCAACAAAATTAAAAAAAAAAGGAGTACAAATTAAATTATCATAAAATTTAAATAAAACTTATTATAGAAAGAGAAAAAAAATTATCTAAACCAATAGTATTATAAATATTATAATCGAATATAAAAAGTTGCTTGAACACAATTTATGAAAGTCAATTATAAAAAATAATTTAATCCCTAATTGTTATATATTAATTCTAAAATCAAAAACAAAATTTAGTTGTGTGACATATCCTTTATTATAACTAATTATATATATATATATATATATATATATATATATATATATATATATATATATTTATACTCAAATCTCTGAGGACATAGACAATTGAAGTCAAGAAAAATTATGAGCAAACTAGCATAATTCATATTCTAAATATCATAATCAAATCAAATAAACATAAAATTAAATATAAACTCTAAAGTTATTAAATCATATCCAATTACTCTTAATTTCAAATAATATCAAAATAAGTCTAACAAAAATAAAACGCAAACTAAACAAATCTATTGAATTAAGATAAGAGATTAATCATCAAACTGAAGAGATAATTTATACATAAATTAAACGACTAAATTCAATAAGTTAAACCATTAATTGAAATTCAAATAAAAGAATACATTAAATTTCAAATAAATCATAAGTAAATTAAAATACATTCGCCAATCTAAATCAAACTTAAATGGAATAATGAAATCAATGAATTTAAATAACATCAAAATGATATTAATCATATAAAATTAAGGAATTAAATTAAAACCCAAGGGAAAGAAACTAGAGATTGAATTAAAGGATATTGAATTATCGAAATATTAATTAAATCAAAAAATCTAATCTAAAATTAATCAATCAAAAACACATGGATTTAAATAAAACTTGAACTTCATTAAATATTAAGGATATTGAATTATCAAAATTTAATTAAATCAAAATATCTAATCCAAAACTAATCAATCAAAATACATGAAGATTAAATAAACTCAAATTCTAAAATCTAAATCAAATCAAATAAATATTAATCAAATTAAATAAATTACATAAATTCAAATGGGCTAATTAAGATACTTAAGGATCTTAGTTAAACTCTTTAGGAGTTAGGGTGTAGAATATGATGAGTCCACTTACAAATGAAATTCATTATATTCTTCATTTTTGAAAACCTAAACATCACTTTAACCAAATAAAAGTGAAAAAAAATGAAAAATAAATCACTAAATCATTTGAATTGAAACCACCCAAAGGTAAAATTTAAACAAATTCAAACTCCAAATTGAAACTTAAACTAAAGAAGCCTAGTAACGTCTTGCTACACAAGCCTTGTTTTCACACACTAGAATACTAAGTCACTGACCCTAAGCACAATCCAAGTTAGGATAGGTGGGCTTGGTTACCCATGTATAGGGTGCTAAGTTCAAATTCCAAATATAATTATTTGGGTTGTATGTATGTTTAGCGAACACTTATCTTGCAGGTGTAGTTAGATTTACTTTTTCTATTTTTAATGTAATTTTGCATTAGGAATTAAGATTAGGATGAGCAGAAGGTTTAGTCCCCCAAACATTATTTTCTGTAGGGGGTTATTGCTTAAAAGGGTTTGTTAATATATATATATATATATATATATATATATATATATATATATATATGCTTTTGCGGTTTACTTATGCCCTTAAGTATAATCCAAGTTAGGATAGGTGGGCTTGGTTACCCATGTGTATGGTACTAAGTCCAAATTTCAAATATAACTATTTGGGTTGTATGTATGTTTAGCTAACACTTATCTTGTAAGTGTAGTTAGATTTACTTTTCCTATTTTTAATGTAATTTTACATTAGGAATTAGGAGTAGTGATGTGGGGGATTAGGATGAGTAGTGACCAGAAGAGTTAGTCCCCCCGGTTGCCTTCATGCTTAAAGGGTTTACCATTAAGACATTTGAAAAATTAATCAACAAGGTGGCTAGTCTACATGGGGAGGTCAAACAGTTACCTTTCCAAGATCAATCAACCAAGTCCAGACCACAGATGGCATTTGAGAAAAGCCAGTAGTTGATAGAAGCAAATGCCGGTTCAATCGAGACTCGAGCCAACAGCCTCCTCTACCACCTCCTTTGCCACTGCCTCAGTCGTCATATCCGCCACCTCAATTGCCACAGTGGGCTCCACCACCACCTGCTCAGTAGTATCCCTATCCACAACATCAGCAGTAGTATTCCTATCCACCACCATGTAATTATCACTTACCTACTATTACTGACAAATTGAATAAACCTTATTCACTCAAGAGGGAGGTAGTCAGGAAGATCTTTAAGAACCTCTTAAAGAAGCTTGATTTTCAGTTACCAGAGCCTAGGAGGCTGGAGGATGTGGGTAAGTGACATGATCTAAACTATTGCTCCTATCACCGTATGCTAGGTCATATTTTGAAAGATTGCTTTACCTTTAAGGACTAGCTTGAGCATAGCTATAAGTCGGGTGTCATTATCATTCTTAAGGAATACCTATTAGAACAACCATCTATAGTTCTGTTAGAGTAATCCTTGGGGATACACATGATCTTCTCAAGACAAAGGAATGATAAGATATCTCCCTATCCCGAACCTCCAAGAAAATTATTTCTAAGATCAGAAAGTTACCCTTGCAGGTGCCTGAAGCAGCTTGAACCTCCAACTCTAAGGAAGGTTTGCAAGTTGCTAAGGATAACTTGAGGGAGGTAGGAGCCCAGCAGCAGCAGCGACAGCTTCCACTTTCTTGGGATAGCACATTAGCGTAACCATCGATTGAGTCCAGCACTCCTTCCGTAGTTGCAGCCATAGTTCCTTCAACTAGTTTTTCTTCTAGTAGTTGTACTGTATCAGTGGAGGGGGTGCCAAATCCCTCACCACGCTTACTTTACTTGATTTTTATTTTAAACCTTCTCCAAATCTAAGAAATCAATGAAGAAGAAGATTGATTCCACTTACATTCTCTCTACTTTTAATGATCTTGACAATTTTATTCCTATAGAAATCTCTCCAAGTACTAATAATTATAACAATTTCGATGCACACCTTTCTGATTTTGAAATGGATCACCCATTCTTAAATCACTCGGGTTCATCCATTGAGATAGATTTGGAGTCATCTAACTCTGTTGATCCTATAGGAGAAGTTGTAGGTGAACCTGATGAGCAGGTAAAACTTTCCATTAAACCTTCTCAATAAGTCACTGAAGTCAACCTTCGTAGTGGCAAAATTTTACCTCCTAGGGTAGCACCTTAGGATAAGGGTAAACAAGTCATTGGTTCTAGCAATCAAGAATCCCCTCAACAAGATGCTCCACCTATGGATATGCTTGTAGAGGACTAACCTAGAGTTGACTACAATGTCTTCGCTCACCTAAAAAAGCTGCCAGCTAAACTAAGCATATATGATGCCCTTGTCTTATCTAAAGAGATGAGGAAATTATTGATTAGATCCCTTCTTGATCCAAAAATATGCTTAGCTCAGCTGAACCCTATTAGAGAGGAGGCATGTTTTTCAAGAGAAGCCCATGGAGTTACATTCACCAATGAAGACCTTCTTTTGGAGACAATAGAGCATAACTATCCCCTCTACATCACAATCGACATGGGCAGATTCAGACTCTCCAGGGTGTTAGTTGATCCAGGTGCATCAGTGAACATTATGAGTCTAAAAACCTTTGCCTACTTGAGGATTGACATCTCTGAACTCAAAGAAGATCGGATGATGTTGAGAGGATTCAATGAACAAGGCAAGAGGGATTTAGGCTCCATAGCGTTACCACTAGAGATAGATGACTAGAAGATAGAAGCCAAATTTTACATAATCGATTTAGATACATCTTTCACTACTTTGCTCGGTAGGTCTTAGATACATGGAAACAATAGGGTTCTATCTTCTTTGCATCAGTGCATCAAATTCAGAAGAGGTCGAATCGAGTATTGTGTCAAAGGAGGCTTGAAGCCATTCTTAGTTAGAGAAGTTGAGATTTATGAAGATGCAGCTTACTATCTTCCTTCAAATCAAAAAGTCTATTCTCATCAACTTGGTGAAAGTTCAAAGTCAAAAGAAAAAGAAACAAAAGAAAAAGAAAAGAAAAAAGGAAAAGAAAAGAAAATATAAGTGATCGAGAATCAGACACCGAGGAAGAGGTAGAGCAAATGTTAGATACCACCCACAATTTGTTCCTCCAAATGAACACATGGGTAGGATGAGTCGACCCCCACCAGGTAGAGGAAGAGGCAAGTCCAGAGGTAGTTTCAGAGGTGGAAGACCTCCACTTGGTGGCTAGCCAGAGGGAGCTATGTTCATGTAAGTACCGCTATCCACATAGACTTAGAGTCCAGTTCGGAGGATGAGTCTCATGTGATTAGCATGTCGACCAACCCGGGTTTGGTAGTTAAGGAGGCCCCCAAGTCATCCACATATGTCAGGCCTAAGAGATTTTTATTGGGAGCATAATCTTCAAGTCAAGAAGTTGATGTAGAACTTAAGGATGGTTCATATAAAGATTTAATATAACTACCTTTTGATTAGTATTCATCTTGTGTTATTAACTTAACAAAGAAGGGATTAATCCCACACACTTGGTCTAAACATAGGTTGGACTACTTTAAAAAACTATGGGACAACTAAAGCAGACACTCTCAATTAAGATCAGGACTAGGATTCGACATAGTGGGTCCGTCGATGACGACAACCATTGCCTAATCATCACCACTCATTTGGGGTCTGATAGGTCCTTCTTAAATCATGCTAACTCTTATGAGGAGGCATGTTTAGAAACTTCAGATGACCCAAATGAGCCTGAAGTCAGAGATGCACCGCCAGAGTTTGAAGAAAAAAATCAGATCAACCATTGATGAACTCAAAAAATTCAACTTGGGAACAAAAGAAGATTCGTGCTCGACGTACATCAGTTCATTATTAAATGAAGAAGAAACCAATGACTTAGTTAGGCTATTAACTGAGTTTAAGGACTACTTCGCATGGAGTTATAAAGAAATACCTGGTTTATCTCATAATATAGCAGTCCACAAACTAGCAATATAACCTAATGCTAACCCTATCAAGCAAGCTCTTAGATGCATGCGATTAGACATTGAATAATGGGTCACTTCCAAAATCAAGAACTGGTCAATGGTAGCTTTATCAGGGAAGAAAGATATCCTACATGGTTAGTTAGTGTCGTCTCAGTTAAGAAAAAGAATGGCCAAATATGCATATGTGCTAATTTTAGGGATCTAAATAATGTATGTCCTAAAGATGAATTTCCACTTCCTATACCGTAATTGATGGTGGACATCACCCCATCTCATGCAGTATTCTCCTTTATGGATGGGTCATCTGGCTATAACCAAATTAAGATGGCCCCTGAAGATGAAAGAAATATTGCTTTTCGAACCCTAATAGGAATCTATTATTATAAGGTCATACCTTTTAGCCTTAAAAAATGCAGTGCTACATACCAGCAAGCCATGACACAGATTTTTAATGAACTCATTCACCATCAAGTTGAATGTTATGTTGATGATCTAGTAGTCAAAGCCAAAGAAAAGGAAGACCATCTCTTCTACTTGAGAGTAGTTTTCGAATGATTAAATTAATTTAACCTCAAAATGAATCCCATGAAGTGTGCATTCGGAGTAGCTTCAGGAAAATTCCTTGGGTTTATTGTCCGACACCGGGGAATAGAGATCGACCTAGAGAAGATCAATGCTATCTTAGAAATGCCACCCCCTAAAAGTCTAACCGAACTGAGATCATTTCAAGGGCGGTCGGTGTATCTGAGACTCTTCATATCCAACTTATTAGGAAGATGCCAGTCATTCTCAACACTTGTCAAAAAGGATGCCAAGTTCAAGTGGGATGATAAGTGCCAAGCACCGATGATGCCGCCAGCTACCTATCCCAAGTGATTGATCATCTACAATCTTTAATGACCACCCTTGGCATTTTGTTGGCTCAAACTAATGATGAAGGGAAATAAAATTATCTTTATTATTTCAGTCATCATTTAATTCCTGTTGAGACAAACTACCCACCTATTAAGAAGCACTACTTAGCTTTAATCTTTGCATCCCAAAAGCTATAGCATTACATGCTTTCTCATAAGGTGAATTTGATCTCTAATATCAATCTACTATAATATGTCATGATATAGCCAATGTTATCTTGACACTTGGCATGATGGTCCGTGATTTTGTCATAGTTTGACATCACATTTGTACCCCTCCGCAAGTGCTAGCATATTTCTTGGTAGCACACCCACTTCCTGCTGATTCTTCACTTAGTGATGACATCCCCGATGAATAAATCATAAACTTAGGGGACACTAGAATTCGCCATTGGGAGATGTATTTTAATGGTGTGGCTTCCTCTCAAAAAGGAGAAGAACCATGACCTACTCTTCCAAGAAAGGCAGGGGTAGGAATAGTTCTCCTAACTGAACTGCAATGTCATGAGATTCTCATATAATCTGTCCAATCCATGCACCAACAATGAAGTCGAATATGAGGCTCAGATTATCGGTCTGGAGTTAGTCATTACATTATGCGTCCAGAGCATCAACATCTTCGGAGATTCTTAGCTCATCATCAACCAAATCGCTGGGTCCTATAAAGTTCTAAAGCCTAAACTCCATCATTACCACAAGTACACCATTGAGTTATTGGCTCAAATCCTAGAGGTCACTATCTACATGATTCCTTGAGGAGATAATGCTATAGTAGATGTATTGGCTAAGCTCGCCAAGGAGTTGGCATGCCTAGAAGATGAGTCCATTCCAATAAGGGTCCAAAATAGACAAGTCTTATCCCTTATTGATGCTGAACTCATCGAGAGACTCTCTCTTGAAGGGGAGGTTGTCATTTCCAAAAAGGATGATAAGTTATATTGGAGGCAACCATCCATATATTACTTAAACATAGGTAAACTACCTCAAGAGAAGTCAGTAACTCATCATATGAAACATATAGCTCTCTCCTATGCTCTCGTGGATGGCACCTTATGCTAGTGATTTTTCTATCATATGTGGTTATGCTCTTTAGCCAAACACGAAGCCCGTAATATTGTGACCGAGGTACATTCAAGTTTATGTGAAGCTCACTAGTCCAGTCTGAAGATGAAAGCCAAGATCAAAAGACTAGGATGTTATTGGCCTTTGATGATTACAGACTGCATGGATGTAGCTAGGAGGTGCCATCAATATTAGGTGCACGGTGTGGTCCTGCATCAACCACCCAATATTCTACATCTTACATTGGCCTCATTTTCATTTGAGTGTTGGGGCACTAATATAGTCGTTTCGATCAATCCTCCTTCTTTTAAGGGACACCGGTTCATTCAAGCTGCCACCAACTACTTTTCCAAGTGGGAGGAGGAAATCCCACTTAGAGAGGGCATAACTCAGCATGTGCTCTAATTTTTTAGGAACCATATTGTATATATGTTCGGGGTTCCTCGATGAATTATATCTGATAATGATATTGCATTTAAGAGAACTAAAATCAACAGTTTTGCCCGGAGACACAACATAGACTGGAGATATTCTACCATCTATTATCCAAGGGCAAACGGTCTAACAAAAGCATTCAACAAAACTCTCATCCAAATATTAAAAAAGACACTCGACGACAACAAGTGATAGTGGCATGAGTAGTGTGTTGAAGCTTTGTGGGCCTACCACACCACATACATAACTCCCATAATCTACCCCATTCTTGGAGCTTAATTAACTATTAATCATAAGCTAATTGCATTAGGCCCCTTTCAGTTTTTAGGAGTATTATAAATTTATTTTTCATATGGTTGTATATCATATTGGCTTATCATTAATTAGTTAATTAACTTAAGGTGATATATGTAAGGGTTAATTAATTCACTTAATTCATACTTTAACGTAATTAAAACATAAAACTAACCTAACTATTCTTCATTAAACCAAATTAATTCACACATGGGGAATTAGGTTAGGAGTAACAAACCTCTTTCATATTTCCTAAATCAAATCAAACTCAAAGTTAAAAAAGTCTTTAAAGAATTTTGGTTCATTTTAAATAGTCTTCTTTAATGTGATTGTCCTTAGGAATTAATTAGGATAAATGAAATCATGTGTTTACATCCTTTTATTTTTTTCCAATCATGCTAAATATTGCTTGCCATATGAAATAACACATTCATTTCTTTTGAAAATTAATTAAATAAAATATTTTTTTATGTCAAATTGCATGTGTTGACTTAAATTAAATATATGTGGCTATTATCACTATTAAATAAAATGCTATTTTTAAAACTTATAAATCAATCATTATATATGAAGTAATGATAATTACAAATATCTATAAGCTTGCATGTGATGATAGTATAAGATGTGCAATATGAAGTTCTCTTTCCCTATCTTAACATGGATTCACATAAGATTTGCAAGTGTATAGTTCATTTGAAAGAACATAACATTTGCCTAAATCTATTCCTATGCATCTCCATGTTAAGACTTAGGAAGAACTTCATATTACACATATAAATCATACAACTAAATCAAACATAATTTCTTGCATGATTCTTTATCCATTTGGTTCTTTTTGTACATTCATTTGTATCTGAGAAAAGTGGTATATTAGTATGGACATCCTAGGGCTATGAGGCTTTAAGTAGGTCTTGTACCTTACGCCCCTGGTGTAGAAAATAATGGCACCGTACTCACTTAAAACTCTTATACATCTGTATATATAATGTGGCCAATGAATAAGAATCATAAATCAAATAAATCAAACATAACTTTTGTATGGATTTTTCTATCCTTATAGTTGTCCATACATCTATATGTATCTAAGAAAAGTGGTATATTAGTCTGGATATCTCAGGACTGTGAGGCTTTAAGTGGCCCTAAGTAGGTCTTGTACCTTATTCCCTTGGTGTAGAAAAAAATGGTGATGTACTCACTTAAAACTTTTATACATGTGAATGTGTATTTAGCTAATGGATGAAAATCCATCTCTTCTATGTAAAAAGGTATTCATTCATAATTCAATCAACAAATGAAATATTTAAATTCAAAATACATTTCTTTGCAATTATCATCAAAGTATGCTAAGATTTACATTGCATGTATAGGCATGCTTAGGATTATTCATATGAATGATATACATGATGGAAAGAAATGAATGAATGTGTGTTATGAGATAGTAATCCATTCTAATTAATCCTAAGATGTCTTTCTTATTGAATAAGATTATTTATAGTGAACTTAAACTTAGGATTAATTAAAATACATAGTAAGTCAATCATTAAAGAAAACTAAGCTAATTAACTTACCTTATAAATGACTTAAGGTAGAGATAAAAGAGAGAATCCCTCTCTTTCTTCTCTTTATAACACTTAGTTGCTAAGTGTAGGCTATATGAAACAAAAGAAAACACTAAGTAAAATTTTCAAATCAATTAAACCACTTAAATAGAAATCAACCCTTTATAGATTAAGTCCCCCACACTTAGCAAATCATAACTCTAAAGCCTAGTTAGGACATACCACACAAGCCTGAACACATACACATTAGATTAAGTCACCATTTCTAGCTTTATGTTAGGACGGTGCATGGTTTGGTGTATGTTTGGTTTTGTGATGTATTATTTTAGACTGGATGTTAGGGTGTATGTACGTAGTCTAGATGTTAGGCCGATATTAACCTAATCATATTTTATGCATGGGGTCATGCTTAAGGTGTAATAAAATATAAATGTTTTTTTCCTATGTAGGTTACTTAACCCCTAAGCATAACCTAAGTTAGGACAGGTAAGCTTGGTTACCCATGTGTGGGATGCTAAGTCTAAATTATTTATATAGTTGCTTGGGTTATATGGTGTGTTTAGCTAACATTTATTTTGCAGGTGTAGCTAGATTTACTTTTCTTCTCTTTTAATATAATTTTGCATTAGGATTAGGATAAGTGTTATGAGGGATTAGGATGAGCATTGGTTATAAGACCAAGTCTTATACAACATGTGATGCCTTTGGAGAAAACAACATCCCAATCAAACCAAGAGAAAGAAATAAATGTAACAAATTAAAATGTAGAAATGAAAGATGTAGAATGAAGAATGGAGGATGAAGAGTGAACACCCCCCATAACACTTATCATTTTATAATTGTAATTTTTCTTTCATTATACCAGGATGTATAAGTGTAGAGCTCGGCTACCCACATTTCATTTTGGATTGTATGGTGGTACCCAATCGCATTGGCCTCTTATTCTTTTATGATTGCTTTATAAAATTATTTGATGTTCTATTTAGCTTGTGCATTAGAAATAGCATGTCTTTTCATATTTTTTTATGATTGGTGATTGCTGTGTGACCTGGATGCGATTAGACTCTTAGGATGAAAAATAAATTTTCTACCCCACTAACAACTCAAAATTAAAATTTTAAAACAATTCATAACCTCACATAAAAAAGTTTAGTTGTTAAATCAAGATAATAAAATATTTAGCAACCCCTTAGCTGGATGATTATATGTTGAACATCATGCATAACCATCTTATTTCACCCTTGCCAAAAGAGGGCTTCCATCTTTGCCTTATAGAATGGGCTTAACCTTTAAGAGCCTATCATGGAAGAACACCTCTTTCCCTCTTGATTTAGCCCATAATCAATTTTGTATGCATTTAGGCATACAAAATCCTATAGCCTGTGTCAAAATAAAGAGTCCATAAATAAAATAAAACTTGATAAAATTTGCATTAAATTTAAGTTATTATTCATGCCCTTCATGAACTAGTCTCTAAGAGAGTGGGTTTAAGGACTTAGTTTATCCTCTAAATAATTAATAGCCTAACCATCTTGCAAAGCATATGACTTGCCTATATGGATTTAAAGTGTAGGAGGAGTTAGCTGGCTGCCACTTCAGGCGGTAATAAGTCCAGCAATCGGGTTGTTTACTCTCTCTTATGGAGGTAAACCATATACCCACTTTCACCTTAGATTTAGGTCATATTTTGGCCCTCGCCAACACTCCCTAGATTTAGGATATGAGATTGTTGTTTCTCTTTGCGGGCTACATGCATAAATCCTCATCTCTTAGGAATTTTCATGATATTGTATTGTGGAATTGTAAGTCCTAGATTTCTAAATAAAATTTCAACTCAAATAAATAAATCTCCTCAATTTCAAATACATAAAATCCAATCATAGGATAGATTAGAGTTCTCACCAGGTCTCCTAGTATCATGATTGCTCCCTACTCATCCCCTTTGGTTTCGACAATAACTCCCTCCTTTTAATCTATCCCACTTGATTTTCTAAAATTCAACCAATCCTTTGATAGTCTTATCTTGGAAATCCTGGGAGACAACAATCGCCTACTTTAATCGAGAGTATTCTTAAGGGATTCACTTCCATTAAGATGTAATTAACTATGGATGCTTGCCTCCATAGGGAACTTAACGAGCCTAGTTTAAATAAACCGTGCTTTACTTTTCCATGTAAAGTAGGAGAAAAATCTCTTGTATATTTGAAGACCCATCATGTCATAGGAGTACTTATTAGGTGATTAGGTCCATTATAGGGTAGTGACTTTTATGTTTCGAGATAGCACACTATTTCTTAATATCATATCTGATTACCATAATAAGTACATCCTTAGATCTACGTGGTATCTCCTCACATTTACACACACAAATAGAATGCAATCCAAAAATAAACACCACAGATGCCTTTGGAGAAAATCAAATCAAAAAGAAGAGAAGGAGGACATGAATAAATGAAGAAAAGAAGACCCCCCATAGCATGTATTATTTTATAATCTGAGTTGTATAAGAGTAGAGCTCGACTACCTTTTTTTGGGTTGTGCAGTGATACCCGATCGCACTGACCTTTTATTCTTTTGCGGTAGTCTGTAAAATGATTTGATGTGGTGTTTAGATTGCACATTTGAAATGGTATGCCTCTTCATAGTTTCTTTATGATTGGTGTTTGTTGTATGACCTGGATGCGATTAAGCTCTTAGGAAAAATAAACCTTAAAATTAATTTTTCTATCCCAATTAACAATTCATAAGTAAATTTTAAAGCAATTAATAACCTCACCATAAAACTTAGGTTTTATATAAGATAATTAAAAGATTTAGAAACCCCTTAGCTGAATGGTAAATGTCTCACAACATGCATGCATACTCTTTTTCTCTTGAACATGAAGGATCTCCATCCTTGCACTATAGGAAAATGCTTGACCTGTGAGGGCATCTCTTGTGGTGGAGAACACCTTCTTCTAGCTAATTTAGCCCATGACCTATTTTCAACATGCATATAGGAATCAAAAATCTTGAGCCTTTATCTAAATGAAGTGTCAAAAATTAAATAAAATTTGAAAAATTTTTGCATTAGACTAAGTCATTATTCATACCACTCATGCTTCAGCCTCTTAGGGAGTGGGTTTAAGGACTTCAGTAAATAAACAACAGCCTAACTGATCTTGCAAATCATATGACCGAACTTCATGGATTTTAAAGCATAGGAGGAGTTAGCTGGCGACCACTCTAGGCAGTTGTAAGCCCAAAAGTCAGGCGGTTTACTCTCTCTTGTGGAGGTAAATCTTGTGCCCATCTTCGCTTAGACTTAGGTCGTGCTATAGTTCTTCCTAAAGCTCCCCAGATTTAGGATCTGAGGTAGCTATTTCATTTGGGCTATAAGCATAAATCCTCATCTCTTAGGTATTTTCACAATCTCGTGTTATTTAATTATAAGTTCTAACTTCATAATAAAATTTTAGCTCAAATAAAACTAATATCTTCAATTTTAAACATATAAAGCCCAACCATGGGATAGATTGGAGTGCTCACTAGGCCTCCTAGTATCATGAGCACTCCCTACTCATCTTCTTTGGCTTCCAAAAATAAGTCTCTCCTTTTGATCTATCCCATTTGATTTTTCAAATATAATCAATTTATTGATAGTCCTATCTTTAAAATCTTTGGAGACCCTAATTACCTACTTTAATCGAGAGTATTCTTAAGGGATTTCATTCTTTAGGATGTAATTAATTATGGAGGCTTACCTCCATAGGGAACTTAACGAACCTAATTTAAAATAAACCATGTTTTACTTTTCCATGTAAAGGAGGGGAAAAATCTCTCGTACATTCGAAAACCCATCATGTTTGAGGACTTCTTATTAAATGATTAGGTCCATTCAAGATAGTATATCATACCTCAATGTCGTACCTGATCACTTCAATAAGTACCCCCTAAGATCTGCGTGGTGTACCATATCCCAAAAATAAATGCCATAGTAAGCTTACATCTTCTTAAATAAAGTCAATATGGGTAGCTTACCTGTTGTGCAGTAAGGCCTACTAAACTAATAAGGTGCTCATTGGTTTGCAATGGTCAAGTTAGGAAGAAAGCTTATATACTTACAACCACCAGACAAGTAATCACTGTGGTGACACACTAACTAGGTACATGTCAGCCCGACCTAGAGCAGCTAATGAGTGAGTGCCACAAGGGGCTTTATCCCACATCAAAATAGCCTGAGATAAAAGATATGTGTTTATTTTATATGTGGTTGTGTGTAGTTTGTGTTGGTGTTGTGTTACTAAAGGATAGGACGCCGCTTGGGTTCCTTACACCTACCGTAAACACATCATGGAGGATTCACAAATAATGATGTTTCTCAATGCATGAAGGGATGAGATTTGAGATGAAAAGAAGTTGTATTGATAATTATTTTCAAACAAGATTTATGGATAGTATTTTTTTAGGTAGAGCCCATTGATTGGAAGCATTGGGTGCTCTCCATTATAATTTATAAGTTGATAAGATCCTCCTTGGTAGGCCTTCTCTATGGAAAAAGGGCCTTCCCAAGTGGGTTCAAATTTGCCTCCCATCTTTCGACGAGCAAAAATTAGTCTCATTAGAGTTAAATATGCTCTCCTACTTGAAAAGCTCTAGGATGGACTAACTTGTTATGAGTTTGAATCATTTTGGCTTTGTACAACTCGAGATTTTGGCATGCCAAGAGGCATCTCTCCTTCAAATCTTCGAGCTCTTCTAACGATAACTTGGCATTTTGCTTCATGGTAACCTTCATACCTACAACTATCCTTAATGATGGGAGTTGGGCTTCTAATGGCACAACTGCTTCAGACCCATACACTAAGGAGAAAGGGATAGATTGAGTAGGAGTTTTTTAAGTGGTGCGGTAAGCCTACAGGGCTTCAACTAACTACTTTTTGACCTCACTTTTGGAGTAAGCTCTCAACTTCTCCATCTTAGACATATGACTCCTCTAGACTAAGAGTTCCTTAGACTTGAGACACTTCTAGTGATTAGGTGAGCACTTAACCTAACCCTAGAGACTTAGAAGGGTTTATCATTAGATTAGACTATGCATTAGGGATCTAAGGAAACTACTTACCCTATAGCTCAAATCCAGCCCGTGTACACTCCTTCAAACCAATCCAAATCAAATCTCAAATCAATTCCAGGTCAATTGATTTTCTCAAATCTCAAATCAATCCTAACTCAATTGAGTTTCTCAAATCCAAAATTAACTCTAAATTCAATTCCAAATCCAACTCCAATTCCAGATGATTAAAACCCATGATCAATTCCAAATCTAAAACCTTCTTAAGCCTTATGAATCACATCCATAAGCTTAGCCAAACCATTAAAATCAACCAAAAACTAAGTGATTTCTTTATAAATCACTCAGTCTATTATTTGTATTCACAACTATAAATGAAATTGGCATCCAAATCATCCAAATCAAAACCCCTTTTGCAAAACTTTTTTGACTTACCTTAGCCAAATTCACAATCAAATCACTCATAATT
Source organism: Cymbidium sinense (assembly GCA_021442155.1). Taxonomy (NCBI): domain Eukaryota; kingdom Viridiplantae; phylum Streptophyta; class Magnoliopsida; order Asparagales; family Orchidaceae; genus Cymbidium; species Cymbidium sinense. The sequence continues at coordinate 10,762,489 of CM038216.1, read as the reverse complement.
CACATGATTCTCTCATGGATCATTTATATTATCATTTATATTCACAAATATAGATGAAATATAAATTCAAATGGCCAAAATCAAATCAATATAAATTCAAAACTCAAATCCAAACCCAATTTATGTCATTTAAGCCAATTTCTTGGATTTAGCCAAATCATTCTCAAATCAATCCAAACCCTTGGATCTTCTCTTTAAACAATCACTCCTTCAATCACATGCCCAAATATAAACATAAACTACAATCACCAAGCCAAAGTTAAACTAACCCAAGTCAAACCCATGTTCATCCTTTTGACTTAAAATTGTCAAATGAACCAAAATTTATTTGACTCTAAACCACTTGCAATTAGATTCATAATTCTATCACAAGTCCAAATGTGAGTTCAACCAAATTTGAATCAAGCCATGATCAAGTCAATTGACCCATTTAGGCTCACTTGACCCAAAGTAGCCTAAAGACCCTTTTTGAGCTAAGTTCTAATCCAACCAAAATTGGATTAAACTAAGCCCATTGAAGCCTCACATTGTGATCAACTATCATCCTAGAATGATCAATCACTTAAATTGGGTCAAACCAAGTCAAACCTAGCCTTTGACCAAGTCAATACTTAGCCAAAATGGGACATAAATAAGTCAAAATTCACTATGAGATAAATTGATTGAAACTATTGATCTAAACTAATCCATAATCGATTGAACATGACCAAGTCATCAATTAAGCCAAACCAAGCCTAATTGGCCACTTGACCTAAGTTGACCAAAATTGGCCTAAAAGGCTAAAATGGGTTAAATCATGATTTAATCCAAATGGATTGCAACCAATGGCTCAAGTTCATTCCAAATCACTTGTTGAACTTGACCAAAGCTTCAATTGGCCAATTAGACCCAACCTATCCAAATTGACCAATTAGACCCAACCTAGCCCAATTGGCCATGAACCCAACTTAACCCAAAAGGTCAAATCCAACTTGAAATCAAACCAAATCAGAATATATTGAAACTAATGCTTACAATACATTTTAAATGATCAACCAAGCCTAAACCAGCCCATGACCTAACCTAATTGGGTCAAATGTGTCAAATTGGTCAACTTGACCCATTTTACCCAAATGAACCTAAATGAACCAAAACCAAATCTAAACCAAGCTAAACAAAACCAATGATACCCATAGGCTCCAAATGATCATTTGAACTTGACTTAACCCATGGTTTGACCTAATTTGAACAATTTGTCAACCTAACCCAATTTGACCCAACTTGACCCAAATAGATCAAATTAAACCAAATCAAATCAAATGAACTCCAAATCACTTAAAATTTGGCCCAACCCATTTTTTTTAATCATTTCAAATTTGTCCAAGTCAAACTCATAGCCAAATGACAACTTTTCCCTTGGGTTAAAGGGTATCCCATGACCAAATTCACTTAGACTTTGGTCATTCCTTTCCCAAGGCCACTTGGCACTCTGTTGGTCCACATGGGCACCAAGGAGGGTGGTGAACATGACCTAATGAGCTTGGGTCAGCCATGACCCAAGGCAAAGCCAAACTGACCTCCCCAATCACCCTTGAACAGTTGGCTCACCAAATCCATTCACCAATCACATGGGCAACCACTCTCCCTCACTCCTCCACCTAAAATGACACATGTGGGATGTTTTTCAGCTCAAACCAATCAGTCAAGCTATTGAGCTAAAATAGTAAATCGACCATCCACCATCTTATCCAAGGAGGGGGAGATATCCCCCTCATTCTCACTTAAATAGAAGACATTTCATTCTTCAAAGCTCTAAGTGTCGAAGCCAAGCATCCTAGAGCTTTCCCTAGCCATTTTTGAGCACCCATGCTTATCTACTCTCAGTTTTACTCAAAGCTGAAATAGGGAAGGTGATTTTCAAATCCAATTCACTCAATCCTTATCCAAAGTCAAATTAATCTTGCACACACCATCCTTGGACCAAGGCGAGTCAAAAAGAATCAAATCCCAAGCTTCCCCATGATCAGAGCTAGGAGTTCGATCGAAGCCGATCACCTACGTGTCGTGGATTCATCTTTTGAGCTAACTACATCAAATCAAAGCTTGTGTGGGTCAATAGGGCTTCGTTTCATCCAAACAAAGCTTGATCAATCGTTAGAAGCACTGGTGATAGCCTCCGGTGAGGTATGCTATTAAAATTAACCTTGGAGCAAATTTTTCTTATCATTTATGAAGGAAATTGTAATGTCACATGATATCCACCATTAGATGTATTGCTTGTGCTTCCTAGAAGGTGTGGGATGAATTTGAGCTCCATTTGAGTTCGGGCGAGCTCGGATCAAGCGATGATTGACGGACAAAATCCGTCTCTCATTGCTCGGGAGGGGATAGATCACAGACAGTCAGTTTCGCATGATCGGATTGGATGATCCTGATCAAACCACTCTTTAGATCCTTCTAATTTTCTTCTTAACTGCGGGATTAATCTTGGCCGTCCGATCTTCAATCGGACAGCCCTTAAAGAAAATGCATTCGCCGCATGCTGACTCAGCCGATGGATGTGATGACTTAAATAACCAATCCTGTCGTGCCATATGGAAGCCGCATCGCGTCAGTGCGCCGCGTCAGCTGCCATGTGGCTCGACTAGATTAGGAGTTTAATTAGGCTGAATTAATCCAATTTTAATAGTGAAACTTCCAAAATTCATAACTAATTATAAAATAAATACAAATAATACAAATAAATACTCATTTTAAAGGTAATTTAGAGAAGAATAATAGAAAATTAAAATCAATTAATTTTGATTAGTGATTTTGACTCAATTTGGGTTTTATTAAAAATATAATTAAGCTAATTACTCTTTAATTACTCCAACAATTAATTCTAAACTTTCTTAGATTGATTAGTGGGATGACCTCTACCTCCCATGATTTTCTTGGATTTTATTACTTGATTAACTAGGGGAATTATTTGTTTCATTCTTAATCACTTTCCTAATTAATTAAATGATTAATTAGAATGTTAAACAATAATGAATTCATTAATTAAGTTCACTAATCATTATGAAACAATGAATGGACATAGGGAATGAGATTAAGACCTCTCTTCCAATCTTTTCCACTAAGTTTATTTCATTTGGATAACACTTAATCAATTTGTAACTAATTGATGGCTTAATCACTTCATTGGATAGTTTAATTAATCAAACTCAAAACCAAATCATTCAAGAACTCAATCATTCAATTCTTGGGTAGATTCTTAAGTGTTCAATAACCTAAGAGAATTCTAAAGGAAATTATAATCGAATTACATGTGTAGGAGGATTATAAAAGTACTTAATCAAACCCTTTAGCTTAATTAACCAATAATTAAAAGCTAATTGTGTTAGACCCCTTCAGTTCTTAGGTGCATTGCTGATTTAATTTCCATGTGATTGTATATCATATGTTGGCTCATAATTACTTGAATAATTATGTTAAAGTGGTATAGGTAAGGGGTAATTAATGGATTTAATTCATACCTTAACCTAATCAAAACATAAAATCAACCTAATTTTTCTAAATTAAGATAAACCAATTCATACATGGGGGGAATGGGTTAGGATTAGCAAACCCTTCTCATATTTCCTGAGTTAAATCAAATTCAAAGATAATAAACTCCTTACAGAATTTTGATTCATTTTAAATGATCTTATTTTATATGATTGTCCTTAAAGAATTAATTAGGGTGAATAAAGTCATGTACTTACATTCCTTTATTTCTTTTAAATCATGCTAAATATTATTTGCCATATGAAATCATGCATTCATTTCTTTAAAAAATTAATTAATTAAATAATTTTCTTTTATGCCAAATTGCATGTGTTGGCTAAAATTAAGAATATGAGTGACTATTATCACTATTAAACCAAAAATTATCTTTTAAAACCTGTAAATCAAAGATTATGAATGAAGTGATGCTAGTTATAAATACTTATAAGCTTGCATGTGATCATAGCATTGTTGACCTCACTTTTAGAGTGAGCTCTTAACCTCCTCTTCTTAGACTTAGGACTCTTCTAGACACTAAGAACTCCTTAGTCATAAGACACTTCTAGTGATTAGGTGAACACTAACCTAGAGACTTAGAAGTGTTAATTATAAGAATAATGCCTTGGGGTTTAAGGAATTTACCTATCCCATAGCCCAATCTAGATACACTTTCTCAAATCAAACCCTCAATTCTCAAATCAAATCTCAAATTCAAATTCAAATTCCAAATACAATTTCAAAATTTGACTCCAAATGATTGAAACCCAAAATCAAATTCAAATCTTAAAATCCTTTCCTAAGCCATATGAACCATATTCATAAGCTTAGTCCAAAACTTCCCTTAAATCAAATCAAACTCAATTGATCTCTTTATAAATTAATTTTTTCCCTTCATTTATATTCACAAATATAAATGAAATCCAAATTCAAATGACCGAAGCTATATCAAAAATCAAATCCAAACTCAATCTAAGCCCTTTAAGCCAATTCTTTGAACTTAGCTAAATTCTATCCAAATCAAGTCAAAGCCAATGAATTTTCTCTTGTATCAATCATTCATTCAATTATCTATCCAAATATAAATGAAACCTACAACCATCAAATCAAATCGAAACCAACCCAAGTCAAACCCAACTTAATCCTTTTGACTTGAAAATTTCAAATGAGCCAAAGTCCCTTAGACTCCAAATTGATTATCGTTGAACTTATATTTCAATCTAGAGCTCATATATAAGTTCAACTAAATTTGAATCAAATCAAAACCAAACTAATTGACTCACTTAGGTGCACTTGACCTAAAGGACCCATTTGAGCTAACTTCTAATCCAACCCAAATTGGATTGAACCAAGCTCACCAAAATCTCACACCATAATTGCTGATCACCCTAGGATGACCAATTACAATCAATTGGGCCAAACCAAGCCCAATTGGCCATTTGATCCAAATTGGCCCAAATTGGCCTAAAGAACCAAATCGGGTCAAATCATTGATCTAACCCAAATTGATTGCAACTAATGGCTCAAGTTCATTCCAAATCGATTATTGAACTTAACCAAAGCCATAATTAAACCCAATTTGATCAATCAAGCCTAATTGGGTCAACTTGACTCAACCTAGCCCAAATTAGCCTAAAGGGTCAATTTGGCCTAAATCAAAATTAAATCTAAATTAATTCAAACCAAGATCACATTCATCTTCAATTAGTCAATTGAACATGAATCAACCCATAACCTAAGCTAATTTGTCCAATTTTGGTCAAATGGGTCAATTTAGCCCAAAATGACCGGTATGACCCAAATTGGGCCAAATCCCTTGAAACCAAGCCAAAACCCATTGGGGGCTGATCAAATTTGACCCAAACCTATTTTAGATCAGCCCAAAACAAACCCAACCCATTTTAAATCTCTCATGAATCATCGCCCACATAGGATTCCACCTAACCTCATTTAATTCCCCCATCACATGTACTTAACCCCCCATCACATGTCCCCAATACTTCAATTGAATAAATCTGATCATATGACAGTAAGAGAGGAGTTTGGAGAAAAAATCCAAAGTCCTTAATCAATCTTGCATCCATCCCAACTACCCCAACTAGATGGCAATCAATTTGGAGCCAAAAAATTCAAAAATAGTTTGAATTTTCGGCCATTATAAAAAGAGGGGGGATGAGGCTTGAAATCTCTTCCTCCAACCACTATTCAGCTCCCAAAAACTCACCAAAGCAAAAGGGAACCCATCCCCCACTTCGTTTAGCAACTTTGAGCTTAAATAATACAAGAATTTGCTCTTCCGGTGAGACAACTGTAACATCAGAGAAGGAGGCATTCCGAAGAGAAGCAAGGGCTAAAGATTACACTGAAGCTTCCTCACACGCATAGGATCTCCCTCAGATCTTCACCACCGCCGAAAATCATCCCCGGTGAGGTAACTTTCGTCAAACCGTAGCCGGCCTTAGGATTTTGCATATTTTCTATAAAATTTCCCGCGATTCTAGGAATTTCCTTTAGAAAATTCAGCAGTGTTATTTTAAATCATCCCAAATAGGAAATCAAATTTTTTTGGTGCGAATTGGTGTGAAAACATATTTTTGCTTAGAAACTTTCATTTTTTCCAAAATACCCCGAAAACACTTCGTCATGCGCGGCTCATACCGTCCGATCCTCATTCGAGGATCGGCTCGATCGTGTGATTGGCCTTGGTCGTGATGCGCTCTGGGCCGTCGATCATGGTTCGTAGCGATGGACGGCTCGACCGCATGATAGCGAGCGGGCGGAGCTTCATATCACCAAAAATGCTCAAACGGTCCGATGCATGGTTGCGTGATCGGCTCGTCACGCGGCGTGATTCGGCCTCTGAGCACTGATGAACCGTCAATCGTGATTGGGCGGTGTCAGCGTCCTTTCTTCCGCCCAAACAGCATATATATATATATATATATATATATATATATAATAATAATAATAATAATAATAATAATAATAATAATAATAATTTAAATCATCTGAAATTTCAAAAATTCATAGAAAATAAAATACTTAACCAAAAATTGCAAACAAGGGCTCGTTGGATTCGTTTATCTGAGAGGAATCCAAAAAAAATCCAAAATACTCAAAATATACGGAGTATTATGTGCATAATTTAGGTTTTAGGGAAAACCAAAATTCATTAATTAAGCCAAACATATAAGTTAGATTAAGTTGAGATTTTCAGATATTGAAATTAATGTTAAAATACACCTACAATAAAAACTTCGAGTTAAAACAACTTCTGGATTGAGAGAAATTAAAATTTTAAATTCAAATTATCAATTTTAATAAAATAAATTAAATAAAAATTCAAAAATTTATAAAAAATCTTCAAGATGACCTAAATCACTTCAATTGACATCTAGGACTCTTAAGAAAAATGATTTGATCTTCTAAATCTTAAGAAACCCAAATAAATACTTAAGATTAGAATTTAAACATTTAAAAAGTTAATTAAAATATAATCTAAAAATAACTCAAATATTAAATCAAAAACCAGAAATTGAATAGCATTCATTAAATCATTAATCAAACTTTAAATTAGAAAAATATCATCTTTAAAAGAGATTACATTAAATATGATTGAATCTATTTAAGTTAATAAAACTCAATTAAATGATTAAATCTTAAATCAAACTCAGAATCCAACAAACTTAGAAAACTTTAATAATTTGATACTAATCGAATTAAACTAAATAAAATTAAAGCAAACTTAATTAATCTATGATTAAATCACATCCATTTGGAATGAGATAACTAAATAATCATTGAATATTTCAACCTAATAACTAAATTGAACATGTTAATGAAATCAAACAAACATAATAAATAAATCAAATCAAGTAAAACCCTAATCATAAATAATCAAACTTAATTAGTCAAACATTTAATTGAAAATTTAATAAATTAATCCATCATCTTAATTAATCAAATTAATTTAAATAAGTTACATTAAAGCTAACTCTAAAATTAAGCTTAAATTAAACCCATAATTAAATTTAATAATCACACCCCTTAAATAAACTAATTAAGTTAATTAAATTAATCATATGAAACCTAAACTTAATCAAACATAATTAAGATGCAATTAAACACTAATCAAAATTTAAATTAAACCTAAATCATTAAGTCAAAAATCTCTAATCAAACAAACCTTTAATTAGTCTAATAATTTTAATTAACCCTTAATCAAACTTAATTAATCAAACATCTAATTAATGCAAACTTAATAAATTAATCCATTATCTTAATAAACCAAATTTAACTTTATAAAGCAGATTAAAGTTAATTCAAATTAAATACTTAATTAATCTAGTAATTAATTTAATCACACCTATTAAATAAATTAATTAAGTAAATTATATTAATCATATTAAACTTAAGCTTAATCAAACATAAAAATGCAATTAAATGATAATCAAACCCTAATTTAAACTTCAATCATTAATTCATCAATTACATCATTAACTCAAATAAACATGAAATCAAATTAAAAGTTAAACAAATCTTTATTTAATTTAATCATACCTTTTAAATAAACTAATTAAGGTAATCAAATTAATTACATTAAACTTAATTAATCAAAATGCAATTAAATATTAATTAAAACTCATAACCTCACTGGACTTTTATTCTTTTACGACAGTCTATAAAATTGTTTGATGTTGTGTTTAGATTGTGCATTAGAACATCATATTTTTCATAGTTTATTTATGATTGATGCCTGAATGTGTGGCCTGGATGCGGTAGGATCTTAGGATAAAAATTAATTTTTCTACCACAATTAACAACTCATAACTAAAATTTTTAAACAACTCATAACCTCACATAAAAGCTTAAGAATTAAATCAAGATAATAAAATTTTTAGTAAGCCCTTAGCTGGATGGATGAATGTATAATATCATGCATGTCATATTCTTTCATTCTTGTTAAGAGGGGGCTTCCATCCTTATTAGAGAATCAAGGCTTAACCTATGAGAGCCTTTGGTGAAAAACACCCCTTTCTCTCTTGATTTGACCTATAATCAAATTCTCATGCATTTAGGCATACAAAATCCCATAGCCCATCTTAAAATAAAAAGTCCAAAAGAATCAAATAAATTTGATAAAATTTGCATTAGATTAAGTCATGGATTCATACCACTCATGCTCTAGTCTCTTAGGGAGTGAGTCTGAGGACTTAGTTTCCCTTCTAAATGAACAACAACCTAGCCATCTTGCAAAGCATAAAACTTGCCTACATAGATTTAAAGTATAGGAGGAGTTAGCTGGCTGCCACTCCAGGAGGTAATAAGTCCAGCAGTCAGGTGGTTTATTCTCTCTTATGGAGGTAAACCATATACCCATTTTCTCCTTAGATTTAGGTTGTGCCTTCATTTTCTACCAAGGCTCCTTAGTTTAGGAATCTGAGGTAGCTGCTTTCTTTGGGCTACAAGCATAAATCCTCACCTCTTAGGCATTTCCATAATCTTATGTTGTGAAATTATAAGCCCTAGCAATCTAATAAAATGTCAACTCAAATAATCAACTCTCTTCAATTTCAAAAATATAAAGCCCAACTATAGGGTAGATTGGAATGCTCACTAGGCTTCCTAGTATCATAAGCATTTCCTACTTTCTTTCTTTGTATTCTAAAAATAAGTCTTCTCCTTGATATATCCCATTTGATTTTCAAAATTGCCAATCCTTTGATAGTCTTAACCTTGAAATCTTTGGATACCCTAATTATCTACTTTAATCAAGAGTATTCTTAAGGAATTATCATTCCTTAGGATGTAATTAACTATGGGGGCTTGCCTCCATAGAGAAATTAATGAACTCATTTTAAAATAAACTTTACTTTACTTTTCCATGTAAAGTAGAGAAAAGATCTCTGCATTATCATGTCTTAGAGTCCTTATTAGGTGATTAGGTCCATTATAGGGTGGTGATTTCTATCTTTCGAGATTGTACATCATTCCTTAATGTCGTACCTGATCACTTCAATAAGTACCCCCTAAGATCTGCATGGTGTCCCACACCCCAAAAATAAACACCATAGATTTTTCTAGCTACTCCGCTGGGAAAGGTTTCTCTCTCCATCTTTAGTAGACAATTATTATCTCCAAGCATCGATAGTGGACTTATATTTTATATAGGCTTGAGACTATCATTCTTTCCGTTGGCACTTAGCTTATTTCATCCTTAAGAAAAGTTAGTCAACATTCTTTAGGTTTTAGGACCTCACTCCTTGTAGGTCTTAAAATCCCTATTGGGTCCCCCAATAGGTAGAAGTAAATTAACTATGAATAGAAAAAATAATCAAATATAAAATTTTGAATCTCTTACCACTAGCTTTGTGAAGCAAGGTTCATCCCATGCTTAATAAAATTCCAATAAAATCTAAAGCAAAATAATAATAATAATAATAATAATAATAATAATAATAATAATAATAATAATAATAATAATAATAATAATAAAAATAAAAATAATAAAAATAAAAACACCTTTTACAAAAAATTTCAAAAGTCTTTTCAAAATAAAAAATCATAATCCAATTTGTTAAAGGGAGATTATCTCTTTAAAATCAAAATTAAACAAAGAAAAAAAATCATTTCTCCAAAAAAAAACTTCTCTTTCAAAATAAAATTAATTGAACCCCACTTAGCATACTCAAATTTGTTAAGTAAAGGTTCATTTTTCAAAATCAAAATCAAATCAAATAAACCTTTTCTTCAAAAATATACATCAAAACTATTTTTTTAAAACAAAATTAACTAAATTCATTTGACATACTCAAATTTGTTAAATAATAGTTCTCTTTCAAAATCAAAATCAAACAACGCCAAACAAAAAAAATTCTTAAATTTTTGAACTTACCATCATTTGGAAAGTAAAGTTCCAAAATTTCTTAAGTCCCAGTCAAAGAGCTCTGAATCTACAGTCATATCAACATTTGACAAGTGAGGTTCCAAAAAAATTCTCTTCAAAATCTCTCCAAATTTAGATCTAATTATTTGAACCCCTTTATCATATTCAAATTTGATGAGTGTGGGTTCAACTTCTTTAGATTTATCAAGAATATTTGAATCAAATTTGACATAGAGATTGAAAACCTTAAGATGACTTATGATAATGCAATATTCATTATTATGGTCACAAAGTCATGAATCATAAAAACTTTTATGATGAAATTCAACTTAAAACCAATATGTGGATTTTCACCCTAAAGGAGAAAGGCCATAAAGATTCCTTCAGGGGCCAAGAATAAAATTGACAAGGATTTTGAGTATGTCTTATTTATTCAAGATAAGTATGACTCAAATGACTTGAATCCTAATTCCCAAAAGAAGACAACTCTCAAAATATCGATCGTAATCCATAAAATAGCAGTGTTGATGCACTTTATGCTTTAATGATTCCAACTTGGGTAGAAATGCCCCCATTCTATGCTTTCATGGTGTCACTATCGATAAAGAGTTAGAATCATCAAATTTCAAAGGTCTAATGGGACAAACTTTGAAAAAAAAAAAAGAAAAAAAAAGAAAAAAAAAAGAAAAAAAAGAGAGAGAAGAGAGAGAGAGAGAGAGAGAGAGAGAGGTAGACATCAATTCTACCTCTCTTTCAGAAGATATCACAGAAGCCAATTATTACAGTGGCAGGGTCCTACCTCTTTGATCAATACCATAAGAAGAAGCAAACTAGTCATTGGAAATAACCAAATTCTAAACCTTTTTTAAGATACACCTCACAATACAAAATAAGAGAATCAAACTGTTATGAAGGTTAATCTTAACGTCCTAGACTATCTTGGAAGGTTGCCCACTAAGCTAAGTAATAAGTGCACTCTCATATTCTCTAAAGAGATAGAAAAGTATTTGATTCTTCCTTGCTCAGTTAGTGGCAACCTCCTCAAGTCATATTCAACATAGAATATCCTATGGAAAAGAAAGACAAGCAATCTCCTCCAGAGAACACAATATAGATAAAGACTCAAAAAAAAAAAAAAAGTAAAGCACCAATAATATATATTGATTTAAAATCAAAAAAAAAAAAATCATATGTACGAGGTGTAAATTCAAAAAAAAAAAAAGGAGAATGAGAAAAAGAGAAAAAGTAAAACACCAATAATACATATTGATTTAAAATCCAAAAAATAAATCATATGTACAAGGTGTAAATTCAAGAAAAAGGAGAATGAGAAGAAGAAAAAGAGAAAAAGTAAAGCACCATAAATACATATTGATTTAGAATAAAATAAAATAAAATAATAATAAGAAATCATATGTATAAGGTTTAAATTAAAAAAAAGAAGAAGAAGAGGAGAACGAGAAGAAGAGAAAGAGAAAAAGTAAGGCATCAATAATACACATTGATTTAGAATCCAAAGAATAAATCATGTGTATGAAGTGTAAATTCAAGAAAAAAAAGAGAGAAAATAATACATGAGATAAATTTTGACAAATCTCTAGAGTTAGATTGCAAAAAAAAAAAGTTCTAAAAAGAGGATTCATGTATGATATGACTAGAAAGTTAGTAGGTATGTGAGAACATTGACTACAATTCTACTATCTCATGATATTATTATAGGATTGGAAGTTAAGAGTTGCTCCTAACCTCTAGCAAAAAAAAAAAAAAACACACACACACATTATGAGCTCTCAAATTTCCACTTCATTTTTCTTTCTTCAAGCTTGAAAGAGGATTCAATGCTTGTAGATAGATCTTCAAATGAGGTAATAAAATTATCTTTTGCCTAGTCTACCTACTTTACTCAAACAATTTTGAAGATTTTCAAGTGGAGAATGAACTCCGTGAAGTTAAAAAAAAAACCTCAAAACATGAAGGGAGTCCACCCACCCTCCCAACATTCGTATATGATAAGTTAGAAGGAAAATTCCAATGACGTGGTAGGTTACTTTTGTAGTTTAAAGACTGCTTTACCTAAGACCATTTTAAAGTGCCAAATACATCTCCAAAGGTAGCAGTCTATAAACTCAAAATTGAACCTATTGCTATTCCTATTTTTAGAAACTTTTGGTGCGAAGAAGTGGATCAAAGTTTGAAGTTAACCTTATTGAAGAAGAAAGATATTACCATGATTTGCCAACATTATTCTCAGTCAAAAGGAAGAACATTCAAATCCACACATATGTCAATTTTGAAGATCTAAGATAGGCATGTCTTGAAACAATTCACATTACCTATATCAAATTTAATAGAGAACATAGCCTCCTTGCATGCAGTCTCCTCATTCAAAGATGGGTCAAATGATGCCGGAGGATGAGAGGTTGTTTGCATTTTCCATCAGAATTTACTGCTATAAGGTCATGCCTTTCTGCCTTAAAAATACTGGCGTCACATACCAGCGGGCTATGACTCGAATCTTCAACAAACTCATTCATCACCAAGTCGAATGCTACGTTGATGATCTCGTAGCCTAAAATAAAGAAAAGGAAGACCATCTTTATGATCTGAGTAGTGGTCTTCGATTAATTATGATACTACAACCTAAAGATGAATCTCCAAAAGTATACAATGAGTATGGCTTTAGGGAAGTTTCTAGGGCTTGTAGTAAAGCATCATGGGATAAAAAATTGATCTAAAATAGATTAGAGTGATATTAGAGATGCAACCTTCAAAAAAAAAAAGAAAAAAAAAAAAAGAAAAAAAGAAAAAAAAAAAAAGAAAAGAAAAAAAAGAGAAAAAAAGGAAAAAAAAATAGAAAAAAAATGAAAAAAAAGGAAGGTCTCAACACAATTAAAATCATTTCAAGGAAGGTTGCCATGTCTAAGATACTTAATATCTCATTTTTTTGGTAGGTGTTAATCATTCACTACTTTGACAAAGAAAGTAGATCAAGTTCTAAAGGATGATAAGTTTCAATACTCATTCAAAGGCATAAGGTTATATTTCTTGACACCTCCATTATTGGCCTCTCCATTCGCCTTAGGCCACTAATTTAAGGCTATCTCCATTTAGGGTACAACTCTTCTTGTTAAAGTTTATCATCATTAATCAAATTACAAAACTCTATGCATCGATTGAAAAGATTGAAGGTCTTGCAAAAAAAAAAAAAAAAGGAAGAGGGAAGAGTGACCTCAATTAATGTTGAATATAGATGGTTTAAACTCTTTCAAAGTTAGTCTATCTCAAAACTCTCCAAATCAAGATTTTGTTTTTGATTATTAAAAGGCCTACTTTGGTGCTTCAAAGGATGGAAAGTAGTTTAAACCACTATGATAGGGGAGTGTTTGTATTTCTATGTCAACAAACATTACTTCAAAATCCATTACACTCAAAATCAAAATTTAAATTTGGAGAATAATTCAAGTAATTAGAATGAGAATTTTCTTTCATTCAAATACAAATTAGAGCATAATATTTGAGAAGCCTTGGTGAATTTCCTTCACTAAGGATGATCAATTACTGACAGGGTCCCCATTTTGGAGAAAGAACACTATTCCTAGTTGTTCTTGTTTCATTTTCACACACCTAAAGAAATTTCAAAAAAATTATTAATTAATTAAAAAAATCAAAGTAAATTTCCTTAAAGAAGTTATGTTTTCAAATCTACATTGATTAAGTCCAAATTAAAAAAAAAAAAAAAAACAAAAAAAAAAAAAAATCAAAAAAAAAAATCAATCTACTATCACCCTCCAAAATTCCTCATCAATCTAAACATTCCTTCAAGCATACATATCTTTCTTTCGGGCTACTTTGATGTGGGAGCAAGCCCCCTGTGGCACTCACTCATTAGCTGCTCTAGGTCGGGTTTGATTTGTTGCCCAAAGTAATCGATCACCCCAATGGTCATTTATTGGAGGGTGTGAATCACCGTGCTTTCTTCCTAATTTGACCATTGTAAACCGACGAGTGCCTTGTTATTTTAGTAGTCTTTACTGCCCTACCAGTGAACTACCTTGTGTTGGCTTTGTTTAAGAAGATGTAAGTCCCAGCGCTTTCTACTTGAACTAGCCACCATACTCTGACTAGGTCGAGTTTCCCTGAGGTTTAGGTGTAAGAGTCCCCAGTGGCATCCTATTCCTTTATATCAAGCACAAACATACATATCTTTCTTTCGGGCTACTTGATGTGGGAACAAGCCCCCTATTGCACTCACTCATTAGCTGCTCTAGGTCGGGTTCGATTTGTTGCCCAAAGCAACCGATTACCCTAATGATTATTTATTAGAGGATGTGAGTCCCCGCACTTTTATCCTAATTTGAACATTATAAATCGATGAGCGCCTTATCAGTTTGGTAGTATTCACTGCCCTGTCAGTGAACTATCTTGTGTTGGCTTTGTTTAAGAATATGTGAGTCCCAACGCTTTCTTCTTGAACTAGCCACCATACTCTGACTAGGTCGAGTTTCCCTGAGGTTTAGGTGTAAGAGTCCCCAGTGGAATCCTATTCCTTCATATCAAATACAAATATACATATCTTTCTTTCGGGCTACTTTGATGTGGGCACAAGCCCCCTGTGTCACTCACTCATTAGCTGCTCTAGGTCGGGTTCGATTTGTTGCCCAAAGCAACCGATCACCCTAGTGGTCACTTGTTGGAGGATGTGAGTCCCCGTGCTTTCTTTCTAATTTGACCATTACAAAGCGGAGCCTTGTTGGTTTAGTAGTCTTATTTGCACCGGTGAGTACCTCATGGTTGATCCTGTTTGAGAAGATGTGAGTCCTTGTACTTTCTTCTTGAACTAATCATCATGACCTAACTAGGTCGAATATATTTGAGGTTTAGGGTAAGTCCCCCATAGGCTCCTTTTCTCTTGACTACGTTTGAGTTGATATAAGCCCCCAGTGGCATTCACTCGATGTCTCGGATGACTGTCGAAGCAGACTATCCCAACAGTCAATTCCGCTTTAGAGAGATGTAAGCCTACACTCTTTCTTTCTAGACTGATTGTTATAAATCGATGGGCACCATAGGTTGGTTGATGTTCACTATGCTGACAGTGACTCACCCTGTGGGTACACCACTCTTGGAAGATGTAAGTCCCCACACTTTCTCCATAAGTTGGCCACTGAATACCTATGTGATATGTGACTAGCCATGTCATTTTCTCCAGGGTGTTGGATCGAAGCCCCTTTGCGGCCCCTTCCCTTGCGGGCATTCTATTTGGATCATGTCCTTTGAGATCCCATTTAGACACTATCCGGGTTACTTTTGGATTGACGGTCCCCTTTCACGGTAGCAGTGGTTGGAGAATTTGTTCAGCGGATGCACAGATTCTCCCTTAGTTCAATAAATCTGAGATAAATCTAGGTTGATATAAGCTCCTTCTCAGTTTGATCCCTCGCAAACTAACAGGGTCCACGATAAAATAAACTAAACAAACAAACAAAATATTTTCTTGTGGATTAGGAATTCAATCCCCCAGTGGCCCCTTTCTGCATCCTATTTTTAGGCGTGTCGCAAAACTCCTATAGAATTGCACACTAAGTTGAGATAAATCCCCGGGTTGGTACTCACTCCGTAGTTGCCCTTTGGTCTGGTTTAACTTGTTATGCCACCAACGAGTTACCCCGGCAGTCATCTTTGCTTTGAAAGATATAAGTCTATTATGCATTATTTTCAGCACGATCGTTGCAAACCGAGGCGACCTAGGTGGGGCCGATTTATTATGTGACCATCCTAGTGGATTCTTGTTTAGGAAGATGTGAGTCCCGTGTTTTCTTCACTTGACCATTACAAAAAAGACACCCCTTAGGTTGGTTAGTTCTACCTAACGGTTGGTAGACTATCCCTTTGGATTTATAAACCTAAGATAGGTCTAGGCTGATATTAGCTCCTTCTTAGCAGATTCATCACAAACTGATAAGGTCCATCTAAAATTAAAGTAATTCTGACTATTCTTGAGTCAAATGAGTCCACAGCGGCATTCGCTCAAATAGTCGCCCTAGGTCAGGATTGATCTGTTGTGCCATCAACAGATCACCCCAACGGTTGATCCCTACTTTGGAAGATGTAAGTCTGCTACACTTTCTTTCGAGTATAGTCGTTGCACACCAAAAGGCAACTCTTAGGCTGAATAGTCCTACCTTGTGGTTGGTAGGCTACCCCTTTGGACTTATAAATCTGAGATAAGTCAAGGCCGACATAGCTCCTTCTCAGTGGGTCCACCGTACGCTGAAGGGTCCACAATATAACACATAAATTTAAATTAAATCAAATTAAATCAAATTAATCATTAGGACTACTCTTGAGTTGAGATAAGACCACCAGCAGTGCTCACTCGGTAGTCGCCTTAGGTAGGGTTCGATGTGTTGCTCATCTAATAGATCACCCGAGCGGCTTTTCTTTGCTTTGGAAGATATAAGTCTATTAGGCTTTCTTCCTTGCATAGTCGTTGCACACCAAAAGGCAACCCCTTAGGTTGGATAGTCCTACCTTATGGCAGGTAGACTATCCCTTTAGACTTATAAATCTAAGATAGGCCAAGGCCCTGTGGCTCCTTCTTAGTGTAGTCCATCGCAAACTAACTGGGTCCATAAAAAAATAAATTTGAAACCAACCTCCCCAGGGAGTCAAATTAAACATATCAAATAAACCAAGTTTCTCTCCAGCGAGGCATAAATCAAATTGGCCTCCCCAGTGGAATCTAGATCTAAATCAAATAAATTTCACCGAGTGTACATCCCTAGCGAATATGCCCTTAATCTGGAACCCTTCTCCCCAATGGAGTCATAATAAATTAAACCAACCTCCCTAGTGGAGTCTAATCGAATAAATCAAAGAAATCTAATTAAATCCTTATCCCTAGCGGATACACACCCAAATAAATCATATTCATAATCAAACTCAGATCCATATCCCCAGCGGATAACTTGAACTGTTCCCCTAAAGGAAGGTTCATGTACTCAATCCCTAGTGAATTCCTTCTTGCTCTCTTATGCCCTTGGCATAAAGAGAGCTGCATTGCACTAAGATCGTGATTCTATATACCTTTTGGGTCTAGGTTTAGATCATTTCCGTTGTTTGTTGCAACCTTCTAGATGTCGTTGATCATTTCGATCAAAGCCAATACGTGCGGTGTGCCTTGTCAGTTACACCACACCTATTGGGGGTCCTTTTGTTGACCTCACTTTTGGAGTGAGCTCTTAACCTCCTCTTCTTAGACTTAGGACTCTTCTAGACACTAAGAACTCCTTAGTCATAAGACACTTCTAATGATTAGGTGAACACTAACCTGCTTTAGACTTAGAAGTGTTAATCATAAGAATAGGCTATGCCTTGGGTTTAAGGAATTTACCTATCCCATAGCCTAAACCAAATCTAGATACACTTTCTTAAATCAAATCCAGACTCAATTCTCAAATCAAATCTCAAATTCAAATTCAAATTCTAAATCTAATTTCAAAATTTGACTCCAAATGATTGAAACCCAAAATCAAATTCAAATCTTAAAATCCTTTCCTAAGCCATATGAACCATATTCATAAGCTTAACCAAAACTTCTCTTAAATCAAATCAAACTCAATTGATCTCTTTATAAATTTAATTTTTTTCCTTCATTTATATTCACAAATATAAATGAAATCCAAATTCAAATGGCCGAAGCTATATCAAAAATCAAATCCAAACTTAATCTAAGCCCTTTAAGCCAATTCTTTGAACTTAGCTAAATTCTATGTAAATCAAGTCAAAACTAATGAATTTTCTCTTGAATCAATCATTCATTCAATTATCTACCCAAATATAAATGAAACCTATAACCATCAAATCAAATCGAAACCAACCCAAGTCAAACCCAACTTAGTCCTTTTGACTTGAACATTGCAAATGAGCCAAAATCCGTTAGACTCCAAATTGATTGTTGTTGAACTTATATTTCAATCTAGGGGTCATACATAAGTTCAACTAAATTTGAATCAAACCAAAACCAAACTAATAGACTCACTTAGGTGCACTTGACCTAAAGGACCCATTTGAGCCAACTTAATCAAATTGGATTGAACCAAGCTCACCAAAATCTTACCATGATTGCTGATCACCCTAGGATGATCAATTGCAATCAATTGTAAACCAAATTGGTCATTTAATCCAAATTGACTAAAATTGGCCTAAAGAACCAAATCGGGTCAAATCACGATCTAACCCAAATTGATTGCAACCAATGACTCAAGTTTATTCCAAATCGATTATTGAACTTAACCAAAGCCATAATTAAACCCAATTTGATCAATTGAGCCTAATTAGGTCAACTTGACTCAACCTAGCCCAAATTGGCCTAAAGGGTCAATTTGGCCTAAATCAAAATTAAATCCAAATTAATTCAAAACAAGACCACATTCATCTTCAATTAGTCAATTGAACATGAATCAACCCATAACAAGCTAATTTGGCCAATTTTGATCAAATGGGTCAATTATTTAAAATGACCCATTATGACCCAAATTGGGCCAAATCCCTTGAAACCAAGCCAAAACTCATTGGGGGCTGATCAAATCTAACCCAAACCCATTTTGGATCAGCCCAAAATAAATCTAACCCATTTTAAATCCCTCATGAATCATCCCCCACATAGGATTCCACCTAACCTCATTTAATTCCCCCATCACATGCACTTAACCCCCCATCACATGTCCCCAATATTTCAATTGAATAAATCTAATCATATGGCGAGAGGACTTTGGAGCAAAATCCAAAGTCCTCAAATCTTGCATCCATCCCAACCAGATGTCATCAATTTGGAGCCAAAATTTCAAAATATTTTGAATTTTGGCCATTATAAGAGATGAGGCTTGAAATCTTCCTCCCACCACTATTCGCTCCCAAAACTCCCAAAGCAAAAGAGAACCCATCCCCACTTGTTTAGCCACTTTGAGCTCAAATAATACAAGAATTTGCTCAGGCGGATAAACATTGGAGAAGGAGGCATTCAGAGAAGCAAAAGATTACTCTGTCCGATCTCCCCAGGTTCTTCATCATCCCGGTGAGGTAACTTTCATCAAACCTAGCGGCCTAAGTTTGCATATTTTGTATAAAATTTCCTGATTCTAAGAATTTCCTTTAGAAAATCCACTTTTATTATAAATCATCCCAAATAGAAATAGAATTTTTTTGTATCGAAAACGGTCCATTTGGATAAGTTTTGCTTAGAAACTTTCATTTTTCAAAATACTCACGAAAATCGTTCATCACGCGGCTCCGCCATCATCCGATCCACGTTGCGGGATAGGATGGCTCGGATCACGTTGATCATGCGATCCGCCTTGATCGATAATCACATCGGCCTCGATCTTCATGATGGGGCGTCTCATCGTGATCCGAACGATGCGACCGAGCTTTATCGTCGAAATGCTCGGATCATCGTCGTGGTTCGCGTGATGGTCGGAAAGCAGTCGTTGACTTTCCCTTAGCAGTATATATATATCGAAACTTCAAAATTCATAAATAAAATACTTAACCAAAAATTGCAAGCAGGGCTCATTGGATTTTATCGAGAAGAATCCAAAATCAAATACTCAAAATTTCTTGAGTGAGGTAATTTAGTTTTAGGAAAACCATATTTCATTAATTAAGCCAAAATATAGGTCAGATTAAGTTGAGATATTCAGATATTGAAATTAATGTTAAAATACATCTACAATAAAAATTTTGAGTTAAAAAAATGTCTGGATTGGGAGAAATTAAAATTTTAAATTCAAATTATCAATTTTAATAAAATAAATTAAATAAAAATTCAAATTTAAAAAATCTTCAATGACCTAAATCACTTCAATTGACATCACTCTTAAGAAAAATGATTTGATCTTCTGAATCTTAAGAAACCCAAATAAATATTTTAGATTAGAATTTAAACAATTAAAAAGTTAATTAAAATATAATCAAAAAATAACTCAAATATTAAATCAAAAATTAGAAATTGAATAGCATTCATTAAATCATTAATCAAACATTAAATCAGAAAAATATCATCTTTAAAGGAGATTAAATTAAATATGATTGAATCTATTTAAGTTAATAAAACTCAATTAAATGATTAAATCTTAAATCAAACTCAAATCCAACAAACTTAGAAAACTTTAATAATTTGATACTAATCAATTAAACTAAATAAAATTAAAGCAAACTTAATTAATCATGATTAAATCACATCCATTTGGAATGAGATAATTAAATAATCATTGAATATTTCAACCTAATAACTAAATTGAACATGTTAATGAAATCAACAAATAATAAATAAATCAAATCAAGTAAAATAATCATAAATAATCAAACTTAATTAGTCAGACATTTAGTTAATGAAAATTTAAAAAATTAATCCATCATCTTAATTAATCAAATTAATTTAATTAAGTTACATTAAAGCTAACTTTAAATTAAATCAAACATCAAATAATTAAATTTAATAATCACACTTAAATAAACTAATTAAGTTAATTAAATTAATCATATGAAACATAAACTTAATCAAACATAATTAAGATGCAATTAAACACTAATCAAAATTTAAATTAAACCTAAATCATTAAGTCAAAAATCTCTAATCAAACAAATCTTTAATTAATCTAATAATTTTAATTAACCCTTAATCAAACTTAATTAATCAAACATCTAATTAATGCAAACTTAATAAATTAATCCATTGTCTTAATAAACCAAATTTGACTTTATAAATCAGATTAAAGTTAATTCAAATTAAATACTTAATTAATCTAGTAATTAATTTAATCACACCTATTAAATAAATTAATTAAGTAAATTATATTAATCATATTAAACTTAAGCTTAATCAAACATAAAAAAATGCAATTAAATGATAATCAAACCTAATTTAAACTTAATCATTAATTCATCAATTACATCATTAACTCAAATAAACATGAAATCAAATTAAAAGTTAAACAAATCTTTATTTAATTTAATCATACCTTTAAATAAACTAATTAAGTTAATCAAATTAATTACATTAAACTTAATTAATCAAAATGCAATTAAATATTAATCAAAACATAAATTAAACCTAAACCATTAAGTCATTAATTACATCATTTGTCTAAACAAATATGAAACTAAATTTAAAAATTAAACAAACCTTTATAATTAACATAAATACACTTATTAATTAAACAAATCACATAATCACATTGAACCTAAGCAAAACCATAGACCAATAAAGCTAATTAAATCAATTTGAATCAAATTAAGTTAAATCAAGAAAGATTCTCATCAATTTAATATAGAATCAAATCAAATCTCATTCAACCTACTTAAATAAAATAAACTAATTAACTATCCAATATGAAATCAAAATGCAAACCAAACTTTGATGAACATGACAAATGGATGTGATTAAAAATAAAATCCCAATTACAAAAAAAATCAAACCCAATTAGAATAAAAAAATAAAATCTTAATTAATCTAATCGATCAAACTACAAATAAATGAACCACAATCAATTAAATAAACATAAAGTTAAATCACATAACCATGATCAAAGAAAAGAATTAAATATTTAAAGGATATTGAATTATTAGGATTCAATTAAATCAAAACACTAATAAAATTAATCAACCAAAAATACATGAACTTAAACAAACTTAAACTCCATTAGACATTAAGGATATTGAATTATCAAGATGTAATTAAACTAAAACATCTAATCCAAAAAATCAATTATTCAAATACTTAAATAAACTCAAATTCTAAATTCTAAATCAAATGAATTACACAAATTCAAATGAGCTAATCAAGATACTTGGGACTTTCGTTAGATTCCTTAGAATTAGGATGTAGAATAGGTGAGTCACCTACAGATGGAATTCATCCTCTTCATTCTTGAGAACCTAAATATCATTTCAACCAAATAAAACTGAAATAAAAATGAAAATCAAATCATTACATCATTTAGATTGAAATCACCCAAAGGTAAAATTTAAATTCAAACTTCAAATTAGAACTTAAACTAAAGAAGCCTAGTAAAGTCTTGCTACACAAACCTTAAGCACACACAATAGAATACTAAGTCACTAGTTCTAGTGCTAAGTTAGGGCGTTATATGTACGATGTTGTATTTTGTTTCATGATGTAATATTTTAGACTAAATGTTAGGGTGTATGTTTAGTGATGGATGTTATTATTAGCCTAATCATATTTTCTGAGGGGTTGTGCTTAAAGGGGCCTATAATAAAAAATATAAATGCTTTTTTGTGCGTTGCTTAGCCTAAGTGTAACCCATGTTAGGGGTGGGCTTGGTTACCCATGTGTGGGTGCTAAGTCTAAATTATTCATATAACTGCTTGGATTGTATGGTGTGTTTAGCTAACATTTATTTTACAGGTGTAGCTAGATTTACTTTTCCTATTTTTGATGTAATTTTATATTAGGAATTAGGATTAGTGCTATCGGGGATTAGGATGAGCAGTGGCCAGAAGGCTTAGTCCCTGGGGTGCCCTATGATGCCTTTGGAATAAATCAAATCAAAAGAAAGAGAATGAAGAAATGAAGAAAAGAGGACCCCCCATAGCATATATATTATTTTTGTAATCCGGGTTGTATAAGGGTAGAGCTCGGCTACCCATCTTTTCTTTGCTCTTTTCTGGGTGTACGGAGGAACCCGACCACACTGGACTTTTATTCTCTTACGGTAGTCTATAAAATTGTTTGGTGTTGTGTTTAGATTGCACATTAGACCATCATGCTTTTCATAGTTTATTTATGATTGATGCCTGAATGTGTGGCCTGGATGCGATATGATCTTAGGATAAAAATTAATTTTTCTACCCCAATTAATAACTCATAACTAAAATTTTTAAACAACTCATAACCTTACATAAAAGCTTAAGAATTAAATCAAGATAATAAAATTTTTAGTAACCCCTTAGCTGGATGGATGAATGTATAATATCATGCATGTCATATTCTTTCACTCTTGTTAAGAAGGGGCTTCCATCCTTGTTAGAGAATCAAGGCTTAACCTATGAGAGCCTTTGGTGGAAAACACCCCTTTCTCTCTTGATTTGACCTATAATCAAATTCTCATGCATTTAGGCATACAAAATCCCATAGCTCGTGTCAAAATAAAAAGTCCAAAAGAATCAAATAAATTTGATAAAATTTGCATTAGATTAAGTCATGGATTCATACCACTCATGCTTTAGTCTCTTAGGGAGTGAGTCTGAGGACTTAGTTTCCTTTCTAAATGAACAAAAACTTAGCCATCTTGCAAAGCATAAAACTTGCCTACATAGATTTAAAGCGTAGGAGGAGTTAGCTAGCTGCCACTCCAGGAGGTAATAAGTCCAGCAGTTAGGTAGTTTATTCTCTCTTGTGGAGGTAAATCATATACCCATTTTCTCCTTAGATTTAGGTTGTGCCTTCATTTTGTACCAAGGCTCCTTAGTTTAGGAATCTGAGGTAGCTATTTTCTTTGGGCTACAAGCAAAAATTCTCACCTCTTATGCATTTTTATAATCTTATGTTGTGGAATTATAAGCCCTAGCAATCTAATAAAATGTCAACTCAAATAATCAACTCTCTTCAATTTCAAAAATATAAAGCCCAACTATAGGGTAGATTGGAATACTCACTAGGCTTCCTAGTATCATAAGCATTTCCTACTTTCTTCCTTTGTATTCCAAAAATAAGTCTTCTCCTTGATCTATCCCATTTGATTTTCTAAAATAGCCAATCCTTTGATAGTCTTAACCTTGAAATCTTTGGATACCCTAATTATCTACTTTAATCGAGAGTATTCTTAAGGAATTATCATTCCTTAGGATGTAATTAACTATGGGGGCTTGCCACCATAGGGAGATTAACGAACTCATTTTAAAATAAACCCTACTTTACGTTTCCATGTAAATTAGAGGAAAGATCTCTGGTATATTCGAAGACCCATCATGTCTTAGGAGTCCTTATTAGGTGATTAGGTCCATTATAGGGTGGTGATTTCTATCTTTCGAGATAGTACATCATTCCTTAATGTCAGACCCGATCACTTCAATAAGTACCCCCTAAGATCTGTATGGTGTCCCACACCCCAAAAATAAACACCACGGATTTTTCTGGCGACTCCGCTGGGAAAGGTTTCTCTCTCCATCTTTAGTAGACAATTATTATCTCCAAGTGTCGATAGTGGACTTATATTTTATATAGGCTTGAGACTATCATTCTTTCCATTGGCACTTAGCTTATTTCATCCTTAAGCAAAGTTTGTCAACATTCTTTAGGTTTTAGGACCTCACTCCTTGTAGGTCTTAAAATCCCTATTGGGTCTCCCAATAGGGAGAAGTAAATTAACTATAAACAGAAAAAATAATCAAATATAAAATTTCGAATCTCTTACCACTAGCTTTGTGAAGCAAGGTTCATCCCATGCTTAATAAAATTCCAATAAAATCTAAAGAAAAATAATAATAATAATAATAATAATAATAATAATAATAATAATAACACCTTTTACAAAGATTTTCAAAAGTCTTTTCAAAATAAAAAATCATAATCCAATTTGTTAAAGGGAGATTATCTCTTTAAAATCAAAATTAAACAAAGAAAAAAAGTCATTTCTCCAAAAAAAACTTTTAAATCTCTTTCAAAATAAAATTAATTGAACCCCACTTAGCATACTCAAATTTGTTAAGTGAAGGTTCATTTTTCAAAATCAAAATCAAATCAAATAAACCTTTTCTTCAAAAATAAACATCAAAACTATTTTTTTTAAAACAAAATTAACTAAATTCATTTGACATACTCAAATTTGTTAAATAATAGTTCTCTTTCAAAATCAAAATCAGACAACGCCAAATAAAAAAAAATTCTTAAATTTTTGAACTTACCATCATTTGGAAAGTAAAGTTCCAAATTTCTTAAGTCCTAGTCAAAGAGCTCTGAACTTACAATCATATCAACATTTGACAAGTGAGGTTCCAAAAAAATTCTCTTCAAAATCTCTCCAAATTGAGATCTAATTATTTGAACCCCTTTATCATATTCAAATTTGATGAGTGTGGGTTCAACTTCTTTAGATTTATCAAGAATATTTGAATCAAATTTGACATAGAGATTGAAAACCTTAAGATGACTTATGATAATGCAATATTCATTATTATCGGTCACAAAGTCATGAATCATAAAAACTTTTATGATGAAATTCAACTTAAAACCAATATGTGGATTTTCACCCTAAAGGAGAAAGGCCATAAAGATTCCTTCAGGGGCCAAGAATGAAATTGACAAGGATTTTGAGTATGTCTTATTTATTCAAGATAAGTATGACTCAAATGACTTGAATCCTAATTCCCAAAGAAGACAACTCTCAAAATATCGATCGTAATCCATAAAATAGCGTGTTGATGCACTTTATGCTTTAATGATTCCAACTTGGGTAGAAATGCCCCATTCTATGCTTTCATGGTGTCACATCGATAAAGAGTTAGAATCATCAAATTTCAAAGGTCTAATGGGACAAACTTTGAAAAAAAAAAAAAAAGAAGAAAAAAAGAAAAAAAAGAAAAAGAGAAAGAGAGAGAGAGAGAGAGAGAGAGAGAGAGAGAGAGAGAGAGTAGGTAGACATCAATTCTACCTCTCTTTCAGAAGATATCACAGAAGCCAATTATTACAGTGGCAGGGTCCTACCTCTTTGATCAATACCATAGGAAGAAGCAAACCAGTCGTTGGAAATAATCAAATTCTAAACCTTTTTTAAGATACACCTCATAATACAAAATAAGGGAATCAAACTGTTCTGAAGGTTAATCTTAACGTCCTAGACTATCTTGGAAGGTTGCCCACTAAGCTAAGTAATAAGTGCACTCTCATATTCTCTAAAGAGATAGAAAAGTATTTGATTCTTCCTTGCTCAGTTAGTGGCAACCTCCTCAAGTCATATTCAACATAGAATATCCTATGGAAAAGAAAGACAAGCAATCTCCTCCAGAGAACACAATATAGATAAAGACTCAAAAAAAAAAAAGTAAAGCACCAATAATACATATTGATTTAAAATAAAAAAAAAAAATCATATGTATGAGGTGTAAATTCAAAAAAAAAAAAGGAGAATGAGAAAGAGAAAAAAAAACCAATAATACATATTGATTTAAAATCAAAATAAATCATATTTACAAGGTGTAAATTCAAAAAAAAAAGGAGAATGAGAAGAAGAAAAACAGAAAAAGTAAAGCACCAATAATACATATTGATTTAGAATAAAATAAAATAAAATAATAATAAGAAATTATATGTATAAGGTTTAAATTAAAAAAAGAAGAAGAAGAGGAGAACGAGAAGAAGAGAAAGAGAAAAAGTAAGGCATCAATAATACACATTGATTTAGAATCCAAAGAATAAATCATGTGTATGAAGTGTAAATTCAAGAAAAAAAAGAGAGAAAATAATAACTGAGATAAATTTTGACAAATCTCTAGAGTTAGATTGCAAAAAAAAAAAAGTTCTAAAAAGAGGATTCATGTATGATATGACTAGAAAGTTAGTAGGTATGAGAGAACATTGACTATAATTCTACTATCTCATGATATTATTATAGGATTGGAAGTTAAGAGTTGCTCCTAACTTCTAGCAAAAAAAAAAAAAAACACACACACACACACACACACACACATTATGAGCTCACAATTTTCCACTTCATTTTTCTTTCTTCAAGCTTGAAAGAGGATACAATGCTTGTAGATAGATCTTCAAATGAGGTAATAAAATTATCTTTTGCCTAGTCTACCTACTTTACTCAAACAATTTTGAAGATTTTCTAGTAGAGAATGAACTCTGTGAAGTTAAAAAAAAAAACCTCAAAACATGAAGGGAGTCCACCCACCCTCCCAACATTCGTATATGATAAGTTAGAAGGAAAATTCCAATGACGTGGTAGGTTACTTTTGTAGTTTAAAGACTGCTTTACCTAAGACCATTTTAAAGTGCCAAATACATCTCCAAAGGTAGCAGTCTATAAACTCAAAATTGAACCTATTGCTATTCTATTTTTAGAAACTTTTGGTGCGAAGAAGTGGATCAAAGTTTGAAGTTAACCTTATTGAAGAAGAAAGATATTACCATGATTTGCCAACATTATTCTCAGTCAAAAGGAAGAACATTCAAATCCACACATATGTCAATTTTGAAGATCTAAGATAGGCATGTCTTGAAGACGAATTCACATTACCTATATCAAATTTAATAGAGAACATAGCCTCCTTGCATGCAGTCTCCTCATTCAAAGATGGGTCAAATGATGTCAGAGGATGAGAGGTTGTTTGCATTTTCCATCGAATTTCTTGCTATAAGGTCATGCCTTTCTTAAAAATCGGCGTCACATACCGGTGACTCATCTTCAACAAACTCATTCATCACCAAGTGATACGTTGATGATCTACAATAAAATAAAGAAAAGGAAGACCATCTTTATGATCACGAGTAGTGGTCTTGATTAATTATGATACTACAACCTAAAGATGAATCTCAAAGTATACAATGAGTATGGCTTTAGGGAAGTTTCTAGGGCTTGTAGTAAAGCATCATGGGATAAAAAATTGATCTAAAATAGATTAGAGTGATATTAGAGATGCAACCTTCAAAAAAAAAAGAGAAAAAAAAAGAAAAAAAAAAGAAAAAAAAGAAAAAAAAAAGAAAAGAAAAAAAAGAGAAAAAAAAGAAAAAAAAATAGAAAAAAAATGAAAAAAAAGGAAGGTCTCAACACAATTAAAATCATTTCAAGGAAGGTTGCCATGTCTAAGATACTTAATATCTCATTTTTTTGGTAGGTGTTAATCATTCACTACTTTGACAAAGAAAGTAGATCAAGTTCTAAAGGATGATAAGTTTCAATACTCATTCAAAGGCATAAGGTTATATTTCTTGACACCTCCATTATTGGCCTCTCCATTCGCCTTAGGCCACTAATTTAAGGCTATCTCCATTTAGGGTACAACTCTTCTTGTTAAAGTTTATCATCATTAATCAAATTACAAAACTCTATGCATCGATTGAAAAGATTGAAGGTCTTGCAAAAAAAAAAAAAAAAAAAAAAATAGGGATGAGTGACCTCAATTAATGTTGAATATAGATGGTTTAAACTCTTTCAAAGTTAGTCTATCTCAAAACTCTCCAAATCAAGATTTTGTTTTTGATTATTAAAAGGCCTACTTTGGTGCTTAAGGATGGAAAGTAGTTTAAACCACTATGATAGGGAGTGTTTGTATTTCTATGTCAACAAACATTACTTCAAAATCCATTACACTCAAAATCAAAATTTAAATTTGGAGAATAATTCAAGTAATTGGAATGAGAATTTTCTTTCATTCAAATACAAATTATAGCATAATATTTGAGAAGCCTTGGTGAATTTCCTTCACTAAGGATGATCAATTACTTTGACCGGGTCCCAAGGATTTTGGAGAAAGAACACTATTCCTAGTTGTTCTTGTTTCATTTTCACACACCTAAAGAAATTTCAAAAAAATAATTTATTAATTAAAAAAAATCAAAGTAAATTCCTTAATGAAGTTATGTTTTCAAATCTACATTGATTAAGTCCAAATTTAAAAAAAAAACAAAATAAAAAACAAAATAAAATAAAAAAAATCAAAAAAATAATCAATCTACTATCACCCTTCAAAATTCCTCATCATTCTAAACATTCCTTCAAACATACATATCTTTCTTTCGGGCTACTTTGATGTGGGAGCAAGCCCCCTGTGGCACTCACTCATTTGCTGCTCTAGGTCGGGTTCGATTTGTTGCCCAAAGTAATCGAACACACCAATGGTCATTTATTGGAGGGTGTGAATCCCCGTGCTTTCTTCCTAGTTTGACCATTGGAAACTGACGAGTGCCTTGTTAGTTTAGTAGTCTTCACTGCCTTACCAGTGAACTACCTTGTGTTAGCTTTGTTTAAAAAGATGTAAGTCCCAACGCTTTCTACTTGAACTAGCCACCATACTCTGACTAAGCCGAGTTTCCCCGAGGTTTAGGTGTAAGGGTCCCCAGTGGCATCCTATTCCTTTATATCAAGCACAAACATACATATCTTTCTTTCGCTACTTTGATGTAGAAAGCCCCCTGGCACTCACTCATTTTGCTCGTCGTTTGATTTATTGCCCAAAGCAACTGATTACCCCAATGATCATTTATTGGAGGATGTGAGTCCCCGTACTTTCTTCCTAATTTGAACATTACAAACCGATGAGCGCCTTATCAGTTTGGTAGTATTCACTGCCCTGTCAGTGAATTATCTTGTGTTGACTTTGTTTAAGAATATGTGAGTCCCAACATTTTCTTCTTGAACTAGCCACCATACTCTGACTAGGTCGAGTTTCCCTGAGGTTTAGGTGTAAGAGTCCCCAGTGGAATCCTATTCCTTCATATCAAACACAAACATACATATCTTTCTTTCGGGCTACTGTGATGTGGGCGCAAGCCCCCTGTGGCACTCACTCATTAGCTGCTCTAAGTCAGGTTTGATTTGTTGCCCAAAGCAACCGATCACCCTAGTGGTCACTTGTTGGAGGATGTGAGTCCCCGTGCTTTCTTTCTAATTTGACCATTGCAAATTGATGAGCGCCTTGTTAGTTTCGTAGTCTTCGCTGCCCAGCTAGTGAGCTACCTCATGGTTGATCCTGTTTGAGAAGATGTGAGTCCTTGTGCTTTCTTCTTGAACTAATCATCATGACCTAACTAGGTCGAATATGAGGTTTAAATAAGTTCCATAGGCTCCTTTCCTCTTCACTACGTTTGAGTCGATATAAGCCCCAAGTGGCATTCACTCAGTAGTCGCTCTAGGTCGGATGACACACTGAGAGGACTATCCCAGTCAATTTCACTTTAGAGATGTAAGCTACATGCTTTCTTTCTGATTGTTGCAAACCGATGGGCACCATAGGTTGGTTGATGTTCGCTATCTTGTGTGACTCACCCTGGGTACACCACTCTTGGAAGATGTAAGTCCCACGCTTTCTCCATGAGTTGGCCATAGAATACCTATGTGATATATGACTAGTCATGTCATTTTCTCAGTGTTGGATCAATCCCCTTTGCCCCTTCCCTCGGGCATTCTATTTGGATCATGTCCTTTGAGACCCTATTTAGACACTATCGTTACTTTTGGATTGACTCCCCTTTCACGGTAGCCACCCACGTGGTTGGAGAATTTGTTGGGATGCAGATTCTCCCTTGGTTTAAATCAGATAGGTCTAGGTTGATATAAGCTCCTTCTCAGTTTGATCCCTCACAAACTAACAGGTTCCACGATAAAATAAAGTAAACAAACAAACAAAATATTTTCTTGTGGATTAGGAATTCAAGCCCCCAGTGGCTCCTTTCCTAGCGCGTCTATTTTTAGGCGGTGTCAAAACTCCATAGGAATTGCGACTACTTAAGTTAAGATAAATCCACAGGTGGTACTCACTCGTGAATTAGCCCAGTCGTTCAACTTGTTATGCCACCAACGAGTTACCCAGGCAGTCGTCTTTTCTTTTAAAGATATAAGTCTATTACGCATTCTTTTTAGCATGATCATTGCAAACCGACGGGCAGCCCTAGGTCAGGCCCAATTTATTGCACAAGCGACCGATCACCCTTGTGGATTCTTGTTTAGGAAGATGTGAGTCCCCCTGCTTTCTTCCTAACTTGACCATTACAAACCGAAAGGCACCCCTTAGGTTGGTTAGTTCTACCTAACTAGGTAGACTATCCCTTTGGATTTGTAAACCTAAGATAGGTCTAGCGATATTAGCTCCTTCTTAGTAGATTCATCACTGGCCCGGCGGTCCATATAAAATTAAAGTAATTCTGACTATTCTTGAGTCAATATGAGTCCACAGCGGCATTCACTCAAATAGTCGCCCTAGGTCAGGATTGATCTGTTGTACCATCAACAGATCACCCCAACGGTTGATCCCTACTTTGGAAGATGTAAGTCTGCTACGCTTTCTTTCGAGTATAGTCGTTGCACACCGAAAGACAACCCTTAGGCTGAATAGTCCTACCTTGTGGTTGGTAGACTACCCTTTGAACTTATAAATCTGAGATAAGTCAAGACCGACATAGCTCCTTCTCAGTGGGTCCATCGCACGCTGACGGTCCACAATATAACACATAAATTTAAATTAAATCAAATTAAATCAAATTAATCATTAGGACTACTCTTGAGTTGAGGTAAGACCCCCAGCGGCGCTCACTCGGTAGTCGCCTTAGGTAGGGTTCAATGTGTTGCTCATCTAATAGATCACCCGAGCGGCTTTTCTTTGCTTTGGAAGATATAAGTCTACTAGGCTTTCTTTCTAGCATAGTCATTGCACACCAAAAGGTAACCCCTTAGGTTGGATAGCCCTACCTTATGGCAGGTAGACTATCCCTTTAGACTTATAAATTTAAGACAGGCCAAGGCCCCGTGGCTCCTTCTTAGTGTAGTCTATCACAAACTGATAGGGTCCATAATAAAATAAATTTGAAACCAACCTCCCCAGGGAGTCAAATTAAACATATCAAATAAACCAAGTTTCTCTCCAGCAAGGCATAAATCAAATTGGCCTCCCTAGTGGAACCTAGATCTAAATCAAACAAATTTCACCGAGTGTACATCCCTAGCGGATATGCCCTCAATCTAGAACCCTTCTCCCCAATGGAGTCATAATAAATTAAAACAACCTCCCTAGTGGAGTCTGATCGAATAAATCAAAGAAATCTAATTAAATCCTTATCCCTAACGGATACACACCCAAATAAATCATATTCACAATCAAACTCAGATCCATATCCCCAGCGGATAACTTGAACTGTTCCCCTGGAGGAAGGTTCATGTACTCAATCCCTAGTGAATTCCTTCTTGCTCTCTTATGCCCTTGGCATAAAGAGACATTAAGATTGTGATTCTATATACCTTTTGGGTCTAGGTTTAGATCATTTCCGTTGTTTGTTGCAACCTTCTAGATGTCGTTGATCATTTCGATCAAAGCCAATACGTGTGGTGTGCCTTCTCAGTTACACCACACCTATTGGGGGTCCTTTTGTTGACCTCACTTTTGGAGTGAGCTCTTAAGCTCCTCTTCTTAGACTTAGGGCTCTTCTAGACACTAAGAACTCCTTAGTCATAAGACACTTATAGTGATTAGGTGAACACCTAACCTAAGCCTAGAGACTTAGAAGTATTAATCATAAGAATAGTCTATGCCTTAGGGTTTAAGGAATTTACCTATCCCATAGCCTAAACCAAACCTAGATACACTTTCTCAAATCAAACCCAGACTCAATTCTCAAATCAAATCTCAAATTCAAATTCAAATTCCAAATCCAATTTCAAAATTTGACTCCAAATGATTGAAACCCAAAATCAAATTCAAATCTTAAAATCCTTTCCTAAGCCATATGAACCATATTCATAAGCTTAGCCAAAACTTCCCTTAAATCAAATCAAACTCAATTGATCTCTTTATAAATTAATTTTTTTTATTCATTTATATTCACAAATATAAATGAAATCCAAATTCAAATGATCGAAGCTATATCAAAAATCAAATCCAAACTCAATCTAAGCCCTTTAAGCCAATTCTTTGAACTTAGCTAAATTCTATGCAAATCAAGTCAAAACTAATGAATTTTCTCTTGAATCAATCATTCATTCAATTATCTACCCAAAAATAAATGAAACCTACAACCATTAAATCAAATCGAAACCAACCCAAGTCAAACCCAACTTAGTCCTTTTGACTTAAAAATTTCAAATGAGCCAAAATCTGTTAGACTCCAAATTGATTGGTGTTGAACTTATATTTTAATCTAGGGGTTATATATAAGTTTAACTAAATTTGAATCAAACCAAAACCAAACTAATTGACTCACTTAGGTGCACTTGACCTAAAGGACCCATTTGAGCCAACTTCTAATCTAACCCAAATTGGATTGAACCAAGCTCACCAAAATCTTACACCATGATTCCTGATCACCCTAGGATGATCAATTGCAATCAATTGGGCCAAACCAAGCCCAATTGACCATTTGATCCAAATTGACCAAAATTGGCCTAAAGAACTAAATCAGGTCAAATCACTATCTAACCAAATTGATTGCAACCAATGACTCAAGTTCATTCCAAATTGATTATTGAACTTAACCAAAGCCATAATTAAATCCAATTAGATCAATTGAGCCTAATTGGGTCAACTTGACTCAACCTAGCCCAAATTGGACTAAAGGGTAAATTTGGCCTAAATCAAAATTAAATCCAAATTAATTCAAAACAAAGACACATTCATCTTCAATTAGTCAATTGAACATGAATCAACCCATAACCCAAGCTAATTTGGTTAATTTTGATCAAATGGGTCAATTTGGCCCAAAATGACCCGTATGACTCAAATTGGGCCAATCCCTTGAAACCAAGCCAAAACCCATTGGGGGATGATCAAATCTGACCCAAACCCATTTTAGATCAGCCCAAAATAAACCTAACCCATTTTTAAATCCCTCATGAATCATCCCCCACATAGGATTCCACCTAACCTCATTTAATTCTCCCATCACATGCACTTAACCTCCCATCACATGTCCCCAATATTTTAATTGAATAAATCTAATCATATGACAGCAAGAGAAGACTTTGGAGCAAAAATCCAAAGTCCTCAATCAATCTTGCATCCATCCTACCCCAGGATGTCAATCAATTTGGAGCCAAAAATTCAAAATATTTTGAATTTTTGGCCATTATAAAAGGCGAGGGGATGAGACTTGAAATCTCTTCCTCCCACCACTATTCAGCTCCCAAAAAACTCCCAAAGCAAAGGGAACCCATCCCCACTTTTACTTTGAGCTTAAATAATACAAGAATTTGCTCTTTTGGCGAGGCGACGACAAACATTAGAGAAGGAGGTATTATGAAGAGAAGTAAGGGCTAAAGTTTACTCTGAAGCTTCCTCACACACATAGGATCTCCCTCGGTTCTTCACCGTCACCGAAAATCATCCCCGGTGAGGTAACTTTCGTCAAACTGTAGCTGGCCTTAGTATTTTGTATATTTTGTATAAAATTTCCCGTGATTCTAGAAATTTCCTTTAGAAAATCTAGCAATTTTATTTTAAATCATCCCAAATAGAAAATATAATTTTTTTGGTGCGAATCGGCGCAAAAATGGGTCCAATTGGACAAGTTTTGGCTTAGAAACTTTCATTTTTTTTTTCAAAAATACTCCTGAAAACACTGTTCATCACATGCGGCTCATAGCCGGTCCATCCGCGGTTCGGGATAGACGGCTCAGCGCATGGATCATGCGATCGACGCCTTCGGTCGCGTGATGCGATCGACCATCCGATCAGCGGTTCCGCGGGGCGTCTGTCAGCGTGATCCAACCGAGTGGCGACACGAACTTTGTATTGAAAATGCTTTGGATCATTCGATCGCGTGGTTCGCGCGATCGGACGGTCCAGAGAAAGGCACGGGTCGCTCACTTTCCCGCCCAAACCACGCATATATATATCATCTGAAACTTCAAAAATTCATAGCAAATAAAATACTTAACCAAAAATTGCAAACGAGGGCTCATTAGATTCGTCTATCCGAGAAGAATCCATTAAAATCCAAAATACTCAAAATTTACGGAGTATTGTGAGGGTAATTTAGGTTTTAGGGAAAACCATATTTCATTAATTAAGCCAAAAATATAGGTCAGATTAAGTTGAGATTTTCATATATTGAAATTAATGTTAAAATACACCTATAATAAAAATTTTGAGTTAAAAAAAATGTCTAGATTGGGAGAAATTAAACTTTTAAATTCAGATGATCAATTTTAATATAATAAATTAAATAAAAATTCAGAAATTTATAAAAAATCTTCAAGATGACCTAAATAACTTCAATTGACATCTAGGACTCTTAAGAAAAATGATTTGATCTTCTAAATCTTAAGAAACCCAAATAAATATTTAAGATTAGAATTTAAACAATTAAAAAGTTAATTAAAATATAATCTAAAAATAACTCAAATATTAAATCAAAAATTAGAAATTGAATAGCATTCATTAAATCATTAATCAAACTTTAAATCAGAAAAATATCATCTTTAAAGGAGATTAAATTAAATATGATTGAATCTATTTAAGTTAATAAAACTCAATTAAATGATTAAATCTTAAATCAAACTCAAAATCCAACAAACTTAGAAAACTTTAATAATTTGATACTAATCGAATTAAACTAAATAAAATTAAAGCAAACTTAATTAATCTATGATTAAATGACATCCATTTGGAATAAGATAATTAAATAATCATTGAATATTTCAACCTAATAACTAAATTGAACATGTTAATGAAATCAAACAAACATAATAAATAAATCAAATCAAGTAAAACCCTAATCATAAATAATCAAACTTAATTAGTCAAAAATTTAATTAATGAAAATTTAATAAATTAATCCATCATCTTAATTAATCAAATTAATTTAAATAAGTTACATTAAAGCTAACTCTAAAATTAAGCTTAAATCGAACCCATAATTAAATTTAATAATCACACCCCTTGAATAAACTAATTAAGTTAATTAAATTAATCATATGAAACCTAAACTTAATCAAACATAATTAAGATGCAATTAAACCCTATTCAAAACTTAAATTAAACCTGAATCATTAAGTCATTAATCTCTGATCAAACAAACCTTTAATTAATCTAATAATTTTTTGATTAATCAAACTTAATTAATCAAACATCTAATTAATGCAAAATTAATAAATTAATCCATTATCTTAATAAAACAAATTTAACTAAATCAGTTAAAGTTAATTCAAATTAAATACTTAATTAATCTACTAATTAATTTAATCACTATTAAATAAATTAATTAAGTAAATTACATTAATCATATTAAACTTAAGCTTAATCAAACATAAAAATGCAATTAAATTATAATCAAATCCTAATTTAAACTTCAATCATTAATTCATCAATTACATTAGTAACTCAAATAAATATGAAATTAAATTAAAAGTTAAACAAATCTTTATTTAATTTAATCATACCTCTTAAATAAACTAATTAAGTTAATTAAATTAATTACATTAAACTTAATTATTCAAAATGTAATTAAATATTAATCAAAACATAAATTAAACCTAAACCATTAAGTCATTAATTACATCATTTGTCTAAACAAATATGAAACTAAATTAAAAAATTAAACAAACCTTTATAATTAACATAAATACACTTATTAATTAAACAAATCACATAATCACATTAAGCCTAAGCAAACCCATAGACCAATAAAGCTAATTAAATCAAATTGAATTAAATTAAGTTAAATCAAGAAAGATTCTCATCAATTTAATATAGAATCAAATCAAATCTCATTCAACCTACTTAAATAAAATAAACTAATTAACTATCCAATATATCAAATCAAAATGCAAAACAAACTTTGATGAACATGACAAATGGATGTGATTAAAAATAAAATCCCAATTACAAAGAATCAAACCCAATTAGAATAAAAAATAAAATCTTAATTAATCTAATCCGATCAAACTACACATAAATGAACCACAATGTTAAATAAACATAAAGTTAAATCACATAACCATGATCAAAGAAAAGAATTAAATATTTAAAAGGATGTTGAATTATCAAGATTCAATTAAATCAAAACACTAATCTAAAATTAATCAACCAAAATACATGAACTTAAACAAACTTAAACTCCATTAGACATTAAGGATATTGAATTATTAAGATGCAATTAAACTAAAACATCTAATCCAAAAAATCAATTAATCAAATACATAAATAAACTCAAATTCTAAATTCTAAATCAAATGAATTACACAAATTCAAATGGGCTAATCAAGATACTTAAGGACTTTAGTTAGATTCCTTAGGAATTAGGATTTAGAATAGGGTGAGTCCTATCTACAGATGGAATTCATCCTACTCTTCATTCTTGAGAACCTAAATATCATTTCAACCAAATAAAACTGAAATAAAAATGAAAATCAAATCATTACATCATTTAGATTGAAATCACCCAAAGGTAAAATTTAAATTCAAACTTCAAATTAGAACTTAAACTAAAGAAGCCTAGTAAAGTCTTGCTACACAAACCTTAACCACACATAATAGAATACTAAGTCACTAGTTCTAGTGCTAAGTTAGGGCGTTATATGTACGATGTTGTATTTTGTTTCATGATGTAATATTTTAGACTAGATGTTAGGGTGTATGTTTCGTAGACTGGATGTTAGGATGTTATTAGCCTAATCATATTTTCTGTAGGGGTTGTGCTTAAAGGGGCCTCTATAATAAAAAATATAAATGCTTTTGCTGTGCAGGTTGCTTAGCCTCTAAGTGTAATCCATGTTAGGACAGGTGGGCTTGGTTACCCATGTGTGGGTGCTAAGTCTAAATTATTCATATAACTGCTTGGATTGTATGGTGTGTTTAGCTAACATTTATTTTGCAGATGTAGCTAGATTTACTTTTCCTATTTTTGATGTAATTTTACATTAGGAATTAGGATTAGTGCTATCGGGGATTAGGATGAGCAGTGGCCAGAAGGCTTAGTCCCTGGGGTGCCCTATGATGCCTTTGGAACAAATCAAATCAAAAGAAAGAGAATGAAGAAATGAAGAAAAGAGGACCCCCCATAGCATATATATTATTTTTATAACCCGAGTTATATAAGGGTAGAGCTCGGCTACCCATCTTTTCTTTGCTCTTTTCGGGGTGTACGGTGAAACCCAACCGCACTGGCCTTTTATTCTTTTACGATAGTCTATAAAATTTTTTGATGTTGTGTTTAGATTGCGCATTAAAATAACATGCTTTTCATAGTTTATTTATGATTGATGCTTTAATGTGTGGCCTGGATGCAGTAGGCTCTTAGGATAAATATTAATTTTTCTACCCCAATTAACAACTCATAACTAAAATTTTTAAAGAACTCATAACCTCACATAAAAGCCTAAGAATTAAATCAAGATAATAAAATTTTTAGTAACCCCTTAGCTGGATGGATGAATGTATAATATCATGCATGTCATATTCTTTCACTCTTGTTGAGAGAGGGCTTCCATCCTTGCCATAGAATCAAGGCATAGCATATGAGAGCCTTTGGTGGAAAACACCCCTTTCTCTCTTGATTTGTCCTATAATCAAATTCTCATGCATTTAGGCATACAAAATCCCATAGCCTATGTCAAAACAAAAAGTACAAAAGAATAAAATAAATTTGATAAAATTTGCATTAGATTCAGTCATGGATTCATACCACTCATGCTCTAGTCTCTTAGGGAGTGAGTCTAAGGACTTAATTTCCTTTCTAAATGAACAACAACCAAGCCATCTTTCAAACCATAAGAATTTCCTACATGGATTTAAAGCATAGAAGGAGTTAGCTGGCTACCACTCCAGGCGGTAATAAGTCTAGCAGTCGGGTGGTTTGTTCTCTCTTGTGGAGGTAAACCATATACCCATTTTTTGCTTAGATTTAGGTTGTGCCTTCATTCTGTACCAAAGCTCCTTAGTTTAGGAATTTGAGGTAGCTGTTTCCTTTGGGCTACAAGCATAAATCCTTACCTCTTAGGCATTTCCATAATCTTATGTTGTGGAATTATAAGCCCTAGCAATCTAATAAAATGTCAACTCAAATAATCAACTCTGTTCAATTTCAAAAATATAAAGTCCAACTATAGGGTAGATTGGAATGCTCACTAGGCTTCCTAGTATCATGAGCATTTCTTACTTTCTCCCTTTGGATTCCAAAAATTAGTCTTCTCCTTGATCTATCCCATTTGATTTTCTAAAATAGCCAATCCTTTGATAGCCTTAACCTTGAAATCTTTGGAGACCCTAATTATCTACTTTAATTGAGAGTATTCTTAAGGAATTTTCATTTCTTAGGATGTAATTAACTATGGGGGCTTATCTCCATAGGGAACTTAATGAACCTGGCTTAAAATAAACCTTACTTTACTTTTCCATGTGAAGTAGGGGAAATATCTCTGGTATATTCGAAGACCCATCATGCCTTAGAAGTCTTTATTAGGTGATTAGGTTCATTATAGGGTGGTTATTTCTATCTTTCAAGATAGTACATCATTCCTTAATGTCATACCCGATCACTTCAATAAGTACCCCCTAAGATCTGTGTGGTGTCCCACGCCCCAAAAATAAATAGCACAAGCATAGAATGTGTATTATGAAGTTCTCTTTCCTTCTCTTAACATGGATTCACATAGGATTTGTAAGTGTATAGTTCATTTGAAAAGAACACAACACTTTCCTAAATCTATTCTTATGCACCTCTATGTTAAGACTCAGGAAAGATCTTCATATTGCACATGTGAATCATACAACCAAATCAAATATAATATGTTGCATGATTCCTTATCCATTTGGTTATTTTTGTACATCTACATGTATTTAAGAAAAGTGGTATATTAATTTGGATATTCTGGGGCTTCGAGGGTTTAAGTAGGCCTAAGTAGGTCTTGCACCTTACACCCCTGGTGTAGAAAACAATGGCACCGTAATCACTTATAATTTTTATACCTGTGGATGTGCATTTAGCTAATGGAGGAAAAATCCCTCTTTGCATTCATCATCAAAGTGTGCTAAGATTTGCATTGTATGTATAGGTATGCTTAAGATTATTCATATGTATGGTATATATGGTGAAATAAATGAATAGATGTGTGTTATGTGATAGTAACCCACCCTAACTAATCTTAAGATGCCTTTATTATTGTATAGGACTATTTAAAGAGAACCCAAACTTAGGACCAATTAAAACACATAATAAACCATTCACTAAAGGAAATTAATTAATCAATCTACCTTAGAAATAGTTTAAGGTAGGGATGAAAGTGAGTTCTCTTCTCTTTTCTTCTCTTAATAACATTTAGTCACTAAGTGTAGGTTCATTCAAACCAAATCAAATCATCAACTAGAATTGACAAGTCAACTAAATCACTTGAAATAAAATAACCATCTAAATTGAATCTTTCACACTTGGAAAATTTCAACCTTAAAGTCTAGCTAAGATATGCCACACAAGCCTTAAATGGTATACATATTAGGCTAAGTTACCACTTCTAGCTCCATGTTAGAGTGGCGCATGGTTTGATGCATGATTTTATTTTGTGTGTAATATTTTAGACTAGATGTTATGGTGTATGTGTGTAGACTGGATGATAGGGCGATTGTGGTGAAAAATTTCTATAGAGTCACCTTTCAAATCTATTGGTGAGAAAGAGAGGCAAGACTATAAAAATTCATCTTTTTGGGAGGCCACACAGATCCACAGATGTGCTTATTAAGGTGATCGGGTATGACATTAAGGAGAGGTGTACTATCTCAAAAGATAGAAGTCACCACCCTACAATGGACCAAATCACCAAAGTGAGGACTTCTATGAACGTTGGGTCTTCGAAGTGTACCAGAGATTCTTCCCCTACTTTACATGGAAAAATAAATCATAGTTTATTTTAAACTGGATTCATTAAGTTCCCTACAGGGGCAAGCCCCCATAGTTAATTACATCCTAAAGAATGAGAATTCCTTAGGAAAACTCTTGATTAAAGTAAATGATCGTAGTCTCTAAAGATTTTAATAGAAAAAGAACTATCAATCGATTGGTTTATTTTTGAAGATCAAATGGAATTGGTCAAAGAGATATTTATTATCGAATCCAAATAGAGATAAGTAGGAGATGCTCACGATGCTTGGAAACCTAGCGAGCATCTCAAACTATCCTATGATTGAGTTTTGTTGACCTCATTTTTAGAATGGTCTCTCAACACCTCCATCTTAGACATAAGATTCCTCTTAGGTTTTAAGAGTTCCTTAGACTTAAGACACATCTATTGATTAGGCAACCTTATCACTAGAAGACTTAGAAGGTTTAGCCATAGGAATAGGTCATGCCCGAGGGGTGTTAGGAATTTTACTACCCTTAGCTTGAACTCCAAATCAAGTCAAACTCCTCACTTTCCTTCTTTCAACTCAAACTCCAAATCAAATCTCATTTGATTTTCCCCAAATCCAAATCAATTCCATGATTGAAATCCATGATTGAAATCCATGATTGAAATCTATGATTGAAACCCATGATTAAAATCCATCAAAAATTTCTAAGTCCAGATTTTGTCTAAGTCCTTAATCCTTCCCTAAAGGACTTAACCAAAATCTTGATTCAAACCAAATCAAACCTTTGAGATTTCCTCATAACTATTTTTTATTCTCATTTATGTTCACATATATAAATGAAATATAAATTCAAACCCATCAAATCAAATTCAAAATTTAAAATCAATTCATGAAATTTTCTTAAGTCCCTTTAATTTTTCATTAAAGGACTTAGCCAAAATCAAACCTAAATCATGATCAAACCTATTCAAACCCTTGGGATTTTGTCAAAATTTATTTATATTCTCATTTATATTCTCATATATAAAAGAAATATAAATATAAATCAACCAAATCTAATCTAAAAATTGAATTCCAAATTTAAAATCCTTGAAATTCCCTTAAATCCTTTAATTTCCCTTTAATGGATTTATCCCATATCTTGATCAAACCAATTACCCATTTTTTTGCCTTAGATTTAGGTTGAGCTTCCAGCCTTTACCGAAGCTCCCTAGATTTAGGTTATGAGATTGCTTTTCTTCTTTGTGGGCCATAAGCATAATTCCCCACCTCTTAGGCATTTTCTTAATCTTGTGTTAAGGAATCATAAGTCCTAAATTTCTAATGAAAATTCAACTCAACAAAACTAAATCAATTTCAAAAATGTAAAGCCCAATCATAGGATAGTTTGAGATGCTCGCTAGGTTTCCTAGCATCGTGAGCATCTCCTACCCATTCCCATTGGCCTTCGATAATAAATATTTCTTTGATCAATCCCATTTGATCTTCAAAAATGAACCTATCGATTGATAGTCCTTCCTATTGAAATCTTCAGAGACAATGATCATTTACCTTAATCAAGAGTTTTCCTATGGAATCCCCATTCTTTAGGATGTAATTAACTATGGGGGCTTGCCCCTATAGGGAACTTAATGAACTCAGTTTAAAATAAACCCTACTTTGCTTAGGAGTCCTTATTGAGGTGATTAGGCATATTAATGGGCAGTGGCTTATGTCTTTCGAGATAGTACACTATTTCCTTGATGACATACCCAATCACTTGAATAAGTACATCTGTGAATTTGTCTGGCATACTAAAAAGATGAATTTCTATAAAGGGTATCCTCTTCCTTTTCTCCCCATAGATTTGAAGGGTGACTCCCTCTTATATAGAAAATTTTCAACCATCAGATTTTTCTACCGACTCTGCTGGGGATGGTTCCTCTCTCCATCTTTGGTAAATGATCATTATCTTTGAGTATCGATAGTGGATTTGTACTTTGGTATGAATTCAAGAATGTCCTTTCCGTTGGAACTTAACTCATTTCATTCTTGAGTTGAGTTAGCCAACATCTTTAGGTTTTAGGACTGTATTCCTCGTTGGTCTTAAAACCCCCGTTAGGTTCCCCAATGGGTAAAAATGAAAAGATCTAAAAAAAAGAAAATATTTTTAAGGCTTCCTCCTTATCATGTTCATGATAAGGAAAGGTTCAGTCCGAAATAATAAAGACAAAAGTAAATATTCCATAAGAACTTTGCTTTTCAAAAAGCACATTTTCAAAAATGCACTTAATATAATATTTTCCACAAAATTTTGTCACCTTCATTTAGTAATTCCCATAATTGTTACATGTATGGATTTTCAAAATAAAAACTAACAACGTTTCTAAATTCCAAAATCTAAAAATTTTTCTAACAACTTTTTGGAACCTCACTTAACGTACCCAAATTTGTTAAGTGAAGTTTCCAAATCAAAAATTCAAAAATTTTCAAAACTTATTTGGAATTTTATTTAACATACCCAAATTTGTTAAGTGGAGTCTCCTAATTCCAAAATCAAAAATTTTCAAACACACTTTTTGGAACTTCATTTAACATACCCAAATTTATTAAGTCTCCAAATCAAAAAGCAGCAATCATAAATCAAAAGTTTTTTCAAAGCACATCTTGGAGATTCATTTAACATACTCAAATTTGTTAAGTGAGGTTTGAAATTTTCAAAATTATAAAAATTTTCAAACACCACTTTGGAACTTCATTTAACATACCCAAATTTGGTAAGAGAAGTCTCCAAGTACAAAATT
Organism: Cymbidium sinense; assembly: GCA_021442155.1. Classification (NCBI taxonomy): domain Eukaryota; kingdom Viridiplantae; phylum Streptophyta; class Magnoliopsida; order Asparagales; family Orchidaceae; genus Cymbidium; species Cymbidium sinense. The sequence goes on along the minus strand of CM038216.1, from coordinate 10,718,800 downwards.
CAAAATTCTTAACACATATTTGAAATTTCACTTAACATACCCAAATTTGTTAAGTGAAGTCTCCAAATTCCAAACCAAAATTTTTAAATACCTTTAGAACTTCTTTTCTTAGCATACCAAATTTGGTAAGGAGAAGTTTCCATTTTCAAAAAAAAAAAAGAAATCAAAAATTTTGAACACACCATTTCGAATTTCAGTTGGCATACCCAATTTTGCTAAGTGGAACTTCCATTTTACAAACTAAGTGGGACTTCATCTTTAGCATACCAAATTTTTTAAAGGAAAGTCTCCACTTTCAATCAAATCAAAATATACAAGAATGAGACACTTAGGATTCCCTTAGCATACCTGAATTTCCTAAGGATGCTACCCTTTTCAAAAATCAAAATATTCTAAACAAAATGAAATACTTAGGATTTTCTTAGCATACCTAAATTTGCTAAGAATCCTATTTTCAAAAATCAAACTAAACACACTTGGATTCTTCACTTAGCATACTTAAATTTGCTAAGTAAGAATTCCAAAATTTTCATAATAAAAAAAAAATTCATAAAAATGATACAAACATTCTCAAACACTTCACTTAGCATACCTAAATTTGCTAAGTAAGTGATATTCCAAATCAATCAAATAAAATCAAAATCATTCGCCCCTTACTTTAACATACCCAAATTTGTTAAAGGGAAGGGTCCATAAAATAAAACAAAAATCAAAATTTAAAATAAATATGAACCTTTGGAAGCATCCTTCTTAAAAATTTTGAATCCATATTTCAACATACTCAAATTTGTTGAAGTTGGATTCATATTAAAATTCCTCCTTTAATCAATCTCTTCAAATCTGTTTGAACCCCACTTAACACTTCCAAGCTGTTGGATGTGGATTCAAATTTTCAAAATTGAAACTTCAAAAAAAAAAAAAAATCTCTGGAGACAGAAAACTGATACAAGTTCATTTCCCATTGCAGATTCTTTCAGTCAGTGCAGTGTAGTTCAGTGTCAGTTTACTACAAGTGAAATGGCTAATTCTTAGAAGTTTGTCTTCTCTTTCCCCCACGGTATGGATCTGGCTCTAGATCAGGCTAGCTTCTCCCATTTGGACCATGCCCACCTAAATCACTTCGGCTAGGGATTTGAGGCAGCCAAGATTACTTGTGAGGGCATTCTCCTCACCACAATCAGCAAGAAAAAGGTGACCAAGTAGAAGCTGGTCATCATGATAGACTTACCTTTTGATTCAGATGTCTCCTCACTGAAGAGGAAAGCTGTGGCAGTACCACAAACTTCAACTATTACAGTTCTAGCAATACCGACAGTACCGACTCTAGTTGCTGTTCATCCTATAGTTTCCCATGTTGTCCCAATGCGGGTTAGTACCCTACCCTACCATATGTACCCTCCAAGGGTAAGGCTCCCCTGGTTTCAGGGCTTGCCCCCCCCCCCCCCTGACCTCGACATTTGAGTATGGGTCTAGCTTGCACTCCTCCCGTCCTACCCGTAGTCAGTGTAAGAACAAGAATCATATGGTCAAATGATTCCATACTTGGATAGCTAGAGAGCTAGAGGCAGCAACTAGATCAACAATGGATGAGTCTCCCATGTTCACTTTACCACTAGTTACAGAAAATTATTTTCATCCTCTCTCAGAATCAGGTAGAGAGGATGTCAGGAGGATCAATTCATCGCCTCCTTGATGCGTTCCGAAGGTTTCCAGTAGGAGGTGCATGCCCGATCTATTCCGTAAAGCGGACCATCTGGCTCAGTCCGGGTAGTTTGACCTTTGATCTGTTATCCCATGATGTGAGCGGTCGATTGGGAAAGGGCCGGCCCATACTTCACACATTACTAGCAGGGAGCGATGGAGGTTCAGCTGTGAATCAGCTGCTTATGCTTTAGTTGATTTTCCAGCTCGGAGTGCTACCCGTGCCGACCATACTGATAGTATTCTTCTAACTAGGGCTAGCCACCTTAGGAGGGCATTTTCTGTGCATAGAGAGTCGGTGGTGTCTCCACCCCACCACTCTACCCCACATCTGCCATCGCCAGTACATGTTACAGCATCTCCCATTCCATCTAAGGCCATGAAGGCCACATTTGGGGAAAAAAATTGGGTGATCCACTGACGAGGAATCCTACTCCTCATATCACATATTGGGGCGAAGCTTCACCCGACCTTCTACCCCAGTGGTGGTACAGAAGGAGTGGCAACCTCGAAGCATCGTGGTCGTTCCTTCACCAACTCCACCCATACAACCGGATGCGGAGATGGTGACAGTTATCATATATATTACAGATGACAGTTCAGTTGCAGCAGTAGTATAGGATCATCCTAGGATTGTTACCCCTATTACAGCCAGTAGCAGTGAGGGGTATCATTCTTCTAGTGAGTACAGTCTGCATAGGATTTACTCCCCAGTACTCTGACCTGTGCCTGAACCACCTATGGGGATCCAAACCTTTCTATATAAGATTTTGAACATAAGATGAGTAAAAATCAAGTGGTAAGTCTATTAATTCTTTAAAATTATCCTCCTCAAGTTCTATATCCACTTCAAGACTTGAGAATGATGATCCCAAAAAGAACCTCTTCTGCTTCATGTCACTAGAAGACTTAGGGACTTCATTAACTACTAAACCTTCAACTTTCTGAGATGTAAGTGCTAAGGTTCCCAATTGCTTCCTAATAGTTTTACATAAACCAGATTCAAATACTTTGCTTTGTTTGGAGGCTTGGTCTTCATGACTGTATGGATCAAAGTCACCTCTAATGGAACCTGATGAGAGGGGTTGGCTAGTATGCTAATTACATTAGACTCATCCGAAAGTCTATGTGAATAGTAGGGTACTTTATGAACCTGAATACTCCCCTATTGATGGCCAACTAGGAGGTCTTCCACCTCTACCTCTTCCTCTGCCTAGTGGAGGTTGAGTCATTCTATCCACACATCCATATGATGGAATGGGCTGTGGGTGGAATGTGATATGCGGCTCTAATTTTCTCTCATTTCCCCTTTCTTGTTCACTTGGATTTCCATTTTTCTTTTCTTTTTTTTTTTCCTTTTCTTAATTTTATTTTTCTTTTGCTTTTGAATTTGAATTTTGTCCAAGTTCATGAGAAATGGTGTGTTCAGGAAGATAGTAGATCGCATCCTCATAAATCTCAGCATCTCTAATTGAAAATGACTTTTCATCACCGTTGACACGATATTCAATTCCATCTATTCTGAACTTGATGCACTGATGGAGGGAGGATAGAATGATCTTGTTTTGATGTATCCATGGCCTAGCGAGCAAAGTAGTGAATGAAGTATTCAAATAGATGATGTAGAACTTGGCTTCAGTCTTTCAGTCACCTATCTCCAAAGGTATCATTATAGAACCTAAAGCCTGCTCACCTTGTTCATTGATCCTCTCAGCATCATCTGATCTCCTCAGAGTGTAGAGATGTCAATATTCAAATAGGTTAGGGTCTTTAGACTCATAATGCTCATTGATGCATCTGGATCAATGAGAACTCTGATGAGTTTGAACCTGTTCATGTTGACTGTGATGTAGAGGGGACAGTTATGCTCCAAGTCCACTAGCAGAAGGTCTTCATCTGCGAAGGTGATCCCTTGAGCTTCTTTTGTATAATGTGCCTCTTCACCTATAGTGGTCAGCTTAGCTAAGCATGTTTCAGGATCAAGGAGAGCCTTGATTAGTGATTCCCTCATCTCTTTGGATAAGACAAGGGCATCGTATATGCTTAGCTTAGATGGAAACTTTCTTAGATAAGAAAGGATGTTGTAGTCTACCTTGAGCTGATCCTCCACAAGCATATCCAAGGGTGGAACATCTTGTGGAGGGGCTTCTCAATCCTTAGTACCAATGACTTGTTTCTCTCTATCTTGACGTGCTGCCCTAGGAGGTAGAACCTTGCCACTATGGAGGTTGACTTCGATGATCTCTTGTGGTAGGGTAATGGAAGGTTCTAGCTACACATCAGGCTCACCTACAACTTCTCCTATGGGACCATCAAAATCGGATGATTCCAAGTCTATCTCAAGAGGTGAACTTATAGTATTCAGAGTTAGAAAAGCCAACTCTAAATCAAAAGGAGGAAGATCAAAATTGTTATAGTTATTTTGACTTGAAGAGTTATCTTTAGGAATAGAGGAAGATAACCCATCAGAAGTGACATAGATGTAATTCAAGCTAGCTTTATTCTTCAAATTCTTGGAATTATTTGGAGGTATAGAGTAGAAATCAGGAGTAAGTGATTGCCCTTATCCCCGATACAAGAGTTCTACTAGTAGAAGAAGAACTAGCTAAGTGGAAGAAGTGGTGTGGTCAGAATCGTAGTCGGAGGTTTGGACATGGTCGGTGGTTGTACTAAAGGGCTCCCCGACACATGCTATCACATGCACGCCTGCTGAGCTCCTTCTCTTCTGTTGAGAAGTTGGCAGCAAACCGAAAGTTTTGAAGCTTGAGCTTCTTGATCTTTTGGACTATCTTCTTAGAGGTTTTAAATAAAAAAAATATCCCGATCTTCTTTAGTTTTGGTAGGATCACATGTATCTGCAAGGACTACCCTAATGGAACTGGATGGTTGTTTCACAAGGTATTCTTTTGGGATAACTACAGCACAGGTCTTGAAGCTGTGTTCAAGCCAACCCTTAAATGTGAAGCAATTCTCTAAAATATGGTTTAGCATACGGTGGTAGGGGAAAAAGTTTGGATCATGACTTTTACCTACTTCCTCTTATCTCTTAGGCTCGGGTAGCTGAAAATCAAGCTTCTTTAAGAGATTCTTAAAGATTTTCCTGATTACCTCCCTCTTAAAAGAATAAGTTTTGTTTAACTTACCTAAAAGAGTAGGTGGACCATAGCTACATGGCAGCAGGTATGCATGCCACTGTTATTGGTGGTGTGGCTGAGAAGGTGGTGGTGCTTGTTATGGAGGCTGCTGTGGAGGCCGGTAAGGCTGCCTCGATAGTGGCAAAGGGGGGTGGAGGCTGTTAAGGTCGTGGTCTCTGATGACCGCTTCCCCCTTATCACCACCATATCCTGACTCCCTTCTCATAGACCTTCATGCTCGCTTAGGCAATTAGTCTTAAAAAGGCAACTATTTGGCCTCTCCTTATAGATAGCCACCTTGTTGATTAGTTTCTCAAATGTCTTGATAGTGAAGCCCTTAAGAATGAAAGAGACCGGGCCATGAATATTCTTTAAAAGAATTTTAATGGCATGCTGTTTAGATAGTTACAGTTCACATTTCATACTCAGGTTATGCCATCAGAGAATACAATCAATAAGAGGCTCACCTGGGTGTTGTTGTACTATAATGAGATCACATATAGTAACCCTTTATGGAGCTCTAACAAATCTCTTAATGAAGAGTTGCTTTAACTTAGCAAATGTGTTTACTGAACCATTGGGCAGTTCAGCATACTAATCAAAAGCAATCCCTGCTAGGTTACTAACGAAGAGTCAGAATAACAAATCATCACTGCCACCAGCATTGGAACAACTAGCCCTGAAGTGTACTTTATACTGCCTTGGGTTTCCACTGCCATCAAAGCTTTTGAAGGATGGTGACACAAAACCCTTAGGATATTGGATTGAATCAAATTCCTATTGGTAAGGTCTACTCTTTGGAATCAATGATCCTCCCCGGGCTTCAGCCAATGCTTCCTTCACTTGCTGCTCAACCATGAATTTTATATCTTTCTCTTGTATGGAGGTACTTTCCACAACCTCCCTATACATGCAATTGCTACCTTGCTTAACAGGAGGTAAAGTCTTGGCTGGGTCCAAGACATGCACTAACTTAGGCCAAGTAATGTCAGCTGTAGTAGGATAAACTGTTGGGGCTTGTTTTTAAAGTACTGAAACTACTACAAACAAGTCCTTTAACTATCACGCCATCCTATTTATCTGCTCATTTTTTTTTCTTTAACTAATATTGGAGGTGTTGGGCTGATTCTGCGGTGTCTTCCTGATCAAACTCATCACCTTCCATGGTTTGCTGCCCCATGGTAAGAGATCCTCTAGTATCTACCATGGAGATTCCAGCTGAGTCTCCCAACAAGTCATCTTCTTTGGGATCAAAGTTGACTCTCTCCTCATCTAATAAATCATACCCCAGAATTTCTTCTTTTCGATGAAATAATGAGCCACTATCTCATCTAAAGAACAATCAATTTATTAGGTACAAATATCTTCAGCTGATTGGTGTGATCACTATTGTGTAATGAGAGGCACCAAACCTCGCCTGTTGGGGAGTCAATCCTATGAGGACTGATTTGGATGAATGACACTACCTACTAGTATGAGAGGGTAACAATCCTAGGATGTTCCAATCATCGTGCATGGACTATCATCTATAATATCTAAAATGACTATCACCATCTCCACATCCTGTTGTACTAGCAGAGTAGGTGAAAGGATGACCATAATGCTTCGGGGTCGCCACTCCTTTTGTACCACTACTAGGGAAAAAGGTCGAGCAGGAGAGCTCGACCTCACCACAATAGGCGATGTGGATGGGGTAGGATCCCTTGGCCATAGCTAGATCACCAATGGGGTGCGTTTCTCCCCAGATATGGTCTTCATGGCCTTTGCTGGAGTAGGAGATGTTGTGATATGGACTAGTGATGGCGGACGAGGGGTAGAGAAATGGGGTGTAGACACCACCGACTCTCTCTGCATAGAAGCTATCCTCCTATGGTAACTAGTCCCAGCAAGAAGGATAATGTCAGTATGGTTGGCATGGGTAGCGTGCTGAGCTAGAAAATCAATAAGAGCGGATGTTGCCGACTGACGACTGAACCTCTGCCTCTCTCTGCTGGTAATATGAGTTGTATGGGCCTCTCAAGCCCTTTTTTGTTGGATATGCTTCCCCACACTATGGAGATGATAGATCAGAGATCAAACTGAGTTCCAGACTTTGAGCATCCGTAAGCTTCGCCTACCTGGTGTAAGACAGATTGGAGGCCGGTGCACAACCTCCTACTCCTAGTAACTGCTGGTTGATACTGCACCATTGGAAGAGGTGATGAGCGAATTCTCCTAACATCCTCTCTGTCTGACCCAGTGACCCAGAGAGAGGATGAAACTAGTTTGTTGTAACCAGTGGTGAAGTAATAACAGGGAACTCCTCAATAGCTGAATGGGCTGCTGCCACCATCTCCTTTATAATCCTGGTGTGATACGGCTTGATCATGCGGTTTCTGTTCCTACACTATGTCCTGGAAGGATGGGAGGAGTGAGAGCTAGACCCATACTCAAAGGTAGGGGAGGCAATCCCCGAGATCATGGGAGCCTTACCCTTAGTGGGTATCGAGGTGCTAGCCCTCATTAGGACAGCATGAGAAACCATAGGGCGCACTGAAATTGAGGCTAGCATTGCTGGTACTATTGGTACTATGACAACTGAAGCCAGTGAGACTACCACTACTTTCCTCTTTAGTGAGAAGACATCAGAGGCAGAGGGTAGATCAATTCTGATGACCGGATTCTGCCCGGTCACCATGGTCCTAGTGACTGTAGTGAGGGGAGTGCCCTCACATGTGATCCTCAATCCACCAAGTGGATCATATGTGTCCGGGGAAAGTTGGCTTGATCCAAAGCTAGATCCATACTATGGGGGAAAATAAAAATTAACTTTTGTGAACCAACCATCTTAGAATAACTACAAAAGACTGAAAACTGAACTGCCATTGTACTGACTGTAAGAATCTGTAATGAGAAATGAGTTTGTATCAGATTTTTATCTTTATAGATTTTTTGAATTTGAATTGGAAAATTTGAACCCACACCCAACAACTTGGAAGTGTTAAGTGGGGTTCAAATGGATTTGAGAATTTGATTGAAAGAGGAATTTTGAATATGAATCCAACTTCAACAAATTTGGGTATGTTGAAAGATGGATTCAAATATTTTGAGAAGGATGCTTCCATTGGTTCATGTTTGTTAGAATTTAGATTTTTGATTTGAGGACCCTTTACTTTAACAAATTTCGGTATGTTAAAGTAAGGGTCAATTTATTTTGTTTTTGATTGATGATTTTTGGAAATCCACTCACTTAGCAAATTTGGGTATGCTAAGTGAGGTGTTTGAAAACAATTATTTATTTTTGGTAATTGTTGTTTGATTTTCAAAGTTAGAATTTCCACTTAGCAAATTTAGGTATGCTAAGTGAAAAACCCAAGTGTGTTTTGTTTGACTTTTTTTTTAAAAAAAATTAGAATTCTCACTTAGCAAATTTAGGTATGCTAAGTGAAGACCCAAGTGTGTTTTGTTTGGTTTTTGAAAATTGGAATTCCCACTTAGAAAATTTAGGTATGCTAAGTGAAGAACCCAAGTGTGTTTTGTTTGATTTGTGAAAATAAGATTCTTAACAAATTTAAGTATGCTAAGAAAATCCTAAGTGTGTTTTGTTTGATTTTTGAAAATTGGAATTCCCATTTAGCAAATTTAGGTATGCTAAGTGAAGAACCCAAGTGTGTTTTGTTTGATTTTTTAAAAATTGGATTCTCACTTAGCAAATTTAGGTATGCTAAGTGAAGAACCCAAGTGTGTTTTGTCTGATTTTTTTTGTTAGAATTCCCACTTAGTAAATTTAGGTATGCTAAGTGAAGAACCCAAGTGTGTTTTGTTTGATTTTTGAAAATAGGATTCTTATCAAATTTAGGTATGCTAAGAAAATCCTAAGTGTGTTTTGTTTTATTTTTGAAAATTAGAATTCCCACTTAGCAAATTTAGGTATGCTAAGTGAAGAACCCAAGTATGTTTTATTTGATTTTTGTTTATTGGAATTCCACTTAGCAAATTTAGGTATGCTAAGTGAAGAACCCAAGTGTGTTTTGTTTGATTTTTGAAAATAACATTCTTAGCAAAAGTGGGTATGCTAAGAAAATCCTAAGGTGTTTCATTTCTTTTTGGATGTTTGATTTTTAAAAAAGTAAGATCCTTAGCAAATTTTGGTATGCTAAGGATGTCCTAAGTGTTTCATTTGTTTTTATATGTTTGGAAGTGGAGGCTTTACTTTAGCAAATATGGTATGTTAAAGATGAAGTTCCAAATGTGTTTTGAAAATTTTTGATTTTGGATTTGGAGACTTCACTTAGAAAATTTGGGTATGCTAAATGAAGTTCCAAAAGATGTTGGAAAATTTTTGATTTTGAATTTGGAGACTTCACTTAGCAAATTTGATTATGCTAAATGAGGTCCCAAATGTGTTTTTAAAATTTTTTTTGATTTTGGAATTTGGAGACATCACTTAGCAAATTTGAGTATGCTAAATGAAGTTTCCAAAATGTGTTTGAAAATTTTTGATTTTGGATTTGGAGGCTTTACTTAGCAAATTTGAGTATGCTAAATGAAGTTCCAAATATGTTTGGAAAAATTTTGATTTTGAATTTGGAATTTAGACACTTCACTTAGCAAATTTGGGTATGCCAAATGTGTTTGAAATTTTTTTGATTTTGAGTTTGGATTCTTCACTTAGAAAATTTGAGTATGCTAAATGAGGTACCAAATGTGTTTGGAAAAAAATTTAGTTTTAAATTTGGAAATTGGAGACTTTACTTAGCAAATTTGGGTATGCTAAATGAATTTCCAAATGTTTTTAAAAATTTTTGATTTTGGAATTTGGAGACTTCACTTAGCAAATTTGGGTACGCTAAATGATGTTCCAAATGTGTTTTGAAAATTTTTGATTTTGGGTTTGGAGATTTTACTTAGCAAATTTGGGTATGCTAAATGAGGTTCTAAATGTGTTTGGTAAAATTTGATTTTGAATTTGGAGACTTCACTTAGCAAATTTGAGTATGCTAAATGAAGTTCCAAATGTGTTTGAAAATTTTTGATTTTGATTTCGGAATTTGGAGACTTCACTTAACAATGCTAAATGAAGTTTCAAATGTGTTTGAAAATTTTTTATTTTTGATTTTGGAATTTGGAGACTTTACTTAGCAAATTTAGGCATGTTAAATGAAGTTCCAAATGTGTTTGAAAACTTTTGATTTTTGGTTTTGGAATTTGGAGACTTCACTTAGCAAATTTGGGTATGCTAAATGAACTTTCAAATGTGTTTGAAATTTTTTTATTTTTGATTTTGGAATTTGGAGACTTCACTTAGCAAATTCGGGTATGCTAAATGAAGTTCCAAAATGTGTTTCAATTTAAAAAAAAATATGATTGTTAAGTTTTGATTTTTGAAAAGAAGTCTTCCATTTCACAAATTTGGGTATGTAAGAATGGAAGTCAATCTTATTTTTAAAATATGAAAGTTTTGTTTTGTGTGTGATTATTGCTTCTTTTTTTTTTTTGAAAGAGGGGCTTTCCAACTTAATCATATGTGGGATATGTTTAAGTGGGATTTCCAAATGATTTAATTTTTATTTGGGAATGAAATCTTTATTCAATAAATTTGAGTATATTAAATGAAGATGTTCATATGTGCTTTTGGAAAATTTAGTTTTGTTTGGATATTGAATGGAAAGGTCCATGTGTACTTTTCGAAAAATTTAGTTTTGTTTGAAAATGAAACTTCCATTCAATAGGTGTGAGCATATTGAATGGAAAGGTTCATATGTGCTTTTTGAAAATTTTGATTTTGATTTTTGGAAACATGATTGTTCACTTTATTTTTTGTAAATGAAATCTCAATCAAAGTGATTTGACGGAAGATGTTCATTTGTGTTTTTGGAAAATTTAATTTTTTTTGAAAATGAAACTTCCATTCAATAGGTGTGGGTGTATTGAATGGAAAGGTTCATATGTGCTTGTTGAAAATTTTGATTTTAATTTTTATTTTGATCTTTGGAAAGATGATTGTTCACTTTATTTTGAAAATGAAAATCTCCATCAAAGTGAATTGAGGGAAGAAGTTCATTTGTGCTTTTAGAAAAGATTCTTATTTTTATTTTGAGGATTCCTTCATGTAACAATAACAATACTTGTTAGGTGAGGGTGATCTAAGAAAATTATGTGAAAGATTTTATTATGTGCATTTTTGAAAGAGTGCTGTTTGAAAAGCAAAGTTCTTTATGAAAAATTTATTTTGTCTTTATTATTTTAGAATGAACCTTTCTTTAGCATAAAGATGATAAAGAGGAAGTCTTTAAATGTTTTCTTTGTTTAGATTTTTTTTTATTTTTACCCATTGGAGAATCCAACGGGGGTTTGAAGACCAACACGGGGTGAGGTCCTAAAACCTATAGATGTTAGCTAGCTTAACTTAAGGATGAAATAAGCTAAGTTCCAACGGAAAGAAAGATAGTCTATGGTTCATACAAAAGTACAAACCCACTATCGATACTTAGAGACAATGATCATTTAACAAAAATGGAGAGAGGAACCATCCCCGATAGAGTCGCTGGTGAAAAATTTCTATAGAGTCTCCTTTTAAATCTATTAGTGAGAAAGAGAGGCAAGACTATAAAAATTCATCTTTTTGGGATGCCACACAGATCCCGAGATGTATTTATTATGGTGATCGGGTATGACATTGAGCAGAGGTATACTATCTTGAAAGATAGAAGTCACCACCATACAATAGACCTAATCACCAAAATAAGGACACCTAAAGACGTTGGCTCTTCAAAGTGTACCATAGATTCTTCCCCTACTTTTCAAGGAAAAGTAAAACAAGGTTTATTTTAAACTATGTTTGTTAAGTTCCCTACAGGGGCAAGCCCCAATAGTTTATTACGTCATGAAGAATGAGAATTCCTTAGGAAAACTCTCGATTAAGGTAAATGATCATTGTCTCTAAAAATTTTAATTGGAAAAGGACTATCAATCGATTAGTTTATTTTTGAAGATCAAATGGGATTGATAAAATAGAGATTTATTATCGAAGCCAAATGGGGACAAGTAGGAGATGCTCACAATGCTTGGAAACCTAGTGAGCATTTCAAACTATCATATGATTGGGATTTACATTTATGAAATTGATTTAGTTTATTTGAGTTGAATTTTTCATTAGAATGCAATTCCATAACATAAGATTATGGAAATGCCTAAGAGGTGAAGATTTATGCTTAGGACCTGTAAAGAGAAAAACAACCTCAGAACCTAAATCTAAGGAGCTTTGGCGAGGACCAAAAGCACAAACTAAATCTAAGGTGAAAATGGGTCTTTGGTTTGCCTCCACAAAAAAACTACTTGACTGCTTGGACTTACAACCGCCTAGGGGTAGCCGCCAACTAACTCATCCTATGATTTTAAATTCATGTAGGCAAGTCATATGCTTAATGCAAGATAGTTAGGCTATTATTTATTTAGAAAGAGACTAAGACCTTAAACTCACTCCCTAAAGAGACTAGATCATGTAAAGGCATGCTTCAAATGACCTAAATCTAATGCAATTCATATTTTATTTTTATTTTTATTTTTGGACAATCATTTTGACTCAAGCTAATAGGATTCATATGCCTAATGTATGAGAAATGAGATTATGGGCCAAAATCAGCAAGAAGGGAGAAGGTGTGTTTCCATCATGAATCTCACAGGTCAAGCCAAGTTTCTCTGGAAAAGGTGGAAGCTCTCCAATCAAGAGAAAAATAAGATGCATTTGTGCATGATGTTATAAAAGAAATACTCATTCAGCAAAGAGATTGTTAATTCTTTTATCTTGATTTTAAACCTAAGCTTTAGGTGAGGTTATGAGTTCTTTATTTTTAATTTTGAATTGTTAAGTTGTGTAAAAGATTTATTTTTTCCTAAGAGCCTAATCACCATCCAGGCCATACATAAAGTAAGGAATAAACTAGGAAAAGGATGCCACTTAATGCACAAGCTAAATAAATCATCAATCAATTTATAAAGCTAAGCGCAAAAGAATAAGATGCCAAGTGTGATCGGGCATCACCACACAAACCCGAAAATAAATTAGGTAGCCAAGCTCTACCCTTATACAACCTGAATTATAAATGAATCACATACAATTAAGCAAGGAACTCATTGTTATGGGGATCTTCAAGCTTCATTTCTTCATTCTTCCTTTCTTCTTTCTTCTTCTTTTCTTCTTTCTTCTTTAGTTCTTTCTTTTGGATGGTTGGAAGGTGGATGCTCCAAGGCTTCACATGGTGCATAAGATAGGATCTTATGATCAATGCTCATCCTAATCTCCATAACAATCATTCCAAAATCCTAATTGTAAAATTTACATGCAAAGGAAAAGTAAATCTAGCTAACACTTACAAAATAAAGGTTAGCTAAACAAACCACCAAATCCCAAGCATGTATATTGGACTTATGACCCCACACATGGGTGACTAAGTCCACCTAGTCTACTGGATTATGCTTAGGGGTATAAGCACCTACAAGTAAAAGCATTTTTATATTTTTATTTATGATTGTGCCCCTTAAGCACAATCCTTTGCAGAATATAATAGTTAGACTAAGATCACCCTACCATTCATTCTATAAGCATACACCCTAACATCCAATCTAAAACGTATATCACAAAACAAAAGTAAGCATTAAATTATGCACCACCATAAACTAAAGCTAGAAGTGGTGACTTAGCCTAATGTGTGTGCTTTAAAGGTTTGTGTGGTATGCTTAGTTATGGATTTAAGTTAGGATTTCCTAAGTGTGAAGCATGTTCAACTTAGAGGAGGGTTTCATTTAAGTTGTTTAATGGTCTTAGATTGATTTTATTTCATGTTTTGATTAGGTTCAAATGAATCATATAATTATTTACTAAGTTATAAAGAGAGGGAAAGAGAAGAGAACTTCTCTTTCCTTCCCTAACCTAAGTAATTTCTAAAGTGGATTCACATATATAATTTTTCTTAGTGAATGTTTTGATTAAGTCTTTTAACTAATCCTTAGTTTAGATGAACTCTAAATAAACCTATCCAAAAGAGAGGCATTTTAAGATTAAATAAAATGAACTAAATTCATAAAACACACATTACTTCACTTCTTTCCCAACACGTATAACATGCATATGAATGTGTCCTATACATATGTAAACATATAAATGAGAATGTTTAACACACTTTATGATGCATGCTAAGCAATTCATTTAAGAAATTTGAAAGTTTAAGATGCATGGTTTTCATTAAGTAGAAAAGGCTTTCTTATCCACTTTTCACATGCACACATGAAAGTAAGAAAGACATAAGTGAGTACAGTGCCATTGTTAACCAGAGGTGTAAGGTACAAGACCTACTTAGGGCTACTTAAAGCTTCACAATCTCGGGTTGTCCAGACTAATATACCACTTTCCTTAAATACCAACATATGTACAAAAGAAATGAATGGAAAAGAAAGAATGTAAAATTTTGCTTTAGTTGATTTGTTTTGTCTATGTAATTTATGTGTGCACGTATAGGTAACCCTTCTTAAGTGATATCATAGGAATGAATAGGATATGGAATTAGGCAAGTTTTAGGTTCTTTTCAAATGAACCATACAACTCACCAAATTCTATTCAAAACCATACTAAAAGAGAAGAGAAGGAAAACCTATACTAAGCACATCCTTATATCTTACTCACATACAAGCTTATAATTAAAATGAATCTAGGTAAGGGTTAATTAACTTGCTCACAAAGAATTTAAACTTGCAATGCACCTAGGAAGAAAAGGGCCTAATGCAATTTGGCTCATGATTAATGGTTAATTAAGTTAAGGGGTTTAACTTAAGTAATTTCAAAACACACCTTCATACATATGAATTGGGTTTTGATTTTCTTAATTGAACTTAGGCTCTTAAACACCTAAGAATCTACCCAAAGTAGATTAATTAAGTTCTGAAAGTTTTTAGAATTTATAGAAAATTAATTAAAGGGATAATTAATGAATTAACCCTTAATTAACAAAGGATTAAGAAAAGAAAAGGGGGTTTAGGGAATAGCTTAGGGGAAATACCCCAAAATTATTCCTTAAGCCTCCTATTCACTAGATCTAACCTTAATCAACCTTAATAATAGATTAAAATACTAATCCAAACCCTAATTATCTTTAATTAGATTAAAAGAGTAATTAGGAAACATATTTGCAATTCCCCTAATTAAGCCTTAAATAAATCCCAAAAAAATTAGGGAAGGTAGAGGTCATCCCCTAAAATATACCCAAGAAGTTTAGGATTAATCAGAGATTTAATTAAGAAGTAACTAGTAAAATATGATTTCCAATAAAAGTCAGAGAAAAGGGAAATTAAAAATCAATTGAAATTATTTTTCAAATATTTTAGGTTGAATTATCTTTCCATAGGATTTTACCTCATATATTTCTAAATTTTATTGAAGGAGATATGAATTTTTGAAGATTAGGAGATTAATTAGCATTAATTAAATCCCCTAACTAATCCCTCAGCTCACAGCGTGACACACGGCGGTGGCGGTCAGCTTGCTTTACACGCATCTTGCTGTGAGCCTCCCACTTAAATGTCCCATCCAAATGGCAGCACGGTGGTGGGACACGCTTTGAACCTTATCGTTCGATCAAAGATCAGACAGTCAGGGATCATCTCGTGATTTCTAAAAGGATAAAGGATTTTGTAAACGTGAGAATAATCGTGGCCATCCATCCAAAATGCACGGATGGATGGCTACAGTCACCTGAGTTCTTCCCTTAGGATTAACAGAGGTCATCCATGATCCTAGGGAACATCTGAGCTTGATTGAGTTTAGATTGGAACAAGATTGTTTGCATACCATCTAAAGGTAAAGAGAAGCTTATCCAACGGTGGATTATATATGACTTGAAAATTCCTTTCACAAAAGACCAACACCCCTTAAGCTAAGTGGTCAAAAAATTCCTTGCCTCGCCAGAGGTGATCACCGACGCTCGAGCTCGGTGTGGTAGCTTCGTCTAGTGGAGACGAAGCCCCGATGAAAGTTTCAAGCCTTGGGGTTGAGTGGATCTTCCTATGGACCAACACCACTTCTCTTCCTTTGTGGATTTGTTCCAATTGAGGATCTCCTTGCTTTGGGAACTCAAGTGAGAGCTTTAGTGCACTCAGATTGATCCTCTGAGGGAGTATGTAAGAGGAATTGGGATGGGTTTGAGTGCAGAGGAAGTTTAAGGTTCAAGTGAGCTCCTTATTTTTCAATGGAGAAAATTGAGAAGATCACTTTTTAAAACCCTCTTAGAAAGCTTAAGATGGCTCTTCGATCTTTCCTAACATTCTCTAGGCTTTAATCGAATGTGGGAATCATAATTTCAAATTGAATTAGGGGGAATATATATCCCCCTATGGCAATCAAACGACTGACACCTCCCTTATCATTTTGATCTAATTGACCATAATGGAAAAGTTATTTTAGCTATTTGGAGTTGGCACATAGTCAGTTTGAGGCCTTGAGTGGATTGCCAACCTCCCATGTGCATCAAATTGGGTGGAGGAAGGATTTGGAATGAGCTAATTTGACCCATGGGGGTCGTATTTGGCCTTGGGTCCATTTGGGATGACTTAAATCCATTGGGTTGGGTGCACCACTCTTCATTAGGTCCCCTTGAGGTATTAGGAAGGTATCAAGTGGATATGAAGAGGGCATGACCAAATTACCCATGGATTAGGCCAAAATTTGTTCTATGGCCTAGGGGTAAAATGGTCATTTTGCTGATTTTTCAATTTGAATATGTTGGGTATGTGGGGAAACTAGGTTTTTCCAAGTTTCATGATATTTGGAATTCATTTGATAAGGTTTGGCTTATGTTGGCCCATCTAGGTCAAAATGGGTCAACTTGGGTTAAGTTTACCAATTGATCAAATTGAGTCAAACTAGGGTTGGGTCAAGTTCATATGACCATTTGAAATGTTTTGGTGGCTTTGGTTTGATTCAATTTAGTTTAGTTTTGAATTTGGCTCATATGACTTCATTTAGGTCAAATGGGTCAAGTTGACCAATTTGACCCATTTGACCTATTTGAGCTAGGTCATGGGTAGGTTTAGGTTTGGTTAGTTATATGGAGTGGATTGGTATCTTTTTTTCCAATAAATTTTGGTTAAGTTTGAATTTGGCTCAACATATCCCTTTAGGTCAAGTTGGGTTCAAGGTCAATTGGGCTAGGTTATGTCTAGTTGGCCAATTGATGCTTTGGTCAAGTTCAACAAGTGATTTGAAATGAACTTGATCCATTGGTTTGAGTCAATTTGGCTTAGATCAAGTTTTGACATATTTTTACTTTTTAGGTTAAGTTGGGTCAACTTGGGTCAGGTGGCCAATTGGGCTAGGTTAGAATCAAATGTTGACTTGGTCAAGTTTAAACATTGATCATGAATGAGCTTAGATCAATGATTTCAATCAATTTGGCATATTGTAGATTTTGGCTATGTTGGGTTTCATTTTGGGCTAAGTGTTGACTTGGTCAACCCTTAGGTTTGACCCAATTTGGTTGATTGATCATCCCATGATGATTGTTGATCATGATGAGTGACAAATATGAGCTTAGTTCAATCCAATTTGGTTAGGATTAGAATTTGTCTCATAAGGGTACTTTAGTCACTTTGGGTCAAGTGAGCCTAAGTGGGTCAAATGGCTTGGTCAAAGCTTGATTTGAGTTTAATTGAACTTGTATATGGACTTATGATTGAAATATTAATCCATTTGCAAGTGGTTTGAAGTCAAATGGGTTTTGATTCATTTGATAGTTTCAGATTCAAAGGAAGAATATGAAAGGATTTGGGGTTTGATTTTTGAGTTGATTTTTCATTTGGTGATTAAAGTTTGTATTTATATATGGATTCATGATTGTAGGGTTGATTGAATCATGAAGAAAAATCAAGAGTTTGGGTTGATTTGAAGTTGATTTGGCTAAGTTCAATATTTTGACTTGAAAGGCTTAGGTTGGATTTTGAGTAAATTTGAGTTTGATTTTTGGAATTGGTTTTGATTGATTGAATTTATATTTCATTTATATATGTGAATATAAATGAGATTATAAATGGGTCATGATAAAATTTCAAGGATTTGAAATGATTTGATCATGATTTAGGCTAAGTCCATTAAAAGGGAATTTAAAGGACTTAGGAAAATTCTGGAGTTTGAAATTTGATTATTGGATTTGATTTGATTGATTTGTATTTATATTTCATTTATATATGTGAATATAAATGAGAATATAAATGAGCTATGAGAAAATCCCATGAGTTTGAATTAGTTTGATCATGATTTAGGTTAACTCCTTAAGAGGGGAAATTAAGGACTTAAGAAGGACTTATGAATTGATTTTGAAATTTGAATTTAGTTTGATTGGTTTGAATTTATATTTCATTTATATATGTGGATATTAATGAGAATATAAATGAGTTATGAGAAAATCCCATGACTTTGACTTGGTTTGATCATGATTTAGGCTAAGTCTATGAAGGAAAACTTATAGGACTTAGGAAAATTTGGACTTAAGAATTTCATTCATGGGTTTCATTCATGGGTTTCAATCATGGATTTCAATCACATGGAGTTGATTTGAGTTTGGATAAAATCACATAAGATTGATTTGGAGTTTGACTTGAAGGAAGGAAGGTGAGGAGTGGTTCAAGTTAAGGGCAGACAAGTTTTCCTAACACCCTTAAGGCATGACCTATTCCTATGGCTAACCCTTCTAAGTCTCTAAGGCTAGGTTGAGTGTCCACCTAATCACTAGATGTGTCTTAAGACTATGGAACTCTTAAAGTCTAAGAGGAATCCTATGTCTAAGATGGAGGTGTTGAGAGCTCATTCTAAAAATGAGGTCAACAATGATCTTAGCTTAATCATGTATTAGCATAGTCCAAATTAGGACAGGTGGACTTGGTTACCCATGTGTGGGGTGCTAAGTCCAAATTATTTATATAACTGCTTGGGTTGTGTGGTATATTTAGCTAACCTTTGTTTTACAGGTTTAGTTAAATTTACCTTTCCTATTTTGATGTAAATTTTAGAATCAAGATTTAGAATGAATGTTATTGGGGATTAAGATTTGGAATGAATGTTATGGGGGATTAGGATGAACATTGGTTATAAGATCAAGTCTTATGTACCCTATGATGCCTTTGGAGCAACCATATTCCAATCAAGGCAAAAGAAAGGAAGGAAAAAAGCAAATCAAAATGAATAAATAAAAATGAAGAAATGAAGAATGAAGACCCCCATAATATGAATTTCTTTTAATTATAATTATTCATTTGTAATCTAGGTTGTATAAGAGTAGAGCTCGTCTACCCACATTTTTTTTTGAGTTGTACGGCGGTACCCGACCACACCGGCCTCTTATCTTTTTGTGCTAATTTTATAAATTTATTGATATTATGTTTATGATTGTGCAATTAGGATGGCATGATTTTCCTAGTTTCTTAATTATTTGATGATTATTGAATGGCTTGGATGCGATTAGGCTCTTAGGGAAAAATAAATTTTCTATCTAATTAATAAATTCAAAATTAAACTAAATAATTCATAACCTCACCTAAATCCTAGGTCATAAATCAAGATATTAAAAGATTTAGCAACCCCTTTGTTGGATGTTGTATATCTCATATCATGCATAAATCATATTGTCTCACTCTTGCCAATAGAGGGCTTCCACCTTTGCCAGAGAAAATGGCTTGACCTTTGAGAGCCATGGTGGAAACACACCTCCTTCTTTTTGAATTTGGTTCATAATTGATTTTCTCATGCATTAGGCATATAAAATCTCAAAGCCCGTGTAAAATAAAAATGCCCAAAAATCAAAATAAAACTTGACAAAATCTGCATTAAATTTAGGTCATTATTAATGCCCTTCATGATCTAGTCTCCTAGGGAGTGAGTTTAAGGACTTAGTTTCTCTTCTAAGTAAATAACAGCCTAACCATATTGTAAAGCATATGACTTGCCTACATGTATTTAAATCATAGGAGGAGTTAGTTGGTAGCCATACTAGGTGGTTGTAACTTCAACAGTCGGGTGGTTTATCTTCTCTTGTGGAGGTAAACCATATACCTAATTTTGCCTTAGATTTAGGTCGCACTTTGGCTTATGCCAAAGCTCCCTAGATTTAGTATATGATATTGCTATTTTCCTTTTAGGATACAAGCATAAATCCTCACCTCTTAGGAATTTCTACAATATTGAATTGTGGAATTGTAAGCCCTAGATTTCTAATGAAAATCAACTTAAACATATAATTCTCTTCAGTTTCAAAAATATAAAGCCCAACCATAGGATAGTTTGGGATGCTCACTAGGCTTCCTAGTATCACGAGTATCCCCTACTTATCTCTCTTTGGTTTTGATAATAACTCTCTCCTTTTGATCAATCCCACTTGATTTTCTAGAAATAACTAATTGATTGATAGTCCTATCTTTGAAATCTTTGGAGACAATGATCATTTACCTTAATCGAGAGTATTCTTAAGGAATCTCATTCCTTAGGATGTAATACACTATGGGGGCTTGCCTTCATAGGGAACTTAATAAACCCGGCTTAAAATAAACCCTATTTTACTTTTCCATGTAAAGTAGGGGAAAGATCTCCGGTACATCCGAAGACCCATCATGCTTTAGGAGTCCTCATTAGATGATTAGGTGCATTATAGCGTAGTGACTTCTATCTATCGAGATAGTACATTATTCCTTAATATCTTATCCGATCACCCTAATGAGTACATCTGTGGATTTGTTTGGTGTCCCCTCACATAAACACACACAAACATCACAAATAATAATAATAATAAAAACAAATAGCACACTACTCATGCCACTGTTGCTTATTGTCATCGAGTGTCTTCTTTAATATTTGGATGATAATTTTGTTGAAGGCTTCTGCCAAGCCATTTGCCCTTGGGTAATATATGATAGAATATATCCAATCTATGCTGTGTCTTCGGGCAAAGCTGTTGATTTTAATGCTCTTGAATGTAGTACCATTATCGGATATAATTCGTCGAGGCACCCCAAACCTATATACTTACGTCCATGTAGTTTGTGAATATCGAAGGCCAGGTAGTCTCTTGATATTGGCTTTCATTTTTAGACTGGATTATTATGCTCCGCATAAACCTGAATGCAGCTCGATCATGATATCACGAGGTTCATGTTTGTCTAGACAATGTAACCACATATGATCGAAGGACCGCCGAAACAAGGTGCCATCCACGAGAGCATATGAAAGGGCTCTCTGCTTCACCTAATATGCTAGCAACTTCTCTTAAGGTAGTTTGTCTATATTTAGATAATCCATGAATGGTTACCTCCAATTTGACTCCTCATCCTTTTTGGTAACGGTAACTTCCCCTTCAAGAGAGAGTCTCTCTATGAGTTCAACATCAACAAGGAATAATAATTGTCTATTTTGGACCCTTATTGGTATGGACTCATCTTTTGGACATGCTAACTATTTGGTAAGCTTGGCTAATGCATCTGCTACTGCGTTCTCTCCTAGAGGAATCTTGTAGATGGTAACCTCTGGGATTTGTGCTAATAAGTCCATCGTATACTTGTGGTAATGATGGAGCTTAGGCTTTAGAACTTTGTAAGACCCAACGATTTAGCTGATGACTAAGTGAGAATCCTCGAATATGTTGATACTCTAGATGCATAGCATAATGGCTAACTCTAGACTGGTAATCAGAGCCTCATATTCAGCTTCATTGTTGGTGCATAAATTGGACAAATGATATGAGAATCTCATCACATCGTGGTCCAAAGTTAAGAGAACTATTCTTACCATTGCCTTTCCTAAGAGAGTATATTGTGGTTCGTCTCCCTTTTGAAAGGAAGCTATACCATCAAAATACATCTCCCAGCAGAAAATGCTAGTGTCCTCTAAGTTCATGATTTGTTCATTGGGGAGGTCATCATTAAGCAAGGAATCAGCAGAAAGTGGGCGTGCTGCTAAAAAATTTGCAACACCTGTCCTTTCACTGCAATGCACAGAGGGGTATGAAAGTGATGTTAAACTGTGATAAAATCATGAACTAACACACCAATCATCCAGATAGTGTCAGTCGTGTCATGAGATATTGCAGTGGATTGATCCTGGAGATTAAGTTCACCTTATGAGAAAGCATGTAATGTCATAGCTTTTGGGATGCAAAGATTAAAGCTAGGTAGTGCTTTTCAATGAGTGGGTAATTTGCCTCAATAGGGATTAGACGCTGACTAAGATAGGGCCTGCTAGAACTGGCAGTGTCATCAGGTATTACTTGATATCTTCAAAAGTATGCTGGCACTTGTCATCCCACTTAAACTTGCTATCCTTTTTGATAAGTGCTGAGATTTGCTGGCATCTCTCTGATAGGTTAGATATGAAGTGTCTTAGATATGACAACCACCATTGGAATGATCTGAGTTGAGTTAGACTTTTAGGGGGTGGCATTTCTAACATCTCTTTGATCTTCTCTAGATCAATTTCATTTCCCTGATGTTGGACAACAAACCCAAGGAATTTTCGTGAAGCTACTCTAAATGCACACTTCAAGGGATTCATTTTGAGGTTGTATTATCTTAATCGTTTGAAAACCACTCTAAAGTCAAAGAGGTGGTCTTCCTTTTCTTTACTTTTGACTACGAGATCATCGACATAACATTTAACTTGGTGATGAATGAGTTCATCGACGATTCGATTCATGGCTCCCTGGTATTTAACATTGGCATTTTTAAGGCCAAAAGGCATGACCCTATAGAAAAATATTCTGATCGGGGTTCAAAATGCAATGTTCCTTTCATCCTCATGGGCCATCTTTATTTGGTTATATCTAGATGAGCCATCCATGAAAGAGAAGACTGCATGAGATGAGGTAATGTTCATCATCAGTTCTTGTATTGGTAGTGGAAATTCATCTTTTGAACATGCCTTATTTAGATCCCTAAAATCGATGTATATACAAATTTGGCCATTCTTATTCTTAACTAGAATGACATTAGCCAACCAGGTAGGATATTTTTGTTCCCCGATAAATCCAGCATCAATCAGTTTCTTGACTTCAGAAATGACCTGTTATTCAATGTTTAATCTTATGCGTCTAGGATCTTGCTTGATAGAGTTAGCACTAAGCCCTGTTGCTAGTTTATGGACTACCATGTCAGAAGATAAACTGGGCATCTCTTCGTAACTCCATGCGAAGCAATCCTTAAACTTAGTCAATAGCCTAATTAAGTCATTGGTTTTAATACCACTCAACAAAGAACTAATGTATGTCGGATTTGGATTGTCTTCAATTCCTAAGTTGATTTTTTTTGAGCTCATCGATAGTTTACCTAATCTCCACTTCGAACTCTGGTAGTGCATCCTTGACTTTAAAGTCAGTTGGGTCATCTAAAGTTTTTAAACACATCTCATCATATGAGTTAGCATGATTTGAAAAGAATATATTAGACTTTAAATGATTGGTGATCACTAGGCAATTATTGTCATCATCAATTGGACCCACTATGCCAAATCCTAGTCTTGGTCTTGATTTAGGATATCTGATTTGGTTGTCCCATAACCTTTCAAAGTAGTCTGACCTCTGTTTAGACCAAGTATGTTGGATTAATCCCTTCTTTGCTAGATTAAGAACATAAAGTGAATATTAATCAAAAGTCAATTGTATTAAATATTTATATGAATCATCCTCAAGTTTTACATGAGCTTCCTAACTTGAGGATGATGCTCCCAAAAAAAAATCTCTAGGTTTTCCCATCTATGGATGACATATGTGCTTCCTTAACTACCAAACCCTCAACTTTGTGTGAAAAAAGTGGGCTTAGAGCTAAGGTTCCCAACAGATGACTGACTGTCTCATATGTAGACTTAGATATATTTATGCTTTACTTTGGAGCCCAGCCTTCATCACTGTCATGCTCAAACGTCACCTTGAAAGAGATCTGCTGCTGAGAAGAACTGGTTGGTGTACTAACCACATAAGACCCATCCTCTGAATTAGATTCTAAGTCTATGTGGATAGCTGGTGTACTCTTGATGGCTAGGATATACCTCCTATTGGGTGACCAATAGAGAGGCTTTCCACCTCGAGGGCTGCTTCTGAACTCTCCTCTACCTCTGTGTGGTGGAGGTTGGGTCATCCTACCCATATGTCCAAATGGAGTCACAAATTATGGGTGAAATCTAATGGTAGGCTCTATATCTTCCCTTGAGTCCATGTCTCACTCTCTTTTATTTTCTTTTTCTTCCTCTTTTTTCTTTTCATTTTTGTTTATTTTTCCTTTTCTTTTCTTTATTTTTATCCCTCATGGGGATCTTGACTAGATTCATGAGAATGGACTTATTAGTTTTGGGGAAGAAAATAGGCTGCATCCTCATATATATCGACCTCATGAACTATGAATGATTTAAGATCTCCTTTGACACAGTACTTAATTCCACCTCTCGTGAACTTCATGCACTAATGTAGAGTGGATGGAACTATGTTATTCTTATGTATCCACGATCTATGAAGCAAAGAATTGAAAGATGTATCCGAGTCTATGATATGAAACTTAGGTTCAGTCTTTCAATCATCTATCTCTAATGGAAACACTATGGAGCCTAAGGCCCTCTCACCATGTTCATTGAATCCTCTCAACATCAACCTCTCTTTTTGGAGTTTGGAGATTTTAATCTCAAGTAGGTAAGGGTTCTTAAACTCATAATATTGACTGATGCATCTTGGTCAACAAGAACTCTTAATAACCTGCATCTGCTAATGTCCACTGTGATGTAAATAAAGCGATTGTGCTTGGTTATTCCTAGAAGCAAGTCTTCATCACTGAATGTAAAGATGTCCTTTGAGCTATGTGCCTCCTCTTCAATAGCAATCAACTGAGCTAAGCATATCTCTAGATCAAAAAGAGCCTTGACTAGAGATTCTCTCATATTTTTGGATAAGACAAGGGTGTCATATATGCTTAACTTAGCTAGTAATTTTCTAAGATGTGCTAGGACGTTGTAATCAACTCTGACTTGGTCCTCCATAAGCATATCCATAGGTGGAGCATCCTGTGGAGGGGCTATCTTCTCACTAGAACCAATGACTTATTTACCCTTACCCTGAGGTGCTACCTTAAGAGATAGAATTTTGCTAGTATGCAGGTTGACTTCAGTGACTTCATGGAATGATGAGCTTGTGAAAAGTTCTACCTTCTCATTAGGTATACCTACAGCTTCCCCTATGGGATCCTCAGAGTCAGTTGACTCCAAGTCAATCTCAGGAGGTGAACTCGATTGATTCAAAAAAGGAAAGCCTGATTCTGAATTAGAAGAGAGTGGATCGAAATGACTAGAGCTATCATTATTATTTTCTAGACTTGGATAGTTTTCAATGGGAATAAAATCTATAGTATCATAAGTGGACAAGATGTAAGTGAAAGCTTTCTTTATTGTTTTATTTTTTGGTGGAGGTACATGATAGAAATCTAGCAAAGTAAGTGGGGTAAGAGATTTAATGCCCTTCTCCGTTGATACAACGCTCCTACTAGTAGAAGAGGAGCTAGTAGGAAGTAAGTACAACTGCATGGAGTCTAGACCTGGGTGTCCTTGAACTATCTCAGTAAGTAAGGACGCTACGTCACCTTCTTCAAGTTATCTTTAGCAACTTGCAAACCTTCCTTGATGTTGGAGGTTTGAGTTGCCTCAAGCACCTATAGAGAGAGTTTATTAATTTTAGAAATTACTTTTTTAGAGGTTTGGGATAAGGAAATATCCCAACCTTCTTTTGTCTTAAGAGGATCGTAGGTTTCCCCAAGAATTACCATAATAGAACTGGATGGTTATTTTAGTAAGTATTCCTTAGGGATAACTACAGTGCTTGACTTGTAGTTACACTCAAGCCAGTACTTAAAAGTAATACAATCCTTTAAGACATGCATAACCATGTAGAGGTAGGAGCAATAGTTAGGATCATTACTCTTGTCCACTTTATCCCGCCTCTTGAGCTCTAGTAACTAAAAGTCAAGTTTCTTTAAGAGATTCTTAAAGATATTCATAACTGCATCTCTCTTGAATGAATATGGATTATTCAATCTATCAAAAAGAGTAGGTGGGCAATAGTTACATAATAGTGGGTTAGAGTACCTCTGCTAGGTAGGCTGCTGATGTGGTGAGAACGGTCATTGTCGCGGCTGATATGATGTCTGAGATGGTGGCAGAGGAGGTGGCAAAGGAGACTGCTGAGCTTGAGGTTTCTCATACTAGACTCTGGCTAGATGCTTCCCTCTATCCACTGACACAATTGTCCCTGACTTCTTCTCAAACACCTTCTGCGGCTTAGGCCAAGATGATTGGTCAAGGAAGGGCAACTATTTGGCTTCCTCTTTCAGGCTAGCCACCTTGTTGATTAGTTTCTCAAATGTTTGGACAGTCAATCCCTTAAGCATGAAGGTGACCAGGCCATGAATATTCTTGAGAAAGATCTCAATGGAATGCTATTCGGACAGTTGTGGCTCGCATTTCATGCTTATATTATGCCACCTGAGAATATAATCAATAAGGGACTCATTGGAAACTTGCTTCACTACAATGAGGTCACCTACACTCACTCTTTGATGAGCTCCAACAAACCTCTTGATGAAGAGGTGCTCCAACTCAGTAAAAGTCCATACCAAATTATTGGGAAATTTGACATACCAATCAAACGCAACCTCGACTAGGCTACTGACAAAGAGTCTGAACATAAGTGCATCACTACCACCGGCATTGCAACAACTAGCTCTGAATTGTATAATATGCTAACGCAGGTTTCCACTGCCATCAAAGATCTTGAAGGAAGGTGGCATAAAACCCTTGGGGTATTGAACTACATTGAATTCCTCTGAGTATGGTCTACCTTTTGGAATGGAGGGGCTCCCCCTGGCTTGGCTTGCATCATCGCTTCTCTCACCTGCTGCTCTACCATGTTTTTAATATCCTTCTCATGCATGGAGGTGCCATCTATGACCATCCTATACAAGCTACTAGCATCATCCTCTGTGGGAGTGCACCTAGGATACTCTAATGTATGTACCAATTCTAGACAGTCGGGTATCTTAGGAGAAGGCTGTGAAACTTGGGCTGAGTTTTGCAATGTTGAGACCACTGCCATCAACTCCTCTTTCTTCTCCATCTTGCCAATGTGATCATCCCTCTACCTGAGCTGGTGGAGGAGGTGCTGAGCTGAGTGAGAAGTGTCACCTTCCTCGAGCACACCACCTTCCTAACTAAGTTGATCCTACTGTAAGGATCCCCGTGTATCAACCATGTGGACTCCAGCTATGTCATTCAACATGTCATCTTTGTCAAGATCAAAGTGGACCCTATTCTCTTCCTGATTTGAATGGTCACTCTTGAGAATTTGCCTTTTCTCGAAAAACTAGTCGGCTAAAATATCATCTATCGATTGGTCTACTATGGACGGGATGAATACTCATGCCAGGGACTGTGCTTATCTACCTCTATGTAATGGACACTACCTACTCTAAAGACTTCCTTACTGGGAGGATCAACTGTCATGGGGGCTATGTCTATGTCCACTCCCCTCTCTATCTCTGTCTGATGTGGAGGTAGTGCGATGATGATGCTCTTGGGTCCCCACTCCTTCTTGACCACAGTTGAGGTAGAGGGTCGAGCAGGGGAGCTCGATCTCACCTCAATAGGTGGAATGGGATCCTTGGGTCGTAGCTGGATCACCAGTGGAGATGGTCTTTCTCCAGATGGGGGCTTCTAAATCTTGGCAAGGGTGGTAGATGCTATAAGCTGAACGAGTGATGGTGGACAGTGAGGGGAGAGGTGTGATGGCAACACCAACTGCCCCTCAACTAGAGATCTTCTCCTGTGGCAGACTAGGCTAGTAAGAATAATGTTATTTGAATGATCGACCTTGACAAAGTGATGATCAGGGAAATCCATCAAGGCGGAGGCTACCGACTACTTGGCATACCTCCATCGCTCTCTCTTGCCCACCTGGGCAGATACTCAAGCCTCCACATCTCTATCTCTCTCTATTGATCTGACCCTAACGCTCCTAGGGATCATGAATTTTAAATTAAACAAGGTATCATGAAGGCCCATTAGCTCACACGTGAGACCCTAAGATTGGCGTAGGGCCTCCTATGATCCCTAACTGGTGTCTCATAGTATGTTGGTGGTGGAAGTGTTGATCCTCCGATAGTTTTTCTCTCCACCTGAGGTTGAGAGGGGGTAGAGACTACTTCCACTTAAAAGTGGAGAGGTCTCATGGGGGAGAACCCTCCTCAGCTTTATGGGAAGCAGCGTCAACCTCTTTGGCTACTCGCTCATGATCTCGCTTAATCTTTCTATTTTTATTGTGGAGTTGGGTACGAGTCAGAGAGCAGAGCCAGAACTGGAATCTACCTCGAAGGTGGGGGAGACTATCTCAGAGGCTAAGCTAGCCTTCCCCTTTAGGGTGACCAAAGAGGAGGTAGTAGCTCTCACTGGAGCTATGGCAGGGGCAACTGAATGGGTAGGTACTGAAGTAGCTAGTAATGACACTAACACTGAATGAGATGTGGGAACCACTGTACTTTTTCTCTTCAATGAGGGGAACTTAGAATCAGATGGAATATCCAATTGGATGACTGGCATCTGTCCCATCACCTCCTTCCTGCTAACAATTGCAAGGGCTGTCCCCTCACAAGTAATCCAAACCCCTCAAAGCTATGGACAAAGTAGATCAAATGTGTGGCATCAACCATGGCGAGATTGGCCTGATCCAAGGCCAGATCTACACCAGAGGGGAAAGAGAAAACAAACTTACTAAAATCCATGATCACTGCACTAACTGGAGGCTGGAAAGACTGACTGTACTGAAATCACTATAGTTTGCCTTCAATCATTGACTTCTATATTTAGTTTGAAATTTGAACCAACACTTAACAAATTTAGGTTTGCTAAGTGGGATCCATTGAATTTTGGAGAGATTTTTGATATTCGGAGAATAGACTTTTCCATGTGATTTTGATTTTTAACCCATACTCAACCAATTTAATTAGGTTGTGCGGGGTTCAAATATTTGGAGAGACCTTTGAAGATATTTGTATTGTATGTCTTGTTTAAAAGTTTTGATTTGGAAAAACCTTTATTTAGCAAATTTAGGTGTGCTAGAAAGATTTTGATTGTATGTTTGAAAATTTTGTGAAAACATCTTTGCTTGTGATGGTTGTTTGTTATGTGTGTGATATATGTTGATTTCATTTGAAAGTGAGGCTTATTACTTAACAAATTTGATATGTTAAGTAGAGGCCAAATGTGTTTGATATGTGTTTGTTCAACTTGAAAAATGAGGCTCTTACTTAACAAATTTGGTATGTTAAGTGGGAGCCAAGTATATTTATGATTTTTGAAAGAGGGAAATCTATTTAATAAATTTGGGTATGTGTTGACCTCATTTTTAGAATGAGCTCTCAACTTATCCATATTAGACATAGGACTCTTCTTAGACACTAAGAGTTCTCTAGTCTTAAGACACTTCTAGTGATTAGGTGAACTCTCAACCTAACCCTAGAGACTTAGAAGAGTTAGCCATAAGAATAGGTCATACCTTAGGGGTATTAGGAAAACTTGCCTACCCTATAGCTTGAACCAAATCCTTACTTCCTTCTTGAAAGTCAAACTCCAAATACAAACTAACTTCAAACTCAAATCAATTCCAACTTAAATTGATTTTCTCAAATCTAAATCAACTTCAAACTCAAATCAATTCCAACTTAATTGATTTTATCAAATCCAAATCAACTTCAATTCCAAATCAAATTCAAATCAAATTCCAACTTAATTGATTTTCTCAAACTTAAATTAATTTCGATGGATTTTCTCAAATCATGAATCAATTCCAAATGATTGAATAATTGAATTCCAAATTCTAAAAATCTTCCTTAAGCCCTTTGATTTCATCTTATGGACTTAGCTCAAATCAAATCCAAATAATTTCAAATTGAAAAGAATTTCTCATAACCCATTTATATTATCATTTATATTCACAAATATAAATGAAATATAAATTCAAATTAACTTCCAACCAAAACCAAATTCAAAACTTAAACCCAAATCCAATCAAAATCCAACCTAAACCCTTTCAAGTCAAATTCTTGAACTTAGCCAAATCAACCTCAAATCAATCCAAACCCTTGGATTTTCTTCATGATTCAGTCAATCCTTCAATCATGAAACCAAATATAAACATAAACTTCAATCATCAAACCAAAACTAAATTCAAAACTCAAACCTAAATCAAACCCATGTTCATCCTTTGAACTTGAAATTGTCAAATGAATCAAAACCTATTTGACTCCAAACCACTTACAAATTGATTTATATTTCAATCATAAGTCCATATGTGAGTTCAAGCAAACTTGAATCAAGCCTTGATCAAGTCAATTAACCCACATAGGCTCACTTGACTAAAAGTGACCTAAAGTACCTTTTTGAGCCAAATTCTAATCCTACCCAAATTGGATTGAAGTAAGGCCATCTAAGAGTCATATTGTGAGCAACAATCTTCATAAAATGATCAATCACTCAAATTGGGTCAAACCAAGTCGAACCTAGACTTTGATGAAGTCAAAATTTGACCCGAATGAAACTTAAACTAGCCCTAATCCACCATAGGATAAATTGATTGAAACTATTGATCAAAACCAATTCATGATCAATGATTGGACTTGACCAAGTCATCATTTGAGCCAAACCTAGCCCAATTGGTCACTTGGCCCAAGTTAACCCAAGTTGACCTAAATAATCAAAATGTGTCAAATCTTGATCTAAGTCAAATCAATTGCGACCAATGGGTCAAGTTCATTCTAAATCACTTGTTGAACTTGACCAAAGTCTCAATTGGCCAACTAGACCCAACCTAGCCCAATTGACCATGAACCCAACTTCACCTAAAAGGTCAGATCAAGCCAAAATCAAACCAAACCAAAATTGATTGAAACCAAAGCTTGCAAAATATTTCAAATGACCAACCAAACCTAAACCAACCCATGACCTAACCCAATTGGGTCAAATGGGTCAAATTGGTCAACTTGACCCATTTGACATAAATGATTTCAAATGAACCAAAATCAAATATAAACCAAATTAAACCAAACCAATGCCACCAAAATATTTCAAATGGTCATATGAACTTGACCCAACCCTTGGTTTGACCCAATTTAACCAATTGGTCAAGTTGACCCATTTTGACCTAAATGGGTCAACATGAGCCAAATGATATCAAATCAACTCCAAATTCATTGAAATTTGGCTTAACCTAATTTCAAACTATTCCAAATCTGCCCAAATTGAAATCAAAGCCAAATGACTATTTTACCCCTAGGTCAAGGGGTAACCTATGACCAATTCCACTTAGAATTTGGTCAAATCCTTTTCATGGCCACTTGACACCCTATTAGTGGACCAAATGGACATTAATGAGTGTGGTGCACATGACCTAATGGCTTTGGGTCAGCCAAAATTGAACACCCAATGAAAATTCTCCACAAATAATCACTCCCACACTTATTTTAACACATGGGAAACTCCTCCACTATACTCCCTTGCCAAAATCGAATCACATGATACCTCTAACAGCCTAACAAACCCATTCCATGTGATCAATTTGATCAAAATGGAAGGATAGCTCGAGACCATTCGATCCTTGTAGGGGGAGATATAATCCCCCTAATTCCATTCAAATTCACATCACTTGCACTCAATTGAACTAGATAGACCTAATACATGCTCCCCAAGCTCTCTCAAGCCATCCCCAAGCTCTTCCCAATTCTCCATTCTCAGTTTCCTTAAGCTGAAAATAGGGGAGGTAGGAAGAAATTCCACTTTTCTCAATTCACCACCAAACTCCAATTTCTATTGCAGGCACCATCAGAGGACCCAATCGAGCTCACCCAAATCAAATCCTAAGGAATCAAGCCATGGGAAGGAGAAGATAGACCAAAGCCGCAAGACATTGAAGGGAGTTTTGGCCAATAGGAAGATCCACTCTAGCTCAAGCCTTCAAACCTTCAATAGAGCTTCATCTCCACTAGACGAAGCTACCTCAATGTTTAGGAATGCCGGTGATAGCCTTCGGTGAGGTATGCCTCAAACCGGCTTTTTCTTTGGTCCTTTGTGAACTTTCATTCAGTAAATTTGACCATTGGATGTCTTCCTTATA
This sequence comes from Cymbidium sinense, assembly GCA_021442155.1. Taxonomy (NCBI): domain Eukaryota; kingdom Viridiplantae; phylum Streptophyta; class Magnoliopsida; order Asparagales; family Orchidaceae; genus Cymbidium; species Cymbidium sinense. The sequence goes on along the minus strand of CM038216.1, from coordinate 10,686,768 downwards.
ACCTCTTGATGGTGTGAGTTGAATCCCTGGTGAGCTCAAGTGAGCTCAATCAAATCATGGAGGATGGGCGTCCATCTCCCAGCGGAGGGCGGATGAATCATGGACCATCCTTCCAGCATGTTTTGGATGGATGGTCCTAATTAATACAATTAGATACCACATCTTAATCCCTTTAGATCTAAGGGATTGATGTCAACCATCCGATCTTTGATCAGATAGTCCAAGGAGAAAATGCATAGCATCGCCGGTTAACTGTGCAGCCGATTTGACAGCTTAAATATCAAATCCCGTAATGCCACGTGAAAAGCGTGTGCCGCGTTAGTGGTCCACGTGGCACCAACGTGATTAGTTATATAAGTAGGCTATTTAATTATTCCTTAATCACAAAAACTTCAAAAATATATAACTAATTGTAGAAAAATCCAAAAAAAATGCAAACTCAACTTCATTTATGGATAATTCAAAGGGGAATAATATAAAATTAAGTTTAATTGATTTTGAATAGTAACATTTGCTCAATTTGAGTTTTATTGGGGATGCAATTATGTTAATTACTCTTTAATCACTGCAATAATTAATTCCAAATTCCTTAGGGTTAATTAGTGGATGCCCTCTGCCTCTCATGATTTTCTTGGAATTTATTATTGAATTAATTGAGGTAATTACTTATTTCATCTCTAATCACTCCCTTAGTCAATTAAATGATTAATTGACCTATTAAATGATGATAAATTCATTAATTACATTTGTTAATCATCTTGGAATAGTGGATAGACTTAGGGAGAGAGAGTAAGATGCCTTTCCCAAATATTTATCCCTAAGTGTATTTCATTTGAATGAAAACTTAATTAATTTACAAATTGATTAATGATTTAATCATTTCATTAAATAGCTCAATTAAATAAACTCAAAATCAAAAATTAATCCAAAACTTAATCACTTAATCAATCCTTTCTTGGGTAGATACTTGGATGTTTAATAACCTCAGTAAGCTTAAGGAAATCAAATCTAACCTTCATGTGTGGGAAGGGTTATGAAAGTACTTAATTAAATCCTTTAGCTTAATTAATTAATAATCGTGAGCCAATTGCATTAGGCCCCTTTCTTTCTTAGGAGCATTGCTGATTTAAATTTCATGTGGTTGCATATCGTATGTTGGCTCACAATTGTTTGAATAATTAGGTTAAGGAGGTGTAGGTAAGGGGTAATTAATGAACTCAATGTACACCTTAACCTAAACAAAATATAAAATCAATCTAATAGTTATGAAAATTAAAATAAAATGTCACACACATGTGGGAGATGGGTTAGGACTAGCAAACCTTTTCATATTTTCTAAAATCAAATCAAACTCAAAATTAAAACAAAATTTCCTTAAATAACTTTGATTCACTTTAAATGATCTTATTCTATCAGATTGTATTTAGAAATTAATTAGGGTAAATGAAGTTACATGTTTACGTCACTTTATTTCTTTCCTAGCATGCTAAATGGTGTATGTAATATGAAATCATGAATTCATATCTTTTGAAAAATAAAAATAAATAAAATATTTCCTTTATGTCAAATTGCATATTTTGGCTAAAGTAAGAATATGAATGACTATTATTACTATTAAATCCAAAATTATTTTCAAAACCTATAAATCAAAGATTACAAATGAAAGGTATGCTACGTATAATTACTTATAAGCTTCCATGTGAGTATAATATAAGATGTGCATTATGTGACTTTTCCTTCTCTTCTCTTTTAACATAGTTTTGAATAGGATTTGCAAAGTTTATAGTTCATTTGAAAAGAACACAACACTTGTTTAAATCTATTCCTATTCATTCCTTTGTTATCATTTAAGTAGGATCTTCACATTTACACATGTAAATTGCATAACCAAATCAAGTATAAAAATCTTTTGCACAATTCTTTTTCAATTCATTTCTTTTTCTACATGCACAAGTATTTAAGAAAAGTGGTATATTAGTCTGGACATCCTGAGATTGCGAGGCTTTAAGTAGCCCTAAGAAGGTCTTGTACCTTATAGCGCTAGTGTAGAAAATAATGGCGTCATACTCACTTATGTCTTTCATACATGTAAATATGCATTTGATTAATGGATAAAAGAATCTCTCTTTTTCTAATTAACAAAATCATGCAACATAAAAACATCCAAATTTCCTTAAGCAACATCTCTTAGCATTCATCATTAAGGTGTATTAACATTTCCATTTGCATGTATATATATGCTTAGGGTTCATCCATATGTACGTTACACATGTTGGAAAGAAATAAAGTGTTGTGTGTTTTGTAATAATAATTCACCTTAATTAATCTTAAAATTTCTTTCTTATTGAATAGTTTTATTTAGAGCAAATCTAAACTTAGGATTAATTAAAACACATAATAAAATATTCATTAAACAAAACTCACTAATGAATCTACATTAGAAATTACTTAAGGTAGGGAGGAAAGAGAAGTTCTCTTCTCTTTTTCTCTCTTTACAACACTTAGTAATTAATTGTAGGTTCATTCAAACCAAATCAAATCATCAAATAAAATTAAAAAATCAACTAAATCACTTAAATGAAACCACCCTCTAAGTTGAACCCTTTCACACTATTGACTTCATTTTTAGGATGAGCTCTTAACACCTCCATCTTAGACATAGGATTTCTGATAGACACTAAGAGATCCTTAGTCTTAAGACACATCTAGTGATTCGGTGGACACTCAACCTAGCCCTAGAGACTTAGAAGGGTTAGCCATAGGAATAGGTCATGCCTTAGGGGTGTTAAGAAAATTTGCCTACCCTTAGCTTGAACCCACTCCACACCTTCCTTCCTTCAAGTCAAACTCCAAATCAGTTTTATTTGATTTTTTTCTCCAAACTCAAATCAACTCCATGTTATTGAAATTCATGATTGAAATCCATAATTGAAAACCATGAATGAAATTCCTAAGTCCAAATCTTTCTAAAGTCCTTAATCTTCCCTTCAGGACTTAGCCAAAATCATGATTAAACCATATCAAATCCTTGAGATTTTCTCATAATTCATTTATATTCTCATTTATATTCACATATATAAATGAAATATAAATTTAAACCAACCAAACTAAACTCAAAATTCAAAATCAATTCATAAATTTTTTTAAGTCCTTAAATCCCCTTTTAATGGACTTAGCATCAACTTCAAATCAATTCAAATTCATCGGATTTTCTCATAACTCATTTATATTCACATATATAAATAAAATATAAATATAAATCAATTAAACCAAATTCAAAAATTCAAACTTCAAACTCCCAAAATTTTCCTAAGTCCTTTAAATTCCCTTTTAATGGACTTAGCCTAAATCATGATCAAATTATTTCAAATCCTTGAAATTCTCTCATGACCCATTTATATTCTCATTCATATTCACATATATAAATGAAATATAAATTCAAGCAATCAAAACCAATTCCAAAATCAAAACTCAAATCCCTCAAATCTTTCAAGTCAAAATCTTAAACTTAGCCAAATCAACTTCAAATCATGCCAAACTCTTGATTTCTCTTCATGATTCAATCAACCATAAAATCATGAACCCAAATATAAATACAAACTTCAATCACCAAATCAAAATTCAATTCAAAAGCCAAACAATGGGGGAATTCATATTCTTCCATTGAATATGAAATTGTCAAATGAATCAAACCCCATTTGACTTCAAACCACTGGGAAATGGAATTATATTTCAATCATAAGTCCATATGCAAGTTCAACCAAACTCAAATCAAGCTTTGACCAAGCCATTTGACCCACTTAGTCTTACTTGATCCAAAGTGACCTAAAGTACTCTTATGAGCCATTCTAATCCTAACCAAATTGGATTGAACCAAACTCATCTTTGCCTCTCATCATGACCAACATAGCCAAAATCCACCATAGGCCAAATTGATTGAAACCATTGATCTAAGTTCATTCATGAACTATGTTTGAACAACCAAGTCAACATTTGAACTAATTTAATTGGACCCAAGTTGATCCAACTTGATCTAAAAAGTCAAAATGTGTCAAAACTTGATCTAAGCCGAATTGACTCAAACCAATGGGTCAAGTTCATTCCAAATCACTTGTTGAACTTGATCAAAGCCTCAATTGGCCAATTAGACCTAACCTAGCCCTTGACCTTGACTAAAGGGGTCATGTTGAGCCAAATTCAAACTTAACCAAAATTGATTGGAAATAAAGATACCAATCCACTCCATATGACTAACCAAACCTAAAACTACCACTGACCTAGCTCAAATAGGTTAAATGGGTCAAATAGGTCAACTTGACTCATTTGACCTAAATGAAGTCATATGAGCCAAATTCAAAACTAAACCAAATTGAATCAAACCAAAACCACCAAAACATTTCAAATGGTGGTCATATGACCAAGCTCTTGGTTTGACCCAATTTGGTCAACTTGACCCAAGTTGACCCATTTTGACCTAAATGGGTCAACATGAGCCAAACCTTATCAAATAGAATCCAAATCCAATGAAACTTGGTCAAACCTATTTTCTCCACATACCCAATATATTTGAATTGAAAAATTAGCAAAATGACCATTTTACCCCTATTCCATAGAACAAATTTTGGCCTAATCCATGAGTAATTTGGTCATACCCTCTTCATATCAACTTGATGCTTTCCTAATAGCTCAAGTGGACCTAATGAAGAGTGGTGCACCCAACCCAATGGGTTTAGGTTAGGCCAAATGGTCTGAAGTCCAAACCTGACCCCATGAATCAAATTAGCTAATTCCAAATCCTCCCTCCATCCAATTTGATGCACATGGGAGGTTGGAAATCCACTGAAGGCCTCAAACTGACCATGTGCCAACTTGAAACAACTCAAAAAACCTTCCCATTATGGTCAATTGGATCAAAATGATAAAGGAGGTGTCGGTCGTCTGATTGTCATAGGGGGAGATATACTCCCCCTAATTCAATTTGAAATGATAATTCCCTCATTCAATTGAAGTGTAGAGAGTGTTAGGAAAGATCAAAGAGCCATCATAAGCTTTTTAAGAGGGATTTGAAAAGTGATCTTCTCGATTTTCTCCATTGAAAAACAAGGGAGCTCACTTGAACCTTCTCACTTGAACCTTCAACTTCCTTTACACTTAAACCCATCCCAATTCCTCTTGCACACTCCCTCAGTGGATCAATCCAAGTGCACTCAAGCTCTCACTTGAGTTCCCAAAGCAAGGAGAGGCTCAATTGGATCAAAGCCTCAAAGGAAGTGAAGTGGTGTTGGTCCATAGGAAGATCCACTCAACCTCAAGGCTTGAAACTTTTAATAGGGCTTCGTCTCCACTAGACAAAACTACCTCATCGAGCTCGAGCGCTGGTGATCACCTCCGATGATGTATGGAATTTTCCAATCACTTAGCTTAGGGGGTGTTGGTCTTTTGTGAAAGGAATTCTCAAGTCATGAAAGATCCACCATTGGATAGGCTTCTCAATAGCTTTAGATGTTGTGGGAACAATCTTGCTCCATCCAAGCTCAATCGAGCTCGAATCTTCCCTTAGATCATGGATGACCTTTGTTGATCCTAAGGGAAGAACTGGGGAGATGCTTAGGTGTTCAAGAGCCTAAGTTCAATTAAGGAAATCAAAACCCAATTCATATGTATGAAGAGGTGTTTTTGAAATTAGTTTAATTAACCATTAATCATGAGCCAAATTACATTAGGCCCTTTTCTTACTAGGTGCATTGCAAGTTTAAATTCCTTCTGAGTTTTTAAGTCATCTTATTGGCTCATAATTACATGGTTAACTATGCTAAGGTGGTGTAGGTAAGGGTTAATTAACTTGATTAATTCATACCTTTAACCTAATCAAAATCTAAAATGAATCTAATCATATAAAAATTAAACAAAAAAGTTAAACACATGTGGGAATGGGTTAGGAATATCAAACTCAACTCACATTTTTAAAATTAAATCAAACTCAAACTCAAATAAAAATCACATTAAACAAACTTTGATTTACTTTAAACTTTCTTATTTCATAAGATTATCTTTAGGATTTAATTAAAGCGAATGTGTTTACATGCTTTCATTGCTTTAATCCTTTCCCCAACATGTTAAATGTGTATGTTATATGGCTTCATGCATCCATATTTTTCAAAACCAAATTCAAAATAAAATTATTTACTTTATGCCAAAATTGCATGTGTTGGCTAAAGTAGAAATATGAGTGGCTATTATTAGTACTAAATTCAAATTATTTTTAAAAATATATGAATCAATTACCTAAAACTGAAAGGGTGCTACTTATATTTTAATTATAAGCTTGCATGTGAAAGATATAAGGATGTGCTTAGTATAGGTTTCCCTTCTCTTCTCTTTTAGTATAATTTTGAATAGGATTTGGTCAGTTATATGGTTCATTTGAAAAGAACCTAACACTTGCCTAATTCTATATCCTATTCATTCCTATACTATTACTTAGGAAGGTTACCTATGCTTGCATTGCATAAACAAAATAAATCAACTAAAACAAACTTTTACTTTCTTTCTTTTCCATTCATTTCTTTTGTACACATGTTTGTATTTAAGAAAAGTCGTATATTAGTCTGGACAACCTCGAGATTTCATGGCTTTAAGTAGCCCTAAGTAGGTTTTATACCTTACACCTTTGGTTAACAATTGCACTATACTCACTTATGCCATTCTTACTTTCATGTGATCAAGTGAAGATTGGATAAGAAATCTATTTTCTACTTAAGAAAATCATGCATCTTAAACTTCCAAATTTTCTTAAATGAATTGCTTAGCATGCATCATAAAGTGTGTTAAATATTATCATTTGTGTGTATAGATATGCTTAGGATACATTCATATGCATGTTATATATGTTGGGAAAGAAGTGAAGCAATGTGTATTTTATGAATTTAGTTCATTTTATTTAATCTTAAAATGCCTTTCTTTTGGATAGGTTTGTTTAGAGTTCATCTAAACTTAGGATTAATTAAAATACTTAAACAAAACATTCACTAAACAAAACTAAAATGTGAATCTACTTTAGAAATTACTTTGGTTAAGGAAGGAAAGAGAAGTTCTCTTCTCTTTCCCTCTCTTCATAACTTAGTAATTAATTGTATGATTCACTTGAACCTAATTAAATTACAAAATAAAATCAACCCAAAACAATTAAACAGCTTAAATGAAACCCTCCTCTAAGTTGAATATGCTTCATACTTAGAAAACTCTAACTTAAAGCCATAGTTAAGCATACCACACAAACCTTTAAAGCACACACCTTAGGCTAAGTCACTACTTCTAGCTTTAGGTTAGGGTGATGCATGATTTAATGTTCATTTTGTTTTGTGATATATATTTTATACTGGATGTTAGGGTGTATGCTCGTAGAATGAATTATAGGGCGATCTTAGTCTAACCATTATTTTTTTCAATGGATTATGCTTAAGAGGCGCTATCATAAATAAAAATATAAAATGCTTTTGCTTGTAGGTGCTTATACGCCTAAGCATAATCCAATAGGCCAGGTGGACTTAGTCACCCATGTGTCGGGTGATAAGTCCAATATACATGCTTAGGATTTAGTGGTTTATTTAGTTAACCTTTATTTTGTAGGTGTTAGCGAGATTTAAATTTCCTTTTCATGTAAATTTTGCAATTAGGATTTTGGAATGGTTGTTATGGGGATTAGGATGAGAATTAGTTATAAAGCTTGCCTTATGTACCATGTGAAGCCTCTTGGAGCATCCACCTTCCAACCATCCAAAAGAAAGAACCAAAGAAGAAAGAAGAAAAGAAGAATGAAGAAATGAAGTTTGAAGACCCCATAATAATGACTTCCTTGCTTAATTGTATGTAATTCATTTGTAATCCAGGTTGTATAAGGGTAGAGCTCGGCCCCAATTTATTTTTTGGGTTTGTGCGATGGTGCCCGACCACAGTTGGTCTATTTTTCTTTTGTGCTTAGCTTTATAAATTGATTGATGTTTTGTTTAGCTTGTTCATTAAGTGGCATCTTTTCTTAGTTTATTCCTTGCTTTATGTATGGCTTGGATGAAGATTAGGCTCATAGGGAAAAATAAATATTTTAACCTACTTAATAGTTCAAAATTAAAAATAAAGAACTCATAACCTCACCTAAAGCTTAGGTTTAAAATCAAGACAAAAGAATCAGCAACCCCTTAGCTGGATGTGTATTTATTTTATAACATCATGCACAAATGCATCTTGTTTTACTCTTGATTAGAGGGCTTCCACCATTTCCAGAGAAACTTGGCTTGACCTATGAGAGCCATGGCGAAAACACACCTCCTCCCTTCTCGCTGATTTTGGCCCATAATCTCATTTCTCATGCATTAGTCATATGAATCCTATTAGCCTGAGTCAAAATATGATTTTTCAAAAATGAAAATAAAATGAAATTTGAATTGAATTAAATTTAGGTCATTTGAAGCATATATTTACATGATCTAGTCTCTTCAGGGAGTGAGTTTAAGGACTTAGTCTCTTTCTAAATAACTAACAACCCAACTATCTTGCATAAAGCATATGACTTTCTTATATGAATTTGAAATTGTAGGAGCGGTTAGTTGGCGGTCACCCCTAGGCGGTTGTAGGTCCAAGCAGTCGGATGGTTTATCCTCTCTTATGGAGACAAACTAAATACCCATTTTGCCTTAGATTTAGGTTGTGCTTTTGGCCCTCGCCAAACTCCCTAGATTTAGGTTCTGAGGTAGCTTTTCCCTTTTGTGGGCCATAAGCATAAATCCTCACCTTTTAAGCATTTTCATAACCTTATATTATATAATCATAAGCCCTAACATTCTAATGAAAAATTCAACTCAAACAAACTAAATCAACTTCAAAAATGTAAAGCCCAATCATAGGATAGTTTGAGATGATCGCTAGGTTTCCTAGCATCTTGGGCATCTCCTACTTATCTCCATTTGGCTTCGATAATAAATCTCTCTTTAATCAATCCCATTTGATCTTCAAAAATAAACCATTCGATTGATAGTCCTTTTCCTATTGAAATATTTAGAGACAATGATCATTTACCTTAATTGAGAGTTTTCCCAAGGAATCCCCTTTCCTTAAGATGTAATTAACTATGGGGGCTTGCCCCTATAGGAAACTTAATGAACCAAATTTAAAATAAACCCTGCTTTACTTTTTCATGTAAAGTAGGGGAAGAATCTCATTTCACAACATCACAGGAGTCCTTATTTTGGTGATTAGGTCCATTGTAGGGCGGTGACTTCTATATTTTGAGATAGTACACCTCTCCTTAATGTCATACACGATCACCTCAATAAGCACATCTACGGATCTGCATGGCATCCTAAAAAGATGAATTTATATATTCTTTCCTCTCTCTTTCTACCCATAGATTTGAAAGGTGACTCTATAGAAATTTTTCACCACATGCACTTAGAAAATCTTAACCTTAAAGCTTAGCTATGACATACCACATAATCCTTAAATGACATAAACATTATGCTAAGTCACTATTTCTAGTCTTATGTTAGGGCAGTGCATGGTTTGAAGCTTGATTTTATTTTGAAATGTGATATATTAGTCTCGATGTTAGGGTGTATGTGTGTAGACTGAATGATAGGATGATCTTAGTCTAATCATTATCTTCTGTAGGAGATTATGCTTAAGGGGCATTGTAATAAAAAATATAAATTTTTTGCTGTGCAGGTTACTTATACCCCTAAGCATAATCCAAAATAGGCCAGGTGGACTTGGTTACCCATGTGTGGGGTGCAAAGTCCAATTTATTCATATACATGCTTGGGATTGTATGGTTTTTTTAGCTAATCTCTATTTTACAGGTTTTAGTTAAATTTACTTTTCCCATTTTTGTGTTATTTTGCAATTAGGAATTAGAATGAATGTTATGGGGTATTAGAATGAACATTGGTCATAAGACTATGTCTTATGTACCATGTGAAGCCTTTGGAGAAACCACATTCCAACCAACCAAAAGAAGAAAGAAGAAAGAAGACAAGAAGACAAGAAGAAAGAAGAAATGAAGAATGAAGACCCCCACAACATGAATTCCTTCTTGATTGTAATTAATTCATTTGAAATCCGGGTTGTATAAGGGTAGAGCTCGGCTACCCAATTTCTTTTCAGGTTTGTGCGATGGAGCCCGACCATAAAAGGCCTTTTATTCTTTTGTGTTAGCTTTATAAATTATTTGATGTTTGTTTAGCTTGTGCATTAATATGACATATTTTTCTAGTTTTTTCATTGTTTGATGAATGGCCTGGATGCGATTAGGCTCTTAGGAAAAAATAAATTTTCTATCTAATTAACCAACTCAAAACTAAAAATTAATAATTCATAACCTCGCCTAAAGCCTAGGTTATAAAATAAGATAAAAGATTTAGCAACCCCTTAGCTGGATGTTGTATAATTTCACATCATGCATAAAAAGCATCTTGCTTCACTCTTGCTTTTGGAGGGCTTCCATCATTGTCAGGGAACTTGGCTTGACCTTTGAGAGCCATGGTGGAAACACACCTCCTTTCTTGATTTTGGCCCATAATCTAATTTCTCATGCATTAGGCATATGAATCCCATATCCCATATCAAATCAATTGTCCAAAAATGAAAATAAAACAAAATAAAAATTTACATTAGATTTAAGTCGTTAATCATGTCCTACATGATCTAGTCTCTCAGGGAGTGTGCTTAAGGACTTAGTCTCTTTCTAAATAAACAATAGCTTAGCTATCTTGCAAAAGCATAAGACTTTCCTACATATATTTAAAATCGTAGGAGGTGTTAGTTGGCGACCACCCCCAGGCGATTGTAAGTTCAATAGTCGGGTAGTTTATCCTCTCTTGTGGAGGCAAACCAAATACCCATTTTTACCTTAGATTTAGGTCATGCCTTGGTCCTCGCCAACACCCTAGATTTAGGTTTAGAGGTTGTTACTTCTCTTTGCGGGCTACAAGCATAAATCATCACTTCTTATGCATTTTCATGATCTTGTGTTATGGAATTGTAAGCCCTAGATATCTAATAAAAATTCAAATCAAATAAATAAATCACTTCAATTTTAAAAATATAAAGCTCAACCATAGGATACTTTGGGATGTTTACTAGGCTTCCTAGTATCATAAGCATCATCTACTAATCTTCTTTTGGTTTTGATAATAACTCCCTCCTTCTGATCAATCCTACTTGATCTTCTAAAAATAAACCAATTGATTGATAGTCCTATTTTTGAAATCTATGGAGACAACGATCATTTACCTTAATCGAGAGTATTCCTAAGGAATCCCATTCTTTAGAATGTAATTAACTATAGGGGCTTGCCGCCATAGGGAAGTTAACTAACCCGATTTAAAATAAATCTTACTTTACTTTTTCCATGTAAAGTAGGGGAAGAATCTCTGGTACGTACGAAGACCCATATTCTTGAGGAGTTCTTATTAATGTGATTAGGTACATTGTAGGATTGTGACTTTTATCTCTCGAGATAGTACATCTTTCATCAATGCCATACTCGATCACCCTAATAAGAACATCTGCAAATCTACGTGGTGTTCAACATAAGAAAGTTGATTATTTTTATCCTTCATTTATTTTTTTCTCAAAAAAAAAAGATAGATGAAGGATGAAAAATAATTAACCATAAATTTTTTTGGCGACTCCGCTGGGGATGGTTCCTCTCTCCATCTTTGGTAAATGATTATTGTCTCCGAGTATCGATAGTGGATTTGTACTTTGTACAAGTTTGAGACTATCTTTCTTTTTGGTTGGCACTTAGTTTGTTTCATCCTTAAGCTAAGCTAGCCAACATCCTTTAGGTTTTAGGACCTCACTTCGTGTAGGTCTTAAAACCCATGTTGGGTTCCCCAATAAGTGAAAATAAAAATTTAATAAAAAGAAATAACTAAAGACTTCCTTCTTGTCATTTCCATGGTAAGGTAAGGTTCACTCCAAAAATAAAGAAAAATAAATCCTTTATAAAAACATCAATTTCCAAAAAGCACTTTTTCAAAATGCACATATTAAAATGTTTTGCACAAAAATCAACGTCATCTAACAATCTTCATGATTTTTATATATAGGATCTTTTCAAAAATAAAATCCAAAATCATATTTTTCAAAAGCATAAATGAATATCCTCATTCAATTTATTGAATAAAGATTTCATTTCCAAAACAAAATCAACAATCATGTTTTTCCAAAAATAAAATCAACAATTATATTTTCAAAAAAAAAATTCATAAATAAACATCCTCATTCAATTTATTGAATGAAGATTTCATTTTCAAAACAAAATCAACAATCATCTTTTTCCAAAAATAAAATCCAAAATCATATTTTTCAAAAATCACAAATGAACATCCTCATTCAATTTATTGAATGAAGATTTCATTTTCAAAACAAAATCAATAATCATTTTTTCAAAAAAAATAAAAATAAAATCAATAATCATTTTTTCAAAAAAAAAATAAAAATAAAATCAATAATCATCTTTTTCAACAAATTAAAAAAATTAACAATCAGTTTTTTAAAATTCAAAAATCATTTTGATCCTTCATTTAGCATACCCAAATTTGCTAAGTGAAGATTCTCTTTTCAAAAATCAAAATCAAAAATCAAAAACATAAAACACATTTAGATCCTTCATTTAGCATACCCAAATTTGTTAAGTGAAGATCTTCTTTTAAAAAAAACAAAATCAAAAATCAAAAGCACATTTGAATCTTTAATTTAACATACCCAAATTTGCTAAGTGAAGATCCTCTTTTCAAAAATCAAAATAAAAAATCAAAAACATAAAACACATTTGGATCCTTCATTTAGTATACCCAAATTTGTTAAGTGAAGCTCCTCTTTTCAAAAAAAAAAAATTAAAAGCACATTTGGATCCTTCATTTAGCATACCCAAATTTGTAAATGAGGATCCTCTTTTCAATATAAAAAAAAAAATCAAACAACACATGGATCTTTTATTTAGCATACCCAAATTTGCTAAGTAAAGAATCCTATCTTCAAAAATCAAAACAAAACACATTTGGATTTCTTTTATTTTAGCATACCTAAATTTGCTAAGTAAAGAACCATCTTTTCAAAAATCATCACACATAGGATTACTTTTATTTAGCATACCTAAATTTGCTAAGTAAAGAATCCTCTTTTCAAAAATCAAAATAAAACACATTTGGATTTCTTTAGCATGCCTAAATTTGCTAAGAATCCTCTTTTCAAAAATCATCAAAACAAAACACATTTGGATCTCCTTAGCATACCTAAATTTGCTAAGAATCTTCTTTTCAAAAAATCATCAAAACAAAACACATTTGGATCCTTTATTTAGCATACCTAAATTTGCTAAGTAAAGATCCTCTTTTTAAAAATAATAAAATATTTGGATTCTTCATTTAGCATACTCAAATTTGCTAAGTGAAGATTCCATTCTCAAATTCACACATGACTCACAAACAAACAAACAAAAGAAGAAGAAATTATTTTCAAACATCTCACCTAGCATACTTAAATTTGCTAAGTGAGAAAATTCCAAAATCGCAAATCAAAACAAAATCAATTGACCTTTCACTTTAACATACTCAAATTTGTTAAATGAAGGGTCCCCAAATAATCAAAAATCAAAATCAAATTATGAACTTATGGAAACATCAATCTCTCCAAAAATATTTGAACCCATTTTCTATATACACAAATTTGTTGAAAATGGATTCTACATTCAAAAGTCTCCTTTCCAATCAATTCAAAAATCTTTCTCCAAATTCGAAGAGCCCCACTTAACATATTCAAATTGTTGAGTGTGGATTCAAAATTCTAAAAATAAATTAAAGCAGAAATCTGATTTAGGTTTGTTTTCCAACATTTTCTACTTTCAGTTAGTTTAGTTCAGTCAAATGGCATCCTAGATGTACGTGTTCACATATCCTTTCGGGATGAATTTGGCCTTGGATCGGGCCAGCCTCCTACAATCTAACTTCGCCCACCTCATTCATTTTGGTTGAGGTTTTTAGGGGGTTAGGATCACATGTGAGGGGACCACCCTCACAACAGTCTGCAGGAGCATGGTGACCAGGTGGAAGTTGATCATCTAGGTTGAGATGTCATTTGACTCAGGGATTCTCTCATTGAAGAGGAAGGTTGTGGCAGTTCCCGGAGTAGTTGCAGTTACAACGCAAGTTCTTCTAGTTGTTCCCCTTGTTGCTCTAGTATGAGTTAATACCCACTCGTTGGCTTCCTCCAAAGGGAAGGCTCCCCTGATTCCAAGGATTATCTCCCCTTCCTACGAGATAGGTTCTAGTTCCCATACTACTTGTCCCACCAGGACTTAGCACCAAAACAAGAACGGCATGATCAAGCGATATCATACCCGCATATCCAAGGAGCTAGAGGCAGTCACTCAATTTGAAGCAGAGGAGTTACCTAGGATAGTGTCTCCTCTCAACAGTGAAAACAAGTTCCACCCCCCTCTCTGGTTCCGATGGAGAGGAAGACATAGAGGATTTCAGTTTCACATCCACCCGCAATTCATTTTGAGGCTCCTATTAGTGACAGGAGATGGTTGTATGTAGGCCTTAGATCAGTTTTGCACCGAGTTGGCAGAGCTTATGGACGATCAGAGTCTGGGACTCAGTTTGATTTATGTTCAGTCATCCCCCACTTTGTGGGCAAACATATCAGAAAAGAGAGGGCCAAGGAGGCCTGAGTATAGGACAAATTACTAGCAGAGAGAGATGTAGGTATAATCGATAGTCAGTGACCTCAGCCCTTATGAACTTTCCCGATCGGCATGCTACCCACATCAATCATCTCGATATCATGATACTACCCATCATGGAGAGGAGCTCCACCAGAGAGAGTGGTGCCTCCACCACCTGCTCTACTCCATGCACCATCTCAGTTCCATATTACTATTCCAAAAGGCCATGAAGGGCGCATGGAGAAGAGAACCCACTAGTGATCCATATGGCCAGAGATCCCATTCCATCTATCGTCTAAGGTGAGGCGAGATCTCTACTCGACCTTGATTTGATGAAGAAGGAATGGCGACCACGGAGCATAGTAGTCGTTCCATCACCACCATCACTGCAGTAGTGTATGGAGATAGTAGTAGAGGGAGGAGGTGATAATTCAGTCATCCCCATGGCTATAGATCCTCATAGGAGTACCACTCCATCTAGATCTAGCAATAGCCAGGAGCATCTCTGTTCCAGTGAGTGTAGTCCTTACAAGATCAGCTCTTCAGTAGCAGGGGAGGCTAGTTGTCTATCTGGTCATGACAGTGATCTTACTATGGGTTAGCCTTGATATTTTATACTTGTTCAGTTGGATTGATCCCTAGATGACATTGTAGCTCAGTATCTAGTGGAGAAGAAGGAGATCTTAGGATATGTCCAGTCTGAGTTAGAGGATGAGAATGTTAGTTTTGATCCAAATGAAGATGATCTATTAAAGGATTCAACATGGGTACACATAGTAGACACCAGGGCTCCCTTCTTCATGACCAGTAAACTTTGGAAGGTGCTGCGATCAAGCAGGAAGACACATCCTACTCGACCCAACACCTCCAACAATAAATAAAATAAAAGATGAACAAATAAATAGGATGGGAAAGAGGCTTGAAGACTTGCTAGCAGCACTTTTGGCACTTCAAAACCAAGGCCCAACAGTGCATCCTACTATTGTAGAAACTGGTCAGTCTGAGTTATTACATTTCTTGGATCAAGCCAAGACTTCACCTCCAGTAGAGCAGGGCAGCACCAGCTTGTATAGGAAGATAGTGGATAGTACCTTCGCACAGAAAAAGGACATTAAAATCATGGTTGAGCAATAGTTGAGAGAAGCATTGGCTCAAGCCCGAGGAGGATCATCAATTCCAAATGGTAGACCCTACCCAGAAGAATTTGATGCCATCTAGTATCCTAAGGGTTTCATGCCACCTTCTTTCAAGAGCTTCGATGGCAGCGGGAACCCATGGTAGCACATAGCACACTTCAGAGCCAGCAGTTGCAATGCTGGTGGCAGTGATGCATTACTCTTCTGACTTTTTATTAGTAGCTTAGCATGCATTGCCTTTGATTGGTATGCTAAACTTTCTAATAGTTCAGTGAAGACTTTTGCTGAGTTGGGGCAACACTTCATTAAGAGGTTTTCTTTAGCTTAAGAAAGGGTGATTGTAGGCGATCTCATTGTCCTTAATAACACTCTAGTGAGTCCCTCATTGATTATGTTCTCAGATGGTGAAATGCTAACCGCAACTGTCTGAATAGCATGCCATTGAAATTCTACTAAAGAATATTCATGGCTTGGTCGCCTTCATGCTCAAAGGTTTTACCATCAAGATATTTGAGAAACTAATCAACAAGGCAGCTAGCTTACAAGGAGAAGCCAAACAGTTACCTTTTTATGATCAATCAACAAAGCCAAATTCATATAAAGCTTATAAGAAGAAGCAACGGGCAATGACAATAGTAAACAAGAGGAAGTAGCCAGCCATAGAGCAGTATGAGAGACCTCAAGCTCCACAACCATCACTCTCACCTCCTCTATCACCACCGAGGCCATCCTATAGGCTGCCACAACAACCTCCATGGCCTTCGCCACCTCCTCCTCAGCCATATACACCATAGTAGTGGTACACATACCCATCGCCATGTAGCTACCATTCACCTACTCTTATGGATAAACTAAACAAATCATATTCATTAAAGAGGGAGGTAATTAGATAAATATTTAAAAATCTCTTAAAGAAACCTGATTTTCAGCTACCCGAGTCTAGAAGGCCGGAGGAAGTGGGAAAAAGTAATGATCTTAACTTTTTCCCATACAACTACATGCTAGGTCATGTTTTGGAGGATTACTTTACATTTAAAGACTGGCTTGAGCAGAGCTACAAGACAGGCACCATAGTTATCTTGAAGGAATACCTTGTAGAACAACCATCCAGTTCCGTTAGGATAATCCTTGAGGATATTTGCAATCCTTCCAAAATCAAAGAAGGTTGGAATATCTCATTATCCCGAACCTCTAAGAAAACTATGTTTAAAATTAAGAAACTTTTCTTGCAGGAGCCTGAGGTAACTCGAACCTCCAACATCAAGGAAGATTTGCAAGTTTTCATAGACAACTTGAGGAAAGGGGGAGCTCAGTAATAGCAGGCCATGCCAGCCCAAGATAGCCAAGTAGCACAACCACTGATCGAACCCAGCCTCCAGTCCACCGTTGCAACTACTACATCAGCAAACACTTTTACTTCATCTAGATATTCTTCTAGTAGACATCTTGTATCGGTGGATGAGGGCATCAAATACCTCATCCCTCTTACTTTACTTGATTTCACCTATGCACCTCCTTTAAAATCCAAGAAATTGAGGAATAAAGCTAGTTTGAATTACATCTGTGTCACTTCTAATGTGTTGTCTAATTCTACTCTTATTGAAAACTCTCCAAGTTAAAATAATAATTATAACAACTCCGATCATCCTCTTTCTAATTTAGAGTTAGACTTTCCTTCTCTGAATACTACGAGTTCACCTCTTGAGATAGACTTGGAATCAACTGATTCTGAGGGTCCTATAGGAGAAGCTATAGGTGAGCCTGATGAGCAAGTAGAACCTTCCACTAACCTGCCGCAAGAGATCACCGAAGTCAACCTCTATAGTAGCAAGGTTCTACCTCCTAGGGTAGCACCTCAAGAAAGGGGGAAACAATTCATTGGTTCAGATGATCGAGAATCCCCTCCACAGGATGCTCCACCCTTGGATATGCTTATGGAAGATCAACCCAAGGTGGATTACAATGTCCTCTCTCACCTAAGAAAGTTGACATCTAAGTTAAGCATATATGATGCCCTTATCTTATCCAAAGAGATGAGGAATTCATTAATTAAGGCTCTTCTTGATCAAGAGATATACTTAGCTCAGCTGACCACTATTGGAGAGGAGGCACATTATTCTAGAGAAGCCCAAGGAGTCACTTTCATAGATGAAGATCTTCTTCTGGGGGACATGGAGCACAACTGTCCCCTCTACATTATAATGGACATGGGCAGATTCAGGCTTTGCAGTGATCTTGTCGATCCAGGTGCATCGGTGAACATTATGAGTCTAAAGACCCTTGCTTATTTGAGGATTGACATCTCCGCACTCTGAGGAGATCAGATATTGTTGAGAGAATTCAATGAACAAGGCGAGAGGGCTTTAGGTTCCATAGTGTTACCTTTGGATATTAGTGTCTGGAAGACTAAAGCCAAGTTCTATATCATTAATTCGATTATTTCATTCACCGCTTTGCTCGGTAGGCCTTGGATACATCAGAATAAGATGATTCTATCCTCCCTCCATCAGTGCATTAAGTTTAGAAGGGATGGAATTAAATACTGTGTCAAGGGTGATGAAAAGCCATTTTCAGTTAGAGAGGTTGAGATATATGAAGATGCAACCTACTATCTTCCTCAAAACACATTTTCTCAAGAAAAAGAAAAAGAAAATAAAAATAAAAATACAAGTGAATGAGAAAAGGACATTAAGGAAGAAGTAGAGTTGCATGTTACATTCCACCACAGTTCATTCCATTATATGGACATATGGGTAGGATGACTCTCCCTCCACCAGTCAAAGGTAGAGGCAGACATAGAGGTAGTTCCAGAGGTGGAATCCCCTCTGGTTGGCAGCCAGCCAATAGGGGTTATGTTCTAGTTCATAGGAGTACCTCTACTATTCACGTAGACTTGGAATCCAGCTCAAAGGACAAATATAATATGATTAGCATACTAGCTAACTCCTCTCAGCGAGTTTCATTGGAGGTGACACTCAAGCCAGACAATGATGAATACCAAGACTCCAAGAAAAGTATGAATGTATTTGAATCAAGTTTATGTGAAACTATCATGCAGCAATTAGAAACATTAGCTCTAATCTCACTTTTCTCTCAAAAAGTTAAAGGTTTAGTAGTTAAAGAAGCCCCTCAGTCTTCCAGAGATGTAAAGTCGAAGAGATTCCTATTAGGATCATCATCCTGAAGACCAAAAACTGATGTAGGACTTGAGGATAATTAATATAAAGAATTAATGAAATTACCATTTGATTGATACTCGCCTTGTGTTCTTAATATTGCAAAGAAGGGTTTGATTTCTTATACATGGTCTAAGAACAGGTTAGCGTACTTTGAGAAGCTGTGGAACAATAGAGGTGGGGATGCACAATTAAGATCAGGATTATGATTCGGTACAGTGGGTCCAATAGATGATGATGATTACTGCTTAGTTGTCACCATTTATCTAGAGTCTAATAGGTTCTTCAACCACAATAACTCTTATAAGGATGTGTGTTTAGAAACTTTAGATGATCCAGATGATCTCCAAATCAAAGATGCAGCACCAGAATTTGAAGAGGAAATTCATTCAACAATTGACAAGCTTAAAGAAATCAACCTCGGGATGGAAGAAAATCCACGCCCGACATACATCAGTTCATTGCTGAATGAAGAAGAAACTAATGACTTAGTTAGGCAATTGATTGATTTTAAGGACTACTTTGCATGGAGCTATAAAGAAATACCTGGATTATCTCATGATGTAGCAGTCCACAAACTAGTAATAGAATGCTAACCTATCAAGCAAGCTCTAGACACATGTGATTAGAAATCGAACTATGTCATTTTAAAGTCAAGAAATTGATCAATGGTTTCATCGGGGAAGAAAAATACCTACGGTTGCTTGGTGCCATCCTAATTAAGAAGAAGAATGGCCAAATTCACATATACGTCAATTTCAGGAACTTAAATAAGGCATGCCCTAAGGATGAGTTTCCTCTTCATATACCATAATTAATGGTGGACATCGCCTCATCTCATGCAGTATTCTCCTTCATGGATGGATCATCTGGCTACAACCAAATCAAGATAGCCCTTGAGGATGAAAGAAACACATCTTTTCAAACCCTGATCAGAATCTATTATTATAAGGTCATGCCTTTCAGCCTTAAAAATGCTGGTGCTACATACCAATGGGCCATGACTCAGATCTTCAATGAACTCATTCATCATTAGGTTGAGTGCTATGTTGATGATCTAGTAGTCAAAGTAAGAAAAGGAAGACCATCTCTTTGACTTGAGAGTAGTTTTTGAATGGTTAAGATAATATAATCTCAAAATGAATCCCCTAAAGTGTGCATTCGGAGTAGCTTCAGGGAAATTCCTTGGATTATTGTCCGACATCGGAGAATAGAAATAGATCTAGAAAAGTTCAAAACTATCTTAAAAATGTCACCTCCCAAAAGTTTAACTCAACTTAGATCTTTCTAAGGGAGGTTGCCGTATCTAAGATGCTTTATCTCTAACCTATCGAGAAGATACAAGCCATTTTCAGCACTTCTCAAAAAGGATGCCAAGTTCAAGTGGGATGATAAGTACCAACATGCCTTTGAAGATATCAAGAAGTATTTGGTGAAGCCGCTAGTTTTAGCATATCCAGGCGGTACTCATCCTCTACTTGCATTGGATGACTCCTCGATGCTTGTTGGTCCAAGCCAATGAAGGAAGGAGAGTCTTCTCTCTCTTACCTGATCATCTAATTCTTGCTGAAGCAAACTATCCACCTATTGAGAAATATTGCCTAGCTTTGATCTTTGCATCCCAAAAGCTATGGCACTATATGCTTTCTCATAAAGTGAACATGATTTCAAGAACCAATCTACAACAATATCTCATGACACGACCAACACTATCTAGACGTTTGGCACATTGGTTCACAATTCTCTCACAGTTTAATATCATATTTGTACTGCTCCATCTGGTGAAAGGACAAGCACTAGCGGATTTCTTAGTAGTACACCCACTGCCTGTTGATTGCCCACTTAGTGACAATCTCCCTGAAGAACAAATCATGAACTTAGGGGAGGTTGACAACCGTCATTTGAGAGATGTATTTTGATGGTGCGGCTTCCTTTCACAAAGGAGAAGAACCATGATCTACTCTTCCAGGAAAGGCAGGGGTAAGAATAGTCCTCTTAACTCCATACTGTGATGCGATTAGATTCTCATACTATCTCTCCAATTCATGCACTAATAATGAAGCTGAGTATGAGGCTTTGATTATCGGTCTGGAGTTAGTCATTACAGTGTGTGTTAAGATCATCCACATCTATGGGGACTCTCAGTTGGTCATCAACGAGATTGTTGGGTCCTACAAGGTTCTAAAACCTAAGATTCGTCACTACCGTGAGTATACAATGATGTTGTTGGATCAAATCTCTGAGGTCACCATCTACAAGGTTCCCCGAGTAGAGAACACAGTAGTAGATGCTTTGGCCAAACTTGCCAAAGAATTGGCATGTCCAAAAGACTAGTCTATTCCAATAAAGGTCCAAAATAGACAAGTCCTATCCCTTATTGATGTTGAACTCGTCAAGAGACTTTCTCTTTAAGGGGAGGTTGCCATTGCCAATAAGGAGAAGGAGCTGGATTGGAGGCAACCATTCATAGATTACTTGAACACCGGCAAACAACATCAAGAGAAATCAAAAGCACATCATATGAAATAGAGAGCTCTCTCATATGCTCTTGTGGATGGCACCTTGTACCGATGGTCCTTTGATCAAATGTGGTTACATTATTTGGAAAAACATGAAGCCTGTAGGATCATGACTAAGGTGCATTCAGGTCTATGTGGAGCGCATCAATCCAGTCCAAAGATGAAAGCAAAGAATAAGAGACTAGGATACTATTGGCCCTCGATGATAATAGATTGCATGGATATATCTAGAAGATGCCATTAGTGTCAGGTACATGGTGTGGTCCTACATCAACCACCCAACATTCTACACCCTACATTGGCCTCATGACCATTTGAGTGTTGGGGTACTAACATTATGGGTCCTATCGATCCTCCTTCTTCCAAGGGTCATCAGTTCATCTTAGCTTCCACCGACTACTTTTCCAAGTGGGCGGAGGCAATCCCACTCAAAGAGGTCACATCTCAGCATGTGCTTCAATTTTTCAGGAATCATATCGTATGTAGGTTCGGGTACCTTGAAGAATTATATCCGATAATGGTATTGCATTCAAGAGCATCAAGATCAACAGTTTTGCCAAAAGACATGGTATAAATTGGAGATACTCCACCATCTACTACCGTAGAGCGAACGGCCTAGTAGAAGCATTCAACAAAACTCTCATCCAGATACTAAAGAAGACACTCGATGATAATAAATAATAGTGACATGAGCAGTTAATTGAAGCCTTGTGGGAATACCGTACCACATACAGAACTCCAACTCAATCTAACCCATTCTTCTTAGAGTGTGGGTCTGAAACCGTTCTACTGTTAAAAGTTCAACTCTCATCATTAAGGATAACATTGGGTAGCAAGATCACTACAGAGCAGAATGAAAATTTACGGTTAGAATAGACTGAAGGTTTAGAGTAGAGACGCCTATGAGCATACTAGAACCTCGAGTTGTACAAGGCCAAAATGATTCAAGCTCACAATAAGCTGGTCTGCCCTAGGGCTTTTCAAGTAGGAGAACTTGTATTAGTCCTAAGGAGACCAATTGTTGCCCATCAAAAGATGAGAGGCAAGTTTGAACCCACTTGGGAATGCCCTTTTGTCATAGAAAAGGCCCACCAAGGAGGATCTTATCAACTTATTGATTGTAAAAAGGAACACCCGATGCTTCCAATTAATGGGCTCTATTTGAAGAAATATTACCCATAAATCATGTTTGAAAATAATTATCATCAAAAGAACAAAATTTCATTCCAATTCATCAAAATCTTCTCTTCATTCAAAATGTTGTTTGCTTGTCTTGTGAATCCCCCACAACATGTTTAGGGTAGGTGTAAGAGAACCCAACAGGCATCCTATCCCTCTTTTACAACACAAACATAATCAAACACAATTCCCAGAGCTATTAGAATAGGTGTGAGAGAACCTAAGAGGCATCCTATTTCAATTAGCACAACTAAGTTAGGTGTGAGAGAACCCAAGCGGCATCCTTTCTTGGTGGGAATCCCAGTTTCCATCCATGACATAATTTCATCAATTCCCTAGTGTATTTTTAGATAGGTGTAAGAGAACCTGAGAGGCATCCTATTCCTTCTAACATGAGCACAAATAAAAATAAGCACAAATCTTTTATCTCGGGCTACTTTGATGTGGGAGCTAGTCCTCTGTGGCACTCACTCATTAGTTTCTCTGTTATGACATACCTTGTTGTACATCACCTAGTGGTCACTTGTTTGGTGGATGAGTCACTTTCTTCTTGACGATCATCTCAAACAATGCACTTGTTAATTTGGTAGACTTCACTGCCCAACTAGTAAGCTACCTCATATTGATTTTGTTTAAGAAGATGTGAGTCCCCACACTTTCTTCTTAAACTAATCATCATGAACTGACTAGGTTGAGTCTATTTGAGGTTTAGGATAAGTCCCCCATGAGGCTCTTTCCATCTTGACTATGTTTAAGCTGATCTAAGTCCCCTAGTGGCATTCACTCAATAGCTCTAAGTCGGATAGCACCTATCGAGCCAAAGATAGACTATCCCAATAATTAATTCTGCTATTGGAGGATGTGAATCCCCGATGCTTTCTTCCTAGGCTGATTATTACAAATCGATGAGCACCTTAGGTTGGTTGATGCTATCGATAGCTCACCCGTGGATACACCACTCTTGGAGATGTGAGTCCCGTGTTTTCTAGTTGGCCATCATGATACATATTATTTTCTCCAGGGTTTTGGATCAAGCCCTTAACAACCCCTCTCCCTGTAGGCACTCTACTTGGATCACATCCTTTGCAACCACATTTAGACACTACCTAGGTTACTTTTGGATTGGATAGTCTCCCTTTCATAGTAGCCACCCTTGTGGTTGGAGAATTTGTTCAGCGGATGCACAAATTCTCCCTTGGTTTAGTAAATCTGATATAAGTCTAGGCTGATATAAGCTCCTTCTCAGTATGATTCCTCATAAATGTATAGGGTCGACGATAAACAAACAAACAAATAAAATAAACAAATATATTTGCTTATGGATTAGGATTTCAAGCTCCCCAATGGCCCCTTTTCCAAGTAGGCATCCTATCTTTAGGGCAGTGTCAGCAAAACTCCCTATAGGAATTGCCTCACTATGCTTGAGTTGAGATAAGTCCTTGGGCGGCACTCTCTCTATAGTCTCCCTTAGGTCGGGTTAATTTGTTTTGCCACAAGCAGGTTACCCTGGCAGTCATTTTTCTTCAGAAGATGTAAGTCTACTACGCATTCTTTCTAGCATAACTATCTCAAACTTACAGAAAGCTCTAGGTCGGGTTGACATGTTACTTCATTAATGTATCACCCTAGTGGTCTTTTATTCAGGAAACATGTGAGTCCCCGAGCTTTCTTCACTGAATTAACCATTAAAAATTGAAAGACACCCCTTTGGTTCGGTAGTTCTCCCCTCGGCTGAGAAGCTACTCCCTTTGGATTGGTAAATCTGAGACAAGGCCATGGCCCCACTGAAGGTATCGATGGGATCCATCAAAAATAATTTAAAAATAAAATTAATCTTGTCTATCTTTGAGATGATTTAAGTCCCCGTGCATTCCATAGTCAACTAGGTCGGGTTCAATTTATTTCACAAGAAATTGATCACCCTAGTGGTTCCTTGTTATGGAAGATGTGAGTCTTCATGCTTTCTTCTTAACTTGACCATTGCAAACTGAAAGGAAACTCCTTTGGTTGGTAGACTACCCCTTTAGATCAGTAAATTTTAGCTAGCCCAAAGCTGACATAGCCCCTACTCAGTGCAGTCCATCACAAACCGATAAGATCCATAAAAAAAAATTAAAAAATAAAATTAATCTTGACTATCTTTGAGCTGATTTAAGTTCCCCGGAGACATTCACTCAATAGTCAGTCAAAAGTTCGGTTCAATTAGTTGCCTTGCCAATGGATCACCCCAGCAACTGATCCCTACTTTGGAGGATGTAAGTCTACTATGCTTTCTTCCTAGTACAACTGCTACACACCGAAAGGCAACCCCTTTGGTTGGTTAGTCCTACCATGTGGTTAGTATAATACCCCTTTGGATTGGTAAATATGAGTTAGGCCTAGGCCTACATGCCCCTACTCAGTGCGATCCATCACAAACCAACAGGATCCATCTCAAAATTCAAAACTTAAAAAAATTTGAAACAAATCCAGTCAACCTCCCTAGTGGAGTCAAAACAAAAATAATCAAAACAATCAATCAATCAATCAATCAAATCAATTTGCTTTTCCTCAGTGAGATGCAAATCTTTCTAGTTCTCCCACTAGATCTCGAATTCTAATTCCCTAGCAGATTTCACAACCTCTTCTCCCTAGTGGATGACTCAAACTTTCTCCCTTAGTGGAGAGTTCACTTTTTCATCCTTAGTGGAGCACCAAATCCTAAATTAACAAATCAAATCAAATCTGTCCTCAATGACACTCAAATCAAATCAAACCTCTCATCTCCCAGTGGATGACTTGAACCTTTTCCCTAGTGGAAGGTTCACATACTCAATCCCTAGTTGATTCCTTCTTCACTTTATTATGTATTTGACATGGGTAGAGTCACATTGCACTAAGCTCTTGATTCCTTCTACACCTTAGGTTAGGAGTAGATCATTTCTGTTAGTGTTTATGATCATTCGGTGTTGTTGATCATCTCGGTCAACACAAATACATGCAGTGTACCTTGTCAGTCACACCACACCTATTGGGCACCCTTTGTTGACCTCGCTTTAGAATGAGCTCTTAACTTCTCCATCTTAGACATAGGACTCTTCTTAGTCACTAAGAGTTCCTTAGCCCGAAGACACTTCTAGTGATTAGGTGAACACTCAACCTAATCCTAAAGACTCAGAAGAGTTAGCCATAGGAATAGGTCATGCCTTAGGGGTGTTAGGAAAACTTGCCTACCCTATAGCTTGATCCAAATCCTTACTTCCTTCTTGAAACTCAAACTCCAAATATAAACCAACTTCAAACTCAAATCAATTTCAACTTAATTGATTTTCTCAAATCCAAATCAACTTCAAACTCAAACCAATTTCAACTTAATTAATTTTCTCAAATCCAATTCAACTTCAACCTCAATCAACTTAAATTCCAAATCAAATTCAAATCAAATTCCAACTTAAATTGATTTTCTCATATCTTAAATCAATTCCAATAGATTTTCTCAAATCATGAATCAATTCCAAATGATTGAAACCCATGATTGAATTCCAAATTCCAAAAATATTTCTTAAGCCCTATGATTTCATCTTATGGACTTAGCTCAAATCAAATCCAAATCACTTCAAATTCAAATGATTTTCTCATAACCCATTTATATTCTCATTTATATTCACAAATATAAATTAAATATAAATTCAAATCAACTTCAAACCAAAATCAAATTCAAAACTTAAACCCAAATCTAATCAAAATCCAACATAAACCCTTTCAAGTCAAATTCTTGAACTTAGACAAATCAACCTAAAATCAATCCAAACCCTTGGATTTTCTTCATGATTCAATCAATCCTTCAATCATGAAATAAAATATAAACATAAAATTCAATCATCAAACCAAAACTAAATTCAAAACTCAAACCCAAATCAAACCCATGTTCATCCTTTGAACTTGAAATTATCAAATGAATCAAAACCCATTTGACTCCAAACCACTTGCAAATGGATTTATATTTCAATCATAAGTCCATATGTGAGTTCAATCAAACATGAATCAAGCCTTGATCAAGTCAATTGGCCCACTTAGGCTCACTTGACCCAAAGTGACCTAAAGTACTTTTTTGAGCCAAATTCTAATCCTACCCAAATTGGATTAAATTTAGCCCATCTAAACCTCATATTGTGAGCAACAATCATCATAAGATGATCAATCACTCAAATTGAGTCAAACTAAGTCAAACCTAGCCTTTGACCAAGTCAACATTTGACCTGAATAAAACCTAAACTAGCCGAAATCCACCATAGGCCAAATTGATTGAAACCATTGATCAAAACAAATTCATGATCAATGATTGGACTTGACCAAGTCATCATTTGAGCCAAACCTAGCCCAATTAGCCACTTGACTCAAGTTGACCCAAGATGACCTACAAAATCAAAATGTGTGAAATCTTGATCCAAGTCAAATCAATTGCAACCAATGGGTCAAGTTCATTCTAAATCACTTGTTGAACTTGACCAAAGCCTCCTTCAACAACTCAACTAGCCCAATTGACCATGAAACCAATTTGACCTAAAAGGTCAAATCAAACCAAACCAAAATTGATTGAAACCAAAGCTAGCTAAATATTTCAAATGACCAACCAAACCTAAACCAATCCATGACCTAACCCAATTGGGTCAAATGGGTCAAATTGGTCAACTTAACCCATTTGACCTAAATGATTTCAAATGAACCAAGACCAAATATAAACCAAATTGAATCAAATTGATGATACCAAAATATTTCAAATGGTCATATGAACTTGACCCAACCCTTGGTTTGATCCAATCTAACCTAAATGGGTAAAAAAGAGCCAAATGATATCAAATGAACTCCAAATTCATTGAAATTTGGCCCAACCTAATTTCAAATTATTCCAAATCTGCCCAAATTGAAATCAAAGCCAAATGATCATTTTACGCCTATGTCAAGGGGTAACATATGGCCAATTTTACTTAGAATTTGGTCAAATCCTTTTCATGGCCACTTAGCACCATCTTAGTGGATCAAATGGACATTAATGAGTGTGGTGCAAATGACCCAATGGGTTTGGGTTAGCAAAACCCAAACCAAAGCCAAAACTGACCATCCAATGAAAATTTTCCACATGGAATTACTACCACACTCATTTTAGCACATGGGCAACTCCTCCACTACACTCCCCTGCCAAAACTTAATCACATGGAACCCTTAATAGCCTAAAAAACCCATTCCAAGTGATCAATTTAATCAAAATGGATGGATAGCTCACGACCATTTGATCCTTATATGGGGAGATATACTCCCCCTAATTTCATTCCAATTCACATCACTTGCACTCGATTGAACTAGAGAGACATAAGGCAAGCTCCCCAAGCTATCTCAAGCAATCCCCAAGCTCTTCCCAATTCTCCATTCTCAGTTTCCTTAAGCGAAAAATAGGGGAGGTGGGAAGAAATTCCACTTTGCTGAATTCACCACCAAACTCCAATTCCTCTTGCAAGCACCATCGGAGAACCCAATTGAGCTCACCCAAATCAAATCCCAAGAAATCAAGCCATGGAAAGGAGGAGCTAGACCAAAGCCACAAGCCATTGAAGGGAGCTTTGGTTAATAGAAAGATCCACTCCACCTCAAGCCTTCAAACCTTCAACAGGGCTTCATCTCCACTTGACAAAGCTACCTCAATGTTTGGGAGTGCCGGTGATAGCCTCCAGCGAGGTATGCCTCAAAATTGAGCTTATGCTAGATTATTTTTGGTCCTTTGTGAGGGGAACTTTCATCCCAAGTGAATTTGATCATTGGATGTCTTCCTTATTGCCTCTTGATGGTGTGGGATAAATCCCTACCCAATCAGAGCTCAAGTGAGCTTGGATCAAGCCATGGAGGATGGACGGCCTCCATCTCCTGCAAGTGAGGGCAAGGATGAATCATGGACCGTCCATCCCGCATATTTTAGATGGACAGTCCTGATTAATCTGATTAGATCTTGTGTCTTAATCCCTTTAGATCCACGGGTTTGATCCCGACCATCCGATCTTTCATCGGATGGTCCAAGGAGAAAATGCGTAGCACCACGGGCTGACTGTGCAGCAGGCTTGACAACTTAAATAATGAATCTCATCACACCATGTAGAAAGCACGCACCACATCAGTGGTCCACATGGCGCTGACGAGAATTAGTTATATAATTAGGCTATTTAATTATTCCTTAATCACAAAAACTTCAAAATTACATAACTAAATGTAGAAAAATCCATAAAAAATGCAAACTTATCTTCATTTTAATGATAATGCAAAGGGGAATAATATAAAATTAAGTTTAATTAATTTTCAATTTAAGTTTTATTGGGATGTAATTATGTTAATTACTCTTTAATTACTTTAATAATTAATTCCAAATTCCTTAGGATTAATTGACTTCTGCCTCTGATTTTCTTGGAATTTATTATTGGATTAATTTAGGTAATTGCTTGTTTCATCTCTAATCACTCCCTTAATCAATTAAATGATTAATTAACCTATTAAATGATGATAAATTCATTAATTAAAATTGTTAATCATCTTGGAATAATGGATAGACTTAGGGAATGAGATTAGGATGCCATTTTCAAATCTTTTCCCCTAAGTCTATTTTAGTTGAATGAAAATTTAATTAATTTACAAATTGATTAATGATTTAATCATTTCATTAAATAGCTTAATTAACCAAACTCAAAATCAAAAAATAATCCATAAACTTAATCACTTAATCAATCCTTTCTTGGGTAGATACTTAGGTGTTCAATAACCTCAATAAGCATAAGGAAATCAAATCCAACCTACATGTGTGGGAAGGGTTATGAAAGTACTTAATTAAACCCCTTAGCTTAATTAATCAATAATTATGAGCCAATTACATTAGGCCTCATTCTTTCTTAGGATCATTACTGATTTAAATTTCATGTGGTTGCATATCATATGTTGGCTCACAATTGTTTGAATAATTATGTTAAGGAGGTGTAGGTAAGAGGTAATTAATGAACTTAATGTACACCTTAACCTAAACAAAATATAAAATCAATCTAATGGTTCTTAAAATTAAACTAAAACAACACACATCTAGGAGATGGGTTAGGACCAGTAAACCTTTTCACATTTCCTAAAATCAAATCAAACTCAAAATTAAAACAAAATTTCCTTAAACAACTTTGATTCACTTTAAATGATCTTATTTTATAGGATTATCTTTAGGAATTAATTAGGGTGAATGAAGTTACATGCTTACATCACTTTATTTCTTTCCTAGCATGCTAAATAGTGTATGTCATATGAAATCATGCATTCATGTCTTTTGAAAAATAAAAATAAATAAAATATTTCATTTATGCCAAATTGTATGTTTTGTCTAAAGTAAGAATATGAATGGATATTATCACTATTAAATCCAAAACTATTTTCAAAACCAAATCAAATAATAAACAAAGAAAGGTGTATACTTATGTACTTATAACATGTGAATATAATATAAGATGTGCACATGTGACTTTTCCTTCTCTTCTTTTTATTGATTTTGCATAAAACATACACATCTTTTTCCATTTTTCCATTCATTTCTTTTTGTACATGCACAAGTATTTAAA
The DNA here is from genome assembly GCA_021442155.1 of Cymbidium sinense. Classification (NCBI taxonomy): domain Eukaryota; kingdom Viridiplantae; phylum Streptophyta; class Magnoliopsida; order Asparagales; family Orchidaceae; genus Cymbidium; species Cymbidium sinense. Next base: position 10,656,420 of record CM038216.1, on the reverse strand, counting down.
AAAAGTGGTATATTAGTCTGGACATCCTGAGGTTGTGAGGCTTTAAGTATCTCTAAGAAGGTCTTGTACCTTATAGCCCTAGTGTAAAAAAATAATGGCATCGTACTCACTTATGTCATTCATACATGTAAATGTGCATTTGATTAATGGATAAAAGAATCTCTCTTTTTCTACTTAACAAAATAATGCATCATAAAAACATCCAAATTTCCTTAAGCAACATCTCTTAGCATCCATCATTAAGGTGTGCTAACATTTCCATTTGCATGTATAGATTTGCTTAGTGTTCATCCATATGCATGTTACACATTTTGGAAAGAAATAAACTATTGTGTTTTGTAATAGTAATTCACCTTAATTAATCTTAAAATGCCTTTCTTATTGAATAGGTATATTTAGAGCAAATATAAACTTAGGATTAATTAAAACACATAATAAAACATTCACTAAATAAAAATCACTAATGAATCTGCCTTAAAAATTACATAAGGTAGGGAGGAAAGAGAAGTTCTTTTCTCTTTGCCTCTCTTTATAACACTTAGTAATTAATCATAGGTTTATTCAAACTAAATAAAATCATCAAATAAAATTAAGAAATTAACTAAATCAATTAAGTGAAACCACCCTCTAAGTTGAACCCTTTCACACATAGAAAATCTTAACCTTAAAGCTTAGCTAAGACATACCACACAAGCCTTAAATGACACACACATTAGGCTAAGTCACCATTTCTAGTCCTTTGTTAGGGTAGTGCATGGTTTGATGCTTGATTTTATTTTGTGATGTGATGTTTTAATCTGGCTATTAAGTTGTAGTGCTTAGACTGAATGGTAGGGTGATCTTAGTCTAATCATTATCTTCTATAAGGGATTGTGCTTAAGGGGCATTATAATAAAAAATATAAATGCTTTTCATGTTGCTTTACCTAAGCATAATCCATAATCCAAAATGGACTTGGTTACCCATGTGTGGGGTGCTAAGTCCAATTTATTCATATAAATGCTTGGGATTGTATGATTTATTTAGCTAATCTCTATTTTGCAGGTTTTAGTTAGATTTACTTTTCCATTTTTATAGAATTTTGTAATTAGGATTTGGAATGAATGTTATGGGGGATTAGGATGAACATTGGTCATAAGACTATGTCTTATATACCATGTGAAACCTTTAGTATTCCAACCAAAAGAAGAAGAAGAATGAAGAAGAAGAAGAGAAAAGAAGAAAAGAAGAAAGAAATGAAGAATGAAGAAGAATATGAATTCCTTCTTGATTGTAATTAATTCATTTGTGTAAGGTTGTATAAGGGTATAGCTCTACCTAATTTCTTTTGGTTTGTCGATTGGAGCACAAAGGCTTTTTATTCTTTTGTGCAAGCTTTATAAATTATTTGATGTTTGTTTAGTTTGTGCATTAAGATGACATATTTTCCTAATTTTTTCATTTCTTGATGAATGGCCTGGATGCGATTAGGCTCTTAGAAAAAAATAAATTTTCTATCCAATTAACCAACTCAAAACTAAAAATTAACAACTCATAACCTCACCTAAAGCCTAGGTTATAAAACAAAATAAAAAAATTAGCAACCCCTTAGTTCGATGTTGTATGTTTTCACATCATGCATAAAAAGTATCTTGTTTCACTCTTGCTTATGGAGGGCTTCCACCTTTGAGAGCCATGATGGAAACACACCTCCTTTCTTGCTGATTTTGGCCCATAATCAGATTTCTCATGCATTAAGCATATGAATCCCATAGCCTGTGTCAAATCAATTATTCAAAAATAAAAATAAAATATAACAAAAATTTGCATTAGATTTAAGTCATTAATCATGCCCTACATGATCTAATCTCTTAGGGAGTGTGTTTAAGGACTTAGCTTCTTTCTAAATAAATAAAAGCTTAACTATCTTGCAAAAGCATATGACTTGTCTACATGTATTTAAAATTGTAGGAGGAGTTAGTTGGCGGTGACCCCCAGGTAGTTGTAAGTCTAACAGTCAGGTGGTTTATCCTCTCTTATGGAGGTAAACCAAACACTCATTTTTATCTTAGATTTAGGTCATGCCCTGGTCCTTGCCAAAGCTCTCTAGATTTAGGTTCAGAGGTTGCTACTTCCATTTGTGGGCTACAAGCATAAATACTCACTTCTTAAGCATATCCATGATCTTGTGTTGTGGAATTGTAAGCCCTAGATTTCTAATAAAAATTCAACTCAAACAAATAAATCACTTCAATTTCAAAAATATAAAGCTCAACCATAAGATAGTTTGGGATGCTTACTAGACTTCCTAGTATCATAAGCATCCCCTACTTATCTTCCTTTGGTTTTGATAATAACTCCCTCCTCTTGATCAATCCCACTTGATCTTCTAAAAATAAACCAATTGATTGATAGTCCTATTTTTGAAATCTTTGGAGACAATGATCATTTACCTTAATCTAGAGTATTCCTAAAGAATCCCATTCCTTAGGATGTAATTAACTGTATGTGCTTGCTTCCATAGGGAACTTAACGAACTTGGTTTAAAATAAACCCTACTCTACTTTTTTCATGTAAAGTAGGGGAAGAATCTCTGGTACATACGAAGACCCATAGTCCTTAAGAGTCCTTATTAAGGTGATTAGGTCCATTATAGGATGGTGATTTTTGTCTCTTGAGATAGTACATCATTCTTTAATGGCATTCCTGATCACCCTAACAAGAACATCTGCGGATTTACGTGGTGTCCAACACAAGAAAGTTGATTATTTTTATCCTTCATTTATTTTTTCTCAAAAAAAAAAAAGATAGATGAGGGATGAAAAATAATTCACCACAGATTTTTCTAGCAACTCCGCTGGGGATGGTTTCTCTCTCCATATTTGGTAAATGATCATTGTCTCCAAGTATCAATGGTGGATTTGTACTTTGTACAAGTCCAAGACTATCTTTCTTTTCTGTTGGAACTTAGTTTATTTCATCCTTAAGCTAAGCTAGCAAACATCCTTTAGGTTTTAGGACCTCACTTGGTGTAGGTCTTAAAACCCCTATTGGGTTCCTTAATAGGTAAAAATAAAAATTTAATAAAAAGATATAACTAAAGACTTCTTTCTTACCATTTCCATGGTAAGGTAATGTTCACTCCAAAAACAAAGAAAAATAAATCCTTTATAAAAACATCAATTTCCAAAAAGTACTTTTTTAAAATGCACATAATCAATTATTTTGCATAAAAATCAACCTCATCTAACAAACTTCATGATTGTTATATATAGGATCTTTTCAAAAATAAAATCCAAAATCATATTTTCCAAAAGCACAAATGAATATCCTCATTCAATTTATTGAATGAAGATTTCATTTCCAAAATAAAATCAACAATCATCTTTTTCCAAAAATAAAATCAGCAATCATATTTTCAAAAAAAAAATCACAAATGAACATCCCCATTCAATTTATTGAATGAAGATTACATTTTCAAAATAAAATCAACAATCATCTTTTTACAAAAATAAAATTCAAAATCATATTTTAAAAAAGCACAAATGAACATCCTCATTCAATTTATTGAATGAAGATTTCATTTTCAAAACAAAATCAATAATCATCTTATCAAAAAAAAATCAACAATCATCTTTTCCAAAAAATTAAAAACAATCACCTTTTTTAAATTCAAAAAACATTTAGATCCTTCATTTAGCATACCCAAATTTGCTAAGTGAAGATCCTCTTTTCAAAAATCAAAATCAAAATTCAAAAGCATAAAACACATTTAGATCCTTAATTTAGCATAACCAAATTTTCTAAGTGAAGATCCTCTTTTCAAAAATCAAAATCAAAAATAAAAAATCAAAAGCACATTTGGATCTTTCATTTAGCATACCCAAATTTTCTAAGTGAAGATCCTTTTTTCAAAAATCAAAATTACAAATCAGAAACATAAAACACATTTGGATCCTTCATTTAGCATACCCAAATTTTCCAAGTGAATATCCTCTTTTTAAAAATAAAAATGAAAAAAAAATCAAAAGCACATTTGGATCCTTCATTTAGCATACCCAAATTTGCTAAATAAAGATCTTCTTTTTAAAATAAAAAAAAAATCAAACAATACATGGATACCTTATTTAGCATACCCAAATTTGTTAAGCAAAGAATCCTGTCTTCAGAAATTAAAAGAAAACACATTTGGATTTCTTTAATTTTAGCATACCTAAATTTTCTAAGTAAAGAATCCTCTATTCAAAAATCATCAAAACAAAACACATAGGATTCCTTTTATTTAGCATACCTAAATTTTATAAGAATCCTCTTTTCAAAAATCATCAAAATAAAACACATTTGAATTTCCTTAGCATACTTAAATTTGCTAAGAATCCTCTTTTCAAAAAATCATCAAAACAAAACACATTTGGATCCTTTATTTAGCATACCTAAAGTTGCTAAGTAAAGATCCTCTTTTCAAAAACAATAAAACATTTGGATTCTTCATTTAGCATACTCAAATTTGCTAAGTGAAGATTCCATTCTCAAATTCACACATGACTCACAAATAAGCAAAAAAAGAAGAAAAAAAATTATTTTCAAACACCTCACCTAGCATACTTAAATTTGCTAAGTGAGTAAATTTAAGTATGCTAGGTGAGGTGTTTGAAAATAATTTCTTTTCTTCTTTTGTTTGCTTGTTTGTGAGTCATGTGTGATGGAATCTTCATTTAAAATGAGTATGCAAATGAAGAATCCAAATGTTTTATTGTTTTTGAAAGAGGATCTTTACTAGCAACTTTAGGTATGCTAAATAAAGGATCCAAATGTGTTTTGTTTTGATGATTTTTTGAAAAGAGGATTCTTAGCAAATTTAAGTATGCTAAGGAAATTCAAATGTGTTTTATTTTGATGATTTTTGAAAAGAGGATTCTTATAAAGTAAATTCCAAAATCATAAATCAAAACAAAATCAATTGACCTTTCACTTTAACATACTCAAATTTGTTAAATGAAGGGTCCCCAAATAATGAAAAATCAAAATCAAATTATGAACCTATGGAAGCATCAATCTCTCCAAAAATATTTGAACCCATTTTCAGCATACACAAATTTATTGAAAATAGATTCTACATTCACAAGTCTCCTTTCCAATCAATTCAAAAATCTTTCTACAAATTCAAAGAGCTCCACCGAACATATTCAAATTGTTGAGTGTGAGTTCAAAATTCTAAAAATAAATTAAAGTAGAAATCTGATTCGGGTTTATTTTCCAACATTGCAGAGTTTCAGTCGATTTCAGTTAGTTCAATTTAGTGAAATGGTAGCCTAGAAGTACGTGTTCACATTTTCTTTTAGGATGGATTTGGCCTTGGATCAGGCCAGCCTCCCGCAGTCTAACTTCGCCCACCTCATTCATTTTGGTCGAGGTTTCGAGGGGACTAAGATCACATGTGAGGGGACCACCCTCACAACAGTCAGCAGGAGAATGGTGACCGAGCAGAAGCCAGTCATCCAGGTTGAGATGGCATTTGACTTAGAGATTCCCTCACTGAAGAGGAAAGTTGTGGCAGTTCCCTCAATAGTTGTAGCTATAGCGCCAGTGCGCCTAGTTGTTCCCCTTGCTACCCCAGTACGGGCCAACACCCACTCATTGGCTTTCTCCAAGGGGAAGGATCCTCTAATTCCAGGGATTGCCTCCCCTACCTGCGAGGTAAGGTATAATTCCCATAATACTCATCCCACCAAGACTCAGTGCCAAAATAAGAACTGCATGATCAAGTAGTATCATACCCACATAGCTAAGGAGCTAGAGGCAGCCACTCAGTCTATAATAGAGGAGTTACCTAGGATAGTGTGTCCTCTCATAATAGAGAACAAGTTCTACCCCCTCTTTAGTTCTAATGAAGAGAAAGATATTAGGAGGATTTCAGTTTCACCTCCGCCCATAGTTCATTTTGAGGCTCCTATCAGTGATAGGAGAAGGTCGTATGCCAGCCTTAGATCAATTTTATGCTGTGTTGGCAGAGCTTATGGATGATCAGAGTTTGGGGCTCAGTTTGATTTACATTCAGTCATCCCCCGTAGTGTGGGTAGACATATCATATAGGAGAGGGCCAGGGAGGCCCGGGTATCAGTACAAATTACTAGCAGGGTGAGACATAGTCATCAACAAATTACCTGATTTCCGACGGCACGCTACCGATCATATTGACAACATTCTATAGATGGGTACTACCTACCATAGGAGGGGAGCACCTACCCAGAGAGAGTCGGTGGTGCCTCCACCACACCACTCTACTCCACGCTCACCATCTCTGGTATAGGTTCCATCATCTACTATTCCAGCAAAAGCCATGAAGGGTGCATCAGGGGAGAAGAGAACCCCACTGGTGATCTGGATATGGCCAAGATATCCCATTCCATCTATACCTCCAACTGAGGTGAGGCAGAGCTCTCCTGCTTGACCTTCTGCCTCAGTTATGGTGAAGAAGGAATAGTAATCATGGAGCATACTAGTCATTCCATCACCACCACCACCGCAGTAGTGTATGGAGATAGTAATAGAAGGAGGAGACAGTTCAGTCGCCCCCATGGCTATAGATCCTCCTAGGAGTACCACTCCATCTAGATCCAGTGATAGCCAGGAGCATCTTTCTTCAGTGAGCGTAGTCCTCACAAGATCAGCTCTTCAGCAGTAGGGGAGGTTAGATGTCTATCTATTCATGACAATGATCCTACTATCGGTCAGCCTCGATCTTTTGTACTTGTTCAGTTGGACCGATCCCTAGATGACATTGTAACTCAGTATCTAGTGGAGAAGAAGGAGATCTTATGTCTGGTCTAATTCAGAGGATGAGAAGGTCAATTTTGATCCTAATGAAGATGATCTATTAGAGGACTCAACAGGGGTACACATGGTAGACACTAGGGGTTCTCTCCTTCATGATCAGTAGACTTTGGAAGGTGTTGCGGCCGAGCAGGAAGACACAACCTACTCTACCCAACACCTCCTTCAACAAATAAAATAAAAAGTAAACAAATATATAGGATGGGGAAGAGGCTTGAAGACTTGCTAGCAGTAGTTTTGGCACTTCAGAACTAAGCCCCGACAGTGCATCCTACTATTGCAGAAACTGGTCAACCCGAGTTGTTGCATGTCTTGGATCAAGCCAAGACTTCACCTCCAGTAGAGCAGGGTAGCACCAGCTTGTATAAGAAGGTAGTGGATAGTACCTTCGTACAGGAAAATGACTTTAAAATCATGATTGAGCAGCTTGTCTTCTTTCCTCCTCTTTGCTTCTTTGATTTGGCTCACTTCAAGGCATCACATGACACATAAGACATAGTCTTCTAGCCAATGCTCATCCTAATTTTCCTATAGTACTAATCCTAATTCCTAATTGTAAAATTATATTTAAATGGAAAGAGTAAATCTAACTGCACCTGCAAAATTAAGGTTAGCTAAACATACATTCCACCCAAGAAATTATATTTATAATTTTGACTTAACACCCTGCACATGGGTAATCAAGCCCACCTGTCCTAACTTGGATTATGCTTAGGGGCTTAAACAACCTATAAAGTGAGCATTTATATTTATTTTTCAGTAACCCCATAAGCATAATCCCATGTAGAAAATATGATTAGGCTTATAGCAGCCTAACATCCTGTCTATGAAACATACACCCTAACATCTAATCTAAAACAATACATCCCAAAATAAAACATACATCACTCCATACACTGCCCTAACATAAAGCTAAAAGTGGTGACTTAATTCTAAGGTGTGTGTATTAAGGCTTGTGTGGTATGCCTTAACTAGGCTTTATTATAATTTTCTGAGTAAGAAAGAATTTGATTATAAAGGATGATTTCGCTTTAAGTGATTTGTAAGTTTTACTTAATATGTTCTTTTGTTTCACTTAGTTTACACTCAACAACTAAGTGTTATAAAGAGAAGAAAATATAGGATCACTCTCTTTTATCCTTACCTTAAGTCACATCTAAAGCAAATTAACTAAATGAATTCTCTTTAGTGAATGACTTCTTACATATTTTTAATTAATCATAGGTTTATGTTCAATTTAAATAATCTCATTCAATAAGAAAGGCATCTTAAGATTAATTTGAGTTAATTACTATCACATAACACATGTTTGTTCATTTCTTTCCATCATATATAGCATGCATATGACAAAGTCTTAAACATATCTATACATGCAATATATGTTGGCACACTTAAATGATTAATATGAACATGTACATTTAAAGTTTATATATATATATATATATATATATATAAATTGAATTACTTTTATCATATTAATTTAAAGTTATATCTAAATTCTTATGCAAAAATACATAGGAATGAAATCAAACATGTACGTGTCACTATTAACCAGGAAGTGAGATAATCAAATGACCTCCTTGGGGCTAACTAAAGCCTTATATTCCTAGGATGTCCGAACTATATACACATTTGCATTCAAACACATGTAAGCTTATGTGGTGCATATTTTTTTGGTTCATGTGTATTGTGTGTGTGTATGGAGGGGACACCACGCAGATCTGAGGGTGTACTTATTGAGGTGATCGGGTACAACATCAAAGAATAGTGTACTATCTCAGAAGATAGAAATCATTATCCTATGATGGACCTAATCACCCAATAAAGACCCCTAAGGCTTGATGGGTCTTCGAATATACCAGAGATTTTTTTCCTACTTTATATGGATGAATAAAGTAGGGTTTATTTAAATCGGGTTCTAAAGTTCTCTATGGGGTCAAGCCCTCATAGTTAATTATATTCTAAGCAAGGTGAGCTCCTTAAGAATACTCTCGATTAAAATAGGCAATTATTATTTCCAAAGAATTCAAAGATAGGACTATCAATTGGCTATGTTTGGAAGATCAATGGGATAGATCGAAAGGAGAGACTTATTATTGAAGCTAAAAGGAGATGAGTAGGGGATGCTCATGATACTAGAAAGCCTGGTGAGCATTCCAAACTATCCTATGGTTGGGCTTTATATGTTTAAAATTGAGGAGAATTATATATTTGAATTAAAATTTTATTAGAAATCTAGGACTAACAATTCCACAATACAAGATTATGGAAATGCCTAAGAGGTGAGGATTTATACTTGTATACCTAAAGGAAAACAACAACCTTAGATCATAAATCTAGGGAGCTTTGGCGAGGGCCAAAGCACGACCTAAATCTAAGGCGAAAGTAGGTATATTGTCTACCTCCATAAGAGAGAGTAAACCACCCGACTACTGAACTTATAACCCCCTGAAGTGGCAGCCAGCTAACTTCTCCTACTTTTTAAAATCATGTGGTCAAGTCATATGTTTTACAAGATAGCTAGGTTGTTATTATTTAGAAAGAAACTAAAGTTTTTAAACGCACTCCCTAAGAGACTGGAGCATGAGTGGTATGAATAATGAATTAGTCTAATGCAAATTTTATCAAATTTTATTTAATTTTGGACTCTTCATTTTAACACAGGCTATAGGATTTTATATGTCTAAATGTATGGTGAAGTTGATTATGGGTCAAATCAAAAGAGAAGGAGGTGTTTTCCATCATAGGCTCTCAAAGGTCAAGTCTTATTTTTATCTATCAAAGATGGAAACCCTCTCTTAGCAAGAGTAAAACAAAATGACATGCATGATATTAAGCACACAACATCTAGCTAAGGGGTTACTAAATATTTTATTATCTTGATTTAATGCCTAGAATTTATGTGAGGTTATGAGTTATCTTAGAAAATTTAGTTATGAGTTGTAGTTAGGGTAGAAAATTTATTTTTTTCTAAGAGCCTAATCGCGACCAAGCCACACATTAAATCATCATATATGAAGAAATTAAAAAAAATATATGACATTTCTATTGCACAATGTAAATAAATCATCAAACAATTTATAAACTCAATGTGAAAGAATAACAGGCCAGTGCGGTCGGGTACCACTGTATAACCCAAAAAGAAATGGGTGGCCGAGCTCTACCCTTATAAAACCTGACATATGAAAGAATAATTACAAGTTACAAAATAATAAGTGTTATGGGGGATCTTCAAGTCTTCATGCTCCCTCCATTCCTTCATTTTAATTGCTCCATTTGATTTGGTAGGCTTCTAGGCATCATATGGCACCCCAGGATCAAACCTTCAAGCCAATGTTCATCCTTAACCCCCATAACACTTAACCAAATTCCTAATGTGTAATTACATTAAAAGAATGGAAAAGTAAATCTAACTACACCTGTTAAATAAGTGTCAGCTAAACACACCATACAACCCAAGCAGTTTTATGAATAATTTGGACTTAGCACCCTACACATGGGTAACCAAGTCCACCTATCCTAATGTAGATTATGCTTAGGGGTTAAGAAACTTGCAAAAGAGAGCATTTATATTTATTTTAAGTGTCCCTTAAGCATAATATCCTATAGAAAATATGATTAGGCTAATCATGGCCTAACATATAGTCTATGAAACATACACCCTAACATCTAGTCACAACAAATATAACAAACATCAACCACCTCTAACATAAAGCTAGAAGTGGTGACTTAATCTAATGTGTGTGTATTAAGGCTTTGTGTGGTATGTCCTAGCTAGGCTTTAGAGCTATCATTCTCTAAGTATGAAGAGATTTAATTATAAAGGATGGTTTTGCTTTAAATAGTTTAACTGATTTGCAAATTTTACTTAATATTTTCTTTTGTATCACTTGACCTACTCTCAACAACTAAGTATTATGAAGAGAAAGAAAGAGAGAATCACTCTTTTTTATCCCTACCTTAAGTCACATCTAAAGCAAAATAAGTAATCAATTCTTTTTAGTGAATGACTTATTATATGTTTTAATTAGTCCTAAGTTTATGTTCACTTTAAATAAACTAATTCAATGAAAAATGCATCTTCAGATTAGTTGGAATGAATTACTCTTACATAACACATGTTTGTTCATTTCTTTCCATCATGTATATAATGCATATGATTAAATCCTAAGCATAGCTATACATGCAATTTATATTTTAGCACGCTTTAATGTTGAATGTGAGTAAATATATTTGGAATTAATATTTCATTTGGTTGAATGATTTTTCCATATGGATTTAAAGCTCTATCTAAATTCTTATGCAAAAGTATAAGGAAAAAGCCTTAAATCACATGACTAATCAACTCAACCAATTAAACATAGTATGAATGCATGTCTTTTTAATAGAAAAAAGGAGTTTTCATTCATTAACTAATTACACATTCACATGTATTAAAGTTTTAAGCAAGTACATCGCCATTGAACTACACCAAGAAAATGAGGTAAGAACCTCCTTGGGTCTACTTAAAGTTGTGCGTCCCTAGAATGTCCAGACTAATATACCCACTATCCTTTGATACATATGGATGTATATACAGCTGCAATAATAAAAAGCCATGAAAAAATTATATTTTAATTTGATTGATTTATTTTGTGAAAATGAATTAAAGTTCTTTCTAAATTTTGATATTCAAATGCATAAGAATGAAATCAAGCAGATACATCACCATTGTTCTACACCAAGGGAATGAGGTAGGAACCTTCTTAGGGCTACTTAAAGTCGTGCGTCCTTGGGATATCCAGACTAATATACTTGCTATCATTCTTACTTATACAAATCAACACATGAATATAAGAAAGAAACTTTACTTCATACACTAAACTTATATTCACTTGCATTTCTTATGTATATATAACTAAAGTTATAATATATATGTATATTTATTCATTGATAGACTTTTGAAAATATATTTGAGATATAATAGTGATAGCCACACATATTTTTAATTAAGCCAACACGTGCAAATTAACATAAAGGAAATCATTTTTATTTGATTAATTTGGAAGACATGAATGCATGAATACAAGTGGCATACAACACTTAGCATGATTGGAAAGAAATAAAGAAACACAAGCATGTGATTTCATTCAATTTCAACTAAGCCCTAAGGACAATCATATTAAACAAATTCATTTAAGATAAACTAAAGTTTCTTAAAGCCATTTTTTATCTTTATGTTTGATTTGAGTTTAGGAATGTGAAAGAGGTTTTCTAATCCTAATCTCATCCCCATGTGTGAGTTAATTTGGTTTAATAAAGAGTAATTAAGTTAATTTTTTGTCTTAAATAGGTTAGGGTATGAATTAAGTCAATTAATTAACCCTTACCTATGCCACCTTAAGTTAATTAACTAACTAATAATGAGAGAATATGATAAGCAACCACATTAAAAGAAAATTGGCAATGCTCCTAAGAAATGAAAGGGAACTAATGCAATTGGCTCATGATTAATAGTTAATTAGGCTTAAAGGATTTAATTAACTACTCATGGTTTTCTTACACATATAAGCTAACCATAATTTCATTAAATTCCTTTAGACTATTAAACATCTAAAGGGCTACCCAAAATTGATTAAACAAAGTTAGGGTGTGAATGAATGGATTTTAGATTTAGTTTTGTTTTAATTTAATCAAGTCATTAATTGATTAATTAAATCTATTGATTATATCACTTAATTAGGATAATGAAATTAACTTAGGGAAAGGGATTAAGAGATGGGTCTCAATCCCAATCACTAAGTCATTCTAATTAACAAAGCTATGAAATAACTCACATCTTAATTAAGTTATTTAATCAAAAGGTTAATTAATCACTTAATCTTTAATTAATTAAAATGGATAAATAGGCTTAATGAAATGGTCATGAGGAATAAACCTAAACCATTTCTCTAAGACTCTTCACTATTAGTAGAGGGCCATGAACTTAATTTATGGATTAAGCTACTGTTCATTCACAATTATCAATAATTATATTAAGAGAGTGATTAAGGATTAATCAAATAATTTTCCTAATTAAGCAACCAATAAAATCCCAAAAAATAGGGGAGGCAGAGGTCATCCCCTAAACAAACACTGAAAGTTTGAGATTAATTGAATGCTTAATTAAGGAGTAATTAAGATAATTAAATTTTTAATTAAACTTTAATTAAGCCAAAATCACTATTTAAAATTAATTAATAATAATTTTAATAGATTCTACTCTGAAATATCTTCAAAATGAGCCCTCCTTTGTATTTTTTTGGATTGTTTTAGGATTAGTTATGATTTTTAGAAGTTTCAGCCTTAAAAATAGATTATTTAAGCCTAGTTAATGCCTTAATCCTGTCGGGCCATGTGGAAATTGACATGACGCGCTTTCCATGTGGCATGATGGGAGTAGTTATTTAAGTTATCACATCCATCATTTACTTGGATTATGGCAGACACGTTATTTCCATGGATCATCCAATCTAAGATCGAATGGCCATGATTTGATCTACGATTTAGGGGAGAAAAGAGAGAATCTCATGTGTGATCTAATTAGATCCATTTGCTCCAATCACGTAGAATGGATGGTTCATGATCTATCTCCTACGAGTGATGGACGATGGAGCCCATCTGCCATGGATCGCTCAATCTGAGTTCACCCGGGCTCGGATCCACTCTAAACATAACCCACACCTTCGTGCGAAGGATCCACACAGATCCAATGGCTAGGATGGGTTCAAATACAACGTCTCTTCAAAAAGGAACAACCAATTTTCATGCAAGGCTCAATTTTGGGAAATTACCTCACCAGAGCCTATGACCGGCGGTTTCAATGATTGAGGAAGCTTCATTTGGTGGAAAATAAACCCTATTGAGCCACACGATCTTTCATTTGAGGTAGATTGCTCCCAAGGTCAAACTCCTCCTATTTGGCGATCGATCTTGGTTGAACTCTTATCTTAGATGGCTTGTAAGCTTTAGAAATGATTCGTTCATCTTCAACTAGGTGCGATGATGGTGTGGGTAAAAGGAATTTGGGTTTGATTGAGTGGAAAGGGAGTATTGATCGAAGGAAGGATGGCATGTTTTCAATTTCACACACAGAGAGTAAATTCGATCGAGGGAGGTGTCAAGAAGGCTTGGAATTGCTTTGAGGAGTTTCAAAATCTCTTTTCAAACTCACACAATGTCAAATGTCACAATTCACACTCGATTTGGGGGAGTATTGGCCGAAAATGTGTGTGAAGGATGGACGGGGTGGGCTAGCTTATTTTGGCCAGCAGGCTACCATCAGGGTGCTGGACAGGTCGTGTCTAACTCCCCGTGGCTCGACTTGAGTGGAGGGAGCTGTGGGAGGCTGTTCAAAAGCTGTTGTGCAAAGGTCTCTTGGCTTGAATCCATGAGGTGCTCAGTTTTGCTTGAGTGAGGAGGATTTGAACTCCCATTGGTCCTTGGCCAACCTATGGGAGATTAGGTGAGCTAGGTTGGTGGGTTACGTTGAGCCTCACTTGAGTGCTTGGAGGCTATCATGGTGATGGGGAAGTCAACTTTGCTTATTAGTGTGAAGATCCAATGGAAAGAGGGTTTGTCCAATGGCTCATTGCTTTGGTGGAGCCCACTATGGATTTGGGCTAGTTTGGGAATGAGTTAGGACTGGTTTGGGGTCGGGTTAGGCCAGGTCCTAGGGTCCTATAGGTTGGTTTTGGGTGTTTTGGCTTCATATGGTTAAAATATGCTCATTTGGGTTAGGTTGGGTTGGGTTGACCAATTGGTCAAATTGAGTCAAACTAAAACTTGAGTTAGGTTCAAATGATGTTTTGAAGAATTTTGGTTCAAGTGGTTTTGATTAATTTGGCTTAGGTTTGATTTTGGCTCATTTGGATTCAAATTAGTCAAATGGGCTAAGTTGACCAATTTGACCAAATTGGGTTAGGTTAAGTGTTGGTTCATGTTCAATTGGTTAATTGAAAATGAGTGTAGGATTTGGTTTGGTTTAATTTGGAATTAATTTGGTTTTTGGCCAATTTGACCCTTTAGGTCAACTTGGGCTAGGTTGGGTCAAGTTGACCAATTGGTCAAATTGGGCTCAATCATGGCTTTGGTCAAGTTCAATAAGTGATTTGGAATGAACTTGAGCCATTGGTTGCAATCAATTTGGATCAAATCATGATTTGACCCATTTTAGCTTTTCAGGGCAATTTGGGTCAACTTAAGTCAAATGACCAATTGGACTTAGTTTGGCTCAATTGAGGGTTTGATCATGTTCAATCATTGATTATGAATTGGTTTAAATTAATGGTTTCAATCAATTTAGTATATGGTGGGTTTTTCCTAGTTTGAGTTTCATTTGGGCTAAAGGTTGACTTAGTCAAAGGACTAAGTTGACTTGGTTTGACTTAATTCAAGGTGGATGATCACCCTTGGATGATTGTTGATCATGCTATGGGGTTTGGATGGGCTTGGTTCAATCCAATTTGGGTTGGATTAGAACTTGGCTCAAAAAGGTCTTTTAGGTCACTTTGAGTCAAGTGGACCTAAACGGGTTAATTGGTTTGGTTTTGGCTTGATTCAAGTTTAGTTGAACTCACTTATGAGCCTAGGATAAAAATATAAATTCAATTGCAATCGGTTTGGAGCTAAATGAATTTTGGTTCATATGATAATTTCAAGTCAAAAGAGGTCAACATAGGCTTGACTTGGGTTGACTTGGATTTGGCTTGATAATTGTAATTTGTGTTTATATTTAGAACAATGATTAAAGGAATGATTGAATCATGAAGAAATCTATGGGTTTTGAATTGATTTGGGTATTCATTTAGCCAACTTCAAGAATTTGGCTAAAAAGGTTAAAATTAAGAATTTGATTTGATTTGGGTTTGGTTTTGGCCACTTTGATTTATATTTAATTTATATTTATTAATATAAATGAAGATATAAATGATTTATGAGAAAATCACTTGGGTTTGGAGTGATTTGGAAGTAAATTTGATCAAAATGAGGGATGTAGGTCAAAAGGGCTTAAGTAGAGAATTGATTTGATTTGATTTAGTTTGATTTGATTTGAATGATTTAATTTAAATTTCATTTATATTTGTGAATATAAATGAAGGAATGATTGATTTATAAAGAAATCAACCAAATTTGATTTAATTTGAAGGAGGTTTTGGCTAAACATATTAAGGCGATTCATATGGCATAGGAATGGATTTCGGAGTTTGAATTTAATCATGGGTTTCAATCATCTAGAGTTGGATTTGATTTGGAATTTGGGTTGGGATTTGATTTGAGATTGAATTTGATATTTGAGAAAATCAATTGAGTTGGGGTTGATTAGAATTTGGTTAAGGCAAAGTCCATAAGATAAAATCAAAGGGCTTAGGAAGGGATTTGGAATTTGAATTTAATCATGGTTTTCAATCATTTGATTTAGGAATGGATTTATGATCTTGGATTTGAATTTGAGGTTTGGTTTGGAAGAAGGAAGAAAGGAATGGGTTTAAGGCTATAGGTTAGACAAGTCTTCCTAAATCCCTAAGGCATGACCTCTTCCTATGGCTAATCCTTCTAAGTCTTTAGGCTAAAGTTAAGTGTTCACCTAATCACTAGAAGTGTCTTAAGACTAAGGAGCTCTTAGTGTGTACAAGAGTCCTAGATCTATGATGAGGAAGTTGAGAGCTCACTCCCAAAAGTGAGATCAATAGCTTGCATATATGAATGTAAGAAAGAGAGCTATTAATCACATGATTAATTAGTTCTATCACTTAAATAATTACAAATGAATGTGTTTTGGTAACAAAAAAGAGGGGTTTTGACTCCATAATCAAGTACACGCACATATGTATGAGAGACATGAGCTTGTATATGACATTGTTAACTAGGGAAGTGATATAATCAAATGACCTCCTTGGGGCTACTTAAAGCGTCGTATTCCTAGGGTGTCTAAACTAACTATTTGCTTTTCTCAAATACATAAGAATGTATACACAAATAAAGGAGAACAAGCCATGCAAATGTTGTATCTTATTTGATTGAAAAGGATTATATACATGGAGTAAAGTCTTGTTGAAATTCTAATATTGAAAGCAAAGGACTTTACTTCATATACTTGAGCTATAATCATTTGTATTTCCTATATATTTATAACTAGTATTTATAGCATATGTAATCATTTATTTATAAGATTTAGAAAATAGGTTTGGATTTAATAATGACAGTAACCAGACATATATTAATTTGAATCAACACATACAAGCTTGACATAAAGGAAATCATTTATTTTCAATTAATTTTTGAAGAAATAAATGCATGAATCAAGTGGCATACAACATTTTAATATGATTGGAAAGAAATAAAGAGACACGAGCATGTAATTTCATTCAATCTAACTAATTCCTAAGGACAATCATTTTAAATAAGCTTATTTAAAATAAACCAAAGTTTCTTAATGTCACTTTTAATTTTATGTTTAACTTGATTTAAGAGATGTGAGAAAGATTTGCTAATTCTAATCCCATCCCGCATATGTATGAGTTTATTTGATTTAATAAGAAGCAATATATTGATTTTATGGATTGATTAAGTTAAGCATGGATTAAACCAATTAATTAAACCCTTACCAATGTTACCATAAAGTAATTAATTAAATAATTATGAGACAACATGATATGCATGGAAAATAGCTTGTGATGATCCTAAGAAATGAAAGGGCCTAATGCAATTAGCTCATAATTAATAATTAACTAGATTAAAGAATTTAATTAAGTACTTTCATGGCTTCTCCACACATGTAGGTTAGCCATAATTTCCTTAAATAGCTTTAGGTTATTAAACACCTAAAGATCTACCCAAGAAACTTAATTAAATGTTATATGGAATGATTACGATTTAAATTTTATTAATTAAGCCATTTTAATTAATGAATTAAACCATTAATTAGTCTCAAATTAATAAGTTTCAAGTCAAGTGAAATGAACTTAGGAAAAGGAATGGGAAAGAGCTCCCAATATTATTCCTCATGCCCATTCAGTGTTCCACAATGATTAGCAGGATTAATTAATGGTTTCCTAGCTATTTAGAATGTTAATTAATCACCTAACTAATTAAGAAAGTAATTAGGGCTAAGATAAGTAATTTCCCTAATTAACTAAGCAATAATTCTCTACAAATTTATCAAAAGTAGTGGTCATCCCATTAATCAAGTTCATAAAGTTTGGGATTAATTACTTGGGTAATTATGGAGTAATTAAGCTAATTAAATTTTCAATAAAACTAGAATTAAGCTTTAATTACTAATCAAAATCAATTGGGAACATTATTTATTAAATTCTCCTCTGAAATACCTTTAAAATAAGTATTTATTTATATTTTTTATGATTTTTCTATGATTTGTTATGATTTTTCAAAGTTTCAATTGATTTAAGTGATTTTTCATGATTTTTATAAAGTCCATTAGTTTATTTTTATTAAATTAGACTATTTGAGCTTTAGGATGCAATATCTTTCAATTAACTTGAAATTTTTGTGGTGGGTGCATTTTAACATCAATTTCAATTCCTGAAAATTTTAACTTAATCTGATGAGTATTTTTTACTATAATTAATGAAATTTAATTTTCAAAAAAAATTCAAATTAAGCTTAGAATTTTTAGTGAAATTTGGGGTATTTTAGGTTTGTTGAATTCCTCTCAAAAAGACAAATCCAATGATGTCTTGTTCGCAATTTTTCGTTAAATATTTTATTTTCTATGAATTTTTTAAATTCCAAGTGATTTAAACAATTTTTAAAATTAGAAAATATGGAATTTCCTACTTAACATAG
Source organism: Cymbidium sinense (assembly GCA_021442155.1). Taxonomy (NCBI): domain Eukaryota; kingdom Viridiplantae; phylum Streptophyta; class Magnoliopsida; order Asparagales; family Orchidaceae; genus Cymbidium; species Cymbidium sinense. The sequence continues at coordinate 10,637,781 of CM038216.1, read as the reverse complement.
TCAGCACTGCACGGCATGATGTGGCAACACGACACCATGAAATTGGAACGCGCGGTGCCATGTGGCACATAGCACCACGCTATTGGGACATGTGGCACTGATGCGGTGAGTGAGCGAGAAAAAGCAGATGAACAGGAAAATGACGTGTGGATCAAATCTGACCGTCCAATCGCGGGATCAGAAGGACAGAAATGCATGATTGGAGTGCGATATGAGCCATCTAATCCCACGAATCATGGGATTGGATGGCTGCTATGTGTCGCAATCAGCAGAATAGTAAACTAAGGGCTTTTGGGATTTTTTTTGGCAAAATCTAAGTGAAATTTCATCTAGATGGGCTCATTTTCACATCGATTCACACTGAAAAACTTTTGTTTTTATAATGGCATGAAATAAAATAAAATATGCAAGGTTTTCTAAGAAAATTCCTAAAAATTGCATAAGAAAATGTCACAAATAAAATCTCCTAAGGCAAACTATGGTTCTTGAAAATGACCTCACCGGGGATGATTTTTGGCGATGGTGATGATCAGAACATGCTCTTAAGTGGGGGGAGAAGCCTTGGAATGATCCTAGACCTTTGCCTTCACTTCAAAATGGTGTGTTCTCCAATTTCCACCACTTCCTCACTAGAATCCACTTGATTTTGTTTGCTTTTGCTCAAAAACCAAGTGGGAATGGTTGTCGGTTGCTTTGGGGGCTCTAGGAGAATGAAATGAGATTGGGAGGAGAAGTTTTGGTGTCTCTAATTCTCTGGTTTTCAATGTGGCCAAAAATCCCATTATTTTATGATTTTTTGTGGCTCCTAATGGGTGTCCTTTGGCTTGGGGTAGTTGGGAATGGAAGGGAATCATCCTAGGTGGCTCATTTTGGTTGGCTAAGGCATGGGATGTGGCTTCCATGAAGTAAAAATGGGTGTCCTAGCAAGGGGAGGTGGAAGTCCTTCATGCCAAGTGTTATAATGAGAGAGGTGAGGTGAATTCACCTCCCCATGAGTCATCGCTACCCCAACCACCTCTTGGATCAGATGATCAGTGTCCTTGGTGCCTAGGTGGACTAATGGATGAGTGTCAAGTGGCCAAAGAGGAGAAATGACCACTTAGGTGAGTATCTTTTATCATGGAATGCCCTTGACCTAAGGGCAAAGTGGTCATTTGATATTAGATTTTATTTGAGAAGATTTGAAATGAGTCAAAAGTGAGTAGGACCATATTTCATGTCATTTGGAGTTCATTTGGTTTATTTAGGTCAATTTGACCCATTTGGGCTAGATTGGGTCAAATTGGATCAAACCAAGGGTTGGATCAAGTTCAAATGACCATTTAGAGTGCATTGGTTCAATTGATTTCAATCAATTTGGTTTAATTTATATTTAATTTTGATTTTGGCTAATTTGATCCTTTAGGTCAATTTGGGCTAAGTTAGGTTAGGTAGACCAATTGGTCAAATTGTGCTTAGTTATGGCTTTGGTCAAGTTCAATAATCAATTTGGAATAAACTTGATCCATTGGTTACAATCAATTTAGTTTAGGTTGCAATATGGCTAGTTTAGGTTCATACCCCGTTAAATGGTTGACTTGGTTTGACCTAATTCATGATAGTTGATTAACCTAGGATGATCAACAATCATGTCATGAAGTTTGGATTGGCTTAATTCACTTTGATTTGGATTTAATTTGATTTTGGTTCATGTACGTTAAATTGGCCACTTTGGATCAAGTGAGCCAATTGGGTTTAGTTAGCTTGATTTTGAGTTGAGTTTTATTTAATTGAGTTTATATATGGATTTGAGATTGACATATAAATTCAATACATTTTGGGTTAAAATGAGTTTTGGTTCATTTGAATATTTCAAGTCAAATGGGCTAGGTTGGGTTTGACTTGAGTTCATTTTGATTTGACTTTATCATTGTGGATTTCATTTATATTTGGATAGATGATTGAAGGAATGATTGATTCAAGAGAAAATTTATTGGTTTTGACTTTATTTGGATAGGATTTAGTTAAGTTCAAGAAATTAGCTTAAAGGGTATAAATTTGATTTTGGTTTGATTTTGGATTTAGTTTTGGGTAGTTGAATTTATATTTCATTTATATTGAGGAATATAAATGAAGGTATAAATGATTCATGAGAAAATCACTTGAGTTTGGAGTGATTTAGAGGCAAATTTGACCAAGCTCATGGATGTAGTTCAAAAGGGCTTAGAAGGAAATTTGGATGAGCTTGGATTTGATCATGAGATTGAATCATTTGAAGTTGAATTTGAATTAGAATTTGATAGTTTGATTGAAAGATTGAATTAATATTTGAGAAAATCAAATGAATTGGGATTGAATTGAATTTGGTTAAGGCTAAGTCCATAAGATGAAATCAAAGAGCTTGGAAAGGGTTTTGAATTTGAGTTTGATCATGGATTTCAACAAAATGATTTGGAATTCAGATTTGGATTTGGAATATGAATTAGAATTTGAGGTTTGGTTGAAAATTTTGATTTGAATTGAGTTTAAGAAGGCATACATGGATTGGGTTTAGGCAATAGGGTAGGTGATTTTCTTAAGTCTCTAAGGCATGACCTAATCCTATGATTAACCCTTCTAAGTCTCTAGGCTTATGTTAAGTGTTCACCTAATCACTAGAAGTATCTTAAGACTAAAGAGCTCTTAGTGTCTATAAGAGTCCTAGATCTATGATGAGGAAGATGAGAACTCACTCCAAAAGTGAGATCAATAGGGAGCAAAAGTCTTAACAAACATAAAATATAAAATTAAAGCCTATGAAAGTGATTTATACACCAATATCTAGGATAGTTTTAATTTTTATTAAAAAAAAATGCAGGATCCTGGAGTCACATTGGAGCCTAAATTTGGGATACATGCCACCTAACCAGGTCATGTTCAAGCACTGAGACCAGGAAGAACTGGAGCCTGCGAGGGGGGTCACGCACCGTCATACAAGTTAGTGAAGGATTTCAGGATTTAGAGAAAGTTAGAAAAATCTGAAAGCACACTGGAGCTTGAATTTGGAATATGTGCCACCTAAACAAGTTATTTTTGTGGTGTTTATTTTCAATTATGTGTATGGGAGACACCACGTAGATCTGAGGGTGAACATATTGAGGCGATCGGGTACGATATTAAGGAATAGTGCATTATCTCAAAAGATAAAAATCACTACCCTACAATTGAACTAATCACTTAAAAGGGCTCTTAAGGCTTGATGGGTCTTCGAATATACCATAAATTTTTTCTCTGGTTTACATGGATGAATAAAGTGGGGTTTATTTAAACTGAGTTCTAAAGTTTCCTATAGGGGCAAGCCCCCATAGTTAATTACATCCTAAGGAAGGTGAGTTTCTTAGGAATACTCTTGATTAAAGTAGACAATTATTGTCTCCAAAGATTTCAAAGATAGACTATATAATTTGGCTATGTTTGGAAAATCAATCGGGATAGATAAAAAAGGAGAGACTTATTATCGAAGTCAAAGGGAGATGAGTAGGAAATGCTCATGATACTAGAAAACCTAGTAAGTATTCTAATCTATCTTATGGTTGGGCTTTATATATTTGAAATTAAAGAGAATAATATATTAGAGTTGAAATTTATTAGAAAGCTAGGACTTATAATCCCACAATACAAGATTATGAAAATGCTTAAGAGGTGAGGACTTATGCTTGTAGCTCAATAGGAAACATCAACCTCATATCCGAAATCTAGGGAGCTTTAGCAAGGGCCAAAGAACATCCTAAATCTAAGTGAAGATGTGTATATGGTTTATCTCTATAAAAGAGGATAAACCACTCGACTGCTGGACTTATAACCGCCTAAAGTGGCAGCTAGCTAACTCTTCCAATGCTTTTAAAATCATGTGGTCAAGTCATATGATTTTGCAAGATGGTTAGATTATTTTTATTTAGAAAGAGACTAGAGTCCTTAAATCCACTCCCTAAGAGACTAGAGCATGAGTGATATGAGTAATGACTTTGTCTAATATAAATTTTATCAATTTTTATTTGATTTTGACTCTTCATTTTGATAATGGCCATGGGATTTTTATATGCCTAAATGCATGATGAAATGAGTTATGGGCCAAATCAAGAGAGAAGAGGGTGAAGCTCCATCAATAGGAGTTGCTCTCATAGGTCAAGTGGTTCCCATGCGTGCAAGAATGGAGGCCATCATTTTTGTAAGAGTGGTAGAAGATGCATACATGATATTAGAGATATAACCATACAGCTAAGGGGTTGCTAAATTTTTTAATTATCTTGATTTAATGCATAAGCTTTATGTGAGGTTATGAGTTATTTAGAAATTTAATTATGAGTTGCAGTTGGGTAAAAGATTTATTTTTCCTTAAGAGCCTAATCGCATCTAGGCCATACAAAAAACACCAATTATAAAGAAACTATGAAAAGGCATGTCATTTCTAATGCATAATTGTAAACAAAACATCAAATAATTTATAAACCCAATATAAAAGAATAATAGGCTGGTGCAATCAGGTACCATCATACAACTTGAAAAGAGAAATGAGTAATCAAGCTCTACCCTTATACAACCCAGTTTACAAAAGGATAATTATAATTAAGGATGAAAACATGCTATGGGGGTCTTCATCTTCTTTAAATTTTCATGTCTTGTTTCCTCCTCTTTGTTTCTTTGATTTGACTCACTTCAAGGCATCACATGGCACATAATACATAGTCTTCTAGCCAATGCTCATCCTAATTCTCCCATAGCACTAATCCTAATTCTTAATTGCAAAATTATATTTAAATAAAAAGAGTAAATCTAATGACACCTGTTAAACAGAGGTTAGCTAAATACACCATATAACCTAAGCAATTATATGCATGATTTGGACTTAACACCATGAACATGGGTAACCAAGTCCACATATCCTAATTTAGATTATACTTAGGGGTTAAGCAACCTATAAAAGAGAGCATTTATTTTTATTTTTAATCATCCCTTAAGCATAATCTCCTGCATAAAATATAATTAGGCTAATCACAGCCTAACATTCTGTCTATGAAGCATACACCCTAACATCTAGTCTACAATAATACATCATAAAACCAAACATACATCAAGCCATGCACCGTTCTAACATAAAGTTAAAAGTGGTGACTTAATTCTAAGGTGTTTATATTAAGACTTGTGTGGTATGCCTTAACTAGGCTTTATTATAATTTTCTTAAGTAAGAAAAGATTTAATCATAAAGGATGGTTTCACTTTAAGTGGCTTAATTGATTTGTAAGTTTTGCTTAATGTCTTCTTTTGTTTCACTTTATTTACACTTAACAACTAAGTGTTATAAAGAGAAGAAAATAGAGGATCACCCACTTTTATCCCTACCTTAAGTCATATTTAATGCAAATTAATTAAATAAATTCTTTTTCAGTGAATGGCTTATTACATATTTAAATTAGTCATAGGTTTAAGTTCACTTTAAATAATCTCATTCAATAATAAAGGCATCTTAAGATTAATTGGAGTCAATTACTATCACATAGCACATGTTTGTTCATTTCTTTCCATCATATGTAGCATGCATATGATTAAGTCCTAAACATAGCTATACATGCAATATGTTTTTGACACACTTAAATACAGAATGCATAAATGATTTTTTAATATAAAAATAGGATTCTCACTCATTAGCTAAATACACATTCAAATGTATGGAAGTTCTAAGCAAGTACTTTGCCATTATTTGACCAGGAGAATGACGTAGGAACCTCCTTAGGGAAACTTAAAGTCGTGCATCCTTGGGTGTTCAGACTAGTTATACCCGCTATTCTTAAATAAATATGGATGTATAAATAACTATAAGAATAGAGAATCATGCAAAAATTGTATTTTTATTTAAATTATACATATGGAATAATATGAGACTTTCATTCATTAGCCAAATGCACACACAAGTGTATAAATGTTATAAGCAAGTACTTCAACATTGTTTGACTAGGAGAACGAGGTAAGAAACTCTTTGGGGATACTTAAATCCGTTCTTCCCTGGGTGTCCAGACTAGATATACCCGCCATCCTTAAATACTCATGAGTGTATAAACAACTATAAGAATGGAAATCATACAAGAATTGCATTTTGATTTATTTATACATGTGAGCTAAAATTCTATCTAAAATCTAACATGGATATACATAAGAATAAACCCAAACAAGTGTTGTGTCATTTTTCAAATGAACTATACACTTGTTAATATTCATATCCTTATGTAAATTCATGAAGATTAAAGAAAAGAGAACTTCATATCACATATTCTAAGTTGTAAGTACATACAAGCTTATAAATACTTATAATTATCATTACTCTATGTGTTATAGTTGATTTATATACCTTAAAAATAATTTTCTATTTAATAGTGATAATAGCCACACATATTTTTAATTAGTTCAACACATGCAAATTTGACATAAAATAAATCATTTATTTTAATTGATTTTTGAAAGAAATGAATGCATGAATCAAGTGGTATGCAATATTTTAATATGATTAGAAAGAAATAAAAAAATACAAGCATGTAATTTCATTCAATCCAACTAATTTCTAGGGACAATCATATTAAATAAGATCATTTAAGGTAAAACAAAATTTCTTAAAGTCATTTTTGATTACATGTTTAACTTGATTTAAGAGAAATGTAGAATGAGGTGTTTTCTAATCCTAATCTCATTCCCCATATGTGTAAATTAATTTGATTTAAAAAGAAGCAATTAAATGATTTTTATGGATTGATTAAGTTAAGCATGGATTAAATTAATTAATTAACCCTTACTTATGTTATCTTAAGATAATTGATTAAATAATTATGAGATAATATAATATGCAAGTAAATTGAAAAGTAAATAGTAATGCTCCAATGAAATGAAAGATGCAATTAGCTCATGATTATTTAATAATTAAACTTAAGGAATCATTTAATTACTTTTATGGTTTTCTCACACATGTGAGCTAACCATAATTTCATTAGCTCTCTTTATGTTATTGAACACCTAAAGCTCTACCCAATATGGATTAAGAAAAAATCAAATTTAATTAGATTTTTTAAATTAATTAAAACAATAATCCATTAATTCACCTCTCCTAAAATGGGACTAACCAAAGTTAATAATTATCTTGAAATGATATGAGCTCCAGGGAAAAGGCAAGGAAAGAGGTCCCCACCTATTTCCATAAGCCATCCACTGGATTAAGCATGATTTATTATGATTTGAATTCCAACTTAGCTAATTAAATTTCTAATTAGTTAATTAATTAATAATTAGGACTTTAGTTGAATAGAGAGAGAAAATTAGAGAAGGGATTAGGAGGGAGGCTCAAATCCACTTCCCTAAGTCTCCTTCCTGTTCAATAGTGATTAGGGAGTCCAAATAATTAATTAATCACTATTCATATGCTTAATCGCCCCTTAATGAAGTTAAGAGGCTAATTATGGCTTAATCAATCAATTTCTCTAATTAAGCAACCAATAAATTCTAAGAAAAATAGGGGAGGCAAAAGTCATCCCCCTAAACATCCTCAAAAAGTTTGAAATCAATTAGATGATTAATTAAGGAGTAATTAAGCTAATTAATTTTTTAATTAAACTCTACTTATTATTCAAAATCTATTAGAAATATTTTTTATTAAATTCTTCTCTAAAATACCTTTAAAACGAGCCCTCATTTGCATTTTTTGGATTTTTTTATAATTAGTTATGAATTATAGAAGATTTAGTAATAAAAATGGATTAATTAACCCTAATTAAAGCCATAATATAGTCAACGTTACGTGGCATGCTTACACAGCGCATTGATGCGGTACGCTTTCCACATGGTATGATGGGATTGGGCATTTAACTTATCACATATGCGCGGCTGAGCTAGTCGACGGCGGACACGCTTTCTCGTGGACCGTCCGATCTAATATCGAACAACCATGATTAATCCCACAGTTTATAGAGAATAATAAGTTAATTTAAGGGTGATTTATTCACAGTCAGCCATTCTGATCATGTGGAATAGACGGCTCATAATCTTTCTCTTTCACGAGCGGAAAAAGACGGATGCCATCCATCTTTCTCCATTCGATCCGAGCTCACCAAAGCTTGGATTGATTCCAAAATGAGCCCACACCATCAAGGGAAGGATAGGAACACATCCAACAGCTAAGATTACATGACATACACATTTCTTTCATAAAAAATAACCATAGTTTTCCTAGGCTATGATTTTGAAGATTTATCTCGCCAGAGCTCAAGACCGGTGGTGGGATCGATGAAGGTAGCTTCGTTTGGTAGAGATGAAGCCATGTTGAGAAGCTTGGGCCTTGGTTTGGAGTAGATCCCTCAGACGACCAATCCATGCACTTTGGAGCTTCGATCTTGATTGAACTTGAGCTTTTGATGGCTTTGGAGCTTCAAAAATGATTCATTCTCGCTCGTCTAGGCCCAAGGAAGGTGTGTGCAAAGTTGATTGAAGTTTGGTGGAGGATTGAGAAAATGGGATTTGGAATTGGTCTCCCTAGTTTCAATTTGACATAAAATCGAGATTGGGGAGAATGGGGGAGCTTGGGAGCTTAGGAGCTTGGGGAATGGCTGTGGGAAACTCTCCTTCACTCTCTCTGGATCAAACGAAGATGAATGAATGAATTCTCATTCGAATTAAGGGGGTATATCCCCTCAATTGCTGAGTTTGATGGATGGGATTCAATCCCATTTTCTCATCGACTGCCAGAAGTCTGTCTCCATCGTCCCATGGCTCAGCTGAGTGGGGAAGGCTTGGGAGGTGGCTCAAGGTCTGATATGGAGAGATTTCTTTTCCTTGATCCTTTGGGTGTTTGGATTGCATGGGAGGTGAGTTAAATCACCTCCCCTTAGTTCATGGAAAGTCCTAGTGTGCTTAGAGTGGGCTAGGAAGGTTAGGCATGCTTCATTTGGCAATTGGATGGCTGCCCAAGTGATAGGAGAGTGGACTTTGCCAAATGGGAAAGGAATCCAATGCAAGGAGTTTTGTCCAATGGCTAATCACCTTAGATGGGGCCCACTTGGCTTATGGGCAGACTTTGGGCTGACCTAGGGTCAATTTCAGTTGGGTTTGGTCAGACATTAAAGTCCTATGAGTTGATTTGATGAGTTTTGGATTCACTTGGTCAAATGGGTTCATATCGGTTCATGTTGGGTTGGGTTGACCAATTGGTCAAATTAGATCAAACTAAGGCTTGGGTCAAGTTCAAATGATGATTTGAAGAGTTTGGTTCAAATGATTTGGGTTGGTTTAGCTTAGGTTTGATTTTTGGCTCATTTGAATTCAAATGGGTCAAATAGATCAAGTTGGCCAATTTGATCAAATTGGATTGGGTTAGATGTTTGTTCATGTTCAAATGGTTAATTCAAAATGATTGTAGGCTTTGGTTTGAATCAATTTGGGTTTAATTTGGATTTTGGCCAATTTGACCTTTTAGGTCAATTTGGGCTAATTTGGGTCAAGTTGACTAATTGGTCAAATTATACTTGATTATGGCTTTGGTCAAGTTCAATAATTGATTTGGAATAAACTTGAGCTATTGGTTACAATCAATTTGGGTTAGATTGTGATTTGTCCCATTTTGGCTTTTTGAGCCAATTTAGGTCAACTTGGGTCAAATGACCAATTGGACTTGGTTTGGCTCAATTAAGAGTTTGGTCATGTTCAATCATTGATTATGAGTTGGTTTGGATCAATGGTTTCAATCAATTTGGCATATGGTGGGTTTTGGCTAGTTTAGGTTTTACTTGGGCTAAAGGTTGACTTGGTCAAAGGACCAAGTTGGCTTGATTTGACCCAATTGAGATGATTAATCATCCTAGGGTGATTGTTGATCATGATATGAGGCTTGGATGGCCTTGGTTCAATCCAATTTAGGTTGGATTAGAACTTAGCTCAAAAGGATTCTTTAGGTCACTTTGGGTCAAGCGGACCTAAATGAGTCAATTGGTTTGATTTTGGCTTGATTCAAGTTTAGTTGAACTCACATATGAGCTTAGGATTGAAATATAAATCCAACTACAATCAATTTGGAGTCTAATAGGTTTTGGCTCATTTGAAGTTTTCAAGTCAAAAAGGCTAACTTGGGCTTGACTTGAGTTGACTTGATTTTGGTTTGATAATTATAGTTTATGTTTATATTTGGGTAAGTGATTTAAGGAATGATTGATTCAAAGAAAATCCATTAGTTTTGGCTTGATTTGGATAGGATTTAGCCAAATCCAAGAAATTGGCTAAAAAAGCTTGAATTGGGTTTTGGTTTGATTTTGGACTTGATTTTGGTCATGTGAATTTATATTTCATTTATATTTGAGAATATAAATGAAGATATAAATGATTCATGAGAAAATCACTCGAGTTTGGAGTGATTTGGAAGCAAATTTGACCAAACTTAAGGGTGTATGTCAACAGGGCTTAAGTAGGGAATTGATTTAATTTGGTTTAATTTTGAGATTGAATTATTTGAGGGTGGGTTTCATTTATATTTATAAAGAAACCAATTGATTTTGGGTTGATTTATATAAGATTTGGCTAAGCTTGTGGAGATAGGTCCATAGAGCTTAAGAGGAGATTTGGCTTTGTTTGATTTAGTTTTATTTGATTTCGATCATTTGGACATGAATTTCATTTATATTTGTGAATATAAATAAAGGAATAAATGATTTATAAAGAAATAAATCCGGTTTGGAATAAATTAGGTGGAGATTTAGCTTGGTTTGATTTTTGGATTGAGTTATTTGGTTTGGAATTTGGATTTAGATTTGGTAAATGATTGAGGGATTGAATTGATATTTGAGAAAATTAATTAGAACGGGATTGATTTGAATTTGGTTAAGGCTAAGTCCATAAGATGAAATCAAAGGGTTTAGAAAGGGTTTTGAATTTAATCATTGGGTGTTATGGAGAAATCTTGAGCTTGAATTTGATCAAGAGATTGATTATGAGTCTTGGAAATTTGGTTTGGGTATCATCTGAATTTGAGGTTTGGTTTGAGGAAGAAATCATGGATTGGGTTTAGGCTATAGGGTAGGTAAGTTTTCTTAAGTCCTTGAGGCATAACCTATTCCAATGGCTAACCCTTCTAAGTCTCTAGGCTTAAGTTAAGTGTTAACCTAATTGCTAGAAGTGTCTTAAAATTAAGGAGCACTTAGTGTCTATAAGAGTCCTAAATCTATGATGAGGAAGTTGAGAACTCACTCCAAAAGTGAGGTCAATAAGTTCCAAACTTTGGGACCGAGAATCCTGCGGGGGTCACACTCATCTGTCGTGGAGGATTGAAAGAAAGAACTTGGAAGCACACCGCCTGAATTTGAGATGTGTCGCCTTACAGTCAATTAAACTCGAGATCATGGAGAGAAACGTGAGGTGTTATCTGGTCATTGGCTACCAAAAAAAAAGAAAGTAAGTGCGATTTTTCCCTTACCCTTTGGAGGGTATTTTGCTTGAGAATTGACTCTTCAAATTCTTTAAAAAAATTTTAAAATAAAATAAAATAAAAGACCCTTTTATCTTCTTTTAAAAAAATAATAATAATAAAAGAAGAAAACTATTCATATTCAAAAAATATATATTAAAAAAACTTTTCATCTTCCTAAAAAAAGAGAATAGAAAATTATTCATATTATAAATAATAAAAAAACTCTTCATATTTCTCATTAAAAAAAAGCTTTCCATCCCCTCTCTCTCTCTCTCTCCCTCTCTCTCTATTTGTGTCTCTCTTATTTTCTCACGAGTAAGAGAAAGAAAATATAACAAAATAGTTATAGTAATTATAATTATATATATATATATATATATATATATATATATATATATATATATATATATATATATAATTAAATAAGTAATTATTAAAAAAATATTCATTATTGAGAATTTAAAAAAATTTAAATTTATTTTTGGACAAAATTAAAGTTATCATCCAAAAATAGGGGGGCAAATGATATATCACACATAAAATTTTAAAATAAGGGACATATGTTATTTTACATAATAAAATTAAATGTCCCAATAAGAGAAGTTCAACATCATTAAAATCGGATAAAGTAGAACCCAAATGAGCTCGAATTAAACCTAAAAGCTATATCTGAAAACTTCGAGACACTAATTAAATGGTCAAATGACTTTCAAATTTGACATGCTTATAGTTAAATTGAGCAGCTCAATGAGACAAATTCAACGAGCCCTAGATCACTCAAATCAAATGTCATTTGAATGGTCAAATCAATAAAAAAATTATTAATAATCAAACGAATCGATGCGAACCGTCCAATGAAGTGTTTTGAGATTTTGGCTAGAATGACCAAAATACCGCTCTCAGAATCCTATAAATAGGACTCCATTCTTGTCATGAGAGGGGAAAGGAGCTAGAAGCAAACTTGGAAGAAAACTGAGAGAGAGCTAGAAATTCAAAGTTCATCATCACCATCATCGATCATTTGTCAATTGACATCATCGACGCCATACAACTACCATAAAAGCATAGCTTTTGTAATCTAATTCTAGAATTTTCATTATCAGGATTTTTCACATACAATTGTGGGATCTAACAATTCTCCACCGACCTCTTTTGGAATGAAAAGAGTTATTTTAGGTGTCGGTGAAAAACATCAGAAGGCAAATGAATAGTAGATAAGATACTACCCAGAGATTTCATCCTAACTTTGTGAGAACTTTTTAGATTTGGTTCTAGGTTTCTTATAGGCGCAAGCCCCTATAGTTAATTACCCCTCCCAATACTGAGAGAGCACTTTCGATTAAGGCTAGTCGATGAGTCGTTAAATAATGAGTATATAATAGCAGTGAGTGGAGTTTAGGATTTATGAAATTTATTATTTTAATTTAAAACTTTTGGTTGGTGGAACGATGACGCGCCCGATCTAGATCACATGGTTTTGTCATCCTGTGCTATCACGGTTCCTGGTCCGCTTAGTTAGAGTAGGTAGTCGACCCAACCTGACCGAAGGATCCTTGTCAGCAACACATGGGTTAAGTCATCCAAGGTTTCCTTGTAGACCTGGGGTGGATTTATCTAAGGGGATAAATATAAGTCGACCTTAGCTAACATAGGGGTTTTTGCCTAATCAAATACATTCTATATTTCACAGCTCAAAGAGCAAAGCCATTGGGGAACATACGGCCTACGGTCATGACCATAATTTAGTGGTGCCATATCATATCGGTGAACCAGGTGCTCAGATCGCCATTTATGTGGTGTCATTTGTGGAAAAAATCACAGAAAACACGCCGCACGGGCTCAAAATTATTTAAGTGTGAAAATAGTTATGCATTTAATTTGATATTGGCTCTTTGTGAGCAAAAGTTTTCTTAATTTGTCACCCCTGAATAATGGAGGGTGGATTATTTTTAAGTTTAAATTTAAATAATTAATTTTATTTGACTTATATTTTTTATTTTGATTATTTTATGATTGATTTAGATTTGAATATATGATCATTTATCATTTAAATCATAATAATGATAGTCTTTTGAATATAGTATATATTGTCAACTCTGTCCATTTTTCTACAGAAGATCGGGTCTAAATTCATTATCTTAAGAAGTATAATCCTTCAAACCTTATCAACTCTAGCTTGAGCATAGAGGATTGGGTTTGGGACTTTTCCTCTTGAGGGATTGAACTTTCGAAGTTATGTCAATAGATTCATATTTTGTAATTATATGACAGAATTAGCTTCTAAGATTTTATCAAATGAAAATTCTTATAATATCATAATCATATTTTTAGATTTTGTTAACAATGACCCAGTCTTAAGACCAAACTAGGATGTGTAGTATATGTTCTTTCAGTTTACACATGACCTGCATATCTTTTGCAAATACTTGCTCGAATGAATACTTCAACATACATACATGTATCTGTTCTTTTAAAAAAATTGTTGTATGGATATTTAGATGTCTAAGTTTAAGTAGTTGAGTTTGGCATGACATATGCGTCAAAATGCAAGTATGAGTTTTGATATAGATTTTTAGGTTTTGTTAACCCAGACCCGGTCCTAAGACCAAACTTGGAAGTGTAGTATCTGTTCATTTTTTTACATCTAACTTGCATATGTTCCTAAATGTCTGAACACTTCAACACACATATGAGTATATGTTCTTTTAAAATGTTGTATGGATATCTGAATGTCTAGTTGAAGTGTAGATGTCAAATCAAAAGTTTGATTTTTGATATGGTATTTTTTTGGTTTTGTTAACCCGGACCCGGTCCTAAAACCAAATTGGGAAGTGTAGTTATCTATTCTTTCATTTTGCATTTGGGTTGCATATTTCCCTTAAATGTTTGATCTAGTAGACATTTCAACATACATACGGGTATCTGTTCTTTTAAACTATTATCTGAACATGAGAATGTCTAAGTTGAAATGACTACGTTTAATATGACATGTCATCTTTAATACATGTTATAAAACACATAATGATCAATTTTTAATCAAGCATGTATCTATCTTTGAATTCAGCATTCCCAAATGCAAACCAAACAAGTATCTATTCTAGTTGATCAAGCATACATATGTTCGAAAGAGATAAGACATCTACTTTCACATCAAGTGAATATTTGTTCTTTAATGATATGAATTTAAACCCTTCTCGACTCATCATGAAAATGACAAAGAAAATTAAAGATCTCCTTACATGTAAATGTATGTCATATAACATTAGGAGAAATGAAAAAGGGTTAAAGATTTCCTCTTTAGATTTATATGTATGTCACATGTCATTAAGAGGAAATGATAAAGAGTTAAAGATTTCTCCTTTAGATTTATATGTATGTCACATGTCATTAAGAGGAAATAACAAAGAAAATTAAAGATCTCTTTACATGTAAGTATATGTCATATAACATTAGGAGAAATGGCAAAGGGTTAAAGATTTCCCCTTTTAGATTTATATGTATGTCACATGACCTTAAGAGGTAAATGGCAAGAGAAACTTAAAGATCTCTTTAGATTCATGTGTATTTCACATGACATTAAGAGAAAATGATAAAGAAAATTAAAGATCTCCTTACATGTAAGTGTATGTCATATGACATTAGGAGAAAATGATAAAGAGAAAGTTAATCACCCCTTAGATCCACATTCTTGTCATGGAACATTAAAAGGTAGTGACAAAAATACAAGTGTATGTCATATGTCATTAGGAGAAAATGACAAAGAGAAAGTTAATCTCGTCTTAGATCCACATTCTTGTCATGTATCATTAAAAGGTAATGATAAAAATACAAGTGCATGTCATATGTCATTAGGAGAAAATGACAAAGAGAAAGTTAATCTCCCTTTAGATCCTTGACATGTAACATTAAAAGACAATGATAAAAATACAAGTGTATGCCATATGTCATTAGGAGAAAATGACAAAGAGAAAGTTAATCCCCCCCTTAGATCCACATTCTTGTCATGTAACATTAAAAGGCAAAGACAAAAATACAGGTGTATGTCATATGTCATTAGGAGAAAATGATAAAGAGAAAGTTAATCTCTCCTTAGATCCACATTCTTGTCATATAACATTAAAAGGTAATGATAAAAATACAAGTGTATGTCATATGCCATTAGGAGAAAATGACAAAGAGAAAGTTAATCTCCCCTTAGATCCACATTCTTATCATGTAACATTAAAAGGTAATGACAAAAATACAAGTGCATGTCATATGTCATTAGGAGAAAATGACAAAGAGACAGTTAATCTCCCCTTAGATTCACATTCTTGTCATGTAACATTAAAAGGTAGTGACAAAAATTCAAGTGCATGTCATAAGTTATTTGGATAAAATGACAGAGAAAGTTAATCTCCCCTTAGATCCACTTCATGTCATGTAACATTAAAAGGTAATGATAAAAATACAAGTGTATGGCATATGTCATTAGGAGAAAATGAGAAAGAGAAAGTTAATCTCCCCTTAGATCCACATTATTGTCATATAACATTAAAAGGTAATGATAAAATACAAGTGTATGTCATATGTCATTAGGAGAAAATGACAAAGAGAAAGTTAATCTTCCCTTTAGATCCACATTCTTGTCATGTAACATTAAAAGGTAATGACAAAATTACAAGTGTATGTCATATGATATTAGGAGACAAATGGAAAAATAAAGTTAACCTCCTTACGTGCAGTTCATGACAAATGACATTAAGAAATAGAAATTAATGGGATGATAGAAGGCCCACTTTTTTTTTGGCCTCATACTAAGGGGCTAATCATTATAAATAAAAGAGAATCCTTCTCTCATGAAACTTTACTCTCCCACTTCTCCCCTTTTTTCTTTACAAGGTCTATTGCAAATCTAAGTTTCATAAGAGAGTGTTCATTCATCCTTCAAAGGAAGAGCTTCCCAACACTCAAGTTTGGTCTTATCATAACATATCAACTTGTAAGTTATAACTAACTTAATGTTTTTAGATTTATCCTTTCTCATTTCACATGAATAGATGTATCTCAACCTTATTTCAAGACTTAGGCAAAGAGGAAGCAATCATATCATAACCACATACTTAGTAATGAGACAAGATTTAAACCATATGGCATATAGGATGTCTATTTTCTTTAAATGCATCACTTAAGTAGCATAAGTACCATTTAGGAAAGAGCAATGAACTAAGCATGAATAAGCATATTGTAATCAATTTTTAAGACCTTAAGCATCTAAGTAAAAAAAATTTTAATCAAAATTTTTAGCAACCTCCCGGAGTCATCCCTGCATATGCGGGCTGCCTCGGGAGACTAGGCATTCCCACCATGCCAAGAAAGGCATGTATGGTAGGTGTCGTGAGACACTGCGGCCAAAAATTTATTTACCCACCATGCCAAGAAAGGCGTGAATAGGTTAAGGTAGCATAGCATTTTCCTGCCACGTTGGAATAATGTGAACAAGTACTTATATCATAAAAGAAATAATTTTCCTACCACGTTGGAACAATGTGAGTAGGTATTTATCACAATAAATTTTCCTACCATGTTGGAATAACATGAACAAGAACTTATCATAAGTTTTCCTGCCGCATTGGAACAATGTGAATGGGTACTTATAGCAATAGATTTCCCTGTCACGTTAGAACAATGTGAACAGGTACTTATCACAAGTTTTCCTGCCGCATTGGAACAATGTGAACGGTTACTTATATCATAAAACATATTTAGAAACTTGCATTTGCACACTTAGACTTAAACGCTACTCAAGCTTCTTTGCAATGCCACAATTCTTTTATCACTACTTTAATTGCATTTAACTTAAAAAAAAAAGGTTCAGGTAGCAAGCTATAACATGAGTATTCAATTATATGTTGACATCTTTTAATCACTTTCACTTTGATCATGAAAGGGAAAGTATCCCCTTTCATATAACATGATAATTATTTGTACGTGGCACATAACACAATACTTAAATGAAACCCAAAGCCTATGTCATCCAATAATAGGAAATGTAATAAGATTGTGCATAAATAAACTTCAACCCTTAGTATCATGAAAGAGGCCATGTAGGATGTTATACACATAAGCTCTCCTTTTCTTATTTCATTTGAAAAGGATTAACTTAAAAAAAATTCATATTGGGTTCATTTTGGACTTACACTAAACGGCAACATGCTTTATAGAATAAGCATCACATAGGCTTGCATGACAACATGGGTTTACAATTCCAGATTTGGGCAAGGAAGATGCTTGTACATTGACAGAATTCATTAGGGGTAGAGTTTACAACTAGTGAGTAATGTAAAGAAAGTAAACAACAAACAATCTATTTTCTCTCTTTTTTTTTAATTTCAGATTTAATCATAGAGAGCAATCATATGCCCATTGATTCCATTAAGGGTAGGTTTTCCTATCAACTTATGCTCATGAAGAAGGCAAACAATTTAACCAAACATCTTGAAATATTTTATTTTAGATAGGACATAATTTATACAATGAACAAAACAAACCTCTTTCCCATAATCAAGTATATCAGATTTTAGCAAAAGGAAAAGGAATATAAATCTGAAATTTTTCTTTAATTAAACATTTATTTGCATGATGATAAGCAATCGAATGACAAATGTAAATGAGGATAGGCTAAAATGAATTATCATCACACCAACCCAATGCACAAGCATATGAATCCTTTTTTTATATTATCAAGATACTCCAATACTCAAAGAGAGACTAAAACAAATCTAGATAATCTTTGGATTAGCATAGAAAATCTCATTTCATAGCTTACTTCAAAGATTTAACATTTGAATGAAAGAAATCATTAAGAAGAAAGTGGATAATATTTGATGAATCAAAATCATATTTTCAGCCCTTCCTCCCTTATGAAAATATAAGACATTTTAATATCATCCCTTCTACCTCTTACAAGACTTTGCATAATGTGTCATATGACGTTTGTCAAAGGAATATCTTTAAATCCATTTCAGACATCTAAAGGAAATATAGAGAATGCTATATCATCCATAGAAAACAAGTGAAGTATGAAAAGAGAAAGGGGCTTATACAAACTTAAGGTTATAGCCTTCTACCATTTTAAAACTTGTTTTCACATTCCCAACTTTGTTTTAAACATGTAAAGTATGCTTAGCAAGTGACATTCCATTCAAATAACCTAAAATTGAAATATAAAAGGAAAGAACTTGCATAGAACTTTAGGGCTTAATCCATGCATCATTTCAAACATATTTTTCACACTTCTAGCTTCGCTTTAAGCATATTTAGGAAGCTTGACAAGAGTTATTTCATTCAAACGTCCATAATTGAAGCTTAAAAGAGTAAAATCCACGTATAGCCTTAGGCTTGAGCCACACAACACCTCTAAACGCATCTCCATGCTTCTAATCCAGTTTTCAACAAGTAAAATAATTCCAACTAATATTTTTTTATCCAAACAGCAAAAACTGAAATGTAAGGAGAAAGAAAATTTGTACATAGCTTAAGGTTTGAGCCATACAACATCTCAAAACTCATTCTAAACTTCAGATTTCACTTTAAGCTCATAAAAGAAGCATAACGAGCACAATTTCAGCCATAAGGAAATCATTTTAAGTAAAATAGAAACATGCAAATCCATAGATAATAGCAAGTGATATGATATTTCGGACGTACATCATCCCAAATCTCAAAATTAAAATGATAGCATCATCTCAAGCATATAGTAAGAGAAATTTACCAAACCATAACTTTCAAAAGAACTCAAATGCATGAGAATAAGCTTAGGGCTAGAAAGAGATGACCTCGAGGTTTTGATTGCTAGGAGGAAATAAGGAAAGGGATTTCAACTAGCTAGGGTTCATTTACCCTGCACTTGGGTTCAGCTAGGGTTCACAAGAGACACGGACGACAAGGAAGGTAGCAAGAGAGGGATGGAGGAGCTTCAGTCGAGCCTTCATTTCAAGCTTCCTGCACTGATCAAGACAGATGAGAGGCAAGAGATCGCACGAGAGAAGGGAAGAACTGAAGGAAGGGAGCCGCACTAGAGAAAGGAGTTCAGGGAGAGTTTCCTGTGGAATGTGGGATTTGCATCGTTCAGTTGGGATTTAGGGTTGGCCGTTCATTTCGATTGGCCAAATAGGTGGCATCCAATAGAGGTAAAGGGGCGGCCAATCTAATAGGTGGGCTTGCGTGGCTAAATTAGTAGAAGGATTAGGGAGATTAAGAGATTAAGTAGCCACTAATTATCTTAATTATAAATTAATGTAATTTTTCATCAAATTTTATGAATTTACTTTGTGCGATAAACCTTAACAATATAGATGTCAATTTTATGTGTTTCTGTTGTACCAGACGCAACGACGTGATCGATTTCACGATCAGAGGTCATTTGGACCACATCGACGATGGTCGAAGTGAAATTGAGCTTAAATTACGTGATGTCGCATTTGAATAGCTTGACGTTCATGTAGACTTTACTGAGTTGATTGTGGAAGGCATCGTTTGATAGGTTTCGACATTTTGGTGATAATGATGTGATCAATTTTATGAACGAAGGTCATTCGGGCGTCATCGGGGCTTCCCGACTTCGACATGCATGTAATTCCATTAAAAATTAATTTTGATTGATTAATTAATTTTGAATTAATGGAATAAGCTTCATTTAATTAATTTTAATATTTGAGCATAATTATGCAATCAAAATTTTTGATTTAAAAATATTTTAATTAATTTTATCGTGATTAGGGCATTTTAAACCCGATTCATACAATGTTGCTTCCCTTAATTATTGGTTTTATCTTTAGTGCTTCGCTGCATTTGTGAATCATATGTGGAGGTCAATAAATGCCCCCCAACAAACATGGTGCACGCATGGAGCGGACCGTGTTTGTTGCACACTAGTTGGCCTTTTCCCTTCTTCTTTTTTAGGATTCATTTGGCCGCTAGATGACAAATAGAAAAGTAGCCCTTTTAAATCCTTTCTCCTCCTTTCTTTTATTTTGATTTTATTTTGCACATATGACTTGCCATCTGAGGAGCCCACCGGTGATACCATATGATCTATCATTGATTCTCATGACCCTCGCAATAATGTGGATATTTTGGACAGACTGGAGCAACATAATGATATGTTATAAGGGTGTGACATATTTCAAAATTTCTTTACCCATTCTCCTACCCTTCCAGATTATTCTGAGGAGCCTATTAAATTTGAGAATTCCCCAGAGTAGGTGACCACCGTTAAACTGAAGTGTGGCGAATATAATCCTCTAGACAGTACTGTTGATCAGGTGAGTTATGGATTATGCAAAATTCTTCAACTAGATGTTGATATCATTGAGCAAATGGGGCAATCACGCTTACTTAATCATCGTTAATTATAATCCAACTCATTAGAGTGGCCTTGAGATTCACCCATAGGCCAGATTCATGGCCCACTGAAGGGGTATGTCACTTGGGTTCGATATATTCTTCGAGCTCATAAGGATATTCTATAGGTGGTTGGGGTTTATAGGGAAATTTATGCCTCTATGCTTGATTTTGAGAATATTCCCTCTTTATGGATAAGAGGCCTAATTGAATTCTGGGAAGCTGAGAATAACACTTGTTGGGTCAGGCCAAAAGAAATTACCATTACATTGAGTGATCTATAAGTAGTATCGGGCCTTCCGATCTATGGTAGTTGCTATGAAGAATGTATTCCTTCTGATAACGAACTCATTCGTAGGCAACCCTTTATAGATGGGAACAGGCGGGGAGAATAATTCTACCCTTACTTTACCCTGAGTTTCTCAACCATTATCGGTGAACTTATGAGGCTGTTGGGCTACCTATGCATTCGCGAGCAACCATGCCTATGGATGTTTGGATCTGCAGCTTCTTAAGAGAGGATAGCTTATTACCTCTTTTGGCTCTATTATAGGACCCTTTCTAGATGGGTGTACAGTTTGGTGGTTATATCGGAGGAGATAGCCAAGCCTTTCTTATCATCGAGATATTTTCTCGATCATATCCAAGTATGGACGAGGATTTATTTTTAGCCAGCTTTTTAGTTACTTGGTTGTGTATTTTCATCTTACCAGTCAAGGAATGATCCATCTGTTCTGGTACCTTACTAGCCGCAAGTAGGATCTCTCAAGGTGAACATTTTTCCTTGGCTCCTCCAGCCCTTGATAGGATATACAGAGTGTTAAATTTCATTTCAGAGGCTAGCTCACTTGAGCTATGTGATTTAATTCTACGCTGAGAGTACATCGATGCTTGGGTTTACATCCATGTCCATGGGCTTTTGCTTGCTTAGAATGTCCTTCATATTTATTGGAGAGGAGCTAACCCATAGCTATGCAATTGTCACAAGCCTCTTCTACCTTAGAGCATGAAAGAATATGTTTATTTTTCTTTGCCCCTCACTTAGTCATTGATAGGTTCCACCTCATCCATCAATTCGAGGTTGCAAATCTACCTCCTAGCCTGAGGGAGGTTGATATTGTGGATGGAGTTGACCACAGAGGCATGTGTACTTTAATTCACACCAATCAATTCTTTCTAGTAGCCGAGTACTTTATTAGCATGCATCCCAGTTGGTTATGTTATCGATCCGATCATTCAGTTGTCTTAGAAGGATATCAACCTAACCGGGTGGCCTGACAGTAGGCTACACCTTATGAAGGGAGACCTTTCATTCCAAGTGTTACTGACACTCGTTAGATGGATGTTGTTCCCGTCGAGACTAGATTGTTCTCTTTTTCAGTGATGTGGCTTCATTTGCTCAGGTTTGGCATGAACTCAAGGTTCCGCCTAGTTTCTCCTTTCAATCATATGGGAGTTAGCTATACCCGCATAACTTGGGTATGCTTATCTTTTGCACTGACTTTGGAGTGTGGAGCTCACAAATATGAATGACAAGTGAGGAGACTTGGAGTTCCTCAAGGACAACAAGCTCATCATGGCAACAGCTCTAGCAAAGATATGATTTCTATATGTCTTGTATCATTTTTTATTTGATCCCTTTAAGTCCTTTTATTCTTATTACACATATATTTGTATTTTCTACTGTAATAGAGAGAGAGCCGATCAATGATAGAATAGTGTTCACTTCCTGCGAACTTCGGGAACCTTCAGTTAGCCATCCTGAGGTACCATCCTCATCTCAGCGACAAAGACATCCTTGTCATGAAGACCCTCCAAGGGCTTCAACTAATTGGTCAGTCAGCCCTATTCCACGATAGCTCTTGACTCCTGAGGAGGAAAATTAAATGATGTCGATGGAGTTGAATTCTTTGGGACTTTGGGTTGGTTTTTCGACGTAGGTCGCCCAGTATGCTAGATCCTTTTGAAGATTTTAGGGTTGATCTTCCCGAAGCAATAGTAGCAAAAACCCTCACTCCAGCCATTGATGCTCCTTTCACGGATATAATTCCCTATATGGATTTTATTTCTGGCTTTTAGCCCTACAAAATATTTAGAGTAAGGGACCAAGATTATGGTGAGATCTCTATCATGCCTACTCATGATTAAATGGTGGTAGGCATCATAACACCAACTGGTCAACCACCATTTAAAGGAATGTAGGCTCGAGTAAAGGCTTTTGACTCAGGTATGACCCGGTAACTCTTTTCCCCTTTATTTTTACTTTCAGATGTAATATTATCTCTTTCTCCTCCTTTTTCTTTCTTTTTTTTAGTGCCCAAAGGGGTCGACTATTCTTCGAAGATCCATTGGCGACATGAATCATATGTGGATTCATGTAATGAGCATATTTATAAGGATAAGTGACGTTCTTGCTTGAACTGCTTTCTCGATTGGACCCAGGGTCACTAATATCACTCGACCACTTTTCAAAAAATGTCAATATTATGTTAGACTTCTTGGCTCATTTCAGATTGAATGAAGAGGAATTACGCTATTAGGAGACTTTATGTCAGGAGGCCAAATTTTTAGTCCGACAAATGAAAGCCATCAGCATAGTCTGCCACAGAGTTTCATTGTCAGAGATGAGAGAGCACGTCAGACTTCAACTGGAAGTAGCTAACTTTGCTCATGATGAATTTGAAAAGAGCTCTGAGGCTTTAAGAGGACTCTGTGGAAAGTCTACTGACATTGGGGCTCATATTGATAGCATTACTGCTAAGATTCAAAGCCTCTGGAGGGAACTTAAGTATTCAGTGTCATGTAAGACAGACCTTCAGGCAGAGCAGGATAGACAAGCTTGACAAACACGGAGGGAGCAGCAATGGTTTAAGACTCAACATCGTGTTATAGTTGCTACCAAAACTTCTCTGAGTCGAGCTATGGATGATTTACAAACTGCTGAGATGAAAAATGAGGTCCTTGCTATTATTGTATCTCAGCTCAGAGACCTACAATCTCATCTACCTTGATGTATTTTCTCTTTATTTTACCCATAATTTCTTTATGCTTTGAATTATATCAGTTATATTTTCTACTAGAATCTCTTTTCTTTGTAATATGACTCCTATGTTGGAGTTGCTTTTCATATATACTTACACATTTTTTTATGAATAAAATCTAGACCACCAGCATGTTGCTTCATAATCACTCTGCTTAAAGGGATTGATGATCTATTGGAAAGATGAAAATATTATTGGCCCTATGCTTTATTCCTTAGGTAAACTTATAGAAAATTTCATTTCGAAATTTAGAATTTTCATTTTTCTCCTGTCCTGGCTTTGTGCCTTAATGGACTTGATAGAGTCAATCACTCGTTGTTGAGATCGGAACATCTTCGGTCCAATGCTTTATGCTTTGATGGACTTGTTGAAGGTTTCATCTCAAAGACTCATATCCTATGTCTCCTTTTATCCTGGCTTTATGCCTTGATAGATTTTATAGAGGAGAGTCTTGAATTGTCTTGAAAACTTATTAGGCGATATGAAATTACCATATGCCCTAGCTTTCTGCTTTTATGGGCTTATAGAAAGATATCTGTCGATGACCTAGCTCTCAGAGCTTGTGTTGGGTCAATGACGAAGAGTCATCGATTATGTGCTTTACGCACAACGGACATGTTGATGACAAAACTCCCTTAATTCATCTTTTAGCTTTATACGAACATTGGGATGGCTTCTTCGGTCCTTTGCTTTCTGCTTGATTGGACTTGCTGAAGAAGAATTTCCTTCGGTCTTTGCTTTCTGCTTTAATAGACTTATTGAAGGAGTTAAGATTTTATATTTGTATACTTGATTCCAAACTCAGCTTAGTGCCTTCTTGAGTAAGGATATTTTATTATTGGAATTTTGAAAATGGCCTTATGACTAATAGGGATGATCTCCCAATCTAGGTCACTTGAACTCACCAGGTTGGAGGAATTTGGAGATTTGGATGCTCTTGCTTTTGAACTAACGAAGTAGGAGGATCCCTTACTATGGCCTTTGTGGCATGTTGAATAAGCAAATTTGTCAGCGACTCGTCCGTATTTTGGCATGTTGAGTCTGACCTTATACACCCACTTGATTCTTAGACTTAAGCAATTTATAGAGGTTTTTATCATCATGCTAATGAGATGGGGATCTCTTACTACGGCCTTTGTGGTGTGTTGAGTAAGTAGACATGTCAATGACTCGATCGTATTTTGGCATGTTGAGTCTGACCTTATACACCAACTCGAGCCTTTAGATTTGATGTATGGATGGAAAATTTATTTCCAACTTGGTTTGTTAACGTTTACAGACTTGAAAATTTTTCTTCTTTGTTCAGCAAGACTTTTAAATTTGAGATTTTGAATACACGATTTTAAGTATGCATATGGGGATCTCGGCACTAGGCACGATGTCAACACAAATATAAGAAGGGCCCCATGTCTCACAAGGAAATCCTAACATTTTACTATAAAATTTTTAAAAAATGCCCCCTATCTGTTAGGGGGATTTTCACTTTATTTTGGAAATGCATTCTTATGTTACAAGAGAATTTCCAATGAAAATTTACACATGTGTTTGATGATGATGACTTCAAGTACAGAATTTGTTTGATTATCCTTTTAGGTGTAATATTTCTTTAACTATCAACCATTGATTGGAGGCATTGGTCTTTCACCTTTGAAATCAATGAGCTGGTAGGCCCCCCCTTGATATACCTTTTCAATGATGAAGGGTCCTTCCCAGTTAGGTTCAAATTTACCATCAATTTTACAATGATGGATGATTGGTCTTCTCAGTATCGGGACCAATTCCCCTTCCTTAAAAGCTCGAGGACCTACTGTATGATAGAATGCTTTGGACATTCTCACTTGATAGACTTCTAGATTTTGCTGAGCATGGAGCCTAACCTTGTCGAGCACATAAAGCTCTTTCATCCATAGATGAGCATTCTCATCTTGGGTAAGATTTTGTTGAATAGCTACCCGGAGCGAAGGTAGTTCAACTTTGAGTGATAGAGCTGCTTCAACCACAAACACTAGTGTATAGGGGGTAGACTGTATAGGACTCTTTTAACTGGTACGATAAGCCCATAACACTTCCATAAGTTTGGTATTTATTTCATGTGAGAATTTTTCTAAGCAATTTGACTAGTATTTTATTAAAGGCCTCAGTCAAGCCATTTTCTCTCGAATTATAAATTGATGAATATCGCTAATCAATCTTATGTCGATCAGCAAACCTATAGACTTTAGTGCTTCTGAAGGCTGGCCCATTGTCTGAATTGATTCGGCTTGGCACACCAAATCTATAGAAAATATTATGGGTGAAGAAGTTGGTCACCTGTTCAGATGTAACTTCCTTGAATGGAGAGGCTTCAGCCCACTTGGAGAAATAATCAGTGGTTGCTAAGATGAAGCAATGGCTAGCTGATGATGGTGGATCAATCGGTCCAATTACATCCATCCCCCAGCACTCAAATGGCCAAGATGCTATCATTGGGTGCAATGGATTTGGAGGTTGATGAATTATGTTACCATGGACCTAGCACTCATGACATCTCTTGGCCTGATTGATACAAAGATGACCAGTAGTATCCCATTCTTTTAATTTTAAATGCCATTTTATGACCTAATTGATGTGAGCCACAAAGTCCTCGATGAATTTCAACAATTACTTTGTTGGCTTCTTCTATTCCCAAACATCGTAGCCACGTCTGTTCAAAGGATCTACAATAAAGGGTATTGCCAACATAAGCATATAGTCAAAACTTTTTTCAAGTTATGCAGCTATCAACTTATTGCTTGCAATTTTCCTTCTTTGAAGTAGTCGATGAAGGGCTATCTCCAATCTTCCTTCTCTTCTACTGTAAGAGTTTCATATTGTGGTTTTGGCATTTCCTCAAGTTGAAATCCTTCCTCTTGAATGGCCTGAAGCTTGTCTTGTTAACTTTGAGAATCAATTTGTAAGGGAGTGTGAGGAGCAACGTGAGTTACACCCTACTGATTTGCATTTGATGACCCCTCTTCCAGTGAGGATTTTAAACTTATTGGCTCTAGGACCTGATGACTGCAAACACTAATTAGTATGTAGTCATCATCATCTATACTTGCCATTTCTTTAACTAACTTAGCTAAATAGTCTGCTTTGCTATTCTTAGCTCTAGAGACTCGAGCCATAATGACATTTAGAATTTGCTTCATAAGCTCGAGAACTCGTTCATAATAGTAGGCCAATTCAAGCTTGTTGATTTTGTAAAGGCCTAATACTTGATTAATGACGAGTTAGGAATCGCCATAAATTTGATTCTCTCATGGAAAGCATTCCTCTAAACTTGCTACTAATGCTTCGTATTCTGCTTCATTATTGGTTCGTGGTTGAGTTAATCTATAAGGGTGTCTCATTATATCACCTTCTGGCGTGATCAAAATGAGACCGATGCCGGCTCGAGCCTTTGGGAGGTTAGAGGGTTGAGTGTATTTGATGGATGAAGCTCCATCAAAATATAATTCTCACATTTGCTGCTTTTCTTTTTCATATATATGCATGATCTGCTCATCAGGAAGATCATCATTAAGCGATGAATCTGCTGGGATGGGATGTGCAACAAGAAAATCTGCTAGAATTTATCTCTTCACCACTTTTTCAAAAAATATGTGATATTGAATTGTAGCAAAAGGATAGCCCATCGTGCCAAGCGACCTATCAATGTTGGTCTTTTCAACAAGAACTTCAACTGATCGATCCTTGAGATAAGAGTAATTTTATGAGATAGCATATAATGACGTAGCTTTTTAGCAGCAAAAAATTAACGCCAAATAATGCTTCTCAATAGAAGAATAACATGCTTACAATCCTATTAGTCTTCGATTAATGTAGTAAAGAGCGTTCTCCTTTTCTTCTTCATTATGTTACGCCAATAAAGCACCTAGAGAGTCTTCCAATGCTGATGTGTACAGGATGAGAGGCTTTCCTAGGATTGGGGCTACAATAATAGGTGGATTCAACAGATATCTCTTAATACTATTGAAGGCCTCTTGACATTCTTCATCCCATTTGAAAGGAGTATCCTTCTTCATTAGTTTTGTAAAAGGTTGACATCTACCTACCAGATTTGATTTGAATCTTCTAATAAATGCAAGATGTCCCTATATGGAATGGAGTTGACGGAGGCTCCTCAGAGGAGGCATTTTAACATTCTCTTTTATTTTATTTAGATCGATTTCAATCCCTCTATGACACACAATATATCTAAGGAACTTCCCCAAGGAGACTCCAAAGGTGTACTTAAGAGGATTTATCTTGAGATCATATTTTCTTATTCTTTCAAAAATGATCCTTAAATCACTGAGATGATATTTGAGATCTATACTCTTAACAACAAGGTAATCAACGTAACACTCTACTTTTTGATGAATCAACTCGTCAAAGATGCGTGTCATAGCCATTTGGTATGTAGCTCGAGAATTCTTCAAGCCGAAGGGCATGACTGTATAGCAGTATATGCCAATTAGTGTCCTCAATGAGGTATGCTTCTCATCTTCAGGAGCCATTTTGATCTGGTTATAACCTGATGATCCATCCATAAATAAGAACATGTCGTGGTTTGAAGTGTTATCCACTAACAGTTCTAATATAGGGAGTAGAAAGTCATCCTTTAGGCATACTTTATTTAAGTCCCTAAAGTCGATATAGATATGAATCTGACCATTCTTTTACTTTACTAGCACAATATTAGCTATTCAGTCATCATATTTTTCATCTCGAATAAAACCAACTTCAATGAGCTTCTTGGTTTTTGCAACTACCTATTCTTCAACCTCCAATCTCATTCACCTAGAGGCTTGCTTAACTGGTGTTGCATCTAACTTAATAGCTAATTTGTGAACCGCTACATCAAGGGATAAGCCTGGCATTTTAGCATATGTCCAAGCAAAGTAGTCCCTGAATTCACAGAGTAAGATTTTTAACTCTTTCAATTTATCTTCAAGAAGTAGGGCACGAATGAATGTTGGGCGAGGATCTTCCTCATTTCCCAGATTAATTTATTTAAGTTCATCCATGGTAGCCGTCTGCCCACCATCTTCAAGCTCTTCAGGTGCTGGTCTGGCTCCTACTTCTTCATTATTTACAAGACTAACATTAAAAATATCATTCTCATCTTCATTATCACTCTCAACTTCTATTCCTATTATAGCATAACAGGTGTATTCCTGTGGACCATTGTCTTGGATGAAACCAAGGCCTTTAGTAGTGTGCTTATTTCTTCTCCCAATGGTTTGAGAACCTTTTGGGTACCACATCATCTCAAAGAGCTTAGTCCTTTTCTTACTTGCTCCAGCATGGACTCCATGCTTACGCATTAGGTTTTGCATCTTTGAAGAATAATATTTTGGTATCCTTGTGGGCATAACTTCTTCCTCTTCAGATAATTGTATTTTCCAATCAAGATCTTCTCCTTGACATCTCTCAGATTTATAAAGTAGACTTCCTGGCCCATGTTTTCTAAGGAGAGGAGGTACATAGAAGGTCACCAGTTCCTCAACTTTATGAGTTTCTTGATGGGTGATTTCTTTAACATATTGAGGAGGAATAGGAGTGACTACAAGTGTAGTCTCCATTACCGATGGATCTATGATTATTTTAAAGTAGGTGCATTGCACCTTGCCTTCAAAAGTAGATTCAAACTCATAATCAGAGTCAAAATAATCTTCTTCAATCAGTGCTTTACTTGAAGATTCACATGGACCTTTGGATTTGAAAGGAACACATTCCTCTTCTTCTTCAATATAACTGCCTAAATGAGGGACAGTGTTACTTATTTTAGACTTGTTCCTTATATCCTTAAGGATATTTAAAAAAAATCTTTTTTCCTTTATTTATTTTAATTTCTCCCTTCTTCTTAACTTGTTCTTTTATGGGTTTTGAAGTAGATGCAATATTTGCTAGTTGTTTGGTTAGCTTTGATTCCCTCAGAAGGAAGTAACTGGGATTTTGATATATCTTCATTTCATGCACCACAAAAGGTTGCATGTCACCCACAATATTGCATTCTTCCCCCATCCTTTGAATATTTCATACATTGATGCAATGTAGACGGGACAATGCCATACTCATGAAGCCATGGTCGACCCAGAAGATCCCTAAATGAAGTATCTGCATTGATCACATGAAATGTGGCTTCTGTGTAGAGGTCTCTAAGTTTAAGAGGGAGAAAAAATGGCCTAATAGTTTTCTGTCCCTCCTCGTTGAAACCTTGAATCAGGACTTTATCTCATCCTAGATGTTGTACATCTAGAGATAGCCACCTGAGGGTTCTTAGGTTCATAAGATTCACGGAGGAACCATGATCAATTAAGATTCGTGGTATTATAACTTCATCACTTTCAGTGGTAACATATAGAGGGTGATTATGTTCTGCAGTTCCAAGCATAAGATCTTCTTCTGAAAATGTGATGGCTAGACGATATTGATCATGCAAGGTCTCCGTTAGACAATGCTCAGCAAAATATGCTTCAAATTTCTATAGCTCTTTGAGAGCCTCAATTAGAGTATTACAGAGATCTTCTGACATCGAAAGTGCTTCGTATACACTAAGCTGTGCCAAAATTTTCCTTAGGTGGGATAGAATGATGTAGTTGATTCCTTTATTTGGTGAGGGCTTCTTTTTTGAATCCTTAGGGATGACTTTTTCATTGATTTCAATTTCTTTTCCTTTATCTTTATTTATTAGTTCTTTTCTCTATTGAGATGGCAAAGACTTTACCACTTCTCAACTACACTGAGCTACTTCCTTCACATCCAATCTTATGACTTGGTTGCTTCAAGATTCCGCTTCTACTCCGCCTAATGATGGGCTAGAGATTCGTAATCGCCTAATTTTACATTCTTCATCCACCGACATGGTGGCTCTGATTCATTCTCATTTGGGAAACAGAGTTCCTCTAAGTTGTTATCAGCTTCATGTACCACCAAGCAAGATTCAGTAAAAAGTTCTTCAGCTTCTTCCCCCGTTTCTTCATTGACCTGAAGATTAGTAATGAAATCAGCAAGTGTGATGGGTCATCTTGCTAGCGGTATGTAATCATTCATATTTTTGATGATCCTTTATATTAGTACGTAACCATCCATGGTATTGATAACCTTTTGCATTATAGTCTTTTTCTTTTTCTTTAATTTATTCTTTTGCTTGGCAGACTTTTTGGCCTTCCTTTGTGGTATTTGACTAGGTTGTCTTTCATGAGATGAACTAGCCTTTCCATAATTTGGGTTTTGTTTCAACTCAAGTACGAGCTCAAGTGGTGATTTTCACTGAATACCCGGAATGCCTTCCAATCATTTCAACATCTTTATAGTCTTTTTAGAGACTACAACTTGCCATCCTTCATCATCAACCAATTTCACCTTGCCTTTATCTTTATTTGATGGCACTGGAGATGAGGTGATTACCTTTGTAGACTCTTTCTTCGGATGCACTAATACACTATATGATAGTGTGAATTCTTCATTTCTACATTTTTGCTCTAGCCAATCTTTGAATATATAGCAATCTTCAATGGGATGACTGAGTAGCCAATGGTCTGGACAATAGTTAGGATTATCAGCTTGTCTAGCCTCTTCAGGTCATTTACATTCTGGTAGCTGGAGACTTGCTTTGAGTGCATGCTTGAATAGTTTAGCCACACTTTCTCTCTTAAAAGAATACTCTTCATTTAGCTTTTCTTTGAGGGTTGGGGCCATTGAGTCATTTGCTCTTTTTATTTTCTTTGGTCTCTCGCCTTCACTAAAGTGACATCGAGGCACATCATTACCTCCAAGTATGAGCTTGGGTTGTGGAGTAGGATTGAATGACTGCTTTGGTCTTTCTTGGTAAACTGCTAAACTTTCTTTATCTACATTATAGACCAACTGCTTACCTGTATCTTTCTTAAATGAGGTGAAATGTGTTTCACCCTTCTTTGGATTTGGCACTTTTCCTCTTCTTAATTTATCGTGGTGGCTATCAGAGCGTGATAAGTTTAATTTCTTGAATTTAGCCACCCTATCAAGTAACTCTTGAAATGTGGGAATTGAAGCCATGCAAAGATAAGGTGTTATATTATCATCGATGTTGCCTATCAGTAATTGGATTGCATGCTCTTCTTCTAACTGTTGTTCACATTTTGTACTCATATTTCTCTAGCGTGTGATATATTGGATTACTGACTCATCTTTCTTCCTTTTTTCAAGGGTGAGATCAGCAATAGTTATCTTCTTAACTACGCTGGTGAACCTTTTAACGAATATGATTTCATGTTCGACAAAAGTCTTGATTGAGTCATTTGGCAACTCAGCATACCATTCAAAAGTAGTCAAAGTCAAACTACTGATGAATTGGCAAAATAATAATGCATCGTTGCCCTCTATGTTATAATAAGATGCTTTGAACTGGGCTAAATGCTGCTTGGGATTGCCATTTCTGTCAAATAGATTAAACTTCAGCATTGAGTATCGCTTTGGGTATGGAATTTGATCATAGTTTGTGAGATATGGATGACCCTTGCTCACCAATTTTGCTGCCTGCTCTGCACCTATAATAGCTTTGATCTTCTCATTCAAGATAATATCAAGTTGAGAGGCAATCATGGCTTCAGATGTGCTCTGTACATTTTGAGAAGCAGGTTGCCAAGCTAACTCGTTTACTTCAACCCTGGCATCGGGCTCTATTTACACTTATGAAACATGTGAGATTAGGTTTATTGGAAGGTTGTCGTAGGCACTACTAGAGGCTTGATGATTATTTGGAGGGACAAGTGTTGGACCTACTGTAATATTTATTTGCATCAACTACATCAGCGTAGTCATTTGCATCATCATTTCGCTCATTTTCATGTTCAATTGAGAAATTTCTTTATCTTTGGCTTTCATCTGCGCAGAATTTGCCTCTATGCCTCTGCTAAAATGGTTGCATCTGCGAAGGTGGGATTTTCTTCTCTTTCTTCTTTTTCTTCTTCTTATTGTTCCTCTTCTAAAGAGTCAGAGGATGCTTCCTCTATTTGAACATTTTGTTGTTCTTTGGGTTGAGGGGGAGGTGTTGTTGTACTGCGTCTATGTTGATATTGGCATACACTAGATGGCTCACCGACTTGTTGTACCATGTACACTATTTTGACAGTCATTACATCCTCCTCTTTTTCTTCATCCTTTTGGACATGGATTTCTGATTGGTGTCTCCATTGGACTTCTGATTCCAAGTGTAATCAAGACTTCTTCAATTGGAGTGCTTTGATCGAAGCTAACCCTCTCTCATCGGGATGGAGTTGATTGGTGACAGGATCCCTTGGAAGATTCTCCAAGGTGTCAATCGTCAAAAACTTTATCATTTGGGGCCCTTTTTTTAGGCTCCCATCGCTGATAAATTTGAGTTGGGGTAGATTTTGGGGAATGCAAACCAGATGTCATGTCGTGTCTTTTCTCTAAGATAATTTCTTTTTAGGGCCTAGGCCTCCATATTTGCTTGTCTTTCCATCAGGACCTTTCGGTGGTGGATTCCTGGACACATTGTCCTAGTGTCAGACCCTGATGCGCATCGCATGGGACATGAATTGGTTGGCATCTTGCTGGAATTATGGGATGAGGTCTCATTGGAGGAGCAGCCCTAGCATCCTTGATAAC
The DNA here is from genome assembly GCA_021442155.1 of Cymbidium sinense. NCBI lineage: Eukaryota > Viridiplantae > Streptophyta > Magnoliopsida > Asparagales > Orchidaceae > Cymbidium > Cymbidium sinense. The sequence continues at coordinate 10,604,288 of CM038216.1, read as the reverse complement.
AAGACCTTGATACCTTCTTTTCATTAGTCCTCTCTCCTTAGCAACTTAAAGGACCTGATGCACTTTGGCAGATATGGTTTCAAGTTTTCTCACAGGAAGAGCTGGAGCCTGACGTTATCGGGTCCAGAAGGACTGTTTGACCTAACCAATAGAGCTATTCTATTTTACCCACTTAAGATTGTCAAACTGGTTGTAGGTAAGACCACTCATTGCTGGTTCCATAATTGGTTATGCAGCTGGCTGCATAGAGAGTAACTGTTGAGCACGTAGCTTAAACTTCTTTTTGTTCTTTGCCTCTAGCTAAGCTTATTTCCAGATGAAGAAGCTTCAGCATCATGCCTCCTTGAGGCAAATGGTTCAGCTGGTAAGGTTGTGTTGCTCTGAGGAACTAAGGATACAATCCTCCAAATAATAATCCTCTTCATGATTAGGGTCTCTGAGCGACCAAGCCTCTCAAAGACAGAAAGTTTCTTTTGAGGTGGCCCAACAGCAGTAGGGGTCACGACCTCAGCAGGCCTATTTAAAGATTACTGCACATGGCGTGCAGGACAAGTACAGACTTCAGCAGGTTGAGGCCTAGCAACTTGTTCTTGATTCAGGATAGCTGGGAAATCAATGCTACCAAACTGGATGGTAGCCCTAGTACTTCTAGCACTAAATATGGCATTTGCTAAGCGCATGTTGGCACCATCTCTGAGAGTAACAGTGACAGGTGTGTTCTGAAGAGCCATTATGGAGTTCAAAGGTAAAGATTAGCAATTGAAAATAGCTACACCATCACCTTTCTTCCAAAAATATGGATACAATAAGACAAAACATACTAAAGCAAGGGCTATAAATAAAATCTTAAATAACTTAAGACTCTATCTAGAAAGATTTTAAGTTTTTGCTTTCAACTTCTCATTTTCAATTTCATTTTTATTTGTCATTTCATTTTTTTTATACTCCACTGCAAGTATAACTTAGATTTAACTAGTTAAAGATGGAAAGAGAAATCTATCCCCAGCGGAGTCACAAGAAATCTGTGGGATCTGAAAATTCACCACCGACCTCTTTTGGAATGAAAAGAGTTATTTTAGATGTCAATGAAAACTTCAGAAGGCAGATGAATAGTAGATAAGACACTACCTAGAGATTTCATCCTCATTTTGTGAGAACTTTTTAGATATTATTCTAGGTTTCCTATAGGTGCAATCCCCTATAGTTAATTACCCCTCATAATACTGAGAGAGTACTTTCGATTAAGGCTAGTCGATGAGTCATTAAATAACAAGTACATAATAATAGTGAGTGGATTTTATGATTTATAAAATTTATTATTTTAATTTAAAACTTTTGGTTGGGAGAACGATGATGCGTCCAATCTAGATCCCATGGTTCCGTCATCCCAGGCTGTCACGGTTCCTGGTCCGCTTTGTCAGAGTAGGTAGTTGACTCAACCTGACTGAAGGATCCTTATCAGCAACACATGGGTTACATCATCCAAGGTATCCTTGTATACTTGGGGTGGAGTTTGTCGAAAGGGATAAATATAAGTTGACCTTAGCTAACAGATGGCTTTTTGCCCAATCAAATACATTTTATATTTCACAGCTCAAAGAGCAAAGCCATTGGGGAACATACGATCTACGATCGTGACCGTAATTTAGTATTGTCATATCATTATGAACCACTGAGTCAGAGGGCTCTGGTCGTAACCATCATTTATGTGATTCCATTTTACTACAAAATCATACAGACAGAGGACACGGGCCACATCTTTACGGGCTTAAAATTATTTAAGTGTGAAAAAAGTTATGCATTTGATTTGACATAGCTCTTTGTGAGCAAAAGTTTTTTTAATTTATCACTCCCAGACAAATAGTTACGAAGGGGTGGATTGATTATAAGTTTAAATTCATATAATTAATTTCATTTGACTTAATATTTTTTTATTATTTTGATCATTTTATGACTGATTTAGATTTGAATATATGATCATTTATCATTTAAATCATAATAATGATAGTCTTTTGAATATAGTAGATATTGCCAACTCTGTCTATTTTTTATAAAAGATCGGGTATAAATTCATTAACTCAAGAAGTATAATCCTTCAAACCTTGTCAACTCTAGCTTGAGCATAAAGGATCGGGTTTGGGACTTTTCCTCTTAAGGTCTTAAACTTCAGAAGCTATGTCAATAGATTCATATTTTATAATTATATGACATAATTAGCTTCTAAGATTTTATCAAATAAAAATTCTTATAATATCATAATCAAATTTTTAGATTTTTTTTAACTTGGACCGGTCCTAAGATCAAACCGGGATGTGTAGTATATGTTCTTTCAGTTTGCACATGACCTGAATATCTTTTTTAGATACTTGCTCGAATGAATACTTCAACATACATACATGTATCTATTCTTTTAAAAAAAATATTGTATGGATATTTAGATATCTAAGTTGAAGTAGTTAGGTTTGGCATGAAATATGCGTCAAAATACAAGTATGAGTTTTGATATGGATTTTTAGGTTTTGTTAACCCGGACCCGGTCCTAAGACCAAACCGGGAAGTGTAGTATAGGTTCATTTTTTTATATCTAACTTGCATATATTCCTAAATTTTTGAATAATTTAATACACACATGAGTATCTGTTCTTTTAAAATATTGTATGGATACGTGAATGTCTAAGTTGAAGTGTAGATGTCAAATCACAAGTTTGATTTTTTATATAGTATTTTTGGATTTTGTTAACCCCGACCCAGTCCTAAGACCAAACCAAGAAGTGTAGTTATATGTTCTTTCATTTTTCATCTGGGTTGCATATTTCCCTTAAATGTTTGATCTGGTAGACATTTCAACATACATACATGTATTTATTCTTTTAAACTGTTGTATGGACATGAGAATGTCTAAGTTGAAATGACTATGTTTAATAGGACACGTCATCTTTAATACATGTTATAAAACACGTAACAATCTATTTCTGATCAAGCATGTATCTATCTATGAATTCAGCATTCCTAAATATAAACCAAACGAGTATCTATTTTAGATGATCAAGCATACATCTGTTCGAAAGAGATAAGACATCTACTTTCATATCAAGTGAACAATTGTTCTTTAATGATATGAATTTAAACCCTTCTCAACATCATGAAAATGAAAAAGAAAATTAAAAATCCCCTTACATGTAAGTGTGTGTCATATAACATTAGGAGAAATGGTAAATGGTTAAAGATTTCCCCTTTAGATTTATATGTATGCCACATGTCATTAAGAGGAAATGACAAAGAGGTAAAAATTTCCCCTTTAGATTTATATGTATGTCACATGTCATTAAGAGGAAATGACAAAGAAAATTAAAGATATCTTTACATGTAAGTGTATGTCATATAACATTAGAAGAAATGACAAATGGTTAAAGATTATTCCTTTTAGATTTATATGTATGTCACATGACCTTAAGAGGTAAATGGCAAAAGAAACTTAAAGATCTCCTTAGATTCATGTGTATATCACATGGCATTAAGAGAAAATGACAAAGAAAATTAAAGATCTCCTTACATGTAAGTGTATGTCATATGACATTAGGATAAAATGACAAAGAGAAAGTTAATCTCCCCTTAGATCCACATTCTTGTCATGTAACATTAAAAGGTAATGACAAAAATACAAGTGCATGTCATATGTCATTAGGATAAAAAGACAAAGAGAAAGTTAATCTCCCCTTACCACATTCTTGTCGTGTAACATTAAAAGGTAATGACAAAATACAAGTGCATGTTATATGTCATTAAGAGAAAATGACAAAGAGAAAGTTAATCTCTCCTTAGATCCACATTCTTGTCACGTAACATTAAAAGGTAATGACAAAAATACATGTTATGTCATTAGGAGAAAATGACAAAGAGAAAGTAAATCTCTCCTTAGATCCACATTCTTGTCATGTAACATTAAAAGGTAATGACAAAAATATAAGTGCTTGTCATATGCCATTAGGAGAAAATGACAAAGAGAAAGTTAATCTCCCCTTAGATTCACATTTTTGTCATGCAACATTAAAAGGTAATGATAAAAATACAAGTGCATGTCATATGTCTTTAGGAGAAAATGACAAAGAGAAAGTTAATCTCCCCTTTCTTGTCATGTAACATTAAAAGGTAATGACAAAAATACAAGTGTATGTTATATGTCATTAGGATAAAATGACAAATAGAAAGTTAATCTCCCCTTAGATCCACATTATTATCATATAGCATTAAAACGTAATGACAAAAATACAAGTGTATGTCATATGTCATTAGGAGAAAATGACAAAGAGAAAGTTAATCTCCCCTTAGATCCACAGTCTTGTCATGTAACATTAAAAGGTAATGACAAAAATACAAGTGTATATCATATGTCATTAGGAGAAAATGATGAAGAGAAAGTTAATCTCCCCTTTGATCCACATTCTTGTCATGTAACATTAAAAGGTAATGACAAAAATACAAGTGTATGTCATATGATATTAGGAGAAAATGATAATGAGAAAGTTAATCTCCCCTTAGATCCACATTGTTGTCATGTAACATTAAAAGGTAATGATAAAAATACAAGTGTATGTCATATGATATTAGAAGAAAATGACAAAGAGAGAGTTAATCTCCCCTTAGATCCACATTCTTATCATGTAACATTAAAAGGTAATGACAAAAATACAAGTGTATGTCATATGATATTAGGAGACAAATGACAAAACAAAGTTAACCTACTTACATGCAAGTTCATGACAAATGACATTAAGAAATAGAAATTAATGGGATGACACAAGTCCCACTTTCATTTTTTTTTTTTTTGGCCTTATGCTAAGGGGCTAATCATTATAAATAAGAGAGAATCCTTCTCTCATGAGACTTTACTCTCCCACTTCTCCCCTTTTTTTTTTACAAAGTCTATTGCAAATTTAGGTTTCATAAGAGAGTGTTCATTCATCCTTCGAAGGAAGAGCTCCCCAATATCAACTTTTAAGTTGTAACTAACTTAATGCTTTTACATTTATCCTTTCTCATTTCACATGAATAGATGTATCTCAATCTTATTTCAAGACTTAAGCAAAGAGGAAGTAATCATGTCATAACCACATACTTAGTAATGAGACAAGATTTAAACCATATGGCATATAAGATGTCTCTTTTCTTTAAATGCATCATTTAAGTAGCATAAGTACCATTTAGGCAAGAGCAATGAACTAAGCATGAATAACCATATTGTAATCATTTTTTTAAGAAATTAAGTATCTAAATAAAAAAAATTTATCAAAATTTTCAGCAGCCTCGTAGCATCACCCCCACATATGAGGGCCACTTCGGGAGACTAGGCCTTCCCACCACACCAAGAAAAATATGCATGGTAGGTGTCGTGAGACGCCACGACTGAAAGTTTATTTAGCCACCACTCCAAGAAAGACGTGGATGAGTTAAGGTAGCGTAGCATTATCTTTCCACGTTAGAATAATGGAGCAAGTATTTATATCATAAAAGAAACAACTTCCCTATCACGTTAGAACAACGTGAGTAGGTACTTATCAGAATGAATTTCTCTGCCACATTGGAACAACGTAAACAAATACTTATAACAATATATTTTCCTATCACATTGGAACAACGTGAACAGGTACTTATCATAAGTTTTCCCGCCACATTTGAACAATGTGAATGCGTACTTATATCAACAGATTTCCTTGCCATGTTGGAATAACGTGAACAGGTACTTATCATAAGTTTCTCCACCGCAGTGGAACAATGTGAATGGGTACTTATATTATAAGACATATTTAGAAACTTTCATTTGCATACATATAGAGTTAAATTCTACTCAAGCTTCTTTGCAATTCCATGATTCTTTTATCACTACTTCAATTGCATTTTACTTTAAAACAAAGTTTAAGTAGCAAGCTATAACATGAGTATTCAATTATATGTAGACATCTTTCAATCACTTTCACTTTGATCATGAAAGGAAAAGTATCCCCTTTCATATAACATGATAATTATTTGTAAGTGGCACATAACACAATAAATAAATGAAACCCAAAGCCAATGTCATCCAATAATAGGAAATGTAATAAAATTATGCATAAATAAACTTCAACCCTTAATATCATGAAAGAGGCCATGTAGGATGCTATACACATAAGCTCTCCTTTTTGACTTAAAAAAAATATTCATATTGGGTGCATTTTGGACTTACACTAAACAGCAACATGCTTTACAGAATAAGCATCATGTAGGCATGCATGACAACATGGGTTTATAATTCCAGATTTGGGCAAGGAAGATGCTTGTACATTGACAGAACTCATTAGGGGTAGAGTTTACAACTATTGAGTAATGTAAAGAAAGTAAACATCAAACAATCTCTTTTCTCCTTTTTTTTTAGATTTAATCATAGAGAGCATTCATATGCCCATTGATTCCATTAAGGGTAGGTTTTGCAATCAACTTATAATTATGAAGTAGGCAAACAATTTAACCAAACTTCTTGAAAGATTTTATTTTAGATAGGACATCATCTATACAATGAACAAAATAAACCTCTTTCTCATAATCAAGTATATCCGATTTTAGCAAAAGGAAAAGGAATATAAATCTAAAATTTTCCTTTAATTAAAAATTTATTTGCATGATGATAAGCAATCAAATGACAAACGTAAATGAGGATAGGCTAAAATGAATTATCACACCAACCCAATGCACAAGCATATGAATCCTTTTTTATATTATCAAGATACTCCAATACTCAAAGAGAGACTAAAACAAATCTAGATAATCTTTAGATTAGCATAAAAAATCTCATTTCATCGCTTACTTCAAAGATTTAACATTTGAATGAAAGAAATCATTAAGAAGAAAGTGGATAATATTTGATGAATTAGAATCATATTTTTACGCCTTTCTCCCTTCTGAAAACATAAGACATTTTAATATCATCCCTTCTCCCTCTTACAAGACTTTGCATAATGTGTCATATGATGTTTGTCAAAGGAATATCTTTAAATCCATTTCGTACATCTAAAGGAAGTGTAGAGCATGCTATATCATCCATAGAAAACAACTAAAGTATGAAAAGAGAAAGGGGCTAATACAAACTTAAGCTTCAAGCCATCTACCATTTTAAAACTTATTTTCACATTCCCATCTTTGATTTAAACATGTAAAGTATGCTTAGCAAGTGTCATTCCATTCAAATAACCTAAAATTAAAATATAAAAGGAAAGAACTTGCATAGAACTTTAGGGCTTAATCCATGCATCATTTCAAACACTTTTTTCACACTTCTAGCTTCACTTTAAGCATATGTAGGAAGCTTAACAAGAGTTATTTCATTCAAACAGCCAAAATTAAAGCTTAAAAGAGAGTAAAATCCACATATAGCCTTAGGCTTGAGCCACACAACACCTCTAAATGCATCTCCATGCTTCTAATCCAGTTTTCAACAAGTAAAATAATTCCAATAAATATTTTTTATCCAAACAGCAAAAACTGAAATGTAAAGAGAAAGAAAATTTGCACATAGATTAAGGTTTGAGCCATACACCATCTCAAAACCCATTCTAAACTTCAGATTTCACTTTAAGCTCATAAAAGAAGCATAACGAGCACAATTTCAGCCATAAGGAAATCATTTTAAGTAAAATGGAAACATGCAAATCCGTAGATAATAGCAAGCAATATGAGATTTGGGATGTACATCATCCCAAATCTCAAAATTAAAACCACAGCGTCATCTCAAGCATATAATAAGAGAAATTTACCAAATCCTGACTTCCAAAAGAACTCAAATGCATGAGAATAAGCTTAGGGTTATAGAGAGATGAGCTGGAGGTTTCGATTGCTAGGAGGAAAGAAGGAAAGGGATTTGGACTAGCTAGGGTTCAATTACCCTGCACTCGGGTTCAACTAGGGTTCATGAGAGAGACGGACGGCAAGGCAGAGAGTAAGAGAGGGACAGAGGAGCTTCGACTGAGCCTTAATTTCAAGCTTCCTATGCTGATCGGGACAGATGAGAGGCAAAAGATCACACGAGAGAAGGGAAGAACTGAAGGAAGGGAACCGCACGAGAGCAAGGAGTTTAAGGAGAGTTTTCTGTGGAATGAGGGATTTGCATCAATTAGTGGGCTCATGGCCAAATAAAAAGATCAATAAAGGCAAAGGGCCCAAATTAATAAGGGGATTATGGATTAAGGATTAAAAAAATCTAATTATAAATTAACATAATTTCAAGTCAAATTTTATGAATTTACTTCGTGCGATAAAACCTAGCAATATAGATGTCAATTTTAGGTGTTTTTGTTGTGTTGGACGCAACGGCGCAATCGAAGGTCGTGTGGACCACATCGGCGACGGTCGAAGTGAAATTGAGCTTAAATTATGTGATGTCGCATTTGAATAGCTCGACGTTCGTGTAGACTTAGCCGAATTGACTGCAGAAGGCATCTTTTAATTGGTTTCGATGTTTCGGTGACAATGGCAGAATCAATTTCGTGAACGGAGATTATTCGAGCATCGTCGGGGCTTCCTGACTTCGACATGCATGTAATTCTATTAAAAATTAATTTTGATTGATTAATTAATTATGAATTGATGGAATAAGCTTCATTTGATTAATTTTAATATTTTGAGCACAATAATGCAATCAAAATTTTTGATTTAGAAATATTTTAATTAATTTTAATCAAGATTAGGGTATTTTAAACCCGATTCATATGATGTTACTTCCTTTAATTATTGGTTTTATCTTTAGTGCTTCGTTGTATTTATGAATCATATGTGGAGGTCAACAACAACCTAGTAATACCATTATTAAAAAAAACTTAAACTTTGTACTCCGAAACAGATATATAGTAGAGCATTTTTACTAGGCTAGGCCCCGTGATTATTTTCTTCTCTTCCTGAGACTTTTCCATATAAAAATTCTAGAGTTTTTTATTTTTTTTTTCAACTATTTATGTGTGTGTTGGATTTTCACATAAGCTAAGAAGTGAAGTTTTATTCTACCGCTACAAGTTTTTTAGCACGCGACAAGTAGAAATAAGTTTTTATTAGAAGATAAATTCCTTAGGTTTCTAGCCATTTTATTTAAATTCATTTAAATTATAATACAGGGTGATTGCCACAATTATGAATTTAGATAAACATTTGTCAAAGTATCTGTTTGATCATGAATTTAATTTTATATTTTTTAAAAAATTTTAGTTATTAATTCAATTTTTATTTTTGTAAAACTAATCAACTAAAAATTGATGTATAATAATTTTCTTACTAATTAAATTAACAAGGCATGAGAACGATAAATAAACAAGTAATAAAATGATTAGTATCTAGTTCACACATCAAAATTATAAATTATAATAAATATTGCTTTTCATTCTTCTTAATGCGTGAAATTTAAGTAAAGATAATTAAGTTCGTTAATAAACTTAATTATATTTCAGCCAATCCACAACATAATTTAACTTACTAATCTATAGTTGGATTTGTTTTAATTTGATTTTAAAGTAATTAAAAATAGAGTAATTTAGTTAGTATGCTAATCAAATAGATTAAATCTTCATAATGCACACCCTTATTTATGGGTGTCCACAGTATTGCCTTAGAGACTAGAGTATGTTTTGGGTGACATTCTTCCAATGGTGTAGTTTAAGCCGCAATGCTGCAAGCAATTGACAAATTGCAGTCAAGTTGTGTTTTGAAGAATTTGCTGCAGGAAAGTTGTATTCTCCAACCTGACTTAGCCAAATGTCGTGGCAGTAGAAATCTGCGACTTGAATTTTTGAAAATAAAAGAATTTTGTTGTATCAACCACAGCTTCATCTGAAACAAATCCACCATTTCTTTTCACATAGCTACAGCTTTTCTTAGAGTCTATTTGGAGTAGTTGTTGCTTTTTAAAAAATAGATTGTAAATGTGCTATGAAAAAAGCATCTTTTTGAAAAGTTGTTGTGTGTGTTATAAATATTTTTTTTGAGAAATTCAAACAATAACTTTCTGACAGTCACAACACTCTGATAGCTCTGGTTCTTAAAAACTACTTTTCACCATAAAACTTTTTTAAAATCAATCAAAATTTGATAATCAAATATAGCTGTGTGGGCTTTGAAAATTCATCGCCGACCTCTTCGATGAAAAGAGTGTTTCAAAGTGTCGGTGTAATTTTTAGAAGGCATATGAGATAGTAGATAAAATATTACCCAGAGATTTCGTCCTCATTTGGTGAGAACTTTAAATCTGGTTTCAGGTTTCCTATAGGTACAAGCCCCTATAGTTAATTACTCCTCTTAATAAGTGAGAGAGAACTTTCAATTAAGACTAGTTGTTATATCGTTTAATGTGTAGCATATAGTATCAAGATGTAGAGTTTTAGAATTTAAGATACGAAATTCTTCATTTTAACTTAAACCGGATGATTTGGGGAATGATGGCGTGCCCGATCTAGATCCCATGGTTCCGTCATCCCGGGCAGTCGCGGTCCCTAGTCTACTTAGTTAGAGGAGGTAGTCGACCCAACCTGATAGAAGGATCCTCATCAGCAACACATGGGTTACGTCGTCCAATAGATCCTTGTAGACCTGGGGTGGTGTTTATCTAAGGAGACAGTCTTAAGTCTACATTAGCTGATAGACGATTATTTGCCATATCAAATATACCCTATGATTCACAACTCAAAGGGTAGAGCCATTGGGGAGTATATGTCGATGATCGTAATATAATAGAAACTTTGGCCAAACCACCGTCGGAGGAATGCAGTCATGTACTTCATATATGGAGCCTCTTGTCCAAGCCAGCGGTCGGAGGACACGAGCCACATGGTGAGATTGATTGAGAGTGAATATAGCACTTGATTTGATATTGGCTCTTTTGTGAGCTAAAGTTTTTTTAGTTTGTTACCCTCGACAAATAGTTGCGGAAGGTGGATAGATTGAGTTTGATTTAAGTTTTTAATAATAAAGTTTTATTTAAGCAATTTTTAGATTGTTACTTAAAAAAATTGATTAATTAGAATATATTTAAGAGTTTTAGACATGTCAACTCTGTTTAGCTGCTAACAGAGGATTAGATCTACTATCACCTCACAGAATCAGTTTCTCAGATATTTTATTGATTTGAAACTCTCATTTTAGGTTTTTAGGTTTTGATAACTCAGACCCATTCTTAAGACTAAACCGGGAAGCAACCAGCACAGCATCCTCAGACACTTGAATTTAAGCATTCAGTGTAATGTCGAGGCCCATGCGGGTGTATTTAATAATTTAGATAATTTTATGTTTAAATTAAAAGCTTTAGATCTGTCAACTTTATTTAACTGCTAATAGAGGATTAGATCTACTATCACAAGTCGTTCTCAAATATTTCATTTGAAACTCTTATTATAGGTTTTAGGTGTTGTTAACCAACTCATTCCATGACTAAACTAAGCAACCATGACATCCTGACACTTGAATTTAAGCATTCAGCATAGTGTCGGGGCCCAAGCGAGTGTATTTAAGACTTTATGTAGTGTTTATTTCTTAATTATGAGATTGATTTTTTATTTTTTTTCATTTAATTCCAATTTAGCCTATGCAGCCTTTTCAGGCATTAAAATTTACACTTGAAATCTCTATGTCCGAGCACATGTAGGAGTTTAAAGCTTAGATAATTTTGCCTAATTAGTGATTTTGTTGGTTTTGAAAATCATATTTAGAATGAAATTCCTTAATTTTTTATTAAAGGAAGTCATATGATTTTTATAGAATTGGATTTAGTATCGTCTTCTGTCTGCTTGTACAACGAGTTGCAGATCTGATGGCGAAGAAAATATTTTGATTTAGATTATAGTTTAAAATACTACTGGCACTTAGTTTACTTGTTGAGTTTTTGTAATTCTCCTAGCTTGACTATGTTCAGTTTGAATCACTTTTGATAAGTTATGTTGATTTCAGTGTTTATTGCTTGTAGTCTTACTCATGCTTATTAGCTAGCATAGTAATCACCTCAACATTTGTATGAGAGTTATTAAACCCAATTTGGATTCATCCTTAGATTTTGAGTTTATTGTAAGTTTGTTATGAGTTTAGCACTAATCCCTCCAAATTTTAATTAAAGCTTGTTTAATTTTGAGGAATTTACAAGAAAAGAGAACTCACTCATTACTTTCATTTAAGCTATAGAGAATAGCTATTAGAGTTTGTGAGTTTAGGATTAGACTCTCCTAGAGTTTGTGAGTTTAAATTAACTTCCCCCCAATTTTACATGAATTTTAAATGAATATTCTATTCTTTTCCAAAATTTGCTTTAAAGGCTCCCCCCTTTTTTTCATTTGACGCTATAAAACTACGGGTTTTTCATTTAGCCTAAAATTAAGTCATTTTACCCTCCCTTTTATTTTCTAAGTCAAAAGATTTGATGCAATTTGACCTCTGGCGTCATCCAGAGTGCGTCAGGGGTGTCTTGGCTACTCGATATGCCCGCGTGTAGCAGTGGTGTCTTCGCCGACGATAATTTTCATCTTGTCATGTCCTGTTGAGCACGACGAGATCTTTAAACATGAAAGAAAACATACAATGCAATATATATTCATCCCCCCTTTTTTCTAAGTCTGGAAATTAGGCAAAATTTGGACCTCTGGTGTCATCCAGGTATAAGTGCATCAAGGTGTTTACTGATGCCCATGGCGTAGCGGCGATATCTTGCGACCCCATGGCGGTTTTCATCTCGTCGCGCCCTGATGAGCATGACGAGGTCTTCAAACTCGGTATGCGCTGATGAGCATAGCGAGCGGTGTCTTGGGATACCACAGTCGAATTTTATCTCGTCGCATACGATGAGCAAGGTCTTGACGCAAAGAAATGTAAGCGTATATATATATATATATATATATATATATATATATATCCACATCACACATTTCCTCATACTTGCTATGCCCTATGAGACATTAGTGGGGTCATGGAACCTTAGGTTTATATACTCGACTGGTTCCGATATTTTCACAACCTTCTAGGTTATATTTTTCATACATTTCACCACTGGTGTTGTAAGCAGCATAATTCGTTCTAATCCGCCTTACTGCAATATCCTCTACCAATGTCCGAGAAGCTTTTGAACCAGGATTAGAAAATCCTTCAATAATCATGTGTTGCAAAGGAGCCCAACTCATGGGAAAATTCCACTGTTGCACACTTCAAAAACACCCTCATTTTCTACAAGTTCTGAATCCAAATCTCTCACTGCTGGACCAAGCCAATCTTGAGCAAGGACTGATGCTTGCAGATGTTATTCACTTGCTTGTAGGAGATGTTTCACGTGCTTCTGCAAGAGCAACTTGTGAAAGTTCTTCTTGAAGAGCATGATCAATAATTTCATCATTTTTTTTAACATTAGTGCAATCGCTAGCGATACTGCTTTCACATCCATACTCCTCTTGGTAAGTGTTGACATCACTCTGAATTATTGTTTCACCATATGCACTACTTGCCAAATCAACTTGAAGAAAATGAAGACTCCACCGAATAACATCAAGATCAGAGGAAGTTCGTCGCGAGCCAAAGATGCATCCAAGAGTCTCCGTAACAGCGAACTGCAACTTTCTCTGCCGCTGCATGAGAGACGCGTGCTCTCTTTGCACCACCGTAATGCTTCCTGCGGCAGCGGCCGCTGAAGCAGTGGGATCCAATTCTGGAAGTCCTCCTGCAACCACGTTCATTGACTTTTTCATCACTAGGATAGGCGGCTTTGAGGTAACCGACCTTGGCGTCGGTGGCTTCTCTCCGCTTGAATTGAGCCCGTTGGGATCATTCCCCCTCTTCAGGACTGCCTTCACCGGCGGAGACGGCTTGTCAGCAAAGTTTGGCGACGACGGCTTCTCCATGGACTTGCGGGGTCCGGTGTATGGTGAGCGGGCTTAATTTTTAAAATAGACCTGTTTATAATACTAATTATGTAATTAGGCACGCTAAAAAAATTTTAAAATAGGCCAGTGGCCCGGCGAGGCGAGGCTTCATCAATTAAAATTAGGGGCAGAGGCTTGCGACGCTCTGGTTTCTCCGTTTTTCCTTTTCCCTTTGCGATCCGTCGCCGTCGCGTCGCCGTGAAGAGCCTGTCACCAAGGAAGTCGCCGTCGGTCGGTTCGGTTGTTTCCATGAAGTAGTGGCTTTGAGAGATCTTTCACGATTTAGGTATTTTTTAGCCGAAATGCAAAAGAAATTTTAGATCTAGTTTGGATTTGTTGTTTTGATAGGAAATATTTGTTAGATGTTATTTAGTGAGATTTTTTGAAGGAAAATTATTAGATTTGAGGTGGATGCTTATGCTTATGCTTATGAATATGCTTTTTTTAAGGAAATGAAAGGCGCGTATGCTTATGAATTGTAGTTGAGCATAATCATAAATTATTTAGTGAGATGAAGGAAATGGTCGATTTGGTTGTGAAGCGTTGGTTTATGCTCTCAATTTTTACAAAGTTATTGTTTTTATAAACATGAATTTATGTTTGTATAATTTGCAAGTTTGTGTCACTGTTCTTGAATGTGATAATTGTGGAATTTGTAAGATTATGATGTAGAACATGTAGTACATGAAAATGGTGTAGATGATTGTGGACTTTACTGATAATTGTGAAATTTGCAAGTTTGTGTCACTGTTCTTGATTGTGATAATTCTGCACAATTTAAATTTCTTAAATACTAAATTTCAGTAGGTTGCAGTCGTTAGCCCCATCATTATATCTATCACGATTTGAACTATGTGAATTCAGTGAGGCGAGATAGCGGTGTTGTTTTGTTACTTAGTTGAAAATGAATTGGTATGCATAGTTCTTTACTATGGTGGTGAACTTAGAGTAAGCGACTTCATTCCAACATACATTGGTGGGAAAAATGGCCAGTTCAAATCCACGGAACTCAATTTGATGAATTACAAAAAGAATAATGAGGTGTTGGCCTAGATCCGAGAACAAATATCACATTAATCTTGTAGGTTGATTTCCGGTAGTATTTGGATTTATTACAACACATTTTCGATGTGAGTTTGTGAAGTTGTGTTTAATGCGCTAACCTATTGTCATTTACGTAGAAGTTAACGGCAGGTGTGGTGATAGGGAGATAAGTAAGTGGAATGTGGGTTAGGTGAAGCAAACGAGAACATTACACTTCTCGGTGGAGTATTATAGGTCGAGCAAGAGAACATGAATATTTGGGCAAGTTCTCTGCTATGGGTGACAGACAGAGATGATAATCTACCATCTCACGAAGACCAAGGATATGGTATGCCAGTGGAGGTAGTGATGATGAAGAAGAGGATGATAGCAACCCGGAGAGCATTTGAGGATCTGAGAACCATCCGTCGGGGTTAGAATTTGATTATTACTCAAGTAGAACAAGCCACATCGAACAACACTTGATCGTAGCAATATTTTAGTAGTGCCCAAACAACTAGAGTGGGATGAGGGGCGTCACATTTGATGGCCCACTTGATAATTCAATCTGCACACATGGCGCATCCGGTAGACATATGGACCACCATTCCATATGACACCTATATGGAGTGTACCATGGGTATTCATTCTTTCTTATAGATTCATGTTCTGGACTTAGTATTAGCATAACTGTCGGCGGTGGAAGAAGAGGAGGACCATCAAAATCATCTGCGATCGGCCATGGCGACCGCATATTACACTCAGGCGATGCAATTCCACCCGTAGGCATCGCGAAGATAGGTGTGTGGAGGGGTTATCTTCGTTATTTTATATTTGTTATCTCTTAGTCATTCATGTACCTTTTATTGTATTATTCGTATTATATTATTTGAATATTTTGATTAAATCAAATCACGAGTAGAGATTCAATTGAGAATTGCATAAAGATTCAAACTCAATTTATATATAGAATATAATGAGAGTATTTTATATTACCCAAAAAAATTAATTCGCATGATATGCAAGTTTTTTGTAACTTACGAAATCGCACATTTGTAAACCATCTCACCGGATGATTAATTCAAGTTGTGAACATAAAAGTTGTAGGATTTTTTATTATCTTTCCAACGATACCAAGCACTCCCAAATCCGACATCTGATGAGTCAAATGCGACCATAAAATGTGGACTGCCCACTTAATTTTTTTTTTTAAATTATTAATGGACCAGTCGCCCAATCAGCGGGTGACTAGGCCTATTTTTAAATTTTTTTTTAGCGTGCCTAATTACTTAATTAGTATTATAAACAGATCTATTTTAAAAATTAAGCCTGGTGAGTGCATGCATGCAGCCTTCGACGTCTGTATGGCGAGGGGAGCCCAGGGAAGAACAGCAGTTTCCTTTTTATTGGCAAACAAAAAGTTCTCAGGCTTGAGGTCCCTATGCATCACTCCATTCTTGTGACAAACCTGCACGACCTCAACGATGGTCTTTGTGACTGCGGCCGCCGCCCTCTCAGTATAATGTCCCCTGGAAACAATCCTATCGAACAGCTTTCCTCCTTTAGAAAGCTCCATCACAATATGAACGGCGTTATCATCGTCATAAGTATCCTTGAGGCTCACAACGTTAGGATGAGGCGGCATCTGCTTCATGATCTGCACTTCCCGCCTCACATCTTCGATATCAACAGCGGTTCTCAGCATTTTTTTTTCTTTCAAAATAGACTTGCAGGAAAACTTTTATAGACTTGCAGGCAAACTTATATAGACTTGCAGGAAAACTTCTCCCGTCTCGTTATTGATGCATAGATATGTGATCCAAAATTCACCTATTCCCATCTCGTTGCCGAGCTGGTAACGACTGCCAATGTCCTAACCGGTGGACTCCTTCAGAACGATGAGCTTCGCGGCGCTAGGGCTCGAGGATCGATTGTGTTCAACTGAGTAAGGGTTCGACTTCTCTGATGGATCAACCGGTGAGGTGCAGCAGTTGCCCATCTCGTTTTTTTGTTTTGGAAGAAGAGAGAAAAAAAAATGAGAGAAGCCCCCCTTTTTTCTCTCGGTTTTCAGCCAAGGGAGTGGGAGGAGCCGAAGCTGGAGTAGTTGGAGAAAATATTACGTCTGGAGTCCAGATGTATATTTACGTGCGGACTCCAATCCTGGCCCGATGCGTGTCCAATAGTTTTTTTCCCATTTTAGTGCTTAATGGTGATGTAACTGGACGGATGGCGACGATGCCATTTATCCTGGCCCGGCCCACCTCGTTCAAACAGCGAGAGAAGAATCATCATTAGAATGCGCGGGAAGAATTTAAAAGAAATATATATCTAGATTTAGGGTTTAGGGGTGTCTTTTTTTCTTGCAAACTGAGCTCACAGAGAGAAAGAGGAAATCTCATTTCCTTTTTATGAAAGAACTATGAAGATGGAAAATGAATTTGAAAGTTATGGCGAAATAGGAGGATGTATTAAATAAAAATTCATCGATAATTTTTTCGTGTTATACACTTTTTTTACAGGTTTGTTAGTGTTATTCTTTGAAATTCTTTTATTTAGTGTATATTTCCTACACTATTTGGAGTTCTTTCAAGAGAACTTTTGCTTTGTTTGAGGATTTTTTCATCACTCTCTGTACTCTCAGAGTCAGATAATTTGAATATTTTTGCAGTTTATTTTGCATGGATGGAGAGAATATAGTCATTACATTCCATTAGAAATAATTTTCTTTGGCCTGTTTGGAGGAAATATGTTCATTACAATCCATCACGAATAATTTGGAGATTATTTGGTTATTTTTTTATTATTATTTTGCATCTGTACTCTCTTGAGAGTACAGATGATTTTAGGACATTTTTCCAGTTTCTTCAGACTGATTGTTGAGATTATTTTCATTACATATGTACTCTGTGTACTCTTTATACTCTCTATACTCTCTGTACTCTCTGTACTCTCGAGTAGGACATTGGTCATCTTTTTCTATTTCTTTGCTTTGTTTGGAGGAAATATGTTCATTAGGCACAATTTGGAGGTTGTTTGGTTGATTTGTCGGTGTTTTCTTGCAGTTGTACTCTCTGTACTCTCATGAGAGTGCAGATGATTTTTGGCCATTTTTTCTACTTTCTTTGGCCTGGTTATTGAGATTAGGTTCAGTACATTCCGTTGGAAGCAATTTGGCAGCTGTTTGGATGGTTTCTAGGAGATTTTTGTATCAGTATTCTCTGTACTCTCATGAGATTATATATGATTTTGCCAATATTTTTGCAGGTTATTTGGCCTGTTTGTAGGAAATGTGTTCATTACAATCCATTAGTAGTAATTTTGTAGGGTGATTTGGTTAGTTTTTATGGTTAATTTGCATCTGTACTGTCATTTACTGACTTTTCATTTTGAAGTTTACCATGTCTAGGAAAATGATAATTTCGAGATGCAGTCCTACCACCGCTCTAACGGTGTTTGATAATATTGCAGCATTCTTTAGTAATAAAGTCATTGCCATTTTATAGAGGCTTCATCTGCATCAATTCATTAGATTCCATGGAATTCAGCAAGACTCAATTACTATTACCTCAATCCTGTCTTGCTGGGACATAGAGAAACAGACTTTCTTTCTGGGTAAGTAGTGCATTCCTTTCACCCCCGATGAAGTTGCAGTGATAATAGGGATACAAAATAGAAGGGAGAAGGTCTTATAGCATAGAGAGAATGTGTTATCTGTGAGGTCAGCACTTCCAGTGAGGAAGCCCTTAAAGAGCATCTTGAAGGTAAAAAATACAAAGCAAAAGAAGCCTTACTGAGCAAGAAGACTGCCCCCTCTGTACTCTCTGTACTCTCTGTACTCTCTATGCTCTATACTCTCATACTCTATACTCTCTATACTCTCTATACTCTCTATACTCTCTATACTCTCTATACTTTCTATACTATGTACTCTCTGTACTCTCTGTACTCTTCTCAACTCATGAGTAACTTGATATAATACTGTTATATTTTATCGATAATTTTTCTCAACCGTTGTATACGTATAATTTTTTTATGATTTGTTAGTATTATTCCTTAAAATTCTTTTATTTAGTGTATATTTCCTACACTGTTTGGAGTTCTTTATAAGAGGACTTTGCTTATTTTGAGGATCTACTTTGCATGGGTATACTCTATGTAATCTCATGAGAGTACTGACCAATTTCATATTATTTTTTATGAGTTCCTGACCTGTCTGGAGAGAATATATCCATTACATTCCATTAGAAGCAACTTGGAGGCTGTTTAGGTTAGTTTTTAGAAGACTTTTGCATGTGTACTCTCTGTACTCTCACGAGAGTATAGTACAAAGTATTTTGGGCATTTTTTCCAATTTTTATTAGAATGTTTGGAGGAAATATCTTCATTACAAATCTATTAGGAATAATTTAGAGGTTGTTTGGTTGCTTCTTTAGTGTTATTTTGCATCTGTACTCTCTGTACTCTCTATACTCTCTGTACTCTCTGTACTCTCATGAGAGTACAGAGCATTTTGGTCATTTTTTCCTATTTCTTTGACCTATTTGGAGAAAATATATTCATTACAATCCATCAGGAATAATTTGGAGGTTGTTTGGTTGGTTTTTAGTGTTATTTTGCATCTGTACTCTCTGTACTCTCTTGAGAGTACAGATGCTTTTGTGGATATTTATTTCTAATTTTTTTGGCCTGGTTGTTCAGATTATTTTTATTACATTCTAATGGAATCAATTTGGTAGTTGTTTGGATGGTTTATGAGAGATTTTTGTATTTGTACTCTCTGTACTCTCAGTATTTAGCTCATTATTTTCACTTTCTTTGGCTTGTTTGGAGGGAATATGTTTATTTGTGGAGCAATTTTACATGTCACATTTATGTGAAGCTATCTGGGCAGGTGAATATGGTCAATGAGAAATGCGATGATGAAGTCGTGATGTCTAATGACCCAAATTTGGGGAGACTCCTTGCAACTGAGAATGAAATGGAAGCGTATCTGTTGTATTGTACGCATCAAATTCGGTGTTGGAAGGATCATACTAGTTATTGGCCAAACTTCAAGAAATTGAAATCAAAAGATTTTTATGTGCAAAAGCGGTCGAAGAAATCACGCCACTAGACTTAGCAAAATTCGCGTCTGAGGCGCTTGTCACCATGATTAGATTCTCTATTGACTTGATAGGAGAACTGGATGGTTAAAAAACATATAGAAAGTCATAATCATTCGTTGGCAAAGTCTATTGACCTACATCTTCTCAGATCACATAGATGCATTAGCGATGAAAATGCTTCCATGTTGAAGACAATGATAGAGGCCAAAATTAGAGCAAATGATGCATTCAGCTATCTAAGTGAGGAAGTTGGCGGCGTAGAGAATATTGGATTCACAAAAAGAGATACTTTTAATTTTATTCAAAAAGAGAAAAGATCGAAGATTATGAATGGTAACAGTAATGCATTAATACAGCTGCTCAAGGAAAGGCAAGCAACGGACGGGTTGTTTGCATGAGATGTGCAAGTTGATAAGTCAGATTATTTAGTAAGTTTTTTTGGAGCAATGGCATGTCTATGACAGAATATGATTATTTTAATGATGTGATAATTTTTGATACAAGCTATCGAGTCAATAAATATAATCTTGTTTGTACCCCTCTTGTTGGAGTGAATCATCACTGGAAAAATGTGTTATTTGGAGTAGCCTTTTTATCAGAAGAGATGATTGAGTCATTCTCATGGCTATTCTAGACATTTCTTCGATTAATGAGTGGTGACATCCTACAATATTCAGATCAAGATCGGCTATAGCAAGAGCTATCAAAATTGTATTACCGCATACTCATCATAGGTTGTGCCAATGGCATATTTTGAAGAAAGCTCCTTCCAAGGTTCACTGCTTTAATAGTAATAAGAGGGTACTAGGGCTACTTTATGCATGCATAAGCAAATGTGACTTAGAGGAAGAGTTTGAAGAAGCTTGGTCTATCATGCTAGAAGAACGCAATTTGCATGATCATGCTTGGTTGTGTGAGCTTTATAAAATTAGATCTAAGTGGTCCACTTCATTCAGCAAAGACTCATTCTGTATGGGCATCTTGTCAACGCAACGTAATGAGTCAATGAACAATGTATGTCACAGAATCTCTAAACCAACAAGTTCACTCACAGATTATTTCTTAGGATTGGAGAAGGTTATGGAGACATGACGTCGGAATGAACATGATGAAGACTTCAAGTGTAGCCAGTCATCGATTGTTCCTGTTGTTAAGACCAGTCCAATTCTAAAACAAGTTGTTATGCTTTATACAAGAAAGCTTTATACTATGTTTGAGGAAGAATTTTTGCATGGAGTTGGAGGCTGCTCGATGCTTGTGTTAGATGACCCCATGGAGTATTTGGTGAGAAACTTAGAGAATAAAAATTCATCCAAAATATGGACTGTCCATTTCAATGGGACTACCCTAAATGTAACTTGTACTTATAAAAAATTTGAAATGATGGGATTACTTTATGCCCATTGTATCAAAGTTCTTAGTCGGGAAGATGTAGTGCACATTTCGGATAAGTATTTTCTCATGCGATGGTCTACCAGAGCAAAGAAGGATATTTACATCAATAGTGCATATAGAAAATTAAAAAATGTGGAAGGCATAGAAGGAAATGCTACTGGCATTATTTTTTGAAACAACATTAGTCGATATGCATATCAAATAAGCGTTATAGCAAAGGGTAATAATAGAGCTGAGGACTATATGCTTCAATCCTTAAAAAAATATACAATGATGTTGACTCTAAAATAAGTGAGAATTCTCTTCCAGCTGACAGAGCAGCTAAGAAGAAGTAAACCACAACAAATAAGGGAAAAGATATCTTAAAGGATCCAGTTAAGCAACATCCAAAGAAGAAGTCAACCACAACAGATAAGGGAAAAGACATCTTAAAGGATCCAGTTAAGCAACGTCCAAAGGGTGTTTCCAACACAAGGCTTAAGGGATATTGGGAGAGACCCAAGAAAGCCAAGAGTAATTCTCTATTTACCTCTTAATTTTTAGTATTTAAAATATTACTATTAATCTTCAAACCATCCTATTTTGTTGTTACAGAAACCAAAGTACAAACTGATAGTGTCGCAGAATGTGTTTCGTCACCCATTGCAACACTTTTCTCTGTTATGCCAGAGTGTTTTTCAGAGATACGCACAGAATAGCACACATCGATTCTATAAAAAATCATTAACTGATATGATGTTCTACCTCAGGAATTCAACTCGAGCTCAACAATCGTCGGTGAAGGTACACTAAGTTGATGATGGATATTATTACGAAAAATATTTCAATGCATGATATCATTTAGTTATGTGTTCTTCGTGCAATCATTTATGCAATGCTTTAGAGTCTCTAAGATGACTTTCTTTTACTTAACAGGCACACCAGCCTCACCTATGGGATTGATTAGAAGCGCCTGAGTTCTGACATTAGAATGACTTTCTTCTCACCGGAATGCAATCATTTCTTCGTTAGGAAGACTTTCTTCTTCTGAGCATCTTTATTCTTAAACGTACTATTATTATACAATTTATCTATTTATCTTAAAAATGAATTAATTTACTATGATATTTGATGACTAAGATTTACTAATCAATGCACTATATATACCCATATTCTATTTAAATCAATATTTCAAAGCATCTTCAACTTAATGGTTACTGATATAATAATCTCATATTTCAGTTTTTATTTAAGGTTTATTAATATTGGTCAATTTTTTGAAGAAACTTAGTCTATGCCATAATGAAATATTTGTTCGAATACACTTAGTTTATCTCATATTTGAGTTTATTATATTGTTTAGTAATTTCTTAGTGATTCTGCCCCTACTGCCCATTGTGGAGTACAGTTTACTAAATGAATCAGTACTCTCCAACCCAAGAACTTACATCCTCTAAACAAGACAAATAAAGTGGAAAAAATGCCCAAAATGCTCTCTACTCACAGGAGAGTACAGAGAGTACAGAGAGTGGAGATGATACATAACTTGCTTGAAACCAGGAAGGTCTTAATGGACTTTAATATGGGTCAATTATTTTATGCTTAGTTTTTTCCTCACTACACTGTTTGTTGCTCTTAAAGCAATAGTGCATAGAGTTTACCCCCTATTAAGGACTTTGTAATCCTTAGACTATGGCAATAAAATGTCTCATATTTTACCAAATTGCAGTTTCTAATTGTTGAGTCTACCTTGCTTACGAGGATGAACTGATTTTTATTACAGGCATTACATAGTTTCATATATACTCTATAAAGTACTCTACATTTTATGAAATGATTTTTATTGCATGGATTACAATTTTTAATATGCACGTATGTTCCTATCAATAAGTTTAGTAGAAGCTGAAGAAGAAAAAAAATTTTGTGATGTAGATGATATTAGTACTAATGATATTAGTTTAGTAATTATTTATAAATTTATCAATAATATTAATTTAATTCAAATGATATTTTCAGTTATTACATTATTTGAAAAAATTTCTCATCTTAAAATATAGAATTTGCTCCACACTGCCTTCAAAATTTATATTTCTGAATAAGATGTTGGTAAGCTCCATCATCGACAGTTTATTTGTCTATTTTATGCACATGTTTCAGTAGAAAGTAGGTTTTAAGAAGCATGATTTCGACTAGTAGAAAGTAATTTTATGCATTCACAAAATTCTATCATATTTTTAAAGATCATAATTTCCTTTATTAAAGAGTTAAGTTTAATAATCGTACCTACTTATATTAGTTCACATGCTAAGTAGTTCATATTGCTTCTCCTGCATACTTTCAGATTGAGGCATTTTGAATGTGGCTGAGTATAACGTAAATTTTAGATAATGTAAATTTTAATTTCACTTTTTCAGTTGATCCAAATTTAAAATATGATATACTTTGAATATCAAAATTAAGCTTATTTTCTCCAAATAAGTAAAGAAATAACCATAGAATCATAAACAATATTATATCAACTACCCATGAGTAGAGAAGAGTACATAGAGAGTCCAGAGAGTCCAGAGAGTACAAAGAGTATAGAGAGTACAGAGAGTATAGAGAGTACAGAGAGTACAGAGAGTACAGAGAGTATAGAGAGGGTTCACATGCAAAACTGCTCAAAAAACTCATAAAAAAGTAACCCAGGAGCATCCAACTTGCTTTAAGGTTATAGTGAATAATTCCTCTCCGTCCTGCAAAGCAAAATTGGAAATGGAAAAAAATAAACAAATAATTTGTACTATGAGGAGAATACAAAGAGTTAAGCTACATAATATCTCAAATATTCTTATAGTCATCCTTCAAACTACCTGCAATGGAATAGAGAGTATAAATAGTATAGAAATTACATAGGGTACAGAAAGTACAAAGAGTCCAGATAGTACAGAGAGTACAAAGAGTATAGAGAGTACAGATAGCATAAACAACACAGAGAGTACGATGAAACACATCTGTAGAAGCGGCAAACTGACATTATTGGATGTTCTAATCATAATTTATTCAAAACTGCTAAGGAAAACTGAAAAAAAAATAGATGAAATACTCTGTGTACTCCTAGGAGAGTACAGAGAGTATAGATGAAACACATCCCAGTAAAGCATTCTAGCGTCAACCAAATTGATGAAGGTGTTCTCTACTAATAATAAAAGATCCAAACTGCCCAAGGATATTGAAAAAAATAAAAGAAATACCTTGTACAATTATTTCCTACTTATCAAACTTTAAATGTACAATTCTTAGCTTGGCTTTTTCATTCCCAAACAAAAGATATCATAAGCGAACTTGGCCCTAAAGCAATTCATCTTCTTCGGCCAATCTTGGTGGTCAGCCCAGTTAAGTGGGGATTTTCTAATTGCTGCCTCCATGTACATGTAGACAAACATCCTGTAATCAATACTGTTATCTTAGACTAGAAGCCCACTCACCATTTTGATTGGCCATTTTGTGGGATCACTCACAAAAGACTGGTCAGCATCTTCAATAAGTAATTTAATCTGAATAGCAACAAGTATAGTCAATAAGGGGGTAAAAAAAATAGTTTACGAAAACCAAATTGAAAACAACTGTTACAATCTCACGAAGAATGGCCCTATGAGTTGGTTTTGGTAATGAGTCATAAAAATACCAAGCCTCTAAATTATTCCCAATTGATTTGTAATGAACATATTTTCTCCAAACAGACCAAAGAAACTGGAAAAAAATGGTCTAAATCGTCTGTACTCTCAAGAGAGTACAGAGAGTACAAATACAAAATAACACTAAAAAACCATCCAAACAGCCTCCAAATTGTTCCTGATGGATTGTGATGAATATATTTCCTACAAACAAGCCAAAAAAACTGAAAAAAAATTATCAAAATGCTCTGTAGTGTACAGATGCAGAAATCTCCCAGAAACCATCCAAACAAAGAGTACATATGTAAAATAACACTAAAAATCTACTAAAAGAGCCTCCAAATTATTCTTAATTTATTATAATGAACATATTTCCTCCGAACAGACCAAAGAAATTAGAAAAAAAATAACCAAAATGCTCTGTACTCTCATGAGAGTACAAAGAGTACAAATGCAAAAATCTTCCAAAATCATCCAAACAGCCACCAAATTGCTTCAACTAGAATGTAATAAATATAATCTGAACAACCATTCCAAAGAAACTGAAAAAAAATATCCACAAAATTATCTGTTCTCTCAAGAGAGCATAGAGAGTATAAATACAAAATAACATTAAAAAACTAATCAAACAACCTCCAAATTATTCCTAATGCATTGTAATGAACATATTTCCTCCAAACAGGCCAAAGAAATATGAAAAAAAATGACCAAAATGCTCTGTACTCTCATGAGAGTACAGAGAGTACAGGTGCAGAAATCCCCCAGAAACCATCCAAACATTCCTCCAAATTACTTCTAATTTAATGTAATGAATATATTTCCTCAAGCAGCCAAAGCGGGAAAAAATGCTTCGTCGTCTCTCAAGAGAGTACAGAGAGTACAAATATAAAATAACACTAAAAAATTAACCAAACATTTCCAAATTATTCCGATGGATTGTAATGAACATATTTCCTCCAAACAGGCCAAAGAAACAGGAAAAAAATTACCAAAATGCTCAGACTCTCGAGGAGAGTCAGAGATCTTAAATCTCCTAGAAATCATCTAAATATCTCTCCAAATTGCTTCCAATATAATGTAATGAACATATTTTCTCTAAATAGGCCAAAGAAACTGGAAAAAATAGCAAAAATGTTATGTACTCTCAAGAGAGTACAGATGCAAAATAACACTAAAAAACTAATCAAACAGGCTTTAAATTATTCCTAATAGATTGTAATAAACATATTTCCTCCGAACACACCAAAGAAACAAGAAAAAAATGACCAAAATGCTTTGTACTCTCATAAGAGTACGGAGAGTAGAGATGCAAAAATTTCTTAAAAACCATCCAAACATCCCTCCAAATTGCTTCCAATGGAATGTAATGAACATATTTCCTCCAAACAGGCTAAAAAAATTGGGAAAAAATTGCCAAAATCGTCTGTACTCTCAAGAGAGTACAGGGAGTACAGATGCAAAATAACACTAAAAAACCAACCAAATAACCTCCAAATTATTCCTAATAGATTGTAATGAACATATTTTCTCCGAACATACCAAAAAAATAGAAAAAAATGACCAAAATGCTATGTACTCTCATGAGAGTATATAGAGTACAGATGCAGAAATCATCCAAACATCCCTCCAAATTACTTCTAATGGAATGTAATGAACATATTTCCTCCAAACAGAGAAAGCGGAAAAATTGGCCAAAATTATCATACTCTCAGAGAGTATAGAGTCTGATCTAAAAAATACTAAAATACCAAAAGCGACCTCCAAATTATTCCTAATTGATTGTAATGAACATATTTCCTCAGAAATCTAGAAAAAATGACCAAAATGCTTTGTACTCTCATGAGAGTACAAAGAGTACAGATGTAAAAATCTCTTAGAAACCATCCAAATATCCCTCCAAATTACTTCCAATGGAATGTAATGAACATATTTCCTCCAAACAGGCCAAAGAAAATGGAAAAAATTTGCCAAAATTATTTGTACTCTCAAGAGAGTACAGAGAGTACAGATGCAAAATAACACTAAAAAATTAACCAAACAATCTCCAAATTATTTCTAATGGATTGTAATGAACATATTTCCCACGAACAGGCCAAAAAAACTGGAAAAAAATGACCAAAATATTTTGTACTCTCATGAGAGTACATTGAGTACAGATGCATAAATCCCCAAGAAATCATCCAAACATCCCTCCAAATTACTTCTAATGGAATGTAATGAACATAATCTCAACAATCAGGCCAAAGAAATTGAAAAAATAGCCACAAAATTGCTTCTAATGGAATGTAATGACCATATTCTCTCCATCTAGGCAAAATAAACTGTAAAAATATTGAGAAAATCATTTGTACTCTCATGAGAGTACAGATGCAAAAATCTCCCAAAAATCATTCAAATAGCCACCAAATTGCTTTCATTGGAATGTAATGAACATAATCAACAAGCCAAAGCGAAAAAATTAGCAAAATCTCGTACTCTCAGAGTCTGAGGAGAGTACATATCAAAATAATACTAAAAAAACCAACTCCAAATTGTCCCTTGGATTGTAATGAACATATTTCCTCTAAACAGTCAAAAAATTGGAAAAATGATCAAAATGCTCACTTCTCTCATGAGTACGAGAGTCTGATAAAAAAATTCTTAAAACTAAGCAATGAGCCTTCACTTCATAAGCTATGTGAGCATTTTGTATCCAAACAAGGAGCAATATTTAAAAAATGCAAATGGGCTACTCTTAAGAGTACAAAGAGTACATATGCAAAACTCAAGCAAACAACCAATAAATACAAATAAAATAAATGTCATGAACATACTATCATCCCTGTCGACACTTATTTATGGGTACAAAATACATGATATACATACCATTCATTTAAAAAAAATATTACCATCTTCACATGAGCGGTACAGCGAAAATATTAAATTCAAATTCTCGTTAAAGCCATCTAAAATATTCATACGAATGGAAGTTATTGTCGCAAATTTGCTAAATCAGCGCGGCGGGTTCACCGTCGGCGAAGCTGAGAAAACCTAGCGTAAATGCCTGAGAGAATGTCGAATGCCGTCTCATTTTTCTTCTCCGTTTTGAATGAGGCGGTAGTCGACGGGCGATGTGTCGTCCTCCGTCATTCTGGCCGTGCGCTAAAATAGGAAAAAATCACACGCGTCGGGGCAGATTGAGTCCATCGTAAAATGCGTGTGGACTCACGTATATTTTCTCGAGTAGTTGAGGGAGGAAAGGAGAAACTGCCATAAATGAAAAAAAAATGGGGGAGTGATTTTTTCAAAAATTTTTTTTGAATTATATAAACTGAAATAGGGGGGAATGATTGCTGAGTGGGGGAAATTTATGAATTTTTAAAATTAATTTTAAATTGACTTTAAACGTGGATTTTAGTGCGGTAAATGCATATATATATATATATATATATATATATATATATATATATATATATATATATATATAGGGTAATTTTGATGTTCAAAACTCAACGATGCAATCCATTTCACGATCGGAGGCCGTTTGGTTCAAGTCGATGTCAAATTAGGTCCACTTCAGCTCAAAGTGCGCGTCGCCGCTTTCGACCGATCGATTTTCGTACAGACTCGTCCGAATTGAGTGCGAACAGTCTCATTTGACAAATTTGAACATTTCGAAGCCAATGGCATGATAAATTTTGTGAACGGAGGTTGTTTGATTCTCGTCGGCGCCTCCTAACCTCGATATGTGTGCAGATGCGTTGACGACTCGAGCACTTAATCTATTATTCATCAAGTCGTACAATATTTATATCCTAACCAATTTCGATGTTCTGAACGTGATGACAAAGTCCGCTCATCGATTGAAGGTAATTTGAGTTGATTTCGGTGACATCCTGTGCATTTCAGCCTTGATTTGCACGCTGTCACTTCAAATCATTCGACATTTGCACAGACTTATCCGAATTGAGCGCGGACAGTCTCATTTGATAGATTTCGATGTTTCAAAGTTAACAGGGATCAATTTCATGAACGGAGGTCGTTTGAAAATTGTCGCAATTTCGCGACTCTAATATGTGCATCGACACAATAATAGCTCGAGCGCTTAATCAATTATTCGTTAGATTTTGCAATGTCTATATCCTGATCAATTTCGATGTTCTGAACGCGATGGAGAAGTACATTAATTGATCAGAGGTCGTTTCGACCATTTCAGGGATGTCCAGAGCATTTTGACCTCAATTTTGTATTTACAAGGCTCAAATTCGATTTGTAGAACATCTTAATTTATGACATATGTAGGTGTGTAGTTACTTTATAGCTATTTTTTAAAAAATAAAGCAGCTAAAAAATATTTCAAACGTAGTCTATGGCCCATACACTTAGCATATTGAATACTTCTCTAGTTGCCTTAGGGCAAGCTCCTAACATACCCAAAAAAAAAGCTTTTTATATAAACACATAATATTAAAAAAAATCTTCATTTTTATACTACTCATGAAATTCTTTTTTTTTTTAATTCTCAAATTTCATAAATTCACGTGGGTCCTACACACATCATCAAAATTAATTTCAAATAAAAAATGTATTTGGATATCATTAATGTTTTTATTTTAATTGTATCGAAGCATCATAACGGGTTTTAGCGTCACGGCCCATAATCCATTTGCCCTATCGCCATTAAAATATATTTTTAAAAAATTGATAATAATTTAAAGTGGTGTGCATGTATTCGATGGAGAAAATTTAATCTACTCAAATTTATATATATATATATATATATATATATATATATATAGAGAGAGAGAGAGAGAGAGAGAGAGAGAGAGAGATATGGACATATTGTAAGGCATATAACACGATACAATTTTCTTAAATTATGAAGAATTAAAAAAGCTAATTCTAATATTTATTATGGCTTTCATCCAACAACACCCTTCAAAGATCTAAGAAGAAAATTGTTGTTTGGATTCATTGTTGCATGCTTATATTATTAATTATTCTATTATTCAAAATTCAAACAAAAAATTAAAGTAATTATAATTATGTGAAAAACAAAATATTAAATTCTGAAAAAAAAAATTAAAACATTTTAGTTCCTACCTTCTCATTTTTCATCAAAATTTAACCAACCAAAAAAAATGATGCACATTAATAAAATGATATAAATATTTTAATTAGCTTATAGTTTATATAATTACAATTTTTTTTTCAAATCCGTTGTTTTCTTTCAATTAGTGGGTTTTCAAAGAGTTTTTTTTTTTGCAATGGGTATCCACCTAACACCCCACCTATATTGTGGGTGGGGATATCGTTATGTAATCCTGCATAACGTCATTCATCACACGTGTCAGTACTTACTTTCTCTTAAGTATAGGCGCAGGAAAGGATTAGGTCAGGGGTTCGACCGCTCACTAACTAAGACGGTGGGCAAGTGTTACTATGTCAGAGAGAGCACATGTCTATAGCACACATTATGTTTCCTTTCTTTGTCATAGAAAAGGAAGGGAGGGAAGTTGTCCTGGTAAGTGTTTTTCAATAAATTTTTATCATCAATTCATTAATTATTTACAGGTTACTCTTAGAATTGGAGAGGTTCTTAATTGATACTCGGAGGCATCTTGCGACGCTCTCCGCTGTTGCCTTCGATGGTCGAATCTTAAGCTCCGTTGTTTGATTGTGTTTACATCAAGTGGTATCAGAGCTACTAGACCCATGGCAGAAGGTAGTAAACATCCAACATCCGATAGTGATCGGAGCCTGGAAGCCTTGTGGACGGCTCACAGAGGATTAGAAGTAAAGGTAGAAGAAATCTCAACTGACCTTCTAAGATTTACCCTTGAAGTTCGTCGCAAAATCAAAGAGTTGCGAACTGCTTTAATCGGTGGCAACCATACACCCGACGCAGATTCAGAAGCATCAATTACAACACAGCGTAATGTTGAGGCGTTACCGCGCAATAGGCGACAAGTTCGTGAGAGACTCCCCACTTACTATGCAATGGAGTTTGAAGCAGATCATTATTTTCAACAGAGGTGGGAAGAGACAGAATCAGAACTTGAAGACTATCATACAGTGTGACTTCACAGGCAGAGACAACGTGGGTTTCATAATACTCGAATGGAGCAACGTCAATCTGAATTTAGAATTAAACTAGATATTCCCATTTTCGATTGACACATGCACATTGAAAACTTCTTAGATTAGGAACAATTAGTGGAGAATTTTTTTTTAGTATATGGAGATTCCAACCGACAAACAAGTTTAAAATGTGGCTTGTAAACTGAAAGGGGGAGCTGGAACTTGGTGATAACAACCTTACTTAGGTGAAGACATGATGGAAAAGAGCCTGTTCGGAGTTGGCGACAGATGAAGCAACTGATGCGTAACCATTTTCTACCCACTGATTATGAACAAACCTTGTATTTACAGTACCAACATTGCTCACAAAGTCACAGATCAGTAAGTGAATACACAGAATAATTTTATAGATTGAGTGCTAGAAATAATCTGACTGAAAGCGAGAATCAACTTGTTGCGAGATATATCGGTGGCCTCAAAGAAACCATTCAAGATAAATTAGCACTAAACTCTATATGGTCATTATCACAAGCCATCAGCATGGCTTTGAAGGTCGAACAACAGCTTTACTGTCAGTCTAAAGGTCTATTTCCGAGGAAAAACAATTCTAAGCATCCAACATTTTTCAATATACCTCCAACCCCTAATTTAAAGCAAAACACTCCCTATTCTCAACATTCTAATACAACGCAGAAAAGTCTGGAACAGAAATCTGGAGCTAAATCCCATACAGTCACAAAGGACAATCCGTATGCCAAATGAAATCCAATCAAGTGCTTCAGGTGTTTTCAATGGGGCATAAGTCGAATGAATGTCTGGCTCGAAAGCAACTTCAACTCGTAGAAGGAGATGAAGATAGTTTGGAATAACATGAAGCCAGTCAATCTAATCAAGAAATAGAAGACATTCTCGCCGATGAAGGAGAGCTGTTAGCTTGTGTTTTGAAAAAAATACTAATCGCTCCGTGACAACCAGTATAACCACAAAGACATTTTATTTTTCGGACAAGGTGCACTATTGCTAGAAAGGTATGTGAAGTTGTGATTGATAGTGGTTGTACCGAAAATATCATTTCAAGTGTCATAGTTAAAACATTGCAACTCCCTACAACAAAACACCCCAAACCTTATAAAATTGGTTGGGTGCGCAAGGGCAATGAAATCGTTGTGACTGAAATGCGCCAAGTAACTTTCTCAATTGGAAAATATTATGTTTGTGAAGCTCTATGTGATGTATTGGACATAGATGTATGCCACCTTATTTTGGGGCACCCATGGAAGTATGATGCAAGGGCTATATATAACGGAAGGTCTAATTCATATTCTTTTAAATGGAAAATAAGATGTTTAGACTGCTGCCAAGTACTGCCACAAATCTACAGCCCAAAAAGAAGTTGGAACCTAACATGCTCATCACTACTTCTTGCTCACTCCTTATGGCAGCCTATCGCAAGAGACTTACTTTTTGCTATATATTTATCTGAAACTGAAAAGCAAATATCTAGTGTGCCGCCACAAATCCAGCCTTCGTTACAAAATTTTTTGGAAGTTTGGCCACAAGAATTGCCTGCAGCACTTCCACCACTCAGAACTGTTCAACATCAGATCGACCTGATCCCAGGGTCAGCTTTGCCCAATATTCCTCATTACAAAATGAGCCCCACCGAACACAAGTTACTACAAGGGTTAGTGGAAGAATTGCTACAAAAGGGACTGATCCAACCTAGCTTAAGCCTGTGTGCTGTGTCGGCTTTATTAGTTTCAAAAAAAGATGGTTCGTGACAAATGTGCATAAAGATGGTTCATGACAAATGTGTATAGACAACAGGACAATTAATAAAATTCAGGTTTCTTATACCTCGTGTGGTAGAACTCTTGGAGCGTCATCAAGGAGCTATTGTGTTTACGAAGTTAGATTTGCGGAGTGGTTATCATCAAATATGCATATGACCCGGTGACGAAGGGAAGATGACTTTTAAAACACAAGAAGGTTTGTACGAATGGAATGTGATACCATTCGGACTTTGCAATGCACCTAATACATTCATGCGCTTAATGAATGAAGTTTTAAACCCTTTTTTAAACAAATTTTGTGTTATCTGCTTGGATGATATCTTAGTATACAATACAACCTTAACGGAGCATCTGCGGCATTTAAAGCAAATCCTCTCAGCTTTAAAGAATAATCAGTTATTCATAAATTTGCCTAAATGCGAGTTTACTAGATCAAATGTGTTCTTTCTAGGATTCATTGTCACAAGTGAGGCATTGCAGTAGACCAGGTGAAGATTGAGGCAATTCAGACTTGGCCAGTACCAAAGTCACTTTCTAAAGTAAGGAGCTTCCATAGACTTTCCAATTTTTATCGTAAGTTCATCAAAGGGTCTAGTACTGTGATGGCACCCATCATCGATTGCTTGAAAATGTCAAAATTTTCTTGGAACCAACCACAACAACACAGTTTTGAACCGATTAAGCACCACTTGTATACGCCTTTTGTTTTGACACTACCGAACTTTGATAAACCATTTTTAGATGAAATGGATGCATCGTCTATCGGGATTGGAGCAGTTTTATCACAAGAAGGCAGACTCATTACTTTTTTTAGTGAAAAGTTGAGCGACTATCGACAAAAATGGACTGTCTACGAGCAAGAACTCTATGTGATAGTTCGAGCACTACATCAGTGGGAGCATTACGTACTCCACAACGACCATCAGGCGTTACAATTTCTGAATTCACAAAAAACCCTCAATAAAATGCATGCGAGATGGGCTCTTTAAATGCAGAAATTTACCTTTATTTTTAAACACAAATCAGAAAATTTTAACAGGGTCGCTGATGCTCTCAGCAGAAGGTCAAATCTATTAGCTGCTTTGCAAACCGAGATAGTGGGTTTGGAGCTGTTGAAAGATCTAAATAAAACTGATCCAGACTTTGCTGGTATGTTGGTTGAAATGTCAAACCCATGAATCAACAACTAACTACACTATTCGGCATGGATTTCTTTTTCAGGGCAATCAGCTGTGCATACCAAAAACATCCGTCCATGAGCAATTATAAAAAGATATACATGCGGGTGGATTAGCAGCACACTTGGGTAAAGATAAAACTTTTGAACAAATGCAATCAAGATTTTTTGCAGAAGGCAAATGATACCTATAAACTACAAGCTGATTGTCAGCGTAGACACAAAAGAATTTCAACCTGGTGAATTAGTTGTGGTCCGTATTCTCAAAGAACGCCTTTCTTGCAGCGTTAATCATAAGCTTGCTGCTAGGGAAATGGGACTGTTCTCAATTCAACGCAAGATTAATGATAAGCTCTACTGTTTGATTGTGTTTACATCAAAAAATCTTTAAAAACTTTGAAAATATTTATAAAAAATAATAAAATTCACTTTAAATATATACAAAAATGCACAAAATAATATTAATTTTCAAAATATGTAATTAATATCACATAGGATGATTTAAAAAATTATTGATGAAAATATAATTTTTTTCCTCAAATCAAATGCATAAAATTTATATATTAAACCAAAAATAAAAGTTAAAAATAAATTTTAAGAAGAAAAAATGATTAATTTAATTTAAATATTTAATATAAGAAAATTTATAAAATTAAAGAGAAATAATTTATCTCTCCTCAGCTTTATTTGATTTCGCCTCTTCGTGTCGGACTAATGAATTAGGATAGCAACTTCGGCCCAAACAGCGCCTTGTCATAAAAGTCTTTGGTCGTTACATAATATTTGACACGTTCCACACACATAGCCGCCGGCCCGCAACAAATGGAAAACAAATAATAAAAACGCACACAGTTTCACAGCAAACAGCAATAATAACCACGAGAAATGCGCCTTCTGTCGCATCCAGCTATAAACATTTAACAGCACGAATCTCCGCGCGTCCGTCCAGCTCCAATCTCATTAGGCTGCCGCTATTCTTCAGGGTTAGATGAAAATCACTCTAAGCTAAGGAACCGCGTGGGGGGACTTCTTTCAATGTCAAACCTACTAGATTTATTTGAAAGTTTTAGTCAGAAAATTAATTTTATATTTACTTTTAAAATTATAAATATATTACTTTGTATATATATATATATATATATATATATATATATATATATATATATATATATATATATATATATATATATATATATATATATATATTATTCAACACTAAATAAAGACATATTAAATATTCTCTAGGAGGAAAAAAATAAAATAAAATAATAAAAAATAAAAAAGTATTCTCTAGGAGGATTTATATGCATGTTATATAATTTTAATATGTATATAAATATCATCTATATTTTTAATATCAAGTAAAAATAATACTACCTTTATTTTTTTAAAATAAAATACACAATTTCATGCATAAAAAAAATATTATATTTATAAATATTAAAATTTAAATATTAGATATATAAAATACATAAGAATCATATGATATGCATTTAATTATTTCTATCTCTATCTAAAAATATAAATTTATTACTTTAAACTAAAGTTTGTAATTTATAGAATGATATGTTATACTAATTAGAAAATTATATTTAAAATTATGCTGCATTGTTATTAAAGTTGAGATTATACGTATCATTTTATCAACTCATCCATTTAGCACAAAAATATTTTATTTTTTTTGCCAGAATTGTCATTTTATATACAAAATAATATAAGTAAATATTAATAAAGAAGATAATATGATAAAATTCGAATTAATAAACATGATACCAGAAATAACTTTAAAACTTTAATTATTAATTTGGAGAGATAGGTTTTACTTACATTTAAATGAATGTTCTAATCATATATAAAATTATTGCCATTTTAACTGTAATACATTTTAAATTCAGTAAGATATAATTAGTACATAATATTATTATTCTTAAAATTAACTAAATATCAATTTAACTTATTAAATAGCCTGTATAATTTCATTGTGTTTGTGTACTTTTTCTAAATATATTATTTCTGACCTATAAATATAAATTTTTAAATGCAAATTATATTTTCATCCTAATCTCCATGTGCTAAGAACCAATACCAAAAAATTCTAGGGGGCTAAAAGCAAAAGTAACCGCATCACCAGTTTCCATTCAAATGGAGAAGACGACTCCCACGTTGTAATCTCTTTGAAGCAGATCTCTTCTTCCTTCTATCCCCTTCCCCTTTCCTTCCTTATTTTTTTCTTATAGAAATCACCATCCGACGGCCAAATCCTCATAAAAACCGCGTCTTTCTCACCGAATCATCTCGCCACCTTCTAAATAATCCCCAATCCCAACTCTCCTCCGCTCGCCTCTTCTCCAATCCACTGAAACCCCTCTGTTTTCAGCTAAGTCAGGGCACAGAGCTGCAGAGATGAATAACCTGTTCTCATCATCATGGAATAAGGATTCCTCATCCCCCAACGGGAGCATCCGTTTGTCGCGAACGTCAAGCTCCGGCAACGCTCCGGATGCCGCGGCCGGCGCGAACCTCGATAAATTCTTCCACGAAGTCGAATCGATCAAGGAAGAACTGAACGAAATCGAGCGAACTCATCGAAAATTGCACGAGTCGAATGAATCCCTCAAAACCCTTCACTCACCTACGGCCGTTCGCGACCTCCGTGCCCGTATGGACGGCGACGTCTCTCAAGCCCTGAAGAAAGCGAAACTCATCAAGCTCAAGCTGGAATCCCTCGACCGGTCGAACGCATCCAGCCGGATGGTTGCCGGCTGCGGGCCGGGGTCATCGACCGACCGGACGCGGACGTCGGTGGTGGCCGGGCTGAGGAAGAAGCTGAAAGATCAGATGGACGCGTTTGGGGATCTGCGGAGGCGCGTGGCAGCGGATCACCGGGAAGTGGTGGCGCGAAGGTATGTGGGAAAGTCTATTCGTGTTAATCAAGTCCTCCATCGTCCACTAGTGCTTCATATTTTAATATATAAAAATTGAAGCTTAATGGTTTCTGTTGAAATACACACATCCATATGTGTAAGGGGAAGGCATGTAACCTTTCACTTATTAATTATATCCTATCAAAATATTAATATATATATATATATATATATATATATATATATATATATATATATATATATATATATATAAAATTTAGTATTAGATCTTATGTATAATGTATGCAAATCTTCTTTATTTTTTATTTTTACATTTTACATTTTAAAAATAAAAAAGCTATCATAAACATTCTAAATCAATTAAATAATTGTAATTTAGAAAATTTAACTTACACTTATCATGATAATTAAAGAGTATATGAATCTCTCTTTTTTTTAAATGGTAATCATAATCATTAAAATAAATTAATAATTATGATTTAAAAATTTTATTATTTTACACTTTAATTATCATTGATAATTAAAAAGCTTGTAATTTCTCATATATATATAAACATTTTAATTCTTTACATGATTTAATGCAATATAAATTTAAATAGATATGTTCATTTTAAAACTCAATATTCTCATATTTCTTAACAGATACTACGCAGTAACAGGCGAGAAGGCCGATGAGGCAACAGTCGACGCCATGGCTGCGGCAGAAGGCGTAGGGGAGGCACTTTTGCGTGCGGCGGTGGAAGGGAGAGGGGCAGTGGAAGCGGCGGTGGCGGAGATGAGGGAGAGGAAAGGAGCGGTGGAGGAGCTGGAGAGAAGCTTGTTGGAGCTGCATCAGGTGTTTCTGGACATGGCGGTGATGGTGGAGACTCAGGGCCAGCAGCTAGATGATATAGAGAGTCAGGTCGGGAGAGCAAGCTCTTTTATCGATCATGGTGTTCGGCAGATTCATCAGGCTAGAAGGCATCAGAAGAACACGAGGAAGTGGACTTGCATTGGGCTTCTAATTTTGATCATAATTGTGCTCATTATCGTGCTTCCAATCGTGCTGAAGAACTGAATGGGGGAGGGGGAAATATTAGGTTTTTTTGTTATATATTATATATAAGAAACAAAATTAGTTTAGAACGATCTCGGCCAAAAAAATATTGGAGACATTATTACATGCAGAATTTCGATATAGCTTTACATTCTATTTTTATTAATATAATATTATATGATTCTTAGTTAATTTATAATTATTATATATTAATTATGAAGTATTGTATATTGATTGTGAGATGTTGTGTATTGATATAATATTAATTATATGATAATACACAGTAATATGCATATATCATTACACAATATTTTATAATTAATATATAATAGTTATGTATTGACTAAGTGTTATATGATATTATATTATTAAAGTATGAATTTTGAGATTACATTTGGATTATCGGATTATGCATGTAATAATTTTTTAAAATATTGAGGAGTTTCTTATCATTTAGAAATGAATGAAATATAAATATATATTTTTTATATTTCATTTAATGCAAAGTACATTGAAGATGAGAAAATCACTCCAAAGTAACTTTTGTTGGGATCATTGTGAGCTATTTTTTTTTTTATTATATTTCTCAAATCAACACATTTTCAACATTAACTTTATATAAAAATGTGAGACAATGCTTCTAATTAAAATTGGGGAAAATCACTATTTTGCCCAATTTTAGATTGCATTTTTTTATTTAAAAGAATATCAATTTCTTATAAAGTATATGTGTTGGAAATGTGTTGATAATTTGGGCGTGGGAAGTATTATTACTCTAAATATAATTAGGGAATTGTTTTTAATTCGATTTTTTATTTTTATTTTTATTTTTTTTGTGAGAGGAGATTCAGTCGGGGAATAGTTGGTGTGTGCTCTATGTATAAATATGGTGATTTATTTGTTTTTATTTAGCATAGTGTAGTGTTTATGAATTATTATTTCAAATGTATTATTTGGCTCCTCTATTTGATTTGTGAATTATTTAGGCTTGGGTGGATTTTTTTTTCAAGTTCTTGTATTTTGGATTGAATTTAAATTTCTTCATTAGGTATTTAAATTCTCATAATATTTTATGATAACCTGTTAAATTTCTTATTTATTTTTTGGAAGATTTATATACATATCACACAATTCTTATGTATTTATATATGTAACATCTAAAATTAGATATTTATTTATGTAATATTTTTCTATGTTTAAAAAAAAGTGTATTTCAATTTTAAAAATTTAGGATTTAGGATATTTTTATTTTGTTTTTTAATGTACATGATGTCATCCTATAAGCACACGTGGAAACTTATCCATGCTAAAAAAAAATATCAAAGATTTTTTTTAAAAAAAAAATTATTCAGATGAATTGTGAGAATGTTCTAAGTGATTCTTTTGTGAGGCTTTGGTAAAGATTATGAAAAGATATTTTGATTTAAATTCATGTGGGATATATTTTATAGTCATATAATTTATTTTGAAATGAATTGTATTTATCATGAAAATAAATTTAATGACTATATAGTTATCAAATTCAAAATTGAGTGGAAGAGTTACAAATCAATTCAAATATTACTCACATTTATTTGTATTTAGATCCCACCTAATACATTTAATTATGCATTTCGCTCTCTATTGTAATGCCTAGTGGTTGATAAAAATAAATAAATAAATAAATAGCCCTATGAGAATCATTCTAGCTCTCCATCATCTTCTTAAAAAAATACAAATTTATATAAAAAATATATTTTAGGAGTTATTTATATTATATTTTAAATAATAATTAATTATTTGTTGATTACAAATAAATGCAAATATTGAAATTAATTTTCTTTTTTTATAATAAATAAACTTTAAAGGATATTTTTTAACTAATTTATCTTGATTTTGCAGTTGTTTTGTTATATTGGTTCACATTATGATATTATATATATATATATATATATATATATATATATATATATATATATATATATATATATATATATATATATATATATATATTTAAAAAAAAATGTTTATATAAAATGTGGCGTGCATTGATTTTCAATTGAAGGGGTTGGAAACTGGTGGCGGGCATTGAACACGGCTTAGAGGTAGTCTTTCTTTTATTTGTCTATGTATCTGACGTCAGGAAAATAAAATAAAACCGTAGTAGTTGGACAGTTGGTTCTTAATTGTTAAGTTTTTCTTAGGGCTCTGTTAGTTTAACTGAAAATTAGATTTTTAATTACGATAATTTTTTATTTTAATTATCATCTGGGGAAGCTCTATCACAATTTTTTTAAAACTTAATATAATATTATTTTTAGTTTTTAGTTTATTTTAATTCTAAATAAAGTATGTTTTCTAGTGACAGTTGAATATTCGGAGCATCCAAATTTTTTTTTGGGTATTTTAAAAAAAGCAAAAAATATTTAAAAATACATCAAATAAAAATTGATATGACACTTAAAATACTACTAGTCAAGCAGAATCTTGATCTGCAGTGATCCAAGTTGAGGCGGTGATCAAGACTTAAAATATCCTCAAAACTACGGGATGTCGGTTAAATCTCAAAATAACTCTCAAACTGGAGTGTTTATATAATCGAGCATCTCGGCGACTGGATCTAATGAGCCCAAGATCTCATAATT
Source organism: Cymbidium sinense (assembly GCA_021442155.1). Classification (NCBI taxonomy): domain Eukaryota; kingdom Viridiplantae; phylum Streptophyta; class Magnoliopsida; order Asparagales; family Orchidaceae; genus Cymbidium; species Cymbidium sinense. Next base: position 10,563,654 of record CM038216.1, on the reverse strand, counting down.
CGACATTTGAGCATTCAAATACATAAAATACATCATGATCAAGGGAATCATCATGAGCCGTCAGATGGAGAGGTGGTTGGATTGAATGTATAGAGGCGCACTCCTCCGTATAAATAGTCCTCATTCTCATATGAGGAGGCAAGAGAGAGAGAGAGAGCTATAAAGCTTAAAATCCTCCAGCCGTCATGTCACCGGTTGTCACCGCCGATCATTCTGTCGTCAATCTCGTCGGTCCATCATGACGACCTTTATCGTCATATTCATTGTTACCATTTCTACCATTCTCACATGAATGTGATTATATGGTTGTTGTTGTCGATTTTGGGATTCTATTCCTTCTCATATATTATGTAATCCGTTATGGAAAAACTTGTACTCTAAAATAAATATATAGTGGAAGCTTTCGCTAAGCCAGCTTTTTTCCCCTTTTCGAGATTTTCCAAAAAAAGTTTTCTTGTTCACTCTTTAAATACGTGTGTCTTGATTTCCCAATGATAAGGTATAAACTTTCACTCTATCACAATTGATTTTCTAGCACGGTTTGGTGCGTAGAAGCGATTATTATTTCATCTTGTATGGCACCAAGTTTCCAACAAGATCAAAACCACCATCAAGGTGGAGCATTTCAAGCTTTTAAAGAGCGCAAGCGAAGAATGAAGATTCATCAAACTTCGTTAATTTATATTTTATCGAAAACTGGGGGGAAACTCTTAATCTCAGAAGATCGCCCATGTTAAGTATCTAATCGATTACCATCCCAAGAAACAAGTCAAAGTTGGAGGATATTTCAATATTGAGAAGAGATATAGCTTTGCAAATTATGATTTTTCAATCAGGTAACACCCTGAAAAATAACCTCGGATGGGTCAAAAATCCTCAGCGGATTCAATTCGACCTCTTCCATACAAGTTAACGTGATCGGATAACACCCTGACAAACAATCTCGGATAGGTCAAAAATCCTCAGCAGATTCAATTCAATCTCTTCCATACATGTTACGTCATCCCTGAAAAATAACCTCGGATAGGTCAAAAATCCTCAGCGGATTCAATTCAACCTCTTCCACACATGTTAACACCGGTAACTCGACAAACGGATGGGTCAAAATCCCGGCATTGATTCCCATACAGTTAACGTCGCCGGGTAACACTCGACAAACAACCCGGATGGGTTAAAATCCTCCGGATTCAATTCGACCTCTTCCATAGGTTAACGTCGCCGGGTAACACTCGACAAATAACCTTGATAGTTCAAAATCCTCGAGATTTAATTCAACCTCTTCAGTTAGCATTGGGTAACACTTTGACAAACAACTCGATAGGTCAAAATCGCCTAATTCCTCTTCCACAGGTTAATGTCGCCGGGTAACACTCTAACAAACAACCTCGATGGGTCAAAATCCTCTGGATTCAATTCAACCTCTTCCATACAGTTAGCGCCATCCTAATATACCAAACAACCCGGATGGGTCCTCGGATTCAATTCAACCTCTTCCATATGGTTAACATCATTGAGCAACTCGATAAACAACGGGATAGGTCAAAAGGTCCTTGGTGGACTTCCCCTCTTCCATACAGTTAACGTCGCGGGTAACAAGCAAACAACCGGATATGTCAAAATCCTCGGCAGATTCAATTCAACCTCTTCCTGCAAGTTAACGCGTCGTAACACTCCAAACAACATCGGATGGGTCAAAATCCTCATTTAATTCAATCTCTTCCATACAGGTTGCGTCCGTAACACGCGACACAACAACGGAGTCAAAATCCCGGTAGATTGATTCAACCTCTTCCATAGTTAACGTCATCGGTAACACTCGACAAATAACATTGGATAGTCAAAATCCTCGCGCTGGTCGCTCGACCATCGGCCATCTCGGTCCACCATCGTCGGCTGGTCATCGCGATTCGGCGCTAATGCATGCGTCATTACCGTTGCCGGTTCTGCCGCTGACCTCCGTCGCCACCAATACCGTTGCGATCATCACCACTACTGGTCGCCGACGCCACCATCCGCATCTCCGGTCCCATATCGTCACTGTCATCCGCCCATTCTGCGTCATCATTGCTCGCCGATTACATTTGCCGACCACCCGTCGGCGACTACCATCGTCGCGGTGGCCATCGCCATCGCCGGCAATCTCCGCCGGTCACCACCATCATCGTCGGTCATCTCTGCCGGTCACCACCATCATCACACCGCCATCTCAATCGACACCATCGTCGTTATCGCTGCCGTCATCACTGCGTCGGCTATCGCCGCCGATCATCACCTCCGGCGGTCGATCCGGAGGCGATCAACACCTCTTTCGAGGGAAAAGCAGCTCTCCGTATGAATTACGGATCGTCTCGACCCGGTCCGGACCGACAGGCGTCGCCTCTTTCGAGGAAAGCGGAGCCGTCATTATGACTACTGATCGCTTAAACCCGGTGGTCGACAAGGGAAGTTAACGCCTCTTTCAAGAAAAGCAGCCTGTAGATGAACGGGTCTTGATCACCTCCAAACCCGGTCGATCCGACAACGACAGTTAACGCCTCTTTCGAGGGAAAACTGGAGACTCGCCGTATGAACTACGAGACTTGATTGCCTCCGAAAGACCCTCACTCAAGAAAAAGAGAAGCACTAGAGCATTAAAGAAGTGTGTCTTCTCCCTTGGCCCTAGGGGGATTTTTATAGACCCCTTCCAGGGGCAAAAGGGTAAAAAATTATCAAAAATCGCCTGAAATCGTCAAAAACCGCCGTTTGGGCTTCGCGACTGCGGCGGACCGCACATGCCAACGACACTCGGCGCCAAACCGCCCATGCTTGACCCGCGCCTGTGGCGCCACAGCGCTTCTGGCGTGCCGTCTCGCGCCCATGGTGACGCGCTGTCGCTGCGTGCACCCACCGTCGTCAGTTCTGCGCGCTGAGGCTCGTGACCCGGCGCGAGCCGGTAGGCACCACGAGGTCGCATGCCTGCCCGTCGTGCCACACTGTGGGCGCCTGAGCATAGACTCAAAGGGGCAGGATGACTCTGTGTACTCAAATCTTGCACGTACATACCATCACGCTGCATCGATAGTAATAATTTTGTGCTTCCATAAAGATCTGTTCTCTCAAATTGTATGGTTAAAGGATTCTCAAATTTCATTGAAGAATTTATATTTTTAAGTATTTGACATATATATTTTTGGATGATTGAGATAATGTCATCTAAAATAGAGCGATATGACACTTAAAAATACTACTAGTAAAGCATCTTGATCTTAAAAGCAAGTGCGTCAAGTTGGCGGTTGAGATCAAACACTTAAAATATCCTTGGAAAATCTGGGATGTCAGTTAAATCTCTAAATAATTCTCAAACATTGAGTGTTTATAGTCAAATCGAGCGTCTCTACGAGCCGGATCTAACGAGCCCAAGATCTCATAATTCTAACTTTATTTGAGCATTCAAATATACAAAATACATCATTTGATCAAGGGAATCATCATGAGCCGTCCGATGGAGAGGAGTGGTTTGGATTTTGCATGTATTTATAAAGATGACACTCCTCCAATCTATAAATAGTCTCTCATTCCTCATATGAGGGAGGCAAGAGATGAGAACTCAAAAGCTTGAAAATCCTCCAGCACAATCGTCTTCTCTGACGGTTGTCAACCACGCCCGTATCGATCCTTGGCGTGTCAATCTCGTCGGTCCATCATGGCGATCTTGTCGTCGATCAGACCGTTGTTATCATTCTTCTAGCTACTGGCGAGCTATTATATATGTTGTTGTCGACTTTGGGTTTCTCATTGTTAGTTTTCTATCTGATTATGTCGTTATCGGAAAAACCTCACAATATATAGTGGAAGCTTTTCGAGTGATTTTCCCTCTTTTGAGGTTTTCACATAAAAATTCAGTTTTCTTTGTTCACTCTTTAAATATCCATGTGTGTTGTTTGGATTTCTACAATTTAAGTAAACTTTCACTCATGGTTGGTTTTCTAAAACAACAAAATATTTTTAAAAATAATATAAAAAAATAGAAAATGAAATTGATTCCAAATAAGCCTTTAAGTTATTGCTTTCTTGCTGGTTTTTTTTTTTAATTTTCATAATTTCTAAAGTTAAAAATAACTCACTACAATTATATTTTATAATAACTATAAAAATATTATTATTTGACTTAAAAAAATTTATAATACCCAACTGAGCTTTCAAGAAAAATCAAAATTATATAATAATTATATAATAATTCTTAAAGACAGCCACGAACCCCAAACAAATGGTTATTTCTCTTATATTCGGATCCCAATCCTTTGTTCGTTTTCAGTTACTTAAGCAACTGTATTATTTTAATTTGGAGATAAATATAAAAATTCAATATCAATAAATAATTTGTTTTTAATACAAGTTTGATAAAGAAATATGATGGGGAATTGCGAGTACTATTTGTTAATGATATTATAATTAATAAAGTTTAAATTTAGCCATTTACGCGATTTGAGCATATATTTCATGAATAAAATATACATTCATAAGATGATCCCATATATAAAATAAATGTAAAAAAAGCTCATGAAGTAATAAAAGATAAGGCAAGTACAAGAAGGGAAGAATTAAGCAAAAGAATATAATTAAAAAATATTTTTAATATAAATAATACATAGGGTCTCTTTCATAGGGCTGCAGCAATATCAAATAATAATGATAAAGATGTTGAAAAAAAAGTTGATGTTTTAAAAAATTATAATGACTATATAAATTTTTTTTTACAGAAGTTAACCTTCTGATCGCTATCTAGGTAGTCAGGTTGGGTTAATATATGTAAATTTTTAATCATAAATTATTCAAAATACAGCTAAATAGTAGCCAAAATATAATGACATAAAAGAGACTGCGATGCAGTGCAGACTACACTGCACCACCACACCATCGCCTCGAATAAGATCATAATACTTCATTTGACTACCAACTTTTTAACTATTTTTCAAAAAAATTTGTGATGAAATAACTGTTTTGAGAATCAGAACTATTAGAGTGTGGTGTCTGTCAAAAAGCTATTTTTTGAATTTTTCAAAAAGAAAAAAAATTATAACACACATAATAATTTTTTAAAAAAATTATTTTCTCTACAGAAGCTTTATAATCAATATTTTTAAAAAATTACAGCTTATCTAAATAGATCCTTAGAGTCTTTTCAACTCTTTACTTGTAGCATAATAATAAAAAATCAAAAATCTCATTATTTATTTTATTTTTATTTTTTTATGATAATTAATGTCATAATCAATCTAATAAATCTTAAATAAATAAATAAATAAATAAGCAATTATATTTTGAAGTAGAATTTTTATGATGAAGATCAAAGAGTTTGTAATTTTTTTTTCTTGACATAGAACAGATTTGAGTGAAGAAAAATAGAGTAAGGAGGTGTTGTGTTCTTGTTGTGATTAAAGAATAGCTCTAAATATTGTGGACTTTAAGAAAAAATGGAAGAAAAAAAAAAGGTAGAGGATTGATGATTCAGTGAAATCTTAAAAGAGGAAGGTGATGGAGAAGACTCTAAAGAGAGAAAGAGGGTGTCATTTAAGGAGCCAATAATTAGTAGAGAAATTCAATTGAAATCTAATATTGTAGTGCATATTCAAATGATAGAGTTCTATTGAATGAGCAGAGAAATAATAAATAACAAAGCTGTTAGCTTCTCCTCTCCCATAAATATGATTTGCATTAGAGATAGAATGTGATAGAATTGCATTGTTCACTCAAAATTGTGCGATTCAAGATTGGTTCACTCTTAATCAATTTGATAAGACCACAACGACATCCCCACCCACAAGATGAATGAGATGTTTGGTAGATACCCATCCAAAAAAATATATATATATATATCCGTAGCTCTTGTCAACAAAGAATGCTTGTGAATAAAACAAATAAAAATTTTATTAAATCAAATAAAATGAAGCTGGTCAGAATAAATTAAGTGTGGAGCTATTAGTGTCAAATGATGTACTTTAAGATTTTAAAATTTTTGAAAAGAAATATTAATACCAACTGATTAGGATTAATTATATTGTATATAAAGATCAGATTATACAATATATTTTAATCTCGATTTCAAAAAAAAAAAAAAAACAATTTACGTTGTTAATTACAAATTTTTTAAAATTGAACTAATTATACTAAATGAAGTATCGAGTCATAAGATTCTGTTAATTTAATTGACAAGATTGCCTCTTTTCTTGATTAGATTAATTCAACTTGCCAAACCAATTCACAATCTTATTAGATGACACATATTATATTTTACAATAGATTTTTGAGAGATTTATATATATACCACATAATTCTTATGTATTTATATATCTAACACCTAAATTTTAATTATATATATATATATATATATATATATATATATATATATATATATATATATATATATATATATATAACATTCTAATCTTTAGAATCACATCAAAAATATCATCATCACTTACTTTTTTAAAAGTAAAATGCACCTTTTTAAACATATAAAAGTATTAAATAGGTAAATATCTAATTTAAAGTATTAGATATATAAATACATAAGAATTATATAATATGTATAAAAATCTTCCTAGATTTTTAAAATAATCTAAGTAGCTAAAAAAAAAGGCTAATGAGCGATAAATCATGTTGATTATTGGACTTATATAACATGGATTGTATTGTACGATCATTCAGTGAATAATTTCTTCACTTTAAATTATTTTCTAACTTAATGAACTTAATATAAATATTCTCTTTAAAACACTAAAACTTGCGAGACAAGAAAAATAAAAGAGGAAGAGAACTAGAAGAGAATATATATATATAGATCATGATAATCTCTAAAAATTTATATACTAGCTTAATTAGAGAAATTAATATATATAAAATTCAAATATAACTCTACATCTTGACTCTAATAATATTATATCACATAATAAATAAATAATCTAAATTATATATACATATTATATATTATATACATATATTATATTTTCACTATGTAATACAATACTATTAAAATCTAGACATAAAATTATATTTAAACTCCACACATAATAATTTGTCTCGTGATTGCTCAGTTATTACAACAACAACAACAACAACAAGCCTTAATCCCACTAGGTGGGGTTAAAATCCTGTCTCCATTGTCTATTATGTGTCAAATTCTCATTTAATTCAAGTATACTAAGATCATTTTTTTACATCTTAACCAAGTCTTTTAGTCTCTACCTTCTTAACATAAAGGCAAATTTAATGCATCTACTCTCCTAATCTGGACGTAGACACTTTATGTGGCCAAACCATCTAAGGCGACTCTCCCTAATCTTAGCTACCCTGAGCTATTCCAACTTTTCCAACATACTCATTTTGCATTCTATCTCTAAGAGTAAAGCCACTCATCCACCGAGCATCCTCATCTCTAACACTTAACTTAGTCTTATGCTCTTTTTATTGGCCAACATTCGCACCATAAGTCATTGCGGTCTTACCACCATCTTGTAAAATTTTCCTTAAGTTTAAGTGAAACTTTCTATCACATAATAGGCGGATCATTCTAAACTGACCATCCAACTTGAATTCTACTAATAACTTCATCTATTTCACCATCATTTTGAATAATAGAGCCTAAATATCAGATATCGCTCTTATTAATGACTTGATCACTAAAGTCACAACTACCACTAAAACTTCTATAACTAAAATTACACTCCATATATTTAGTTTTAGATCTACTTAAATGAAAATCTTTAGACTCTAAAGTTGACATCCATAATTCAAGTTTCTATTGGACTCCCTCTCTAGTCTTATCAACAAGAAGAATGTCATCGACAAAAGCATACACCAAGGTACATCTTCTTGTAAATGCCTCTAAGATCATCCATAACTAAAGTAAAAAAGATAAGGGCTTAATGTTGATCCTTGATGTAATCCAACCAAATAGGAAAATATTTTGTCAATCCTCCTTGTGTTTGGACACAAGTAGCACTCTAGTATACATATCCTTAATGACTTGAATATAACTAATATTAACTCCTTTCTGTTCTAGAACTCTCCAAAGAACATCTTTAGAGACTTTATCATAAGCTTTCTCTAAATCAATAAACATCATATGTAGATCCTTACTTTCTTACTTTCTATCATCAAACCTCTTAACAAATGTATAACATCCATAATAGATTTACGGCATGAAACCAAACTGATTGTGAGAAACTTACGTATCACATCATGCTCACATTACTCTCATAATTTTAATGTATGACACATTAACTTAATTCTATAATTTGCACTCTTGTGCATCACTTTTATTCTTAAATATAGGAACCAACAAATTATTTCTCCACTCATCTGGCATCTTTTTAGTCTTTAAAATAACATTAAAAAGATTTGTAAGCCAAGAAATTCCTTGATCTGCTAAACATTTTATATGGTAATAAAGATTGCTCAGCTATTACACTGGAGTAAAAAATTACCACATGAATACAAAGGCAAGACCAACTCTTTATACCTAGAGGACATAAATTTAAATAATTAAATAATAATAATTATTATTATATAAAAAATAATCAATAAATTAAAAAAGGCTAAATTTTTAAAATAAGCACATTTAAAACCTTAATTAGCAGATTAGGCTTAAAAAAAAATTTAAAATAGGCACAGTTGCCCATTTAATGGGCGTTATACTGAGTGTATAAAATAGTCGCGTTTAGCAGGCTCGCCTAAATATATTTTTTTAAAAAAGCAAACCCGGGGCGATCCGATCTCATTTCTTCGTGTTAGCCTTGAAGCCGCTTCACCGTCGGATCTCGCCGCCCGGCCTTATCGCCAGAAAATGTCCAAATTAAAGCCCGTGCCGCCATCTTGCCTCAACGGATCGATTGTCAGCGGAAAAGTAAGTTTTGTTGTTGTTTTTTTTTTTAAATTAATGAATAATATGTGAATGTGATTTGTATTTATTGTATTTTATGATGTTATTAGGCAAATGTAATGTGAATTTTAGATATTTTTTTAGATATTTTAGATATTTGTATGTGAATGTTTAAAGTTTTTTGCTTTTTTTTTTGTTTTTTAAAAATAAATGAATAATATGTGAATGTGATTTGTATTTGTTGCATTTTATGATATTATTAGTCAAGTATAATGTGGATTTTAGGTATTTTAGGTAATGTAGGTATTTTTTGCGTTTTTTTGACTTTTTTCTGTAAAATGAGAAATATGCTAATGGATTACACCAAGGATTGGTTTTAAGCCTTTATCTTTTTTGCTTTATGTTATGGATTTTCTTACTATGTATGCAATACATTTGTTAAAAGGTTTGATGGAATAGTATAGAGGAAGTTGAGGACCTAAATATGATATTTGTTGGACCTAAATATGATATTCTTTCAGTTCATCAGTACCACTATCTAGATTACACTCCTGCAACGAATTATTTTCATCATTCTAACCAATTCATGTAGTACTCATGAATCTAGCTAATTTAAACAGGTGTGCTTTTCAGCATTCCTGCCTCCGATACACATATTTGATTCAAATAGGAGTTCAGACACTATATGCTTTGTACTGTATTATGGTGGCCAACTTAGTATTAGTGACGATTTCTTCCCTACGTATACTGGTGGAAAGAATCGTCCTATATTAATTTCACGTAGGGCTGATTTTAGCAGCATACAGAATCGAATCATGCGGTCACTAAAAGTTAATTCGACACGATTTAGGATTAATCTCATATGTAAATTTCCTGTTGGTGCGAGTTTCATTGCTACACCATTAAATGATGGTCACGTAGTCATCATTAATGCGTGTACAACGTAGTTTTATTGAGTGAGTTGAAACCAAGATGATACGAACTTCATAATTATCGGCGAATTTCAACCAATAAGCATATGTCGTTGGTAAGTTCCTTAAATTGATTATTTGAGTAATATTTCTCATTTTAGTCTTAAACACTATATTTAAATGCGCAACACTGATGATGGAGATGTATCTGCATCTCCTATGCATGTTCATCATATTGTCTCGACCTCTGCAAGTATAGGTGAATATCGTAGCGATCAGGTGCCTCCTCTACAAACCGAAGATGACGGCTATGAAACAATGCCTAGCGTAACGAGTTCAGACACAAATGATAGTGAAGGTGATATTGGAGAACAACATCTAAACACTGAAAATAGTCAGTTACTGAGAGATTACTCTAACAAAATAATCATTATTGAAGAACACATGCTCAGTAACAATGATTACATCCAGGCTTGTCAATCAGCACAAGAATGGGATGAAGAACTGAACTTTGATGGCCTCCCAACAGATTTTATTTTCCTAGAGGATAATTTCATTCCAGCAGACCTACTAAATGCGTTTCCATGACAAGAGGCACCTTAAATTTACTATTCAGGATTGGTCAATAACAAATAATGTGGAATACATAATTTCTGATTCTAATAAGACACGGTTCACTATACTTTGCATTCATAGCAGTCATTCCAGTAGGCCATGTTTGTGGCATCTACATGCTCGAAGCGGCAAGAGGGGGTGGAGCCAGGTGATTTCCAGTATAGGCACACAAGTTCTCATTCAATATTGAGCAGCGGACATAGGCAGTGCACCTCGCATTTTAGTAGCCACTACATCCAACCAGTTATTAGATGCCAGATGGATTTGAAACTTAAAAAAATTATAGGTCGAATGGAATCAAAATTTAACATTAGAGTGTCTTACATGAAAGCCTGAGATGCACGCAAAAAGGCTATACAAGCTATATTTGGCAATTGGGAAGACTCATATCGTTCTTGGATCACTTCATGGCTTGTGTGTGCGGTTATGCACAGTGTATCACATTCACTCAGCGAATCGGCGTTTTCGGCAGTCATTTGGACCTTCTATAGTAGGTTGGAAATTCTATAGACCAGTCCTTAGTCTTGATGGGACTTTTCTTTTGGGAAAGTACAGAGGTACTCTATTAACTGTTGTTGGTATTGATGCCAACAATAGTTTGTACCCTCTAGCATTTGCAATTGTTGATGTAGAATGCAACGAGTCCTAGAGTTGGTTTATTATGACATTGTAAGAGTTAATTCCATTTATATGCACTAGGCCCGATTTATGCATTATATCTGACCGACATTCCGGCTTAGTACGTGGATGTTGCAAAATTTTTCCATGGGCTAAACACCGCCACTGTTTACGCCATCTTAGAGAAAATTTCAAAAATATATGCAGAACTATGGGAATTGTTGATGCTGAGTTTGTGTGCCAGAAGATGTATGTGGCAGGTAATACTACCCGACATTCACATATTCAGCTATATTACATAAAGAATATTAAACCGGCGCTAGAGATGTGGAGAAGTGGGCATTGAGTCATGATGGCGAATGCAGATACGCACATGACCCAGCATCGAGTGTTTCAACGATGTGCTGAAGAGGGCATGTGAATTGCCGATTCCACCTCCAGTTGACCCAGCGGTTAGTCGATACATGAGGTGGTATTGGTCCTGGGCCTCCTTGTACATGCTTAGGGCTCCGACCATTCCACCTACCACCTACTATCCGAGCTCCTGGAGAGAGACTGATGGTAAGTACTGAAAAACTGTATGCTAACCAAATATCTATATATTATACGAACTAAATTATATACTTGACTCTGCAGCGAGAGCATATCTTGGACACATAAGATATTTTCTAGCCTTATTTTGGGAGAGATTTGGACACTGATTTTCAGCATTCCATCAATATCTATGAGGAGTTATGCAGTAAACTATAGAAGGACATGCACATATTAGATAGCAGATATAGAAATACAGATGATGCCAGCAGTTCCTATGCAACACCTTCGTCTTCTCAGTCACATACTGTAGAATTTGACGCAGGTCCATCATCTATACCAGATGTCGGTCCATCTGATACCTTATGGCACACCAGTACATCGGGAAGTATTCATTCCATTCATGACGACTGAGACTCTCTTATGTACCCTCACCCACCGATCTACATACCACATATGCACACAGTCTACCCCACTGTCTCCTTTCAGCCAGGACCACCACAAGAGATAACTGATGTTACACCCTCGATGATACGAGCCTGGCCAGTGGAGGCGAAGTCGCGTCAAGATCTGCGACCGTCCTCTGCGGCCACACAAGATATCTCTGGGGACACACTTCCACCACGCATGCACCGCCGTCGTTAGATGTCCTCAGTTGTCGTCTGTAGTTGTAAATCATTTGATAGCTTGATGTACAATGTTATGTCATTATTTTATGTTTTCTATGTACACTGCATATCAGGACATCATTTATCTATGTTACATATTTCCAATTTAAATAAATTACATTCTTTCCAATTTATCTATGTTACACTGTTTATCTTATTGGTATTGACCTGTTAGACTTTAAAAATTTTGGAGAAGTAGATAATGGCTATAAATTTATTATGCTTGTAAATTTTTTTTGCAAATTATGTAATGATCTATCCACTGTTGCTATTTTGAATCCATACTTTTCCACAAAAACTGCTACGCAATGATCCAAAATCACATCTCTGTGTCAACATAAAAATCGTGAAAAATTTCGCGGTCGATAAGCTGCTAAATTCGACAACAATGACTCAACCAAAATACCGGTTGGTGTATTAGCTATTACGACAAATTTTTCAAACTTTGACAAAATTTGCTATGCAAGGAGCCACAATCGTATTTTTGGATCAACATAAAAGTCATGAAAAATTTCACGCCAATTCCAACGATACCAAGCTCACTAGATTCTAACAACAGATGCCCATTTAACGGATAACTGTGCCTATTTAAAAAAGTTTTTTTTAAACCTAATCCGTTAGTTAAGATTTTAAATATGCTTATTTTAAAATTTTAGCCTTTAAAAAATTATAAATAATTAATAAGATAGTACCACTAGATAAATAAATGAGAATGTAAAACTTATGAACTTTTATTTTAATTTGACTAATTCATTAAGACTAATGAATTAAGTTAGACATCAAGAATTGGGCAATTGCGGCATACAAGAGTACACAGAAAAATTAATTCCGGTGTTTCAAAGTATTCATTAAACAAATAAAATCAACGTAAAAATAATCACAACACTAGATTAAATGTGAGAAAACTTGAAAATAAGAAAAATAAAATAAAATTAAGCCACACTACCAAAAAATTAACTATGAAAAAAAAATCGAAAAAAATAATATAAATTACACTTATCTGAAACCTCTCTATACTTCAATCACACTAAAATATTCACTCCATTTTTACACATAAAAAAATTAAAATTTTTTTTTTAAAAATTACCTAAATATGATATCTCTTGACTCATAACACCACAACACCATGAACTTCACGCCTAACCTTGACCCGGCTATCCTCTAGACTTTTTTGTACGGATTTTATCACTGCAACATTGTTCTTGCAACGTCAAGGCACTAGCCTCTCTGTTATTCTGCCGTGATGCCTTTATCCTCATGCTACGATGCAACCTCTTGTAGCATCAAGACGCTGATTTCTTTGTATTTCTGATACAAATCTATAAATCTCATGTCGTGACGTTATCCTTTTGGCACCGAGGGATTGCCTTCGTTGTCTCTGAAGTCAAGATATCATATTCTAACATGAAGGTGCTGCATCTGCAATACTAAGATGCTACATACTAGAAAATTTTTCTTGGGGGCGCTATCCCCAAATCTCCGAACAAGGGGTATAGTACCTCCCAACAATTCCCTAGCAAACTCACCGTCGAACTCGACCGACACAAAAGACAAGGGACTAAGTCGACAGTATCTCTCATTGATTAATAAAATCAGCTCCACAAAAAATAACAGGGGGAAAATATAAATTGGGGGTGAACAAATTCTCAACAACTAAAATTTTCTTTCGAGGAAAATAACTTGAGGGTGAACAATTGCCTGCTCTCACCATACGAGAGTTTCACCTCTACTCGACTAGAAAATAAGGTAAAATTTCTTCAACACCTATCGAAGAAATCAAGTAATGCATTTCCTAATAACATGCTTTCGAATCCCCCAGGGATTTTTAAGCATAAAAATAACTACAAAAAATTATCAAATTATACAAAAAAAAATATAGCCGATAAAATTAAGACAGACTAAACACAAACAAACAGGAGTGGGACATTAATCCTTCAGTAAAGGCCACACACGACACGACCATAACCATAAATGACAATCAAATTGCTGAAACAAAGTATTGCGAGTAGAAGTATAAACTACTGTAAAGGGTTTATAAAGCAGGATTATGTGATGATGCATGGCACGCTGCTACATGCCTAAAAATATCAAGTTTTAAATATCGAACTGACAAATTCAGTTGATACCTATAATAGACTACTAAAATGTGTTAAAAGGGCCAAAAAGATTTCCACCTCCGTTTATTGCTGAGCACACTGCACTCTCTGAGCGCCGCCATGCGTTTCTTCATCTTCCTCATAGGCCTCCTGAGACTGTTGAGTTTGCTTCCTCTTCAACTCCTCCTCAATGTTCACATCATGCAGCGTCGTCTCTTCGCACTCGTCGAGCTCCATGTCTGTCAGCTGCGATTGGGTCCTCAAGGGAAGGACCGACTCAATAGTTTTGCATTGCTCTGCTGTCAATGAATCTGGGAAGTCTACAGTGAAGTGGACGTAGAGTTTGCCTCTCATGAACGGCCTCTGATACATCGGCATGCCCTCATCGTTGATCACCTTGTGTTGATCTGTAGTAGCCACAATGCTATTATATATAGACAAAAACGTACACAACAATCAAGAATAAAAGAACTAAATGGTTTCAAATCATACCAGGCTTGACAACTTCTCCGGGCTTTGATTTAATAAGTAGCTGCCTGCCGTCGAGATGCGTTAGGACGAACTGGAAGCCGCAAAGGGCTTCGGTTAGGGAGAGAGTGTGCTCGACAAAGAGATCATCACCCTTTCTTTTGAATTTGGAGTGATCCTTTTGTTGTAGGAGGAAGACGATATCACCGGTGATACAGTCGGGCTGTGCACGTTATGATAAGAAATAATGAGAAACTGCAATAAGGAAGGATTTCATCAGAGGAGAAAGAGCCAAACATACAGCTTCATCAGCCTCTCCGGGGAAAGTGATCTTCTGGCCATTCTGCATGCCCTTCTCGACATGAACTTCGAGGACCTTCTTGTCCTGCACGACCTTCTCGCCCTTACATTGCGGGCAGCGGTCCTTCTCGGTGATGGTCTCGCCGGTGCCTTTGCACTCGTTGCAGGGGTGCTGCATTTGTTGGATCATGGATGGGCCGAGATGGCGAATGGAGACCTTCATGCCTGTACCCTGACAGCCGGAACATTTCATCGACGCTCCAGATTTAGATCCCTTGCTGCAAGGAAATGTTCGATGTTTTAGTTTTATTATGGCGCAGTAGGACATGAGGAGTGAAGAATATTATCATTGCTCACCCTTTGCACTTGGAGCAAAGCACGTTACGAGAAAGGGAGAGCTTCTTGGAAGTGCCGTTGTACAATTCCTCGAGAGAGACTTTCAGTGGGTGAATAATGTCCTCGCCTCTCCTCTGCCTGCGTCCACGGCTGCTCCCACCGCCTACACTCCGTATCAAACAAAAGAGTGTGAGTTCAACGCGTCTCCAATGTCGTAGAAAAAAATGAAAATGAATGGTCCACGAATATATATATATATATAAAAGCTAAATTTACCTCCAAACGGGCTTCCACCGAAGAAAGACTGGAAAATATCAAACGGATCATTGGCAGCACCGCTCATTCCTTCCTTAAGAGCATCTTCACCATACTGATCATATATCTCCCTTTTCTCAGGATCACTCAGGACCTCATAAGCTTGGGCCAACTCTTTAAACTGCAAAGAACATAATAAAATCAATTTAGATGCAGATACAGGGTACCAGCGCATATGAAATTTCTCACATAATTGAATAAATAGAAAACTTGAATCATATCCCAACAATTTCAATTTGCAATTGCAACAAACCCCTCTATATAATATGCAAGACTATCATACATGAAAGGGCAGCGAGGAATTAAGCCAAGCAATGGAGAACCACATTTCAAAAAAAAAAAAGAATCATTAACAAAAGTCGATTCACGGCTAAGTAGTTATTAGTTTAAAAAGATACAGACAACCTCCAACAACGGGACATCTAATGATTATCTTCTAAGGGTTGACTTCTAAAATTGCAGCAGTTTGTCAACTTAGATCGGCCGTTATAACGAAGGTGCTGAAAGAACTAGAGGCAGAACCATCTTCTCATGAGAATGATCAATTTGACACCAAAAACAAAGAAATAAACAAAATTACTAAAAGCAAATTAATTTCTAATAATTATTAATTAAGTTACAATATTTTTAAAAAAGTAAGTATTTTTACAAGAGAGAAAGGGAGGCATCTAGCCCTTATGATTTAAAATTGAGACAAAAGTGAATTGTAGCAAACTTCAACCTCCATGTAGCTAAGACCATTAGGGGAATACCGTGTTCCCTACTAAATATATTTAAGAAAAGAAACAAAAAACGTGCCTTCTCTTCCCTCCCCCTTCTCTTCATCGACTCCCAACCACTTTTTCTTCCACTTCTCTCTTTCTACCCTTTCTCTTCTCTTTTCATTCACACCAATTCTCTCTCTTTTATACACATGCTTTCTTTCCCTCTTTAATGCACATAATTACAGTTTCGCTCATGTCATGAAATACCTCCATTTCAATGTGTGCTCCCACCCATGTTCGTCCACCTCATCTATGTTCTTTGAGCAACCTCATCTTGATAATGGTTTGTTGTGCCAAAGGTGTTAAAAGGACTTTTAAAAATAAGCATCATATGAACATTTAAGCAGAAGCATCAAGATCAAGAATTATGTCCTACCAAAAATAACAAAAAAAAAAAGAAAAAGAAAGAAAGAAACAATCTACAGACATAATATACATGATTTGTCATCAATCAAACCTACGCCTAAGAGAGGATACAGAATATTTTATCTGCTAACAACATAGCATAAACATCCAAAATCAAAGTACAACCTCTCATAATTAAAAAAAAAAAGTTGACTCACAATTAATCTCACATGAAATTTTGTTCTCCTTACATTGATGAAATATCAAAAATTCTGCAAGAACCTCCGCTGCCAAGAGAGGTATGTGAGGAACAACTGAGATCTTCTATTGCTCATCTAAATATTTGAAACTCTAAGCCGAGAGAGGCATATTAGGAACAAAGAAATTTTTTTATCACTCATCTAAATATATGAAATTCTAAGTCGAAAGGATATGCCATAAGAACATACAGAGCAATGGATTGAGAAACTTACGGAGAAAGATCACTCCTTTAGCTAACAAAATATCCCAAGAAAGAGCATCAAGCACATGAATCAATGACAAAGTACAATTCCTTAAATGCAACATAACCTGAGAGCTTCACAGGTTACAATCCCCAAAAGAGAATTATGTTTTCTAGTTTGGCATAGAGTAATTATGGAATAATATTGAGTTATATTTACATTGATCTTATCCAATTAACAATTTTGGGTTCTATCTTATGAATTCTTGTTCTTCATGAATCATTGTTTTTTTTCTTTTATCTATAAGATTCATAGAAGATGAAGCCCAGCAATCACTAATGATTCTGCTTGAGATGTTAAATTAGATCTGGCTTTGATACAAGACAATAAAGACATAAGCTTCTCCGCAAAAGGTAAAAGTAGAGTAAGGCTACACACCCAAATAAATTCAAATTCAAAGTTGGATTTTCCTTGTTTCTCGTGTGCCTAACTTCTCTGGCTCAATTTTGAAATGGGCCTTGTAACCATATCAGCTTTGGAACAAAACCTTATTTTGTGTGAATTTATTTTGACAATGAAGCCTTATTTGTAAAAGAAATATCAGACAGAGTCATGACAGAATTTAATTAAGAGATTGTATAGATTTGACCTCCATCCAACCGTGTCAGTAACAATTAAAAAGAATCACTCACCAGCAATCATCAAAAAACAGCAAAAAAAAAAAAAAAGAAGAAGCATGAATCCTATCGTGTATAGGTCCTTATAATGAAATCAACGTCAATTATATGGGGCAAAAGAAGATCCAATGTATTGTGGCAAAAATAGTGAACGCAGGGTAAACAATCAGGCACTTCAGCGGGTATGAAACTAACAGCTATCAAATTCTAACCAGGAAAATCATTGACATCAACAAAGCAAGAAGTGGTGTTTCCCAATTAAAAAAACAAAAATGCATCAAGAAGTGCCATACTCACACAACAGAAAAACAAAAAGATAATAATTCAATTTAAGGGGTATCTGTCAAAAGAGCCAATGATAGGTTGGACAACAAGAAAATTAATGTGTTGGCAAGAATTCTTAGCCAAGTTGACATAAATAGCATTATTTCAATCAAGCATTCTTTAGTTAAACTTCCGTTGTTTAATGTTGTTAAAAGAGTTAACATTTGCAAAATGTCAAATGCATATAGTATAGCAGAGTGCATTTTGTATTACTGAACAATTTTGCGGCACTTTCGGGGAGGGGGGAGACTCCATCATCCGAGTCACCCGCAAAACTCTCGCAGCTAAAGAATAAGATATTTCCCAGCACATATTAGATTGACAGTATAGCAATAAAAAGCAACCCGGCCTTGACTTACGTTATTTCCCCAGGGTCCGCCCTTCACATTTACCATTCAACCAAACAAAATCCACCCTCCGATCTGTTCATTACCTCAACTTCCTAACCTCTTAAAAATCCTCCACCGATAAGCATAACACCACAACTATCACATCTGAACCTAAATAAACATCAAATTCCCTAACCATTCCAATGAAAAAAAAAAATCATCCTCCTCAAGATCTATTTCAAAGAAACACAAACACAGGAATCCAACACCATTTTTAAAGGAAAACCCAACATTGATGGACGACACAACATCCAAGCCAGAAACGCGACACCACACATAGAACATATCCAAATCCAATTCCCTTCGTAGCAAAGCAAAAACATGAATTCAACCGACCGGCGAGTTATCCGTAATGATAAACACATAGATCAAAAAGTAGACGGAGTTCATAACTATCTACCTTCTCCGGATCGCCTCCCTTGTCAGGATGGTTCTTGATGGCTGCCTTGCGGTAGGCCTTCTTCAGGTCCTCCTGCGAGGCGTTCTTCGACACGCCGAGGATCCCATAGTACTTCGTGTTATCGCTTTTCTTCGGCCCCCTTCCAAACATTCTCTTCCCCTCCGCAGATCAACTTCGATCAGAAGAAAACCCTAATTTCGCCTTCCCAAGCCCAATCGCCTGAGTTTCGATCGAATCCGTAAAACGAAACGAGCTACAAATTGACGAACAGAAAATTATGCATCCCCTATATATAGAAAGAGAAAGTAGAGAGGGATGGTCTCTTCGCCGTCCACAAGTCGCGGAAGAGTCTAGAATCTCCACAAACTACGCGTATGCATAGATTGTCGGCCGTTGGATGCTTGATCACCAATCTCGACGGCTCAACTTTACTGAGATCACCAGTTGTGGGTGAGGAAATAGTAAAGGTAATGTAATCCATTAGATTTGCTTTACGATTTGTGCTGATTGTTGGTTGGACTTACACCAAAAGTGAGCGCAATATTGCACCAATCTCAAAGTAATTGTCAATAGGATCATATATATATATATATATATATATATATATATATATATATATATATATATTATTAAAAATTGATTTGTGTTTCTTTAAAAAGTGAATATTGGTCATTGATTTCTCATATGAGTGATATAAAATGAGATTTTTACAATCCCTTTCAAGTCAAGAAATCAAAAAGATAATTGTGAAAGGACACTTTATATTATTTATATACAAAAAATATATTTCATATATATTTACATATTTACTGTTTAAACTTTAATTTTTTTTTTTACTTAATTAATACTCAAATCTCTATTATTATATCAAAAATAATATCATCAAATTAATTGTTAAAGTCAAATGCATATTTTTATGCATAAAAATAATAAATTTTTTAAATATCAAACTTTATGAGTTTGGTGTGTAAATGCATAGCAATTGTGTATTATATATATGCAAAATTTACTATTTGCTATATTTACAAATTAAGCATATATTTTTATATATTTACATAAATACCACATAATCTTTTATTTTTCACTTAAATGTCACTCAAATTTCTATTATTACATCACAAATAATATCATCATTATTTTTTAAAATCAATTGCACTTTTTAATCTATAGAAAAAGAGTCATTTTTGTACATATGCAATTTTATTGGTTAGATATGTAAACACATAATAATCTTATGCTATGTATGCAAAATTCCGTATTTTGTTTGAAAAGTTATCTCGTTCAAACTAATTCATTTGCCAAATGTTGTATCTATCTATCTATTCACTTCCTAGAGCTCATATTTTGAAGTATTTCTCTAATATTGTCTAACATCTTCATCTTAAAATTATTTTCTTTCTTATGAACTCTTTGATTGTGTGATCCGTAATAGTAATAAATCTAACGTGAGTTTCAAACATAGGTAATTCATATATAAAACTTTTTATTTATTTACTATATTTTTACTTTTCACTCTAACACTAGATAATGAAATCTTGTGCATACATGCGTGAGATGATTTGACAAAAATTTTGTTCTATTTAAATTTTTTATTTTTATAATTATTATATCATTTCTAATATATGATTTGAAGTTTATTTATTAATAGTATAATTAAGAATATAAAAAAAGACTAAGTTTTTTTCATTCGATGATTTCTTCTCTTAATATTTTTTTTCTTAGACATCTTTTAATTAATATAAATCTATTCAAACAAAGTAATCATAAGAAAAAAATTATAGATTACATATCTTTTATTGTCTCTCTAATATATTTTTCTCTATTTTCTTACAGATAAATCTTATTCTGGTCGCACTACTAATATTACATCAAGTATGCATTTGCCACTTCCTTGCCGTATTTACAAACTAAGCATATACTTCTTATATATTTACATATATACTACATAATCTTTTATTTTTCACTTAAATATCACTCAAATCTCTATTATCTTCTACGATGAGTTTATATAAAAGTATAACGAGTTGCAAATTTAAATATTTAAATAACCCAATTCA
This sequence comes from Cymbidium sinense, assembly GCA_021442155.1. Taxonomy (NCBI): domain Eukaryota; kingdom Viridiplantae; phylum Streptophyta; class Magnoliopsida; order Asparagales; family Orchidaceae; genus Cymbidium; species Cymbidium sinense. The sequence goes on along the minus strand of CM038216.1, from coordinate 10,542,537 downwards.
TATGACTTTTTTTCGATTAGAGATTCTAGAACCACCCAAGTATGTCATTAATTCTATCATAAGATTATCAGTTTTTGTGTTTTTTTTCTTTACTCCTTATCATATTATGTTTACCATATTCTACTATCACTGGTCATAATTTGCATCCATTATACATTCACTTAGCATCTCACACTATCTTCTTTTACTTCTTTTGGGATCTGAAGTATAATTACTCTTTCTCTATATGCTCATTTAAAAGTTTCTATTTTTTACCACACCACAAAATCTTACTGCTCTTTTTCAGTTTCACATAATTATTTGCATGAGCTATCTTTGTGGTTTAGTTGCCGAATTTATATGAGATTGCTGGCCATATGTGTATTTTATAAAATGTCTCTTATTTCTATGAAATTTGTTTATCATGAATCAAATTTGAAATAACCCACCCTCAAACTTATTAACCACGATCTTACCAATCTATCATTCCTTGGTATAGAAATTTTAAGAAACTGAAGGTGCTTCTTTTGATGTAGCAGATGACCATGCGCTATACATGCTATAATCTTCCTTAGTTATTCTCTATTAATTTGCATTGCTTATAATTTTACTTCATTTGGTTGATGAAAATGTATTCTTTGTTAATCAAATACATAAATAATGGAAGGTGCTTTTTTACAATTAATGGTGGTGCTAATTTGAGTAGTAAAGTTACATGCTGGAATCGCAAGCTGCCTAGTCTATGTCAACCTTGTGTATTTAGTATAAAACACATATTATTGTTGATGATGATGAGTAGCTTGACGTACTCTTGAAAAAACTCTCAAGGGCATTGGAGCTATAATAGTTTCACATAAAAGTTATTGTCATTGTAGCCTTCTCCGAGTTATTTGGGTTTTGTTTTATCAATTATACTTCAGTCATTCTTAATGAGAGCTATGTAGGTTGTTTACTCTAGATATTGAAATTTGCAAGTAGATATTAAATAATATTGAATTGGATTTAATCACTATAATACAATTTAAATAAATTAGTTATATTAAGAAATTACCAAGTGTAATAATATTTAACAATTATAATGCAATGGTATACAATAAGATGGTAATACTTTAAGAATTAAAATGATATTACTGTTAGTTAAAAAAAAACGATTTTGTCATTGAAAATAAAAAATTATTTAAATTTTTTTTCTTTAGAGATATAATTCTTGAAGTATTTTTTATTTTTTAAAATATTATGTGCATGTGCAATATTACTAAATGTATATTTCATAAGATTAAACAATCATAATATTAAGAATGTAAAGAAAGCATAAGTTTTCTACATTTGATGATTTCTTATCTTAATATTTTTTTCTTAGATAGCTTTTAATTAATATAAATCTATTCAAACAATGTATTCAATAAAAAAAATTATAGATTATATATCTTTTTATTGCCCCTTTAATATATTTTTTTTCTATTTTCTTATAGATAAATCTTATTCCTGTCACACTAGTATATGCTTTATAAATTATTTTTTTATTTTTATAATATATTTTTCTACATTTGTCATTTCCTTACCGTATTTACAAACTAAGCATATATTTCTTATATATTTACATATATACTACCTAATCTTTTACTTTTCACTTAAATATCACTCAAATCTCTATTATCTCTTGCGATGAATTTATATAGAAGTGCAACGACTTACAAATTTCAAAATTTAAATAACTCAATTCATATGATTTTTTTTTTTTTATGTTAGAGATTCTCAAACATTTTCATGTTTTTCCCTTGCCATGCATTTCTATAGAAATTTTTATTTTGTAAATTTAAATGTGTGCAGCAACACACTTCATATGAATGTTATTGATTTCCCGACATTATGTGCTTCTAGGAGTTATCTTTGACATCCTAATAAAACAATTGTTTGATATAGAAAATGCTTCATTGAAAGGATCTAATACAACTCCATCTTATGATTATTTTGCTTTCTTGTAAATCTATTTAGGCAATTTATATATAAAATTATTTATTTATTTACTCTGTTTTTACTTTTCATTCTAATATCAGATAATGAAATCTTGTGCATGCGTGTGTAAGATGATTGGACAAACCTTTGGATCTATTTAAATGTTTTAATTTTTATAAATATTGTGTCATTTCTAATACATGATTTGAAGGTTAATTTATTAATAATATAATTAAGAATATAAAGAAAGTCTAAGTTTTTTTTTCATCAGATGATTTCTTATCTTAACATTTTTTTTCTAAATATTTTTTAATTAATATGAATCTATTCAAATAAATTAGCTATTAAAAATAAATCATAGATTATATATCTTTTTGTTACCTCTCTAATGTATTTTTCTCTATTTTTTTACAGATAAATCTTATTCTTTTCACACTATTTATTTGACATCAATCAGGTATGTGTTTTTAATTTTTTTTTTAATTTTATAATATATATTATAGATTCATGATTTTTAATTTTACATATGTATGATTATATTAAGTCATACATATATATTATTATTTTTTATTTACAATCTGTAATAGCATTTTTTTTATAGGTATGCATTTTAAAATTCTTACATATTTGTTGAGAATTTTTAGTATTTAATTTTCCTATATTTTAGAAAAAAAATATTAATACAATTAAGGTTAAGTTGGACTTTAAAACCCTTTAACCAATAATAATACAAATAGCTGTATGATTATATTCAATAAATATATTTCATTCCTTTTTTTTCTTATTTATTATGACATATACATTGCAATCAATTGACTTCTACATCTGAATTTAATTCCTTCTATAAACATATATTATTTTATTCAATTTTTTTTTAATTATAAGATAAGTCATACTTCATGTATTAACGCATACACCAAATGCTTATGAATAATAAATTTATGAAAATATAGACTAATATTATAAACTCTTATTTCATAATTATTTAATATATGTTTTAATGAAGTGGTCAAAATAATAACCTCAAATTTCTCTTTGTATAAAATTTATATATTGGTAAATATTATATTGAACTATAACTTTGGATTAATATGGATTTAAAAGATATTTACTTATCATCCCTGCATCAATTCTTCATAAGATAGAAAATATATATATATATTTATTTACTGCTCTTGTCAATAACTTATAATATGATTATTATATCATTTATATTTTAATATCAATTGATAACTTATAATTATGCTTAGAACAAAAACAAATATATCTATCTCATATGGATGCTCAAAGAAAAAGAGAATATCAAAGATGACAATATTCTAACATGTCAATTGAAGCAAAGCAAAGAAAAATAGAAGTTATTATCTCAGCTGGAAAGAGAAGAAAGGAGAATTCAAATCTTGAAATTGCATGTATTGCATCAGTTTCAAAATCATCAGGTTAAATAAACTATAAGTTACATTCTCTTTGTATATATTGCATATTCATGCACTATTTAATTTATATAATTTTGTCTTAAACAGATATACAAGTGACAAATATCGATGATATAATTGTAGATTATAGTTCAAGTTTTTCAGATTTACACATTCTTGAAGAACCACATCTTTGTTCATATTATAATGCAAGAATATTTCAATTTGAGCCACCAACATTTAGTTGTTATAATGGAGAGGTCGTACTAGCATCTACTAATGTTCCAGAATGGTTGTATGAGTTATTTATCTCAAATTCAAGTGAATCACATGGATTCAGAATTAAGATCAGAGCATATAATAGCATATTTTCATTCACATCATTTGTAGCTCACATAGATTAAGAATTAGCAAATTCAAGACAAGGAGCATATACATTTAGAGCTCAAGGACAAATTTATCATAGTCTTCCGTCTGTTATATATCATGCTGATTCTGAATCAAATAATCGATTGAATATCATTTGTGATTTGAATCTTTCGAAAGATTTAACTAAAAAAATAATGGGTATACTTGTTGGAAACCCATATGCTCAATTCTTTAGATCTTTGGGCAATAGAGTAGACTTAGAAAATTTTGAAATTAGAATAAAAACTGATGTGAAATTATATCAAAGAGTTTATAATGCTCCGACTACATCCCAAGTAGTAGTAGTTTGGATTGAAGGAGAAAGTTCAACAGATATAGTAGAACGTGATATAATTCCGACTTCTCATTCTAGAGAATATCAAAAAAAAAAAAAAACATTATTTTGATTGTTATGATCCTTTACAATATCCACTTTTATTTCCAAATGGAGAAGTTGGTTGGCATCAAAATATCAATAGAATTTTCAAGTTTGAAAGAGACCATCAAAATATGACAATATAAGTGATAAAGCCCGGTGTAACTGAGGAAGATGTCTTTAACCAATAAGAAAATGGTAATTATTGTCTATATATCATCTTATTAAACTATGCATAATGATTAGTGTTACGTGCTATAAAATCAGTTGCGGTAGAGTAAAAGTTTACACTTCTTTTTGGGGAGTCCAAAGACACACGTATTTAAAGAAAAACAATAAAACTCTAGAATTTTACGTAAAACCTCAAAAGAGGGAAAAACCACTGGCTTTCACTCACTATGTATCCTGCTTCGAGTACAAGATCTTCCTAGGAATTACAAAATTGTATATGAGGGGACAACAAGTACAATGAAGATGATGTGAGACGATGTTGACGACGATGTTGACGATGATGTTGATGATGATGTCAATGACAGTGATCGGTGATGATGACAAATGTGGTCGACGCGGGAGGGGTGCGAGTACGCCGGCGGTGGTTACAATCAGTGAAAGATGGCACGATTGGTTCCCGGAGGATCTTTAGAGCTCTCTCTCTCTTGGCTTCCTCTCATATGAGGAATGAGGGCTATTTATAGATTGGAGGAGGCTCCTCGTCAGAATACATGCAAAATCCAAACCTCCTCCAATCGGACGGCTCATGATGATTCCTCGATCATATGATGTATTTTGTGTATTTGAATGCTCAAATGAATTGTAAGAGATCTTTAGCTTGTTGGAACCGTGAGACGCCGATTTGACTATAAACACTCCATATTTGAGAGCTTTTAGTAATTTAACCGATGTCTCAAAGTTTTAATGATATTTGCTTGATCTCTCGCCAATTTTTGATTATTTTATCAAGATTCGTGTTCATAGAGGAATTTTCATATCAGTCATTTCCTATTTTGAATGATATTATCTCAATCATCAAAAATATATGTGTCAAGTACTTCAAAATAGTAAATTCTTCAACTAAATCAGGTCTATTAACCACATATTTGAGAGAACAAATCTCCGCACAAATATGTTATGATATAAGGCATGAAATGAACGGCCACAAATATGTGCATGAAATTCATGAGGTACAGACCGCGGACATTGAACAGTGAATGGTTGAAATCGATAGAAGAAAGGTGTCAGTCTCAAGAATAGAAGAAGAAGGCTGGAAGCAGCGTGGGTCGAATTCAATTTTCATAGCGGAAGCCGCTTTAACGCGACGAGCTCCATGGCGTCGCGGGTCGGACAATGACGCGTGGTCGCTACGCTGACTACGGGTCGTGGGTCACGTGGGGGAGGCTCAATCCTGAACGAGTCGAGCTGGTCGCGACTGCTGCTAACGCAAGTCAGGGTCGCTGAATGGCGGAGAGCGCCGGAATAGCTGACGATCAGATAGATGAGGTCGAAGCACAGATCGCTGCGCTGAAGCGCCGCAGACGCCATCGCTGACGCATGTGATATACGGCGCGAAGGCTGCAGGTCATGGCAAAACATCCGCTTTTAAGTAGTTTTGAACTGTTTTAGGTAGTTTTGGGAGGTTTTGGACATTTTTTTACCCTTTTGCCCTTAGAAGGGGTCTATAAAAACCCCTTAGGGCTAAGGGAGAAGGCACCTTCTCTCCTTCTTGAGAGAAGGTCATTCAGAGGCGATCAAGACCCGTAGTTCACATGCACGAGGCTTTTTCCTCGAAGAGAGATCGACCGCCTTGTCCGACCGGGTTTGAGGCATCAAGACTGAGTTCATCAGGCTCCAGTTTTCCCTCGAAAGAGGCGTTGACTGCCCTTGTCGGACCGACCGGGTTCTGAGGCGATCAAGACTCATAGTTCATACGACAAGACTCCTTTCTCTGAAGAGGCGCTGACCGCCTCTCCGGACCGAAGTTCGGGCATCACCGAGAGGGGCTGACGAAGATGCTCGACGATGGTGGTAATTACTGCGATGATGACTGACGGTAGTATGGGCGATGATAACCGATGGTGGTGACCACGGAGATCAATTATCTACGGAGCGATTAATGGTGGCGGCGCGGACCAGCCTACAGTGCTACCGACGGGGGTGGTGTGGCAAGCCGACGGTAGTGGTGGCGACCGCGCCGGAGAAGCGGGATGACCTACGAGATGGTGACCGGCGAGATTGCCTGATGATCTGAGGCGGATCGGCGACGGTGAATGCCGCTGGCGGACCAACAGGTTAGTGGTCGACGGAGCAAAACCCGCAAGTCGACGGTGGCGACCGGCGCCAATGCTGGATGACCGGTGGAGATGGACCTTAAGACCGATGGCGGTCATGGCGAAGGACCGCCGACAAGTATGGCGGACCGGCCATAGGTTGGAGGTGACGCGGCAGGAACCGGCGATAGTCGACGGTAGATCGGCCGAGAATGCGCGGATGACCGGCGAGATGGTGGTGAGGACGAAGATCAGCCGCGATGGTCGTGAAGACCGCGATGGTACGGCAGATGCTGTGTTTACGCGGTCGGCACGAACCAGAATGCGACGGTCTTATACGTGAGTCGGGATGACCTACGACGATGGTGGTGACCGCAAGATTGCCGCGATGACCGACGGAGATTGAATGGCGCGGACCATCGGCGATGGTCGGGCGACCGGAGAGCGGGCGTTGCGGCAAACCGACGGGTGGCCGGCAAATGTAACTTCAGGTAACGGTCATGGAGCGCAATGCGGTGGTCGTCGAAGGTGGTGATTTTGGCCTATCCGAGGTTATTGTCGAGCGACGATGTGTAACATGTATGGAAGATGTCAATACCGAGGATTTTGACCTCCGGGTCAGTCTTTGCTCGACGTTAACCATGGAAGAGGTCATGGAAGTCCAGACCTTTGACCTATCCTGTTTGTCGAGTTTTGCTCGATGACGCGCTAACCGCATGGAAGAGGTCGCTCAAGTCCACCAAGGACCTTTGACCTATCCCAGGTTGTTGTGAGTTTTTGCTTGATAACCCGTATGGAAGAGGTCGTAGGAAGTCCACCAAGGATCTTTTGACTTATCCTAGGTTGTTTGTCGAGTGTTACGACGCAACTGTATGGAAGAGGTCGAATTGAATCCGCTGAGGATTTTTGACCTATCCGAGATTATTTGTCAGGGTGTTACCCGATGACGTTAACCTATATGGAAGAGGTCATGGAAAGTCCACTAAGGACCTTTTGACCTATCCTAGGTTGTTTGTCAGGGTGTTACCCGATGACATTAACCTGTATGGAAGAGGTCATGGAAAGTCCACCAAGGACCTTTGACCTATCCTAGGTTATTTGTCGAAGTTTTGCTGCTAACCCGTATGGAAGAGGTCGCTCAAGTTCACCAAGGACCTTTTGACCTTGTTTGTCGAAGTTTTGCTTGATGACGCTAACCGTATGGAAGAGGTCGTAGAAGTCCACCAAGGATCTTTTGACCTATCCTGTTGTTGTCGAGTGTTACCCGATGTTAACCTGTATGGAAGAGGTCAATTGAATCCGAGAATTTTGACCTATCCGAGATTATTTGTCGTGGTGTTACCCTACCACGTTAACTATTGAAGAGGTCGGAAAGTCCACTAAGATCTTTTGACCTATCCTAGGTTGTTTGTCGGTGTTACCATGACGTTTAACCATGGAAGATGTCAATTAAAACATCCGGTTGTAGCCAAAAATTGCTCCTTAACCTCGTCTCGTTTTCCATGAGTATGAGTGGAAAACATAATTTGCAAAGTTATATCTCTTCTCAATGTTGAAATATCCTCCAACTTTGACTTGTTTGTGGAAATCGATTAGATGCTTAACATGGGTGATCTCGAGATTAAGAGTTGCCCGCCTCGATAGAATATGAAGGAACAAAGTTTGATGAATCTTCATTCTTAGCTTACGCTCTTTAAAAGCTTGAAATGCTTCACCTCGATGGTGGTTTTGATCTTGTTGGGAAACTTGGTGGTCATGAAACAATGAACCTGCCAAAACCATGATTACTGAGTCCAAAGATACAGACAAACCCGCAAGAGGGAAAATCACGCAAAATCTCAAAAGAGGAAAAAAGCCCACCATGTATCCGCTTCAGAGTACAAGATCTTCCCGATACGGATTACAAAATTGAGGTAGACAACAAATACAATGCTGAAGACGCGATGTTGATGATGATGTTGACACGATGTTGAAGATAATGTTGACGATGACGATGATGTCAACGATAATTGATGATGACCGTAAACAAAGGGTCGACGCGGTGAGGATCCCGGTGGCGTGGTCGACAACCGCCGAGTGATGGCACGATCAGGCTCTGAGGATCTTAGAGCTCTCTCCTCTCTCTTGGCCTCCCTCATGAGGAATGGGGGCTATTTATAGATCGGAGGAGTGGCGTCAGAATACATGCAAAATCCAAACCACTCCTCCAACCGGATGATTCCTCGATCATATGATGTATTTTGTGTATTTGAATGCTCAAATGAAGTTCGAATTGTAAGATCTTTAGCTTGTTGGAACCGGCTCGTCAAGACACTCGATTTGACTATAAACACTTCATATTTGAAAGTTTTTTAGAAATTTAACTGATGTCTCAAAGTTTTTAATGATATTTTAAGTGCTTCGATCTCAATTTCTTGCTTTTGGCATCAAGATTCGTGCTTTGAATAGAGGAATTTTCAGGGTCATATCAATTAGTTATTATTATTAATCATATTTATTTATGTTACAGGAATTATAAAATCAACAAAAAGTCGAGTTTCATGCATAGAATATTATAGTTATTGTTGCGTGTTCAAAAACTAGTTGTGGTAGAGTAAAAGTTTACGCCTTAGCCTTATTGTGAAATCCATCACACACAGAGATATTTAAAGAGTGAACAAGAAAACTCCAGAATTTTTACATGAAAAATCTTGAAAAAAGGAAAAAACCACGAGGCCTAACCTAGTAAAAATTTTTCTACTATATATTTGTTTTGGAGTACAAGTTTTCCCGCAACGTGATTACAAAATTGAAGAAGCGAATAATGGGAACCCAAAATCGACAACAATAGCCATATATCACGCTCGATAGCCAAGGTAGGATGATGGTGAACAACGAGAAACAAAGGATCTAGCGATGAAGGTCGCCATGATGGAGACCGCGAGATTGACGATGACGGATTAGCGGTGGCGCCTGGCATGGTGGTTGACAACCGTCGAGTGGTGGCACGATTGTGCTTGGAAGATCTTCAAGCTTTAGAGCTCTCTCCTCTCTCTTGATTGACCTCCTCTCATATGAAGAATGAGGGGCTATTTATAGATTGGAGGAGTGACGTCTCTGTAAATACATGCAAAATCCGAACTACTCCTCTCCATCGGACGGCTCAAAACGATTCCTTTGATCATTTGATGTATTTTCAAATGAAGTTAGAATTATGAGATCTTGGGCTCGTTAGATCTGGCTCGCCGAGATGCTCGATTTGACTATAAACACTTCATATTTGAGAATTATTTTGGGATTTAACTGACATCCCAGAGTTTCCAAGGATATTTTAAGTGCTTGATTTCACCAACTTTGGATCTTTTGCTTTTAGCATCAAGATTCGCTTTGACTAGTAGTTTTATTAGTTCTTTTTTTGGATGACATTATCTCAATCATCCAAAAATATATATGTCAAATACTTGAAAATAACAAATTCTTCAATAAAATTTGAGGGTCCATTAACCATATTTAAGAGGACAGATCTTCATGTGAGTACAAGATTATGACTACTAAGCGTAATTTTGTAGTACGAGATTTGAGGTTACAGACCTATCAAGACGATGGGTCCATGAGTGCTGGTGTCATGAAGAAGATGCCTCCCCGATAATGGGTCGCTGGGCTCGAAGATCTGCGCAATGGGGTCGAGAATGGAACGGCAATGGAGCGGAGAAGCAGTCAATGGGGTGGCTATGCATGCACCAGATGTGCTGTTCAGCAAAACATCCATTTTGCGTTTTGAGCGGTTTCGGTTTTGATGATGATTTTGACATTTTGAAAACCCCTTAGGTGAAGGCACCTTCTCTCTTCTTGAGAAGGTCATTTGAGACGCATCAAGACCCATAGTTCATATGGTTCGTGTTTCTGAAATAGCATTAACCTCTTGACCGACCGGTTCGGTTGACAGAATATGGCGAGGCTCCGGTTTTCCCTCAAAAAGGTGTCAACTAACCTCGTTGGACCGACTTGGTTTGGAGGCGATCAAGACCCGTAGTTCATACGACAATACTCTAGTTTTTTCTTGAAAGAGGTGTCAACTGACCTCGTCGGACCAAGGGAGCATCAAGACCCATAGTTCATACGGCGAGCTCATTTTCCCTCGAAGAGGCATATTGATTACCGAACCGAATCGAGTTTGGAGGTGATGATCGCGACCTGAGATGGTGGTTAATGGTCGATGTGGGTGGTCGCAGAGTAACCAGCACTGAAATGTGGTGACTGCGTAGATGACCGCGACGATCGCAGAGATGGTGGGAATGGTCAGTGACCGGTCACGAAGATGTGCGGATCGACAGCGGCAATGGCACGACGGGTTGGTAAAGTGGTAACAACCTTAATGAATATGGTGGCAACGACATCGATAGGCGATGGGATGGTGACGCGATATGGTGGTGACCGACGACGGTGATGATTTTTGACCTATCCGAGGTTATTTATTAGAGTGTGACTCGATGACGTTAACCTGTATGGAAGAGGTCGAATTGAATTCGTTGAGGATTTTTGGCCTATCCGAGGTTGTTTGTCAGAGTGTTACCCGATGACGTTAACCTATATGGAAGAGGTCAAGAGATGTCCACCAAGGACCTTTTGACCTATCCTAGGTATCAGCCAAAGTGTTACTTGACATCTTACCTATATGGAAGAGGTCCGATCAAGTCCCCTTGGGATTGATCATGCCCGATTGAGATAAAACATGAGTTGTATATTTCTCAAGTGGGAGGATTAAATGAAAAAGAAATTAGCTTGTAAAGAAAAAGCCATAAACTCATTACTTTGATAATGTTGGTGATACAATATTGTCACAAGATAACTTAACAAAAGGGATGAGATACATTTTTAGAGAGAGTTAACAAAAGATAAGAGGTGGAGAGGAAAAGATAAATGGGGTAAATTAAATACTACAATATTTATGCACCAAGGATTACATATAACACTTTTCAGAGACCCTTAATATTCCACATTTTAGGGAAGATTTTTTCCTCTGGATCTTTGGTCATAGCTTGACGGTTAGTCATTTGATAACGAAGTGGGGAGCAAGTCTTTTACAAGCAAAACCCTCTGAGGTACTTCTTTATCTTGAAGATTAAAATTCTCGATGTTGAAGATCACCGAAGGGCGTGGTTGAGCTTGTCTGAGATAACATGATTGTGCTATTTGTTGATTTCCACAGAACCCTCCAACCCCAATGGGAGTTTGAAATTTCATCTTAAGATGAGGTACCGAGGTGATGGCATCGAAAATTGATTGGAGGGGTCTTCCAAAAGATAGCGTTGTATGCTGAATTTGACTTGACTACTATGAATTGAACTAAGTGAGTGACTTGTTGAGGAAATTCTCCGAGAACAACAGAAAGGGTGATTATCCTCTCCACTCGTACAGGGCGATTATCAAACCCATATAACGGTCCTGCAATGGGTTAAAGTTTTTTCTTTAACCGGACCCATGCTAAGAAAGGTGGAGTAAAATAATCAACGGAACTTCCATTATCAATCAAAATTCTCTTAACAACATAACATGGGTCACCAATCCCCGCACTGTTGACAAGAGGATCTTGATGTGTAACTTGGACTCCTTCCAAGTCTGAGCCATTGAAAGTGATTGAATGATTAATACAAGATTTCTTTAACTCCGACTCTTCAAAGGTGGCAATAAAGACTTGATTAGATATTAGTGGCGCACTTGCAATTGTTTCAATTTCTCCAACTATTTGGCGGCTATTATGTTATTTCTGTGATGATTGTCTCGGTTGCCCCACGGTTGGAGTCATGTTTGCTTGAGCTGGTTGGTTTTTCACAAATTGACATAGTATCCCTGTTGAATGAGCCTCTCAATTTCATCTTTAAGTTTTTTACACGCCTCAGTAGTATGTCCATGACTTCGATGGAAGTAACAATATTGCTCCTAATTTTTTGAATTTAGTTTCAGTGGATGTGACCAATTGATGGTCTGTTCATCTCGAAAACAAGCAGTTAACACAGATATGTACGCGCCGAAGTGTTCGTGAGCGATGCGGGTCGTGGAGGGAGATCATGACCGCCTTGTTGCTTCTTTCCGATGATTGTTGACTGTTTCCTAGAGCACTCTTACGCTTTCCTATGGATTATTCAAATTATTTTGATGGGCATTAATAGCCTCATGAATCAGGTTTCCACGAACCAAGTCGGCATATGAGCGGATCAGATCTCAGACAGTGATGAGTAGAAAGGCCTGTAAACGAGCCCCCAAGGAAAACTCCTCTTAGTAATTCGTGGTCTACCGTGTATTTGGCAAGCTTCCGAGGAGAATCGGAAGTATTCTTTAAGTGATTCACCCTCATTTTGACGAATGCCGGAGAGATGGGAGGAATCTTTAATGATCCTCCGATTTGCAATGAACAGTTCTACAAAAATCTTGGCGAGTTTCTCAAAGGTATGGATAGCGGGAGGCTCCGTTGTTACGAGTACTGCGCTTATTGGCCATGACGCGGGTGTTCATGAAAATTCTGATTGAGGGGTTCTTTTCCCACAAATGGAAACCATATGCGTTAGAAAACCAGGGTAGAGTGAAAGTTATTTTAGCCTTGAAAATCCATCAAACACACATGTATTTAAAGAGTGAACAAGAAAACTCTAAAATTTTTACGTGTAAAACCTCGAAAAGAGGAAAAAACCACGGGGCCTAACCCAATAAAAAGTTTTCACTATATATTTATTTTGGAGTACAAGTTTTCCCGCTACGTGATTACAAAATTGTATATAAGAAGGGCTGACAATGGGAACCCCAAAATCAGACAATAACAACTATATAGTCACGTTTAGGTGGTAGCAATTACTAGTGGTAGCAGATGATGGTGAACAACGAGGAACATCGACCATGAAGGTCATGATGGAGACCGGAGATCACAGTGATCACGACGCAATGTCAGCAAATCACGAGTGGTGGCACGATTGTGCTTGGAAGATCTTCAAGCTTTAGACCTCCTCTCACTTTTGAGAGGCTATTTATAGATGAGGAGTGACGTCTCTGTAAATACATGCAAAATCTGAACCACTCCTCTCTATCGGATGGCTCAAAATGATTCCTTTGATCATTTGATGTATTTTAAGTATTTGAAAGCTTAAATGAAGTCAAAATTATGAGATCTTGGGCTCGTTAGATCCGGCTCATCGAGATGCTTGATTTGACTATAAACACTCCATGTTTGAGAGTTATTTAGAGATTTAACTGACATCCCAGAAGGATATTTTAAGTGCTTGACTTGACTTCGGCCAACTTCGATCGCCTTGCTTTTAGCATCAAGATTCGTGCTTTGACTAGTAGTATTTTAAGTGTCATATCAGTTATAAACTTCAAATTCGCTAAAATGATAAATCAATTCTTTTATATGGTGGTAGGCTATTACATCAGTATGTTGTTGATATGTACTTGAAAATTGAGACAAGTCATTTGGACTTTTATAGAAGAAATGCATACAAGTTATATGCTATATAAGACTTAGTTGATATTGTGACATCTGGAGAAACATTAAGTAATAATGTTGGCCAAAAAATTATTTTGCCTGTTTCATTCATTGGAGGACCATGTGATATGAGACGCATATATTTGGATGCAATGGCTCTTGTTCAACATTTTGGAAAGCCAGATTTGTTTATAACAATGACATGCAATCTATAATGGGTAGAAATACAAAATGAGTTAAAGATATGCTAATTTGTAGAAGATAGACCATATTTAACAACACGTATTTTCAGAGCTAAAATTCAAGATTTCAAGGAACAATTATTCAAGAAGTCAATTTTTTGGAGTTATAAGCTGCTTATGTATATGTTATAGAGTTTCGAAAAAGAAGACTTACACATACACTTTTTTTTAGAAAATTTAAAGAGTGAATTTAAGATAATAATGACAGAATTATTTGATAGAATTATTTCTGCATAGTTACCATATCCTTTCAAATACAAGAATCTATATGGATTAGTTGTAATACACATGTTGCATGGTCCATGTGGGAGCTTAAATAGAAAAAACCCATGCATGAAAAAAGGATTTTGTAAAAATAAGTACCCAAGATCTTTTTCATGTCAAACATGAATAGGTGATGACTCATATCCAATTTATCGCAAAAGAAATGATGGACAAAATGTTAAAAGTAAGAAATTATATTTTAGATAATAGTTGGGTTGCTCCTTATAATCCATATTTATTATCTAGATATAATTGTCATATAAATGTTGAGATATGTTCAGGCATAAAAACAGTAAAATATATCTATAAGTATATTTATAAAGGGCATGATAAAGTTTCAGTTTCAATTTCACAACGAAGTAGAGAAAAAAAAGATGAGATCCAACAGTGCCAAGATGGTAGATGTGTATCGACACCAGAAGCATTATGAAGAATATTTGAATTTTATTTAAATGAGATGTATCCATTATAATTTACAATTACATTTACAAGCATGCAAGCTGTATACTACAAAGAAAATTAGAATTTATGTGATTTATTGACATTTGATAATGTCAAAAAAACTATGTTGAAAAAATTTTTTAAGCTAAATAAAAGCGATTCAGAGGCAAGAAAATATCTATATAGAGAAATTCCATAAATATATGTATGGGATAAGACAAAAAACTTTGGAAAAGAAGACAAAAATTTGAGCAAATTGGCTGTATCAATACTACAACTCCATCAGAGGGTGAAAGATATTATTTAAGAATGTTATTAAATCATGTTTATGGATCGATATAATTTACTGATTTATTAAAAGTACATGACATATAATGTTCCACATTTAAAGAAGCTATAGAGAAGCATGGTTTGATGGAAACTGATGACTATATTTCAAAATGTTTAAATGATGCATCTAATTTCTAATGACCATTTGAATTATGACATCTATTTGCTACTATTCTAATTTACTGTGAGCCAACAAATATACATCAACTATGAAATACATATTATAATTATTTATCTCAGGATTATCAAAATAGTGATATTCTTCCTGAAGAATTATGTGTTACAAAAACTTTAATGAGCATTAGTTTATTTATTTAGAGAATGGGTAAAAGTATAAATAAATTTGATCTGTCTAAATTGCCCCCAATAAAATATTGCTCCATTTGAAAAAGATGAATAAATTCAAAAGAGGGAGATAATGGAAGCATTAAATGTCATAACACCAAGTGAAGATATCAACATAATTCACAGATTTAATGAAGATCAAAAGAAGGCATATGAAGAAATTATAAAATGTGTATATCATAAACAGATTGTCATATTTTTTATAGATGGTCCTGGTAGTATAGAAAAGACATATTTATATCAAACATTACTTTCAACCTTGAGAATGAATGGTCATATTACAATAGCAACAACAACATCAGGGGTGGTAGCATCAATCTTGCCAGGAGATCGAACAACACATTCAAGATTTAAAATACCAATAAATACAATAGAAGTAAGTACATGCACAATACCAAAGGAAAGTGGTATTGCTCAATTATTTATGAAATCAAGTATTATAATTTGGGATGAAGCATCAATGGTAAAACGAACAGCAATAGAGTCTGTGGACAGAATATTAAAAGATATTATGAATAACTCTGATTATTTTGGTGGTAAAGTTATTGTATTTCGAGGTAACTTTTGGCAAGTTGTACCGGTAGTAAGATGTGCATCAAAAAAATGAAATTATCAAGTATAGCTTGATTAAGTCAAATTTGTGGTCATATATAAAAGTTTTCAAATTAAAAGAAAATATGAGAGCAAAAAGTGATTCATTATTTTCTAAATTTATACTTAGAATCAGAAATGGAGATGAACCAGAAACTAAAGATGGATTAATAAATATTTTAGATAAGATGATAATAACTTATGTGAGTAAAGAAGTTTCAGAAGATTTGTTAATAAATGATATATTTTTTTTGTTTATATAAAAATGCTATATCAACTTATTACATTATGAAAAGAGCCATCCTGGCAACAAAATATGAGTATGTGGATAAGATAAATCAAAAGCTTATAAAATGCTTTCCAAGAAATGAAGTAATTTACTTTAGTTATAACAATGTTATTGATTACAAATCTAATCTCTATCAAGTGGAATTTCTAAACTCATTGGCACCAAATGGACTACCTCCGCTTTGACTTGTTCTCAAGAAAAATTGTTCGATAATGCTATTAAAAAAATTTAGATACTTCAAATGGATTATGCAATGGAACAAGAATGATTTGTAAATCATTTAAAGAAAATGTTAATTTTTCAGAAATATCAACTGGTCAATTCTCAGGCAAACTACTTTTGATTGTAAGAATACCATTACGTCCAAGCGAAGATGAAACTCTACCATGCAAATTTCAAAGAAAACAATTTCCAATATGTCTATGTTTTGCAATGACAATCAACAAGCCACAAGGTAAAATAATACCTAATGTTGGAATGTATCTGTTGACCTCCACATATATGTCATAAGGCGAGTCAAGCCCACAAGTCAAATCTGACAGACTTCGGAGGTGACAGTACGCAAACTAAGGCTCAAAATGTACTGGACGTCACTGAAAATGGTCGAAACAACCTTCGATTGGTGAATGGACTTTGTTGCCACGATCTAAACATCAAAATTGATCGAAATATAAATATTGTAAAATCTAACGAGCAATCGAATAAACGCTCGAGCTATCAATGTGTCGACATGTATATCCGAGTCGGGAAGCTGTGATGATGACTAAACAATCTCCGTTCATAAAACTGATCATGTCGTTTGCTTAAAACATCGAAAACTATCAAATGAGACTGTCCGCACTTAATTTAGGCGAGTTTGTGCAAATGTCAAATGATTTGAAATGACAATACATAAATCGAGGCTGAAATGCACAGGACGTCACCAAAATCAACTAAAATGATCTTCGATCAATGAACGGACTTCGTCATCACGTTCATAATATTAAAATTGGCCATAATATAAATATTGCTCGACTTGATGATCAACTGATCAATCGCTTGAGTTGTCAATGCACCTGCACGCATATTGAAGTCAGGAGGTGTCGACGTTAGCCAAACGACCTCCATTCATTAAATTGATTACACCGTTAGCTCCAAAATATCAAAATCTATCATATAATAGTTTGCACTTAATTTGGACAAGTCTCCACGAATGTCGAGAGGTTGAAAGTGGCGATGCGTATTTTGAGCTGAAATTGACTCAATTTGACATTGACTTGAACCAAATGGCCTCCGACTGCGAAACGGACTGTGTCATTGTATTCAGAACATCGGGATAACCTTAAATTAATATATATTAATTATCTATTGAATCAGCATAAAATTCAATTTAAGATCGATTACTCAATTTAAAAATAATTTAAAACCCAAATCAAGTCCTAATTCCCTATTTTCTACTCCCCTATCCGGTCGACTCAACATCTTCCACGCACGGCTCGCGCGACTCCCGCTCCTCTTCATGCCCAGCCAGCCCGAGCCCCGTCTCCTCTTCACGCAACCGCTCGTCCCTCTCCCAACCGTACACCCCCCCCCCCCCCCCCTTTTCTTCTTCTCAACCGCAAGGAAAAAGGGAAAGAGGACCGAATGGCTTCTTCCTTCGCTCATTCGCACGCAGCAAACGCAACTCCCTCTATTCCCACACTCCGACCTCCCTCTGCACAGGTAATTCCCTCTTCCTATCTCATCCGCCCTTCTCCCTCAAT
This sequence comes from Cymbidium sinense, assembly GCA_021442155.1. Lineage (NCBI taxonomy): Eukaryota > Viridiplantae > Streptophyta > Magnoliopsida > Asparagales > Orchidaceae > Cymbidium > Cymbidium sinense. The sequence continues at coordinate 10,524,439 of CM038216.1, read as the reverse complement.
GGAGAAGGCTTTCATTTTTTTTCTTTTCTCTATTATTTCTTCTTCAACCAAAAAGAGTAGCCCTCTCTTCCGTGCCCTCATCCAAAAATCGAAAGAAGCAAGTTCAGTTTCTCAGAAAGTTCGATCATGAGTAGCTGCGTGAAACTGATAGAGCAGAATAAATCGGAGCCAATTGTTCTTCTCCATAGTTTTGACAGGCACTTGATTCACTCAGATCCAATTCAATATGCAAATAAAGATGGCAATCAGGCATGGTCATGTATAGATCTCTTGGAGGTTTTATGCGAGTTGGCTGAGAGAGGACATGGAAGCACTGTTCGCATGATGCTTGAGCAACCCCTCAATCAGTGTCCTGAAGTTCTACTTGCAGCAATTTCTCACATCAGCACTGCATATAATTTCCTCCAGTCTGAAGTCAGTTCGGTTTTGTTTTCTGCAATACTAAAGGATCCTATGAAGACTAGTTTGATTCATTGTCTTTGGCGTGCTAATCCTAATCTGGTATTACAGAGATTTCTTGATGTTTACACAGATCCAGACTTCCTTTTGAGAATACTGGAAATTTGCCAAGAACTGAAGATTTTATCAACTATTTTGGAGGCGGCTTCTTTTCTTTTCATCATCAAATTAGCTACTATTGCTTTTAGGAAGACTGCCCTAGAAAAATGGTTAAATGATAATCTAAACACATACAAAGATGCTTTTTTTCAGGATTTCCTTAAATATATTGAAGAGCTATCAAATATGGACAATTGTATACCTGATGGCTATCTAGACCAATCTAGAACTTCCATTATAAACGCATACCAGGAGGCATTGTCTATATTCTTGAAGGTCCTTCAAGCCCATGTTGGGCAAGTTCCCTTCAAACTTTCTGAAGAATTAAATAGGCTTTTTATTCTTTGTACTCCAAAAAAAAAAATCAAAGCTCTGTCAGCAATGCTGATTGGAGCACTGACGAGATTGAGGCAGAAGCAAATGCTTATTTTCAACAAAAGTTCACTGGAGAGCGTACAGTTGAAGACATGGTTCAAATGCTTGCTCATTTCAAAGAATCTTCTAAAAAGAGGGAGCAGAAGATCTATGAATTCATGGTGTCTAATTTATTCGAGGAATACAAGTTCTTCTCCAAATATCTTGATTTTTCTTTTTTTTCAAATCCGAATTTCCTACTTCACTTCGCCGTAATCGGAGAAGCAACACTATCATGAGGCGGGTTCTTCTTTCGGTTTCCGGTGTCGCCCTCCTTGTATCAGCTTTCTAATTTTTGCTTTGCCGCAACCGGAGAAGCAACACCATCATGAGGCGGGTTTTTCTCGAAGTTTTCGGCATTTCCACTACCCCCTGCAGCCAAATAGCTCCTCTTTCCTTCCTTGCAAACGATGGAAATCGAGAAGCAACACCATCATGAGGCGAGTTCTTCTCTAGTTTTCGGCATTTTCACTACCCCTGCAGCCAAACAACCCCTCTTTCCTTCCTTGCAAATGACGGAAACCGAGAAGCAACACCGTCATGAGGCGGGTTCTTCTCTAGGTTTCCGGCATTTCCACTACCCCTGTAGCTAAACAGCTCCTCTTTCCGACCTTTCTATTCACCGTAATCAGAGAAGAACACCGTCATGAGGCAGGTTCTTGGTTTTCAGCATGCCTAACCCCATCTTTTTACCGATCTTTGTAGTGCTCAAAAAAATGAGTCAGAACATATGAGATATGTGAATGTGAATATATATACATGCTTGTGTTTCTTTGCAGGTTTGAAGGCCTCATCATATTCATGAGAGAGCGACGAGATGAAAAATTAGTTGTGGTGTCATAAGACACCGCTCGCTACGCTCATGAGGGCGTATCAAGTAAGCCAACATCTGTTAGATGCGCTCCCCCTAGACGAAATGCATTATCTAATTTCTAGACTTAGAAAAAGGAGAGAATGAATATATATTGCATCATATGTCTTCTTTCAGGTTTGAAGGAATCGTCGTGCTCATGAGGGCACGACGAGATCAAAAACTGAATGTCAAAGACACCACTCACGCTCATGAGGCGTATCGAAAGCCAAAACACTCGATGCGATCTGCAAGGATGGCGTGGGAGGCTCGAATTTATTTGAAATTGAACTTAAACAAATTCAAATGAAAATGACCTAAACTTAAGTCAAACAAAAGAATATATAACAAATATGAAGATAAATGTTAATTCAAAGAGAAATAGAGGAATAACAATTAAATAAAATTTTGAAAAGAATAGAACACCTATTTAAAATGCAAGTAAAATTTGAGGAGGTTAATATTAAACTCACAAGCTCTAATTATAATTCTCTATGACTTAAATTGAAGCAATAAAGTGAGTTCTCTTTTATTCAAGTTTTTCAAAATTAAACAAGCCTTAATTGAAACTTGGGGAGACAAACGCCAAACTCATAAGAGACTTACAATAAATTTGAAGTCTAGTTTTCAAATAAATATGAGATTTGATGTGAAGTTAAGGATAAATTCATGTTGGATTTGAACTCTTCTTATGTGAATAAAGCTTCTCTTTGAAAATTCAAAATGTTAAACTCATGAACAAGTAATCAATATGAACAATATTAATTGAGCGTTTGAGTGATCACATTTAAACCTCAAATGAAGTAAAAATTTTAATTGAATATTAAATGACAAATAATTGATGGTAAATCTAAATGTCAAATTCTAAATTGAGACTAAAGTGTGCAAAAAATTTGGTAGCTTTCTTATAAGCATAAATTCAATTAGGCAACTCATGATTATCCATTAATGTGGCCTTTAAAAGGATCATTGGGATCTTGTGCTTAAAGTCAGGTTTGAAGCACAAGAGATTAGTTAAATGCTATTTTCAAGTTAAAATAAAAATCAAATGAATTTCAAAAGAGATTTTCACTAAGGACAAGCAACCTGTTGGCAAGTATAACTAAAGCTCATAAAAGACTACAAGCCAAATAATATTTAAGAATTAGAAAATTCAATAATACATTTCGCCACCAGATCTGCAACTCTTTGTATAAGCAGACAGAAGGCGATACTAAATCAAAATCTACAAAAATCATAGGGCCTCCTTCAATCAAAAATTAAGAAATTTTATTTTAATTTTGATTTTTAAAACTAATGATTTCATTAATTAGATGAAACTATCTAAGCTATAAATACCTGCATGGGCCTTGGCACTATGCTGAATGTTTAGATTCAAGTGTCTGAGGATGCTATGCGAGTTGTTTCCCGGTTTAGTCTTAGGACTAGGTCCGGGTTAACAAAGCCTAAAAATATATTATAATGAGTCCAAATTAGTGAAATATCTGAGAAGCTGATTCTGTTATATGGTAGTAGATCTAATCCTCTGTTAAGAGCTAAAACAGAGTTAATATGATCTAAAGTAAGTAATATTTTAAACTACAATCTAAATCAAAATACCTTCTTCGCCACTGGATTTATAACTCTTTGTACAAACAAACAGAAGACGATACTAAATCAAAATCTATAAAAATTATAGGGCTTCATTCATTCAAAAATTAAAGAATTTTATTCTAATTATGATTTTCAAAATCAATAATTTCATTAATTAGATGAAACTATCTAAGCTATAAATACCCGCATGGGCCCTGACACTATACTGAATGTTTAGATTCAAGTGTTCGAGGATGCTGCGTGGGTTATTTTTCGGTTTAGTCTTAGGACTGGGTCCGGGTTAACGAAGCCTAAAAATATATTATAATGAGTCCAAATTAGTGAAATATCTGAGAAATTTATTTTATCATATGACAGTAGATCTAATCATCTATTAAGAGCTAAAATAGAGTTGACAGGATGTAAAGCAAGTAATATTTTAAACTACAATCTAAATCAAAATGCCTTCTTCGCCACCGGATCTACAACTCTTTATACAAGCAGACAGAAGGTGATACTAAATCAAATTCTGCAAAAGTCATAGGGCTTCCTTCAATTAAAAATTAAGAAATTTTATTCTAATTATAATTTTTTAAAATCAATGATTTCATTAATTAGATGATTAGCTAAGCTATAAACACCTACATGTGCTCGGACATAGAGATTTCATGTGCAAATTTTAATGTCTGAAAGGTTGCGTAGGCTAAGTTAGAATTAAATGAAAATCTGAAATCAATCTTATAATTAATAAATAAATACTATATAAAGTCTTAAATACGCATCGACTATGTTGAATGCTTAAATTCAAGATCTTTGTGCGGTTGCTTCCCAGTTTAGTCTTTAGAATAAAACCTAAAAACCTATAATAAGAGTTTAAAATCAGTAAAATATTCGAGAAATTGATTATGTCAGGTGATAGTAGATCTAATCTTCTGTTAACAGCTAAATAGAGATGACAGGATCTAAAACTTATAAACATATTCAAGTTAATCAATTTTTCTAATCAAATTAACTCAAATCAAATATCAATCTAAAAAACTATTTAAATGAAACTCAATCATTAAAAGCTTAAAGCAAAACTCAATCTATCCACCTTCCACAATTATTTGTTAGGGGTGACAAATTAAGAAAACTCTAGCTCATAAAGGAGCCAATGCCAAATCAAGTGTTCTACTGTGTTCACTCTTAATCAATCTCTTGCTAGTAAGGATGTGGCCCGTGTCCTCTAACTGTGTGGCTTAATCAGTAGGTTCCACAGATGAAGTAGTTATGACCAAAGTCCTCTGATCGGGTGGTTTAGCTAGTCAGACTCAATTATATTACGATCACGACCGTATCTCGTATGCTCTCCAATGGCTCTGCCCTCTGAGTTGTGAATCATAGGGTATACTTGATAGGGCAAATAGCCCTCTATCAACTAAGGTAGACTTAAGACTATCTTCTTAGACAAACACCACCCCAGGTCTACAAGGATTTCTTGGATGACGTAACCCATGTGTTGCTGATAAGGATCCTTCGATCAGGTTGGGTTGACTACCTCCTCTAACTAAGTAGACTAGGGACCACGACAACCCGGGATGACGGAACTATGGGATCTGGATGGACGCTCATTCCTCATAGGGCTTGCGCTATAGAAACCCGAACAGATCTAAAGTCCTCACAAAATGAGGGAAAAATCTCTGGGTAGTGTCTTATCTACTATCTCATATGCCTTCTGAAAATTACATTGACACTTTAAATCACTCTCATCAATCCAAAAATTGTTGATAGGTCGGTGGCGAATTTTCGGAGCCCACAATATCTTCCTCAACATGTATTCTCACATGAACAATTATATGTTGCATCATCCAGAGGAATTTCAATGAGAAATAAAAAATTGCTTATCATACCAGATAAATATGCATAAAAATAAAGTCATTATACAAGAAATATCATATACAAATATATACTGATATTTTCTCAGTAATTTTTAGGTAAACAAAGAAGTTGTAACTTTCTTGATATAATATTTTTTAAATTATTTTTTAATCGAAATATCATTATACTTTTTTTATTTCTAAAGCATGTGCTTACATGACTAACTTCTTTTTTATTTTTATGATAGGTTAATATTTATGGATTCATCAATTATGATCACAAACTTATCACTTCATCAATGTTATTGGACTATAAAGGTTTTAGTGACTGAAAAAGAAAATATAAAAAATTTCAAATCACGTCATTGAAAATTTTAGAAAGTTACTTTGATGGATGTGCAGATAATTAATTTTTTTATTAAATAAATTTAAATTTTATCATATCATTATATATAATTTAATTAGTGATGAATAATATTATATTATTTATAACTAATATTATTTTAATATTTACTTTAATTATATCAACTTCTTTGGTTTTATGAACAGGGTACAAAGATGTATGAAATAATGTTCGATAATATTGTTGATAAGTTTGCTAACGTACTGGATATTGGAAAAGTTTATGTGATTTCAAATGGACAAGTTAAAAACATAAACAAAAATTTCTGTAATGTCAATGAAAATTTTGAGATTATATTAAATAATCTCACAGAAATATGTGTAAAAATGGATGATAATCATTTCTCATCATCTACTAAATTATCAACAATACTAGGCATCAAGTCAAATCTAAATACGCCTTCAGGTAAATATTTTAATTATTTTATTACATTTTTTTCTTATCATATGACATTCATTATATTAATAGATATTTTATTATTTCTTAAAACATGTATTATTATGGTGTTTATTTTCGGATGTATGGTGGGGGGTATGATGTACTATCTCGAAAGATAGAGACATCACCTTTCAATAGACCTAATTACCTAAAAAGAACTCTTAAGGCATGATGGGTCTTCGAATATACCAAAGATTTTTTTCCTACTTTACATAGATGAATAAAGCAGGGTTTATATTAAATCGGGTTCTTAAGTTCCCTATGGAGGCAAGCCTCCATAGTTAATTACATCCTAGGAAATGAAATTTTCTAAGAATATTCTCGATTAAAGTAGATAATTATCATCTCCAAAGATTTTAAGGTTAGACTATCAAATGATTGGTTATATTTGGAAAATCAATTAGGAAATTTCAAATCAAAGACTTATTTTGGAATCCAAAGGGAGGAAATAGGGAATGCTCATGATATTAGGAAGCTTGGTGAGCATTCCAATCTATCATATAATTGGGCTTTATACATTTAAAATTAGAAAAATTTATATGTTTTGAGTTAAAATTTTATTAGATCACTAGGGCTTATAATCCATCAACACAAGGTTGTGGAAAAGCCTAAGAGGTGAGGATTTATGCTTGTAGCTCGAAGGAAATAACAATCTCAGATCCTAAATTTAGGGAGCTTTAGAATAAGCTAAAGCATGACCTAAATCTAAGCGAAGATGGGCATAAGGTTTACCTCCATAAGAGAGGATAAATCACCCGATTGTTGGACTTATAACTACTAGGAGTGGTAGCCAGCTAACTTCTCCTACGCTTTTAAATCATGTAGTTTGGTCATATGAAATTACAAGATAGTTGGGATGTTGTTTATTTAGAAAGAAATTAAAATTCTTAAATCCACTCCTTAAGATACTAGAGCATGAGTTAATGACTTAATATAATGTAAAATCTTTTTCAAATTTTATTTGATTTTGACACCTCATTTTGACAAAGGCTTTGGGATTTTGTTGTCTATATGCATGATAAAAATAGATTATTGGGTAAATCAATAAGAAGAGGGTGTTCTCCACCACAAGGGATACTCTCACAGGTTAAGCATTCCCTTATTATGAAAGGATGGAGATCCCCTAATTTCAAGATAGAAGTAATATGCATGCATGGTGTGAGATATACAACATTCAGCTAAGGGGTTGTTAAATATTTTAATTATCTTGATTTAATGCTTAGGATTTATTATGAGGTTATTAATTATTTAAAAATTTAGTTATGAGTTGTAGTTAGGTAAAAGATTTATTTTTTCTTGAGAGCCTAATCAGAGCCAGGCCAAATATTAAAGAATCAATCATAAGAAACTATGAAAAATATGTATTTCTAATGCACAAACTAAACATAACATAAATCAATTTTATAAACTACTACAAAAGAACAATAGGCCGGTGCGATCGGGTACCGCCGTAAAACTCGAGACGGAAAGATAGGTAGTCGAGCTCTATCCTTATATAACCCGAAATATGAAAGAATAATTATAATTTACAAATGAATAAATGCTATGCGTGTGGGGGGGTCTTCATTCTTCATTCTTCATATCTTCATTTCTTTCCTCCTTGGTTGTTTGATTTGATAAGTTTTAAGGCATCATATGACACTCTAGGATAAAACCTTCTGGCCAATGCTCATCCTAAACCTCCATAGCACTAATCCTAATTCCTAATGCAAAATTACATTAAAAGTAGGATAAATAAATCTAACTATACCTACAAAATAAGTGTTAGCTAAACACACATACAACCCAAGCAGTTATATATAATTTAGACTTAACACCCTACACATGGGTAACCAAGCTCACCTGTCATAGCTTGGATTATGCTTATGGGCTTAAGCAATCTGCAAAGAGAGCATTTATATTTATTTTAAAGCACTCCTTAAGCACAATCCCCTATAGAAAACATGATTAAGCTAACATCAGCCTAACATCCAGTCTACGAAGTATACACCCTAATATCCAGTCTAAAATAATATATCATAAAATAAAATATACATCATACCATGCACCATCCAAACATAAAGTTAGAAGTGATGACTTAGTTCTAATGTGTGTGTTAAGACTTGTGTGATATGTCTTAACTCAGCATTAGTGTTATGATTTTCTAAGTATAAAAGGCTTTCATTTAATATAAAGGGTTGATTTCACTTGAAGTTATTTAATTGATTTGAGAATTTTAATTTATGTTTTCTTTTGTTTCATATGATTACACTTAGCAATTAAGTATTATAAAGGATTTCTCTCTTTCATCCCTACCTTAAGTCACTTTCTAAAGCACATTAATTTAGTTTAGTTCTCTTTAGAGAATGACTTATTACATATTTTAAATTAATCCTAAGTTTAGGTCTACTTTAAATAATCTCATTCAATATGAAATGCATCTTAAAATTAAGTTGATTGAATTACTATCACATGTAACATGCATGTGATTAAATCCTAAGTATACTTACACATGTAATATGTTTTAGCACACTTAAATGATGGATGCAAACATGCATATTTAAAATTCATAATTTTCATTTGATTGAATTATGTAATCACATTGATTTTAAAATTCTATTTAGATTCTTATACAAAAATACATAAGGATGAAATTAAAATGGTACGTGCCATTATTAACTAGAGAAGTGAGGTATTCAAATGACCTCCTTGGGGCTACTTAAAGCCTCATATTCCCAGGATGTCCAACCTATATACCCATTACATTCATACTTAAAATTTGCATATATGAATATAAGAAAGAGAGCTCCCAATCACATGATTAATTAATTCAACAACTTAAACAATTATGAATGCATGTATTTTTGATAGAAAAGAGGATTGTCATTATCTAATTAAACATACACATACATGTATAAAAAACATAAGCAAATACGTTCCTTTGTTAACTAGGGAAGTGAGGTGGTCAAATGACCTCCTTAAGGCCAGCTAAAGCCTCGTACTCTTGGGATGTCCAGACATTTTACCCACTATCTTAAATACATACACATGTATTCATAATTAAGAAGATGAAAATCATGCAAGAAATTATATTTTCTTTAATTAAACTATTTATATGTATGAATTAAAGCTTTGTACAAATTCTAGTGTTGAAATACATAAGAATGAAATCAAATGAGTACGTGCCTATGTTAACCAGGGAAGTGAGGTAATCAAATAACCTCCTTGGGGCTACTTAAAGTCTCGTATTCCCGGGATGTCCAGACTATATACCCATTAGCATTCACACTTATGTAAATCAACACATGAATAAAGAAAAGGAAGCTTCACTTCATACACTTAAGTTATAATCACATGCATATCCTATGTATTTATAACTAACATCACAACACATATTACCATCATTTATAAGCTTTTGAAAAATACATTTGAGTTTAGTAGTGATAGTAGCCACACATATATTAAATTAAATCAACACATGCAAGCTTACATAAAAGAAAACCATTTGATTTAATTAATTTTTGAAAAGGAATGGATGCATGGAATTAAACAACATACAATATTTAATATGATTGAAAAGGAATAATTGAATATGAACACATGATTTCATTCAATCAAATTAATTCCTAAGGACAATCATATCAAATAAAATCATTTAAAGTAAACCAAAGCTTTTTAATGTCATTTCTAATTTCATATTTAGTTTGATTCAAGGATTGCAAGAAGAAGTTTGCTGATCCTAAACCCATCCCATGTTTGTGAATTAATTAGATTTAATGAAATATGATTAAGTTGATTTTATGGATTAATTAAGTTGTCATATGTATTAAGTTCATTAATTAACCCTTACTTATATTGCCTTAAAGTAATTTTCCTAATAATTATGAGAAAATATGATATGCAAATGAATTGAAAAGTAAATTAGCAATGGTCCTATGAAGTGGAAGGGCCTAATGCAATTAGCTCGCAATTATTAGTTAATTAGATTAAGAAACTTTAATTAAGTACACTTATGGCTTTCCCACACATGTGAGTTAACCATAATTTCCTTAGATGTCTTTAGTTTAATGAACACCTAAAGGTCTACCCTTAATTAATTAATTAATTAGGTTATGATATATTTTAAATTTTAATTAAACTAATTAAGAAATTAATTAACCAATTGATCCCTAATTAATTTTCTTGAAAAGTATGGTAAACTTAGGGAAAGAACTTAGGAGAGAGGTCCCATTCACATTCCATAAGCCTCCTCACTATTAAACAATGATAAATGACTCAATGAATTAATTAATTTACCATTCATATACTTAATTATCCCTTAATTAAGTTAAGAAGGTAATTAGGGCTTAATCAATTAATTTTTCTAATTATTTAACCAATAGATCCCAAGAAAATTAGAGGAGGCATAGATCATCCACTTTAATAATTTTAGAAAGTTTGAGGTTAATTAGTTAATTAATTAGGGATTAATTAAGGTAATCAATTTTTTAATTAAACCTTAATTAAGATCTGATTAGTATGCATAACCAATTAATAATAATTTTAATGGATTCCTCTCTAAAATACCTTCAAAATGAGCATTTATTTGCATCTTTTAGATTTTTCTATGGTTTTTTATGATTTTATAAAGTTTCAGCCTTAAAAATAGATTATTTATGCCTAATTATGCCTAATCCCATCGACGTCATGTGGCGTGCTGATGCGGCGCCCTTTCCACTTGGCATCGCAGGATTGACTATTTAGGTTGTCACATCACCTGCTAAGTCAGCCGGAGGCACGACACATTTTCTCGTGCGCCATCTGATCCAAGATCGAATGGCCACAATTAAACCCGCGGTTAATGAAGGATTAAATCAATCAGATCTAACAGATCTAATCATGACCATCCATTTTGATCATGCGGAATGGACGATGCGTGATCTATCATCATGTGAGTGAGGGAGAACGACATCCATTCGACATTGTTCATGTGATCCGAGCTCAGAATGGCTCCAAATGGAACCCACACCATCGCACAAAAAATCTAAGAGGATCCATTGGCTAAGATCGGCTCACATACACATTCCCTTTACAAAAGACCAACACATTTTTAGCTAGAGGTCATTTTTCATGGAATTACCTCACTAGAGCTAAGATCGATGGCTCGAACGCTTAAGATAGCTTTGTCTAGTTGAGATGAATCCCTGTTGAGCAGTAATTAGATTAATTCCATGTGAATCGCTCGAAAGGCCAACTCTCGTGCTTTAGATGCTCAGCTTCGATCAAACTCTGACCTCCAGAGGATTTGGAGCTTGGGAAATGATTCGTTTAGCTTTGATGAGGTGCAGGGATGGTGTGTATAAGAGATATTTGAATTCAATTGAGGATTGATGGAGTTTGGATGAAGAAATGAGTGTCATATTTCAGCTTTACTCAGGAGTGAGGAATTCAAAGAGGGGAGGCCTTAGGAATGCTTGGGTGCTCACAGGGGAGGTCAGAATTCACTTAGGAAGCTTGGACAATATGAATGGTGGAGTTTCCCATGTGAATTGAGGGGGTATACCCCTCAATTTCTTGTGATGGATAGATGGATCGAGCTCTTCATTTTTGGCTAGCCATCCACCTCTAGAGCACCAGAGTTGTCTCCATCAAGTCCACTTGTCTCATTTTGGTTGGAGGAAGAATTTGTAGTGAGCTCAAGGCAGGATTTAGCTAGATTGCTCTTCCTTGGATCCCTTGGGTTCTCGATTTATAAGGGAGGTGAGTTAACTCACCTCCCTTTGGTCCATGGCAGACCTAGTTCACATGGGCTAGGCTAGGTGGCTAGGTCAGACCCCATTTAGGGTGTGTGAGGGCTGCCAAGTGGAAAGGGGAAGTGGACTTTACTATTTTTGGAAAAATCCCATGTGGGGTGGCATATCCAAGGGAGATCTCATTGGGATTGGGCTAATTTTGGGCTGACCTGAGATGGGTTTGGGTTGAGTTTGGTCAGGTTGCAAATTGCCAAAGCTTGGTTTCAAGGGGCTTGGCTCAATTTGACCCATATAGGTCAAATTGGTCTAGGTTGGTTTAGGTTGAACAATTGTTAAAATTAGCCCAAACCAAAACTTGGGTTAGGTTCAAATGATAATTTGAAATGCTTTTGTTCAAGTGGTTTCAATCAATTTGGCACAGGTTTGATTTTGGCTCATTTGATTCATATAGGTCAAATGGGTCAAGTTGACCAATTTGACCAAATTGGTCAAAATGGCTTGGGTTAGGTGTTGGCTCAAGTTTAATTAGTTAATTGAGTATGATTGTAGGCTTTAGTTTAACTCAATTTAGATTTAATTTGGTTTTAGGCCAATTCGACCCTTTAGGTTAATTTGGGCTAGGTTGGTCAGTTGGGTCCAATTGGTCAAACTAGGCTAAATTATGGCTTCGGTCCAGTTTAAAAATCAATTTTGAGTGAACTTGAGCATTTGGTTGCAATCAATTTGGGTTGGATCATGATTTAACCTATTTTTGGCCTTTTAGGTCAATTTGGTCAACTTGGGTCAAATGGCCAATTGGGTTTGGTTTGACTCAAATGATAGTCAAGTCATGTTCAGTCATTGATAATGGGTTAATGTGAATCAATGGTTTCAATTAATTTAGTGTAGGGTGAGTCTTGGCTAGTTTGTGTTCATATGGGTTAAAGGTTGATTTGGTCGAATGACTAAGTTGACTTGGTTTGACCTAATTTAAGGCAATTGATCATCCTATGGTGATCAATGATCATGGTATGAGGTTTGGATGAGCTTAGTTCAAATGGGTTCTTTAGGTCACTTCGGGTTAAGTGAACCAAAATGGGTCAATTGGCTTGGTTTTAGTTTGAATAAGGTTTAGTTGAATTTATATATGAGTTTAGGATTGAAATATAAATTCAACTACAATCAATTTGGGCTATGATATGTTTTGGTTCATTTAGAATTTTCAAGTCAAAAGGGCTAAGTTGGGCTTGACTTGGGTTGAGTTTAATTTGACTTGATGATTGTAGGTATCATTTATATTTGGATAGATAATTTAAGGAATGATTGATTCTAGAGAAAATCTATTGATTTTGGCTTGATCCAGATAGGATTTGGCTAAGTCCAAGGAATTAGCTCAAAGGGCCTTAAATTGGGTTTTGATTTGAATTGGATTTGGTTTTGGTTATTTGAGTTTATATTTAATTTATATTTGTGAATATAAAGAAAGATATAAATGATTCATGAGAAAATCAATTGAATTTGAAGGGGTTCGAAAGCAAGTTTGACTAAGTTCATGAAGGTAGGTCATAAAGCTTAAGGAGGATTTAGGAGTTTGAATTTGATCTGGAGTTTCAATCATTTGGAGTTGAATTTGGACTTGAATTTTATAACTGATTGAGGGGTTAAATTGATCTTGGAGAAAATCAATTGAATTTGGATTGAATCAGATTTGGCTAGAGCTAAGTCCATAAGATAAAATCATAGGGCTTATGTAGGATTTTGATTTTGGATTTGATCATGGGTTTCAATCATTTGATTCAGAATTTGGATTTGGATTTGGTATTTGAATTAAATTTGAGGTTTGGTTTGAGAAGGTGATCATGGATTGGGTTTAGGCTGTAGGGTAGGTAAGTCTCCTTAATCCCTAAGGAATAGCCTAATCCTATGATTAACCCTTCTAAGTCTTTAGGCTTAGGATAAGTGTTCGCCTAATCACTAGAAGTGTCTTAAGACTAAGGAGCTCTTAGTGTCTATAAGAGTCCTAGATCTATGATGAGGGGAATGAGAACTCACTCTAAAAGTGAGGTCAATAAAAAGGACCCCTAATAGGTGGGGTGTAACTGACAAGGCACACTACACATATTGGCGTTGATTGAGATGATCAACAACATCCAAAAGATTGCAAGTACTAACAAAAATGATCTATACTTAAACTCGAAAGATAGATAGAATCACAATCTTAGTGCAATGCAACTCAACTTATGCCAAGGGCATAAGTGAGGAGGGAGGAATCCGCTGAGGGATTGAGTGTATGAACCTTCCACTAGGGAAGCAAGTTTGAGTTATCCACTGGGGATAAGGGTTTGAATCTGATTTAGTTATATGATTTTTTGAAAGAAGATCCACTGGGGATTAGAATCTATAATCCACCGGGGATGGGTGTATGAACCTTCCACTATGGAAGTAGGTTTGGGTTATCTGCTGGGGATAAGAGTTTATGGGTTTGATTTTGAATATGATTTGTTTGGAAATGTATCAATTGGGGATACAAATTTGGTTTATTTTCTTTGATTTAGGCTCCATTGGGGAGTTGGCTTAATTTGTCATGGCTCCACTGGGGAGGATGGTTTTGAATTGAGGGCATATCCGCTTGGGATGTGAACTTGGTTAAATTTGATGAGTTTTAATTTTGATTTGGCTCATGGATCCAGTTGGTGTGCGATGGACCCAATAAGGAGGGGCCACAGGAACTTTATCATACCTTAGACTTATTAGTCCAAAGGATCTACCAGCCACAAGGTAAGACTATACAACCTAAAGGAGACTACTGAGAGAGTGCTGTTGAGGACTTATCTCAGCTCAAAAGTAAGTAAGGTTAATTTTATTTTAATTTGATGGACCTAGTCGGTGTGCAATGGATCGCACTAACTAGGGGCTATATCAGCCTGGACCTATCTCAGATTTACCGATCCAAATGGGTAGTCTACCGGTTGAAGGGTAAGACTATCCAACCTAAGGGGTGCCTTTTGGTTGGCAACGATTATGCTAGGAAGAAAGCGTAGAAAACTTACATCTTCCAAAGTAAAGAGTAGTTGCTGGGGTTACTTGTTGGTAGCATAATAAATCAAACCTGACCTAAGGTTTCCCGTCGGTGTGCAATAACCGTGTTGGGAAGAATGCGTAGCATACTTACATCTTCCAAAGTGAGGACGACTGTCAGGGTGACCTGTTGGTAGCACAACAAATTGAACCCGACCTAAGGGCGGCTATTGAGAGAGTACTGCTGGAGACTTATCTCAACTCAAGAGTAGTCAGGAGATTCTTATAGGCAAAATCTGTGAATGTATATTTTGTTTGTTTGTTATCGTGGATTCTATATTTTATTTGGGGACACTATCCTAAAGAAAAAATACCTGCTTAGGAAAGGTTCCATTAGGGGTGTTCTCCTAATCCACAAGCGAATATATATTTTGTTTGTTTATTATCGTGGACCATGTTGATGTGCGAGGGACTACACTGAGAATGGGCTATGTCGGCCTTGACCTATCTTAGATTTACTGGACCAAAAGAGAATCTGTATGGGGCAGAATCTCCAACCAGTGTTCTGTGAAAGGGGGCTAATCCAAGAGTAACCCAGGTAGTGTCTAAATGGGGTTGCAAAGGACGTGATCCAAATAGAGTGCCCACAGAGGAGGTGCCATTAGGGGCATTATCCTGGACCTTATAAATAAGAAAGCCTGTAAGTATATGATGGACAACTCAAGGAGAAAGCATAATCATACTTACATCTACCATAAGTGGTGTATCTATCGGGTGGGTCACTGTCAGCATAGCAAAAACCAACCAACCTAAGGTGCCCGTCGGTGAACGATAATCGATCTAGGAAGAACGAGTGTAGGATTATATCTCCCTAAAGCAGAACTAATTTTTGGGATAATTTGTAGTCAGCTCGATAGGTGCTATTCGACCTAGGGCTACCCATCGATGTGCAAGGATTGTGCTAGGAAGAAAGCATAGCATACTTATATCTTCTGAAGCAAGGAATAACTACTGGGATGACCTATTGTTGGCACAACAGTTTGACTTGACGTAAGTGTGATTACTAAGTAGGGAGTCACAAAGAAGGATTGAACCTAGAGTTACAATAGTTAGAAGGAAAGGAGCTACTAGGGGACTTGCCCTAATCCTCAAATGTACTCGACCCAGTCAATGCATGATGGCTAGTTCAAGAAGAAAATATAGCAGACTTACATCTTCTTAAATGAAGTCAATATGGGGTAGCTTACTGGCTGCACAGTAAGGCCTACCAAACTAACATAGTGCTCATCGGTGTGCAATGGCCAAGCAAGAAAGAAAAGCGTAGCAGACTTACATCCTCCAAAGCAAGAAGACCACCGAGGTGATACACTAGCAGGGTAGCACATGAACCCGACCTAGAGCAACTACTGAGCGAGGGCTGCTGGGGCATTATCTCAACTCAAAGTTGCCTGAGATAAAAGATATGTGTTTGTGTGTAGTTTGTATTTTTGTTGTGTTGATAAGGGATAAGACACCGCTCGGGTTCCTTACACTTACCCTAAATACATCATGGTAGATTCACAAGCAAAGATATTTTCAGTTTGGAAGAGATGGAATTTGAAATGGAATTTTCATTGATAATTATTTTCAAACATGATTTATGGATAATATTTCTTTAGATAGATCCCATTGATTGAAAGCATTGGTCACTCTTCTTTGTAGTTTATAAGCTGATAAGATCTTCATTGGTAAGCCTTTTATATGGCAAAAGAGCCTTCCATAATGGGTTCAAACTTTCTTCCCATCTTGTGATGGGTAATAATTGGTCTCCTTAGAACTAAAACAAGCTCTCATACTTGAAAAGCTCTAGGACAGACCAACTTGTTGTGAGCTTAAGTCATCATGGCTTTGTACAACTCAAGGTTCTGGCATACCTGTAGGCATCTCTCCTCTAAACCTTCGAGCTCTTCTAACTGCAACTTGGCATTATGTTCCATTGTGATCTTGCTACCCACAGCTATCCTTAGTGATGGGAGTTAGAATTCTAGTGGTAGAACTGCTTCAGACCCATACACTAAGGAGAAAAGGGTAGAATGAGTTGGAGTTCTGTATTTGGAGTGTTATGCCCACAAGCATTCAACCAACTACTCATGCCACTATCATTTATTATTGTTGAGTGACTTCTTCAGTATTTGGATGAGAGTTTTGTTGAAGGCCAGACCATTTGCCCTTAGGTAGTAGATGGTAGAATATCTTCAATCTATACTATGCCTCTGGGCAAAGCTATTGATCTTGGTGCTCTTGAATGTAGTACCATTATCAGATATAATTCATCGAGGCACCTCAAACCTATATACGATATGGTTCCTAAAAAACTAGAGCACATGTTGAGCTATGACCTCTCTGAGTGGAATTGCCTATGGCCACTTGGAAAAGTAGTCGTCGGTAGCCAGAATGAACCAATGACCCTGGGAAGAAGGAGGGTCAATCAGACCAACTATGTCTGTATCCCAACACTAGAATGGCCATGAGGCTAATTTAGGATGTAGAATGTTGGGTGGCTGGTGCAAGACCACACCATGCACTTGACATTGGTGGTATCTTCTAGCCACATCCATGTAGTCTGTGATCAATGACGACCAGTAGTATCCTAGTCTCTTGATCTTGGCTTTCATCTTCAGACCAGATTGGTGCGCTCCGCATAAACTTGAGTGTACCTCGATCATGATATTACAGGCTTCATGTTTGTCCAAACAACGTAACCACATATGATCAAAGGATCGTCGGCACAAGGTGTCATCCACGAGAGTATAGAAAAGTACTCTCTGCTTCATCTGATAGGCTAGTGACTTCTCTTGAGATAGTTTACCTATATTTAGATAATTTATGAATGACTGTTTGGCTAAAGCATCTGCTATGATATTTTCTCCTCGAGAAATCTTGTAAATGGTAACCTCTGGGATTTGAGCGAACAACACCACAGTGTACTTGTGGTAGTGATGGAGCTTAGGCTTTAAAACCTTGTAGGACCCATTGATTTGGTTGATAACTAATTGGGAATCCCTAAAGATGTTGATGTTCTGGATGCTTAGAGTAACGGCTAACTCTAGACCAGCAATCAGAGCCTCATATTCAGCTTTGTTATTGGTGCATGGATTGGACAGGTAATATGAGAATCTCATCACATCATTGTTCAGAGTTAGGAGAACTATTCTTACCCCTGCTTTCCTTGAGATAGTAGATCGTGGTTCTTCTCCTCTTTGAGAGGAAGCCACACCATCAAAGTAAATCTCCAGTGATTGTTGACCTCACTTTTAGAGTGAGTCCTTAATCTCCTCATCATAGATCTAGGACTCTTATAGACACTAAGAGTTTCTTAGTCTTAAGACACTTCTAATGATTAGGTGAACACTTAACCTAAGCCTAGAGACTTAGAAGGGTTAATCATAGGATTAGGCTATTCCTTAGAGATTTAGGGAGACTTGCCCATCTTATGGCCTAAACCCAACCTATGTTCACCTTCTCAAACCAAACCCAAATTCAGTTCAAATACCAAATTCAAATTCTAAATCAAATGATTGAAACCCATGATGAAATCCAAAATCAAAATTCTGCCTAAGCCCTATGATTTTATCTTATGGACTTGACCCTTAACCTAATTCAAATCAATCCAAATTTAATTATTTTTCTCCAAGATCAATTCAACCCCTCATTCATTTATCAAATTCAAGTCCAAATTTAAATCAATCCAAATTCAATTGATTTTCTCCAAGATCAAATTCAAATTTCCAAATCTTCCTTAAGCCTTGTGATTGAATTCCATAGACTTAGTCAAATATCCACCAAATTCAATCCAAACTTGATTGATCTCTTCATGAATCAACCATATCTTCATTTATATTCATAAATATAAATGAAATATAAACTCAAATGACCAAAACCAAATCCAAATCGAATCAAATCTCAAGCTAACCCATATGGACCTACCTTCATGAGCTTAGCCAAATCCCATTCAAATCAAGTCAAACTTAATTGGTTTTCTTATAAATCAATTATTCCATCAATTATCTTTTCAAATATAAATGAAACCCACATTCCAATGATAAAAATTAAATCAAAGTAAATCGAATTCCCTTCTAAGCCCTTTTGACTTACTTTCATGAACTTAGCCAAATTTTCCTTCAAACCACTCCAAATTCAATTGATTTTCTTATGAGTCATTTATATCTTCATTTATATTCACAAATATAAATGAAATATAAACTCAGTTGGCCAAAACTAAATAAAAAATCAAATTAAAACCCAATCTAAACCCTTTGAGCTAATTCCTTGGACTTAGCCAAATCCTATCTAAATCATGCTAAAATCAATGAATTTTCTCTTGAATCAATTATTCCTTCAATCATCTACACAGATATAAATGAAACCTACAATCATCAAGCCAAATTGAAATCAACACAAGTCAATCCCAACTTAGCCCTTTTGACTTGAAAATTTCAAATGAACCAAAATATAACATAGCCCAAATTGATTACAGTTGAAGTTATATTTCAATCCTAAACTCATATATAAATTCAACTAAAACTTAATCAAACCAAAACCAAGCCAATTGACTCATTTAGGTTCACTTGACCCAAAGTGACCTAAAGAACCCATTTGAACTAAGTTTTAACCCAACCCAAATTGGATTGAACCCATCAAAACCTCATGCCATGACCATTGATCACCCTAGGATGATCAATTGCTTTAAATTAGGTCAAACCAAGTCAACCTTTAACCCATATGAACCCAAACTAGCCAAAACTCATCCTATAATAAATTAATTGAAACCATTAATTCACATTAACCCATAATCAATGATTGAACATGACTTGACCATCAATTAAGTCAAACAAAACCCAATTGGCCATTTGACCAAAATTAACCTAAAAGGCCAAAACATGTAAAATCATGATCCAACCCAAATTGATTGTAACCAATGGCTCAAGTTTATTCAAAATTAATTATTGAATGTGACCAAAGCCATAATTGAGCCCAATTTAGCCAGTTGAACCTAATTGACCAACCTAGCCTAAATTGACCTAAAGGATCAAGTTAGCCTAAAACCAAATTAAATCTAAATTGATTTAAACCAAAGCCTACAATCATCTTCAATTAACCAATTGAACTTGAACCAACATCTAACCCAAGCTAATTTGGCCAAATTAGTCAACTTGACCCATTTGACTTATATGAATCCAAATTAGCCAAAATCTATCTTAGGAAAATTAATTAAAACCACTTGAACCAAAATACTTCAAATCATCATTCGAACCTAACCCAAGCTTGGGTTTGACTCAATTTGACCAATTGGTCAACTAACCCAACATGACCCAAAATGACATATATGACCCAGATTGAGCCAAATCTTTTGAAACCAACCCATGACACCTTGGGACTTGACCAAACCTGACCTAAACCCATCTTGGGTCAGCCCAAAATCAAGCCAAACCTAATTAAAGCTAAACTAAATGAGATCTCTCTTGGATTTGACACCCCACATGGGATTTTGCCAAAAATAACAAAGTCCACTTCCCCTTTCCACTTGGCAGCTCTCACACACCCAAAATGGGGTATGACCTAGCCACCTAGCCCATCCCACGTGGGCTAGGTTTGCCATGGACCAATGGGAGGTGAGTTAACTTGCCTCCCATACAAACCGAGAACCCAAAGGATCTAAGGAATGCAATCCAACCAAATCCTGCCTTAAGCTCCTTGCCAATCATTCCTCCAATCAAAACGAGCCAAGTGGACTTGATGGAGATAACTCCGGCGCCCTGGCAGTGATTTGCCGGCTAAAAATGAGGAGCTCAATTCGTCTGTCCATCACAAGCAATCAAGGGGTATACCCCCTCAATTCACACAGGAAACTCCATCATTCAACTTGTCTGAGCTTCCAAATGAGATTTCAAACTCTCTAACAAGCTCTTGAGCATTCCCAAGGCTTCCCTCATTGGAAGCGAAGCCAAAATAGGACAAGCATCCTCCGATCAAACTCCAACAATTTGCCATTTAGATCAAATTGTTCCTTCCCACTCCATCTCCTCAACTTAACGAAGCTAAATGAATCATTTCCTGATCTCCAAATCCATCGAAGGGTAGAGTTAAATCGAAGCTGAGCATCCAAAGCATGAAAGTTGGCCTTCCGAGCGATCTACATAGAATTGATCCAATTGCTTCTCAACAGTGCTTCATCTCAAGCAGACGAAGCTAGCTCAATCGTGTGAACCGCTAGTCTTAGCTCCAGTGAGGTAATTCCATGAAAACTGACCTCTAGCTAAAAATGCGATGGAGCTTTGTGAAGGAAATGTGCATGTCTGTTGATCATAGCCGTTGGATCTCCTTAGATCCTTCACGCGAAGGTGTGGGATTGATTTGGAGTGGATCCAATCTCGGGTGAGCTCGAATTGCGCAAGCAATGGTGGACGGGCTCTGTCTCTCATCAGTAACGGGAAGGTAGATCTCATGCCATATGTTCTACGTGATCATAATGGACAGTTGTGATTAGATCTGTTAGATCTGATCAATTTTATCCTCTATTAATAGTGAATTTAATCGTGGTCGTCTGATCTTAATCAGATGGAGCACGAGAAAGTGCATCCTGCCGCCACCTAACTCAGCTGGTGATGTGACAACTTAAATAGCCAATCCCAGTACCACGTGGAAAGCGTGCCACGTGGAGCCGACGAGATTCAGTTTAATTAAGGATAATTAATATGTTTTAAAACTCAAACTTCAAAAAATCATAATAAATTATTGAAAAATCCCAAAAATGTAAATAAATATTCATTTCAAAGGTAATTCAAAGAGGAATCCATTAAAATTATTCTTAATTGATTTTGAACATTAATCAGAGCTTAATTATAATTTAATTAAAAAATTAATTACTTTAATTACTCCATAATTAATTAATTAATTAATTAACCTCAAACTTTTTGAGATTATTTAAGGGGATGGCCTCTGCCTCCCCTAATTTTTATGGGATTTATTGATTAATTAGTTAGGAAAATTAACCAATTGAGCCTTAATTACTCTCTTAATTTAATTAAGGGTTAATTAACCATATGAATAGTAAATTAATTAATTAATTGGATAATCTATCATTGTTTAACAGTGAGAAGATTTATGGAATGTGATTGAGACCTCTCTCCTAATTTCTCTCCTTAAGTTCGCCTTACTTTTCAAGAAAATTAATCAGGGATAAATTGGTTAGTTAATTATTTAATTAGTTTAATTAAAATTTAAAACATATCGAAACCTAATTATTTAATTGCGGGGTAGATCTTTAGGTGTTCAACAAGCTAAAGACATTTAAGAAAATTATGGTTATCTCACATGTGTGGGAAAGCCATAAGTGTACTTAATTAAAGTTCCTTAATCTAATTAACCAATAATTATGAGCTAATTGCATTAGGCCTTTTCATTTCCTAGGACCATTGCTAATTTACTTTTCAATTCATTTGCATATCATATTGGCTAATAATTATTTAGTTAGTTACTTTAAGGTAGCATAAGTAAGGATTAATTAATGAATTTAATGCCTATCATAACTTAATTAATTCATAAAATCAATTTAATCACTTTCCATTAAATAAAATCAATTCAAAAATATGGGATGGGATTAGGATTAGCAAACTTCTTCTCACATTTCTCAAATCAAATTAAAAATGAAATTAAAAATGACATTAAAATGCTTTGGTTTGCTTTAAATGAGTTTATTTGATATGATTGTCCTTAGATATTAATTTGATTGAATGAAATCATGTGTTTATGTTCACTTATACCTTTCCAATCATATTAAATATTGTATGTTATTTAATTCCATGCATTCATTCATTTTCAAAAATTAATTAAATCAAAGAATATTTCTTTATGTAAGCTTGCATATGTTAATTTGATTTAATATATGTGTGGCTACTATCACTACTAAACTCAAATGTATTTTTCGAAAGCTTATAAATGAATGGTCATATTATGTTGTGATGTTAGTTATAAATACATAGGACATGCATGTGATTATAACTTAAGTGTATGAAGTGAAGCTTTCTTTCTTTTGTTCATGTGTTGATTTACATAAGTGTGAATGATAATTGGTATATAGTCTGGACATCCCAGGAATACGAAGATTTAAGTTGCCCCAAGGTCATTCGATTACCTCACTTCCATGGTTAACAAAGGCACGTACTCATTTGATTTCATTCTTATGTATTTCAACACTAGAATTTGTATAAAGCTTTAATTTATACATATAAATAGTTCCATTAAAGAAAATATAATTTATTCCATGATTTCATCCTCTTAATTATGAATACATGTGTATGTATTTAAGAAAAGTATGTATATAGTTTGGATATCCCGGGAATACGAGGCTTTAGCTAGCTCCAAGGAGTTCATTTGACTACCTCACTTCCCTAGTTAACAAAGACACGTACTTGCTTATGTCTTTTATACATGTATCTGTATATTTAATTAGATAATGATAATTCTCTTTTCTATCAAAAATACATGCATTCATAATTGTTTAAGTTGTTGAATTAATTAATCATGTGATTGAGAGCTCTCTTTCTTATATTCATGTATGCAAATTTACATAAGTATGAATATAATGGGTATATAGTTTGGACATCCCAGAAATATGAGGCTTTAACTAACCCCAAGGAGGTCCTTCGATTACCTCACTTGCTTAGTTAACAATGACACGTACCTATTTAATTTTATCCTTATGTATTTTTGTATAAGAATTTAGATAGAACATTAAAATTAATATGATTAAATAATTCAATCAGATGAAAAATAAGAATTTTAAATATGCTTGTTCACATCCATCATTTAAGTGTGCTAAAACATATTGTATGTGTATGTATACTTAGGATTTAATCACATGCATGTTACATGCGATGGAAAAGAATGATTTATCATATTTCATGTGATAGTAATTCAATCAAATTTATTTTTAAGATGCCTTTCATATTGAATGTGATTATTTAAAGTGGACCTAAACTTAGGATTAATTTAAAATATGTAATAAGCCATTCACTAAAGAGAACTAAACTAAATTATTATGCTTTAGAAAGTGACTTAAGGTAGGAATGAAAGCGGGCAATCCTTTATAATACTTAGTTTCTAAGTGTAATAATATGAAATAAAAAGAAAATATAAATCAAAATTATCAAATCAATTAAATAACTTCAAGTGAAATCAACCCTTTACATTAAATGAAAGTCTTTCATACTTAAAAAATCATAACACTAATGCTTATTTAAGACATACCACACAAGCCTTAACACACATATTGGAACTAAGTCACCACTTCTAGCTTTATGTTAGGACGGTGCATTGTATGATGTATGTTTTACTTTGTGAAGTATTATTTTAGACTAGATGTTAGGGTGTATGTTTCGTAGACTGGATGTTAGGCCGATGTTAGCCTAATCATATTTTTTGCATGGGATTGTGCTTAAGGGGTGCTTAAAAATAAATATAAATACTCTATTTGCTGGTTTCTTGAACCCCTAAGTATAATCTAAGTTAGGACAGGTGGGCTTGGTTACCCATGAATAGGGTGCTAAGTCCAAATTATATATAACTGCTTGGATTTTATGTGTGTTTAACTAACACTTATTTTGCATGTGTAGTTAGATTTATTTTTCCCACTTTTAATATAATTTTATATTATGAATTAGGATTAGTGCTATGGGGGTTTAGGATGAGCATTGGCTAGAATGCTTTGTCCTGGGGTTCCATGTGATTCCTTGAAACCTACCAAATCAAAGAAGCAAGGAGGAAAGAAATAAAGATATGAAGACTGAAGAATGAAGACCCCCTCCCTCATAGCATTTATTCATTTGTAAATTATAATCATTCTTTCATATTTTTGGGTTGTATAAGGGTAGAGCTCGGCTATCCATCATTCTTTTCGTATGGCATGCAGCCACTGTCATTGTTTTGCAATAGTTATAAAATTAATTGATGTTATGTTTAGTTTGAACAATAAAAATAACCTACTTTTCATAGTTTCTTAAATGAGTGATGATTTAATGTGCGGCCTCGATCTGATTATGCTCTTTGGAAAAAATAAATCTTTTATTGAACTACAACTCATAACTAAAATTTTAAATAATTCATAACCTCACAATGAAGCCTCAGAATTAATCAAGATAATTAAAAGATTTAGCAACCCCTTAGCTGAATGTTGTATATCTCACATCATGCATGCATATTCCTTCTTCCTTTAAATTGAGGGATCTCCATCCTTGCATGATAGGGGAATGCTTGACCTGTGAGGGCATCCCTTGTGGTGGAGAACACCCTCTTCTTGCTGATTTAGTCAATAATATATTTTCATCATGCATATAGGCATCAAAATCCTAAAGCCTTTGTCAAAATAAAGTGTCAAAAATTAAATAAAATTTGAAATGATTTGCATTTGTAGATTAAGTCATTACTCATTCCACTCTTGCTATAGCCTCTTAGGGAATGGTTTTAAGGACTTTAGTCTCTTTATAAATTAATAACATCTCAACTATCTTATAATTTTGTAAGACTTGATCACATAGATTTAAAAGGTAGGAGGAGTTAGCTGGTTGCCACTCCAAGCGGTTATAAGTCCAACAGTCGGGTAGTTTATCCTCTCTTATGGAGGTAAACATTATGCCCATCTTTGCTTAGATTTAAGTCGTGCTTTAGCTCTTACTAAAGCTACCTAGATTTAGGATCCGAGATAGCTATTTTTAAATCCTCACCTCTTAGGCATTTCAACAATACTGTGTTGGTGAATTATAAGCCCTAGTAATCTAATGAAATTTCAACTCAAACAAAATAAATCTCTTCAACATCAAATATGTAAAGCCCAATTATAAGATAGATTGGTGTTGACCTCATTTTTAGGATAAGCTCTCAACCCCTCCATCTTAGACATAGGAATTCTCTTAGACTTTAAGAGTTCCTTGGTCTTAAGATCCATCTAGTGATTAGGTGGACACTCAACTTAGCCCTAAAGACTTAGGAGAATTAACCATAGGAATATGTCATGTCTTAGGGGTGTTAGAAAAATTTGCCTACCCTTAGCTTGAACCATTCCTCACTTTCCTTCATTCAAGTCAAACTCCAAATCAATCTTATTTGATTTTCACCAAATTCAAATCAACTCCATGTGATTTAAATCCATGATTGAAATCTATGAATGAAACCCATGAATGAAATTCCTAAGTTCAAAGCTTCCTAAGTCCTTAATCTTCCTCTTGAGGACTTGTCCCAAATCATGATCTAAACCAAATCAAATCTTTCAGATTTTCTCATAATACATTTATATTCTCATTTATATTCACATATATAAATGAAATATAAATTCAAACCAATCAAACTAAATTCAAAATTCAAAATCAATTCATGAAAGTTTTCTAAGTCCTTTAAGTTTTCCCTTAAGGAGTTAACCTAAATCATGATCAAATCAATTCTCATGGGATTTTCTCATAACTCATTTATATTCCCATTTATATTCAAATATATAAATAAAATATAAATATAAATCAATCAAACCAAATTCAAAAATTCAAATCCCTACTCCAAAAATTTCCTAAGTCCTTTAAATCCCTCTTAATGGACTTAGCCCAAATCATGATTAAACCACTTCAAATCCTTAAAATTTTCTCATGATCCATTTATATTCTCATTTATATTCACATATATAAATTAAATATAAATTCAAATAATCAAAACCAATTCTAAAAATCAAACTCAAATCCACTCAAAATCTAACCTAAGCATTTCAAGTAAAAATCTTGAACTTAGCCAAATCAACCTCAAATCAAGCCAAACTATTGATTTTCCTTCATGATTTAGTCAACTCTACAATCATTAATCCATATATAAATACAAACTTCAATCACCAAATCAAAATCCAATTCAAAAATCAAACCCTAAATCCTTTCATATTCAACCTTTGAATATGAAATTGTCAAATGAATCAAAACTCATTTAACTTCAAACCACTGGTAAATGGATTTATATTTCAATCAAAAGTCCATATACAAGTTCAATCAAGCTCAAATCAAGCTTTGACCAAGCCATTTTACCCACTTAGGCTCACTTGACCCAAAGTGACCTAAAGTACCCTTATGAGCCATATTCTAATCCTAACCAAATTGGATTGAATCAAACTCACCTATACCTCTCATGATGATCAACAATCATCATGGGATGATCAATCAATCATATTGGGTTAAACCAAGTCAAACCTAAGGGTTGACCAAGTCAACACTTAGCCCAAAATGAAATATAACATAGCCAAATTCCACCATAGGCCAAATTGATTGAAACCATTGATCTAAGTTCATTCATGAACTATGTTTGAACTTGCCAAGTCAACATTTGAGCCTAACCTAGCCCAATTGTCCAATTGACCCAAGTTGACCCAACTTGAGCTAAAAAGTCAAAATATGTCAAAACTTGATCTAAGCCAAATTGATTCAAACCAATGGGTCAAGTTCATTCCAAATCACTTGTTGAACTTGACCAAAGCCTCAATTGGCCAACTATACCTAACCTAGCCCAATTGACCTTAGACCCAACTTGACCTAAAGGGGTCATATTAAGCCAAATTTGAACATAACCAAAATTGATTGAAAACAAAGATACCAATCCACTCTATATGACTAACCAAACCTAAACCTACCCATGACCTAGCCCAAATAGGTCAAATGGGTCAAATAGGTCAACTTGACCCATTTGACCTAAATGAAGTCATATGAGACAAATTCAGAACTAATCCAAATTGAACCAAACCAAAGCCACCAAAATATTTCAAATGGTCATATGAACTTGACCCAACTTGACCCATTTTGATCTAGATGGATCAACATGAGCCAAACCTTATCAAATGAATTCCAAATTCACAAAACTTGGCCAAACCTAGTTTCTCCACATACCCAATTTATCCAAATTGAAAAATCAGCAAAATAACCATTCTACCCCTAGGCCATAGAACAAATTATGGCCTAATCCATGGGTAATTTTGTCATGCCCTCTTCATATCCACTTGATACCTTCCTAATACCTCAAGGGGACATAATGAAGAGTAGTGTACCCAACCCAATAGGTTTGGGTCAGCCCAAATGGACCCAAGGACAAACCTGACCCCATGGGTCAAATTGGCTCATTCTAAATCCTTCTTTCACTCAATTTGATGCACATGGGAAGTTGGCAATCCAATCAAGATATCAAACCAACCATGTGCAAAGAGATAATAGATCAAACAACCCTCTAATGTGATCAATTGGATCAAAATGACAAGGGAGGTGTCGGCAGTCCGATTGCCATAGGGGGAGATATACTCCCCCTTCTTCAATTTGAAATTATCATTCCCTCATTCAATTGAAGCCTAGAGTGTGTTAGGAAAGATTAGAGATCCATCCTAAGCTTTATAAGAGGGACTTGAAAAGTGATCTTCTCAGTTTTCTCCATTGAAAAATAGGGGAACCTTCAACTTTCTCTACACTCAAAGCTACTTCAATTCCTCTTGCACACTCCTTTAAAGGATCAATCCGAGTGCACTCAAGCTTTCATTTGAGTTCTTAAAGTAAGGAGAGCCTCAATTGGATCAAAGTCACAAAGGAAGTGAAGTGGTGTTGGTCCATAGAGCAGTCCACTCAACCCTAAGGCTTGAAAATTTCAACAGGGCTTCGTCTCCACTAGACGAAGCTACATCATTGAGCTCGAGCACCGGTGATCACCTCCAACGAGGTATGGAAATTTTTGACCACTTAGCTTAGGGGGTGCTGGTCTTTTGTGAAAGGAATTTTCAAGTCATGAGAAATCCAATGTTAGATAGACTTCTCTTTAGCTTTAGATGGTGTGGGAACAATCTTGTTCCAATTCAAGCTCAATCAAGCTCAGATCTTCCCTAAGATCATGAACGACCTCTATTAATCATAAGGGAAGAACTCGGGTGATCGTCACCGTCCATCCGCATGTTTTGGATGGACGACCACTATTATTCTCACATTTAAAAAATCCTTTATCCTTTTATAAACTATGGGATGATCCTTGGCCGTCCGATCTTTGATTGAACGATAGGGATCAATGTGCGTCCTTCCATCGCATCACCATTTGGATGGAATGTTTAAGTGGGGGGCTCATGGCGTGAGGTGTGTAAAACATGCTGACCGCCGCCACCGCGTGTCGCGTTGTGAGCTGAGGGATTAATTAGGGAATTTAATTAATGATTAATTAATCTCCTCATCTTCAAAAATTCATATCTCTCTCAATAAAATTTAAAAAAATATCAGGTAAAATACTATGGAAAGCTAATTCAACCTAGAATATTATAAAAATAATTTCAATGGATTTTGAATTATTCTTTTCTCTAATTTTGGGTTCTATTGGAAATCTTATTTTACTAATTATGTCTTAATTAATCCTTTGATTAATCTCAAGCTTCTTGGGTATGTTTTAGGGAATGATCTCTGCCTCCCCTAATTTTCTTGGGATTTATTTAGGGATTAATTAGGGGAATTTCAAATGTGTTTTCTAATTACCCTCCTCATGTAATTAAAGATAATTAGGGTTTGGATTAGTATTTTAATTCATATTAAGGTTGATTAAGGTTAGATCTAGTAGATAGGAGATTTAGGGAATAATTTTAAGGCATTTCCCCTAAGATATTCCCTAAACCCCCTTTTCTTTCCTTAATCCTCTCTTAATTAAGGATTAATTCATTAATTATCCCCTTAATTAATTTCTAAAAATTCTAAAAACTTTGAGAACTTAATTAATCTACTTTGGGTAGATGCTTAGGTGTTTAAGAACCTAAGGTCAAATAAGAAAATCAAAACCTAATTCATATGTGTGAAAGGATGTTTTGAAATTACTTAAGTTAAACCCCTTTAACTTAATTAACCATTGGTCATGAGCCAAATTGCATTAGGCCCTTTTCTTCCTAGGTGCATTACAAATTTAAATTCTTTGTGAGTTTTTGTGTCATCTCATTGTCTCATAATTACTTGGTTAACTATGCTAAGGTGGTGTAGGTAAGGGTTAATTAATTTGCTTAATTCATACCTAAACCTAATTAATATATAAAAATAAATCTAATCATCTAAAAATTAAACAAAAATATCAAACACATGTGAAAATTGGTTAGGAACAGCAAACTCAATTCACATTTTCAAAAATTAAATCAAACTTAAAACTAAACAAAAATCACATTGAGTATACTTTGATTTATTTTAAACTTTCTTATTCCATAAGAATGTCTTTAGGATTTAATTAAAGTGAATGTGTTTACATGCTTTCATTGCTTTGATTCTTTCCCCAACATGTTAAATTTGTATGTCATGTGGTCTCATGCATTCATATTTGTCAAAATTCAAATTTAAAAATGAAATTGTATACTTTATGTCAAATTTGCATGTGTTGGCTAAAGTAGAAATATGAGTGGCTATTATCACTACTAAATTCAAATTATTTTCAAAACATATAAATAAATTATCAAATCTGAAAGTGTGCTACTTATATTTTAATTATAAGCTTGCATGTGAAAGAATATAAGGATGTGCTTATCATAGATTTCCTTTTTCTCTTATGTTAGTATAGTTTTGAATAGGAGTTGGTAAGATATATGGTTCATTTGAAAAGAACCTAAGACTTACCTAATTCCATATCCTATTCATTCCTATTCTATTACTTAAGAAGGGTTACCTATTCTTGTACACATAAATGGCATAAACAAAATGAATCAATTAATACAACTTTTGCATTCTTTCTTTTCCATTCATTTCTTTTATACATATGTTTGTATTTAAGGAAAGTGGTATATTAGTCTGGACAATCCCAAGGTTGTGAGGCTTTAAGTAGCCCTAAGTAGGTCTTGTACCTCACACCTCTGGCTAACAATGGTGTTGTACTCACTTATGTCTTTCTTACTTTCATGTGTTCATGTGAAAATTGGATAAGAAATACCTTTTCAACTTAAAGAAAATCATGCATATTAAACTTCCAAATTTTCTTAAATGGATTACTTAGCATGCATCATAAAGTGTGTTAAATATTCTCATTTGTATGTATAGATATTCTTAGGATTCATTCATATGCATGTTATACATGTTGGGAAAGAAATGAAGTAATGTGTGTTTTGTGAATTTAGTTCATTTTATTTAATCTTGAAATGCCTTTCTTGGTTTGTTTAGAGTTCATCTAATCTTAGGATTAATTAAAATATTTAATCAAAACATTCATTAAACAAAACTAAAAATGCGAACCTACTTTAGAAATTACTTAGGTTAGGCAAGGAAAGAGAAGTTCTCTTCTCTTTCCCTCTCTTCATAACTTAGTAATTAATTGTACGATTCACTTGAACTTAATCAAAACATGAAATAAAATCAACCCAAAATAATTAAACAACTTAAATGAAATCCTCATCTAAGTTGAACATGTTTTCACTCTTAGAAAATTCTAACTTAAAATCATAGCTAAGCATACCACACAAATCTTCAAAGCACACACATTAGCCTAAGTCACCACTTCTAGCTTTAGGTTAGGACGGTGCATAGTTTGATGTTTTGTTTTATTTTGTGATATATGTTTTAGATTGGATGTTATGATGTATACTCATAGAATGAATGGTAGGATGATCTTAGTCTAATCATTATTTTTTGTAGGGGATTATGCTTAAGGGGCACTATCATAAATAAAATGTAAATGCTTTTGCTTACAGGTGCTTTATACCCCTAAACATAATCCAATAGGCCAGGTGGACTTAGTCACCCATGTGTGGGGTGATAAGTCCAATATACATGCTTGGAATTTGTGTGGTTTGTTTTAGCTAATCTATGTTTTGTAAGTGTTAGTTAGATTTCCATTCTTTTCCTTTTCATATAAATTTGCGCAATTAGGATTTTGGAATGATTGTTATGGGGATTAGGATGAGCATTGGTCATAAGATCCTATCTTATGCACCATGTGAAGTCTTGAAGCATCTACCTTCCAACCATCCAAAAGAAGGAACCAAAGAAGAAAGAAGAAATGAAGAAAGAAAAGAAGAAGAAGAAAGAAGAAAAGAAGAAAGGAAGAAAGAAGAAATGAAACTTGAAGACCCCCATAATAATGAATTCCTTGCTTAATTATAATTTAATTCATTTGTAATCCGAGTTGTATAAGGGCAGAACTCGGCTACCCAATTTGTTATTTTTGAGTTTGTACGGTGGTACTCGACCATAACGGCCTTATATTCTTTTTGCGATTAGCTTTATAAATTGATTGATGATTTATTTAGATTTTGCATTAAGTGGTATCTATTCATAGTTTCTTTCTTGCTTTATGTAGAACCTGGATGTGGATTAGGCTCTTTAGAAAAAAATAAATCTTTTATCAAACTTAACAACTCAAACTAAAATAAAGAACTCATGATCTCACCTAAAGCTTAGGTTTAAAATCAAGATAAAAGAATTAGCAACCCCTTAGCTGGATGAGTATTTCTTTTATAATATCATGCACAAATGTATCTTATTTCACTCTTGATTAGAGGGTTTCCACCTTTGCCAGAGAAACTTGGCTTGACCTTTGAGAGCCATGGTGGAAACACACCTCCTCCCTTCTCACTGATTTTGGCCAATAACTTTATTTCTCATGCATTAGGCATATGAATCTTATTAGCCTGAGTAAAAAATAATTGTCCAAAAATAAAAATAAAATGAAATTTGAATTACATTAGATTTTGGTCATTTGAAAGATTTCCCTACATGATTTAGTCTATTTAGGGAGTGAGTTTAAGGACTTAGTCTCTTTCTAAATAAATAACAGCCTAACTATCTTGCATGCACAATGACTTGCCTACATGTATTTAAAATTGTAGGAAGAGTTAGTTGGCGGCCACCCCCAGAAAGTTGTGAGCACAAGCTATCGAGTGGTTTGTCCTCTCTTGTGGAGGCAAGCTAATTACCCATTTTTAAAAATGTAAAGCCTAATTATAAGATAGTTTGAGATGCTCGTTAGGTTTCCTAGCATTGTAGGCATCTCCTATTTATGTTCCTTTTGGCTTCGATAATAACTCCCTCTCTTTGATCAATCCCATTTGATCTTCAAAAATGAACAAATAAATTGATAGTCCTTTCCTATTAAAATATTTGAAGACAACGATCATTTACCTTAATCGAGAGTTTTCCTAAGAAATCTCTATTCCTTAGGATGTAATTAACTATGGGGGTTTGCCCCTGTAGGGAACAAACCCGATTTAAAATAAACCCTGCTTTACTTTTCCATGTAAAGTAGGGGAAAAATCTCTGGTACATATGTACACCCATCATCCTTAGGAGTCCTTATTGAGGTGATTAGGTCCATTAAAGGGTAGTGACTTCTATCTCTCGAGATAGTATACTATTTCCTTGATGATGTACTTGATCACCTAAATAAGCACATATGTGGATCTACGTGGCATCCTAAAAAGATGAATTTTTATATGCTTGCCTCTTCTAACCAACAGATTTGAAAGCGACTCTATAGAAAATTTTCAACTCACAATTGGAATGCTCACTAAACTTCCTAGTATCATGAGAATTCCCTATTCATCCCCTTTGGCTTCCAAAAATAATTATTCTCCATAATCGCTCCCATTTGATTCTCTAAACATAACCAATCCTTTGATAGTCTTAACTTTGAAATATTTGGAGACAACAATTGCCTACTTTAATTGAGAGTATTTCTAGGAAATTCACCTTCCTTAGGATGTAATTAACTATGAAGGCTTACCTCAATAGAGAACTTTAGAACCTAGTTTAATATAAACCCTACTTTATTCATCCATGTAAAGTAGGGGAAAAATATCTAGTATATTCGAATACTCACCATGCCTTAGGAGTTCTTATTAGCTAATTAGGTCCATTATAGGGTGATGATTTCTATCTTTTGAGATAGTGCATCATTCATTAATGTCATACCCTATCACTTCAATAAGTACCCCCATGATTTGCATGGTGTCCCCCATACATCCAAAAATAAATATCGCAATGGTGAATGATAGTGTTCCCTAAGTTCATGATTTGTTCATCGGGGAGGTCATCACTAAGCAGAGAATCAACAAAAAGTGGGTGTGCTGCTAAGAAATCTGCTTGTGGTTGTCCTTTCACCACATAGAGGGGTATGAAAGTAATATCAAACTATGACAAAATCATGGACCAACACACTAACTGTCTAGATAGCGTCAGCCGTGTCATGAGATATTACAATGGATTAATCCTAGAGATCAAGTTCATCTTATGAGAAGAATGTAATGTTGTAGCTTTTGGGATGCAAAGATTCAAGCTAGGAAATGCTTCTCGATGGGTGGATAATTTGTCTCAATAGAGATTAGATGATGGCTGAGGTAGCAGAGTGCGTTCTCTTTCCCTTCGTCATTGGCTTGGGCCAACAAAGCGCCAAGAGAGTTGTCTAACGTAGTAGTGTAGAGGATGAGCAGCTTGCCCGAGATAGGGACTACTATAACTGGTAGCATCATCAGGTAGTGCCTTATGTCTTCGAAGGCATGTTGCCACTTATCATCCCACTTGAACTTGGCATCCTTTTTGGAAAGTGTTGAGAATGGCTGACATCTTCTTGATAGGTTAGCTAAAACATCTTAGATATGCCAACCACCCTTGGAATGATCTGAGTTAAGTTAGACTTTTAGGGCGTGAAATTTCTAATATTGCCTTAATATTCTCCGTATCGATTTTGATTCCATAGTGTCGGACAACAAACCCAAGGAATTTCTTTAAAGCTACTCCGAATGCACACTTCAGGGTGTTCATTTTGAGGTTAAATTATCTTAACCATTCAAAAAGTACTCTCAGGTCAAAGAGATAGTCTTCATTTCTTTACTTTTGATTACAAGACCATCGATATAACACTCGACTTGATGATGAATGAGTTCATCAAAGATTTAAGTCATAGTCTGCTAGTATGTAGCACCAATATTTTTAAGGCCGAAAGACATGACCTATATCAATAGATTCTAATCAGGGTTCAAAAAGTAGTTTTTTTCTCATCTTCAGGGGCCATCTTTATCTGGTTATATCTAGATGAGCCATCCATGAAAGAGAAGACTACATGAGATGAGGCAATGTCCACCATCAGTTCTAGTATCGAAAGTTGAAATTCATCTTTTAGACATACCTTATTTAGATCTCTAAAATTGATGCGTATGTGAATTTGGCCATTCTTCTTATTAACTTGGATGACACTAGATAACCAGGTAGAGTATTTTTTTTTTCCCAGATGAAACTAGCTTTGATCAGTTTCTTGACTTCAGAAATTACCTGTTGTTCAATATCTAATCACATGCGTCTAGGAACTTTGTTGATAGGGTTAACACTAGGCTCTATTGCTAGTTTGTGGACTGCTACATCAGGAGATAAACCAGACATCTCTTCAGGACTTTATGTGAAGCAGTCCTTAAACTCAATCAATAGCCTAACTAAGTCATTTATTTTAGTGTCATTCAACAAAGAACTGATGTATGTCGAATGTGGATTGTCTTTAGTTCTTAAGTTGATTTCTTTGAGCTCGTTGATGGTTAACCTAATCTCCTCTTCAAACTCTAGTGGTGTATCTTTGACTTCAAAATCCTCCAAGGTATTTAAAATTTATAAACACACTTCCTCATATGAGTTAGCATGAGTTGAAAAGAACCTATTAGATTCCAAACAATTGATGATGACTTGGTAGTAATCGTCATCATCGACTAGGCCCACTATACCAAATCCTAGCCCTGGTCTTGATTGAGAGCTTCTACATTTGTTCTTCCATATTCTTTTGAAATAGTCTGACCTGTGCTTTGACCAAGTATGTTGGATAACCCTTTCTTTGCTAAATTTAGAAGACACGGCGAGTACCAATCAAAAGGTAATTCTATTAAATCATTATATGAATCATCCTCAAAATCTACATTAACTTCTTGACTTGAGGATGATTCTCCCAGAAAGAACCTTCAAGTCATCATATCTGTGGATGACTTAGGAGCTTCCTTGACTACCAAACCCTTAATTTTTTATGAGGAAAGTGGGGTTAGAGCTATGGTTCCCAACTGATGTTTGACTATTTCACATACAGACTTGGATACATTTATGCTCTGCTTTGGAGCCCAGTCTTTATCCCTTTCTTTCTCAGGTGTCATCTCAAAAGGGATCTTCTACTGAGAAGGGCTGGTTGGTATGTTAACCACGTAAGACTCATAGTCTGAACTAGATTCTAAGTCTATATGGATAGCAGGTGTACCCCTGGTGGCTGGGACATTCCTCCTATCGGGTGGCCAATAGGGAGGCTTTCCACCTCTGGGGCTGCCTCTGAACTGTTCTCTTACTCTTCCCGGTGGAGGTTGGATCATACTACCCATATTTTCAAACGGAGTAATGAACTATGGGTGGAATATAATGTTAGGATCTATGTCTTCCCCTAACTCCGTGTCTTGCTCCCTTTTATTTTCCTTTTCTTTCTCTTTTTCTTTTTTTTTCCTTTCCCTTTTTCTTGACTATGTTCTTGAAAATGGACTTGTTGATTTTGGGGGAGATAATAGGTTGCATCCTCATATATCCCGACCTCATGAACTATGAATGGTTTGAGATCTCCTTTGACACATTACTCAATTGCACCTCTTATAAACTTCGTGCACATATGTAGAGAGAATGGAGCTATATTGATTTCATGTATCCATTGGCTCCAAGAAAAGTATTGAAAGATGTATCCTAGTCTATGATGTGAAACTTGGCTTCAGTCTTCCAATCATCTATCTCCAGTGGCCACACTATGGAGCCTAAGGCCCTCTCGCCTTGTTCATTGAATCCTCTCAATATCATCCTTTCCTTTTGCATTTGGAGAAGTTGATCCTCAAGTAGGCCAGGGTTCTTGGACTCATAATATTGACTGATGCACCTTGGTCAAGAAAAACTCTTGATAACCTATATCTACCAACATCCACTATAATGTAAAGAGGGCATTTGTGCTCGGTCATCCCTAGAAGCAAGTCTTCATCACTGAATGTAACTCTTAAGATGTCCTTCAAGTGGTGTGCCTCCTCTTCAGTAATGATCAGCTGAGCTAAGTATATCTTTGGATCAAGTAGAGCCTTGATTAGAGATTCCCTTATCTCTTTGGATAAGATAAGGGAACCGTATATGCTTATCGTAGCTGGAAACTTTTGAAGATGAGCTAGGATGTTATAATCAACTCTGACTTGGTCCTCCAAAAGCATATCCACAGGTAGTGCATATTATGGATGGGCTATCTGCTCACCAGAACCAATGACTTGCATACCCTTATCATGAGGTGCTACCCTAGGAAGTAGAACTTTGCCACTATGTAGGTTGACTTCAGTGACTTCATAGAATAATGAATTTGTGGAAAGTTTCACCTTCTCATTGGGCATACCAACTGTTTGTCCTATGGGATCCTTGGAGTTGGTTGACTCCAAGTCAATCTCAAGAGGTGAACTTGATTGATTCAGAGAAGGAAAGAACCACTTTTAATCAGAAAGAAAGGGATTGGAATTACTAGAGCTATTATTATTTTCTAGACTTGGAGAGTTTTCAACAGGAATAAAATTAAGAGCATCAAAAGTGGACAAGATGTAAGTAAAATGTGCTTTCTTCATTGATTTCTTTTTGGGTGGAGGTACATGATTGAAATCAAGTAAAGTAAGTGGGGTAAGAGCTTTAATTCCATTGTTTGTTGATACAATTCTCCTGCCGGTAGAAGAGGATCTAACAGAAGAAGAAGTAGCTGCAACAATGGATGGAGTGCTCGACTCAGGCAATGGTTATGCTACTGGACTATCATGGGCAAGTGATGTGAACTGCTGCTGCTACAGGGCTATCACCTTCCCTGATTTGTCCTTTGCAACTATCAAACCTTCCTTGGTTTTGGAGGTTTAAGCTACTTCAGGCACCCGCAAAGAAAGCTTCTTAATTTTAGAAATGATCTTTTAAGAGATTCGGGTTAAAGAGATATCTCAACCTTCTTTGGTCTTAAGAGGATCGCAAGTATCCCTAAGGATTACTCTAATAAAACTAGATGGTTATTCTAATAGGTATTCCTTAGGGATAATTATGGCTCCCGACTTATGGCTATGCTCAAGTCAGTCCTTAAAAGTAAAATAATCTTCTAAGGCATGGCCTAACATGCAGTGGTAGGGGTAATAGTAAGATCATCGCCCTTGTCCACTTCCTCCAGCCTCTTAGGCTCTCGTAACTGAAAGTCAAGTTTCTTTTAAGAGGTTCTTAATGATTTTCCTAACTACATCCCTCTTGAATTAATATGGCTTATTCAATCTATCAATAAGAGTAGGTGGGTAGTAACTACCCGGTGGTAGGTATGAGTACCGTTGCTAGGTAGGCTGCTAAGATGGTAGAAATGGCTGATATGATGACTGAAGTGGTAGCAAAGGAGGTGGTAAAGGAGGATACTATGCTCAAGGTCTCTCATACTAGACTCTGGCTAGCCGCTTCCCTCTATCCACTGACACAACTATCCCTAGCTTCTTCTCGAACACCTTCTATGGCTTAGGTTGAGATGATTGGTCAGGAAAGGATAGCTATTTGGCTTTCTCTTATAGGCTAGCAGCCTTGTTGATTAGTTTCTCAAATGTTTTGATGGTAAATCCCTTAAGCATGAAGGTGACCAGGCCATGGATATTCTTGAGAAGAATCTCAATGGCATTCTGTTCGGATAGTTGCGGCTCACATTTCATGCTCAGGTTGCGCCACCTGTGAATATAATCAACAAGGGACTCATTGAGATTTTGCTTTGCTACAATAAGATTTCTTACAATCACTCTTTACTAAGCTCCAACAAACCTATTGATGAAGAGGTACTCCAACTTGGCAAAAGTATTCACTGAACTGTTGTGCAGTTTGGCGTACCATTAAATGCAACCCTTGCTAAGCTGCTGACAAAAAGTTTGAACAAGAGTGCGTCATTGCCACTAACATTGCAACAGTTGGCTCTAAAATGTGCAATATGTTGCCGTAGGTTCCCACTACCATCTAAGATCTTGAAAGAAGGTGGCACAAAACCCTTAGGGTATTGAACTACATCGAATTTCTCTGGGTATGGTCTACCTTTTGGAATGGATAAGCTCCCCCTAGCTTGCGCCATCACTTACCCACCTACTGTTCCACCATATGCTTGAAGTCATTTTCATGAATGGAGGTGCCATCTGTGACCTTCATATGCAAACTACAGCATCATCATCTGTGACAGTGCACCTAGGATGCTCTAAAGTATGTACCAACTATGGCTGGTCCGCTACCATAAGAGAAGGCTGCGATACTAGTGCAGAGTTCTACAATGTTAGGACAAGTGCCATCAACTCCTCTAACTTCTTCTCCATCTTATCAATATGATCATCCTTCTGCCTAATCTAGCAGAGGAGGCACTGAGTCAAGTGAGAAGTGTCTCCTTCCTCAAGCATGGCACCTTTCTGACTATGCTGATTCTACTATAAGGACCCTCGTGTGTCAATTATATGGACCTCGACTGTGTCATCTGACATGTCATCTTCGTTATATTCAAAGTGGACTCTAACCTCCTCTTGATCCAAGTGATCACTGCCAATAATCTACTTAATTATAGTGTGGTAGTCCACTATGATGTCATCTAAAGAATGATCATCTATCCAGCCTATCTCTACCGAAATATAGACTAACTATCGACTAACCACAGAACTGTGCTTTACTGGCTATATATATTGAATGCTTTGTGTTGGAGGGGTGCACTCCTTAACTGGCTCAACTACCATGGGGGCTATGTCTATATCCCTGACACGGGACACACTCTTAGGTCACCACTACTTCTTAACCATGACTTAGGTAGAAAGTCAAACAGCGGAGCTCAATCTCACCTCAATAAGTGAAATGGATGGAGCAGGATCCTTGGGCCGTAGCTAGATCACCAGTGGAGATGATCTTTTCCTAGATGGGGGCTTCTAAGGCTTGGAGGGGGTGGTAGATGCTGTAAGTTGGACGGGTGACGGTGGATTGTGAGTGGAGCGGCATGATGGCAAAGATGTTGACTGCTTCTCAATTAAAGATCTCCTCTTGCACCAAACTATGCTTATGAGAACAATATTGCTTGAATGATCAGCCCTGACAGGATGGTGATGAAGGAAGTCCATCAGGGCAGAGGCCTCCAACTATCTGGCGTATCTCCTCCTCTCCATCTTGCCCGCTTCGGCTATAACTTGAACTTCAATGGCTCTCTCCCTACGGATCTGGTCACTGACACACTTGGGAATCATGAACCTCAAATCAAATAATGCGCCAGACTCTGAGCGTCTGTAGGCTTTGCCAACCTGCCGATGAACTATTGTGAGACTAGCATAGGGTTTCCTCTGCTCCCTAGCTGGTACCTCAAAGTGTGCTGGTGGTGGAGGTGATGCAGTGATCCTCCTGTAGTCCTCCTCTCCATCTAAAGCTGAGAGGGGGTGAAATCTGCTGCCACTCAAGAATGGAGAGGTCTCACGAGGAGAACCCTCCTTAGTGACGTGGGAAGCAACATCAATCTCCCTGGCTGCCCGCTCATGGTGACACTTGATCTTCCTATTTTTGTTGTGGCACTGAGTGCAGGTGAGGAAGGCAGATCGAGAGCTAGAACTTACCTCAAAGGTAGGGGAGACTATCTTGGAGGCCAAGATAGCCTTCCCTTCAGGGTGACCATAGAGGAGGTAGTAGCCCTTACTGGAACTATGGCAGGGACAATATTAAGCACCGAGCAATAATCGAATAATCGATATGGGGTGTGGGAACTATGACAACCTTCCTCTTCAGTGAGGGGAACTTAGGGTCAGATGGAATGTTA
This sequence comes from Cymbidium sinense, assembly GCA_021442155.1. NCBI lineage: Eukaryota > Viridiplantae > Streptophyta > Magnoliopsida > Asparagales > Orchidaceae > Cymbidium > Cymbidium sinense. The sequence goes on along the minus strand of CM038216.1, from coordinate 10,483,804 downwards.
AAGTGGAGAAGTGGCATCTATCCTACCACCTCCTCACCGCTAATAGTCTTGAGGGCTATCCCCTCACAAGTGACTCAGACGGCCTTGAAGCCACGACCAAACTGGACCAGATGAGTAGTAGTTGAGGTATGTATGACCTAATCCAAGGCCAGATCCACACCCAACGGTAGATGAACTTGATGGAAGGCATAATAACTGCACTGATTGGAGACGGGAATGGACTAATTATGCTGAAATCACTGCATTTGTTGAAACATAACTAAGTCAGACCCTTTCTTTGATATTTGTCTTCAATCATTGACCTTTAGATTTGACTTGGAATTTGAACCTACACTTAACAAATTTAAGTATGCTAAGTGGGGTTCATTGAATTTTGAAGAGATTTTTTATGTTTGAGGAGAGACTTTTCCATAAGGATTTGATTTAGAACCCATACTCAACAAATTTAAGTATGTTGAGCGGAGTTCAAATATTTGGAGAGATTTGAAAAGATATATGTTGTATGTTTTGTTTGAAAATTTGATTTGGAAAACCTTTATTTAACAAATTTAGGTAAGCTAAAAAGGTTTCAATTATATGTTTGAAAATTTTGTGAAAATATCTTTGTTTGAGGTGATTTTTTGTTATGTGTGTGGTATATGTTGATTTGACTTGAAAATGGGACCTTTACTTAACAAATTTAGGTATGTTAAGTAGAGGTTAAATGTGTTTAATATATATTTATCATTTATTGATATATGTTGATTTGATATGATTTGGGAAACTCTCATTTAATAAATTTAAGTATACTAAATGGAGTTCAATATATATCTGTTTGATATTTGTTGATTTGATTCCTCTTTTGAAAAAGAGGGGAACTCTTATTTGACAAATATAGCATGTCAAATAGAGTTCAAATGTGTTATGATTTTGAAAGAGAAAAATTTATTTAACAAATTTAGGTATGTTTAATAGAGTTCAATTTGTTTTAATTTTTGAAAAATGGAACTCTCATTTGACAAATTTGGGTATGTCAAATGGAGTCCAATTGTGTTTTGATCTTCAAGATTTGGAAAAAAAAAGGAATTCTTCTTAACAAATGTAAGTATGTTAAATAGAATTCAATTTATTTTGATTTTCCAAAAAAAAGGAAACTCTTATTTGAAAATTTTGGGTATGTCAAATGGAGTTCAAATATGTTATGATTTTGGTGATTTTGTTTTTTGAAAAGGGGAATTCTACCTAACAAATGTAGGTATGTTAAATAGAATTCAATTTATTTTGATTTTTTGAAAAGAAAGGGAACTCTCATTTGAAAATTTTGGGTATGTCAAATGGAGTTCAAATATGTTTTGATTTTTGTGATTTTTTAAAAGGGGAATTCTACTTAACAAATGTAGGTATGTTAAATAGAATTCAATTTGTTTTGATTTTTCCAAAAGGGGAACTCTCATTTGACAAATTTGGGTATGTCAAATGGAGTTCAAATATGTCTTGATTTTTGGTGATTTTTTGAAAAGGGGAATTCAACTTAATAAATGTAGGTATATTAAATAGAATTCAAATTATTTTGATTTTTTCCAAAAGGGAAACTCTCATTTGACAAATTTGGGTATGTCAAATGGAGTTCAAATATTTTGATATTGAAAATTTGCTTTTGAAAAAATTATGTATTTGAAGGATTTGTTGAACTTACTTTGGAGTGAGTTCTTAACTTCTTCATCATATGTCTAGGACTCTTATAGACACTAACAACTCCTTAGTCTTAAGACACTTCTAGTGATTAGGTGAACACTTAACTTAAGCCTAGAGACCTAGAAGGATTAGCCATAAGAATGGGTCATGGAAAAACTTTATAAACCCAATCCATGCTTCCTTCCTCAAACCAAACCTTAAATATGATTCAAATCAAATTTATAAATTAATATCAAATCAAATGATTGAAACCCAATATCAAATTCAAATTCCCAAACCCTTCCTAAGCTCTTTGATTTTATCTTATGGACTTAGCCTTAATCAAATTTAAATCAACCCCAATTGAATTGATTTTCTTAAATATCCATTCAATCTCAAATCAAATTCCAAATCAAATCCAACTCCAAGTGATTGAACCCCACAATCAAATGCAAATTCCATAATCCCTTTCTAAGCTATATGAACCACCTTCTTATGCTTAACCAAAACCCTCTTTAAACCAAATCAAACTTGATTAATTTTTTTATAAATCAATCATTCCTTCATTTATATTCACAAATATAAATAAAATCCAAATTCAAAAGAGACAAGTCAAATCAAACTAAATCAAACCAAATCAGGACCTTTCTTAGGCCATATGGACCTACCTCTATAAGATTAATCACCCAAATTAACCCAAACTCAATTGATTTCTTTATAAATCAATTACTCCTTCATTTCTATTCACAAATATAAATGAAGCACACCTTCCAATGACCAAAAATAACTCAAACTAAATCAATTCCCTACTGAAGCCCTTTTGACCTACATCTTTAAGCTTGGTCAAATTTGCTTCCAAGTCATTTCAAACTCAAGTGATTTTCTCATGAATCATTTATAAATCCAAATAGCCAATACAAATCAAATCAAAATTTCAAGTTTAGCCTTTTTAGCCATTTCCTTGGACTTGGCCAAATGATATCCAAATTAATTCAAAACCCATGGATTTCTTCATGAATTAACCATTCCTTCAATCACTTACCCAAATTCAATCACTCAACCCAAATTAGCCTTTTTGACTTGAAAACTTCAAATGAGCCAAAATCCATCATAGCCCAAATTGATTGTAGTTGAATTTATATTTCAATCCTATGCTCATATATGAGTTCAACTAAATTTGAATCAAGCCAAAACCAAATCAATCGACCCATTTAGGTCCATTTGACCCAAAGTGACCTAAAAGACCTTTTTGAGCCAAGTTTTGATCCAACCCAAATTGGATTGAACCAAGCCCATCCAAACTTCATATCATGATTGACAATCATCCTAGGGTAATCAACTACCTTGAATTAGGTCAAACCAAGTCAACTTTGTCCTTTGACTAGTCAACTTTTAGCCTAAATGAAATCTAAACTAGCCAAAACTCACCATATACCAAATTGATTGAAACCATTGATTCAAACTAATGCATAATCAATGATAGAATATGATCAAATTCTCAATTGAGCCAAACCAAGTCCAATTGGTAATTTGACCTATGTTGACCCAAATTGGCCTAAAAAGCCAAAATGGATTAAATCAAGATTTAACCCAAATTGATTGCAACAAATGGCTTAAGTTCATTCCAAATCATTTATTGAACTTGATCAAAGTCATTATTGAGCTCAATTTGACCAATTAGTCAACTTGACCCAACCTAGTCCAAACTAACCTAAAGGGTCAAATTAGCCAAAATTCAAATTAAACCAAACCAAAGCCTACAACCAATTTATATTAGCTAATTGAACATAAACTAACACCTAACCAAACCCAATTTGGTCAAATTGGTCAAATTGGTCAACTTGACCCATTTGACCCATTTGAATCCAAATGAACCAAAACCAAACCTAAGCCAAACCAATACAAATCAATTGAACCAAAATATTCCAAATCATCATATGAACCTAACCCAAGCTTTGGTTTGACCCAATATGACCAATTGGTGAACCCAACCCAACATGAACCCATATGAACCTAGTTGGCCAAATGAAGCTAAAGCACCCAAAACTAACCCATAGGACCCTAAGGGCTGACCAATCCCGACCCAAATTAACCCTAGGTCAACCCAAAATCATCCCAAAAGTAAAGTGGACCCACCTAAGGGAATTAGCCATTGGACACATCTCATTTGCATTGGATTGTATCCATAAGTAGCAAAGTCCAGTTTCTTCTCTCATAGGCAGCCATCAAACTTCCTAACATGGGATACATAACCTACCCAGCCCAACCTAAGCATGCCTAGGACTTACCATGGACCAAAGGAAGCACACTTCCTCTCTCTCACTCTTGGCTGAACCTAATGAGTGCAAGGAAGGGAAATCAGAACACAATCTCTTGATATCATACCTTGAGCTTCCTACCACAGCTTCCTCCAACCCTGGTGTTCCATGTGGACCTGACAATGACCCCTCTGGTGCCTTGATGGTGGTGAATTGGCAAATATTAAAGGATGGATCATGACCATCCATCACACGCGATTAAAGGGCATACCCCCTCAATTCGAGCAGGATTCATCACCATTCGGACTAAGTGAGTTCCCTAAGTATTTTTGAAATACTGAGAGCTTCCTAGAGCACCCCAAACCTCCCTCAATTGCATTTCCTCTCTGTGTGTGAAACTAAAATAGGGAATATCCATTTTGATTCATACTTCTTCTCCACTCCACCAAACTTCAATCAAATATGCACACACCTTCCTTAGACCTAGTCGAAGCCAAACAAATCATTTCCAAAGCTTCCAAGCCATCGAAGATAGGAGTGCGACCAAAATTGATAACCTACGTCTCGTGTGTTGGTCTCTAGAGCAAACCACCTCAAATCAAAGCTTGTGCGGCTCAATAGGGCTTCATTTCTACCAAACAAAGCTTCCATAATCGTTGGAATCACCAGTCTCAAGCTCCGGTGAGGTAATTCCTCAAAACTGATCCTTCTATAAAAATGGTTGGTCTTTTATGAAGGAAAGTTCTGTGTCATGAGATCTCCACCATTGGATCTCTTTGTTTTGCCTCTCTGAAGGTGTGGGATTGATTTGATCTCCATCTGAGCTCAGGTGAGCTCGGATAGAGCGACGAACGATGGACGATCTTCATCTCTTATCGCTCAGGAGGAGATAGATCATGGGCCATCTGTTCCGTGTGATTGGAACGGATGGTCCTGATCTAATCACTCTTAGATCCTCTTTATTTTCTCCTTAACCATAGAATTTATAACGTCCGATCTTAGACCATTCCATAAGCAGCGTTGTCAGCGAGGTGGCAGATTGATTAAAAGAACCAATCATAGGTGCACCATGTCGTACCACATGGTGCCAGTGGGATTAAGGTTTAATTACAGCTATTTAATTAATTTTTAAGGCTAAAACTTATAATATTCATAACTAATTTTATAAAAATCTAGAAAAATTAAATGAGGGCTCATTTTAAAGGTATTTCAAAGGAGAATTTAAAAAAATTATTATTAAATAATTTTGAACAATAATTTTTTGCTAAATTAAGGTTTAATTAAAATTTTAATTAACCTAATTACTCTCTGATTAATTATCCAATTAATTTCAAACTTTCCAGAGATGTTTAGGTGGATGACCTCTGCCTCTCCTATTTTTCTTGAAATTTGTTGAATCGTTAATTAGGAAAATTGATTGATTAAGCCTTAATTATTTCCCTACCTTAATTAATGATAATTAAGCAAATGAACAGTGAATTAATTAATTAACTAAGCTTATTGCCATCTACTAACAGTCAAGAGTCTTAAGGAAATGGTTTAGGTTTACTCTTTATGACCATTTCATTAAGCCTCTTCTTTTTTTTCAAATTAATCAAAGTTTAAGTAATTAATTAGCCACTTAAGTAATCAATTAAAAGAAAAAGAGAGTTTAATTAGTTTAAAGCCTAATTGATTGTTCGAAATGACTTAGGGATTGGTATTGAGTTCTCTTCCTTGATCTCTTTCCTTAAGCTGATTTCATTATCCTAATTAAAATATAATCAAAGGATTTAATTAACTGATTAAGGGCTTAATTAATTTAATTTTAGATCCAATTCATTCCCAACTTTGATTAATCAATCTTGGGTAGATCTTTAGATGTTTAATAGTCTAAAGAAATTCAATAAAATTATGATTAGCTCACATATGTGAGAAAATCATAAAAGTAATTGAATAATTCTCTTAAGCTTAATTAACTATTAATCATGAGCCAAGTGAATTAGGTCCCTTTCATTCCAAAGGAGCATTGCTAATTTAGTTTTTATATGGTTGCATATCATGTTGGCTCATCATTAATTAGTTAATTAACTTAAGATGATGTAAGTAAGGGTTTAATTAATTGATTTAATTCATACCTCAACCTAATTAAGGCATAAAATTAATTTAATTACTTTTCATTAAACCAAATTAACTCACACATATGGGAAATAAGACTAGGATTAGCAAACTTCTTTCTCATCCCTCAAATCAAATCAAATATTAGATTAAAAATGGCTTTAAGAAAATTTGGCTTATTTTAAATGATCTTATTTAATATGATTGTCCTTATGAATTAGTTGGATTGAATCAAATTATATGCTTGTGTTGCTTTATTTCTTTCTAATTATGTTAAAATGTTGAATGCCACTTGTAGTCATGCATTCATTCCATTCAAAAATAAATTAAATAAAATGATTTTTTAATGTCAAATTTGCATGTGTTGACTTAATTAGAAATATGTGTGACTATTATCACTATTAAATCTCAAATATATTTTCAAAATCTTATTAATGTATAATAACATATATTATGGCTTTAGTTACATATACATAGGAGGTGCATGTGAATATAAACTTAGTGTATGAAGTGAAGTCGATTTCTTACATTCATATGTTGATTTGCATAAGTTTGAATGTCAATGAGTATATTAGTCTGGACATTCCAAGGATGCACGACTTTAAGTAGCCCCAAGGAGGTTCCTACCTCACTACCCTGGTGCAGAACAATGGCAACGTACCTTTTTGATTTCATTCTCATAAACTTTGACGTTAGAATTTAGATAGAGGTTTGATTCATTCACACAAATAAATCAATTAAATCAAACTCTACTTTTTCATGATTTTCTATTCTTATGGCTGCATATACATCCATAAGTATTTAAGAATAGGTACAGTCTAGACATTTGAACAACTTTAAGTAAGGAGGTTCCACCCTCGAACAATGGCATACTTGCTTAAAACTTGCATACATTTGAATGTGTATTTAGCTAAAGAATGAACTCCTCCCCTCCCCTCTTTTTATTTAAAAGATGTGCATTCATATTTTGTTCAAGTGATTGGATTGATTAGTCATATGGTTTAGAGTTCTTTTCTTATGCTTTTGTATAAGAATTTAGATAGAGCTTTAAATTAATAAGAAAAAAATAATTCAATCAAATGAAACATCAATTCCAAATATATTTGCTTACATTCATCATTTAAGTGTGCTAAGATATAAATTACATGTATAGTTATGTTCAGGACTTAATCATGTGCATGCTATATATGACGAAAAGAAATGAACAAACATGTGTTATGTGATAGTAATTAATTCTAATTACTCTTAAGATGCCTTTCTTATTGAATGAGATTAATTAAAGTGAACCTAAACCTAGGACTATTTAAAATATGTAATAAGCTATTCACTAAAGGGAATTCATTCAATTAATTCATTTTAGATGTGACTTAAGGTCGGGATGAAAGAGAGTGATCCTCTCTTTCCTTTTCTTTAAAATGCTCAGTTATTTTGTGCAGGTCAAATGAAATAAAAGAAAACACTAAGTAAAATTTACAAATCAATTAAACCATTTAAAGTGAAACCACCCTTTATAAGTAAATGTCATTCACACTTAGAGAATGACAATTCTAAAGCCTAGTTAGAACATACCACACAAACTTTAATACACACACATTATATTAGGTTGTCATTTCCAGCTTTATGTTAGGGCAGTGCATAATTTTATGTATGTTTGTTTTATGGTTTATTATTGTAGACTGGATATTAGGGTGTATGTTTCGTAGACTTGATATTTGGCTGTGATTAACCTAATCATATTTTCTGTTGGAGATTTTATTTAAGGGGTGCTTAAAATAAATATAAATGCTCTCTTTTGCAGGTTGTTTAACCCTAAGCATAATCTTAGTTAGGACACGTGGACTTGGTTACCCATGTGCAGGGCACTAAGTCCAAATTATACATATAACTGCTTGGGTTGTATGGTGTGTTTAGCGAACACTTGTCTTATAGGTGTAATTAGATTTAATTTTCTTATTTTTGATGTAATTTTATGTTAGGAATTAGGATTAGTGTTATGAGAAATTAAGATGAGCGGAGGCTAGAACGCTTTGTCCTAGGAGGCCCCCCGTGATGCCTTTGAAGCAAACAAATCCAAAGGAGGAATGAAGGAGATATGAAGAATGAAAATCTCCCATAACATTCATTTATTTGTAATTATAATTATGCTTTCATATACCATGTTGTATAAGGGTAGAGCTCGGCTACCCATTTCTCTTTTCGGGTTGTACAACGGTATCCCACTGCACCGGCCTATTATTCTTTTACATTGAGTTTTAAATTGTTTGAAGCTTTGTTTACAATTATGTAATAGAAATGGCATGTATTTTTCTAGTTTTATCATGTATGATGATTTAATCTGTGGCCTGGATCCGATTAGGCTCTTAGAGAAAAATAAATTTTCTACCCCAACTATAACTCATAACTAATTTCTTAAACAACTCATGACCTCATTCAAAGCCTAGGTATTAAATTAAGATAATTAAAAGATTTAGTAGTTGAATATTATATGATTAATATCATGCATATCAGCTTGTTTCATTCTTGCTAAGAGAGGGTTTCCATCCTTGCACAATAGGGGAAGACTTGACCTTTGAGGGTCTTCCTTATGATGGAAAACACCTCTTTTTATCTGATTTAACCATTAACCCTATTTCATCATGCATTTAGACATATAAAATCCTATAGACTTTGTCAAAATGAAGAGTCTAAAATCAAATAAAATTTAATAAAATTTGCATTAGATTAAGGCATTATTCATACCACTCATGCTCTAGTCTCTTAGGGAGTGGGTTTAAGGACTTTAGCTTCTTTTTAAATAATAAAAACCTAACCATCTTACAAAACATATGACTTGACCATATGGTTTTAAAATATAGAAGGAGTTAGCTGGCTTCCACTCTAGGCGGTTATAAGCCCAACAGTCAGATGGTTTACCTTCTCTTGTGGAGGTAAATAATATACACATTTTTTTTTGCCTTAATTTTAGAACGTGCTTTGGCTCTTGCTAAAGCTCCCTAGATTTAGGATCTTAGGTTGTTGTTTACCCTCGGGCTACAAGCATAAATCCTCACCTCTTAAGCATTTTCACAATCTTATATTGTGGGATTATAAGTCCTAGCATTCTAATAAAATTTTAACACAAATATATAATTCTCTTCAATTGCAAATATATAAAGCCCAATGATAGGATAGTTTGGGATGCTCACTAGGCTTCCTAGTATCATGAGCATCCCCTACTCATCTCCTTTTGGCTTCGATAATAAGTCTCTCCTTTTGATTTATCCCACTTGAATTTCCAAACATAGCCAATTTATTGATAGTCCTATTGTTGACCTCACTTTTGGAGTCAGCTTTCAACTTCTTCATCCTAGGCATAAGGACTCCTCTAAACATTAAGAGTTTCTTAGTCTTAAGACACTTCTAGTGATTAGGTGAACACTTAACCTAACCCTAGAGACTTAGAAGAGTTAGCCATAGGAATGGGTTATGCCTTAGGGGTATTAAGAAAACTTGTCTACCCTATATCTTGAACCAAATCCTTACTTACTTCTTTCAAGTCCAACCTCAAATTCAAATCAACCTCAAATTCAAATCAACTTCAAAGTCAAATCAACCTTAAATTCAAATCAACTTCAAACTCAAATCAATTTCAAATCAAAATTCAAATCAATTTTCAACTTAAATGATTTTTCTCAAATCATTCAAATCAACTCCAACTTAAATGTTTTCTTCTTAAATCATTGAAATCAATTCCAAAAATCTAAATCATGAATCAATTCTAAATGATTGAAATCCATGATCAATTCTAAATCTAAAATCTTTCCTGAGGCTTTGATTTCATCTTATGGACTTAGCTCAAAACAAACTCAAATCAAAAGATTTTCTCATAATCTATTTATATCTTCATTTATATTCACAAATATAAATGAAATATAAATTCAAATAACCAAAACTAAATTTAAAACTCAAATCAAAATCTAACCTAAATCCAACCTAAACTCTTTCAAGTCAAGTTCTTGAACTTAGCCAAATCAAACTCAAATCAATCTAAACTTTTATATTTTCTCTTCAAATAATCAATCCTTCAATCATAAACCAAATATAAACTCAAACTTTTATCATCAAACCAAAATCAAACTAACCGAAATCAAACCTATGTTCTTCCTTTGAACTTGAAATTGTCAAATGAATCTAAACCAATTTGACTCCAAATCACTTGCAAATGGATTTATATTTCAATCATAAGTCCATATGTGAGTTCAACCAAACTTGACTCAAGCCTTGATCAACCTAATTGACTCACTTAGGCTCACTTGACCCAAAGTGATCTAAAGCACCTTTTTGAGCCAAGTTCTAATCCAACCAAAATTGAATTGAACTAAGCCCATCTAAGCCTCACATTGTGAGCAACAATCATCTTAGGATGGTCAATCACTCAAATTGGGTCAAACCAAGTCAAACCTAGTCTTTGACCAAGTCAACACTTAGCCCAAATGAAACCCAAATTAACCAAAATCTACCATAGGACAAATTGATTAAAACCATTGATCTAAACCAATCCATCATCAATGATTGAACATGATCAAGCCATCAATTGAGCCAAACCAAGCCAAATTGGCCACTTGACCCAAGTTGATCTAAAAAATCAAAATGGATCAAAACTTGATCTAAGCCAAATTGATTGCAAATAATGGGTCAAATTCATTCTAAATCACTTGTTGAACTTGACCAAAGCTTCAATAGACCATTTAACCCAATAGTTGACCAAAAAATCCAACAAAAGGTCAAATCAACTTGAAATCAAACCAAACCAAAATTTATTAAAACCAAAGATTGAAATACATTTCAAATGACCAACAAAGCCTAAACCAACCCATTGCGTAACCCAATTAGGTCAAATAGGTCAAATTGGTCAACTTAACCCATTTGACATAAATGAGCTCAAATGAACCAAAACTAAATCTAAATAAAATTGAACCAAACTAATGATACCAAAATACTTCAAATGATCATTTGAACTTGGCCTAACCCATGGTTTGACCCAATTTGACCAATTGGTCAACTTGACCCAAGTTGACCCATTTTGACCTAAATGGGTCAACTTGAGCCAAATCGCACCAAATAAACTCCAAATTCTTTGAAAATTGGCACAACCCATTTTTAAATCATATCAAATCTTCCCAAATCAAAATCAAGGCCAAATGACTATTTTAACCTTAGGTTAAAGGGTAACCTATGGCCAAATTCAGTTGGAATTTGGCCAGTTCCTTTTCATGGCCACTTAGCATCCTCCTAGTGGACCATATGGACACTAAGGAGGTGATGCACATGACCCAATGGGTTTGAGTCAGTCATGACCCAACTCAAGGCCAAACCGACCCCTCCAATGAAATTTCTCCACTTGGATCACCTCCTACACTCACCTAGAACATGTGCACCTCCTCCACTCCACTGCCAAAATCAAAGCACATGGAGCTCCTAACAACCTAAACAAACCATTCAACCTCCTCAATTAGATCAAAATGTCAAGGTAAGCCTCAACTATATGATCCAAGGAGGGGGAGATATACTCCCTCTCATTCTCACTCAAACCACGTTCCAGGCATTCGATTGAGCTTAAAGGATCAGAGGCAAGCTTCTCCAAGTTTCCCAAGCTCCTTTGAATTTCCCTCTCTCAATTTTTTTCATAGCCAAAATAGGGGAGACCTATGGAAATTCCAAATTGCTGAATCCTCAATCAAATTCCATTTCACTTGGCAAGCACTATCAAGGAGGCAATTCGAGCTCACCTAAAGCTTTTCCCAAGCATCCAAAAGCATCCAAGCCGCTGGAAGAGAGACCTAGACCAAAGACACAATCCATTGGAGGGAGCCCTGGTTAATTCAGCAATTCACTTTAAATTGAAGCTTGAAACTTCCAACAGAGCTTTGTCTCCACTAGACAAAGACACCTCCTCCGTTGGAAGCACTGGTGATAGCCTCCGGCGAGGTATGACTCAAAATCGATGTTAATTTGAAAAATGCTTGATTATTTGTGAAGGGAATTGTAATCCCATTAAAATTCAATCATTGGATGTTCTTCCCTATGCTTCTTGATGGTGTGGGTTGAATCGATAATGAGCTCAAGTGAGCTCGATCAAGCCATGAAGATGACTTTTGTCTCCATAGCTTAGGGGATGAATCATGGGCCATCCATCTCTCATATTTTGGATGGACGGTCCTGATTAAAATGTACTAGATCTCTGATTTTAATCCTTTGAAACCACGAGTTTAATCCTGGCCATCTGATCCTTGATCAGAAGGCTAAGGGGAAAGCACATCGTGCCGCCTGCTGACGCGGCGTGCGATGTGATAACTTAAATAACCAATCCCATTGCACCACGTGGAAAGTGCGCACTGTGTCAGTAGCCCACATGGCCCCGATAGGATTACTTAATTAATTAGGTCATTTAATTAAGCAATAATCATAGAAACTTCATAAATTCATAACTAAATGTATAAAAATTTAAAAAATCCAAACTCAAGTTCATTTTAAAGATAATTCAAAGGGGGATAATATAAAATTAAGTTTAATTGATTTTGAACAATAACCTTTACTCAATTTAAGTTTAATTGGGGATATAATTATATTTATTACTCCTTAATTACTTTAGTAATTAATTTCAAACTTTCTAGGGTTAATTAGTGAGATGATCTCTGCCTCCCATGATTTTCTTGGAATTTATTGTTGGATTAATTAGGGTAATTACTTATTTCATATCTAATTACTCCCTTAATCAATTAAATGATTAACTAAATCATTAAATGTTGATAAACTCATTAAATAAGCTTATTAATTATCTTGGAACAGTGAATGGACTTAGGGAATGAGATTAATATTCTTTTTCCAAATCTTTTCCCCTAAGTCTATTTCATTTGAATGAAGACTTAATTAATTTGTAAATTAATTAATGGCTTAATCACCTCATTAAATGTCTTAATCAAAATTAAAAATAAAATCATTCTAGAAATTAATTAATCTCTTAACTTTGAGTAGATCCTCAGGTATTCAAAAGCCTAAGGTAAGTTTAAGAAAATCATAATCCAACTCACATGTGTGGGGAGCTTATGAAAGTACTTAATGAAAATCCTTTAGCTTAATTAATCAATAATTGTGAGCCAATTGCATTAGGCACAGTTTCTTTATTAGGTGCATTATTGATTTAAATTACATGTGATTACATGTCATATGTTGGCTCATAATTACTTGAATAGTTATGTTAAAGTGATGTAGGTAAGGGGTAATTAATGGATTTTATTTACACCTTAACCTAAACTAAACATAAAATCAATCTAATTATTCTAAAATTAAACTAAAATAATTCACACATGGGGGAAATGGGTTAGTACCAGCAAACTCTTTTCACATTTGTTAAGTCAAATCAAATTCAAAACTAAAACATAATCTCTTTAAGTAATTTTGATTCACATTGAATAATATTATCTCATAGGATTGTCCTTAGGAATTAATTAGGGTGAATGAAGTTATATGCTTACATCACTTTATTTCTTTTCAAGCATGTTAAATATTGTATGTCATATGAAATCATGCATTCATATCTTTTGAAAAATCTAATAAAATAAAATGTTTCCTTTATGTCAAATTGCATGTTTTGGCTAAAGTAAGAATATGAGTGGCTATTATCACTATTAAATCAAAAATTATTTTCAAAACTTACAAATCAAAGATTATAAATGAAGGTATGCTACTTATAAATACTTTTAAGCTTGCATGTGATTATAATATAAGATGTGTATTTTGTATGACTTTCTTCTCCTCTCTTAACATGGACTTGTATAGGATTTGCAAAGTATATAGTTCATTTGAAAAGAACTTAACATTTGCTTAAATCTATTCCTATACATTTCCATGTTATGACTTAAGAAGTATTTTCACATTTACACATATAAATTGCACAACCAAATCAAATAAAGATATTTTGCATGACTCTTCTTCCATTTGTTTTTTTTTACACATGCACATGTATTTAAGAAAAGTGGTATATTAGTCTGGACATCTTGGGGTTGCGAAGCTTTAAGTAGCCCCAAGTAGGTCTTGTAGCTTACACCCCTAGTGTAGAAAATAATGGCGTCGTACTTACTTATGCCTTTTATACATGTAAATATGCATTCAATTAATGGACAAAAGAGTCCATCTTTTCAACTTAATAAAAACATGCATTCATGAAATATCCAATTTTTTCTAACCAATATCTTTTAGCAATCATCATCAAAGTGTGCTAAAATTTGCATTGCATGTATAGATATGCTTAGGAGTATCCATATGCATGGTATACATGGTGGAAATAAATGAATTGTTATGTGTCATGTAATAGTAATTCACCTTAACTAATCCTAAGATGCCTTTCTTATTGAATAGGTTTATTTAGGGCAAATCTAAGCTTAGGATTAATTAAAACACATAATAAAATATTCACTAAAGAAAAATCACTAATGAATCTATCTTAGAAACTACTTAAGGTAAGGATGAAAGAGAAGTTCTCTTCTCTTTTCTTCTCCTTACAATACTTAGTAACTAAATGTAGGTTCATTCAAACCAAATCAAATCATCAAATAAAATTGGCAAATCAACTAAATCACTTAAAATGAAACAACCCTTCTAAGTTGAACCCTTCACACTTAGAAAATTCCAATCTTAATGCCTATCTAATACATGCCACACAAGCCTTAAATGGCACACACGTTAGGCTAAGTCACTATTTCTAGCTCTATGTTATGGCGGTGCATGGTTTGATGCCTGATCTTATTTTGTGATGTAATATTTTAGATGGGATGTTAGGGGGTGTATGATAGGTGATCTTACTAATCATGTCTTCTACAGAGGATTGTGCTTAAGGGGCGCTATATAAAAATATAAATGCTTTTATCGTGTAGATTGTTTATACCCCTAAGCATAATCCAAAGTAGGGCAGGTGGACTTAGTTACCCATGTGTGGAGTGCTAAGTCCAATTTATTCAAATACATGCTTGGTTGTGTGGTATGCTTAGCTTGTCTCTTTTTTGCAGGTTTAGTTAGATTTACTTTTCCTATTTTCTTGTAATTTTATAATTAAGACTTGGAATGAATGTTATGGGGACTAGGATGAACAGTGATCATAAGACTAAGTCTTATGTACCACGTGAAGCCTTGGAGCAAACTACATCCCAACCAACCAAAAGGAAAAAAAGAAAGAAAGAAAGAAATGAAGAAAGCAAGAAATGAAGAAATAAAGAATGAAGACCCCCATAACATAAATTCCTTCTAAATTATAATTATTCATTTGTAATTATAATGGTAGAGCTACCCATTTCAAGTTTGTGTGGTTCGACACATGGCCTTTATTCTTTTACACTAGCTTTATAAAATTGTTTGATTTTTATTTTTCTTGTGCATTAAGATGGCATGATTTTCCTAGTTTCTTCATTAATTGATGAATGGCCTGGATGCGATTAGGCTCTTAGGTAAAAATAAATTTTCTATCCAATTAATCAACTCAAAATTAAAATTAAATAACTCGTAACCTCGCCTAAAGGCTAGGACATAAATCAAGATAATAAAAGATTTGGAAATCCCTTAGTTGGATGTTGTACGTTTCACATTATGCACAAAATCATCTTGCTTCACTCTTGCTTATGGAGGGCTTCCACATTGGTCAGAGAATATGGCTTAACCTTTGAGAGACATGGTAGAAATACACCTTCTTCTTGCTGATTTTGACTCATAACCAATTTCTCATGCATTAAGCATATGAATCCCATAGCCTATGTCAAATAAATTATCCAAAAATTAAAATAAAACTTAACAAAATTTGCATTAGATTTAGATCATTACTCATGTCCTACATGATCTAGTCTCTTAAGGAGTGTGTTTAAGGACTCAGTCTCCTTTCTAAATAAATAATAGCCTAGCTATCTTGCAAAAGCATAAGACTTACCTTCATGTATTTAAAATCATAGGAGGAGTTAGTTGGTAGCCATCCCCAGACGGTTGTAAGTACAATAGTCAGGTGATTTATTCTCTCTTCTGGAGGTAAACCATATACCCATTTTGCCTTAGATTTAGGTCGTGCCTTGGCTTTCCCCAAAGCTCCCTAGATTCAAGATCTGAGATTGGTGTTTTCTTTTGTAGGCTAAAAGCATAAATCTTCACCTCTTAGGCATTTCCATGATCTTGTATTATGGAATTGTAAGCCCTAAATTTTTAATAAAAAATTCAACTCAAACATATAAATCATCTCTATTTCAAAAATGTAAAGCCTAACCATAGGATAGTTTGGTATGCTTACTAGGCTTCCTAGTATCATAAGTATCACCTACTCTTTTCCTTTGATAATAACTCCCTCTCTTTTGATCAACCCCACTTAATCTTCTAAAAATAATCAATTAATTGATAGTCCTATCTTTGAAATCTTTGGAGACAATGATCATATACCTTAATTGAGAGTATTCTTAAAAAATCTCATTCATTAGGATGTAATTAACTATGGGAGCTTGCCTCCATAGGGAGCTTAACGAACTCGATTTAAATAAACCCTACTTTATTTTTCCATGTAAAGTAGGGGAAGAATCTCTGGCACATTCAAACACCCATCATCCTTAGCAGTCCTTATTTGGTGATTATGTCCATTGTAGGATGGTGACATCTATCTTTCGAGATAGTACATCATTCCTCAATGTCATACCTGATCACCCTAATAAGAACATCTGCGGATCTACGTGGTGTCCCAACACAAAATATTTTATTTCATATCTCCCCAACAAAAGAGGTTTTGAGAAATAAGAAACACCACACCTATCGTTGAAATCTTTGGAGACAACAATTGCCTCACCTTCCTTAGGATATAATTAACTATGGGGCTTGCCCCCATGGGGAAATTTAGAACCCAGTTTAAATAAACCCTACTTTATTCATCCATATAAAGTAGGAGAAAATTTTTTAGTATATTTGAAGACCCATCATACCTTAGGAGTCCTTATTAGGAGATTAGGTCCATTATATGGTAGTGATTTTTATCTTTCGAGATAATTGTGATGAAAATTATATATATATATATATATATATATATATATATATATATATATATATATATATATATATATATATATATATATATATATATATATATATATATATATATATATATATATATATATATTTTTACATTCATCCTTCAAAAGAGGATAAATAAAAATAGAAATATAACACCTTGTCAGGTCATCATGTAGATCCACATATATTCTTATTAGGGTGATCGGGTATGATATTGAGGAAATATGTACTATCTCAAAGGATAGAAGTCACCACCCTGGAATGCACCTAATCACCTGAATAAGGACTTCTAAGGACTATGAGTCTTCGGAATATACCAGAGATTCTTCCCCTACTTTATACGAAAAAGTAAAGCAGAGTTTATTTTAAATCAGGTTCGTTAAGTTCCCTACAAGGGCAAGTTCCCATAGTAAATTACATTCTAAGGAAGGAGATTCCTTAAGAATACTCTCAATTAAGATAAATGATCGTTGTCTCCAAAGATTTTAAAGGTAGGACTATCAATCGATTGGTTTATTTTTAGAAAATAATGTGGGATCGATCAAGAGGAGGGAGTTCTTATCGAAACTAATTGAAGATAAGTAGGGGATGCTTAGGGTACTAGGAAGCCTAGTAAGCATCCTAGACTATTCTATGGTTAGGCTTTATATTTTTGAAATTGAATTGATTTATTTATTTGAGTTGAATTTTTATTAGAAAGTTAGGGATTACAATTCCATGATACAAAGTCATGGAAATGCCTAAGCGGTGAGAATTTATGCTTGTAGCCCATAAAGGGGAGAAGAAACCTCAGAACTTAAATCTAAGGAGCTTTGGCGAGGGCCAAAAGCATGATCTAAATCTATGACAAAAAATGGGTATTTGGTTTACCACCATAAGAGAGGATAAACCACCCGACTATTTGGACTTACAACCACCTGGGGGTGGCCGCCAACTAACTCCTCCTACGATTTTAATACATGTAGGCAAGTCATATGCTTTTGCAAGATAGCTAAGCTGTTGTATATTTAGAAAGAGACTAAGTACTTAAACACACTTCCTAAGAGACTAGATCATATAGGGCATGATTTAATAACTTAACTCTAATGCAAATTTTGTTATATTTTATTTTTATTTTGGACAATCAATTTAACACAGGCTTTAGGATTTATATGCCTAATGCATGAGAAATTAGATTATGGGCCAAAATTAGCAAGATCTCTCAAAGGTCAAGCCAAGTTCTTTGGCAAAAGTGGAAGCCATCTAATCAAGAGTGAAATAAAATACTTTTTATGCATGATGTGAGAAAGAAAATATAATATCCAACTAAGGGGTTGCTAATTCTTTTATCTTGATTTATAACCTAGGCTTTAGATGAGGTTATGAGTTGTTTATTTTTAGTTTGAATTGATTAGTTGGATAGAAATTTTATTTTCCTAAGAGCTTAATCATCATCCAAGCCATACACCAAAGTAAGGAAGAAACTAGGAAATGATGTCATCTTAATGCACAAGCTAAATAAACATCAATCAATTTATAAAGCTAGCACAAAAGAATAAGAGGCCACTTGTGGTTGGGCTCCACTGCACAAACCCAAAAACAAATTGGGTAGTCGAGCTCTACCCTTATACAACCCAGATTTTAAATGAATAAATTACAACTAAGAAGGAATTCATTATTATGGGGGTCTTCATTCTTCATTTCTTCTTTCTTTTTTCTTCTTTAGGTTGGTTGGGATGTGGTTGCTCCAAAGGCTTCACATGATACATGAGATATAATCTTATAATCAATGTTCATCCTGATCCCCCATAATAATCATTCCAAATCCTAATTATAAAATTATATGAAAATGGGAAAAGAAAATCTAATTAAAACCTACAAAATAGAGATTAACTAAATAAACCATACAATCCCAAGCATGTATATATATATATATACTAGGCTTAGCACCCCACACATGGGTAACTAAGTCCACCTAGCCTATTTTGGATTATGCTTAGGGGTATAAGCACATGCACAACAAAAGCAGTTATATTTTTATGACATCGCCCATTAAGCACAATCCCCTGTAGAAGACAACAGTTAGACTAAGATCGCCCTACATTACACATACACCATAACATCTAGACTAAAACATTACATCATAAAATAAAAGAAAAATATCAAACTATGCACTACCCAAACCTAAAGCTAGAAGTGGTGACTTAGCCTAATGTGTGTGCTATTTAAGATTTGTGTGGTATGCTTAGCTAGGCTTTAAGGTTAAAGTTTTCTAAGTATGAAAATGTTCAACACAGAGGGTGGTTTCATTTAAGTGATTTAATTGATTAGGTTGATTTTTATTTTTATGATTTGTTTAGGTTTGAATGAACCTACAGTTAATTACTATGTTGTAAAGAGAGAAAAGAGAAGAGAACTTTATTTCCCCTGTTAAGTAATTTCTAAGATAGATCCATATTTGATTAGCAATAATGTAACTGAACTATTATGTGTTTTAATTAATCCTAAGTTTAGATTTTCTCTAAACAAACCTATTCAAAAAGAAAGACATTTTTAAGATTAAGTAAAGTGAAATACTATCACAAAACACACAATACTCCATTTCTTTCCCAACATGTGTAATATGCATATGGGTGAATCCTAAGCATATTTATACATGGAAATTGAATTGTTTAGCACACCTTAATGATGAATTCTAAGAGAGTTTATTTATGAAAATTTGGAACGTTTCATGTATGCATGATTTTGTTAAGTAGAAAAGAGGGATTCTTTTATCCATTTTTTTATATGCACATTTGTAAGTATAAAAGACATAAGTGAGTCTTGTTAGCGCCGGTGTAAGGTACAAGACCTACTTATTTTACTTAAACTCAAACCGTCAGACGAATATACCACTTTTCTTAAATACATGTGCATGTACAAAAAGAAATGCATGGAAAGAGAATCATGCAAAAAAAAGGTCATGTTTATTTGTTTGATTTGTTTATACAATTTACATATGCAAGTGTGAATATACTTCTTAAGTGATAACATAGGAATGAATAGGAATAGATTTAAGAAAGTGTTATGTTCTTTTCAAATGAACTATACAGTTTGCAAAATCATATTAAAAACTATGTTAAAGGAGAAGAGAAGGAAAGTCACACAATGCACATCTTTATATTTATACTCATATGCAAGCTTATAAATAATTATAAGTAGCTACCTTTTAGTTATGATATTTGATTTATAAGTTTAGAAAATAATTTTAGATTTAATAGTGATAATAGTCATTCATATTCTTACTTTGGTTAAAACATGCATATATATATATATATATATATATATATATATATATATATATATATATATATATATATATATATATATATATATATATATATATATATATATATATTGGACTTACACAGGTAACTAAGTCCACGGCCTTTTGGATTATGCTTGGGGTATAAGCACATGCATAATAAAAGTAGTTATATTTTTATTATGCCCTTGAGCACAATCCCAGAAAACGATTAAACTAAGATTAAGTACATCACATTTAACATATAAACTAAAATATTACATCAAAAAATAAAAGCAAAGTATCAAACCATGCACTACCTTAACCTAAAGCTAGAAGTGGTGACTTAGCCTAATGTGTGTGCTATTTAAGATTTGTGTGGTATGCTTAGCTAGGCTTTAAGGTTAGAGTTTTCTAAGTATGAAAATGTTCAACTCAGAGGGTGGTTTCATTTAAGTAATTTAATTGATTAGGTTGATTTTTATTTTTATGATTTGTTTAGGTTTGAATGAACCTACAATTAATTACTAAGTGTTGTAAAGAGAGAAAAAGAGAAGAGAACTTTCTTTTCCTCCCTATATTAAGTAATTTCTAAGATAGATTCAAATTTGATTTTTATTTAGTGAATATTTTATTATGTGTTTTAATTAATCCTAAATTTAGATTTTCCCTAAACAAACTTATTCAAAAAGAAAGATATTTTAAGATTAAGTAAAGTGAAATACTATCACAAAATACACAATACTCCATTTCTTTCCCAACATGTGTAACATGCATATGGGTGAATCCTAAGCATATCTATACATGCAAATGGAAGTGTTTAGCACACCTTAATGATGAATGCTAAGAGAGTTTCTTTAAAAAATTTGGATTGTTTCATGTATGCATGATTTTGTTAAGTAGGAAAGAGGTATTCTTTTATCCATTTTTTGTATGCACATTTGCAAGTATAAAAGATATAAGTGAGTATGACACAATTGCTAGCACCAGGGTAAGGTACAAGACCTACTTATGGCTACTTAAAGCCTCGTAACCCTAGGGTTGTCTAGACTAATATACCACTTTTCTTAAATACATGTGTATGTACAAAAAGAAATGCATGGAAAGAGAATAATGCAAAAAAGTATATGTTTGTTTGCTTGATTTTTTTTATGCAATTTACATATGAAAGTGTGAATATCCTTCTTAAGTGATAACATAAGAATGAATAGGAATGGATTTAAGCAAGTGTTGTGTTCTTTTCAAATGAACTATACACTTTGCAAAATTATATTAAAAACTATGCTAAAGGAGAAGAGAAGGAAAGTCACACAATGCACATCTTTATATTTATACTCACATGCAAGCTTATAAATAATTATAAGTAGCATACCTTTAAGTTATGATATTTGATTTATAAGTTTTAAAAATAATTTTGGATTTAAAAGTAATAATAGTCATTCATATATTACTTTAGCCAAAACATGCAATTTGACATAAAAGAAACATTTCATTTTAATTTAATTTTTTTTAAAAGGCATGAATGCACGATTTTCATATGACATACAAATTTAACATGTTATGAAAGAAATAAAGTGATGAAAGCATATAAATTCATTCAACCTAATTAATTCCTAAAGACAATCTTATGAAATAGGATTATTTAAAGTGAATCAAATTTATTTTAAAGAGATTTTTAATTTTGTTTGAGTTTGATTTGATTTAAAAAATATGAAGAGGTTCTGCTTGTCCTAACCCATCTCCCACATGTGTGTATTATTTTTGTTTAATTTTTAGAACCATGAAGTGAGTTTTATGCTTTGCTTAGGTTAATGTGTATATTAAGTTCATTAATTACCCCTTACCTACACCTCTTTAACATATTTAACCAAATAATTATGAACCAATATATGACATAAAACCACAAAGAATTTAAATCAGCAATGCACCTAAGAAAGAAAGGGACCTAATGCATTTGGATCACAATTAATGATTAATTAAGCTAAAGAATTTAAGTTAAGTAGTTTCATAGCCCTTCCCATACATATGGTTAGATTTGATTTCCTTAAGCTACTTAGGATATTGAACACCTAAGCATCTACCCAAGAAGGAATTGATTAAGTTCTGGAATATTTTGATTTTAAAAAGTTTGATTAATTAAGCCATTTAATTAAGTGATTAAACTATTTAATTAATTTGCACTTTAATTAGATTTTTATCCAAATAAAATAAACTTAGGGGTAAATATATGGGAAAGAATTTCTAATCTGATTCCTTAAGTCCATTCACTATTCTAAGGTAATTAAAAAACTTAATTAATTAATTTATCACTATTTAATAGGTTAATTAATCATTTAATTGATTAAGGGAGTGATTGGCAGTGGATCAAGTAATTACCATAATTAAACCATTAATAACTTCCAAGAAAATTATGGGAGGCAGAGGTCATCTCATTAATCAACCTTAGGAAGTTTGGAATTAATCAGTGCAATAATTAGTGAGTAATTAATATAATTACATTCCCAATAAAACTTTAATTGCATAAAATTCACTATTCAAAATCCATCAAACTTAATTTTAGATTATTCCCCTTTAAAATATCTTCACAATGCATTTTTATTTTTGGTTTTCTAGTTTTCATGTATGTTTATTAGGTTATTATTAAGTTATCACATGGTACGATTCCATGTCAAAGTGAGCTACATTTTCTCTGG
Organism: Cymbidium sinense; assembly: GCA_021442155.1. Classification (NCBI taxonomy): domain Eukaryota; kingdom Viridiplantae; phylum Streptophyta; class Magnoliopsida; order Asparagales; family Orchidaceae; genus Cymbidium; species Cymbidium sinense. Next base: position 10,460,774 of record CM038216.1, on the reverse strand, counting down.
ATCGTCTGATCAAAGATCAGATGGTTGAGATCGAGCTTGTAATTTCTAAAGGGATTACTCACAGATCTAGCATGGATTAATCAGCACCGTCCATCTAAATGCATGGATGGACGGTCCATGATTTGACACTGAGCATGCCTATGGGAGATGGCAACTGTCCACTCCATTGGGTATGATCCGAGCTCGATTGAGCTTAGATTGAGCTCAAACTCAACCCACACCATCATCATGTGAGGGGATGAAGATCTAATAATCCATTTCACTTAGGGTGAAACTTTCTTTCAAAAAGGACCAAAGAAAATTCAAACTATGGTGAGTTTTGAATAGCACCTCATCGGAGGCTATCACTAGTGCTCCCAGGTTTCGAGGTAGCTTCATCTAGTGGTGACAAAGCCCTGTTGAATGTTTCAAGCTTTGGGATGAAGTGGATTGTTCAATTGATCAAACTCCTCCTCCTAGGCTAGCGACTTTGGTCTAGACACCTCTTATCGTGGCTTGAACACTTGGATGAAGGTTTGAGTGAGCTCAATTAGGTCCCCTGAAAGTGCTTGAAGGCTGAATTATTCTCTGGTGTAGGATTGAATGAGATGGAAATTCTTGCTACCTCCCCTATTTTTGGCTTAGGAAAAAAATGAGAATGGGGAAATCGAATTGTCTTAGGGGAACTTGGGGAGACTTGCAATTGCTTCCTCTGGCTTCCTATCACTCAATCGAATGCAAGAGACTTGGAATGAAGTAAAATGAGGGGGAGTATATCTCCCCCTCCAAGGATCGATTGACCGAGAGGTGCTAAGCCATTTTGATTAAATTCACCTCATGGAGTGGATTGGTTAGGCCATTTAGGGTAGCATGTGATTCAATTTTGGCAGAGGGAGGTAGTTGAGAAGTTTTCATGTGCTTAATTGAGTAGAGGAGTGATCCCCTGTGCTCAATTTCTAAGTGGGTGGTCAGTTTGGCCATTGGGTTGGGTTTGGCTGACCCAAACCCATTAAGTCATGTGCACTACTCTTACTAGTGTCCATGGAGTCCACTAAGAGGGTGCCAAGTGGCCATGAAGAGGATTTGACTAAATTTCAAGTGAATTTTGGCCAAGAATTACCTTTTGACCTAGGGGTAAAGTGGTCATTTGGCTTTGATTTCACTTTTGGCAGATTTATAATAGTTTGAAATTAGGTTGGTCCAAATTTCAAGGAATTTGGAGTTGATTTGAGGCCATTTGGCTCATGTTGACCCATTTAGGTCAAAATGGATCAACTTGGGTTAAATTGACTAAATGGTCAAATTGGGTCAAACCAAGGGTTGGCTCAAGTTCATATGACCATTTGAAATGTTTTGGCATCATTGGTTTGGTCCAATTTGGTTTACATTTGGATTTGGTTCATTTGATTTCATTTAGGTCAAATGGGTCAAGTTGACCAATTTGACCCATTTGACCTAATTGAGCTAGGTCATGGGTTGGTTTAGGTTTCATTGGTCATTTGAAATGATTTGAAGATTTAGGCAAAGTCCATAAGATAGAATTAAAGTGACTTAAGAAAGATTTTTGGGATTTGGAATTCAATCATGGGTTTCAATTATTTGGAATTGATTCATGACTTGAGAAAATCCATCAAGTTGGAATTGATTTGAGTTTGAAGTTGATTTGATTTGGAGTTTGATCTGAATTTTGAAATTTGACTTGAAGGAGGAAAGTGAGGATTTGGTTCAAGCTATAGAGTAGGCAAATTTTTTGAACACCCCTAAGGCATAACCTATTCATATGGCTAACTCTTCTAAGTCTTTAGGATTAGGTTAAGTATTCACCTAATCATTAGAAGTGTCTTAAGACTAAGAAAAATCTTAATGTCTAAGAGAAGTCCTATGCCTAAGATGGAGGGGTTGAGAGCTCATCCTAAAAATGAGGTCAACAATAGTGCATTATTTCTTGATGTCATACTTGATCACCCTAATAAGTTCACCCTCAGATCTGTGTGGTGTCCCCCCATATATACACATATATTTAAAAATAAACACCATAGATTTTAAAAAATTTTTATTTTGATTTTGAAAAGAACCTCCATGTAACAATTGTAGGTATTATTAAATGAGGTTTGTTTATCTTTATGCCTTTTAAAAACTTCTTATGAGTTTTGTGCAAATCTTTTGTTATGTGAATTTTGAAAAGTGATATCTTGCAAAAGGGTTTAATTGATAGGATGAACCTTGCCTCACCAAGTTGGTGGTAAAAAGGTTCTAAATTTTTAGTCATCTCCTTTCATTAGTTAATTTTATTTTTACCTATTGGGGGACCCAATAGGGTTTCAAGACCTTCATGGAGTGAGGTCCTAAAACATAAAAGATGTTGGCTAGCTTTACTTAAGAATGAAATAAGCTAAGTGCCAACGAAAAGAAAGATAATCTCAGGCTTACATAAAATACAAGTCCACTATCGATGTTTGGAGATAATAATTATCTACTAAAGATGGAGAGAGGAACCATCCTCAGTGGAGTTGCTAGAAAAATCTGTGGTTTTTATTTTTGGATGAATGGGGGGACACCATGTAGATCGTAGGGGATACTTATTGAGGTGATCAGGTACGACATTAAGGTATGATGTACTATCTCGAAAGATAGAGGCATCACTCTTTAATGGACCTAATCACCTATTAAGGACTCCTAAGGCATGATGGGTCTATGAATATACCAGAGATTTTTCCCCTGCTTTACAGGGATGAATAAAGCAAGGTTTATATTAATTGGGTTCTTAAGTTCCTAGGAAATGAAATTTCCTAAGAATAGTCTCGATTAAAGTAGATAATTATCATCTCCAATGATTTCAAGGTTATGCTATCAAAGGATTGATTATATTTAAAAAATCAATTGGGAAAGTTCAAGGAGAAGACTTATTTTTGAAATCTAAAAGGAGGAAGTAGGGAATGCTCATGATACTAAGAAGCTTAGTGAGCATTCTAATCTATCCTATAATTGGGCTTTATATATTTGAAATTAAAGAAATTTATATGTTTTAAGTTAAAAATTTATTAGATTACTAGGGCTTATAATCCATCAACACAAGTTTGTGAAAAAGCCTATGAGGTGAGAATTTATGCTTGTAGACCGAAGGAAATAATAACCTCAGATCCTAAATCTATGGATCTTTACAATAAGCTAAAGAATGACCTAAATCTAAGCAAATATGAGCATAAGGTTTACCTCCATAAGAGATGATGTGATGTTTATTTTTTGGATGTGCGACACCATGCAGATCTTAGGAGGTACTTATTGAAGTGATTGGGGATGATATTAAGGAATGGTGCACTATCTCGAAAGATAGAAATCACCGCCCTATAATGGACCTAATCACCTATTCAAGACTCCTAAGGCATGATGCGTCTTAGAATGTACCAAAGAATTTTCTCCTACATTACATGGAAAAGTAAAATAGGATTTATTGTAAGTCGGGTTCATTAAGTTTTCTATGGAGGCAAGCCCTCATAGTTAATTACATCCTAGGGAATGGAATTCTATAAGAATACTCTTAATTAAAGTAGAAATTAAAGTCTCCAAATATTTCAAGGCCAGACAATCAAAGGATTTGTTGTATTTAGAAATTCAAGTGGGAAAACTCAAGGAGAAGACTTATTATTGAAGCTAAAGAGAATAAGTGAAAAATGCTCATAATACTAGGAAGCTTAGTGAGCATTCCAATCTATCATATGGTTTGCTTTATATGTTTGAAATTGAAGAGATTGATTTTATTAAAGTTGGCATTTTTGATAGAAAGCTAGGACTTATAATCCAACAACATAACGTTGTAAAAATGCCTAAGAGGTGAGGATTTATGCTTGTGGCCCAAAGAAAACAACAATGTCAAATCCTAGATCTAAGGAGCTTTAGTAAGAGCTAAAGCATGACCTAAATCTAAGTGAAAATGGGCATGAGGTTTACTTCCATAAGAGAGAGTAAACCACCTAACTGCTAGACTTATAACCGCCTGGAGTGCACTCGGCTAACTCCTCCTATGCTTTAAAACCATGTAGGCAAGTCATATGATTTTGTAAGATAGTTGGGTTATTATTATTTAAAAAGAAACTAAAGTTCTTAAACCCACTCCCTAAGAGGCTAGAGCATGACTGGTATGAGCAATGACTTAGTATAATGCAAATCTTCTCAAATTTTATTTGTATTTTGGACTCTTCATTTTGACAAAGGCCATAAGATTTTCATATGTCTAAATGCATGTTCAAATAAGTTAAGGGCTAAATTAGAGAGAAAGAGGTATTTTCCACCATAGAGGAGCCCTCAAAGGTCAAGTCTTCCCTTATCGTGCAAGGATAGAAATCCTCTCTTTATAAGAGTGAAGCAATATGAATGCATGATATTAGACATACAACATTCAGCTAAGAGGTTGTTAAATATTTTAATTATCTTGATTTAATTCCTAAGTTTTATGCAAGGTTATGAGTTATTTAGAAAATTTAGTTATGAGTTGTAATTGTGGTAGAAATTTTATTTTTTTCCAAAGAGCCTAATTGGATCCAAGCCACACATTAAATCATCATTCATAAAGAAACTATGAAAAATGTATGCCATTTCTATTGCACAATTTAAACATAACATCAAGCATTTTATAAATCTAATGCAAAAGAATAAAAGATCGGTACGATCGGGTACTGCTGTACAACATAAAAAAGAGGAATGGGTAGCTGAACTTTACCCTTATACAACCCAAAATATGAAAGAATAATTACCATTTACAGATGAATAAATGTCATTAGGGTCTTCTGATCTTCATTATTCATATCTCCTTCAGTTCTTCATTTGGATGTGCTTGCTTCAAAGGCATCACAAGGCCTCCCAGGACAAAGCCTTCTAGCCAGTGCTCATCTTAATCCCACATAACATTAATCCTAACTCCTTATATAAAATTATATTAAAAATAAGAAAATTAAATTTAACTACACCTGCAAAATAAGTGTTAGTGAAACACACACCATACAATCCAAATAGTATGAATAATCTGGACTTAGCACCCTGCACATGGGTAATTAGACCCACCTATCCTAAATTAGATTATGCTTAGGGGTTAAGTAACCTGCAAAAAAGAGCATTTATATTTATTTTAAGCACCCCTTAAGCACAATCTCCTGCAAAAAAAATATGATTAGGCTAATCACAACCTATCATCCAGTCTACAAAATATACACTCTAACATCCAGTCTAAAATAATATATCATAAAATCAAATATACATCACTCCATACACTGCCCAAACATAAAGCTAGAAATGGTGACTTAATTCTAAAGTGTGTGTATTAGGACTTGTGTGGTATGTCTTAACTAACCTTTGTAATGATTTTCTAATTATGAAAGGGTTTAATTATAAGAATTTGATTTCATTTTAAGTGATTTACTTGATTTGAGAATTTTACTTAGTGTTTTCTTTTGTTCCATTTGGTTTACTCTTAACAATTAAGTATTATAAAGAGAATAAAAGAGTTGTACTTTCAAAATATTTATGGATATGGAATAAAGTCTTATCTAAATTATAGTATTTAAGCATTTAAGAATGAAATCAAATGGAGTACATGTCATTGTTAAGCTATGGAAGTGAGGTAATCAGATGACCTCCTTGGGGCGAACTAAAGCCTCGTATTCTCAAGATGTTCAAGCTATATACCCATTAACATTCCTACTTACATAAATCAATACATGAATGAAAGAAAAGGAACTTCACTTCATATACTTAAGCTATAATCACATACATCTCCTATATATTTATAACTAGCATTCATAGCATATATATAATCATTCATTTGTAAGTTTTGGAAAATAGAATTGGATTTAGTAATGATCATAGCCACACATATATTAATTTAAATCAACACATGCAAGCTTGACATAAAGGAAACCATTTAATTTAATTGATTTTGCAAGAGATGAATGCATGGATCAAGTGACATACAACATTTAATATGATTGGAAAGAAATAAAGGGACATAAGCACATGATTTCATTCAATCCAATTAACTCTTAAGGACAATCATATTAAATAAACTCAATTAAAATAAATCAAAATTTATTAATGTCATTTTATATTTCATGTTTGATTTGATTTAAGAAATATGAGAAGATGTTTGCTAATCCTAATCCCATTCCCCATGTGTGAGTTAATTTGGTTTAATGAAAAGCAAATAGATTGATTTCATAGATTAATTAGGTTAAGGTATGAATTGAAACAATTAATTGACCCTTACCTATGTTACCTAAAGATAATTAATAAAATGATTATGATCCAATGTAATATTCAAATGAATTGAAAAGTAAATAACAATGCTCCTATGAAATGAAAGGGGCCTAACGCAATCAGCTCATAATCATTAATTAATTAAGCTTAAGGAACTTAATTACTTTTATGGTTTTCTCACACATGTGAGCTAACCATAATTTCATTAAACCTCTTTAGGTTATTGAACAACTAAAGCTCTACCCATGAATCAATTAAGAGAAATCAGATGCAATTACCCTTTTAATTAGGTTAATCAAGTCATTAATACACTAATCCGTTCCCCTTTTCTTAATTACCAAATTTAATTGATTATTCTTTGAAATGAAATGGACTTAAGGGGGAAAAGGTTGGGAAAGAGGACCCAACCTAATTTCATAAGCCTCTTACTTAATCAGACATGATTTGGTATGATTTGAGTTTCAACTTAACTAATTTAGCCATTAATTAGTTAATTAATCTTTAATTAGCATTTTGGTTGGAAAAGAGAAGGAAACTTATGGGAAAGATTAGGAGGGAGGCCCCAATCCCATTCTCTAAGTCTCCCCACTGTTAAACAATGATTAAGGGGTCCAATTTGTTGATTAATTATTATTCATATGCCTAATTATCACTTAATTAAAATAAGAAGGTAATTAGGGCTTAAGCAATCAATTTTCCCAATTAATCAACTAACAAATTCCAAGCAAAATAGGGGAGGCAGAGATCATCCCCCTAAACATTCTCAAAAAGTTTGAAATTGATTGATTAATTAATTAGTTAGTAATTAAGCTAATTAAAATTTTAATTAAATCCTAATTAAGCCAAAATTACATTTCAAAATTAATTAAAGATAATTTTAATGGATTCCCCTCTGAAATACCTTTAAAATGAGCCATTATTTATATATATTTTTTTAATTTTTCTACAATTTGTTATGAATTATTAAAGTTTCAGCCTTAAAAACACCTTAATTAACCTAATTAAAGCCTTAATCTCGTTGGCACCATGTGGCGTGCTGATGCAGCGCGCTTTCCACATGGCATCGCGGGATTGGCTATTAAAAATTGTCACATCCGCGCTCTGAGTCGGCTGACAATGGACGCGATATTGATCTCCGCCGTCCGATCTCAGATCAGACAACATAGATCAACCCTACAATGTAAAGAGAGAAAATAGAAGAAATCTAACGTGATTTGATCAGAGCTATCCATTCTAATCACGTAAAATGGATGACCTATGATCCTCCATCCTGCGAGTGACAAACGACGGAGTTTGTCCGCCATGGATCATTCGATCTGAGATCACCCGAGCTTAGATGAACTCCAAAGTCAACCCACACCATCAGGAAAGGAATCCACACACATCCAATGGTCAAGATCAACTCACATGGGGATTTTCTTCACAAAGGATCAACCAAAATTTTTGAATTTTATAGTTTTCAAAAATTACCTCGCTGAAGCTCAAGACTGTGGTGGAATCGAATGAGGTAGCTTCGTCTAGTAGAGACTAGGCCTTGTTGAGTAGCACATAAGCCAATTTCTTCTCATTCGTTCGGTGGGTCAACTTTCATCAATTTGGATCTCGATGGTGATCGAACTCCTAGCTTCGGTGGGTTTAAAACTTAAGAGTAGCTTTAGCAGCCTCGAAGAGGTGTAGAGATATTGAGGGAAGAAGGAATTGATGTTTGGTTGAGAAATAAAGAAGTTGGAATCATGATTGAGCTCCCCTATTTCAACTGCACATGGGAATGAGAAATGCCAAAGGAGGAAAGCTTGGAATCGCTCTAGGGATTGCAATGAGGATCAAATTTGCCCTTGGGAGCTCAGACGATTTGAATGAGCTAATTTTCTATGCAAATTAAAGGGTATACCCATCAGTTTGCTAAGGTGGATGGACAGGATTGCTTCCCATTTTTTGGCCGATCAACTGCCTCCAGAGTGCTAGAGTGGTCGCCATCAGGTCCACGTGGCTCGTCTGGATTGTGAGAAGCCATGGTAGGAGGCTCCAAGCTTGATTTGGCCAAATCTCTTTGCATGGATTCTTTGGTTTCTCAATTTGCATGGGAGGTGAGTTAACTCACCTCCATTTGGTCCAAGGTAAGTCCTAGCACACTTAGGGTGGGCTAAGAAATTTAGGGATGCTTTATTTAGAAGTTTGATGGCTGCCAAGGATGACAGAAGAGTGGACTTTGCCATATGAGAAAAGAATCTAATGTGGGAGAGGATCCATGGAGGATTTTCATTGGACATGGCTCCAAATGGGTTTTGGCTGATTTTGGGATGACCTAGGATGGGTTTGGGTCAAGTTTGGTCAGCTCCCAAAGTCTCAAGGGTTGGTTTCATGGGTTTTGGCTCAATTTGGTCATATGGGTTCAATTTGGGCCATGTTGGGTTAGGTTGATCAATTGGTCAAATTGGGTCAAACCAAGGCTTGGGTTAGGTTAAATGATGATTTGGAGAGTTTTGGTTCAAGTGGTTTCAATCAATTTGGCCTAGGTTTGATTTTGGCTCATTTGGATTCATATAGGTCAAATGGGCTAAGTTGACCAATTTGACCAAATTGGCCAAATTGGCTTGGGTTGGGTGTTGGTTCATGTTCAAATGGTTAATTAAAAAAGATTGTAGGCTTTGGTTTGAATCAATTTGGATTTAGTTTAGATTTTGGCCAATTTGACCCTTTAGGTCAATTTGGGTTAGGTTGGGTCTAGTTGACCAATTAGTCAAATTGGGCTCAATTATGGCTTTGATCAAGTTCAAAAATTAATTTGGAATGAACTTGAGTCATTAGTTGCAATCAATTTGGGTTAGATTATGATTTGACCCATTTTGGCCTTTAAGGCCAATTTGGGTCAACTTGGGCCAAATGGCCAATTGGATTTAGTTTGGCTCAATTGATGGTCAAGTCATGTTCAAACATTGATTATGGGTTGGTGTGAATCAATGGTTTCAATCAATTTGGTGTAGGATGAGTTTTGGTTGTTTGGGTTTCATTTGGGCTAAAGGTTGACTTGGTCAAATGACCAAGTTGACTTGGTTTGACCCAATCCAAATCCTAGGGTGATTGTTGATCATGATATTAGGCTTGGATGGGCTTGGTTCAATCCAATTTGGGTTGGATCAGAACTTATCTCAAAAAGGTCCTTTAGGCCACTTTGGGTTAAGTGGACCTAAAGGAGTCGATTGGCTTGGTTTTAGCTTAATTCAAGTTTAGTTGAACTTATATGTGCCTATGATTGAAATATAAATCCAACTGCAATCAATTTGGAGTCCAATAAGTTTTGCCTAATTTGAAGTTTTCAAGCTAAAATGGCTAACTTAGGCTTGACTTGGGTTGACTTGAGTTTGGTTTGATGATTGTAGGTTTTATTTATATTTGAATAGACGATTGATGGAATGATTGATTCAAGAAAAAATTCATCAGTTTTGACTTGATTTGGATAAGATTTGGCCAAGTCTAAGAAAATAACTTAAAATGCTTGAATTGGGTTTTGATTTGATTTTGGATTTGGTTTTGGCTATTTGAATTTATATTTCATTTATTTTTGGGAATATAAATGAAGATATAAAAAATTCATGATAAAATCACTTAAGTTTGGAGTGATTTGGAAGTAAATTTTACTAAGCTCATGGAGGTAGGTCAAAAGAGCCGAAGTAAGAAATCAATTTAGTTTGATTTATTTTTGGTCATTGGAAGGTGGGTTTCATTTATATTTATGAATATAAATGAAGTAACAATTGATTTATAAATAGACCAATTAATTTTGGGTTGATTTAGGTTAAGATTTGGTTAAGCTTATGGAGGTAGGTCCATATGGCTTAAGAAGGGTATTGGCTTGGTTTGAATTAGTTTGATTTGGTTTTGGTCATTTGATATGGATTTCATTTATATTTTTGAATATAAGTGAAGGAATAATTAATTTATAAAGAAATCAATCAAGCTTGGGATAACTTAGGTGGGGATTTGGCTAAGATGATGAGAATGGGTCATATGCTTAGGAAGGAATTTTGGAACTTAGATTTGATTTTCAATTTTAATCACTTGGAATTGAGTTTGGATTTGGATTTGGATTTGATAAATGATTGAAAGATTGAATTTTTCTTTGAGAAAATTGAATGAATTGGGATTGATTTGAATTTGGTTAAGGTTAAGGCCATGGAATTCAATCATAAGGTTCATGAGAATTTTGAGCTTGGATCTGATCATGGGATTGATTATGAGTCTTGAAAATTTAATTTGGATTTGGTATGATTTTGGGGTTTGGTTTGAGGAGGAAAGCATGGGTTAGGTTTAGGCTATATGACAGGCAAATCTCCTAAAGTCCCAAAGGCATGACCTATCCCTATGGCTAACCCTTCTAAGTCTCTAGGATTAGGTTAAGTGTCTTAAGACTAAAGAACTCTTAATGTCTATAAGAGTTCTAGATTTATGATGAGGAAGCTGAGACCTCACTCCAAAAGTGAGATCAATAGAGGATAAATCACCCGACTGCTTGACTTATAACAGCCTAGAGTGGCAGCCAGCTAACTCCTCCTACGCTTTTAAATCCATGTAGTCTAGTCATATGAAATTGCAAGATAGTTGGGTTATTATTTATTTAGAAAGAGACTAAAGTCCTTAAACCCACTCCCTAAGAGACTAGAGCATGAGTGGCATGAGTAATGACTTAGTCTAATGCAAAATCTTTTCAAGTTTTATTTGATTTTGACACCTCATTTTGATAAAGATTTTGGGATTTTCATGCCTATATGCATGATGAAAATAAATTATTGGCTAAATCAACAAGAAGAGGGTGTTCCCTACCACAAGGGATGCCCTTACAGGTCAAGCATTCCCCTATCATGCAAGGATGGAGATCCCCTAATTTCAAGGAAGAAGGAGTATACATGCATTGTGTGAGACATACAACATTCATCTAAGGGGTTGCTAAATATTTTAATTATCTATGTTTAATGCCTAGGCTTTATTGTGAGGTTATGAATTATTTAAAACTTTAGTTCTAAGTTATAGTTGGGTAAAAGATATATTTTTCCCTAAGAGTCTAATCAGATCTAGGCCACACATTAAAGCATCAATCATAAGAAACTATGAAAAAGCATGTTGTTTCTATTGCACTATTGACCTCGCTTTTGAAGTGAGTTCTCAATCTCTTTATCATAGATCTAAGACTCTAATAGATACTATGAGCTCCTTAGCCTTAAGACATTTCTAGTGATTAAATGAATACTTAAACTAAGCCTAGTGATTTAGAAGGTTTTGTCATAGGAGTGGGTTATGCCTTAGGGACTTAAGGAGACTTGCCTACCCTATAGCCTAAACTTAATCCATGCTTTCCTTCTCAAATCAAACCCCAAATTAAAATTCCAAATTCAAAATCAAATTTCCAAAATCATTATCAATCCCATGATCAAATCCAAAATCAAAATCCTTCCTAATCCCTATGATTTATCTTATGGACTTAGCCTTAACCAAATTCAAATCAATCCAAATTCAATTGATTTTCTCCAATATCAATTCAATCCCTCCATCAAATATGAAATCCAAATCCAAATTCCAAACCAAATGATTAAAACTCATAATCAAATTCCCAAACTCTTCCATAAGCCTTATGATTAAATTTCATGGCCTTAACCTTAACCAAATTCAAATCAATCCAAATTCAATTGATTTTCTACAAGATAAATTCAATCCCTCCACCTAATACTAAATCTAATCCAAATTCTAGTGATTAGGGGAAAACTTAACCTAAGCCTAGAGACTTAGAAGGTTTAGTCATAAGAGTGGGTAATGCCTCAAGGACTGTGGTGAATTTTTTTCATTTCTCAAACCTCTCCCTCCTTTTTTGGGGGGAGAGAGAGATCTAAAAAATAAAACATCTTATGTTGGGACACCATGTAGATCTACAGATGTTCTTATTATGGTGATCATGTATGATATTGAGGAATAGTGTACTATCTCGAAAGATAGAAGTCACCATCCTACAATGGACCTAATCACCCATTAAGGACTCCTAAGGATGATGGGTCTTCAAATGTACCAGAGATTCTTCCCCTACTTTACATGAAAAAGTAAAATAGGATTTATTTTAAACTAGGTTCATTAAGTAGCCTATAGAGGCAAGCCCCAATAGTTAATTATATCCTAAGGAATGAAATTCCTTAAGAATACTCTCGATTAAGGTAATTGATCATTGTCTCCAAATATTTCAAAGATAGGACTATCAATCAATTAATTATTTTTAGAAGATCAAGTGGGATTGATCAAAAGGAGGAGTTATTATCAAGACCAATGGGAAATGAGTAGGAGATGCTCATGATACTAGGAAACCTACTGAGCATCTCAAATTATCCTATAGTTGGGCTTTACATTTTTGAAGTGGAGGGGAATTATTTGTTTGAGTTTAATTTTTATTAGAAATCTAGGGCTTACAATTCCAAAATACAAGATTGTGGAAATGCCTAAGAGGTGAGGATTTATGCTTATAGCCCATAAAGGGAAATAATAACCTCAGATCTTTAATCTAGGGAGCTTTGGCGAAGGCCAAAGCATGACCTAAATCTAAGGAAAAAATAGGTATATGGTTTACCTCCACAAGAGAGAATAAACCACTCGACTGTGGGACTTACAACCGCCTAGGGTGGTTACCAACTAACTCCTCCTATGATTTTAAATATATGAAGGCAAGTCTTATGCTTTTGCAAGATAGCTAAGCTATTATTTATTTAGATAGGAGACTAAGTCCTTAAACACACTCCCAAAGAGACTAGATCATGTACGACATGAATAATGACTTAATCTAATGTAAATTTTATTAAGTTTATTTTAATTTTTTGGGTAATTTATTTGACAAAGGCTATGGGATTCATATGCCTAATGCATGAGAAATTGGTTATGGGCTAAAATTAGTAAGAAGGAGGTGTGTTTCCACCATGGCTCTCAAAGGTCAAGCCATGTTCTCTGGCAAAGGTGGAAGCCCTCCAAGCAAGATGATTTTATGCATGATGTGAGACATCCACAGATGTTCTTATTAGGGTGATCGGGTATGACATTGAGGAATAGTGTACTATCTCAAAAGATAGAAGTCACAATCCTACAATGGACCTAATCACCCAATAAGGACTCCTAAGGATGATGGGCCTTCGAATGTACTAGAGATTCTTCCCGTACTTTACATGAAAAAGTAAAATAGGGTTTATTTTAAACTATGTTCATTAAGTTGCCTATAGAGGCAAGCCCTAATAGTTAATTACATCCTAAGGAATAAAATTCTTTAAGAATACTCATGATTAAGGTAAATGATCATTATCTCCAAATATTTTAAAGATAGGACTATCAATCAATTAATTATTTTTAGAAGATCAAGTGGGATTGATCAAAAGGAGGGAGTTATTATCAAGACCAATGGGAAATGAGTAGGGGATGCTCATGATACTAGAAAACCTAGTGAGCATCTCAAATTATTCTATGGTTAGGCTTTACATTTTTGAAGTTGAGGGGAATTATTTGTTTGAGATTAAATTTTATTAGAAATCTAGGGCTTATAAGTCCAAAATACAAGATTGTGGAAATGCCTAAGAGGTGAGGAATTATGCTTGCAGCCTGAAAAGGGAAACAACAACCTCAAATCTTTAATCTAGGGAGCTTTGGCGAAGGCCAAAGCATGACCTAAATCTAAGAAAAAAATGGGTGTATGGTTTACCTCCACAAGAGAGAATAAACCACCCGACTGTGGGACTTACAACCGCCTAAAGTGGCTACCAACTAACTCCTCCTATGATTTTAAATACATGAAGGCAAGTCTTATGCTTTTGCAAGATAGCTAAGCTGTTATTTATTTAGAAAAGAGACTAAGTCCTTAAACACACTCCCAAAGAGACTAGATCATGTATGGCATGAATAATGACTTAATATAATGTAAATTTTATTAAGGTTATTTTAATTTTTTGGACAATTTATTTGACAAAGGCTATGGGATTCATATGCTTAATGCATGAGAAATTGGTTATGGGCCAAAATCAGCAAGAAGGAGGTGTGTTTCCACCATGGCTCTCAAAGGTCATGCCATGTTCTCTAACAAAGGTGGAAGCCCTTCATAAGCAAGAGTGAAGCAAGATGATTTTATGCTTGATGTGAGACATCCACAGATGTTCTTATTAGGGTGATCGGGTATGACATTGAGGAATAGTGTACTGTCTCTAAAGATAGAAGTCACCATCCTACAATGGACCTAATCACCCAATAAGGACTCCTAAGGATGATGGGTCTTCGAATGTACCAGAGATTCTTCTCCTACTTTATATGAAAAAGTAAAACAGGGTTTATTTTAAACTAGGTTCATTAAGTTGCCTATAGAGGCAAGCTCCAATAGTTAATTACATCCTAAGGAATGAAATTCCTTAAGAATACTCTTGATTAAGGTAAATGATCATTGTCTCCAAATACTTCAAAGATAGGACTATCAATCAATTAATTATTTTTAGAAGATCAAGTGGGATTGATCAAAAGGAGGAGTTATTATCAAGACCAATGGAAAATGAGTAGGGGATGCTCATGATACTAGGAAACCTAGTGAGCATCCCAAACTATCCTATGATTGGGCTTTACATTTTTGAAGTTGAGGAGAATTATTTGTTTGAGTTTAAATTTTATTAGAAATCTAGGGCTTACAATTCCAAAATACAAGATTGTGGAAATGCCTAAGAGGTGAGGATTTATGCTTGTAGCCCGCAAAGGGAAACAATAACCTCAGATCTTTAATCTAGGGAGCTTTGGAAAAGGCCAAAGCATGACCTAAATCTAAGGGAAAAAATGGGTATACGGTTTACCTCCATAAGAGAGAATAAACCACCCGACTGTGAGACTTACAACCGCCTGAGGTGGCTACCAACTAACTCCTCCTATGATTTTAAATACATGAAGGCAAGTCTTATACTTTTGCAAGATAGCTAAGTTGTTATTTATTTAGAAAGGAGACTAAGTCCTTAAACACACTCCCAAAGAGACTAGATCATGTACGGCATGAATAATCACTTAATATAATATAAATTTTATTAAGTTTATTTTAATTTTTTGGGCAATTTATTTGACAAAGGCTATGGGATTCATATGCCTAATGCATAAGAAATTAGTTATGGGCCAAAATAAGTAAGAAGGAGGTGTGTTTCTACCATGGTTCTCAAAGGTCAAGCCATGTTCTCTGACAAAGGTGGAAGCCCTCTATAAGCAAGAGTGAAGCAAGATGATTTTATGCATGATGTGAGACATACAACATCTAGCTAAGGGGTTGCTAAATCTTTTATTTTCTTGAATTATGTCCTAGAATTTTGGTGAGGTTATGAGTTGTTTAATTTTAATTTTGAGTTGATTAATTAGATAGAAAATTTATTTTTCCCTAAGAGCCTAATCGCATCCAAGCCATTCATCAAACAAGAAAGAAACTAGAAAAAATCATGCCATCTTAATGCACAAGCTAAACAAACATCAAACAATTTTATAAAGCTAGTGGAAAAGAATGAAAGGCCGATGTGGTCGGGCTTCACCGCATAAACTAGAAAAGGAATGGGTAGCCGAGCTCTACCCTTATACAACCCAGATTACAAATGAATAATTATAATTTATAAGGAATTTATGTTATGGGGGTCTTCTTTCTTCTTTCTTCTTTCTTCTTTTCTTTATTTCTTCTTTCTTTCCTTCTTTTGGTTGGTTGGGATGTAATTGCTCCAAGGCTTCACATGCTGCATAAGACTTGGTCTTATGACCAATGTTCATCCTAATCCCTTATAACATTCATTCCAAATCTTAATTATAAAATTACATGAAAATGGAAAAAGTAAATCTAACTAAACCTGCAAAATAAATATTAGCTAAACATACCACACAATCCCAAGCATGTATATAAATAAGTTGGATTTAGCACCCCACACATGGGTAATCAATTCCACCTGTCCTAGTTTGGATTATGCTTAGGGGTATAAGCAACCTGCACAACAAAAGTATTTATATTTTTATTACTACGCCCTTAAGTACAATCCCCTATAATAGATATGATTTGGCTAAGATCGTCCTACCATCCAGTCTATGCACATACACCCTAACATTCAGTCTAAAATATTACATCACAAAATAAAATCAGGCATTAAATCATGCACCGCCCTAACATAGAGCTAGAAATGATGACTTAGCCTAATGTGTATGCCATTTAAGGCTTGTGTGGCACGGCTTAGCTAGGCTTTAAGGTTGGAATTCTTTAAGTGTGAGAGATTCAATTTAGAGGGGCGGTTTCATTTTAAGTGGTTTAGTTGATTTGTTAATTTTATTTGATGATTTAATTTAGTTTGAATGAACCTACATTTAATTACTAAGTGTTATAAAGAGAAGAAAATAAAGGAGAACTTCTCTTTCATCCCTACCTTAAGTAATTTCTAAAGTGGATTCATTAATGATTTTTCTTTAGTGAATATTTTATTATGTGTTTTAATTAACCCTAAGTTTAGATTTGGTCTAAATAAACCTATTCAATAACAAAGGCATCTTAGGATTAATTAAGGTGAATTACTATGACATAACACACAACCTTTTATTTCTATCCAACATGTATGTCATGCATATGAATAATCCTAAGTATAACTATACATGCAATGCAAATCTTAGCACACCTTAATGATGAATGCAAAGAGATGTTATTTAAGAAAATTTGGGTATTCCATGAATGCATGTTTTTTTTAAAGTAGAATAGAGGGACTCTTTTATCCATTACTTATATGCACGTTCACATGTATAAAAGATATAAGTGAGTACGACGCCATTATTTTCTACACTAGGGGTGTAAGGTATAAGACCTACTTGGGGATAGTTAAAGCATCGCAACCCCGAGATGTCCAGACTAATATACCACTTTTCTTAAATACATATGCATGTACAAAAAGAAACAAATGGAAGAAGAGTCATGCAAAAGATTTTTATTTGATTTGGTTGTGCAATTTATATGTGTAAATATGAAGATCCTTCTTAAGTCATAACATGGGAATGCATAGGGTTAGATTTAAGCAAGTGTTATGTTCTTTTCAAATGAACTATACACTTTGCAAATCCAACACAAGTCCATGTCAAGAGAGGAGAAGAAAGTCACACAAAGCACATTTTATGTTATAATCACATGCAAGCTTATAAGTATTTATAAGTATCATACCTTCATTTATAATATTTGACTTATAGTTTTTGAAAATAATTTTTGGTTTAATAGTGATAATAGTCACTCATTTTTTTAACTTTAGCCAAAACATGCAATTTGATATAAACAAAAAAAATTAATTTAATTTGATTTTTCTAAATATATGAATGCATGATTTCATATGGCATACAATATTCAACATGCTTGGAAAGAAATAAAGTGATGTAAGAATTTGATTTCATTCACCCTAATTAATTCCTAAGGACAATCCTATAAGATAAGATTATTGAAAGTGAATCAAAATTCTTTAAAGATATTTTTGTTTTAGTTTTGAATTTGATTTGATTTAGGAAACGTGAAAAGAGTTTACTAGTCCTAACCCATTTCCCCAATGTGTGAGTCAGATTAGTTTAATTTTAGAACCATTAGATTGATTTTATGTTTTATTTAGGTTAAGGTGTAAATTAAATCCATTAATTACCCCTTACCTACACCACTTTAACATAATTAACCAAACAATTATAAGCCAACATATGATATGCGACCACATGGAATTTAAATCAGCAATGCTCTTAAGAAAGAAAAAGGCCTAATAAAATTGGCTCACAATTAATGATTAATTAAGCTAAAGGGTTTAATTAAGTACTTTTATATCCCTTTCCCACACATGTGAGTTGGATTTGATTTGAATGATTTGAGAAAAGTCATTTAGGTTGGAAATTGATTTGAATTTTAAATTGGAATTTAGTTTAAGGTTGATTTGAATTTGAGGTTGATTTGAATTTGAAGTTGATTTGAATTTGAGGTTGGACTTGAAAGAAGGAAGTAAGGATTTGGTTCAAGCTATAGGGTAGGCATGTTTTCCTAACACCCCTAAGGCATAATCTATTCCTATGGCTATCTCTTCTAAGTCTCTCGGGTTAAGATTAAGTGTTTACCTAATCACTAGAAGTGTCTTAAGACTAAGGAACTCTTAATGTCTAGAGGAGTCCTATGTTTAAGATGGAGAAGTTGAAAGCTCACTCCAAAAGTGAGGTCAAGAAAGGGCGCCCAATAGGTGTGGTGTGACTAGCAAGGCATACCGCACATAGTGGTGTTGACCGAGATGTTCAACAATGTTGAACGATCACAAGCACTAACAGAAATGATCTACTCCTAAATCAGAGGTGTAGAAGGAATCAAGCGCTTAGTGCATTGTGATTATACTCATGTCAAAGACATAAGAGAGTGAAGGAGGAACCCACTAGGGATTGAGTATGTGAACCTTCCCTAGGGGAAAAGGTTCAAGTCATCCACTAGGGGATGAGAGGTTTGATTTGATTTGCATCTCTCTAAGGAGAAATTAATTTGATATATTAATTTATGATTTGGTGCTCCATTGGGATGAAAATATGAACTCTTTACTAGGGGAGCAAGTTCAAGTCATCCACCGGGGATAAAAGGTTGTGAAATCTGCTGAGGGATTAAAATTTAGGATTCGATGGGGATACAAGATGTGAACTCTCCACTAAGGGAGCAAGTTTAGGTGGAATTGAGTTGCATCTCACTAAGGAGAAGTAGACTAATTTGATTTGTTTAATTTGATTTGACTCCACTAGGGAGGTTGATTAGATTTATTTTATTTGTTTAGTTTGACTCCACTGGGGAGGACGGTTGAATTTGTTTGTTTAATTTGATTCCCTTGGGTGGTTGGTTGATTTACTTTAGATTTTTTTTAATTTTGGATTTTGAGATGGACCCTGTTAGTTTGCGGTGGACTGCACTGAGTAGGGGCCATGTTGGCCTTGATCTAGCTTAGATTTACCAATTCAAAGGGGTAGTCCACTATCCACATAGTAGGACTATCCAACCAAAGGGGTTGCCTTTTGGTTT
The DNA here is from genome assembly GCA_021442155.1 of Cymbidium sinense. Classification (NCBI taxonomy): domain Eukaryota; kingdom Viridiplantae; phylum Streptophyta; class Magnoliopsida; order Asparagales; family Orchidaceae; genus Cymbidium; species Cymbidium sinense. Next base: position 10,441,489 of record CM038216.1, on the reverse strand, counting down.
GCAATAGTTAATTCAAGGAAGAAAGTATGAGGACTTGCATCTTCCTGAATCAAAAGATCGCTAGGGTGACACATTAGCAAAGTAACATGTCAACCTGACCTAGGGCTGACTACTGAGTGAATGCCACTAGGCGACTTAAATTAGCTCAAAGATAGTCAAAGTTAATTTCATTTTTAATTGTATTTTATGGATACCATCAATTTATGATTGACTACACTGAGTATGGGCCATGTTAGCATTGGTTTAACACAGATTTACCAATCCAAAGGGAGTAGTCTACCAGCCACATAGTAGAACTATCCAACCAAAGGGGTACATTTTGATTTACAGTGATTAATTCAGGGAAGAAAGCATGGGGACTCACATCTTTCCTGAATAGAAGACTGCTGGGATGACACATTAGCAAGGTAACATGTTAACCTGACCTAGGGCTGACTATTGAGTGAAAGCCACTAGGGGACTTAAATCAACTCAAAGATAGTCAAAGTCAATTTCATTTTTTTAATTATATTTGATGGATCACATTAGTTTACGATGGATTGCACTGAGTAGGGGCCATGTTGGCCTTGGTCTAACACAGATTTACCAATCCAATGGGAGTAGTCTACCAGCCATATAGTAGGACTATCCAACCAAAGGGGTGTCTTTCAATTTGCAGTGGTTAATTCAGGGAAGAAGCGTAGGGACTCGCATCGTCTTGAATAAAAGACCACTAGGGTGACACATTAGCGAGGTAACATATCAACCTGACCTAGGGCTGACTACTGAGTGAATGCTGCTGGGGGACTTAAATCAGCTCAAAGATAGTCAAAGTTAATTTAATTTTTTTTTAATTATGTTTGATGGATCCCATCAATTTGCGATGGACTACACTAAGTAGGGGTCATGTTGGCCTAGGTATAACACAGATTTACCAATCCAAAGGGAGTAGTCTACCAACCACATAGTAAGACTATCCAACCAAAGGGGTGCCTTTTAGTTTGCAGCGATTAATTCAAGGAAGAAAGCACGCGGACTCACATCTTTCCTGAATAGAAGACCGCTGAGGTGACACATTAGCAAGGTAACATGTTAACCTGACCTAGGGCTAACTATTAAGTGAATGCTGCTAGGGGACTTAAATCAACTCAAAGATAGTCAAAGTCAATTTCATTTATTTTTTTTATTGTATCTGATGGATCCCATCAGTTTGCGATGGACTGCACTGAGTAAGGGTCATGTTGGCCTTGGTCTAACACAGATTTATCAATCCAAAGGGAGTAGTCCACCAGTCACATAGTAGGACTATCCAACCAAAGGGGTGCCTTTCAATTTGTAGTGGCTGATTCAAGGAAGAAAGCATGGGGACACACATATCTCCAGAATAAAAGACTATTAGGGCAACATATTAACAAGGTAACATGTTAACCCGACCTAGGGCTGACTATTGTCTGAATGCTGCTGGGGGACTTAAATCAATTCAAAGAGAGTCAAAGTCAATTTAATTTTTTAAAATTGTATTTGATGAATCCCATTGGTTTGCAATGGACTGCACAGAGAAGGGGCTGTGTTGACCTTAGTCTAACATAGATTTACTAATCCAAAGGGTGTAGTCTACCAGCCACATAGTAGGACTATCCAACCAAAGGGGTGCCTTTCATTTTATAGTGGTTAATTCAAGGAAGAAAGCGATGGGACTCACAAATTCCTGAATAAAATACCACTAGGGTGACACATTAGCGAGGTAACATATCAACCTGACCTAGGGCTAGCTACTGAGCGAATGCCATTAGGAAACTTAAATCAGCTCAAAGATAGTCAAAGTTAATTTCATTTTTTAATTTTATTTGATGGATCCCATCAGTTTATAATGGACTGCACTGAGTAGGGGTCATGTTAACCTTGGTCTGACACAGATTTACAAATCCAAAGGGAGTAGTCTACCAGTCACATAGTAGGGCTATCCAACCAAAGGGGTGCCTTTTAGTTTATAGCAGTTAATTTAGGGAAGAAAGCATGGGGACTCACATCTTTCCTGAATACAAGACCGCTGGGGTGACACGTTAGTAAGGTAACATGTTAACCCGACCTAGGGCTCACTATTGAGTGAATGCCACTGGGGAACTTAAATCAACTCAATGATACTCAAAGTCAATTTAATTTTTTTTAATTGTATTTGATGAATCCCATCACTTTGTGATGGACTGCACTGAGTAAGGGCCATGTTGGCCTTGGTCTAACATAAATTTACCAATCCAAAGGGAGTAGTCTACCAGCCACATAGTAGGACTATCCAACCAAAGGGGTGTCTTTCAGTTTATAGTAGCTAATTCAGGGAAGAAAGCTCGGGGACTCACATCTCTCTTGAATAAAAGACCACTGGGGCAACATATTAGCAAGGTAACATGTTAACTCGACCTAGGGCTAACTATTGAGTGAATGCCGCTGGGGGACTGAAATCAACTCAAAGATAGTCAAAGTCAATTTCATTTTTTTTAGTTGTATTTGATGGATTCCATCAGTTTACAATGGACTGCATTGAGTAGGGGTCGTGGTTGCCTTGGCCTAAAATAGATTTACCAATCCAAAGGGAGTAGCTTCCCAGCTAATGGGAGAACTATCCAAGCAAAGGGGTGTCTTTCAGTTTGCAATGGCTAATTCAGGGAAGAAAGCTCAGGGACTCACACCTTTCCTGAATAAAAGACCACTGGGGTAACATATTAGCAGGGTAACATGTCAACCCAACCTAGGGCTACCCATCAGTTTGCGACAGTCATGCTAGAAAAAATGTGTAGTACACTTACATCTTCCAAAGTGAAATAACTTCCGGGGTAACCTATTTGTGGCAAACAAATTGAGCCTGACCAAAGGGTAGCTATTGAGAGAGTGCCGACCAGGGAACTTATCTCTACTCAAGAGTAGTCAAAAAATTCCTATAAGGAGTTCTGCTAACACTGTCCTAAAGATAGGATGCCTGCTTGGGAAAGGTGCCACTAGGGAATTGAGTTCCTAATCCATAAGTGAATTAATTAATTAATTTATTTATCATGGACCATATTGGTTTACGAGAGATCATACTGAGAAGGAGCTTATATCAGTCTAGACCTATCTTAGATTTACTGAACTAAGGGAGAATATGTGCATGCGCTGAACAAATTTTCTAACCACAGGGGTGGATACTAGGAAAGGGGGACCGTATAGTGTCTAAATAGGATCGCAAAGGATGTGATCTAAATCGAGTGCCCGCGGGGGAAGGGTCCACTAAGGGCTTTATCCAAAACCCTGGAGAAGATAATATCTATAAGTATTTAGTGACCAACTCAAGGAGAAAATGTGGGGACTCACATCTTCCAAGAGTGGTGTATCCACTGAGTGAGTCGCTATTAGCATAGAGAACATCAACTAACCTAAGTACCCATTGGTTTGCAACAATCAGCATAGGAAGAAAGCATCGGGGACTAACATCCTCCTACAACAGAACTGATTGCTGGGATAGTCTGTCTTTGGCTCGACAGGTGCCATCCAACTTAGGGCGACTATTGAGTGAATGTCATTAGGGGACTTATATCAACTCAAAAGTAGTCAAGAGGAAAGGAGACTCTTGGGGACTTATCCTAAGCCTCAAATATACTCAACCTAGTCAGTGCATGATGGCTAGTTTAAGAAGAAAGCTTGTATACTTACATCCTCTTAAATAAAGTCAACATGAGGTAGCTTACTGGTTGCGCAATGAAGTCTACCAAACTAACAAGGCACTCATCAGCTTGCAATGGTCAAGTTAGGAAGAAAGCACGGGGAGTCACATCCATCGGACAAGTGACCACTGGGGTGACAGACTGGCAAGGTAGCGTGTCAACCTGACCTAGAGTAGCTAATGAGTGAGTGCCATAGGGGGCTTGCTCTCACATCAAAATAACTTGAGACAAAAGATATGTATTTATTTTTTGTGCTTATGTTAAAGGGAATAGGATGCCTCTCGAGTTCTCTTACACCTACCCTAAACATACTGGAAAATTTGATAAAATGAGGCCATGAATGGTTGTTGTGATCCCACCAAGAAAGGATGTCGCTTGGATTCTATTACACCTAACTTAGCTATGCTAGTCGAAATAGGATGCCTATTAGGTTCTCTCACACCAATTCTAGTAGCATCGATGAATTGTGTTTAATTTGTGTTCATGTTGTGAAAGAAGGATAGGATGCCTCTTGGGTTCTCTTACACCTATCCTAAACACATTATGGCAGATTCGCAAGCAAGTAAACAATGCTTCGAAAGAAAAAAAAATTTTGATGAATTGGAATGAAATTTTTGATGATAGAATTATTTTCAAACATGATTTTATGGGTAATATTTCTTCAAATAGATCCCATTAATTGGAAGCATTGGGTGTTCCTCATTACAATCAATAAGTTGATAAGATCCTCCTTGGTAGGCCTTCTCTATGATAAAAGGGCCTTCCCAAGTGGGTTCAAACTTTCCTCCCATCTTTCGATAAGTAATAATTAGTCTCCTTAGAACCAAAACAAGTTTTCATACTTGTAAAGTTCTAGGGAGGACCAGCTTGTTGTGAGCTTGAATCATCTTGGCCTTGTACAACTCAAGATTTTAGCATGCCCATAGGCGACTCTCCTCCAAACCTTCGAGCTCTTCTAACCATAACTTAGCATTCTACTCTGTAGTGATTTGACTACCCATTGCTATCCTTACTGATGAGAGTTGAACTTCTAATGGTAGAATAACTTCAGACCCATACACTAAGAAGAATGGGGTAGATTGAGTTGGAGTTCTGTATGTGGTGCGGTATGCCCACAAAGCTTCAACTAGCTTCTTATGTCACTGTCATTTGTTATCATCAAGTGTCTTCTTTTGTATCTGGATGAGAGTTTTGTTGAATGCTTCTGCTAGGCCATTTTCCTTAGAGTAGTAGATGGTGGAGTATCTCCAATCTATACTGTGTCTTCTAGCGAAGCAATTGATCTTAGTGCTCTTGAATGCAGTACCATTATTGGATATAATTCATCGAGGCACCCCAAACCTATATATGATATGGTTCCTAAAAAATTGGAGCATGTGTTGAGCTGTGACCTCTCTGAGTGGGATTTCCTCCACCTACTTGAAAAAGTAATCGATGGCAGCTAAGATAAATCGATAACCTTTGGAAGAAGGAGGGTTGATCAGACCCACAATGTCAGAACCTCAACACTCAAATGGCCATAAGGCCAATGTAAGGCGTAGAATGTTAGGTAGTTGATGAAGGACCACATGCGACAGCATCTCCAGCCACATTCATGCGCACAATTAAAGGCAGTATCCTAGTCTCTTAATCTTTGCTTTTATCTTTGGACTGGATTGATGCATTCTACATATACCTAAATGTGCTTCGATCATGATCTTACAGGCTTCATGTTTATCTAAATAGTGTAACCATATTTGATCAAAAGATTATTAGTACAAGGTGTCATCCATGAGAGCATAGGAGAGAGCTCTCTATTTCATCTGATGGATTTGAGACTTATCTTGAGTTAGTTTGCCTCTAATCAAGTAATTCATGAATGGTTGCCTCCAATTTAGCTCCTTATCCTTTTTGGCAATGCCAACCTCCCCTTCAATAGAAAATTTCTCGATAAGTTCAGTGTCAATAAGGGATAGGACTTGTCTATTTTGGACCATTATTAAAATGGACTCATCTTCCGGACATGCTAATTCCTTGGCAAGTTTTTCTAAGGCATCTACTATTGTGTTCTCTCCTCAAGGGATCTTGTAGATGATGACCTCAAGAATTTGGGCCAACAGCTTCATGGTATACTCATGGTAATGACGAAACTTGGGTTTTAGAACTTTGTAGGATCTAGCAATCCGGTTGATGACCAGCTGAGAATCCCCGTAGATGTTGATTCTTTTGACACACATTGTGATAGCTAACTCCAAACTGGCAATCAAAGCCTCATACTCAGCTTTGTTGTTGGTGCATGGATTGGAGAGATAGTATGAGAATCTCATCACATCGTGGTATGGAGTTAAGAGAACTATTCCTACCCCTGCCTTTCCTGGAAGAGTAGATCATGATTCTTCTCCTTTGTGAAAGGAAGCCACACCATCAAAATAAATCTCCCAACGATGATTATTAACCTCCCCTAAGTTCATGAATTGTTCATCGGGGAGATCATCACTAAGTGGAGAGTCAGTAGGAAGTGGGTGTGCTGCTAAGAAACTGCTAGTACTTGTCCTTTCACCACACGGAGGGGTACGAATGTAATGTCAAACTGCGAGAGAATCATGGACCAACATGCTAACCGTCCAGATAATATTGGCCATATCATGATAAACTATAGTGGATTGATTCTTGAAATCAAGTTCACCTTATGAGAAAACATATAGTGTCATAGATTTTGGGATGCAAAAATTAAAGCCAGGCAATGTTTCTCAATAGGTGGGTAGTTCGCTTCAGCAAGAATCAAACAACATTTGAGGTAGTAGAGAGCATTCTCCTTCCCTTTATCATTGGCTTTGGCCAACAAAGCGCCAAGGGAGTCATCCAATGCAGCAGTGTAGATGATCAACGGCCTGCCCGAGATAAGGGCTGCTAGAACTGGAAGCTTCACCAAATACTACTTGATATCTTCAAAGGCATGCTGGCACTTATCATCCCACTTGAACTTGGCATCCTTTTTGATAAGTGATGAAAATGGCTTGCATATCCCTGATAGGTTGAAGATAAAGCATCTTAGATACGCCAACTGCCCTTAGAATGATCTGAGTTATGTTAGGCTTTTAGGAGGTGGGATATCTGAGATAGCTTTGATCTTTTTTGGGTCTATTTCTATTCTCTGTTGTCGAACAACAAACCCAAGGAACTTTTCTGAATCTACTTTGAATGTACACTTCGGAGGATTCATTTTGAGGTTGAATTGTCTTAACCATTCAAAAACTGCTCTCAAGTCAAAGAGGTGGTCTTTCTTTTCTTCGCTTTTGACTACTAGATCATCAACATAGCATTCAACTTGATGATGAATGGGTTCATTGAAGATCTGAGTCATGGCCCATTGGTATGTAGCACTAGCATTTTCAAGGCCGAAAGGCATGACCTTATAATAATAGATTTTGATCGGGGTTCAAAAAGTAGTGTTTCTTTCATCCTCAGGGGTCATCTTGATTTGGTTATAGCCAGATGACCCATCCATGAAGGAGAAGACTGCATGAGATGAGGCGATGTCCACCTTTAATTCAAGTATAGGAAGAGGAAACTCATCCTTAGGACATGCCTTATTTAAGCCCTTGAAATCAATGCATATGTGAATTTGTCCATTCTTCTTCTTAACCAGCACGACACTGGCTAACCAGGTAGAGTATTTTTCTTCCCTGATGAAACCAGCATCGATCAGTTTCTTGACTTCAGAAATGACCTGTTGTTGGATTTCTAATTGCATTCGTCCAAGAGCTTGCTTTATAGGGTTAGCATTAAGATATATTGCTAATTTGTGGACTATTACATCAAGAGAAAATCTGAGCATCTCTTCATAACTCCATGTAAAGTGATCCTTAAACTCAATCAATAGTCTAACTAAGTCATTGGTTTCTTCTTTATTCAGCAAAGAATTGATATATGTCGAGCGTGGATCTTCTTCTGTCCCGAAGTTGATTTCTTTAAGCTTGTCGATTATTAAATGGATTTCCTCTTCAAATTCTAGAGGTGCTTTTTTGATTTAAAGATCATCTAGATCATCTGAAGTTTCTAAACACACTTCCTCATAAGAGTTAGTGTGGTTGGAGAAGAACCTATCAGACTCTACATGATTGGTGACAACTAAGCAGTAATCATCGTCATCGGCTGGACCCACTATACCGAATCCTAGTCTTGATCTTGATTGTGCATCCCAACCTTTGTTATTCCATAGCTTCTTGAAATACTCTGACCTGTGCTTGGACCATGTATAAGGAATCAAACCTTTTTTTGCAAGATTAAGAAAACAAGGCGAGTACTAATCAAAAGGTAATTCTATTGAATCTTTATATGATTTATCCTTAAGTTCTACATCAGCTTATGGACTTGAGGATGATGATCCCAATAGGAATCTCTTTGGCTTGACATCCATGAAAGACTTAGAGGCTTCCTTAACTATTAAACCTTCAACTTTTTCAGATGAGAGTGAGGTTAGAGCTAAAGTTCTCAACTGTTGCCTGATAGTCTCACATAAACCTGATTCGAATATATTCTTGCTTTGCTTGGAGGCCTGGTCTTCATCGCTATCTGGCTCAAGTGGCACCTCCAATGAAACCTACTGAGAGGGGTTGGCTGGTATGCTAATCACATGAGACTCATCCTCTGAGCTGGATTCTAAGTCTATGTGAATAGCAGGGGTACTCCTGTGGACTGGAACATAACCTCTATTGGTTGGTGGCCAACCAAGGGGTCTTCCAACTCTGGAACTCCCACTATATCTAACTCTACCTCTACCTGGTGGAGGTCGAGTCATCCTACCCATATGTCCATATGGTGGAATGAACTGTGGGTGGAATGTGACATGCGGCTCTACTACTTCTTTGATATCCTTTTCTAGTTCACTTGTGTTTTCCTTTTTCTTTTCTTTTTCTTTTTCTTTTTCTTCTTTTTCTTTTTCTTTTACATTTGCATTTTGACCAAGTTCATGAAAAAATGTGTTTTGAGGAAAATAGTAGATTGCATCCTCATATATCTCAACCTCCCTGACTGAAAATGATTTTTCATCTCCTTTAACATAGTATTCAATCCCATCCTTTCAAAACTTGATGCAATAATGGAGGGAGGATGTAATAAACTTATTCTAATGTATCCAAGGCCTATCGAGCAAAGCAATGAATGAAGTATTTAAATTAATTATATAAAACTTGGCTTCAGTCTTCTAGTCACCTATTTTTCAAAGGTAACACTATGGAGCCTAAAGCTCACTCGCCCTGAATCCTCTCAACATCATCTAATCTCCTCGGAGTGCAAAGATGCCAATCTTCAAATAGGCAAGGGTCTTTAAACTCATAATGTTCACCGATGCATGTGGATCAACCAAAACCATTGAAAGTCTTAATCAACCCATATCCATTATGATATAGATGGGACGGTTGTGCTCCTAGTCCCCCAATAGAAGGTCTTCATCGATAAATGTGACTCCCTAGGCTTCTCTTGAAAAATGTGCTTCCTCTTTAATAGCGGTCAGCTGAACTAAATATATTTCAGGATTAAGAAGAACCTTGATTAATGATTCCCTCATCTCTTTGGATAAGACAAGGGCATCATATATGCTTAGCTTAGTTGGCAACTTTCTTATGTGAGAGAGGATATTATAATCCACTTTGGGTTGATCCTCCACAAGCAGTGGAGCATCCTGTGGAGGAGCTTCTTGCTCACTAGTACTAATGATTTACTTTCCCTTATCTTGAGGTGCTGACTTAGGAGGTAGAACCTTGCCACTACGGAGGTTAACTTCAGCGATCTCTTATGGCAGTTTAGTGAAAGATTCTACCTGCTCATCAGGCTCACCTATAGCTTCTCCTATGGGACCCTCAAAATCAGATGATTCTAAGTCTATCTTAAGAGGTGAACCCATATTATTTGGAGAAGGAAAGTCCATCTCTGAATCAGAAAGGGAAAGATCAAAGTTGTTATAATTAATTAGACTTGGAGAGCTTTTTAAAAGAGTAGAATTAGGCAACCCATCAGAAGTGACACAGATGTAATTCAAACTAGCTTTATTCTTTAATTTCTTAGATTTTAAAGGAGGTATATAGTACAAATCTAATGAAGTAAGTGGAGTGAGAGATTTGATGCCCTTATCTGTCGATATAAGATATATATTAGAAGAAGAGCTAGTTAAAATAGAAGTGTCGGCTAAGGTAGTAGTTGCAATGGTGGACTAGAAGCTGGGCTTGGTCAGTGGTTGCACTACTTGGCTATCCTGGGAAGGTATGGGCTATTGTTGCTGCTGCTGAGCTCCCACTTTCCCCAAGTTTTCTGTGGTAACTTACAAACCTTCTTTGATGTTAGAGGTTTGAGCTTCCTCAGGCACCTACAAAGAAAGTTTCTTGATTTTTGAAATAATCTTTTTAGAGGTTCGTGATAAGGAGATATCCCAACCTTCTTTGGTTTTAAGAGAATCGCAAGTATCCCCAAAGATAACCCTAATGGAAATGGATGGTTATTCCACTAGGTATTCCTTTGGAATAACTATAGTGCCTGTCTTATAGCTATGCTCAAGCCAGTCCTTGAATGTAAAGCAATCCTCCAAAACATGGTCTAGCATATGATGGTAGGGGCAAAAGTTAGGACCATTGCTCCTGCCCACTTCCTCTAGTTTTCTAAGCTCGAGTAGCTAAAAGTCAGGTTTCTTGAAGAGGTTCTTAAAGATTTTTCTGACTACCTCCCTCTTAAATGAATAAGGTAGTAGGTGGATGGTAGCTACCTGGCGGTGGGTATGTGTACCATTGTTGTGAATGTGGCTGAGGAGGAGGTGATGAAGGCTGTGGAGGCCGCTATTGCAGCTGGTAGGATGGCCTAGGTGGTGGTATAAGGTGTGGAAGTGAGCTGTAGAGCTCAAGGTCTCTCATATTACTCTCTGGCTGGCTACTTCCCCTTGTCCACTAATGTTACTGCCCATGGCTTCTTTTCATATGCCTTCTATGACTTTGGCTTTATTGATTGATCATGAAAAAGAAACTATTTGGCCTCTCCTTATAGACTAACCGCCTTGTTGATTAGCTTCTCAAATTTCTTAATTATTATGATGAAAAATTTCTATATATGGCCACCTTCAATTTGTGGGTGAAGAGGCAAGAATATAAAAATTCATCTTTTTGGGATGCCCCACAAATCTGCAGATGTGCTTATTCAGGTGATCGGGTACATCATCAAAGAATAGTATATTATCTCGAGAGATAGAAGTCACTACCCTTTAATGGACCTAATCACCTCAATAAGGACTCCTAAGGATAATGTGTCTACATATGTACCAAAGATTATTCTCCTACTTTACATGGAAAAGTAAAATAGGATTTATTTTAAATTGAGTTTGTTAAGTTCCCTATAGGGGCAAGCCCCCATAGTTAATTACATCCTAAGGGACGAAATCCCTTATGAATACTCTTGATTAAGGTAAATGATCATTGTCTTCAAAAATTTCAATAGGAAAGGACTATCAATCGATTAGTTCATTTTTGAAGATCAAATGGGATCAAAGAGAGGAGTTAAGCCAAAGAAAGATAAGTAGGAGATGCTCATGATGCTGGGAAACCTAGCGAGCATCTCAAACTATCCTATGATTGGGATTTACATTTTTGAAATTTATTTAGTTTGTTTGAGTTTCATTTTTTCATTAGAAATTTAGAACTTATGATTCCATAACACAAGATTATGGAAATGCCTAAGGGGAGAAGCAACCTCAGAACCTAAATCTAGGGAGCTTTAGCGAGGGTTGAAAGCACAACCTAAATCTAAGGCAAAAATGGGTAATTTCGTTTGTCTCCATAAGAGAAGACAAACCACCCAACTGTTTAAACTTAGAACCACTTGGGGGTTACCGCCAACTAACTCTTATTATGGTTTTAAATACATGTAGGCAAGTCTTATGCTTATGCAAGATAGTTAGGCAGTTATTTATTTAGAAAGAGACTAAGTCCTTATACTCACTCCCTAAAGAGACTAGATCATATAAGGGCATGCTTCAGATGACCTAAATCTAATGTAATTCAGATTTCATTTTATTTTTATTTTTTAGACAATTATTTTGACTCAAGCTAGTATGATTCAAATGCCTAATGCATGAGAAATAAAGTTATTGGCCAAAATCAGCGAGAAGGGAGGAGGTGTGTTTTCACCATAACTCTCAAAGGTCAAGCCAAGTTTCTCTGGCAAAGATGGAAGCCCTCTAATCAAGAGTGAAATAAGATGTTATTGTGCATGATATTATAAAATAAATACTCATCCAGCTAAGGGGTTGCTAATTCTTTTATCTTGATTTTAAACCTAAGCTTTAGATGAGGTTATGAATTCTTTATTTTTAATTTTGATTTGTTAGATTTGATAAAAGATTTATTTTTTCCTAAGAGCCTAATCCACATCTAGGTCATACATAAAGTCAGGAAGAAACTAGAAAAAAGATGTCACTTAATGCACAAGCTAAATAAATCATCAATCAATTTATAAAGCTAATCGCAAAAAGAATAAGAGGCCATTGTGGTCGAGCACCACTGTACAAACCCGAAAACAAATTGGGTAGCTGAGCTCTACCCTTATACAACCTGGATTACAAATGAATTAAATACAATTAAGCAAAGAATTCAATGTTATGGGGGTCTTCAAACTTCATTTCTTCATTCTTCTTTTCTTCTTTCTTCTTCTTTTCTTCTTTTTTCTTTGGTTCCTTCTTGGGGATGGTTGGAAGGTGGATGCTCCAAAGGCTTCACATGGTGCATAAGAAAAGATCTTATTACCAATGCTCATCCTAATCCCCATAGCAATCATTCCAAAATCCTAATTGTAAAATTTACATGAAAAGAAAAAGTAAATCTAGCTAACACCTGCAAAATAAAAGTTAGCTAAACAAACCACCAAATCCCAAGCATGTATATTGGACTTATCACCCCACACATGGGTGGCTAAGTCCACCTAGTCTATTGGATTATGCTTAGGGGTATAAGCACCTATAAGAAAAATCATTTAAATTTTTTTATTATAGCGCCCCTTAAGCACAATCCCCTACAAAAAATAATGGTTAGACTAAGATCGCCCTACCATTCATTCTGCTCACATACATCCTAACATCTAGTCTAAAACATTTATTACAAAATAAAAGTAAACAACAAACAATGCACCATCCTAACCTAAAGCTAGAAGTGGTGACTTAGGCTAATGTGTGTGCTTTGGAGGTTTATGTGGTATGCTTTGCAATGGCTTTAAGTTAGAATTTTCTTAGTGTGAAGCATGTTCAACTTAGAGGAGGGTTTCATTTAAGTGATTTAATTATTTTGGGTTGATTTTATTTCATGTTTTGATTATGTTCAAGTGAATCCTACAATTGATTACTAAGTTATGAAGAGAGGGAAAGAGAAGAGAATTTCTCTTTCCTTCCCAAACCTAAGTAATTTCTAAAGTAGATTCACATTTTAGTTTTATTTAGCAAATATTTTGATTAAGTATTTTAATTAATCCTAAGTTTATATGAACTCTAAACAAACCCATTCAAAAAGAAAGGCATTTTAAGATTAAATTAAATGAACCAAATTCACAAAACATACATCACTTCATTTCTTTCCCAACATGTATAACATGCATAGAAATAAATCCTAAGCATATCTATACACATAAATGAGAATGTTTAACACACATTATGATGCATGCTAAGTAATTCATTTAAGGAAATTTGGAAGTTTATAATGCATGATTTTTCTTAAGTAGAAAAGGGAATTCTTATCCAATTTTCACATACACACATAAAAGTAAGAAAGACATAAGTGAGTACAGCACCATTGTTAACCAAAGGTATAAGGTACAAGACCTACTTAGGGCTACTTAAAGCCTTGCAACCTCAAGATTTTTCAAACTAATATACCACATTCCTTAAAAATACAAACATGTGTGCAAAAGAAATGAATGGAAAAGAAAGAATGTAAAAATTTGTATTAGTTGATTCATTTTGTTTATGCAATTTATGTGTGCAAGCATAGGTAACCTTCTCAAGTGATTGCATAGGAATGAATAGGATATGGAATTAGGCAAGTGTTGAGTTCTTTTCAAATGAACCATACATCTTACCAAATCCTATTCAAAACTATACTAAAAGAAAAGAGAAGGAAAACCTATATTAAGCACACCCTTGTATTCTCCCACATGCAAGCTTAAAATTAAAATATAAGTAGCACACTTTAAGTTTTGATAATTGATTCATATGTTTTGAAAATAATTTGAATTTAACAGTGATAAGAGCCACTCATATTATTACTTTAGCCAACACATGCAAATTTAGCATAAAGTAAACATTTTCATTTAAAATTTAAATCTTGAAAAGTATAAATGCATGAAACCACATAAAACATATATTTAACATGTTGGGAAAAAGAACTAAATCAATGAAAGCATGTAAACACATTCACTTTAATTAAATCCTAAAGACAATCTTATGAAATAAGAAAGCTTAAAATAAATCAAAGTTTATTAAATGTGATTTTTGTTTGATTTTAAGTTTGATTTAATTTTGAAAATATGAGTTGAGTTTTCTATTCCTCACCCATTCCCACATGTGTTTGACATTTTTGTTTAATTTTTAGATGATTAGATTCATTTTATATTTTGATTCGATTAAGGTATAAATTAAACAAGTTAATTAACCCCTACCTACACTACCTTAGCATAGTTAACCAAGTAATTATGAGCCAGTGAGATGACATAAAAACTCATAATGAATTAAAACTTGCAATGCACGTAGGAAGAAAAGGGTCTAATGCAATTTGGCTCATGATTAATGGTTAATTAAGCTAAGGGGTTAACTTAAGTAATTTCAAAAACACCCCTCACACATGTGAGTTGAGTTTTGATTTTTTTAATTGAACTTAAGTTCTTGAACAACTAAGCATCTACCCAAAGTAGATTAATTAAGTTTTGAAAGTTTTAGAATTTTTAGAAATTAATTAAGAGAGTGATTAATGAATTAGCCCTTAATTAAGACAGGACTAAGGAAAAAAAGGGGGGTTTAGGGAATAGCTTAGGGGGAATGCCTAAAAATTATTTCCTAAACCTCCTATTCATTGGATCTAACCTTAATCAACTCCAATAAGGGATTAAAACACTAATCCAACCCTCAATTATACTTAATTACATTAAGAGAGTAATAAAGAAATGCATTTGCAATTCCCCTAATTAAGCCTTCAATAAATCCCAAGAAAATTAGGGGAAGCAGAAGTCATCCCCTAAAATATGAAGAAGTTTGGGATTAATCATAGGATTAATTAAGGAGTACTTAGCAAAATATGATTTCCATTAAAACCCAAATTAAAGAAAAATATAACTCAAATCCATTAAAATCAATTTTAGAATATTTTAGATTGAATTATCTTTCCATAGAAATTTACCTCATATTTTTCTAATTTTTATTTAGGGAGATATGAATTTTTAAATCTTAGAGGATTAATTAAAATTAATTAAAATCTAATTAAACCCCTTTAACCCACGACTCGACACGCGGCGGTAGCGGTCAGCGTGCTATACACGCATCGACTAGGGAGAAGCCACTTAAACGTCGCATCATAGAGGCTGCGTGGCGGCAAGATGTGATTTGATCCCCGCTGTTCGATCAAGAATCAAATGACCAGGGATCACCCAGTGGTTTTAAAAGAGATAAATCGATTTATAAATGTGTGCTTAATCTCGATCGTCTTTCCAAAATGAGCGGATGGATGGTCGGGATTACTCTGTTCTTCCCTGAGGATCCATGGAGACCATCCATGATCTAAGGGAAGATTTGAGCTCGATTGAGCTCAAATTAGGATAAAATTTTACCCACACCATCTTATGCTAATGGCAAGCCTATCCAGTGGTGGAATTCTCATGCCATGGCACTTTCTTTCACAAAGGACCAACACCTCCTAAGTTTAATGGTCAAAATTCCTCAAGGTGATCACTAGTTCGATGAGGTAGCTTCAGTGAGTGGAGAAGCTCTGAAATTTCAAGACTTGGGGTTGAGTAGATCTCTCTATGGACAAACACCTCCTCCTCTTGCTTGCAGCTTTGATCAAATTCAACTCCTCCTTGCTTTGGGAACTTGAGGGAGAGCTTGGGGCATTCAACTTGATCCCCTGAGAGAGTGCCAAACTGAATTGAAGTGGATTGTAATGTGGAAGAAGTTAGGAAATGAGAGGAGCTCCCCTATTTTCTAAGAAAGAAAATCGAGAATTCTTGATTTCAATTCCCTCCTAGGAAGCTTAGGAATGCTCTCTGATGGCTCCTAACACTCTCTAGCACTCAATCGACATTGGGGGTCAAGAATTCAAATGGAATTAGGGGGAGTATATCTCCCCATATGGCAATCGAATGGTCAAAGCTTGGGTTTCCATTTTGATCCAATTGACAATATGGAAAGGGTTGTTTGGACTGTTTGGAGTTCGCACATGGTCAGTTTGAGTTTATGAGTGGATTGGTAACCTCCCATGTGCTTCAAATCAAGTGGAGGGAGGTTTTCAAATTGGCCAATTTGAGCTAGGGGTCGGTTTTGGCCTTGGGTCCATTTGGGCTGACCCAAACCCATTGGGTTGGGTGCACCACCCTCCATTGGGTTCACTTGACCTATTAGGAAGGTATCAAGTTGATATGAAGAGGGCTTGACCAAATTACCAATGAATTAGACCAAAATTTGTTCTATGGCCTAGGGTAAAATGGTCATTTGGCTAATTTTTGAATTTGAATATGTTGGGTATGCTGAGAAAATAGGTTTGCACAAGTTTCATGAGATTTGGAATTCATTTGATATGGTTTGGCTCATGTTGACCCATTTAGGTCAAAATGGGTCAACTTGGGTCAAGTTGACCAATTGGTCAAATTGGGTCAAACTAATGGTTAGGTCAAGTTCATATGACCATTTGAAATATTTTGGTGGATTTAGTTTGATTCAATTTAGATTATTTTTGAATTTGGCTCATATGATTTCATTTAGGTCAAATGGGTCAAATTGACCAATTTGACCCATTTGACCTATTTGAGCTAGGTCATGGGTACATTTAGGTTTGGTTAGTCATATGGAGTGGATTGATATCTTTGTTTCCAATCAATTTTAGTTAAGCATGAATTTGGCTCAACATGACATTTTAGGTCAAGTTGGGTTCAAGGTCAATTGGGCTAGGTTGGGTCTAGTTGACCAATTGAGACTTTGTTCAAGTTCAACAAGTGATTTGGAATGAACTTGACCCATTGGTTTCAATCAACTTGGCTTAGATCAAATTTTGACACATTTTGACTTTTTAGGTCAACTTGCGTCAAGTGGCCAATTGGGTAGGTTAGGCTCAAATGTTGACTTGGTCAAGTTCAAACATAGGTCATGAATGAACTTAAATCAATGGTTTCAATCAATTTGGCCTATGGTAGATTTTGGTTATGTTAGGTTTCATTTTGGTTGAGTGTTGACTTGGTCAACCCTTAGGTTTGACTTGGTTTGACCCAATTTAATTGACTGATCATCCCATGATGATTGTTGATCATGATGAGAGGCATAGGTGAGTTTGATTCAATCCAATTTGGTTAGAATTAGAATTTGGCTCATAAGGGTACTTTAGGTCACTTTGGGTCAAGTGAGCCTAAGCTGGTCAAATGGCTTGGTCAAAGCTTGATTTGAGGTTGATTGAACTTGTATATGTACTTATGATTGAAATATAAATCCCTTTACAAGTAGTTTGAAGTCAAATGGGTTTTGATTCATTTGACAATTTCATATTCAAAGGAAGAATATGAATGAATTTGAGGTAGTTTGTATTTATATTTGGATTCATGATTGTAGGGTTGATTGAATCATGAAGGAAAATCAAGAGTTTGGCTTGATTTGATGTTGATTTGTCTAAGTTCAAGGTTTTGACTTAAAAGGCTTAGGTTGGATTTTGAGTGAATTTGAGTTTGATTTTTGGAATTGATTTTGATTGTATGAATTTATATTTCATTTATATATGTGAATATAAATGAGAATATAATTGAGTCATGAGAAAATTTTAAGTATTTGAAGTGATTTGATCATGGTTTTGGCTAAGTCCATTAAGAGGGGATTTTAAAGGACTTAGGAAATTTTAAAGTTTGAAGCTTGAATTTTTGAATTTGGTTTGATTGATTTATATTTATATTTCATTTATGCATGTGAATAGAAATGAGAATATAAATGAGTTATGATAAAATCCCATAAATTTGACGTGATTTGATCATGATTTTGGCTAAGTCCTTAAGAGGGAAATTAAGGACTTAAAGAAAATTTCATGAATAGATTTTGAATTTTGAGTTTAGTTTGATTGGTTTGAATTTATATTTCATTTATATATGTGAATATAAATGAGAATATAAATGAATTATGAGAAAATCTCAAAGATTTGATTTGGTTTGATCATGATTTTGGCTAAGTCATTAAAGGAAGATTAAGGACTTAAGAATGATTTAGACTTAGGAATTTCATTCATGGGTTTCAATCGTGGGTTTCAATTATGGATTTCAATCATATGGCATTGATTTGAGTTTGGAGAAAATCAAATAAGATTGATTTGGAGTTTGACTTTAAGGAAGGAAGGTGAGGAATGGTTCAAGCTAAGGGTAGGCAAATTTTCCTAACACCCCAAAGGCATGACTTATCCTATGGCTAACTCTTCTAAGTCTCTAGGGCTAGGTTGAGTGTCCACCTAATCACTAGATATGTCTTAATACTAAGAACTCTCTAAGAGAAGTCCTATATGCCTAAGATGGAGAGGGTTGAGAGCTCATTTCTAAAAATATAAGGTCAACAAAGGGCCCAATAGGTGTGGTGTGACCGAGAAGGAACACACGTGTGGTGTTGACCGAAATGATTAACAACACTGAAAGATCACAAGCACTGATAGAAACAATCTATCTCTAACCCAAGGTGTAGAGAGAATCTAGAGATTAATGCAATGTGGCTCTACTTATGTCCAGGGCATAAGAGAGAGAGAGGAGTCCACTAAGGGATAGAGTATGAACCTTCCACTAGGGAAGCAGGTTCAAGTCATCCATATGGGGATGAGAGGTTTGATTTGATTTAGGTCTCACTGGGGAGAAATTTCCACTAGGGAAAAGAGTTAAATTTGTTTTAATTTTGTTAGGTTTGATTTTTTAAGATGAACCCTGTTGATTTGCGATGGATCATACTGAGTAAGAATCATGGAGGTCAAGACCTAACTCAGATTTACCAATCTAAAGTGGTAGTCTACTAAACACATGGTAGGACTAGCCAACCAAAGGAATGTCTTTCGATGTGTAGCAACTATACTAGGGAGAAGGCATAGTAGACTTACATCCTCCAAAGTAGAGACCAACTACTGTGGTAATCTATTAGCAAGACAACAGATTGAACCCAACCTAGGGCTGACTATTGAGTGAATGTCGCTGGGGGACTTAGATCAACTCAAAGATAGTCAATATTAATTTCATTTTTTAGTTTAAATTTATTTTGATGGATTTCATTGGTTTACGATGAACAGCACTGAATAGGGGCCATGGAGGCCTAGACCTAACTCAGATTTACCAATCCAAAGGGAGTAGTCTACCAACACATAGTAGGACTAGCCAACCAAAGGTGTGCCTTTTGGTTTACAATGGCAAAGTCTTAAAAAGAAAGCACAGGGACTCACATCTTCTAGAAACAAAGAACCACTACGATGATCGGCTACTTTGGGCAACAAATCAAACCCGACCTAGGGCTGACTATTAAGTGAATGTTGCAGGGGGACTTAAATCAGCTCAAGGATGGTCAAGATTAATTTCATTTTTCAATTTATTTTGATGGATTCCGTTGCTTTGCAATGGATCAAACTGAGAAGGAGCTCATATCATCCTAAACATATCTCAGATTTACTAAACCAAAGGGAGTAGCTTCCCGGCCGATGGAAGAACTATCCAACCAAAGGAGTACCCATCAGTTTACAATGATCAATTCAAGGGAAGAAAGCTCAAGGGCTCACCTCTTCCACTAGAAAAGACCACTAGGGTGATCGATTGCTTTGGGCAATAAATCAAACCTGTCCTAGAGCTGCCATCGATTTGCGACAATCATGCTAGAAAGAATGTGTCATAGTCTTACATCTTTTAAAATGGAATGACTTCTGAGATAACCTATTTATGGCAAAATAGATTGAACCTGACCTAAGGGCGACTACGGAGTGAGTGTCGACCCAGAGACTTATCTCAACTCAGGTAGTCAGGCAATTCCTATAGAAATTTCTGCTAACACTACCCTAAAGACAGGATGTCTACTTAGGAAAAGGGGCCCTTTGGGGCTTGAAATCCTAATCCACAAGCAAATTAATTTTGTTTGTTTAGTTTATTTTATCATGGACCTTGTTAGTTTGCGAGGGATCAAACTAAGAAGGAGCTTATATCAGCCTAGACATATCTTAGATTTCTTCAGGAGAATCTGCATCTTCCAACCATAAATTTTCCAAGGAAAGGAACTATTCCAAAAGTAACTCGAGTAGTGTCTAATTGGGATCGCAAAGGACGTGATCCAAATAGAGTGCCCACAGGGGATGAGGCCGCTAAGGGCTTAATCCAAAACCCTGTAGAAGATGACATAGCTAGTCATATATCTAATTGGTATTCGGTGTCCAACTCAAGGAGAAAGCACGGGGATTCATATCTGCCAACAGTGGTGTATCCACCGGGTGAGTGGCTGTTAGCATAGCGAACATCAACCAACCTAAGGTGTTCATCAGTTTGCGACAATCAACCTAGGAAGAAAGCTTGGGGACTCACATCCTCTAATAGTGGGCCATCGGAATAGTTTGTCTTGTTCAGGTCTTTCCCACCTAGGGCTCTTGAGTGAATGCCACTAGGGGACTTAGATTGACTCAAAAGTAGTCTAGAGGAAAGGAACCTCTGGGGGACTTATCCTAAACCTCAAATATACTCGACCTAGTTAGATCATGATGATTAGTTCAAGAAGAAAGCACAGGGACTCACATCTTCTTAAATAAAATCAACATGAGGTAGCTTACTGGTTGGGCAGTGAAGTCTACCATACTAACAAGGCACTCGTTGGTTTTCAATGGTCAAGTTAGAAAGAAAGCGCGGGGACTCACATCCTCCAACAATTTACCACTGGGGTAACATACTAGCAATGTAGCATGTAGACCTGACCTAGAGCAGCTAATGAGTGAATGTCATAGGGGGCTTACTCCCACATCAAAATAGCTCAAAATAAAAGATTTGTGTTTATTATTGTGCATGTGTTAAAAGGAATAGGATGCCTCTAGGGGACTCTTACACCTACCTTAAACACGCTTAGGGATTGATGAAATGGTGCCATGGATGGCAAAAAGAAATCCCACTAAGAAAGGATGCCGCTTGGGTTCTCTCACACCCAACTTAGTTATGTTAAATGAAATAAGATGCCTCTCAAATTTTCTTACACCTACTCTAATAGCGTAGGGACATTATTTTTGTGATGTGAAAGAGGGATAGGATGCCGCTGGGGGACTCTTACACATGTCCTAAACACATTACGGTGGATTCACAAGACAAGCAAAAAATGCTTCGAAAGAAGAGAAGATTTGATGGATGGAATCAAATTTTTGTTCTTTTATTAATGATTATTTTCAAACATGATTTATTTCATGGGTAATATTTCTTTAGATAGAGTCCATTACTTGGAAGCATCGGGACTTGTACCCGCTTCCCTAGTGGAAGGTTCACATACTCTATCTCTTAGTGGATTCTTCCCTCTCTCTTATGTCCTTGACATAAGATTTTCCAAGATCAAGCCGCCATTAAAATGCCTATGTATATATTTGTATATTAGGAAAATCAAATTTTGTTAACTAATAATTAATAAATAAATAACTAACTAAACTAAAACTAATAATTAATAACTAATAAACTAATAAACTAATAACTAATAATAATAATAAAACTAACTAACTAATAACTAAAACTAATAATAACTAATAAAACTAATAATAATAAACTAATAATTAAATAATAATAATAATAACTAAAACTAACTAAATAATAAACTAAAAATTAATTAATAACTAACTAATAACTAATAAACTAAAACCTGATAAATAAATTAATAAAACTAATGAAACTAATAATAACTAAATTAATAACTAATAAATAATAAATAATAACTAACTAAAACTAATAATAATAAAACCAATAATAATAAAACTAAAAATAAAACTAATAATTAACTAATAACTAACTAATACAATAAGCTGATAAGATCCTCCTTGGTAGGCCTTCTGTATGACATAGGGGCCTAACTAAGTGGGTTCAAACTTGCCTCCCATCTTTCGACAGGCAATAATTGGTCTACTTAGGACTAACACAAGTTCTCCTACTCAGAAAGACCTAGGGTGGACCAGCTTATTGTGAGCTTAAATCATTTTGGCTTTGTACAACTCGAGGTTCTGGCACGCTCGTAGGAGACTCTCCTCCAAACCTTCGAACTCTTCTAAGCGCAACTTTGCATTCTTCTCCATAATGATTTTTCTATCTAATGTTATCCTTAGTGATGGGAGTTAAACTTCTAAAGGTAGAACGGATTTAGACCCATACACTAAGGAAAATGGGGTAGACTGAGTTGGAGTTTGGTATGTGGTGCGGTAGGCCCACAAGACATCAACCAACTGCTCGTTCCACTATCGTTTATTATCATCAAGAGTCTTCTTCAATATCTGGATGAGAATTTTGTTGAATGCTTCTTCTAAGCCATTTGCTCTAGGGTAGTAGATGTTGGAGTATCTCCAATCTATACCGTGCCTTCTAGCGAAGCTGTTGATCTTGGTGCTTTTAAATGCAGTACCATTATCGAATATAATTCATCGAGGCACACCTAACCTATATACGATATGGTTCCTAAAAAATTGAAGCACATACTGAGCTGTGACCTCTCTGAGTGGGATGGCTTCCACCCACTTAGAAAAGTAGTTAGTGGTAGCTAAGATGAATCGATGCCCTATGGAAGAAGGAGGATCAATCAGACCCACAATGTCAGTACCCCAACACTCAAATGGCTATGAGGCCAATGTAAGGTGTAGAATATTGGGTGGTTGGTGGAGGACCACACTGTGTACCTGACACTGATGGCATCTCCTAGCTACATCCATATAATCTATAATCATCGAAGGCTAGTAGTATCCAAGTAGCTTGATCTTCTTCTTCATCTTCGAACTAGATTGATGTGCTCCACATGGACTTAAATGTACCTCAGTTACAATGCCACAGGCTTCATATTTTTCTAAACAGCGTAACCACATTTGGTCAAAGGACCAACAGTACAGGGTGCCATCAACAAGAGCGTAGGAGAGATCTCTTTATTTCACCTGATGGGCTTGTGACTTTTCTTGAGGTAGTTTATCGGTGTTCAAGTAAACTATGAATGGTAGCCTCCAATCCAGCTCCTTGTCCATTTTGGCAATGGCAACCTCCCCTTTCAGAGAAAGCCTCTTGATGAGTTTAACATCAATAAGGGATAGGACTTGTTTAATTTGGACCCTTATTGAAATGGACTCATCTTTCGGATATGCCAATTCTTTAGCAAGTTAGGCCAAAGCATTTGCTACTGCATTCTCTACTAGGGTAACCTTGTAGATGGTGACTTTGGAAATTTTGGCCAACAGCTTCATGGTATACTGGTAGTAATGATGAAGCTTAGGTTTGAGGACCTGGTAGGACCCGGTAATCTGGTTGATGACCAACTGAGAATCCCCAAAGATGTTGATTCTCTTGACACTAATAGTGATGGCTAACTCTAGACTGGAAATCAAATCCTCATACTTAGCTTCATTATTGGTGCAGGGGTTGGAAAGATAGTATGAGAATCTCATCACATCACAGTTTGGAGTTAGGAGAACTATTCCTACCCCTGCCTTTTCTGGGAGAATAGATCATGGTGCTACCCCTTTAAGAAAAGAAGCTACACCATCAAAATACATCTCCCATCGGTGGTCACCGGCCTCCCCTAAGTTCATGATTTTTCATCAAGGAGATCGTCACTAAGCGGAGAATCAGCAAGAATTGGGTGTGCTGCTAAGAAATCTACTAATGTCTGTCCTTTTATTGTACAGAGAGGCACGAATGTGATATCAAACTGTGAGAGAATCATAGACCAGTGTGCCAAATGTCTGAATAGAATTTGATGTGTCATGAGATACTACAGTGGATTTGTTCTGGAGATCAAGTTCACTTATGAGAAATCATAGTGTCGTAGCTTCTGAGAAGCAAAGATCAAAGCAAGGCAATGTTCCTCAATAGATGGATAGTTTGCTTCAGCGAGAATCAGACAACAGCTAAGGTAATAGAGAGCATTCTCCTTTCCTTTGTCATTGGCTTGGGCCAACATAGCACCGAGAGAGTCATCCAATGTAGTAGTGGATGAGTGTGAGATAGGGGGTGGCTTCACCAAATACTACTTGATGTCTTCAAAAGCATGCTGACACTTATCATCCCACTGAACTTGGCATCCTTTTTGACAAGTGCTGAGAATGGCTTGCATCTCCTTGATAGGTTAGAGATAAAGCATCTTAGATATGCTTGCCATCCTTGAAAGGATTTGAGTTGAGTTAAACTCTTAAGAGGTGGTATTTCTAAGATAGCTTTGATCTTTTTTTGATCTATTTCTATTCCCCAATGTCGGACAACAAACCCAAGGAATTTTCCTGAAGCTACTCCGAATGCACACTTCAGGGGATTCATTTTGAGGTTATATTATCTTAATCGCTCAAAAAATACTCTCAAGTCAAAGAGATGGGCTTCCTTTTCTCTACTCTTGACTACTAGATCATCAATGTAGCAATCAACCTAATGATGGATGAGTTCATTGAAGATCGAGCATTAACTTGGTATATAGCACCGCATTTTTAAGGTGAAAGGCATGAAACGAAGATTGATGGGGTTGAAAGTAGAGTTTCTTTCATCTTCAGAAGACATCTTGATTTGGTTGTAGTGAGATGATCCATCCATGAAAGAAAAGACTGTATGAGATGAGGCAATGTCCACCATTAACTCTGGTATAGGAAGAGGAAACTCATCTTTAGGACCTGACTTGTTTAAGTCCCTAAAATTGACACGTATGCAAATTTGGCCATTCTTTTTCTTAACTGGGATGATAGTGGCTAACCAAGTAGGATATTTTTCTTCCCTGATTAAATCAACATCGATCAATTTCTTGACTTCAGAAATAATCTGTTGTTCAATTTCTAATCGCATGCATCTAGGAGCTTGCTTAATAGGGTTAGCGTTAGGGACTATTTCTAGCTTGTCGACTGCTATGTCAGAAGATAATCTGGTAATTTCTTCATAACTCCATGTGAAGCAGTCTTTAAACTCAATCAAAAGCATAACTAAGTCATTGGTTTCTTCTTCATTCAGCAATGAACTAATGTATGTCGAGAGTGGATTTTCTTCTATCCTAAGGTTGATTTCTTTAAGCTTGTCTATTGTTGAATGAATCTCCTCTTCAAACTCTGGTGATGCCTCTTTGATTTAGAGATAATCTGGATCTTCTGAAGTTTCTAAACACACGTTCTCATAAAAGTTGGGGGTGTGTGAGAAGAACTTATCAGACTCCAAATGATTGGTAACAACTACGCAGTAATCATCGTCATCGACTGGACTCACTATACCGATTCCTAGTCCTGCTCTTGATTGTGCTTCCCTGCCTGCATTTTTCCATAACTTTTCAAAGTACTCTGACTTGTGCTTGGACCATGTATAAGGAACTAAACCTTTCTATATAAGATTATGAACACAAGGTGAGTAAAAAGTCAAATGGTAATTCCATTAATTCTTTAAAAGTATCCTCCTCAAGTTCTACATCAACTTTAGGACTTAAGGATGATGATCCCAAAAGAACCTCTTCTGCTTCATGTCACTTGAAGACTTAGGGACTTCCTTAACTATCAAACCTTCAACTTTCTGAGATGTAAGTGAGGTTAGAGCTAAGGTTCCCAACAGCTACCTAAAAGTCTCACATAAATTAGGTTCAAATACTTTGCTTTGTCTAGAGGCCTGGTCTTTGTCTCTGTCTGGATCAAAAATCATCTCCAATGGAACCCGCTGAGAGGGGTTAACTAGTATACTAATCACATTAGACTCATCCTCTAAGTTGTATTCCAAGTCTATATGAATAGTAGGGGTACTCCAATGAACTGAAACACAGCCTCTATTGGCTGATGGCCAACTAGAGGGTCTTCCACCTCTAGAATCGTCTCTATTTCTGCCTCTACCTCTACCTGGTGGAGGTTGAACCATCCTACCCACATGTCCATATGATGGAATGAACTGCGGGTGGAATGTGATATGCAGATTTATTTCTTCTTCAATTCTCCTTTCTTGCTCACTTGGACTTCTTTTTTTTTTCATTTTCTTTTATCTTTTCTTTTTCTTCATTTTCTTTTTCTTTTTGAGTTTGAATTTGAATTTTTTCCAACTTCACAAGAAAGAGTGTTTTGAGGAAGATACTATGTCACATCCTCATAAATCTCAGCCTCTCTAATTGAAAATGGCATTTCATCTCCATTGACACAGTATTCAATCCCATCTTTTTTGAACTTGATACACTGATGGAGGGAGGATGGAATGATCTTATTCTGATGTATACAAGGCCTACCGAGCAAAGCAATGAATGAAGTATTTGAATCAATGATGTAAAACTTGGCTTCAGTCTTCCAGTCACCTATCTCCAAAGGTAACACTATGAAACCTAACGCTCTCTTACCTTGTTCATTAAATTCTCTCAACATCATCTGATCTCCTCAAAGTGTGGAGATGTCGATCCACAAATAGGCAAGGGTCTTTAGACTCATAATGTTCACTGATGCACCTAAATCCACAAGAACTCTAGCAAGTCTGAACCTATCCATATCGATTTGTGATAGAGGGGACATCCAAGTCCCCGTAAGAAGGTCTTCATGGTGATCCCTTAGCTTTTTTGTATAATGCCTCCTCACCTATAGTTGAGCTAAGCATATTTCAGGATCAAGGAGAACCTTGATTAGAGATTCCCTCATCTCTTTGGATAAGACCAGGGCACCATATATGCTTAACTTAGATGGCAACTTTCTTTGATGAGAAAGGACATTGTAGTCCACCTTGGGCTGGTCTTCCACAAGCATATCCATGGGTGAAACATCCTGTGGAAGGGCTTCTCGATCTTCTATACTAATGACTTGTTTCCCTCTATCTTGAGATGCTGTCCTAGGAGGTAGAATCTTCCCACTATAGAGGTTGGCTTCGGTGATCACTTGTGGCAGGATAATGAAAGGTTTTACCTGCACATCAGGCTCACTTACAGCTTCTCCTATGGGACCCTCAGAATCTGATGATTCCAAGTCTGTCTCAAGAGGTGAACCCATAGTATTCAGAGTAGGAAAGTCCAACTCTGAATCAGAAAGAGGAAGATTAGAATTATTATAGTTATTTTGACTTGAAGAGTTATCATTAGGAATAGAAGAAGATAACCCATCAGAAGTGACACAGATGAAATTCAAACTAGCTTTATTCTTCAATTTTTTGGAATTATTTGGAGGTACAAAGTAAAAATCAAGTAAAGTGAGTGAGGTAAGGGATTTGAAGCCCTTATATGCTAATATAAGAGTTCTACTAGTAGAAGAAATAGAAGAGCTAGCTAAAATGGAAGAAGTCACTGGTGTGGAAGCTGCAACTATAGGCTAGAGGCTGAACATGGTCAGTGGTTGTGCTAAAGGGCTATCTCAAGATGACACATGCTGGTGCTACTGAGCTCCCCCTTTCCTAGAGTTGGCACTGGCAACTTGTAAACCTTCCTTGGTGTTAAAGGTTTGAGTTAACTTAGGCACCTACAAGGAAAGCTTCTTGATCTTCTATAGATGATCTTCTTAGAGATTTTGGATAGAGAAATATCCCAACCTTTGTTAATTTTGGTAGGATCACATGTATCCCCAAGGATTACCTTAATGGAACTGGAAGGTTGTTCCACAAGATATTCCTTTGGGATAACTACAGCACTGGTCTTGAAACAAGCCAGTCCTTGAATGTAAAGAAATCCTCCAAAACTTGGCCTAGCATACGGTGGTCAGGGCAAAAGTTTGGATCATGACTTTTGCCTACTTCCTCCAATCTCCTAGGATCGGGTAGCTAAAAATCAAGCTTCTTTAAGAGATTCTTAAAGATATTCCTGATTACCTCCCTCTTAAAAGAATAAGTTTTGTTAATCTTATCTAAAAGAGTAGGTGGACCATAGCTACCTAGCGGCGGGTATATGAGTGTAGCTGGCAGTGTATGGTGAGGTGGTCATTATGGAGAGGCGGTAGATGTGGAGGTGGTGGAGGCTCTGGTGATGTAGTCTCTCCACCCATCTCTACTTATCCTTTTCTTTCTTCTAGACCTCAGGTGGCTTTTCTTTAGGTAACTAATCTTGAAAAGGCAACTATTTGGCCTCCCCTTGTAGACTAGCCGCCTTGTTCATTAGCTTCTCAAATGTCTTGATAGTGAAGCCCTTAAGAATGAAGGTGACCGAGCTAAGAATATTCTTCAAAAGAATCTCAATGGCATACTGCTCAAACAGCTGTAGTTCACACTTCATACTCAGGTTACACCATCGAAGAATATAATCAATAAGGGACTCACCTGGGTGCTACTGTGCTATAATGACATCACCTACAATAACTCTTTGCTGAGCTCCAGCAAACCTCTTGATAAAGAGTAGCTCTAACTCAGCAAATGTCTTTACTGAGCTGTTGGGCAGTTCAGCATACCAATCGAAAGCAATCCCTGTTAGGCTACTAATGAAAAGGTGGAAAAGCAAAGCAACGCTGCCACCGATGTTGCAATAACTGGCCCTGAAATGTGCTATGTGTTGCCTTGGGTTTCCACCTCCATCAAAGCTTTTGAAGGAAGGTGACACAAAACCCTTGGGATATTAGATAGTATCAAATTTCTCTGGGTAGGGTCTACCCTTTGAAACTGATGATCCTACCCAGGCTTGAACCAATGCTTCCTTCACTTGCTGCTCAACCATGGATTTTATGTCTTTTTCTTGTATGGAGGTATTTTCCACTACCTTCCTATACATGCTAGTGCTACCTTGAGGAGGTAAAGTCTTGATAGGTCCAAGACATGCACTAACTTCAGTGATGTTGTAGTAAGATGAACTCTTGGGGCATGTTTAGTACTACTACTAACAAGTCCTCTAATTATCATGCCATCTTATCTCATATTTTCGCCTCCTGTGGAGGTCTTTGGGTTTGTGGGTGTCTTCCTAATCAACCTCATCACCTTCCATGGCCTGCTGCTCCCTAAGAAGAGATCCTCTAATATCAACCATGCAGACTCCAGCTGAGTCTCCCAATAAGTCATCTTCATTAGGATCAAAGCTGACTTTCTCTTCATTTGACCAATCATACCCCAAGATATCCTTCTTTTCTATGAAATAATGTGCCACTATCTCATCTAAAGAACCATCAATCTAAGCATGTACAAATAATCTAGGTGATGTGATCCGTGCCGAGAGGCACCGGACCACACTATCACGAGAGTCAATCTATGGTACTCACTAAATGACACTCGCCACTATATGAGAGGGGTGACATTCCTAGGAGTTTTCACTATCCTTGGTGCAACTAGACTATTATCTGCCATCTCTGAAATAACTGTCACCATCTCCACATACTGTTGTATTGGCAGAGTTGGTGAAGGGATGACCATATGATGCCACTCCTTCACGCACTGCGGGGCGAAGGTGTAAGAGGCCTTGCCACAATAGGTAGTGTGGATGGGGTAGGATCCCTCGGCCGTAGTTGAATCATCAACGAGGTGCATTTCTCCCTGGATATGGCCTTCATGGCCTTTGATGGGAAAAATGTGACCTATGATGATGGAAGGGTAGCGATGGGGTGGAGACACCACCGACTCTCTATGCACAGGAGATGTCCTTCTATGATGACTGGTCCCAGTAAGTAGGATGCTCTCAGTATGGTCGATGTGGGTAGCACACTGAGCTGGAAAATTAACAAGTGCGAAAGCTGCCGACTGGCGACTAAACCTCCACCTTTCCCTATTAGTAATGTGAGCTTTATGGGCCTCTCTGACCCTTTCCTGGTAGATATGTTTCCCCACACTGTGGGAGATAATGAATCTGAGATCAAATTGAGCTCCACTCCTAAGCTCACTCACTACAGCACAAGGCGGAGGCGATGCTACTTGCTCCTAGTAACTATTGGTTAATGTTGCACCACTGGTGGAGGTGATGTGTGAATTCTCCTAACATTCTCTCTGTTTGACCCAGAGAGGATGGATCTGGTTTGGTGTAACTAGTGGTGAAGTAAGAATAGGGAACTCCTCAACAGCTAACGGGCAGCTGCCTCTATCTCTCTAGCAATCCTAGTGTGATACTGCTTGATAATGCAATTTTTTGTTCCTACGCTATGTCTTGGTAGGATGGGAGGAGTGAGAGCTAGACCCATACTCAAAAGTAGGGGAGATAATCCTTGAGATTAGCGGAGCCTTACCCTTAGAGGGTACAGATGAGAGGGTGCTAGCCCACACTAGGTTAGTATGAGAAACCATAGGGCATACTAAAACTAGGGCTGACACTACTGGTATTGTCATAACTGAAGCCTGTGGGATTGCCACTACTTTCCTCTTCAATGAGATGTCAGAATCGGAGGGTAGATCAATCCGGATGACCGGCTTCTACCCGATCATCGTGGTCCTACTAACTATCGTGAGGGGAGTGTCCTCACATGTAATCCTTTCTCCCTTGAATCCTCTACTGAAGTGGATAAGATGTGTATGATCCAATCAGAGAAAGTTGGCTTGGTCCAAATCCATACCATGAGGGAAAGTGAAAATGAACTTATGTGAGCCATTTCAACAATTAAAAAAAGGCGACTCACTATCATGTGGTGAATCGCAATAGGAAATGAGCTTGGATCAGATTTCTATCTTTGTTGATTTTTTTTTAATTTAAATTTAAAATTTGAACCCACATCCAACAACTTGGAAGTGTTAAGTGAGGTTCAAATGGATTTGAGAAGATTTAGAATTTGATTGAAAGAGGAATTTTTTAATATGAATCCAACTTCAACAAGTTTAGGTATGTTGAAATATGGATTCAAAAATTTTGAGAAGGATGCTTCCATAGGTTCATGTTTATTTTAATTTAGATTTTCTTTTGATTTGAGGACCCTTTCCTTTAACAAATTTGAGTACGTTAAAGTAAGGGCAATTGATTTTATTTTTGATTGATGATTTTGAAATTTTACTTACTTAACAAATTTGGATATGCTAAGTGAATGTATTTGAAAATGATTGTTTCTTTTTGATGATTTTGTTGTTTGGTTTTGAAAACTGGAATTCCTACTTAGCAAATTTAGGTATTCTAAGTGAAGAATCTAAGTGTGTTTTGTTTGATATTTTTGAAAATAGGATTCTTAGCAAATTTGAATATGTTAAGAAGATCCTAAGTGTTTCATTGGTTTGTTGGATGTTTTGATTTTTGAAAAAGTAGGATCCTTGGCAAATTTGGGTATGCTAAGGAAATCCTAATGTCTTTCATTTTTGTTTTGATTTGTTTGAAAGTGGAGACTTTACTTTAGCAAATATGGTATGCTAAGGTTGAAGTCCCACTTAGTTTTGTGAAAAGGAAATTTCACTTAACAAATTTGGTTATGTTAAATGAAATTCAAAAAGATGTGTTCAAAATTTTGATTTGGTTTGGTTTCGAAAAATAAAAACTTCTCCTTAGCAAATTTGGTATGCTAAGGAATGATGTTTTAAAAGAGCTTGACGATTTTTGTTTTTTTTTTTTTTTTTTGACTTTGGAACTTCACTTAGCAAATTTGGTATGCTAAGGATGAAGTTCCAAAATGTGTTTGAAAATTTTTGATTTTGGATTTGGAGACTTCAGTTAACAAATTTGAGTATGCTAAATGAAGTTCCAAATATGTTTGAAAAATTCTTGGATTTTGAATTTGGAACTTCACTTAGCAAATTTGAGTATGATAAATGAAGTTCCAACATGTGTTTGCGAATTTTTGGTTTTGTATTTGGAGACTTTACTTAGAAAATTTGAGTATGCTAAATGAAGTACCAAAATGTGTTTGAAAATTTTTTATTTTGGGTTTGGAAACTTCACATAGTAAATTTGAGTATGTTAAATGAATTTCTGAATGTATTTGAAAATTTTTTGATTTTGAATTTGGAGACTTCACTTAGCAAATTTGGGTATGTTAAATGAAGTTCCAAAATGTATTTGAAAATTTTTTATTTTGAATTTGGAGACTTCACTTAGCAAATTTGAGTATGCTAAATGAAGTTCCAAAATGTGTTTGAAAATTTTTGATTTTGGGTTTGGAAACTTCTCTTAGTAAATTTGAGTATGCTAAATGAAGTTCCAAAATGTGTTTGAATATTTTTGATTTTGGAATTTGGATACTTCACTTAACAAATTTGAGTATGCTAAATGAAGTTCCAAATGTGTTTGAATATTTTAGATTTGGAATTTGGAGACTTCACTTAGAAAATTTGAGTATGCTAAATGAAGTTCCAAATGTGTTTGAAAATTTTTAAATAATGACTGTTAAGTTTCAACTTTTGAAAAAGAGGACTTCCATTCAACAAATTTGGGTATGTAGGAATGGAGATCAATCTTATTTTTTGAAATATAAGAATTTTGATTTATGTGTGATTATTGCTTTTTGAAAGAGGGAATTCCAACTTAAGCATTTGTGGGATATGTTTAAATGGGATTTCCAAATGATGTTATTTTTAGTTGGGAATAAAATCTTCATTCAATAAATTTGAGTATATTAAATGAAGATGTTCATATGTGCTTTTGAAAAATTTAATTTAATTTGAAAATGAAACTTTCATTCAATAGGTGTGAGTGCATTGAATGGAAAGGTTCATGTGTTCTTTTTGAAAGTTTAGTTTTGATTTTGATTTTTGGGAAGATGATTGTTCATTTTATTTTGAAAAGGAAATCTTCATCAAAATGAATTGAAGAAAGATGTTCATTTGTGCTTTTGGAAAATTTAATTTTATTTGAAGATGAAATTTCCATTCAAGAGGTGTGAGTGTATTGAATGGAAAGGTTCATATGTGCTTTTTATTTTTATTATTATTTTTTTATTTTGATTTTGATTATTATTTTTTTTTTGGAAAGATGATTGTTTATTTTATTTTGAAAATGAAATATTCCTCAAAATGAATTGAAAGAAGATGTTCATTTATGCTTTTGGAAAATATTGTTATTTTTATTTTTGAAAATTTCTACATGTAACAATTATGAGAATTGTTAAATGAGGGCAATAAAATTTTTGTGGAAAATATTTTATTAAGTGTATTTTTTGAAAGAGTGCTTTTTTGAAAAGCAAAGTTATTATGAAAAATTTATTTTGTCTTTATTATTTTAGAATGAACCTTTCCTTATCATAAAAATGATAAGGAGGAAGTCATTAAATGTTTCTTTTTATTTAGATCTTTATATTTTTACCCATTGGAGAACCTAATGGGGGTTTTAAGACCAACATGGGGTGAGGTCCTAAAATCGAAAGATGTGGGCTAACTCAACTTAAGAATGAAATAAGCTAAGTGCCAACGGAAAGGAGGATAGTCTCGAATTTAAACCAAAGTATGAACCCACTATTGATACTCAAAGACAACAATCGTTTACCAAAGATGGAGAGTGGAACCATCCCCAGCGGAGCCGCCAGAAAAATTTGTGGTGAAAATTTTCTATATATGGTCACCTTCAATCTGTAGGTGAAGAGGCAAAAATATAAAAATTCATCTTTTTGGGACGTCACATAAATCTGTAGATGTGCTTATTCAAGTGATCTGGTACATCATCAAGGAATAATGTACTATCTCGAGAGCTAGAAGTCATTACCCTTTAATGGACCTAATCACCTCAATATGGACTCCTAAGGACAATGGGTCTACATATGTACCAGAGATTCTTCCCCTACTTTACATGAAAAAGTAAAGTAGGATTTATTTTAAACTGGGTTCATTAAGTGCCCTACAGGGGTAATCCTCCATAGTTAATTACATCCTAAAGGACGAGATCCCTTAGGAATACTCTTGATTAAGATAAATGATCACTGTCTTTAAAGATTTTAATAGGAAAGGACCATCAATCAATTTGTTCATTTTTGAAGATCAAATGGGATTGATCAAAGAGAGGGAGTTATTATCAAAGCCAGATTAAAGATAAGTAGAAGATGCCCACGATGCTAGGAAACCTAGCGAGCATCTCAAACTATCCTATGATTGGGCTATACATTTTTGAAATTGATTTAGTTTATTTGTGTTGGATTTTTTTCATTAGAAATTTAAGACTTATGATTCCATAACACAAGATTATAGAAATACCTAAGAGGTGAGGAATTATGCTTATGGCCAACAAAGGGGAGAAGCAACCTCAGAACCTAAATCTAGGGACCTTTGATGAGGGCTGAAAGCGTAATCTAAATCTAAGGCAAAAATGGATAAATAGGTTTGTCTCCACAAGAGAGGACAAACCACCGAACTATTTGGACTTACAATCGCTTGGGGGTGGCCACCAACTAACTTCTCCTATGGTTTTAAATACATGTAGGCAAGTCTTATGCTTATGTAAGATAGTTAGGCTGTTATTTATTTAGAAAGAGACTAAGTCCTTAAACTCACTCCTTAAAGAGACTAGATCATGTAAGGACATGCTTCAAATGAACTAAATCTAATGCAATTCAGATTTTATTTTATTTTTATTTTTTGGATAACTATTTTGACTCGGGCTAGTAGGATTTATACGCTTAATGCATGAGAAATAAAGTTATTGCCAAAATTAGTGAGAAGGAAGGAGGTGTGTTTCCACCATTACTCTCAAAGGTCAAGCCAAGTTTCTCTGGCAAAGATGGAAGCCCTCCAATTAAGAGTGAAATAAGAGGCTATTTTGGATGATATTATAAAAGAAATACTTATCCAGCTAAGGGGTTGCTAATTCTTTTATCTTAATTTTAAACCAAAGCTTTAGGTGAGGTTATGAATTCTTTATTTTTAGTTTTGAGTTATTAGATTTGGTAAAATATTTATTTTTTTCTAAGAGCCTAATTTACATCCAGGCCATACATAAAGCAAGGAAGAAACTATGAAAAAGATGCCACTTAATGCACAGGTTAAACAAATCATCAATCAATTTATAAAGCTAATCGAAAAAAGAATAAGAGGTCGTTGTGGTCGGGCACCATCGCACAAACTTGAAAACAAATTGGGTAGCTGAGCTCTACCCTTATACAACCTAGATTATAAATGAATTAAATACAATTAAGCAAGGAATTCATTATTTTGGAGGTCTTTAAGCTTCATTTCTTCATTCATCTTTTCTTCTTTCTTCTTATTTTCTTCTTTCTTCTTTGGTTCCTTCTTTTGGATGGTTCGAAGGTGGATGCTCCAAAGGCTTCACATAGTGTATAAGATAAGATCTTATGACTAATGCTCATCCTAATCCCCATAACAATCATTCCAAAATCCTAATGACAAAATTTACATGAAAAGGAAAAGTAAATCTAGCTAACACCTGTAAAACAAAAGTTAGCTAAACCAACTACCAAATCCTAAGCATGTATATTGGACTTATCACCCCATGCATGGGTGACTAAGTCCACCTAGCCTATTGAATTATGCTTAGGGGTATAAGCACCTACAAGCAAAAGTATTTATATTTTTTATTACAGCATCCCTTAAGCACAATCCCTTGTAGAAAATAATTGTTATACTAAGATCACCCTACCATTCATTCTACACACATACATCCTACATCCAGTCTAAAATATATATCACAAAATAAAAGCAAATATCAAACCATGCACCGCCCTAACCTAAAGCTAGAAGTGATGACTCAAGCTAATATGTGTTCTTTAGAGGTTTGTGTGGTATGCTTAGCTATGGATTTAAGTTAGAATTTTCTAAGTGTGAAGGATGTTCAACTTAGTGGAGGGTTTCATTTTAGTGATTTAATTATTTTGGGTTGATTTTCTTTCAAGTTTTGATTATGTTCAAGTGAATCCTACAATTGATTACTAAGTTATGAAGAGGGAAAGAGAAGAGAACTTCCTTCCTAACCTAATTTCTAAGTAAAGTATTCACATTAGTGAATATTTTGATTAAGTATTTTAATTAATCTTAAGTTTAGATGAACTCTAAACAAACCCATTCAAAAAAGACATTTTAAGATTAAATAAAATGAACCAAATTCAAAACATTATAAATACCATGAAATCTTAAGCATAATACAAATGAGAATTTCTTTGATTATGCATGCTTTCATTTAAAGAAATTTGGAAGTTTAATGCATGATTTTCTTTAAGTAGAAAAGGGATTTCTTATCAATTTTCACATGAAAGTAAGAAAAGCATAAGTGAGTACAGTGCCATTACTAACTAGAGGTGTAAGGTACAAGACCTACTTAGGGCTACTTAAAGCCTCACAACCTCAGGGTTGTCCAGACTAATATATCACTTTCCTTAAATATAAACATGTGTACAAAAGAGATGAATGGAAAAGAAAGAATGAAAAAATTTGTATTAGTTGATTCATTTTGTTTATGTAATTTATGTGTGCAAGCATAGGTAACCTTCTCGAGTGATAGCATAAGAATTAATAGGATATGGAATTAGATAAGTGTTGGGTTCTTTTCAAATGAACCATACATCTTACCAAATCCTATTCAAAACTATACTAAATGAAAAGAGAAGGAAAACCTATACTAAGCACACCCTTGTATTCTCCCACATGTAAGCTTATAATTAAAATATAAGTAGCACACTTTTAGTTTTGATAATTGATTCATATGTTTTGAAAATAATTTGAATTTAATAGTGATAATAGCCACTTATATTATTACTTTAGCCAAGACATGCAAATTTAACATAAAGTAAACATTTTCATATTAAATTTGAATTTAGAAAAGTATAAATGCATGAAACCACATGACACATATATTTAACATGTTGGGGGAAAGAACTAAAACAATGAAAGCATGTAAACACATTCACTTTAATTAAATCCTAAAGACAATCTTATGAAATAAGAAAGCTTAAAATAAATCAAAGTTTATTCAATGTAATTTTTGTTTGATTATAAGTTTGGTCTAAATTTTGAAAATATGAGTTGAGTTTGCTATTCCTTAACCATTCTCACTTGTGTTTGATATTTTTGTTTAATTTTTAGATGATTAGATTCATTTTAGATTTTGATTAGGTTAAGGTATGAATTAAACAAGTTAATTAACCCTTACCTACACCACCTTAGCATAGTTAACCAAGTAATTATGAGCCAATGAGATGACATAAAAACTCACAAGGAATTTAAGCTTGCAATGCACCTAGGAAGAAAAGGGCCTAATGCAATTTGGCTTATGATTAATGGTTAATTAAGCTAAGGGCTTTAACTTAAGTAATTTCAAAAACACCCCTCACACATGTGAGCTGAGTTTTCATTTCCTTAATTGAACTTAGGCTCTTGAACACCTAAGCATCTACCAAAAGTAGATTAATTAAGTTCTAGAAGTTTTTAGAATTTTTAGAAATTAATTAAGAGAGTGATTAATTAATTATCCCTTAATTAAGAGAGGATTAAGGAAAAAAAGGGGGTTTAGGGAATAGCTTAGGGGGAATGCCCCAAAATTATACTCTAAACCTTTTATCCACCAGATATAACCTTAATCAACTCAAATGAGGGATTAAAACACTAATCCAACCCTTAATTATCCTTAATTACATTAAGGAAGTAATTAGAAAATGTATTTGCAATTCCCCCAATGAAGAATTCAATAAATCTCAAGAAACTTCGGGGAGGCAAAATTCATCGCCTAAAATATACCCAACCAGTTTGGCATTAATCAAATGATTAATTAAGGAGTTATTAGTAAAATAAAATTTCCATTAAAACTAAATAGAAGAGAAAAATATAATTCAAAATCCATTAAAATTATTTTTAGAATATTCTAAATTGAATTTTCTTTCCATAGAAAGTTACTTCATATTTTTTTTATTTAGGGAGATATGAATTTTTAAAGCTTAGGGGATTAATTAAAATTAATTAAAACCTAATTAAACCCCTTTAACCCATGACTCAACACGCGGTGGTGGCGGTCAGCGTGCTTTACACGCGTCAGCCAGGAAGAACCCACTTAAACATGTTGGGTGCGATTTGATCCCCGTTGATCAAGGATCGTGCAAGGATCACCCCATGGTTTTAAAAGAGATAAATCGATTTATAAATGTGAGCTTAATCTTGGTCGTCCATCCAAAATGTGCGGATGGACGGCCGGGATTACCCCTATTCTTCCCTGAGGATCAATGGAGACCATCCATGATCTAAGAAAAGATTTGAGCTTGATTGAGCTCGGATTAGGATAAAATTTTTTCCACACCATCTTATGCTAATGGCAAGCCTATCCAACAGTGGAATTCTCATGCCATGACACTTTCTTTCACAAAGGACCAATACCTCCTAAGTTTAATGATCAGAAAATTCCATACCTCGCTAAAGGTGATCACCGACGCTTGAGTACAATGAGGTAGCTTCGTCTAGTGGAGATGAAGCCCTGTTGAAAGTTTCAAGCCTTGGGGTTAAGTAGATCTCTCTATGGGCCAACACCTCCTCCTCTTGCTTACGGCTTTGATCAAATTCAACTCCTCCTTGCTTTGGGAACTCGAGGGAGAGCTTCAGTGCACTCGACTTGATCCCCTGAGGGAGTGTGCAAAGAGAATTGAAGTGGATTGTAGTGTGGAAGAAGTTAGGAAATGAGAGGAGCTCCTGTATTTTTTAAGGAAGAAAATCGAGAATGCTTGATTTCAATTCCCTCCTAGGAAGCTTAAGAATGCTCTTTGATGGCTCCTAACACTCTCTAGCACTCAATCGATAGTGGGGGTCATGAATTCAAATGGAATTAGGGGGAGTATATCTCCCCCTATGGTAATCAGACAGTCGAAGCTTAGGTTGATGTTTTGATCCAATTGACCATATGGAAATGGTTGTTTGGGCTGTTTGGAGTTGGCACATGGTCAGTTTGATCTTATGAGTGGATTGATAACCTCCCATGTGCTTCAAATCAAGTGGAGGGAGGTTTTCAAATTGGCTAATTTGAGCTAGGGGGTCGATTTTGGCCTTGGGTTCATTTGGGCTGACCCAAACCCATTGGGTTGGGTGCACCACCTTCCATTGGGTTCACTTGACCTATTAGGAAGGTATAAAGTTGATATGAAGAGGGCTTGACAAAATTACCCATGGATTAGACCAAAATTTGTTCTAAGGCCTAGGGGTAGAATGGTCATTTGGCTGGCCAAGTTTTATGAGATTTGGAATTCATTTGATATGGTTTGGCTCATGTTGACCCATTTGTCATGGGTCAACTTTCAAGTTGACCAATTAATTAAATTAGGTCAAACAGTTGGTCAAGTTCATATGACCATTTGAAATATTTTGGTGGGTTTGGGTGGCTTTTTGAAGTCATAAATTTAAATTTAAGTTGACCCATTATGGTTTAGTTTGGTTAGTATCTTTGTTTCCAATCAATTTTGGTTAATTTTAAATTTTCCTCAACATGACCCTTTAGGTCAAGTTAGGTTCAAGGTCAATTGGGCTAGGTTGGGTCTAGTTGGCCAATTGAGGCTTTGGTCAAGTTCAACAAGTGATTTAGAATGAACTTGACCCATTGGTTTCAATCAACTTGGCTTAGATCAAGTTTTGACACATTTTGACTTTTTAGGTCAAGTTGGGTCAACTTGGATCAAGTGGCCAATTGGGATAGGTTAGGCTCAAATGTTGACTTGGTCAAGTTTAAACATAGGTCATGAATGAACTTAGATCAATTGTTTCAATCAATTTGGCCTATGATGTATTTTGGCTATGTTAGGTTTCATTTTGGTTGAGTGTTGACTTGGTCAACCCTTAGGTTTAACTTGGTTTGACCCAATTTGGTTGATTGATCATCCCATGATAATTGTTGATCATGATGAGAGGCATAGGTGAGTTTGATTCAATCCAATTTTGTTAGGATTAGAATTTGGCTCACAAGGGTACTTTAGGTCACTTTCGGTTAAGTGAGCCTAAGTCAAAGCTTGGTCAAATTTGATTGATTGAACTTGTAAATAGACTTATGATTGAAATATAAATCCATTAACCAATAGTTTGAAGTCAAATAGGTTTTGATTCATTTGATTTCATATTCAAAATAAATTATTTGAGGTTTTTTTAAATTAGATTTTAAGTGATTGAAAAATTTGGATCTTGGTTGATTGAATCATGAAGGAAAATCAAGAGTTGAGATTTAAAGTTGATTAAAATATTTGGCTTCAATTTGATAGGCTTATGTTGAGAAAAATATTGAATTTATTTTGGTATATATATATAAATTTGAGAATATAAATGAGAAATTTCAAGATTTGAATGAATCATATAAAACAAAGAATTTTTAAAGGAGGATTTGAAAATTTGATTTTAATCATGATCCTTAGATGAAGATTAAGGACTTAAGAAAGATTTAGACTTAGAAATTTCATTCATGGGTTTCAATCATGAGTTTCAATTATGGATTTCAATCATATGGCATTGATTTGAGTTTGGAGAAAATCAAATAAGATTGATTTGAAGTTTGACTTGAAGGAAGGAAGGTGAGGAATGGTTCAAGCTAAGGGTAAGCAAATTTTCCTCACACCCCTAAGGCATGACCTATTCCTATGGCTAACTCTTATAAGTCTCCAGGGCTAGGTTAAGTGTCCACCTAATCACTGGATGTGTCTTAAAACTAAGGAACTCTTAAAACCTAAGAGAAATCATATGTCTAAGATGGAGGGGTTGAGAGCTCATTCTAAAAATGAGGTCAATAATGGTAAAACCTTTAAGTAAGAAGGAAACTGAGCCATGAAATATTCTTTAGTAGAATTTCAATGGCATGCTATTCAGATAGCTGTGGTTCATATTTCATACTTAAATTGTGCCATCTGAGAATATAGTCAACGAAGGACTCACTGGGGTTTTGTTGTGCTACAATAAGATTGCCGACGGTTGCCCTTTGCTGAGCTCCAGCAAACCTCTTAATGAAGAGTCACTCCAACTCAGCAAAAGTCTTCACTAAATTGTTGGAGAGTTCAGTTAACCAATCAAAGGCTATGCTCGCTAAGCTGCTTACAAAAAGTCATAAGAGTAATGCATCGCTACTACCAGTGTTGCAACAGCTGGTCCTGAAATACGCTATGTGCTGGCATGAGTTCCTGTTGTTATCAAAACTCTTGAAAGAAGGAGGCACAAAACCCTTAGGATACTGGATGGCATTAAATTCCTCTATGTAGGGTATACCCTTTGGAACCGATGATCCTCCTCGGGCTTACGCCAGTGCTTCTCTCACTTGCTGCTCAATCATGAGTTTAATATTTTTTTCTTATACAGAGGTACTATCATCTACCTTCCTATACAAGCTAGTGCTCCCCTGCTCCACTAAAGGTGAAGTCTTATCTTGATCCAAGGCATGCAACAACTCAAGCTGATCTATCTTTACAATAGTAGGATGCACTACTGGGGCTTGGTTCTGAAGTGCTAAAACTGCTGGTAACAAATCTTCAAGCCTCTTTCCCATTTTATCAATTTATTTATCTTTCTATTTGAGCTATTCCAGGAGGTATTGGGTCAAATAGGCAGTATCAGCCTGTTCGGCTGCACACCTTCCAAGTTATGTTGATCCCTAAGGAGGGAACCCCTGGTGTCAACCATATGCACCTCTGCTGAGCCCTCCAACATATCATCTTCATTAGGATCAAAGCTAGCCTTATCTTCCTCTATGTCAGACCAGGCATACCCTAGAATTTCCTTCTTCTCAACGAGATATCATGCTACAATATCATCTAGGGAGCGGTCCAACTGTGTAGGCACAAATGATTTTGGTCGACCAGTGGCGAAACTATTGTCATGAACAAAAATACATCTAACCTCCCATGCTACTAAAGAGCTAATCTTATGAGGACTATGCACACTGGAGGATGCATGCTCTTGACTGTCACTACATCTAAGTGGAGTGGTACTCCTAGGAGGATCTATGGCCATAGGGACAATGGTACTGTCTCCTTGTCCTTCTACTGCTATCTCCATGATCTACAATGGTGGTGGTGGTAATGGAATGACTACGATGCTTCGAGATCGCCATTCCCTTTTCAACACAACTAGAGCGGGAGGTCGAGTAGGAGCGCTCGGCCTCTCCTTAGTTGGTGGTGTAGATGAAATGGGATTCTTGGTCATAGCCGGATCAGCAGTGAGGCTCTCTTCTCCCTGGATGCTGCCTTCATGGCTTTTGATGGAACCTGACTAGAGATAGTGGACGTGGAGTGGAGTAGTGTGGTGGAGGCACCACCGACTCTCTCTATGCAGGAGATCTCCTCCCATGGTGGGTAGTACCTGTTAGTAGAATGTTATTAGTATGACCAGCGCAGGTAGCACGCCGATCAGGGAAATCCACAAGGGTTGAGGCCACTGACTATTTGCGTATCTGGGCCTCTCTCTACTAGTGACATGCAATGATACTCAGGCTTCTCTAGCCCTCTCCTATTGGATGTGCTTGCCCACGCTATGAGGGATGATCAATCATAAGTCAAATTGGGCCCTAGACTCTGACCGTTCGTAAGCCCCACCAACTTGGTGCAGAACTGACCTGAGGCCAGCATACGACCTCCTCATATTATACTACAGGTGGAGGTGACACTGAGATCCTCTTAATATCTTCCTCTCCATCTAATCCGGATAGAGGATGAAACTTGTTTTGTGTGATCAGTGGAGAAACAATCCTGGGTAACTCCTCTACTTCATCCTGAGAAACTGCCTCCATCTCCTTTGCGATGCACACATGATGCCGCTTGATCTTGCTGCTTCTATTGTGGCACTGGGTCTTGCTGGGAGGAGTAGTATGGGAATTAGACCCTATCTCAAAAGTGGGGGAGACTATCCCAGGAACCAGGGTAGCCTTCCCCTTGGAAGAAGCCAGAGAGTGGGTGTTAGCCCGTACTGGGGTAGCAATGGGAACAACTGGACGAACTGACACTAGAGCTACAACTGCTGGAGGAATTGCCACAGCCTTTCTCTTCAATAGGGGAAATTCAAAATCAGATGGCATCTCGACATGGATGACTGGCTTATTCCCAATCACCACACTCCTGCTAACAGTTGTGAAGGCTGCCCCCTCACAAGTGATACTGGCCCCTTTGAATCCTCAACCGAAATGAATTAGGTGAGCAAAGTCAGTCTATGGGAGGCTGGCCTGATCCAAGGCCAAATCCATCCCAAAAGGAAAATTGAAGACATACTTCTAAGCTGTCATTAGAATTGAACTAAACTTGAGAGAAATTGACTAAAACTGGGTTGAAATTCTGTAATTTTGGAAAACAAACCTGAATCAAATTTATGCTTTTGTATTTTGCTAATTTTTTAATTTTGATTTTAGAATTTAAACCCACACTCAATAATTTGAATATGTTAAGCAGGGCTCATTGATTTGAGAGAGAGATTTTTGGAAAAGAGATTTTTGAGTTTAGAATCCATTTTTAACAAATTTGAGTATGTTGAAAATGGGTTCAAATATTTCGAAGAGATTTTTTTTTAGTTTATAATCCACTTCCAACAAATTTGTGTATGTTGAAAATGGCTTCAAATATTTTGAAGAGATTTTTGATGCTTCCATTGGTTCATATTTGAGTTTGATTTTTATGTTTGAGGACCCTTTATTTAACAAATTTGAGTATGTTAGATAGATGGTCAATTAATTTTGTTTTGATTTGTGATTTTAGAATTTACTCACTTAGAAAATTTGGGTATGCTAGGTGAGTTGTTTGAAAATAATTTTCTTCTTTTGCTTGTTTGCTTATAATTTGAATTATATGTGAATTTAAAAATGGAATCTTTACTTAGCAAATTTGTGTATGCTAAATAAAGCTCCAAATGTGTTTTATTTTTGTTTTTTATTTTGAAAAGAGGATATTTACTTAGCAAATTTGGGTATGCTAAATAAAATCCAAGTGTGTTTGATTTTGTGATTTTGATTTTGAAAAGAGGATCTTTACTTAGCAAATTTGAGTATGCTAAATAAAGAATCCAAATGTGATTTTGATTTTTTTGTGATTTGATTTTATGTTATTTTTTAAAGGGTGGGATTTCTATTTAACAAGCATGGTATGTTAAATGGAATCCAATTTTCTTTTTTAAATTTTTTTTTTTGAAAAAATAAAACTCTCATTTCACAAATTTGGATATGTTAAATGGAATTCCAATGTATTTTTATTTTGATGATTTTTGTAAGAGTATATTTCCATTTAACAAATTTGGGTATGTAAAATGGAAGTCAATTTTGTTTCATGTTTCAAAGTTGAAGTTTTGTTTTTTGTGTGTGATTTATTACTTTTTGAAAAGATGGAAATTCCAACTTAACACGTGTGGAATGTGTTGAGTGGAGTTTCAAATGGTGTAATTTTGTTTGGAGATAAAGCCTCCATCCCACAAGTTTGGACATATGCAATGAAGAGGCTTGTCTTCAAATTTGTAATCTTTGAAAAGGGAAGAAACTTCAACTTCAACAAATGTAAGATATATTGAAATGAAGTTTCAACTTTATGATGTGATTTTATTTGGAAATGAATATCTTCATTCAATAAATTTGGGTATAT
Organism: Cymbidium sinense; assembly: GCA_021442155.1. Classification (NCBI taxonomy): domain Eukaryota; kingdom Viridiplantae; phylum Streptophyta; class Magnoliopsida; order Asparagales; family Orchidaceae; genus Cymbidium; species Cymbidium sinense. The sequence goes on along the minus strand of CM038216.1, from coordinate 10,397,124 downwards.
TGAATGAGGATGTTTATATGTGTTTTTTTTTTTTTTGAAAAGATGATTTTTGATTTTGTTTTGAAATGAAATCTTCATTCAATAAATTTGGTATATTGAATGAGGATGTCCATTTGTGCTTTTTTTCGAAAAGATGATTTTTTATTTTATTTTGCAAAATGAAATCTTCATTCAATAAATTTGGGTATATTGAATGAAGATGTTCATATGTGCTTTTTAAAAAGATGATTTTGATTTTGTTTGAAATGAAAACTTCATTCAATAAATTTTGGTATATTAAATGAGGATGTTCATTTATGTTTTTGAAAAGGTGATTTCTAGTTTTGTTATTTTGGAAAGCACCCTTCATGTAACAATCTTAAGGATTGTTAAATGAGGTTAAGTTATATATATATTTTTTGAAACTTTTTGTCTGAATATTTTTATTGTGTGAGTTTTGGAAAAGTGCTTTTGAAAAGCGATATTTTTATAAAGGATTTATTTTTCTTTATTTTTGGAATGAACTTTACCTTACCATAGAGATGGTAAGAAAATGGTCTTTAGTTATCTCTTTTTATTAAATTTTATTTTCACCTATTGGGAGACCTAATAGGGGTTTTAAGACCTACACGGATTGAGGACCTAAAACCTAAAGGATGTTGGCTAACTTAGCTTAACAATGAAATAAACCAAGTGCCAATGGAATAGAACAATAATCTCAGACTCATATGAAATACAAATCCACTATCGATACTTAGAGACAATGATCATTTATTAAAGATGAAGAGAGGAACCATCCCCTGTGAAGTCACTGAAAAACTCTGTGGTGAATTTTTTTTTCATATCTCAAACCTATCCCTCCCTTTTTGGGGGTAGAGAGAGATTTGAAAAATAAAATACCTTGTGTTGGGACACCACGTAGATCCGTAGATGTTCTTATTAAGGTGATTGGATAGGACATTGAGGAATAGTGTACTATCTCGAAAGATAGAAGTCACCATCCTACAATGGACCTAATCACCTAATAAGGACTCCTAAGGACGATGGGTCTTTGAATGTACCAGATATTCTTCCCCTACTTTACATGGAAAAATAAAGTAAGGTTTATTTTAAATTGAGTTCATTAAGCTCCTTATGGAGGCAAGCCCCCATAGTTAATTACATCCTAAAGAATGAGATTCCTTATGAATACTCTCGATTAAGATAAATGATCATTGTCTCCAAAGATTCCAAAGATTGGACTATTAATCAATTGGTTATTTTTAGAAGATCAAGTGGGATTGATCAAAAGGAGGGAGTTATTATCGAAACCAAACAAAAATGAGTAGGAGATGCTCATGATACTAGGAAGCCTAGTGAGCATCCCAAACAATCCTATGATTAGGCTTTACATTTTTGAAGTTAAGGGGAATTATTTGTTTGAGTTTAATTTTTATTAGAAATATAGGATATACAATTCCACAATACAAGATTGTGAAAATGCCTAAGAGGAGAGGATTTATGTTTATAGCCTGTAAAGGAAAACAATAACCTTGGATCCTAAATCTAGGGAGCTTTGGCGAAGGCCAAAGCATGACCTAAATCTAAAGCAAAAATGGGCATATGGTTTACATCCACAAGAAAGAATAAACCACCCGACTGTGGGACTTATAATCGCCTGGGGATGGCCGCCAACTAACTCCTCCTACGCTTTTAAATATATGTAGGCAAGTCTTATGCTTTTTCAAGATAGCTAAGTTGTTGTTTATTTAGAAAGGAGAATAAGTCCTTAAACACACTCCCTAAGAGACTAGATCATGTAGGGCATGAATAATGACTTAATCTAATGCAAATTTTGTTAAGTTTTATTTTGATTTTTTAGATAATTTATTTGACACAGGCTATGGGATTCATATGCCTAATGCATGAGAAATTGGTTATGGGCCAAAATCAGCAAGAAGGAGGTGTGTTTCCACCATGGCTCTCAAAGGTCAAGCCATGTTCTCTGGCAAAGGTGGAAGCCCTCCATAAGCAAGAGTGAAGTAAGATGATTTTATGCATGATGTGAGACATACAACATCTTACTAAGGGGTTGCTAAATCTTTTATTTTCTTGATTTATGTCCTAGGCTTTAGGTGAGGTTATGAGTTGTTTACTTTTAATTTTGAGTTGATTAATTGGATATAAAATTTATTTTCCCTAAAAGCCTAATTGCATCCAGACCATTCATCAAACAATGAAGAAACTAGGAAAAATCATGTCATCTTAATGCACAAGCTAAACAAACATCAAATAATTTTATAAAGCTAGCATAAAAGAATAAAAGGCTGATGTGGTCGGGCTCCACTGCACAAACCCGAAAATAAATAGGTAGTCAAGCTCTATCCTTATACAACTCGGATTATAAATGAATAATTATAATTTAGAAGGAATTTATATTATGAGGGTCTTCATTCTTCATTCTTATTTTCTTCTTTTCATCTTTCTTTGCTTCTTTTGGTTGGTTGGGATGTAGTTGCTCCAAGGCTTCACATGGTGCATAAGACTTGGTCTTATGACCAATGTTCATTCTAATCCCCCATAACATTCATTACAAATCTTAATTGCAAAATTACATGAAAATGAGAAAAGCAAATCTAACTAAATTGTAAAATAGAGATTAGCTAAGCATACCACATAATCCTAAGCATATATATGAATAAGTTAAACTTAGAACCCCACACATGGGTAACCAAGTTCATCTGTCCTAGTTTGGATTATGCTTAGAGTTATAAGCAACCTGCGCAGCAAAAGTATTTATATTTTTATTATAATGCCCCTTAAGAACAATCCCCTGCAGAATACATGATTAAGCTAATATTACCCTATTATCCAATCTACATACATACACCCTACCATCCAATATAAAACATTACATCACAAAATAAAATCAGGCATCAAACCATGCACCGCCCTAACATAGAGCTATAAATGGTGACTTAGCCTAATGTGTGTGTCATTTAAGGCTTGTGTGGCATGTCTTAGCTAGGCTTTAAGGTTGGAATTCCTTAAGTGTGATAGATTCAATTTGGAGGGGTGGTTTCATTTTAAGTGGTTTAGTTAATTTGTTAATTTTATTTGATGATTTGATTTGGTTTGAATGAACCTACATTTAATTATTAAGTGTTGTAAAGAGAAGAAAAGAGAAGAGAACTTCTCTTTCATCCCAACCTTAAGTAATTTCTAAAGTTGATTCATTAATAATTTTTCTTTAGTGAATATTTTATTATGTGTTTTAATTAACCCTAAGTTTATATTTTCTCTAAATAAACCTATTCAATAAGAAAGGCATCTTAGGATTAATTAAGGTGAATTACTATCACATAACACACAACCTTTTATTTCTTTCCAACATGTATATCATGCATATGAATAATCCTAAGCATAACTATACATGCAATGCAAATCTTAGCACACCTTAATGATGAATGCAAAGAGATGTTGTTTAGGAAACTTTGGGTATTCCATGACTGCATTTTTTTAAGTAGAAAAGGGGGACTCTTTTATCTATTACTTATATGCACATTCACATGTATAAAAGATATAAGTGAGTACGGCGCCATTATTTTCTACACCAGGGGTGTAAGGTGCAAGACCTACTTGGGGATACTTAAAGCCTCGCAACCCCGGGGTGTCCAAACTAATATACCACTAGTCTTAAATACATGTGCATGTATAAAAAGAAATAAATGGAACAAGAGTCATGAAAAAGATTTTTATTTGATTTGGTTATGCAATTTATATATGTAAATGTAAAGATCTTTCTTAAGTCATAGCATGAGAATGCATAGGGATAGATTTAAGCAAGTGATATGTTCTTTTTAAATGAACTATACACTTTGAAAATCCTATACAAGTCCATGTCAAGAGAGGAGAAGAGAGTCACACAAAGCACATTTTATATTATAATCACATGCAAGCTTATAAGTATTTATAAGTGGCATACCTTCATTTATAATAATTAATTTATAGGTTTTGAAAATAATTTTTAGTTTAATAGTGATAATAGCCACTCATATTCTTAACTTTAGCCAAAACATGCAATTTGACATAAAGGAAACATTTTATTTAATTTGAATTTTCAAAAGATATGAATGCATGATTTCATATGACATACAACATTTAGCATGCTTGGAAAGAAATAAAGTGATGTAAGCATATGACTTAATTCACCCTAATTAATTCCTAAGGACAATCCTATAAGATAAGATTATTCAATGTGAATCAAAATTCTTTAAAGAGATTTTTGTTTTAGTTTTGAATTTTATTTGATTTAGAAAATATGAAAAGAGTTTGCTGGTCCTAACCTATTTTCCCCATGTGTGAGTTGGTTTAATTTAATTTTAGAACCATTAGATTGGTTTTAAGTTTTGTTTAGATTAAGGTGTTAATTAAATCTATTAATTACCTCTTACCTAGAGCCAACATATGATATGCAACCACATGGAATTTAAATCAGCAGTGCTCCTAAGAAAGAAAAGGGTCTAATGCAATTGGCTCATAATTAATGATTAATTAAGCTAAAGGGTTTAATTAAGTACTTTCATAACCCTTTCCCACACATATGAGTTGGATTTGATTTGAATGATTTGAGAAAAATCATTTAAGTTGGAAATTGATTTGAATTTTGATTTAGAATTGAGTTTGAGGTTGATTTGAATTTGAGGTTGGACTTCAAAGAAGGAAGTAAGAATTTGGTTCAAGCTATAGGATAGGTAAGTTTTCCTAACACCCTGAAAGCATAACCTATTCCTATGTCCATCTCTTCTAAGTCTCTAGGGTTAGATTAAGTGTTTACCTAATCACTAGAAGTGTCTTAAGACTAAGGAACCCTTAATGTCTAGAGGAGTCCTATGTCTAAGATGGAGAAGTTGAAAGCTCACTCTAAAAGTGAGGTAAACAAGGACTTAGGGAGACATGCCTGCCTTATAGCCTAAACTCAATCCATGCTTTCCTTCTCAAATCAAATCCCAAATTCAAATTCCAAATTTAAAATCAAATTTCCAAAATTCACAATCAATCCTATGATCAAATCCAAAATCAAAATTCTTCCTAAGCCCTATGATTTTATCTTATGGACTTAGCCTTATTTAAATTCAAATCAATCCAAGTTCAATTGATTTTCTCCAAGATCAGTTCAATCCCTCCATCAAATACCAAATCCAACTCCAAATTCCAAACCAAATGATTGAAACCAATAATCAAATTCCCAAACTCTTCCATAAGCCTTATGATTGAATTCCATGGCCTTAACCTTAACCAAATTCAAATCAATCTAAATTCAATTGATTTTCTCCAAGTTCAATTCAATCCCTCCATCAAATACCAAATCCAAATCTAAATCCAAATTTCAAACCAAATGATTGAAACCCGTAATCAAATTCCCAAACTCTTCCATAGGCCATATGATTGAATTCCATGGCCTTAACCTTAGCCAAATTCAAATCAATCCAAATTCAATCGATTTTCTCCAAGATCAATTCAATTCCTCATTTATTAAAATCAAATCCAAATTCTAAATCAAATGATTGAAACCCATAATCAAATCCAAGCTCCAAAATCCTTCCTAAGCCATATGATCCACTTTCATAAGCTTAGCCAAAATCCCCTTTAAACTAAATCAAATTCAATTGATTTTTTTATAAATTAATTATTCCTTCATTTATATTCACAAATATAAATGAAATATAAACTCTCATGATCAAAATTAAATCAAACTAAATCCAAATTCAACCAAGACTCCTCGCAAGCCATATGGACCCACCTCCATGAGCTTAACCAAATCTCAACTTAAAATCAATTGATTTCTTTCTAAATCAATTATATACTCATTTATATTCACAAATATAAATGAAACCCACATTTCATTGATCAAAACTAAATCAAACAAAATCAATTTCCTTCTAAGCCATTTTGACCTACCTCCATGAGCTTATTCAAATTTGCTTCCAAATTACTCCAAACTCAAGTGATTTTCTCACAAGTCATTTATATCTTCATTTATATTCACAAATATAAATGAAATATAAACTCAAGTAGCCAAAAAAAAATCCAAAATTAAATCAAAATCCAATTTAATCCCTTTAAGCTAATTCCTTGGACTTAACCAAAACCTAACTAAATCAAGCCAAAATCAATAGATTTTCTCTTAAATCAATCATTCCTTCAATCATCTATCCAAATATAAATATAACCTACAATCATCTAGCCAAATTAAAACCAACTCAAGTCAAGCCCAACTTAGCCCTTTTGACTTGAAAATTCCAAATGAACCAAAACCCATCATAGCCCAAATTGATTACAGTTGGATTTATATTTCAATCCTAAACTCATATATAAGTTCAACTAAACCTTAATCAAACCAAAAACTAAGCCAATTGACCCAATTAGGTCCACTTGACCCAAAGTGGCCTAAAGAACTCATTTGAACCAAGTTCTAATCCAACCCAAATTGGATTGAACCAAGCCCATCCAAACCTCATACCATGATCATTGATCACCCTAGGATGATTAATTGCTTTAAATTAGGTCAAATCAAGTCAACTTGGACATTTGACCAAGTCAACCCTTAACCCATATGAAACCCAAATTAGACAAAACTCATTCTACACCAAATCAAATGAAACCATTGATTCACGTCAACCCATAATCAATTATTGAACATGACTTGACCATCAATTGAGCCTAACCAAATGCAATTGGTCATTTGACCCAAGTTGACCCAAATTGGCCTAAAAGGACAAAATGGGTCAAATCATGATCCAACCCAAATTGATTACAACCAATGGCTCAAGTTCATTCCAAATTGATTATTGAACTTTACCAAAGCCATAATTGAGCCCAATTTGACCAATTGGTCAACCCAACCCAACCTAGCCCAAATTAACCTAAAGGGTCAAATTGGTCAAAATCCAAATTAAATCCAAATTGATTCAAACCATGGGTTATTTTGGAATGAATCCGAGCTCGAGTGAACTCGGATTGAGCGATCCATGGTGGACGGGCTTTGTCGTTTGTCGCTCGCAGGAAGAGAGATCACAAGTCGTTAGTTCTGATTCATTAGAACGGACGTCGTGAACAGATTATGCTATATCATCCATTTAATCCTTCTTTAACCACGAGTTTGATAGTGTTCATCCGATCTTAGATCAAACAGCTCATAATAAATCGCATCCCTCCGCCATCCGAGTCAACCGCGGATGTGACTACTTAAATAGCTAAACCCATGGTGCCACGTGGAAAGCATGCCGCTTCAACACGCCACATGGCGTTGACTATATTAGGCTTAATTAAGGTTATTTAATTAGTTTTTTAAGGCTGAAACTTTCATAATTCATAACAAATTGTAGAAAAATCCAAAAAAATATAAATAAAGGCTCCACGTGGAAAGCATGGTGCCACGTGGAAAGCATGTCTTCAACATACATGGCTGACTATATTAAATTATTTAATTAGTTTTTTAAGGCTGAAACTTTCATAATTCATAACAAATTGTAGAAAAATCCAAAAAAATATAAATAAAGGCTCATTTTAAAGATATTTCATAGAGAAATCCATTCAAATTATTCTTAATTGATTTTGAATAGTAATTTAGCCTTAATTAAGGTTCAAGTGAAAAGTTAATTACCCTAATTACTCTCTAATTAATGAACTAACTAACCTCAAATTTTTTGAGATTATTTAGGGGAATGACTTCTGCATCCCTTATTTTTTTTGGGATTTGTTGGTTGATTAATTGGAAAAATTGACTAATTAAGCTCTAATTACCTTCTTAACTTAATTAAGTGATAATTAAGTATATGAATAGTAACTTAATTAATTGGGTCATTTATCACTATTTAATAGTAAGGAGGCTTAGGAAATTGGATTGGGGGTTTCTATCTTAATCTTTTCCCTAAATTTCCTTCACTTTTTCAAGAGAAATTAATTAAAGATTAATGGATTAATTAATTACTTAATTAGTTCAATTAAAATTAAAATACATCTAAACTTAATTACTTGATTAGGTAGATCTTTAGGTGTTCAATAGCCTAAAGAGATTTAATGAAATTGTGATTTGTCCATATGTATGGGAAAATCATAAAAGTAATTAAGTGGGTTCCTTAAGCTTACATAACTATTAATTGTGAGCCAATTGCATTAGGACATTTCATTTCATAGGATCATTATTAATTTACTTTTCATTCATTTGCATATCACATTAGCTCATAATTATTTGGATAATTATTTTAAGGTAACATAGGTAAGAGTTAATTAATTGGGTTAATTCATATCTTAACTTAATTAATCTATAAATCCAACCTAATTACCTTCTCATTAAATCAAATTAACCTACAAACATGGGATGGGATTAGGATTAGCAAACCTCTTTCCCTTTTTCTCTCTTTCCTTAAATCAAGTTAAACATTAAATTAAAAGTGACATTAAAAAGCTTTAGTTTTCTTTAAATAATTGTATTTGATATGATTGTCCTTAGGAATTAGTTTGGTTGAATGAAATCATATGATTATGTTTGTTTATTCTTCTCCAATCATATTAAATGTTGTATATCATTTGATCCATGCATTCATCTTTTTGTAAAATTAATTAAATTAAATGGTTTCCTTTATGCTAAGCTTACATGTGTTGATTTAATTTGATATATGTGTGGCTATTATCCCTATAAATCCAAATGTATTTTTCCAAAGCTTATAAATGAATGATTACATATGTTATGAATGTTAGTTATAAATATATAAGAAATGTATATGATTATACCTTAAGTGTATGGATTGAAGCTTTCTTTTCTTTGATTCATGTGTAGCTTTACATGCATTTGAATGTTAATAGGTATATATTCTGGACATCCAGAGAATACGAGGCTTTAGTTATCTCAAAGGAAGTCATTTGACTACCTCACTTCTCTGGTTAATAGTGACAAGTACCTGTTTGATTTCATTTACATGTATTTCTACATTAGAATTTGAATAAGAACTTTAATCCACATACATAAATATTTCAATCAAGTAAAAATATAATATTTGCATGGTTTTACTTCCTTCATTTATGTATACATCCATATGTATTTGAGAAAAGCAAATATTTAGTATGGGCATCCCGGGAATACAAGATTTTAAGTAGCCCCAAAGAGGTCATTTGATTACTTCACTTCCCTGGTTAACAATGACATGCACTAGCTTATGTCTCTTATACATGTGTGAGTGTATTTAACTATGGAATTAGTACTTCTTTTCTTTTATAAAAAAAATACATGCATTTGCAATTGTCCAAGTGATTGAATTAATTGATCATATGATTTAGAGTTCTCTTTCTTATGATTTATGTATGCAAATTTACATATGGTTGAATGTAATGGTATTTAGTCTGAACATCCAGGGAATATGAGGCTTTAGTTAGCCCTAAGTAGGTCATTTGATTACATCACTTTCCTAGTTAACAATGACATGTACCTATTTAATTTCATCCCAATGTATTTTTGTATAAGAATTTAGATAGAGCTTTAAATTAAAATGATAATATAATTCAATCAAGTGAAAAAAATATAAACTTTAAATGTACATACTCATATCCATCATTTAAGGGTAATAAAACATATTGTATTTGTGCGTATACTTAGGACTTAATCATATGCATGTTACATATGATGGAAATGAATGGTTGAACATGTGTCATGTGATAGTAATTCAATCAAATTAATCTTAAGATATCTTTCATGTTGAATATGATTATTTAAAGTGAACCTAAATTTATGATTAATTCAAAATGTGTAATAAGTCATGCACTAAAGAGAATTGAGTTAATTAATATACTTTAGAAGTGACTTAAGGTAGGGATAAAAGAGAGTAACCCTCTCTTTTTCTTCTCTTTGCAACACTTAGTTGCTAAGTGTAGGTCAAATGAAATAAAAGAAAACACTAAGTAAAATTCTCAAATCAATTAAACTACTTAAAGTGAAATCAACCTCTTATGATTAAACTTCTTTCACATTTAAAAAGTCATAACCTTAATACCTAGTTAGGACATACTACACAAACCTTAATACACACACCATAGAACTAAGTCACCACTTCTAGCTTTATATTAGGATTGTGCATGGTATGATGTACATTTGGTTTTATGATGTATTATTTTAAACTGGATGTTAGGGTGTATATTTCGTAGACTGGATGTCAGACCGATAGTAGCCTAATCATATTTTTCTACAGGGGATTATGCTTAAGGGGTGCTTAAAATAAATATAAAAGCTCTCTTTGTAGATTGCTTAAACCCCTAAGCATAATCCAAGTTAGGATATGTGGGCTTGGTTACCCATGTGCAGGGTGCTAAGTCCAAATTATATATGTAATTGCTTAGGTTGTATGGTATGTTTAGCTAACATTTATTTTGCAGGTGTAGTTAGATTTATTTTTTCTATTTTTAATGTAATTTTGCATTAGGAATTAGGGTTAATGTTGTGAGGAATAAGATGAGTAATGGCTAGAAGGCTTTATCTTGGGAGGCACTGTGATGTCTTTGGAGCAAGCACATCCAAATCAAAGGAGGAAAGATACATGAAGCATGAATAATGAAGAAAAGAAGACCCCCATAGTAAAATAAAGCCTAGGTATTAAATTAATATAATTAAAATATTTAGCAACCCCTTAACTGAATGTTCTATATCTCACATCATGCATGCATATTGCTTCACTCTTGCTAAGAGAGGGTTTCCATCCTTGCATAATAAAGGAAGACTTGACCTTTGAGGGTCTCCTCTATGGTGAAAAACACCTCTTTCCCATTGAGTTAGCCCATAACTCATTTCAACATGCATTTATGCATATAAAAATTCTATGGCTTTTGTCGAAATGAAGTGTTAAAAATTAAATATCTTGATTGGAGGGCTTCCACCTTTGCCAGAGAATCTTGGTTTGACCTTTGAGAGCTATGGTGGAAACACACCTCCTCCCTTCTTGCTGATTTTGGCCAATAACTTGATTTCTCATACATTATTTGAAAAGATTTGCATTTATAGATTAAGTCAATATTCATATCACTCATGCTCTAGTCTCTTAGGGATTGGGTTTAAGGACTTTAGTCTCATTCTAAATAATAATAACCCAACTATCTTATAAAATCATATGACTTGCCTACATGATTTTAAAGTGTAGGAGGAGTTAGCTAGTTGTCACTCCAGGTGGTTATAAGTTCAGCAGTCGGGTGATTTACACTCTCTTATAGATGTAAGCTATATACCCACTTTCTCTTAGATTTAGTTTGTGCCTTGGCTTAGGCCAAAGCTCCCTAGATTTAGGATCTAAGGTAGTTGTTTTCTTCGTGCTACAAGTATAAATCCTCTCCTCTTAGGCATTTCCATAATCTTATATTATTGGATCATAAGCTTTAGTAATCTAATAAAATTTTAACTCTAAACAAAATAATTCCCTTCAATTTCAAATATATAAAGTCAACTATAGGATAGATTAGAATGCTCACTAGATTTCCTAGTATCATGAGCATTCCCTACTCATCTCCTTTGGCTTCCAAAATAAGTCTTCTCCTTAATCTTTTCTACTTGATTTTCCAAACATAGTCAATTTATTGATAGTCTTACCCTTGAAATATTTGGAGACAATAATTGTCTACTTTAATCGAGAGTACTCCTAAGGAATTCATCTTCCTTAGGATGTAATTAACTATGAGGGCTTGCCCCCATAGGAAACTTTAGAACCCAGTTTAATATAAACTCTACTTTATTCATCCATATAAAGTAGGGGAAAATTCTTTGGTATATTCAAAGATCCATCATTCCTTAAGAGTCTTTATTAGGTGATTAGGTCCATTGAAGGGTGATGTCTCTATCTTTCAAGATAGTACATCATATTTCAATGTCATACCTGATCACTTCAATAAGTATCCCTTCAGATCTACGTGATGACCCCCATACACATCTAAAAAATATACACCACATGCACAAACTAAACATAACATCAATCAATTTTATAAACTACCATAAAAGAATAATAGGCTGATGCGGTCGGGTACCACCGTACAACCCAAAAATAAAAGATGGATAACCGAACTCTACCCTTATACAACTCAGAATGTGAAAGAATAATTACAATTTATAAATAAATAAATGTTATGGGGGGCGAGGATCTTCATTCTTCATATCTTCATCTTTCCTCCTTCCTTCTTTGATTTGGTAGGTTTCAAGGCATCACATGGCACCCCAAGACAAAGCCTTCTGGCCAATGCTCATCCTAAACCCCCATAGCTCTAGTCCTAATTTCTAATACAAAATTATATTAAAAGTATGAAAAATAAATCTAACTACACCTGTAAAATAAGTGTTAGCTAAACACACATACAACCCAAGCAGTTATATATAATCTGGACTTAGCACCCTGCATATGGGTAGCCAAGCTCATCTATCCTAGCTTGGATTATTCTTAGGGGTTTAAGAAACCTACAAAGAGAGATTTTATATTTATTTTTAAGCACGGTTTAACCACAATCCCCTATAGAAAATGTCATTAGGGTAACATTGGCCTAACATCTAGTCTACGAAGCATACACCCTAACATCCAGTCTAAAATAATACATCATAAAATAAAATAATCATACCATGCACCATCCTAACATAAAGCTAGAAGTTATGACTTAGTTCTAATATGTGTGTTAAGGCTTGTGTGGTATGTCTTAAGTAAGCATTAGTGTTATGATTTTCTAAGTATGAAAGACTTTCATTCAACATAAAGGGTTGATTTCACCTAAAGTTATTTAATTGATTTGAGAATTTTAATTTATGTTTTCTTTTATTTCATATGATTACACTTAGCAACTAGGTGTTATAAAGAGAAGAAAGAGGATTGCCCTCTTTCATCCCTACTTTAAGTCACTTTCTAAAGCATATTAATTAAGTTCAGTTCTCTTTAGTGAATGGCTTATTATATATTTTAAATTAATCCTAAGTTTAGATCTACTTTAAATAATCCCATTCAATATGAAAGGTATCTTAAAATTAATTTGATTGAATTACTATCACATGACATATGTTAAATCATTAATTTCCATCACATGTAACATGCATGTGATTAAATCCTATATTTTATCACACTTAAATGATGGATGTGAACATGCATATTCAAAATTCATATTTTTCATTTCATTGAATTATTTAATCATGTTGATTTTAAAGCTATATCTAAATTCTTATAAAAAAATACATAAGGATGAAATTAAATAGGTATGTGTCATTGTTAACCATGGAAGTGAGATAATCAAATGACCTCCTTGGGGCTACTTAAATCCTCGTATTCCTGGGATGTCCAAACTATATACCCATTGCATTCATACTTATATAAATTTGCATACATGAATATAAGAAAAAGAGCTCCCAATCACATGATTAATTAATTCATCAACTTAAACAATTATGAATGCATGTATTTTTGATAGAAAAGAGGATTGACATTCTCTAATTAAACATACACATACATTTATAAAATACATAAGCAAGTACGTGCCTTTTATTAACCAGGGAAGTGATGTAGTCAAATAACCTCCTTGGGATTAGCTAAAGCCTCATATTCCTAGGATGTATAGACTATATACCCACTTTTCTTAAATATATACACATGTATTCATAATTAAGAGGATGAAAATCATGCAAGAAAATGTATTTTTTTAATTGAACTATTTACACGTATGAATTAAAGCTTTATACAAATTATAGTGTTGAAATACATAAGAATGAAATCAAATGAGTACGTGTCTTTGTTAACCAGGGAAGTGAGGTAATCAAATGCCTCCTTGGGGCTATTTAAAGCCTCGTATCTTGGGATGTCTAGACTATATACAAATAAGTATTCACACTTATGTAAATCAACTTATGAATAAAGGAAACAAAGCTTCACTTCATACACTTGAGTTATAATCCCATGCATATCCTATGTATTTATAACTAACATCATCGCACATATTACCATTCATTTATAAGCTTTTGAAAAATATATTTGAGTTTAGTAGTGATAGTAGTCACACATATATTAAATTAAATCAACACATGCAAGCTTACATAAAGGAAAACCATTTGATTTAATTAATTTTTGAAAAGGAATGGATGCATGGAATTAAACAACATACAATATTTAATATGATTGGAAAGGAATAAGTGAACATAAACACATGATTTCATTCAATCAAATTAATTCCTAAGGACAATAATATCAAATAAAATTATTTAAAATAAACCAAAACTTTTTAATGTCATTTTTAATTTCATATTTAATTTGATTCAAGGAATGTGAGAAGAAGTTTGTTGATCCTAAACCCATCCCATGTTTGTGAATTGATTAGATTTAATGGAATATGATTAAGTTGATTTTATAGATTAACTAAATTGCCATATGTATTAAGTTCATTAATTAACCCTTACCTATGTTGTCTTAAAGTAATTATCCTAACAATTGTGAGCTAACATGATATGCAAATGAATTGAAAAGTAAATTAGCAATGGTCCTATGAAGTGAAAAGGCCTAATGCAATTAGCTCATAATTATTGGTTAATTAGATTAAGGAACTTTAATTAAGTACACTTATGGCTTTTCCCACACATGTGAGTTAACCATAATTTCCTTAGATACTTTTAGGTTATTGAACACCTAAAGGTCTACCCTCAATTAATTAATTAGGTTCTAATGTGTTTTAAATTTTAATTAAACTAATCAAATAATTAATTATCCAATTGATCCCTAATTAATTTTCTTGAAAAGTAAGGTGAATTTAGGGAAAGAAATTAGGAGAGAGGTCTCAATCACATTCCATAAGTCTCCTCACTATTAAATAGTGATAAATGACCCAATTAATTAATTAATTAATTATTCATATGCTTAATTATCCTTAATTAAGTTAAGAAAGTAATTATGGCTAAATCAATTAATTAACCAATAAATCCCAAAAAATTAGGGGAGACACTGGTCATCCCCTTTAAAATCTCAAAAGTTTAAGGTTAATTAGTTATTTAATTAGGGAGTAATTAAGATAATTAATTTTTTAATTGAACCCTAATTAAGCTCTTATTACTGTTCGTAATCAGTTAAGGATACTTTTAATGGATTCCTCTCTGAAGTACCTTCAAACTGAGAATTTATTTATATTTTTTGGATTTTTCTATGATTTGTTATGATTTTATGAATTCTCAGCCTTAAAAATAGATTATTTAAGTCTAATCTCATCAGTGCCATGTGGCACGCTAACGCGGAGCATTTTCCACATGGCATCGTCAGATTTGCTATTTAAGTTGTCACATCACCTGCTGAGTCAACAAGTGGTGTGACGCATTTTCTCGTGCACCATTCAATCTTAGATCAGATCTAACGGATCTAATCATGGCCGTTCATTTTGATCACGTGAAACGGATGGTGCGTGATCTATCATCACGCTAGCAAGGGAGAACAGCGTCTATCCGCCATTGTTTGTGTGATCCGAGCTCACCCGAGCTCGGATTGGCTCCAAATTGAACCCACACCATCACACAAATGATCTAGAAGGATCCAACGGCTAATATTAGCTCACATACACATTCCCTTCACAAAATACCAACGCATTTTTAGCTGGAGGTCATTTTCATGAAATTATCTCACCGAAGCTAAGACTAGTGGCTTGCACACTTGAGGTAGCTTCATCTGGTTGAGATGAAGCCCTATTGAGCAGCAATTAGATCAATTCCACATGGATCGCTCGGAAGGCCAACTCCCATTCTTTGGAC
The DNA here is from genome assembly GCA_021442155.1 of Cymbidium sinense. Taxonomy (NCBI): domain Eukaryota; kingdom Viridiplantae; phylum Streptophyta; class Magnoliopsida; order Asparagales; family Orchidaceae; genus Cymbidium; species Cymbidium sinense. Next base: position 10,381,379 of record CM038216.1, on the reverse strand, counting down.
GCTCAGCTTCGATCGAACTCTGACCTCTGGTGGATTTGGAGCTCAGGAAATGATTCATTTAGCTTCGACAAGGTGGGGGGATGGTGTGTGCAAGAGGAATTTGAATTTGGTTGAGGATTGATGGAGTTTAGATGGAGAAATGACTATCCTATTTTAGCTTCTCTCGAGAGTGAGGAATCTGGAGAGGGGAGGCCTTAGGAATGCTTGGGAGCTCATAGGAGAGTTCTAAATTCACTTAGGAATCTTGGACGATGCGATGTGGAGTTTCCCGTACGAATTGAGGGGGTATAACCCTCGCTTTCTTGTGATGGATGGACAGATTGAGCTCCTTATTTTCGGCCGGCCAGAGCACTGGAATTGTCTCCATCAAGTCAACTTGGCTTGTTTTGGTTGGAGGAAGGATTGGCAGGAGCTCAAGGCAGGATTTGGCTGGATTGCTCTTCCTTGGATCCCTCATCAGGGGGGAGGTGAATTAACTCACCTTTGGTCCATGGACCCAGGCTAGGCCAGCTAGGTGGGTCAAACCCATTTGGGGTATGTGAGGGCTGCCAAGTGGAAAGGAAAAGTAGACTATGCTATTTTTGGCAAAATCCCATGTGAAGTGGTATATCCAATGGATATCTCATTTTGTTTGGCTCCAATTTGGTTTGGGCTGATTTTGGGCTAAACTGAGATAGGTTTGGGTTGGGTTTGGTCAGGTTCCAAGTGGACAAGGCTTAGTTTCAAGGGGTTTGGCTATAGGTCAAATTAGGTTAGGTTGGATTAAGTTGACCAATTGGATAAATTAGGTCAAACCAAAGCTTGGGTTAGGTTCAAATGATGATTTGAAGTATTTTGGTTCAAGTGGTTTCAATCAATTTGGCCTAGGCTTGATTTTGGCTCATTTGGATTCATATTGGTCAAATGGGTCAAGTTTACCAATTTGATCAAATTGGTCAAATTGGCTTGAGTTAGGTGTTGGTTCAAATTCAATTGGTTAATTGAATATGATTGTAGGATTTGGTTTGAATCAATTTAGATTTAATCTAGTTTTAGGCTAATTTGACACTTTAGGTCAATTTGGGATAGGTTGGTCAATTGGGTCCAATTGGTGAAACTGGGCTCAATTATGGCTTTGGTCAAGTTCAATAATCAATTTGGAGTGAACTTGAGCTATTGGTTGCAATCAATTTGGGTTGGATCCTGATTTGACATATTTTGGCCTTTTAAGTCAATTTGGATCAACTTGGGTCAAATCATCAATTGGGTTTGATTTGGCTCAATTGATGGCCAAGTCATGTTCAATCATTGATTATGGGTCAATATAAATCAATGGTCTCAATTAATTTAGTGTGGGATGAGTTTTGACTAGTTTATGTTCATATGGGTTAAAGGTTGACTTGGTCAAATGACCAAGTTGACTTGGTTTGGCCCAATTTAAAGCAATTGATTATCTTAGGGTGATCAATGGTCATGGTATGAGGTTTGGATAGGCTTAGTTCAATCCAATTTGGTTTGGATTAGAACTTGGTGCAAATGGGTTCTTTAGGTCACTTTGGGTCAAGTGAACCTAAATGGGTCAATTGGCTTGGTTTTGGTTTGATTAAGGTTTAAATGAATTTATATATGAGTTCAAGATTGAAATATAAATTCAACTACAATCAATTTGGGCTATGATATGTTTTGATTCATTTGAAATTTTCAAGTCAAAAGGGCTAAGTTGGGCATGACTTTGGTTGATTTCAATTTGGTTTGATGATTATAGGTTTTATTAATATTTAGATAGATAATTGAAGGAATGATTGATTCAAGAGGAAATGCATTGATTTTGGCTTGATCTAGATAGGATTTGGCTAAGTCCAAGGAATTAGCTCAAGGGCCTTAAATTGGGTTTTGATTTGATTTGGATTTGTTTATGGTCATTTAAGTTTATATTTCATTTATATTTGTAAATATAAATGAAGATATAAATGATTCATGAGAAAATCAATTGAATTTGAAGGGGTTTGAAAGCAAGTTTGGCTAAGTTCATGAAGGTAGGTCATAAGGCTTAAGGAGGATTTGGGAGTTTGAATTTGATCTTGGGTTTCAATCATTTGGAATTGAATTTAGACTTGAATTGATAAATGATTGAGGGGTTGAATTTATCTTGGAGAAAATCAATTTAATTTGGATTGAATTGGATTTGGTTAAGGCTAAGTCCTTACGATAAAATCATAGGGCTTAGGTAGGATTTTGATTTTGGATTTAATCATGGGTTTCAATCATTTGATTCAGAATTTGGATTGAATTTGAGGTTTGGTTTGAGAAGACGATCATGGATTGGGTTTAGGCTATAGGGTAGGTGAGTCTTCTCAATCCCTAAAGCATAGCCTAATCTTATAATTAACCATTCTAAGTCTCTAGGTTTAGGTTAGGTGTTCGTCTAATCACTAGAAGTGTCTTAAGATTGAGGAACTCTTAGTATCTATAAGAGTCCTAGATCTATGATGAGGGGATTGAGAACTCACTCCAAAAGCGATATCAACAATTGTCTTATTAGTTATGAACGTTAATGAAGTTAGAACAGTTTATCGACAAAAGGATAAAAAAAATTATGAAGAGAGATCTACAAGTTTTTGAATTAAGGTATGACATTTAAATTAAAAATTTTAAGGAAAAAAATCAATCTATAACATTTTTTATGCTTTAAGTCTGAATTTTTTTACATTCACATTATGGGAAACATTGGCTATAGTGTAAGGACAACAATTAGAAGCAATGAAAGATGAGTTTCTAGTAATCTTAGCAAAATCAATTGTTGGGAAATGCTTCAATGGCACAATAGTTTTAAATTTATTTTAATATTTTGTAATAAAATAGTTTAGTGGTTCCAACAATTTATGTGTGTATTAAATATTTTGTTATAAATATTTTATAATAATTACATATTTAAAACCACAAGTTTTACAATGTGAACAACATCATCAATAATTTTAGAAATTAATTCAGATTTTCCAAAATCAAAAGTAATCAAAGATTTGGTATCTATCTTACTTTTTTTAAAATTAGAATGATATGTTTATTATACTAATTACTTTCAATTAACATGAAATCTAATTTGCAAGTTTAATGAAAGTAAATACTTTATGGATCCATCAACCAATGAAAGATATATACTAACTGATCTTTTTAGGATCAATACATTTGAACATTCATCACGAGAGGTACTTTTATATGTATCTACATTTTTTAAAATTCATTATAACTAATTTATTAGTTTTTACTATATCAAGTACTATGATAAAATGGTGTCTATAAAAGGAATCAAAAGAAGAAGGAAACCTTTAATTTATAAAATTAAAATACTTTATTTTTATTATTGTGTATGTATGTTATACTGATTTTGTTTAAAATAGGTACCTTATTAAACTAGATGTTGAAGATACAACCTCAAATTTGATATTTACACTATTTGATGAAGAGGCTGAAGATATTATTAGTATGTCAGTTATAGAACTACAAATAAAATAATACATATCAGACAATTCTTATGCAATTACATATCTTAGCATCTAACAGCTAAAATTAAGTATTTACTTATATAATATTTTTATATATTTGAAAAGCTGCATTCACATTAAAAAAGCAAGTGATGGAGATATTTTTGATATAATATTAAAGATTGAGGTGTGTGTGTTTAGATAAATAAAAGTTTAGGAGTTAGATATGTAAGTAGATAAGAATTATCCCGTATGTATATTAATCTCCAAATTTATAAACATAGTTCCAAAAACTTTATTAACATAACAAACTACCACTTTGTCACCTACATTGAAAATCATGTTAGCCTCATCCCTCTTTAATCTTGATCACTCAAATGTGGCTAGGGAGAAGAGAGGTTAATGGGCACTGATGGGTTCGCAAAGTCTAGACTGATGTTTATAATGTAACCTAGGATGAGATTGATCAACATTGCCACAACCATCATCACGTTGTTGATATCCATGCTAATGAGACTGATGAGGCTTGATTTCGATCATCCAAAGGAGATTTGTGACTAGAGGGCCATCTTTAAGAGGTAGATAACATAGATGTTGAGAAGGATACAACCTAGGATGAGATTGATGGCATTAGCACATCCACCGCCGCATCTTTGAGAGCATGCTAGTAAGAAAAGTGAGGCTATTACCGTCAAACAATATTTAATTCATTAAGAAACACAAATTAATATGAAGAAATATTAGTTGAATTAATTTAAGTTAGATTTAAATTTGAATATTGTTCAAATTGCACCTAGTTTAAACCTAAAAATTTTGTTTAAATAACTTCCTGTGACGGTCTAATTTATGGCTGCAAATGAGCTAAGCATTCAACAAATTACTCATGACTTAACTCTATTGGAACTAATTCATAATCATTTAATTAAATAATTGAAAAAGCTTAAAAATTTTGCAATACTTTGTTATTCAAAGAACAAATTTAAATAGCCTATTGATTGATTCATTTATTATCATGAATAATATTTTTTAAAGATCATGAATAAAATCATTAGGATGCTCAACAAGCTTATTTAATAAGAGCTCCTTTTTTTTTTCAATTAAACTACTCATTTAAAACTCATTAATGATAACATAACAAGAAATAATCAAATTCAAATAATCTTTTGATAAAAAAGTATTAAATTTAAAATCTATCACAAAATCTCGGATTTATCTATTTCAAGTCAAATTTAAATAATTTTTTTATAAATGAGTTCGAGCTTGAATAACTTCTTACTTGGCTCCACTCAACTCGTTTATAACCCTAATCAGGTTCTAACCCTGCATCTACGTACGTTCACAAATAGGGTATGTTCTCTGCATACGGTCATCTTCCTCGAATCCGCGCGTAAAGCCCTTATTTTGCAGAATACTACTTATCGCTGCAATTTATTAATTTAAAAAATGATGAAAATAATTATAAAAAATATTATTTCTAGTCATTTTAAAATCTGAGTTTTCAATAAGACTGAATTTAATGAATAATATTATTATGCATAAAGCCCTGAAATAGCAAAATAATGGCTTACACAAATGCCAAGTTTTGTCACTTAACCTTAGATTGCAATTTACATGCATAATATATAAAGATCTCTTAAAAAATATCACGATGGACTTGCGAATTATTAAATTTATTTTTTGAGATTAATATTATACAATAAGAAATTGTATTGCACTAATCTCAAATTAGATTTAATAACTTTTTAAGTTCTTCATTTTACAATTTAAATCAGGATATTCTAATATAATTTGTTTTTCATGAAATCTATATTTTATCATAGGGGAAAAAAATTTGTAAAATAGAAAGTCAGGAATCCAAAAGCATGATGCAGCAAGTGCGACTTATGACCGTTGCGCCGTTGCCCCTTCCCAAATCATTTTAAAATTTCAAAAACTCTCCCGACTTTATAGCCGTTGGCACAAATCAAAAGAAAGGAGGGGTAAACTGTGAAGAAAGCTCAGTCAGCTCCATCACTCTTCACCATTTCCACCCCCCAGATCTGTCATCTAAAACGATTCAATATCTCCTCTGCTGCCTCTCTGATCCCTCGCTGGTAGAGAAAAAGATAAATATCTATGAGATGAAGACGATGAAGGGAAGGATCTTGAATACGCTCAAATCGATCCCTCAAATGCAGCTGAAACAAGGCAGCATTCTCCAGCTCAAAGCCTCTGATAGTTTTTCCTTCAATTCTCCTCCTCGGCCGAGCTCCCACCTCCTAGATTGCAGGGAAGATCTGCCTCAGAACATCGATGCGGCCGAGCTGATGCGAGATCTTGATGATGAAGAGGAAGACAAAGAAAACATCATACCCTCGTCGGCAACAAGGTGCCCGATCCCATGGAGGAAGGAGAAGAATGATGAGCAGAATCACAAATTCCAACCATACCGCCGCCCCGATCTCAATTCTCCAACCCTATTTGATCCCAACCTCCTCGCAGCCTTCGAGCAGGCAGTAAAGGACTATTTAAGAATACATGAACTATTGAAGCAATTCGAAGCAAAAGAGAAGAAAGAAGAGATAGAGCCTCCGTTAAAAATCCCTAAGATCAGCGACGTATTGAAGGAATTTGATGAAAAATGCCAGCCCGGAGGTTCTGGAACTGTGATCTTCTATTCGACATCCCTGCGAGGAGTGAGAAAGACATTCGAAGGCTGCAGTGCCATCAGGTTCCTATTGGAGACCTCCAAGGTGATGTTCTATGAGAGGGATGTGTCGATGCACAAAGAGTTCAGGGAGGAGTTGAAGAGATTGCTGGGTTTTGGGGCGATCCCACCAAGGTTATTTGTTGATGGGAGGTACATAGGTGGGGTTGAGGAAGTGCTGAGGCTGCATGAGCAAGGAAAACTGATGCCAGTGCTCAAGGAGATGCCGAGGGACCAGAGTGGCGGAGTGCCGTGCTGGAGGTGCGGCGGAGCGAAGTTCTTGGTGTGTGAGCGGTGCGATGGCAGGCAGAAAATGTACGACGAGGTAGGTGGAGGGTGGGGGGATTGTAGTCTGTGCAATGAGAACGGTTTGGTCGTTTGCCCCCTTTGTTGCTGCTGAGGATCTGAGACTTTTGTGCTAAAGATTGGGCTGGGGAGAGTGTTATTTAATTTGTTATTTGTTAAATTATAAATTGATGTGGAAATAATTTATGGAACTGGAAATGATTTACTTTTTTCAGTTGTATGAGCTGCTGTTCTAACACAAAGGTTTGAGCAACTTAAGCCTACTAACTCTATCTCTGCATTGTGCCATTATCAAATGGAATTGCAACCAATATGAGCATAAGAGCAAGTATAATAACAAATAATACAATATTCTGACCTAATCTTCATAGCGTTTTCCACAAATTGTTGGAGGCAGCTACAAACATGAAGATTTTGATGAGTACATATGTTACTATTTAAGGGTAACCAGAAACCACAATGCAATATTACAGGTAACAATTACGGGTAGCATAATGTAAATAAAGACCGATGAGAAGATTACCGGTTACAGGATTATACTAAACATTAACCTATTCTTCTAATGCACATTGAAGCCCTGCCTACAATAAAAACTTACACATGAGTCAGTAGCATATAAACATAAACACTATTATTTTCGGCTTTACCGATTGGCTGAAAAAGATTCGAACTGAGACTTACCATCATCCAATTTTTTACCACCATTCTCCGACAAGGAGGTTTCCGCACCATTCATGGAGACTGAAGCTTCATCTTTTTCTGCAGCAGAAGCCTCATCATCCTTCCCAGTTAAAGAAACTTTTTCAGAACCAGGAACTGGCGGAGAAACTTCAGTATCATTCAGATTTTCCTTCACTTCCTTAGGAATGGTGGTATTCACTTCTTCGTCCTTTCCATCATTATCTGGCAAGATTTCTTCATCTATCAAATGGATTGGAGCTTCATCCTTTTCAGTAGCAGACACGTCATCGTCCTTTTCAACAAAAGGATTTTTTTTAGAATCAGAACCTGCTTGAGAAACTTCAGTATCATTTGGACTTTCCGGAATTTCTTTCCCTGGCTCGAAGTTATCCACTTGTTCATCCTTTGCTCCATTCTCAGACAAGATTTCTGCAACTTTCTTGCTGAGTGAAGCTTCATCATCCTTTTTAGAAACAGAATCCTCTTTCTTCTCATTTAAGACTACTTTTTCAGAATCAGAAGCTGGAGGAAAATTTTCAGTACCATTCTCATTTTTCTTGGCTTCATTCGTTGATTCAAGTTCTGTCCCTTTTCCCCCAGACTGCTCCACATCCTGCTCCACTTTCTCTTCGACATTTTCCTTTGTTTTGTCAGCTGACTCTTCCTCAACTAAAGAATGAATTCCCTCACTGGATGCTTCTTCTTTAGACTTATTATGCTTGACGCCTTTAGTATCTTCCATATCCACATCTTTGGGATCTTCTCCTCCAGCATTAAAAGTTTTTCCCTCAGTTTTGAGTCCATCATCTTCACTATTTTTCTTTCTTTTTGTCCCCTTCTGTGATCCTGATCCTTCTTCCTCTAGTTTGTGCCCATCATCTTCGGTATTTTTCTTTCTTTTTGTCCCCTTTTGTGAGCCTGAGCTGCTAGCTCGTTTTAGCTTTTCCGCTTCTGGTGTTTTCACCTTTTCACTAATTCTTGCCGATCTCCTTGGTGTATCACCTGTGGGAAGACCACCAATGTAAGCAAATTAATTACATAACCTAATCCACCTCAAAAGAAAAAGTCCAATGCTTTCGCAGGTACATCCAGCGCATGTGAATGAATGAACAATGAAAGAGTATGAGATTACCAGTTCCCCAATCAAATTCTGAAGAAGGCGGACCACCTGGATGAGACCTCAAATACTGATCCAGTTGCCGCCTATTCTTGATTTCTTCTCCAGTTGGTGAGATGAAGGCTATCTCATTTCTTTTAGGAGTGCCCCCTTGTTTCGGAGTGAACTGCATAAAGAAATTTACTTATAAAAACTACAAGAAAAGTATAACATATGAGTAACGATGAAGTAATCCGATCAAATAGGTATTAACAATAGCGTCGATTTCTTTTGACTGCTGCATGTGATGGGAATAACAATTCAAGAGCTGCAGATTCTCTTATAAAGGCATTTTGGGAAAGAATCATCATATCAATAAGTTTATACCACTTAATTTGGGTCACTTTTATAAGCCTCATTCTCTCTTTTTTTTTTTTTGCCAATTACATCACAAGGGTATTAAACCTACGTTGTTGTACAAATCTTTTTACTTGCATTCTAATCATGCAACCATTGATCTATCCATTCTTATTATAACCCTCAACAATTTAATTTTATGTAATTATCATATTGGTTAATATGATACTCTTTGTTGTGCATTCTAGGTATAGTTTCAGCAAATCCAACAACCCAAAAAAAAATCTTACTAAATTTAAAAAGTGTACCTAGTCCCTATATCAAACATTGGATACGGAACCTCATACTTATCCATGAGTGTGGATCCAGCCACCCACCCTCGTGATGAAAGTATTTTAAGCAATTTTCGTAATGAGATGAATAATATAAGACACTACCTGAGATTTCGCCTCATTTTACGAACTTTAGATCTGCCGTGTTTATAAGCAAAGACCTATAAGATTACCCTCCCAATACTGAGAGAGCATTTTCGATTAAGGCTAGTTGAAGAATCGTTAAATAACTAGTGTATAGCAGTGAGTGGAGTTTGAAAATTATAAAATTTATCATTTTAATTTAAAACTTTTGTTTGGGGAAATGATGATGCGTCCAATCTAGATCTCATGTTCCATCCGCCGTCCGGTCATTGTGAGGAGATAATAACCCAACATCAGAAGGATCCTCGAACAGATGATACGTGCCCAAGGTATCCTCAGAGCCTGAGTGAAGTTTGTCAAGGACAAATATAAGTCAACTTTAATAGAGAGCTTTTTTCCCAACTAAACACATTCTATATTACGTACCAAAGAGCATCGAACATACTGCTATGATCATGAATTTAGTATTTCATGCCACCGATCAAAGGGCTCCAAATAGAACCCATTTATATGTAGTATTTTAAAGAAATCATCACGGGACAGACACGCAACGCCCCATATACGCCTTTACTGCCAAGATTATTTGAGTGAAAATAATTACGATTTGATTTGACATCTAGTAGAAAAGTTTCTTAATTTGTCACCCCCGACAAATAGTTGCAGAGGAGTGGATAGATTTTAACTTTAAATTTAAATAATTAATTTCATTTAATTTATATTTTTTTTATTTGAATATTTAATCATTTTATAATTGATTTAGATTTAAACATGTAATGATTCATTATTAGAACTTTAATAATGATCGCCTTTCTCAATCATGTAACTATTATTGGTTGATAGACCTTGTTAACTCTGCCTATTTTTCTGTAGAGGATCGGGTCTAAATTTATTGCTTCAAAAATTATAGTCTTCCAAACCTTATCAACTCTACGGCGTAGAGTGGACTTTTCCTCTTGAGAGCTTGAACTTAAAAAGCTATGTCAATAGATCCATCTTTTGTAATTATATGACAGATTTAGCTTCTCAGATTTAATCAAATTGAAATTCTTATAATATTATAATTGGGATTTTAGGTTTTGTTAACTCGGACTCGGTCCTAAGACCAAATCGGGATTTAGATATCTATTTTTTCATTTTTCGCATATGACTTGCATATTTCTCCTAGATGTTTGATCTAATAACTACTTAGACATACATACAAGTAACTGTTCTTTAAAATGTTGTATGGACATTTAAATGTCTAAGTTGAAATAATTATATTTGGCATGACATGTGTCAAATTGCAAGGACAAGTTTTGATATGGAATTTTTGGTTTTATTAACCCAAACCCGGTTCTAAGACCAAACCGAGATGTAGATATTTGTTTTTTTGTTTTTGCATATGACTTGCATATTTTTCTAGATATTTAATCTAGTAAACACTTCAACATACATGCAAGTATTTGTTCTTTTAAAATATTATACGGACATTAAAATGTCTGAGTCGAAGTAATTATGTTTAGTATGACATATATGTCAAATTGCAAGCCGAAATTTTGATATAAATTTTTGGGTTTTATTAGTCCGGACCCGGTCCTATAACCAAACCAGAAAATATAATAAATCGAATTCAAGAGAGAAATGATGGTGTTAAAGAACACATATGAGAGCTAATCACATCCAAATCTCTTCATGTATGTTAGAATTTAGAAGGATAAAGATTAATTCAAATGCAAACTCCCATATTGGTTTGAATCCATTGGTTCTTTGAATTTGAAAGAGAATTATAAGCTTAATAAATAGTCATTCTAAACTTTACAAGTTATTCATTCGACCAATGAAGGACGTGGACTTTCAAATTCTAAGTGAAATCTTATTTCAGATTGCACTTCACATATTCATTAGCTTGATGATGATAATGGAGAGAAAAGAATGATAACAATGTTAATAGGATCAATCACTCATTTCTCCCTTTCATCCCCTTCCTTTTAAAAATGTTAATCAAGTAGAATTTAAGCCTCATAAAGCAAGCAATTCTAGAGGAGTTTCTAAAATCAAGAAAGTAAGTCATGTCTCACCATCACTATAATGCAAGATATAGACTTGGCAATTGCTTATGAGTACAAAATAAACAAACACTGGGTAAAATACAACCTCAATGTTACCAACAGCAAAATGAAAGCTTTAAAATTGAACAAAATTTCATTTTAAGTTGCATTTCAAAGTCCCATTAATTTAGTATTACAAAAGAGAAAAAACAAGCATAATGCTAACAAAGCCATTCACTCCTCTCTTCATCATTTTCCTTTAACATGATAACTTCATGAAGTTTAGGTCACATAAATTAAACAATCACACTAAGTTTGATATATTTGAAAAAAAATTGAAATCTTGCCTAAACAAGATAACCGCTTTCTTAATTGCAAGTAATCAAGCAATGGAAAGAGGCAAAACAAATAGGTAATCTTTAAATTTTGTAATATTTAGTTCATGGCAACATGACAACCTTTAGGTCTCATATATATGCATCTCTATTTTTTATCAATCTAAAAAAAAATCTAAAATTTGTCATACCTTGCTTCACAAGATAGACCCTCTTACATAAGCTCATTTATGAATTTAGGCCTAATGGGCTTTTTAATTTAACAAAATCTGAAATTTATCATACTTTACTTCACAAGATAAACCCTCTTATGTAAGCCCATTTATAGATTTAGGCCCAATGGGCCTATTAATTTAACAATATCTGAAATTTGTCAAACTTTGCTTCACAAGATAGCCCCTCTTACATAAGCTCATTTATAAATCTAGGCCCAATGGGCCTTTTGATTTAAAAGAAAGAAAGTTTAATAATTTTAAATGAGCTAGTTATTTCTTTATGAGCCCACTTAATAAATTTAAGATGGGCCAAGCATAAAGGGAAAAGATCATGATATTATGATCCATTTTTTTATTTCATAATAACATTTTAATATTATTCTCTTTAATTTGTTTATCATGAATTTTCTCCTTTGTCATGACATGCATTCATAAAGAGGAGATGAAGATTTTCCTCTTTTCCCTTCTTTTTATTCATCACCTATTTATGGGTAACTTAATAAGATAATGAAATTTTCTCTTCCCCTCCCCATTTTCCCCTTTTTTTTTGTTTTTCTTTTTCTTTTTTGGTATTTTCTTCCTATTTCTTTTATTAGAATGACATAATTTGGTTGAAAAAGAGGACTCTCTTCCCTTTCACTCTTCTCATTTTTCTTGCTTTCTCCTTAGATTCATGCCCATTCCATGAATAAGCAAAAAGAAAATGACAAAAGAAATGATGGAGAGCTAAAAGATTTTCTTACATATCTCTTGCATGACATAATATTGTGAAAAAAAAGAAAAGGAGGAAGAATTTTCTTTCTCCTTAATGTTATGCAAAATCCATGCAAATTAATGGGATAATACAAATCCCATTTATTCATTTTGTTCTTATAGTTAAAACATTTTTTTTGGCCTCATACAAAAGGGTCTAAATGATATTTACTTAGAAAGATGGCTAGCTCTTATTATAAATAAAAGAAAATTCTCCCCTCATAAAAAATTTACTCACTCACTTTCTCCACACTTTTCTCACAAGACATATTGCAAGTCTAAAATTTCTAAGGGAGCTTACCAACCCTTAAAAGAGATCACCAACAATTAAGCTTACTGTCAAATCATATCACATCAACCGATAAGTCATGTTTTAAACATCATTATTTCATTTGATGTTTAATTTGACCAACAAGATTTGCAAGATAAAAGAAACAAGGCATTCACATGACCTGAAAGGTCTAGATTGATTTGAAATTCATGTATTTGTTGATTTTATTTTGATACTATAATGATCATAACTTTTAAGTAGAAGTTGATTGAATAGAAGCATCAAATGACAAATTTTCATAGTGTATAATAATATCTTTCTCAAGGATTATCAAATGATATTATTGGATAATCATTCACACGTAAATTTCTAATTTCGAACAATGGGAGGAATACAAAAGTTAGGTTCGCCTTTCTTTCTCTTTTTTTTTATGAACTTTGCATGATAATTTGAATATTCATAAGAGAATAGAGAAGAAACTTTCAATCTCGCGCAGCAAAAGAAAAGAGATCTTACACTCTACAAAGGTAAGGATCTTACAACTCTAAAAATTTTTTAAACTCACACTGGCTTAAGAAAGCATTAGAATAAAGCCAATAAGCACAAGTCATGTTCAAATAGAGTAAAGCTAAAATTTCACTTTCTTTTAAGCATCTCAAGCTCAATGAACGAAATAAAATAATAGATAATAGCTTATAAACAACTTATCTTCATCCAAAGACATGAAAGAGGCAAAGAAGAGTAAAGAGGTTTATTCATTGAACATTTTGCTTTCTCCTTCATTTTCTTCTAAATTAGACAAATGAAGTAGAAAATTTAATATCATACCAAACATTAGAGTGTAATAATGTTTGTGTACTATAGAATCTAAGATTTCATTGAAAATCTATCTTATGGTAATATAAAAAGAAGGATAACGGATATTCCATGATGAGACTTGGATAATTTTATACCTTAGATAATGAAACTTTTGATTTTCACAAAAGAACAAATCAAAAAACTTATTTAATATGACATAGTGACTATTTAGAAGTAACACATAAGGTAAACACCGTATGAAACCCTATGTCAATGCTTTTCATTCAAAAAAAAATTATGCAATTGAGATTATATGAATCTTATGTCATGTTCCTTTTTCATTTTGGATTGATTCAAGCCTTTGGGAATTGCTTAGTAACATGCTTGTAATATACTTAAGTGAATAGAACATGATCATATGTAAATTAAGCATTTATACCAAATCTAATACACATAAATATGAAAATCTAGATTTAACCAAGTGATTGCTTGTGTAACATCAAGATTCAAGTAAGAATCAAGTTAAGCATGACTAAGTGATACAGATGAACAAATCACTTTGCTGATTTTTGTTTTAACTTTATCCTATAACTTATACAAAGGCTAAGCAACATAATATGAATGGATATTTGATAACAAAACAAGTTTTAAACCATGCAACACATAGGATGCCACATTTTTATTTTCAACCCATTCATATATACAATAAAAGATTATCACAAGATAGGCAAATGAAACATGATCAAGCATCCACATCAAATTTATAATATAGAAATCTAAAATTTTAGATTTAATCAAGTAATCACTCATATGACATCAAAATTCAAGTAATAATCAAATTAAGCATGACTACATATTGCAAAAGAACAATCAACCTTGTTGATTTTCGTTTTAAATTTATTCCCTAATTTAGGCAAAGGTAAAAGCAGCATAATATGAATGGATACTTGATAATAAAGTAATATTTGAGCCATATAATACATAGGGTACCTCATTTTCATCTCCAACCCGCTCATGTAGCGCATAAAGAGGAATATTATCAGAACATAAGTAAAATCTGGATTCAAACAAATAATGGCCACATGACATCAAGATTCAAGTAGTAATCAAGCCAAGTATGGATGAACAAATCCATAGATAACACTTGTCCTCCATTCCTCTCCAAATTAAAAGAAAGAAAGCAAGCCTCATGATAATGTTTAGGCTAATAAAACTAAAATTTCATTACCACAACATGCTTTTATAATTTGAAAACAAGAAAAAGATATATATCAACATAACTTGCATGATTTTCTTTCTTCCCCCTTTTTATCAAAAATTTTGGTAACCTCCCAACGTCATTCCCCCGTAGGGGGGCTGGTTTCGAAGACTAGGCATTCTCATCACGCCAAGAAAGAGTGGTCATATCAGAAATTAATTTGTCCATCATGCCAAAAGGCACGCTTTTACATAACATAGATTGCGTTTAAACAACGATACCGACTTATATTATAAGGCGATTTTCTTGTCACATCGGAACAACGCGAAGAGACTTATAAGACAAGTTTTTCACCGTGACGGAACAATATAAAGGGACTTATCAAAAAACAGATTTCTCTCATTGAAACAATGTAACAAAGACTTATAAGAGCAAATTTTTCAGATTGGAATAATGTGAACGGGTACTTATCACAAAACAGATTTCTCTGCCATATTGGAACAATGTGAACATGTACTTATAACACAAATTTCTCAGCCGCATTAGAACAATGTGAACAGGTACTTATAGTACAAATTTTTCCGCCGCATTAGAAACAGATTTTCCTGCTACATTGGAATAATGTGAACAGGTACTTATAGCACAAATTTTCTCGCTGCATTGGAACAATGTGAAAGGCTGCTTATCACTAAACAATTTTCTCTACCACATTGGAATAATGTGAACAGGTACTTATACCACAAATTTTCCCGCCGCATTGGAATAATGTGAATGAGTACTCATCACAAAACATATTTACAAGCTTGCATTTACATATAAGCATACATATATACATGTACTTGGGCAAGACATGACATTTGTGATTTTAACTAAGCGTTGTATTGCAAACAGACACAAATAAGAACAAATTTCTCCACTTTTTTCTAATTTCTCGCTCTTTTTTTTTTAGCATAAGGGATGAAATACCATTCTCAGATTTGGCAAGTAAGATAGCATTCATGTGTCAAATCAAAAGCATATGTTTCATTCTTTGCTATCAAATGAATAAAGAGAACATTGCACTTTATATTTACCTTCCCGATTTCATGAACAATTGCATTTAAATAGGATTTGATTGGATAAAGCATTTAATAGCAATTTTGAATAACATATGATAACACTTTCTCAAAATTAGCAAATGGAATGAGGGTTTTATGCCAAACATAGCTAAATTCCAACTTTCTTATGATAAAAAGAAGAAAATTTCAAACTCTACAAAGGTAATAAATCTAAAATTTCATCACCCTTCAATGCTTGCATAAGTTTAAGGAGGTATCAAAGTAAAAATCATAAACAAGACTTATGTTCATATGAAGGGAAAATTGAAATTTCATTCCCTTTTGCTTGCTTCAAACCTCCCTTCATTTCTTTTTTTTTTTTTAATATGATAGCCACAAGAGTTTAAACTACTTAAAACGAATAGCCACATTAAGCTTGATATCACATAAACCCAAAGGAGAGTTTTCAGATTTAGTAAAACATTTATAAAACTCACAAGATTTTGAAAGAAGCTTAAATTGGATCTTGCTAAATGATACGATATGCTTGATATTACACAAACTCACAAGGAGATTTCAAATTTAACAATCATCTTCAAAGCCTTCAAGTTTTGGAAGGAGATCAAATTGACTCTTGCTATATGGTAATAAGAGACAAGAGGTAGGACAAAGATAACAAATCTCACATAAAGATCTCACAATTCACTTCAAGAGCTCATCAATTGAATGATGATAACAATTACGACAAAGGTAATCAATGTTAATAAACCAAGACCATGCCTTTCAATCCTCTTTCTTTAACAAGATACTTAATGAAACTTAATCTATATGAAATAAACCATCTCTTTTAGACTTAACAAATCCAGAAAATCAAACATGAGGTAATACTTGTAGTTGGGTTTGCCAAACTAAAAAAAGAAAGAAATCTGAAAACAAACTTTACTCAAATCCTTATCTCTATGTTAGCAAAACAACCAAATGAAACAAAGTAGGATAGACCTCATGAGATTAAATGAATGAATTCAGAAAATTAACATGTAGTGGCACTTGCATTTGAGTTTAATAAATCCAAAAAATCTGAAAATTAATCCTCACTCAAATCATTATTGTATGATAACAACAACTCATGTAACAGAAACAAAGCAAGATGAACATCATGAATAGCTTCTCTTTCCCTCTCTTTTTTTTTAATGATCCAAGGAAATGACATATATATAAATCTGAATTTTCAGATTCAACTAAAAGAACACTTCCATATTAATGGAACAAGGTAAGAATAAAGCTTATTATTGATCAACAATTGCAAGAGAGTCAAAGCCATTTTAAGTTCATTCATAAGCTTTAAAAATTCAGATTTAGCTTAGAGGAATACTTGCATATTCATGAAACTCATTAAGGAGAAAGCTCATCATTAATCAATAATGATAAAGAAACAAACAAACCATTATACTAGGCTAATATGCATAAGTCCCTTCCCTTCTTTTTTTTTTAACCAGTACAACAAGACAACTCTCAACATATCATCCAAATAAGAAATCTGAAGTATGAAAAGAGAAAGAAATCCACATATAACTATGGGTTTGAGCCATACATCATCTCTAACCCCGTTTTCACATTTCTAAACTCATTTTAAACAAGTAAGAGAGGCATAGTAAGTATTATTCCATCCAAACAAAAATCTGGAACATGAAAAGAGAAGGAAACTTGCATATAACTTAGGGTTTGAGCCATACATCATCTCAAACCCTATTTTCATATCTCGGATCTCACTTTAAACAAGTAAAGAAATGAGTTAAAGAAATTATTTCACCCATAAAGATAACAATAACCATATGCAAAGAGTAAAACCATGCGAATATAAGCCCCCTTTTTTCACTTAAGGAATTCCACAATCCTTACTCTCTTCATTTGCACAAGAAATCAACCAAGCATAATATAGATTCATAAAAGAAACATTTGATAAATCCATCTCATCTCAACCGAGCCAAAATACATGATAATAAAAAGCTTAGGGTTGAAAGGAAACGACCTGGAGATTCCGTTTGCAAGTGAGAAAGGAGGACGATGAGTTTCGGCTAGCTAGGGCTCGGCCGATCGGGACAGACAGACGGATAGCTCGTCCGACAACCGAAGGAAGAGCTCGGTTGCTCGAGAGGGACGGGCGTTTGACCGCTTAAGACGGACGGAAACAGGGAAATCGCACGAGAAGAGCTCATTTGGCTGGGAGCTAGAGACGGAACGAGAGAGGATCGCACGAGAAATGGGAGTTCGGGACAAAGAAAATCGCGTGAATCAGGGGTTGAGGAGCTCGTTTCGGCCTTTAGGGCTAGCCACACGTTTTGATTGTTTGGCTAAACAGCATCCAATAGTTGGTGTCGGGCGGTAAATTTTATTGGGTGAGTTTGGGTGGCCGGATTAGGATAATGATTAAGGGTTTAAGCGGTTGTTAACTGCTTAATTATGCGTTAATGGGATAACAATGTTATTATTAATATTTTCGGCACCAAATATTATGAAATTATTTCTTACGATAAACCCTGACAATATGGGTGTCAATTTTGAATATTTTCGTTGTGTCGGACGCAACAACGATATCCGTTTCGCGATTGGAGGTCATTTGAACAATTTCGGCAATAATTGGAGAGAAATCAAACTTAAATTGCGCGACGTAGTATTCAAATCGCTCGAAATTCGTGTAGATTTTGTTGAATTGATCGCGTAAGGTGTTGTTTGAAAGATTTCGACGTTTCGACGACAATGGCGCAGTCAATTTCACGAACGGAGGTTGTTCGGATGTCATCGGGGCCTTCTGACCTCGATATGTGCGTAATTTCATTAAAAATTGATTTTAATTAATTAACCGGTTATTAATTGATCTGACGTTTCTCATTTCATTAATTTTGATATTTTAAACACCATTATGCAATTAAAATTTTTGGATTGAAAAGATTTTAAGTAAATTTGGTCGCAATTAGGAAATTTTAACCTCCAATTATACGACGTTCCCATTAATTTTTATAGACTTTGCTATATATGCTTAAAATAGATTATAACACATACTTGTAGGTCAACAATGAGCTTGAGGCATTCAATGATCAAGGGCCACTCTCTCTCTCTCCATCTTTTGCTATCCCTAGGCCTCGCCCCTTAAATGGCTACACTTTTTTTTCTTTACCAATTTATGATTACATTTTTAATGTATCATCCTCATCATCTTTACCATCATCCAATCAAGTGGCTTATAAATCCTCATTCTCTATCTACTAATGTTGAGTGCTATATGATGTGTTAAGTTTATTCCATACTTTTTTTTGGGTAAAACTTAATCCATGTTACCTTTGTTTTGCCCTTTTTATAATAATCATTCAACACAAAATTTATCTATTTACTAAATACAATATAAAATTTAATCCTTGTGATAAACTCTCGTCACATAATAGTTCTAGCCAATCACAACTAAAAAAACCATATCCCTACTCTTCTATATGGGATAAGAAAATGTAACCCTATAAAACCTTAGTATCAATTTACAATATAGTAATATAAAATTCTAATTGCTAATATCACACAAAATAAAATTGCATATACTCAATTATTCTAACTTTCTACTCATTCTAACAGATGTATCATTAATTTAAACTATACTATCTATTTAAAAATACATGAAGAGCCCTCTTTCAAAAATTCTCTATAAGATCAATACAAAAATACAAAGACAATGCCTATTTTAATCCTATTATAAATAAAACTTCTTTGGTTGTTTCACAAATATTTATAATAATAGCTAATGCTTAATCATATATATCTTCAAGAAATTCAGCATATTTTTATCAAACTTTTCCATAATGAATGCCAAATCGATTCTCATAATATTTGATCATAAGCCTCATCAAGATCTATTATTAAAAGCATAAGAATACTAAAAATTATTTCTATTTTATATGTGTTTTCCCACTATTGGTTTAAACACAAAAAATAGTTTCATAGTGAACCTTCAAGCATGAATCAAAATTTATTCTCATGAGTCAATGTAATTATTTTAAGCCTATGTTCTATTTAGTTTCTTCCATAACTTCATTATTCAACTCCTAAGTTTAATTTTGTAATAATTATCATAAATTTGAACATTTTTATCTTTTATTAATGCCTTCATCCTTCTTTAAGTAATATATTATGTCTTTGCTTTTAATGAATCTAACATGACCAAAATCAATAGATCTCTTATATCTTGGATTTAATATTTTATAGACTTAATCTTTATAAACAACTCTCTTTGCAACATATAACTTTGCTATAATTATAATAAGACTAAATAATATACATCTTTTGCCACTCTTTAAATAGCACATTTCTTTTCTTGAATGGCCTCTTGTCATTCCTCATTCCACCACTAAGTATTCTATCCTAAAAACTTTTTATAAATCTTCTTAATAGAAGTAGCCAATCTCACATGTCAACTTTGGCTCAACTTTAACATTACAAATAGTAGGCAGCCTATCTTCATAGATATGACTTCTGACCTTTTAGGTTCAGTCATCATATCCTCGGAGGAAAATTTTATATGATCATTTTCTTCATACACCTTAAATAGATATCAATAACTCATACATGATTTTATGTGGACAAAGAAATCATCTTACAATCTTTGAAAAAAAAAATCACTTGATTGCATTAACATTTAATAAATTCAAGCACAAATAAATATTATTACAAATTTTACAATCTATGTCTCTTCAATTCTTATGCATAATTCAACTTCAAATGCCCACAAGTACACTATGCACAATTCTAAACTACGATCAAAACAACTTATAAAAATTATACAACCCTGTCTCTCAAATTTGTCAAGATTACATGCATGTTAAAACAAATTTCTTGTATGTGAAAGGTTATATGGAAATCTGACTTAATAGGAAATTCATCATCTTAGTAATTAGTTTAATCTCAAGTAAATTCTTATGCATAATTCAACTTCAAATGCCCACAAGTACACCATGCAAAATCCTAAACTACGATCAAAACCACTTATAAAATTTTTACAACTTTGTCCCTCAATTTTAACAGGGTTACATGCATGTTAAAACTAATTTCTTGTATTTGAAAGGTTATATGGAAATTTGACTTAATAAGAAATTCATCATCTTGGTAATTAGCTTAATCTCAACCATTTGTGTCAAATTTATAAATCTTTTTTTCCTAATGTTCTTGTTAAGCATACCCTAATCAATGGTATCATTTCAGACTAAAGCTTTAAGCAACACAAATTTCAAAATAAATATCAATTTTCATGCAATCATGGCTTCCATAAATTGGAAACATGACTTTCAAAAAAATAATGCACTTCTCAACATTTTCTTGCTTCAAAAAATGAGAAGAATTACTACTACTTTATAAAGCTAAATTCCAATGTGGAGTACCTTCCAAACAATAGGCGAAAGAAATTCCTATATGAGTCATCAATCTATAACTTCTAGCATGGTTGTCAATTTAATCTATGAAGTAAATTTATTCATACCTCAAAGATACTATTACGAATGCTAAAGTTAGCGATACATTAAACCACAAAAGAAAATAAAGGACTTCACTCTACTGCAAACAAGCATTAATATCTATGTTGCTTTATCCATCCCCTGATAGCTCCATTACTTCTCTCCCATATTCATATTCTCCTTTCTTTCTCTTCATACTCTCCTTTACCCTTATTACTTGACCTACCTAGCTCGGCAAAGCTCTCTTCCATCAAAACCATCATCATTTTTTGTTCGAATTCCAACCACTCTAAACATACTATTCTCATCCAACCCATAATTTAAAAAAAGATGAAAATAAACCAACTTCAGCCCCACAAGCACACCGACATAGAACACCAAACCAAAATAATAATAATACCAATGAATATTGAAAAAAGTTTCAGTAAAGATTACCATGTTCAAGGATGTACAAAAATAATAAAATTTACTTGTTTTTTAGAATGGGTTATATTAGTACCAACATATCATTCAATTTGATGAACATGACATCTTAATGGCCATAAGTCATGTGAGAATAGAACCCACCTTATTATAGTTGATAAAAAATGGTTTACGACTGATACTTGAAGGGTTATAACGACGACCACATATTCCAGAGATAATGTCAGATGTCAGGAAGTTATCAATAGGAATTAAGGAGTTTGCAAGCGTTATCATTAGCCCTGCTCAAACAATTTTAGTCAGCTTAGTGATCATCCTACCATCATTCTAGTTAACCACATTTTACATATTTTTTTGCATAGCTTCTAGTCTCATCACCTTTGATCTACCTTCCTCTTCCCAATCATTTCATAATAATTCCATCCATCTATTTTATTGCTGCATTTTGTATACTCTATTGAATACATACCTCTAATCACACAGACATTGGTCATACCATACAAAGTATTGATTTAATAAAACAACACTAACATATGTTTGCTAGTATAAGTTCAAGTGATATAGGATATACTAAGGTTAAGAATAAATCTATATGATGAAATACAACAATAAAGACTAAAAAGATGTCAGATGAGTGGAGAAAGAGTTTGTTGGTTCCTATATTTAAGAATAAAGGTGATGCACAAGAGTGTGCAAATTATAGAGGAATTAAGTTAATGTGTCATACATTAAAATTATGGGAGAGAGTAATTGAGTATAAGTTACGATGTAATATAAAAGTTTCTCACAATCAGTTTGGTTTCATGCTAAGTAGATCTACTATGGATGCTATATATTTGTTAAGAGGTTTGATGGAGAAGTATAGAGAAAGTAAGGAGGATCCACATATGATTTTTATTGATTTAGAGAAAGCTTATGATAAAGTTTCAAGAGATATCCTTTGGAGAGTTCTAGAACAGAAAGGAGTTAATATTGGTTATATTCAAATAATTAAGGGGATGTATACTAGAGCGGTCACTTGTGTCCAAACACAAGGAGGATTGACAAAATATTTTCCTATTTCAGTTGGATTACATCAAAGATCAGCTTTAAACCCTTATCTTTTTTCTTTAGTTATGGATGTTCTTACTAGGCATTTACAGGAAGATGTACCTTAGTGTATGCTTTTTGCTGATGGCATTCTTCTTGTTGATAAGACTAGAGAGGGAGTCCAAGAGAAACTTGAATTATGAAGGTCAACATTAAAGTCTAAAGGATTTCGTTTAAGTTGATCTAAAACTGAATATATGGAGTGTAATTTTAGTTGTAGAAGTCCTAGTGATAGTGTTGTGACATTAGGTAAATAAGTCATTAATAAGAGTGAGCGATTCAGATATTTAGGCTCTATTGTTCAAAATGATGGTGAAATAGATGGAGATGCTATTAGTAGAATTCAAGTTGGATGGTTGAAGGAAGGAATGCTGTTGTGTGATAGAAAAATTCCACTTAAACAAGGAAAAAAAATTTATAAGATGGTGGTAACAAGACAATGAGGCGTAAAAGAATAAAGAGAAGATAAGACTAAGTTAAGTGTTGAGAGAGGATGCTCAAGTGGATGATTTTTACTCTTAGAGATAAAATGCAAAATGAGTATGCGGGAAAAAGTTGGAGGCTCCAATAGATAAGATTAGAGTCTTGATGGTTTTGGCCATATAAAGCGCCGTCAATGACCCGTTAGGAGAGTAGATATTGATTTTATGTTAAGAAGAGGGTAGACCTAAAAATACTTGCTTAAGATGCATAAAAAATGACCTTAGTATACTTGAATTAAATGAGAATTTGACACATAATAGGACACAATGGAGAGGAAGAATTCATGTAGCCGACCCCACTTAGTGGGATAAAGGTTTTTGTTGTTGTTGTTGTATATGATGAAATACACAAATAAATACATGAGAGAACCATTATGATAATCCCAACTTTTAATTTAGGAAAAGGGTAATCCCTTTTGATGCAAAAATAACAAACACACTTCATCCATTCCAAACGATCATATATATTGACATCAATAGGGATTTGTCTATTCCAAATATAATTGAAATTTTATATATAGAGATAAAAATAGTAACATAATAAAAAATAATATTAGGTATATTCTAAATTCTAATTAAGAAAATATATTAAATATTATTGATCAAATTAATAACAAAATATCATCATTATCGATTTTCTAATATGATGCGATAACACTCCCCCTTAAGTTGGAGCGTATGTATCATGAAAACTCAACATGATGCAAAGATTTACAAATCAAAGCCATCCTAGAGCCTTTGTAAAGATAATTGTCAATTATTTTTCACTAGAGACAATAAGTGATGATCTTCTTTGAAAGAGCTAATCTATAATGGCACACATTATGTTTCAATATGTTTAGCTCTTCCATAAAAAAATAATATTACTTGCAATATAGATTTACACATCATTATCACACTTCAAGAATTGTAGGTTGAGTCACAATAAATCTAAATTCATCAATAATAATTTTCAATCCACATTATTTTATAAGTAGAATGTGGCGTTGCTTTGTATTTGGCTTCAATTTTGGATCAACAAAAGCCTGCTTTTTATTCTCCATTAATAAATTCAATCTTCATTTGATTCAACATAGTCAATATTAAGTAGGCTTCAATTTGTAAGTGATTGTATTCTCATATATTAGTCCTTAGTGATTTCTTAATATATCTAAAATCATAAGACAATAATCCTTTTTTTTAATGAATTTTGCATAGCTAACCCACCACACTATTAATGAAGAAAATCTTAAATAGGAAAGCAGTCAAATAGATAAGCTTATCAATCAAGTGACAATAGCAAAGACTATCTTCAAAGTTTTCCTCATCATCAAAATTCTAAAAAATATTCATAAAAGAGTCGGTTTGCATACAAAACACCAATTTCCTTAAATAGTTAATGTTATATTTGCATATGTAGATTCAATACAAGAAAAATATTCCCCAAATTGTTAATAACAAAAATCTTTTCAAAGTACTATTTCATTTCCTCGATGTCATCATATACTAGGCGAATTGTCGCCTTAGAGGATGAGTGTGGATGAAGAGATTAAAAAGTAGTGCAACTTCATAGAATGACATAAGGACCATTCGGAGTTAATTAAATCAGGCATAAATTTTATTTCAAATCACATATAACATTCTTTATGTTTACAAACTTTGTTCTCTCCTTAAGCAGAATATCTAAGAGTTTCCTCCATATAAATTGTTTCAAAGAGAACACTATGGAGAAAGACATTGCTTATATATATTTTGAGTAAAGGCCAACCTTGATAAATGGTAACGAAGAGGACACAAATAGAGTTTAGTTCAAAAACAAGGAAAATATCTCAAAATAATGCTTTGCCTAATAACCAAGTTTTTTAGTGGTCAATATAGCCATCTAGATGAAATTTAATTATGAAAACCAACAAACAAGAAATAGGCTAGGTATGAGCAGGTGGTGTAATTAATCCCATATGTGACATCAAGGAGAGCTCTGAGTTCAATATGCAATGCATGTTTCTACTTAGAATTTAAACAGTGAAGAGAGACAAGTTAATGCTACAAAATAAAGAAGATAAATGATCAATGAGATAAAAGACAATATCAGGGGTGAGCAATTAGAAGATGCGTATGAGAGATGTAGACAAATGCTCAATCATAGATGACAAAATGGTTGGACATGTGTTGAAAGAAGGCTATCATAGCAAACAAGCATTTAGTTATAGTGGAACAAGAGTGAGTATTTGAGCAAGAGATTAAAAAGAAACATATATTATTTAACACTACCATTGCCGGTCCCAAGTTCGGATGTGAAAAGTAAAGGGTTGCGATAGGTAGTCGACAGCCAGCGTAAAACTTGTCGAAATAATCATGACATGAATCCTTTAAATCATTGTTAGACGCTAGGCCCCAAGCGGCGTGTTGTATGACTCAATGAATAAAAAAAAATGCGAAGTCAAGACGGCGTCGAAAGATTAAATAAAGGGTTCCCACATTATGGACGGATGGGGGCAAAGAAGTTAGTCCATGAAACTAGAATTATGTTAGGATCTTGGAATATAAGTACTCTTACAGATAAATTAATGGAATTAATAGATATTATGGTTCATAAAAAAATATATATTTTATGTGTTCAAGAAACTAAATGGGTTTGGGAGACGGCCAAAGAGATTGATAGTTAAGGTTTTAAACTTTGATATTCGTAGTCGAACTAAACCAGAGGTGATTATAGATAAAAGTTTGAAAAATAATATTATAAATATTAATAGATGTGGAGATAGAATTATAGCTTTAAAGATTATGTTGATACTAAGATTTTCAAGTTATAAGTGTTTATCCTCAAGAGTAGGTTTGTATTTCAAAGAAAAATTTTGGAATGAATTAGAAGAATTAATACAAAGATACCTCAAGAAGAAAAAAATATTTATTGGAGGAGATTTAAATGGACACGTTGGTAGAGTGGTAGAAGATTTTAAAAGTGTTACATATGGATGGAGACTAGGAAGGAGACTATATTAAATTTTTTTACCATGATTTTAGAATCGCTAATACTTTATTTAAGAAGAGAGAACATATTATTACTTATAAAATGGATCTAAGAAAACACGATTGATTATTTTCTAAATAGATAGTTTAGATCAGAAAGATCAGGCCATTCCAAGTGAAAGTATCCAACATCGATAGTTTTAGATTTTAAGATGAAAGATCAGAGGAAAAATAAATTAAATTATTGTCTGTGACAGATGGGACACTTAAAGAACATAAATAAAAATAATTTTAAGAAAACTATAAAGAGAGGATTTAAGATGTTCATAAATTATGAGAGAAAAATACAGTGAAATTAAGCTAAAATTTTGGAGAATCAAAAGGAAAAAACTTCTTAATAAAAATAATTGGTGAAGTCGAGAAAAGAAAAGAAAAATAAGCAAGTTATAAAATTTGGTTTAAAAGTAAAACTTAGAGAGAGAAAGATATAAAGTAGAGATTCTAAGAAAATAATATATGACTGAAAAAATTTAAATTTTTTAGTGATTTAAATATATTAGATACCAAAGAAGGTGAAAGATGTATTTATAAGTTAAATCAAAAGAGAGGAGAAGAAAGACCTGGGTAGAAAAAGATGAAGATAATAGTGTTTTCTTAGAAAGGATATTAAAAATAGGTGGATGAGATATTTTGATAAACTTTTCAAGGGATCTGAATGTATCGATTGATTTTAAGAACCTTAATACCCTAAACAAAAATAGATAATTTTATTTTATCGTCAGATTAGTAACTTAAGCAGAGAAACTTTAAAGAAATTGAAATGTGGAAAAAAGGACCGATGATATTCCAATGAAGTGTAGAATGTTTAGGAGATCAAGGAATTTCTTGGCTTATAAATCTTTTAATGTTATTTTAAAGGCTAAAAGATGTCGATGAGTGGAGAAAGAGTTTGTTGGTTTCTATATTTAAGAATAAAGGTGCACAAGAGTATGCAAATTATAGGAATTAAGTTAATGTGTCATACATTAAAATTATGGGAGAGAGTAATTGAGCAGGTTACGATGTGATACAAAAGTTTCTACAATCGCTTTGGTTTCATGAGGTAGATCTACTATGGATGCTATACATTTGTTAAGAGGTTTGATGGAGAAGTATAGAAAGTAAGGAGGATTTACATATGATATTTATTGATTTAGAAAGCTTATGATAAAGTTTCAAGAGATGTTCTTTGAAGAGTTCTAGAAACGTAAAGGATTTAATATTAGTTATATTCAAGTCATTAAGGATATGTATCAGTTGCATGTGTCCAAACACAAGGAGACAAAATATTTTCCCATTTCAATTGGATTACATCAAGGATCACTTTAAGCCCTTATCTTTTGCTTTAGTTATGGATGTTCTTACCAGGCATTTAGGAAGATGTACCATGGTCTATGCTCTTTGCTGATGACATTCTTCTTGTTGATAAGACTAGAGAGGGAGTCTAAGAGAAACTTGAATTATGGAGGTCAACATTAGAGTCTAAAGGTTTTCATTTAAGTAGATCTAAAGCGAATATATGGAGTGTAATTTTAGTTGTGTGGTTCTGTATTGTCATTAAAGCAACAATAAGAGTGAGTGATTCAGATATTTAGGTTTTATTGTTCAAAATGATGGTGAAATAGATGGAGATGTTATTAGTAGAATTGGATGGTTGAAATGGAGGAATGCATCGGCTTTGTGTGATAGAAAAATTCCACTTAAACTTAAGGGAAAATTTTATATGGTGGTAAGACCCAATGACGACTTATGGTGCAGAATGTTGTCAAAAGAGAAGCATAAGACTAAGTTAAGTGTTACGAGATGAGGATGCTGGTGGATAAGTGGCTTTTACTCTTAGAGATAAAATGCTAAATGAGTATGTTGGAAAAGTTGGAGTAACTGGCAAATAAGATTAGAGAGTCGCCTTAGATGGTTTGGCCACATAAAGCGCCTACCATCCAATGACTTAGAGAGAGTAGATGCATTAGATTTTTCTTATGTTAAGAAAGGTAGGTAGACCTAAAAAGACTTGGTTAAGATGTATAAAAAATAACCTTAGTATACTTGAATTAAATGAGAATTTGACACATAATATGACACAATGGAGACGAAGGATTCATATAGCCGACCCCACTTAGTGGGATAAAGGCTTGTTGTTGTTGCATATATTATGAGTGCTCTGGTTAATAAAAGCATTGTTTCACATTATGCTTTGCACATCAAAACAAAAAAAGTAACTATTACATGTCAGATTATGTTTTGCGTTTTGAAAACACTAAGACAAACTAGAATCTAAATGTGAAGATGAACCTAATTATGGAAAGATATACTAGAATCCAAGGACCAAGGTGAAAAGAAATTGCAACCACGATCACATCACAATCAAGATTATTAAAGTTATTTTTAATATAAGTAATAAGTCATAATCAAAAGAAAGTAAAGTAGGAAACTTAGTACTCAACCATAGGATGTGGAAGAGAGTGGAAGAGATATTGGAAATTGTGGATTCACCCACTAACTAGACTTGAATGAAGTAATGGATGGAAACTAAAGAGAAACATGCCAATAAATAACTCATTTGTTTTGCCAAGTGGTGGATCCATTATAAAGAGATAGCATTAAATAAGTTCATCCTACTTACTTCTTGAGGTGCTATAATAATCTTGAACATATTTATCACCCAATAAAAAGATGTCATAATAGATAGTGTGTATCCAAGAGACATTATTGTTGTAAAACATGCATTAAAAGGCTAGCAACCTCATTCAAATAGTCATGGATTTAATATTGATCTAATTAACTCAACGGTTATGCTTGAATGTAATATTTGACTAAGGGTGTAATCTTGTATATGTTTTTCCTATTTTGGTATCAACAAACTTTTTTTTCTTTTCTTATAAGAATTTATATATTTGTGTGTGCCTATTACTTGGAAGTAATAAGAAAACAATCTATTCTTTTGAGCATTCTATTCTCTACATAATATCAGACCACTAGACTTTTTACAGGTTATCTATCTTCAACTAATCTTCATTAATGTGAGAAATCAAATTGATCATAACTTTCATTATTTCTTTGCTTTCAATAATTATTTCCACTTCCTTCTAGCTCATAGATTTTCATCATAATCAAGACTAAAAGTTTTGGCTTCTCCAATTTGAGCTTTTTCACACATCTAGATTATTGTTTAGGGATTTCTTCATTGCACACATTGCATCTTCATCACCCAACACCTCTCAAATTCAACGTTGTCATGTGTTTAGTTCTAATCTCATCGACTTCTGCCATCACCACACCTATGTGGTTCATCTCACTTGTGCCTACAAAGGTGTCTCTTCCCACCTTTATCACCAACTTCATATCATCTATATCATGGGGTTCATCTTTCTTCATCATCAACCTCTATATCTAGCAACCTCTACTCTTAAATTGGGACCTATAATACATTGACACTCCGAGTAACAAGAGTATGTAGTGCCTGGCACATATCAGTGCATCATAAGTATAATTGTGATGCCCAACCTCCAAATGGTCTAGTTCTTGTGAGACCCTCTACATGTTGGTTTCAATCTTTTGTTGTTGTTAATCTACATTGGTAAATTTTGCTTGAGTTGATTGGGATTATCATTGTCATTCCAAAAATAGCTCCGCGCTTAGTATTGCTTCATTGTCACGAGGACCTTTAAAACTTTGGTTCTCACTTACCAGTACTGTCATTCTCCGGTGCCTTTGCTCATCATTATCAGATATTTGATGCTTGGGCAAAAAAGAAACAAAAAAGGTAGAGAAGTAAACAAAAATATCAAAGTAATATTGAAGACTATATATACAGAAGGTTAATCAATTGAAACTCAACCAAAAGGATCTTAAAACCTTCAAATACTAATGCATTAGTGCATAATTGAGCTTCAAGTCTCCATTAGATTCAATGCCTTTGATCAATCTTATCAACTCTTGGGTTAAAAACTTTGATATTGATTATATGGCTCACTCATCATAGAAACTTAACACATATTGTAGTAAACAAATTATCATAATAAATAGCTCCTTAATCATAGTAGCAAGTTTAAAAGTTGTTGAGATTAGTCCCAATTGTCTTAAAAGATATTGTGCATGTTATAAAGTTTTTCACTAACCTTTATTTCAATACACAGAATCACTCAAGATTTACATTGAAATGTCACCTTTTATCCTACTTATTGTGTATTTTAGGGCCAAGATTTAGAAAACATGATTGGCCATGCTAAGAAAAGAAACAAACTTTATTATCTTAATACATAAAATAATCCAAGCGATAACAAAGAGTAAATTACCCTTACTATTTCCATCCAAACATTCTTTACCCAAAAATAACTAAGTATGACTTTATCATCGTAGACTAGGATAGTCATCGTTTAGGATAAGACTATGCTTTCTTATCTATATAAGCGACATTATCTTTAGGTATGAAGCAATCCAAGTTATAACAATAGAATATTACCATCATCATATTTTTTAGCATTCTTTATCCAATAAAGACACAAAGTATTTGGCTTTGTCATCATAGACTATGACCTCCATCCATGACTCTTAAGATTTTTTCCCTTCTCAATATAAGGGGCTTTATAATGAAACTTTCAAATTCACTGCATGTGAATTTGCAAAACATAGATGTGTCCCTCATCCAATTAGTATAAAAAAAGATCAATCCATTTTTTCCAACCCATACTTATATTCAAGGTCCTTTACTCTTTTCAATAGTTATGGAGCACATTAATTTTATACCTCAAGTGATGCCACCTTTTATGAAATGAATTCCTATTTTTCTACTCTTCAAGAAGAGAATCTAGCCATGAAAGAAGATAAGGATTTCTCTCTCACTAAGCTTCCTTCATCATCAAAATTCATGCATCCCAAGCCTAAAGCTCTTGTCTCCATGTCTAATTCTATGCTTCGTGCCTTCCATGGAAAATAAACTTATTTCCATCATGCACCATAAGGAAATTATGAACCTGCCTTTGCATGTCGCATGCCTCCAATTGAAAGATCTCCTTAGTTTGACAAAGTGTAGTCTAAAGAACAATCTTATCTCTAAACATACACCAATCCAAAGATCTGAACCAATCCTAAAAATGAGGTAATAGTTTCTAATTCTACTTTACAAATTAAATCACATCATTTAAATAGCAACCTAGATCATAATTACCAATCAACCCATGCATCCACTTTCTCATCTTGCATAATTTAAAATTGCTTCAACATTTGATACGAGTTTCCTTATAAACCTAAACAATATTCCCATTCTTAACATGCAATCTAAGGCTTTAACTAATAAAAATTGAAAACAAACTGAAAATCTAAAGACAAAAGCATTAAAAAAAAATACAACATTAGACTTGCTATGTTTACCCATAGGAAAAAGACTTGTGGGATACAAATGAGATTACATTTGGATCATTAAAGAGGTACAAGCCAATGATAATAGGTAAAGGTTATACTCAGACTTAGCATAGATTATCAAGAGGTTGTTGAGGTAAATAATATGAGAGTTCCACTGACTTTAACAAATAATTGAAATTGAGAATTGCAATAATTTGATGTCAAAAATACATTCTTACATAGAAACTTTGACAAAGAGATTTATATAAAAATTTCACTTGAATTTTTAAAAAAAAAATCTTGCTGCTAATCATGTACAGTAAGCTTAAAAAGGCCTTGAATGGTTAAAGCAATCTCCGAGGTCATGGTTTGAAAGGTTTGTAAAGTTGATGCTACTCATAGTATACAAACAAGTTCAAGAGATTATATATTCATCAAGCAATCAAACTCAAGAGAATCACTATAATTTCAATATACATTGATGATGCAATATTAATTGAAAATGATGGAAAGAAAAATAATAGTAAGGCAATATTTGACCAAAAATTTTGAGATTACATACTTAGGAACATTTAAGTATAACCTAGGAATTAACTTTGCACACCCTAGGGAAGGAATCTTCATCTATCAATAGAAGTATCTCACCTACCGCATGATAAAAATGAAAAAATTAGCATGTAAAGCATCAAGTACACCAATCAACCACAACCACAAATTGGAGAAGTTAAGAGGGATGTTGCAGTGAACAAGAAGTATTAAGGCCTGGTAGGAATGCTCATTTATCGCTCTTATAAAATATCAAATAAAACTTATATTGTTAGTGTGATTAGCTAGCTTACACACAATGCAAAGGAAATTCACATGAAAATTGTAAATCAAATATTGAAGTACCTAAAAGGAACTACAAAGAGGAGAGTTTTGCTCAATATATATATATAGTGCTCGATGCATATTTAGATGTTGGTTATGTAGAGTCTATTTTGGAAGGTAGATCAACTTTCAAATATTGAATCTTTCGTCGTGGGAACCTTGTGACATGGAGAAGAAACAAAATGTGGTCGCAATATCAAGTGTTGTAACAGAATTTTAAGCAAACGCTCAAAGTATTTGTCAACTATTATAATTGAATAGCATTCTAAAAAATTTGAAATATTTGGTGGAATGGCCTAATGAGACTTATTGCGATAATAAGTTTGTTGTCAAAGAAAAGCTAGACAATCGACATTGCTAGATCTAAATTTATCTACAGGCTACACGAGATCATACTTGCAAGACTAACCCAGTGAGGCAGAAAGAGGGTCAAGGGAAGAGAGCGTAAAGAGAAGTGAGGGTTGTTAGAGATTTGGGTGAGCAGAGATAAAGAACGTATCTAAAATAATCTCTTAATAGAGAATCTAAAAGCTAAGTCAAAGCAATACAATCAATGTTTAGGAAAAACTTAAACAAGTCCTATGTAAAGTAAAAGTCCTATGAAAGATCCCATTGAAGAACCAATTAAAAGTCCCTAAATGTACCTTCTGACACTTTATTTATAAAGTTAGACAGCTACCAGAAAAACAACACCACAAATAAAGAAATAAAAAAATAAAAGTACAAATTGAATGGACTATTATGGCACAGACACGTGTACAATATCTTTGCAAGGTGGGTTAATTGGACTAGTTTGCTTGGCAAGTTGTGATGAGCTCGCCATGGCAACCCGGTCAATTCTTAACTAGAAACTGCACATAGTCTAACTTGGCTTTAAGTCCCCACATAAGTACTGACTTGATTTGACAGAGCTTTGTGGCGAGCTAGATGATCTAAGGTATAACCTAGGTATACAAGCATTATCAAATAAACAAATAGAGGTTGACTGAGGCTTGAAGAAATAATAAACAATTGTTTGATTTGCACACCCTATTGATAAATTTAGGAACACTTTATAGATGATCATACTAAGAGGTAAAATATTGGCGTAATTCAAATAATCATATCTAAGTTAAAAAGACAAATATCTATTCAGTAACTTGAGGGCATGTTGGAAAACATGCATAAAAGACTTGAAAACCTCATTTGGATAATCTAAAATTTAAATATTGTTAAATATAGTGCATTAGAAAAGTTACTATATTTGAATGTAACTTTTAGCTAGGGGAGTAATATTATATATATTCTTCTTGCCTAGTTCCCATTTATTTTCTTAAAAGAGCCTACATATATTGATAGGTACATATTGCACTCATAAGAAAATAATCAATCTTTTCTAACCTTCATTTCAATCATCATCTTGAAAGCTTTTATCATATCAATTTGTTGATTTTTTGGTTTTCAATTTATTAGTTGTATATCATTAAAGAAAGAAATTTTAGTTGTGTAAGTTTATTAATTTGATAAAATGATAATTTTAGGACTTTTATTGAACGAATGTCTAATAGTTAAGTTTCAATTATGTTTTTAAGGATAATTTGCCGGATGTATTAAATTTTTTATCAATGTATTGATAGCTAAATATTATTTTCAATCTCTTATTTATTAAATTAACTTGAAATTTACCAACTCACCCCATCTTATCGAGTTGTGAAAATTATTTGGGATCAATGAGTTGGTCGTGACAACGAGTATGATTAGCACTCACTAAGCTAGACACTAAAAAAAATTTATTTCACTTAATAAAAATATTTTTAGTATGAAAAAGATATCTAAAAAAATGAATAATAAGCAACGATCTAAATAATAGTAGTAAAATAATAACTTTTCGAAAATCCTAGCATTCACAAGTTCCATTTTGCAAAATATGATCTAAAAAAATATCATCTAAAAATCTAGTTCAACAATAAAAAGAAATTTTTAGACAATAAACTAATAAGAGTTAATTACAACAATCTTCGACTAGTATTTGAGATAAACATATAACTCTCATTTATTTTCAAAATATGTGCATAACTCTCGTATATTTCAAATGCACACAGCTCCAATAAGATATTTGAAATATACCCATAACTACTATGTAGATATTAATTCCTCTCTTAGAATTGGGTATAAAATATGCACATAATCCCCATGCATGTGAGTTATGCATATATTTAAAAAAAAAACACGAGGATTATGTATTTATTTCAAATTCTACATTGAGGTAATTTATAACTACCCCAAAATATTCAACACGTTAAACAAGTAAAATAACAAAATTTCAAGAATCCTAGCATTCCAAGTTAACAAAACTTGCTAATTAGGTAATATAAAAATATACCAAAAAATACATTTAAATAACTTACATAGTTAAACTACTTAGGAGTGTAACATACATAGCCTAGGAATCTTTATCATAATCCACCATCCATGCTCTCTTCTGCTCTTCTTCATCATTGGATTTCCTTTATTGTAATGCACATCTTATCTTCCCTCAATTTACCACTTATAGAACTTGAAACTCTTACACCTATATTCAATCTACCCTACTCCCTTTCACGCACCCTTATTAACCAACTCAATAATACCCTTCTAACATCAAACCTCCTTGCAAATTTTATTAGAAGTAACTCATTTTACGTGTTTAAAGTATCAATATTCATCTTACAAAATAAGAAGGGGAGCTCATATTTCTAGCCAGCACATTAAAGTACAACACTCAGCTAGGAAATATAATGGCATTCACCTAGAAGGTGTGATGATGATATGCTGTCACCTTGCTTATTCAAGAGACTGCATGAGTCTCAAGCTAGCCTTCACAAATAATATACCATTTTAGATAGTTTTAGGTCCAATTTATCTAGAAAGTCATCAAAATGATTTTCCTTTGCAACTCTAAACTCATTTTCCTTGGATATGATGAATAATCAATTAAAAAGACTTTTATTATTTTACAACAATTACATTTCTGACACAAACAAGTAAATAATAGGAAAACATGAGAGGAGGAAGAGAAGGAAAGAAGAGAGGGACACATTAGCTTGGCTTTCCCATCACTCCTTGCACCAATTTCAACCCACATTACATGCAAGAGAAAAGATTTAAATTTTATAATTAGGTATCACATGATTTTTTTTTTAATTTTTTTTTTTTCAGTAGGTTGAAAGGTACATATGAACTCATTCAAACGGCATGTGCTAAATAAATTTTAAATAAAATTTTTAATAATTCAAAAGAAGTCAGCATCTGATGATCACGCTTTAATTATTTAACAGTACATAAAACTTATCAGTTGCTCATAGAAACAATGAATTTAATGATGTATTTAAATGATCACTTATTTTTTAAACCTTCAAACATTGTTTCAACCTAGCCTAAATGCTTCAATTCCCAACACCCAAATGCAAATAGCAAAATCAACATAATTATAATTACATAAAAACTTATCTTTTAAGCATACAATTATTCTCTTTATTATAAAGCAGAACATATATTATATAGAGGATCATAAAGGCACTTTTTGCATTTTAATAAGCCAATTTTCATTCTAGAAATCAGCATCTCTCATCAAATATATTTTATACGTGTGTATATATTTTTATCAGCTAATGATATATTTAAATTTGATGTGGAATAAATTTAAATTTAAATTTAAATATATTTATTAAATAATTATTGCATAACACATTTCATAATTTTGACTTTCAAAGCAAAACTATTTTATTTAATACTTAAATATCACAACATTATCATAAATTTTAAATTAGACTTCAAGTTTAATTATATTGAAACTTAAACTCATTTATGGATCTTTAATTTTTAAACATTTTACCTAAAATCTAACCACACATGTCATAAAACATTATTTTCAAATAAAATTTAGATTTTATTTGTTCAATTTCCAACTACTTTAACATATGCTAGGTCCTTTACAATGCAACACCTATTTTTATTTTACTAGTCTTCCACCATAGGGGAACTAAATAGGGTGTACATAAAAAAGTCAACTTTATTGAAATTATGAAAAAATAATATTTTAACTATCCCTATATTCTCCTATCACATAGGATTGCTAAGTCACTTTTACATTTTAACCATATGGCTTTAATTATAAAAATCATTCACGTATGCACATGTGTAATATATCGTTGTTATTAAAAACATGCTTTAGGAGAGAAGCAAAGTACCGCTTCACTACATATTCTAGCATTACATAGTTGGCACTAGCTCGAAATGAAAACCTAATTAATGTTTAATAGTTTGGCTCAACATCTATAGCAATAACTAGGCATAAACATTCATTTCTCCTCACTTTCTCAGTCATTAAATAACTGCTAATTGGTCATACATTCCTTTGCACTAGAGCAAGTTACTTCTTGGTGAATTTTCTCTTCACACTCTTTTTATCCACTAATTTTCTTATATGTTTCTAATTTATTCTTGCTACTGGCACCAGTAATCTGATCACAAGCTTCCTCATAAGAATATTTTTCAATGACTCATCTTCGCACAACCTCCAGCTCTCAATCTCTAGTTAGTCATTCAATCACCCATATATTCTTGATTTTTAAAAATTACTTAATCACTTCATTATTTACATGTTTTCTTCTTTAGGATATTCACAAATTACTATCAATGAATGTATCATTATATTTATTAATTTTACCTAATAAAGTCTAAATTTTGTTAACTAAATTATTATTGTATATACGTAATATATGCATATGTAATAATACCGGTCATGAACACTTTAATTTGTAAAGCACTGTTTAGTTTTGCATTTTGCACACTAAAGCAAAAAAGGAACCTTTGCACATCGCATTGCTCAGTGCTATAAAAATATTAATACACACACATACATATATCTTTGATTCCCAACACTTATACGCATATAATAAAATCAGTTTGATTGCAACAAAACAAAAAATTACCTTTTAAGTGTCCATGTAACCTTTTATCACTTAAGAACATTAAAGCACTTCTTCATTTCAACCATTTGACTTTAATTTTACAAATTACGTTCTCATTTTATAATCATCATTTTTAGCACAACTATTTGAAATCAACTTTATGAATCCTCATTTTTCATTCATGATTGAAGAGTGTTATATCAGGTATTAAATTTCTTCTTCATAAATCATTTTCAATAATCTCTATCCAAGTTACCAACATGCTTTCAATCCTAAACATTTCACACTAATCATATTTATCAAATTGGTTCATTTTCATTCCTTTATATATTTGAAAATCACAAGTCAATCCAACTAATTTATCCCAACCATCAATCAAATAAAATCATTCTTTAATTAATCCATTTAAGATTTTTCGCACTTAATGTTCTCATTTTCAACATGCTAAACTTACCATCAATGTCTTTTTTTCATTGTCCAACATGAGCCCTTACAATATAATTATATTAATTATATATTTATAAAATCCAATTTTAAGCATCCATGATATTACCACATAAACCATTTCTCCATTTTAATCATTCAAAGTTAATTATAAAACTTACATCCTCATCTATTACCTAATTCTTATGTATAATATATATAAAATACTTAAATGTAATCCACATAGTACCATTATATCTTCAATAATAACAATAACAATAATAATAATAATAATTAGTAATAAGTAATCACACCACTAGCATTAGATAACATAAATTCAACCTTTCTTCTTACCCTTTATCTTCTAAACATTTACTCTATAATGTTAATTTCCACCAATTTCAACAAATAATTCATAGGGTAGAGCTACCAAATAGGTAAAAACAAACACATCAAATTACCTCACTTTTGAGTATAAATTATAAACATTTTCATAACCAATACAAAATAATATGGACTAAATGTTGATCACGGATGTAATTCTACTTCATTTGAACACTCATTAGTCGCCATACTACTACTACTACTAATCAATGATTAATCATGCATATTTTTGATAAAATCAACATATGTTACACAATGAGAAAAAAAACATATCTAACACAACAACTTTCTTCTTGATGCAAATCAAATTAATTCTCACAATACTTAAACATATGCACTTTAAAATCAATAAAATCATATGAAGCTATGTTATCATTATTCTCTGAAATAGATACAATGTTATATATTTCATTATTATCTCCCATAACTTTTGTATAGGTTGTCATTTTCTCTTTTTTGTTAATTGGTATTAATAACAAAATGTTTCTTCTTAAATTACATGACATCTTCTTTTTCCTCAAACAATATTAACAACATTTATCATCCAAATCATCAAAATATCCCTAGTCACTCCAAATATCAATTAAAAATTTATATGGACTTAAAACTTGTATGCATCATCTTCATAGCAAACTCCACTTCATTATATCGTTCAAGTTATAATATGCCTCGTTATTTTATTTGTCATACTCTTTTGAAGTGTTTTGTTCAATTAAACTCTCATTTAATAATTTTAAAAAACATTATATCTTTCATTAATACATTCATCATTATCTAAGACATTATTATCTTATTCCAAGCACCCTATTTTAGCAAAGTCTCTAAATAATTTACCTCATAACTATTTTATATCTCCTTTACGTCATCCTGCATCAAATTTACAACATTAAATTATCAAACTATAATCTTTATAAGGCTTCTAAATTTTAATATAATAACTGCATGCCTCTGTAGCATTAATCTTCTATCACAGTTTAAAGACATATTTCCTTTCCTTGATAATTATTATACCTCCTAACTTCAAGATTAATTGTCTTTACAATATTCGAATTTGTTTCTAGACTAATATATCGTCTACACAACCTGTTAAATGTAATAAGCCAATTATTCCACTCTATTTGACCTAACTAAAAAAAATTTATTTCAAGTCAGTCAGCATTTTATGTTGCAAGATTACTAATCTCTCGTATTTTAAATTCCACCATCTTATTTTAGAGCAACTATTCCTTCAAGCAATTATTTATATTCCTAAGCTATATATCAATAACTACAATTCTATGCCCTATTGTCAAACTTTCTCCAAGAATCAATCTCACAACCTTCGCAAAATGTTTATTTCATGTTAAAAAATGTTGTGATTTGGTGGTTCAAATCTTGAAAGTACTTCAATGTATGTACGCTCCTTTTTCAAAATATGAATTCGTTATTGCAAGATCATGTTATCATCATCATTACTAAGCTTTGGAAGTTAGAAGATAATAGCTTTGAATACAAAATCAGAGTTATGATAAAATAAAAACCAGCACTTATAAATCAAAGTAGAAGGGAAGAAAGATAAAGGGACCCATAAAAAGTAATCAAGATGCCAAATGTATGAACACAAATCTAAAAGTAATTAATTCTCTGCCTCCCTCAATTATTACAGGGAAGAACCGCATCAATCACAAACAAAAATGTCATTAATGAAAATCTGTATGAAAATATATTGGGCTGTAAATGAACTAAATCAAGTAGAGTACTGGTTGGTTCAAGCTCAATCACTTATTTCCTTATCGAGTTCGCACCAAGCTTGAACATATCAAAATTTTAAAATATTATTAGGTTTATTATCAAGTTTGAGATAAAATCAAGCATTAATCAAGCCTAGCTAATCACATGTTTGATGTTGATGATTTAAACATATAGGGGCTGTTTGGTTGGAAGAATTTGGAGTGCAAAGCAAAAAAAAATGCAGGGATTTTAACTTTTTGGTGTTTGGCTTGAAGTAAAGTAAATTTCTAAGGTAATGTAATGTATTTCAAATATATTACGTAGGTCATTTTTGGTGTATTTGGAATTAAATTATTTTAATTATCATCGGTAATGTAAAGTGTTGTGGCCGCCGCCCGTCAAAATCACGTCGTCGGGCCAAAACTTTCAAAATACTTTACATTACATTTTTTTACTAAAAAAAAGCAAAATCATGAATTACTAAAACTCATGTAAAGTAATCCACTTTTTGTATTCACACCATTCATTCCTTTTTAAAAAAAACAATATAGTCTTAATGCTAGAAAATTTTGAATTTAAAAATTTAATCAAAATTAGCATAATTTACTAGGTATTTCTTAAGTTGTTTGGTGAAGTTCGAACAACAACAAGAAAAATTTTAATCTATACATCTAGCTATTTTTTCATTTTTCATCTTACTCATAACTCTAATTATATAAATAAATTTTAAAGTGCACAAAATATTAAAAATTAATACAACAATATAAAATAAGTCATCAAATAAGCTATTAACTCATCATTAAAAAAAACCATTATATTGAGTTCTTAGCAAATTATTTTTTAAACAACACATTCATGAATATAAATGAACAAGTAAATCAATGTTTGAGTTTGTTAATTTATATGGCAGGCTTTTAAAATTTATTCAAGTATGTTCAATTATGTAAATAAATGAATATTAAGCGATTACTAACGAGTATTGAGTGCACTAGCTCACTTACTGCTCAATAAAGGAGGTTTTAATTCACAAAATTGAAATTCAAAATCAGCCAAGAATTTACTTCAATACAAATCTAACAGAGAGATATAATTTAGAAGTTCAAACAAAAATGAATATGGTAAGAATGGTATTATTGATTGAATCAAGCACAAGAGTCGTTAGCATCTTTAGCTAGCAAGAAGAGGTTAATTTAGAAGGGTCTAATAAGTGATATATTTATGAAAATAGAAATCATGGTTGGTTACAAAGTACTGGCAAAACTATCTTTCCCTTCATGAGTGAAGAAAAAGTATTTCATCTGTTCATGGAACTCTAATCAACAAGCTCTTTTGGTAAAGTCACATATGATCAATGCTATCTAATATTCATCACTGATATGATCTCTACACTACAATTTCAAATATTTCAATTTCAAAATTATTGGTTAATATAGAGGCCTCCAAGAGTCAATAGTCAATTGATGGAAATAGTTTTTGTGGAAGGTCATGGGTCAAAAGAATGGTTACAAAGTCAACTTTTTAAACAAAGAATTAAGAAATAAAGCAAACAAACATCAATTGCTTCTGATGAGGAGAAGAGTGATATTCCTAGTAATCTAGATCTCATTAAAATTAGGGTTGCAAAATGAATCAAGTATTCAATAAACAACTAATGGAACAACTCCATAAGAGCTTGTCCTGTTGATTTGATTATCTAATTGAACAAGCTTCAACACTTTTACAGTTGTTAAAAAAATAAGTTTAAGTGACTTGTTCCTCGCTTCGTCTATGATCAATGAACAATATCACTTAAAACACATGAATAAGTTCGCTAAGAAGCTCAATTAAGACTTGATAAATAGCACATTGAAGGCCCAAGTTGCACTCAAACCAAGCTCAAACAAATATGAATTTAGACAAACCGAGCTTGAAAACTATCACAAAAGCTTGAATAATGCTTGAATCAAGCATCAATATGCTTTTGTAAACAAGCTTGAGCTCAAACAACCTTATGCTCAACTCAATTTGGTTTGTTTGTAGACCTGATTAAAATCTATTTACGCCATAGGTTTAAGGTCAATTAGCATTTGGAAAGAGATAATAACACATCATGTTTTTCATAAAATGGCTAATAAAAAAAAGTTCAATTTTATTCATCAAAACAAGATTGATGATGCTTATCCATTCCTGGAATGATATTTTCACAACTTTTATAAATTTTCATAAGACTGTTCTACAGAAGTAAGCACTCTATTTTCTCTAAAGACATTAATAAACTTATCCCCAAAAACATTCACCCTACTATAA
This sequence comes from Cymbidium sinense, assembly GCA_021442155.1. Taxonomy (NCBI): domain Eukaryota; kingdom Viridiplantae; phylum Streptophyta; class Magnoliopsida; order Asparagales; family Orchidaceae; genus Cymbidium; species Cymbidium sinense. Next base: position 10,339,327 of record CM038216.1, on the reverse strand, counting down.
TCCCTTATCTCCTTTTTAGTAGTAATGCTGATGTTATGCATACAATGGTCCTATCTGTGTATAATAATAGTTGGATGAGAGGAGTAAGTGCTCTAATTTTCTATGGTACTAAATTTCAGCAAGCTACTTATCTTAAAATGATGTTGTTGCTGTTTGGAAACATTTCTAAGTCTTGATATTAATTTCTCAAAATCCTCTTTGATCTATTTGTGGAAGGTCAATCTCAAAGGGAAGGAGCTTGCCACTTGTTTAAGTTCTTTCGTGAAAATGTCCTTCATGTATCATAGCATTCCTTTTGGATCAAAACATATTCAAAAAGCCTTCTAGATCTATCTCATTGACATATTACCAAAAATTAGTTAGATAGGTAAATAGCTTTGCAATGGTGGTATAGTTAGCTACCCTATACTAATTATGTGTGGCTTGTTTCTCCTTTGTACTATTTCTCCTTGCAATTCTAACAGGTAATTAAGAGGATTGATTTTATTAGAGAAACATATCATGGAAAATTAGTGAACAACAAGCTTTTATCCCACTACATAGGGTTGACTACATGAATCCTTTTTCTCCATTGTATCATATTCAGAGTCATATTCTCATTTAAATCTAATACAATAAGGTTATTTTTATACTTCCTAACTAAAGAGCTGTTTGGTTGCTTGAAAAAGGAATATAATGTATTTGAATTACTTTAGGTTGTTTGGTTGAAATTCTACAAATACATGAGTTTATATTTTTTGTTTGGTAAAATAAATATAATGTAAAGTATTTTGAAGGTTGTGGGCGGTGGTGGTGACAGTGGCCGGCGAAGCGGCAGTAAGGAGACGGCGGCGGAAGTGGCTGACGGCGGTGGGCTGCGGCTACAAGACACTTTACTTTGAAGCGTGTTGAATCGGTAGATTTGACGAATTCAAATCTCAAAATTTAACCTTCTAGTGAATTCCAAATGCATTACATAAATTTGAAATTTTACTTTGCATCATGTCAAACACAAAAAAAGTTGAAATCCCTACATTTACTTTACTTCACTTTACTCTCAAACCAAATAGCCCCTAAATCTTTTTAAGCTTACTTACACCTTTCTTAACATAGGTTAGGTAGAACTTAATACATCTACTCTTCGAGCTGGGTCACAGATGGCCAACGTTTTATGTGACCAAATCATCTAAGATGAGTCTCTCTAATCTTATCTTCCACGATAGCTATTTCACTATCTTCATGTATATATTTGTTTTGTATTTTGTTAAGTGTAAAGCCACTCATCCACCTAAGCATCCTCATCTTTGCAACACTTAATTTTATGCTTCTTTTTTACTAGCTAACATTTCGTGTCATAAAGCATCGCAGATCCCACCACCATCATAAAAAATTTCCCTTAAGTTTAAGCGAAACTTTTCTATCACACAACGGGTTCGATGCATTCATGCACTACAGCCATCCAACTTAAACTCTATTGATAACATCCCTAGCTATTTTATCATCACTTTGTACAATAGACTCAGATCTAAAACAGTCATTTTTTATAATGGCTTGATCACCCAATGGCAAGCCCGCCGCTATATTTACTACTACTAAAATTACACTCCATGTATTTAATTTAGATCTACTTAAATAAAAGCTTTTAGACGTTAAGGTTGACTTCCATAATTCAAGTTTCTTAAACTCTTTCAAGTCTTATCAACAAAAAGAATATCATCAACAAAAAACATACACCAATGTACATCCTCCTTTAATTGTCTAGTAAGAACATTCATAACTAAAGCAAACAAATATGGGCTTAAAGCCCATTCTTGAGGTAATCCAATTAAAATAGAATAATACTTAATCAATACTCCTTGCGTTTGAGCACAACTAACAATTTTAGTATACATATCCTTAATAACTTGAATTTAAGCAATATTAAATTCTTTCTTCTCTAGAACTCTTCAAAGCACTTCCCTTGAAACTTTATCATATGCTTGCTCTAAACTAACACATATAGATCCTTCTTACTCTATACTTCTCCATCAAACATCTCAACAAATGTATAACACCCATAGTAGACCTACCCAATATAAATTCAAACTAATTTTAAAAAACTTTAGTACCACATCGTAACTTATGCTCAATCACTCTCTCTCATAATTTTAATATATGGTGCATTACTTTAATTATGAATCACCTTTATTCTTATGAATCACCTCTATAATTTGCAGAATCTTATGAATCACCTTTATCCTTAAAAATAAAAACTCATAAACTCTTTTTTACTCATTTGACGTCTTTTTAATCTTTAAAATAATATTAAAAAGTACTTTTTGACCTACAAAACATGTTCACATTTCATTTTCTTTAAAACATCTACAACTTCAATTTTACTAATACGACGATAAAATCAAAAAATTCATATTTTTATTTATGGTAATAACATAATTAAAATTAATCGTATTCTCACAACCTTCACTGAAAATTTTATTAAGAAAAATAATTTTTAATCTCATCCACTTATGTTGAATATCCTCTTCTAAGAAAAATAATTTTTAATCTTCATCCTCAATGCACTTCACTTAAACTAAATCTTTACTTCACCTACCTTTTTGTTTGGCTAACTTATATATGAAGCTTTGGACTTCTTTAGTATCCAATCTACTATATAAATCACTAATTGCTAAATTCTTTGGATAACATATTATTTTCATAGAATCACTACGAGCCACTCTATATCTTTTCTAATTCTCTAAGTTTTCATATTTAAACCAATATTCATAACAAAACTTCTAATTTTTAATCTTTTCTTGCACATGTTGACTCTAATATCAATTAATTTTATTAATAGAAACTTATCCTTGCTACTTTTTATAGGTCCAAAAATGTAAGCATGTTTTACAACTTGCTTAATATCACTTACTATTTTTTTTCACATAACATTAAATTCCTTATAAACCTTTAAATTATAAGATCTTATAGCTTACTCTTAAAAATATTTTATTAGCATTCTTTAAATACCCTCATTTAATTCTATAAATAATATTCAATTTATTTTTAATCTTCCAACCATTCATCTTAAAATATAAATCAATAGTTGATACTGAGTACTTAATCTTTTACACATAATGACCTTACAATCTTTACAATCTAAACGAATGTTTTTCTTATAAGAAAATAATCGATCTTGTTGCGTGTGCAAGCTTGAGGTAGAATAAACTTAGGGTTTTAGATCCAAAGAAAGATAGTTAAAAAGAATAATAAACTCTTCTAAAAAAATGCATGGCCTTACACAGTAAACATGCTCTACAATATATCTGTTTTGGAATACAAAATTCAATTTTTCAAATACGAGTTATAATGTTGTATGTATCACGGCAATGAAAGAATGGAATATTCTAATAGCCATATAATTTATAATGCTGTGAAGTGGCGTGGCAGATGAACGGCCAGCACAATAAAGAATAACACTTTCTCTCTCCTTCAAGGATCTACCATCCTATTTTCTCTCAAAGATCCCAGATTGTGATCCATTTGATTTGAGTGATCATTCAAATGATCCATTTGGATTTATCATTCGATTGTCGATTCGGCCATAAGCGCGTCAATTTGGAAGTCATTTGATCATCCAGTCAGTATTTTGAAATTTCATATGTAGCATTTGAACTTCATTTGAGCTCATTTGGACTCGATTTGACTTGATTCTAGTGTTATTATACTTATCTCACTGAGTCGTTTAATTTGATTGAATATATGCTTTAACTTGAAATCCATACTTGATTTATAAATTTTAGAGGGATATATCATTTACCCACCTATTTTTGGATGATAAAACTTATTTCATCTAAATATATATAAAATCACTTTATGTAAAAATTATTAGGATTTATAATTATATATAATATATATATTATGTGCATCAAATTTACTTATTTATTTACTAATTAGTTACTAATATTTATTTATTTTATTTTATTTTATATATATGTATTGAGTATGACTGTATGTGTGATAGCATCTACTATAAACGTTGAGGCGAACAGACACTAAGATAATCTCATTATTGGCTTGGCTCACTATTCATCGAACCCTACCAATTGATCTAGCAATGATGGAATGGATATTCTGTTTACTGAATCACATAAAATTTGAGTCAACTCCATATATATCATAAATGCATGACAGTTAATAATTAAATATAATATATATATTATGTGCATCAAATTTACTTATTTATTTACTAATTAGTTACTAATATTTATTTATTTTATTTTATTTTATATATATGTATTGGCTTTTGAAAGAGAAGGGTCGTGGGCCCCCCAAATTCCTTTTTTTTATTTCCCATGAAAGAGGTTTCTTTCGAAAGTATGAAGGAAAAATTGTTTGATTTAGAAAAGACCTATTTCCCTATTTCCATTTTTTTTAATCCGGTTCAGGTCGAATAATAGGTATGAATCATAGTTCAAATATTTCTTTTCTTGATCTATTCATATAATTAGTGCTCAGACTAGAATAAATATCTGACGAGGTAGAATCATCTTGATAGAGATGATAGAGACTCAAATTTATTTATTTATTTACTAATTAGTTACTAATATTTATTTATTTTATTTTATTTTATATATATGTATTGAGTATGACTGTATGTGTGATAGCATCTACTATAAACGTTGAGGCGGACGGACAATAAGATAATCCCATTATTGGCTTGGCTCACTATTCATTCCCCGATTGATCCCAGATGATGGAATGGATATTCTGTTTACTGAATCACATAAAATTTGAGTCAACTCCATCCATATATATCATACGTATGAACAGATTTATAATTATATATAATATATATATTATGTGCATCAAATTTACTTATTTATTTACTAATTAGTTACTAATATTTATTTATTTTATTTTATTTTATATATATGTATTGGCTTTTGAAAGAGAATGGTCGTGGGCCCCCCAATTTCCTTTTTTTTTATTTCCCATGAAAGAGGTTTCTTTCGAAAGTATGAAGAAAAAAATTGTTTGATTTAGAAAAGACCTATTTCCCTATTTTCATTTTTTTTTTAATCGGGTTTGTTCGAATAATGGGTATGGTATAGTTCAAATATTTCTTTTCTTGATCTATTCTATATGTCCATGCTACTAGAATAGAAATATCGAGGTAGAATCATCTTGATAGAGATGATAGAGTTCACCTCCCCTCTCCTCTCCTCCCTCCCCTCTTTCCCTATTTCCATTTTATGTACTTATACCTTCTGAGTCTTTTATCTTCTGAGATTTTTGATGTATTTATACCTTCTGAGTCTTTTGCCTTATAAGATTTTAAGCATTATATGTCTTTTGAGAACTTTCTCGAGATTTTAATATACATTATCTTGGCTTTTGTCTTCTAAAATTTTGATGTCTATACCTATCTTCGAGCTTTTGCCGAGATTTTGATGAGTAGAAACTCGTCAATCACTTCTCTTGGAGTCTTTCTCAGTGAGAACGTTATTCTTAGCTTCCCATCAATACTTCCTGCCCTATAGAGGAATCCATAAAGAATTTTTAACATATCCAAGGTTGTTTGTCAGAGTGTTACTCGATGATATTTAACATGTGTGGAAGAAGTCAATAGTTTTAACTCTCATCCAAGGTTGTTTGTCAAAGTGTTATTCAATGACGTTAACCTATGTGAAAGAGGTTAAACATTTTGATTCTTCCAAGATTATTTATCAAAGTATTACTCGATAACATTAACCTGTATGGAAGATGTCAAATCAAAACATCCACTTGAGGTTGTAGCCAAAGTTGCTCCTTGATCTTTGCCTTATTTTTCCATGAGTATGATTGAAAAATCACAATTTACAAAGGTTTTTTTTTTTAATGTTGAAATTACTTCCCATCATTGACTTGTTTCTCGAACTAATAATCAATTAGATATCCAGAATATTGATTTATATGATCTTTTGAGATCAAGGGTTGCCCCGCAGTTTCTGATAAGAATTGAATAATCAACATTTAATGTTTTTTCATTCTTCATATGTGTTACTCCCAAGTAGGATTTTCTTCATCATATAAATGATGCTGCTCTTAACTAAAAATCAGATTGTCAACCATTGTGAAGATGTAAAGGGAATGTTTTATGGCGTCAATGTTGCGTCAGAAAGCGATTCTGATAATAAAACTTTACTCCTTTATGAAAATCCAAAGACATGTAGGCAGATAGTTGAAAATAGAATAACAAACTCCAGAATTTTTACGTGGAAAAACTCCAGAAAGAGAGGAAAAAATCACGAAGTCTTGTCTAGTAAACATGCTCAACTATATATATGTTTTGAAATACAAAGTTTAAGTAATCCCGATAACGGGATTACAATATGTAATCACGACAATAGGATTTTCGTCAGTTACAACAATCTGCGGTAGTTGGGGTAGCGGTTGTTGATGGCGATCGGCGATTGGCGATAATGTGAATGGCGGCAAAATTCAAAAGCTTCTCGCTTTCTGCGGTTCACAGCTCTCCTTCATAACAAGAATAGGGTCCTATTTCTAGGATTCTGAGAGGGGTATTTTGGTCACTATAGCCAAAATCTCAAAACACTTCATCGAACGGTTTGTATCGATCCATTTAATCATAAATAATTTTTTGGTGATTTGACCATTCAAACGATCTTCGATTTGAGTGATCTTAGACTCGTTGGATTCATTCCGATCATATATAAGCCAATTTGGAAGTCATTTAATCATCTAGTCAGTGTTTTGAAGTTTCATATGTAGCATTTGAGATATGAAATTGCTCGATTTGACCCAATTTAGTGTTATTAGGCTTCTCTGTTTTAATTTGATTGAATATATACTTTAACTTGAAATTCATGCTTGATTTATAAATTTTAGAGGGATATCAAATCTGTGTTTTACTATAATCATTTTTATAAGTGATATGATCATCTCTTCTCCTAAATAAAGTATTAGAATTACAAAATCATAAGGTAAAACAAATACATGATCCTACCTTCTTCATTAGTAACTCTAAACTCTTAACTACCATGAATGATTTTAAAACTTCTACCACTCTATCAACATATCTATTTAAAAATTCGATAATAAATACTCTTTCTTCAATAAGTATCTTTTATATCATTTTTTTTTCTTTTTCTTTTTTTTTGAATACATTCAAACCTAATTGAGGAACATAAATACTTATAACATTAATAATCTTAACATCAATAATAATCTTTAAAACTATAATTTTATCTCTAATTCTATTAATTTTAGGTTTTTATTTAGTATTTATTTTATTTTATTTTATTTTAAGTATATTTTATTTTTCTTTTATGTTTAGTTTTTATTTTAATGTATTCTTTTTTTTTTTTTTGAATACATTCAAACCTAATTGAGGAACATAAATACTTATAACATTAATAATCTTAACATCAATAATAATCTTTAAAGCTATAATTTTATCTCTAATTCTATTAATTTTTAAAGCTTTATTTTAGTTTAAGTTTAGGTTTATTTTATTTTATTTTTATTTTAGGTTTAGGTTTTTTTGTTAGTTTAAGGTTTAGGTTTTATTTTTTATTTAATTCTAGATTTTATTTTTAGGTTTATTTTTTATGTCTTTTTCTACTTTTGGTTGGTAGCCTTTTTTTGTTACTGTAACCCTTCTATTGGAGTTTGTCTACTAACAAAATTTGGTTGCCCCTTTTTTTCTATACTAAGCCAAGGTCTCGCTTTCCCTCCCTTCCTCTTCTTTTATTTCTTGGTCTCTCTCTTGATTTCCTTTCTACAGATTTTTCTTCTTTTCTTTGTAGGTTTTGACTACTACTTGTGGATTCTACTGCCCTCCCTCTCCTGTTGTTCTCTTTGTGTCTTAGGCTGCTTCTAAAAATTAATAGAATTAGGTTAAGTGTTCACTTAATCATTAGAAGGATAATGTTAATAAATTGATTAGATTAAGTATTCCCCTAAGGCATAATCTATTCTTTTGACTAACTCTTCGAAGTCTCTAGGATTAAATTAAGTGTTCACCTAATCATTAGAAGTATCATAAAGCTAAAGAACTCTTAATGTCTAATGAAGTCATATGTCTAAGATGAAGAAGTTGAGATCTCACTCCAAAAGTGAGGTCAACAAATATCGTCGGAGGACTACGGTGCGTGCTTCTGCTCGTCTGTACCATTGGCCATGATCAAAGGAAGAATTGTCGGCTAGTGATTGAGAGAAACATGCGACACTTGATTTGATTAGCGTCTTTGTAGAATTTTCTTAATTTGTCACCTCTGACAAACAATTACAGAAGATGGATAGATTGAGTTTAGTTTAAATTTTTAATGATTAAATTTCATTTAAGCATTAATAGCATAGTGATATATTAAAATTTCAATTTGAATTGACATTTGATTTGGAAAAATTCAATTTGAGCTTGCAAACACATTTTGATGGTAAGTATCCCCTCCGGTTGAAATCACCATTCAACACAGTCATCATTATGGTGGTTAATTGATTGAATCAAATATATTTGAGAACTTCAGATCATGTTAACTCTGTTTAGCTCCTAATAGATCGGATCTACTGTCACTTAATAGAATTAGTTTCTCAGATATTTTACTACGTTGAAATTCTTATAATAGATTTTTAAATTTTGTTAATCCGACTCCAAAACTAAAGCGGGAAGCTCGTCGCCAGACCAATCTAACGGTCGATAGTGTCAGGGCACATGCAAGTATTTTAAGAATGTCTTAATTAATGTCTTTGTTATCTGATGTGCTCGTTGGCGTTAGAAGGTGGCAGTGAAAAGTTAAGGACGAAATGAGATGTGAGTGGCTCAATCCACCACTATATTCACATCCTAATTTTGTAACTAGGTGTTACGAAGGTTGCATTTGGGTTCTACTCTTACTTAAAAGTAGACATTCAGATATATTGTAGATCCCATATGCTACAATCTTAAATTCAATTGAAGCCTTCTTCAATTCATTTGAATCGAGATACTATAATATATGCATTGAATAAGACAGCTTATTGGAGAGCTTTCCAATTTGTTGTGAGTCTTATTTATATTTCTCTAATTTGATTTCAAATTTATTCAATATGAATTAGAAGATAATTTATTTGTTAATTAGAAACCCACTTTATGTCATTTTGTGGATTTCATTTGGACTTCATTAATTTTGAAGATAAGCAATAGATATATCACAAGTGCTTCAAATTCAACTTTAAAATGCAAGCTCAGAATGCTCTTTAAAGGACATTCAGCTCATGAGTTGCCTAATTGAACTTATGCTCCCTAAAGAATCTTCAAATGTGATATAGATTTTATTTTGAAGCTTTCTTCATATTATTTTTATCCATTCAATACGTTGCATAACTATTTATGTGTTTTGGAAGACATTTAATCCCATTGTAAATTCTATCCAAATCATATCAACACATTTAATATGATTGTGACACTTTGAAAATTTATAATACCCTCTTTATATTTCTCTTGCTCAAAAGTAAGTTTAAATTTCAACACTGATCATTAGTAACTCAATTCAGTGTTCAATGCAAATTATAATAAGATTTGATTATTCAATTAAAAGTTATTCCTATATTTATGACTAGGTCATCGAATGATGCTTATTGAAGTACTTAGAAGTTTTCTTTCATATGTTTGATTTTGAAGTACTTTAAAGAGGAGGAGGGCTCAAAATTTGGATAAGCTTCATATTTGCTCAATCAAACCCACACAATTTATGATAGCAAAAATTTAAATAACTATCAATCTTCTTAGCGTTTTTCTCAACTCATTTAATTTCTTGAATACAAAAGATATTTATTTTCCTATGAACCATATTATTTATTTCTTCCATTAATTTTCTGATAAGAGAAACTATATTCCAATTTTTTATCTTAATTTTAGTTTCATGGACTATTTATTTTATGCTTGCATCCATCCATAATGTGAGTACACTTTGTTATTTAGCATCACACCCGAGCGTCAGTACAGCAGCATTTGTACACTTTTCACTAAATTCAAGCCATATAGTGTCACATCTAGGAAAAGCCCTAGCAATGACACAATGCATTAAAGAATTCATATCATAATTTTCTAATAAGTTTTTTTGTTGGTAATCAAATACCTAACGCAAGCCTCTACTTTTCTCATTTAGGGCTGGAGACCCAATAATGGCAGTGTTGAAAAAATAGTGAAAAGAAAAAAAATTTGAACCTTGTTATATAAAAGTTCATGTGTAGGCTACAAACTCTATTGTACTTCAAATTTCATACCTGAGGAATTTTAACATTTTCATAATAATTGAATTTGGACTATTCAAGGAAAAGACTCATCTGTTGGGGATCATGCAAAGCAATTATTTAGAAAGAGCCATAATGTGAGCTTTTGGATTAAAAAAACAATGGGCATATGTTCAAAAAGAGAGTCTATACACCGATTAAAACCTTCTTCATTAATGCTTCTTGGAAAGTCAACAACGACAACATGGTTAGATTTTCTATAAACAAATGAATTAATAATATTCCTCTTCCAACTATATTCAACAAATTGGTAAACTTGGGATAATGAATGCAGTAGCAATTCTCAGAATTCATGAATTAGTGAATGGGGCATTCATTTGAAAGGGATTAATCTTCTTAGAAGTGCCAACAATTGATAGATCTTTTAAGAACTTTTCTCTTAGAATTACCAAGGATGAATTTATTTGGAATTAAGCTGGTGATAAATGTATTGTTAAGTCTTTCCATTCTTTTCTAATGAATGATGATATTTCGAATGCGTCTAAAAATTAGATTTGGAAATCTAAGGGTCCCTAAGTTGTTATAATGTGTCAGTTTACATTTTTGAAAAAAATTCCTAATAACCTTCACAAATTGGTGATTGTCACCTCTATGACATGCAGCATGTGCAAAGCTTACAGAGAATGATTATCATCTTTACAATTGTTGGACTATTCGTAATACTCGGAGAATACACAAAAAAAAATTTTGGAGTCAACACTCACTTTGGAAGTATTCAAACATATTTACATAATTGAAGATGTAAACACACAAATGATGGTATGATGGTAATAAAGATCCATGGAATTATTCTGCCTTTGGAGCACTTCTTCTCAGAATGAAAAGGTAGACAAAATCAAAAGGACTATCACGGATGTCAGTATTCCCGAGTATCTCAACGAGATTAATTTATTACCTATGAAGTTATTGTTTTTTTTTTCTTTTGGGCGTCAATCTGATGGTTTATATCTTTGTTTTTTAATTTAATGAGAAGATCAAACACCTAGCTTTTCAAAAAAAAAAAAAAGCTCATCAATTCTAGTTTTCCTATTTAAAGTCTCAAATTTCATGTCATAACTGTACTCCTGATTTAGGCTTAGTCAAACTTGTCCTTTTTTTCACCATAATTAGGTTAAAATATAATGTGTCAGCTCTAAGTACCATCCTTTCTAACATTTGGCTAATTTTCACCACAATTAAATAGGCAAGTCAGATGCAGGTGATGTCCCGGTCAACTCTTGTCTATTTTTCACTACAAATGATTTAATATCTATAGAACTTCACTTACAGGGACATCCTATAGCATATATACCATTGATTGTCTACTAATCTTTAATAAGTTTATTTTTTAAAAAAATTGCCTTAATCATTACAATATAATGTGTCATTTCTAAGTACCATCCTTTCTAACATTTGGCTAATTTTCACCACAATTAAATAGGCAAGTCAGATGCAGGTGATGTCCTGGTCAACTCTTGTCTGTTTTTCACTACAATTGATTTAATATCTGTGGAACTTCACTTACAGGGACATCCTATAGCATATATACCATTGATTGTCTACTAATCTTTAATAAGTTTTTTTTTTTTTAAATTGCCTTAATCATTACAATTTAACACTTAGTTAGAAACTTGCTTACCATAATTATATATGGGAATGGCATATAATTATATCAGTAATGAAAAACATGGAATAAATACATCTTGATTAACATTCAAAAGCATTTCCTTGCACATCAAAAATGCAAAATTAATGCTACTTGATGAGACTAATATTTATAAATGCTTTAATCATTTCATAAATACTTTAAATAATGATCACCTATAGACCATATGTATTTTCATTAAATTAAATATTTTTTTTAAACTTTTTCAATTAAATACCTGACAACAATTAAAAAGAATTGATGAGTATTTCATTCCAACATATATTTAGTATGTATATAATCTTATGAGAGCTTCCAAAAGAAAATATAATAAATTAAAGAATTATATAATAATCACAATAATTCACGGATTAACCACAAGTAAAATAATTTCAATAGTCCATGAATTGATGAATAAGTGATAGAAATCTTACAAATCAATGAGATGACAATAGAAGAGAAGTACGAGGGAAAAAGTCTTGGTGACAGTGAGTCCCAACCAGTAAAAATTATGCACGCAATTCATTCTCACAAAGTAAATGAATGGATATCATTCACGCCATGTTCGGTTGATAATTTTAGAAGATTGTCTCCAATGATCCTTTGTTGTACATCCACAAGTTGTACACCTAAAAATATTAGAGAACAAACATCTATTGTAGAGAGTTCTTTTTAAACCCCAAATTCAAATGCTCCAAGCAAACCTTTTTTCCTTTCTATGCTTTGTAAACAATCTAATTTTCTTCTTCCTTTCAAGAGCCTACGATTAGTTAGATAGTTCTTTTTATTCAACCCGCATATTGAATGGTTGTTTTGCAACACTCTCATTGAATTTAAATTGCATCCTTCAATTCTAAAAGGTATGTGAGCAATTTATAGCAATATGAAGGCTGCAATAATGAGAAATGTTTGAAGGAATAGAGCTATAAAAGTAAAAAAAAAAAAATTTGTACAATAAAAAAGGCTACAGTATTGTCGAAATGCAGCGAAAAGGTTGCAGTAAAAGAAATACAAAGAAACAAGCCTAAGGCATTGCCGCATTGATACCATGACAAGAATTGATAGAGAATTTCATTCCAACATTTGTATAATAATTATATAATCCCAAGAGAACTTCTAGCAGAAAACATACAAAATCAAAAAATGAAATTATATAATAATCATAATAGTTTACAAATTAATAATTAAATAGAATAATAATTATAGAATCCTTTCTAATGGATTTTCTTAACATAAATTTCTAATGAGTTTCCAATATTCATGTGGTTTTTCTCAGCTTTTGTTTCATTACTCTTTACCATAATTTCATTGTGAAACTCTTATATTTGATTCTCAAAGATTATAATAATTCAAAACATTTCTTTGTTTAAATAATGGTAGGAAAGTATTTCTTCTCTACTCATTAGTCTTTTCATTTAATCCAAATTATTTTACTAAAAGGTTTTGTTAATCCATATATTTTAATATCCCCAATAAAAAATGAAAGCTAGGACCCAAATAATAACTATTTTTTGGTTCTTAGAATGCCATTATAAACTTCTCTCAATAAAATGGCTTCCTAAAAGATGCCTTGCAATGTTTTTGCTTAGTAAAAGAGGCAAGAATATCCCCGCACCCACCAACTTATGAAAAATAGTTATTGAGCACTATGAAAAAATAGAAATTATATAATCCCACAGAATTAATATAAAATCCTATAACAAATGTAAATCATTCGATTGTCAATTACTTCTAAGTGACCTAGTAGTTGTATAAATCACAGAAGTAATAATTTGACAAAACTCGTATGATTAAATCACTTAAAAAGATCATTATCCTAAAGATAAAGTAAATTCGTAATCAGTAATAAAAACATAATTGGAGTTTCATGTAGTGACCAATGGGACTTTTGCCCTGGCAATTGTATGGTACACCATGCAGACCAACTGAAGCTTCTTAAAAAGAACCAACAAGTTGTCTTTGGAGTAAGACTATTTATAATATTACATATTGGCATGCCTGAACATGAAGAAACAATCAAAAATTTGATAAACTTCTAGAGGAGCGATAAATAGACAGTAATTAGCTAGGCAGTCAAACTAATGGAATAGAATCAACTTTATCAAAATCCTTAGCACATCACTCAATACCAACAACAACAACAACAACAACAAGCCTTTATCCCACTAAGTGGAGTCGGCTATATGAATCCTTCGTCTCCATTGTGTCATATTATGTGTCAAATTCTCATTTAATTCAAGTATACTAAGGTCATATTTGATACATCTTATCCAAGTCTTTTTAGGTCTACCTCTCCTTTTCTTGACATAAGACAAATCTAATGCATCTACTCTCCCAACCGGGTCATCGGACGGCCGACGCTTTGTGGCCAAACCATCTAAAGCGACTCTCTCTAATCTTATCTGCCACCTGAGCTACTCCAACTTTTTCCCGAACATACTCATTTTGCATTTTATCTCTAAGAGTAAAGCCACTCATCCACCTGAGCATCCTCATCTCTGTAACACTTAGTCTTATGCTTCTTTTATTGGCCAACATTCTGCAAGTAAGTCATTCGGTCTTACCACCATCTTATAAAATTTTCCTTTAAGTTTAAGTGGAACTTTTTTATCACACAACAGGGGCATTCCTCCACTTCAACCATCCAACTTGAATTCTACTAATAGCATCTCCATCTATTTCACCATCATTTTGAACAATAGAGCCTAAATATCTCAATCGCCACTCTTATTAATGACTTGTTCACCTAATGTCACAACACTACCACTAGAACTTCTACAACTAAAATTACACTCCATATATTCAGTTTTAGATCAACTTAAACGAAAACCTTTAGACTCTAATGTTGACCTCCATAATTCAAGTTTCTCTTGGACTCCCTCTCTAGTCTTATCAACAAGAAGAATGTCATCAAGAAAAACATACACCAAGGTACATCTTCCGTAAATGCCTAGTAAGAACATCCATAACTAAAGCAAAAAGATAAGGGCTTAAAGCTGATCCTTGATGTAATCCAATTGAAATGGGAAAATATTTTGTCAATCCTCCTTGTGTTTGGACATAAGTAACAGCTTTAGTATACATATCCTTAAGAATGACTTAAATATAACCAATATTAACTCATTTCTATTCTAGAACTCTCCAAAGAACATCTCTTGAAACTTTATCATAAGCTTTCTCTAAATCAATAAATATCATATGTAAATCCTCTTTACTTTCTCTATACTTCTCCATCAAACCTCTTAACAAATGTATAGCATCCATAGTAGATCTACCTGGCATGAAACCAAACCGATTGTGAGAAACTTTTGTATCACATCGTAACCTATGCTCAATTACTCTCTCCCATAATTTTAATGTATGACACATTAACTTAATTCCTCTATAATTTGCACACTCTTGTGCATCACCTTTATTCTTAAATATAAAACCAACAAACTCTTTCTCCACTCATCTGGCATCTTTTTAGTCTTTAAAATAACATTAAAAAGATTTGTAAGCCAAGAAATTCCTTGATCTCCTAAACTCATCATCGTTAGTTCTATCCTAAATATTTAGGGTTAGGATTATGAATCCACTTACTACATTTATTCAATACTTGAGGCTTTTACACTATATTTTATGTGCAACTTCTAGGCATGCTATGTTTTGTTGCCCTCTTCCTAAATTTTCAGACTAATTCTATCCACACAACTTATTAGTTCATCTTCTACCCTATATAATACACATCATACCCAAATAAGTTTATTTTTTTCACAACAACTAATGGTTGGCATTCTCACCATCATTCGACTATAATCACTTCACTCTATTCATCATAAACATATAATAAATCTATTTGAAGATATTCATTTATCTCATTCTCAACTTACTTTGTTCTCAATAACGCATATGTTGCTCAAAACATAGATCAACATTATTTATCAAATACTTTTCCAGAGACACTTTCCATTTAACTGCTGAGCATAATTCTAAAGGCCATGCTCATATTTATAAGTCCATTTTTTTTAATAAATGAAAAAATATTTAAACATGTCACATGGAAAAAAAACTTTGGTGTTTGGGCATGTAAAACAAATAGTGGATGATGCACCAGTAGGATAGGCAAATAAAATCAATACAATAGTCTAAAGAAGAGAAGAGTAGCACTAAATAACATGATTTGAAATTTTGCAAAAAAATTTTGCACAAAATATAGCTAACATAATCGACACAAATGAAAAACAAAGCACACAAAATAAACTTAAGTAGTTGCAATGTTGTTGACAATGGTAATTCTTGCAACCAATAAAAAATATAACTACTTAGGGGCTGTTTAGTTGCGTGCATTTGGAGTGTACTGCATTCCAAATGCACACATTTAAACTTTTTAGGCGTTGCAAGTAAAGTAAAATTTTAATGTAATGTAATGTATTCCAAATACATTAGAAGATATTTTATTGTATTTGAATTGCGTTTAATTCTAAATACACCATCGATATTAAGTTGCGCCGCTTCCCGGCGTGCCGTATTCGCCAGCATGGCCGCGCCGCGTCACGTCGCCGTCGCGCCGCGTAATCGTCGTCGGACGTCACACCTTCGATTACTTTTCATTACATTTTCTCAACCAAAAAAACAAAATCATGAATTTGTAAAACTCAACCAAACAACGTAAAGTAATCCTTTATTATTTCATTTTTTTTTTTTGCATTTGCAGCAACCAAACCTTAATACATGTTGGATACTATTGTGATTGAAAATAATGATTACTCCAAAATTATATCAAATGTTAGTCCATACATTATACATTTCCTTAAGTATTCTAACATAATTGATACACATATTTTGCCCCTAATACCCATCAAATTAATCATACTTGATCAATTGTCTTTCCAAGACCAATAAAAAATATCAACTTTTTTAGCTTACTATAGTTGTTTGTTCCAATAAAGTATTAAATTTTCCCCATTGTCAACCTTTCTAGCGTAAAAACAACAATAAGCTTTTATCACACTACGTGGGGTCAGCTACATGAATCATTTTTCTCCATTATATCCTACTACAAAGTAACATCATTTTTTATGCTTCCTAGCCAAGCCTTTTTAGGCCTACCTTTGTCTTTCTTAACATAGGTCGAATCTAATACATCTACTATCCTAACTGGGTCATCGGGCGGCTAACACTTTATGTGACCAAACCATCTGAGGTAACTATCTCTAATCTTATTTGCCACCATAATTACTCCAACCTTTTCACGATTATCTAGTACTACACTAAAAAATTATCTCATGCATGCACGATTAGTCTAAGCCTTTATTTATTGAAATACCTATAAAAAGAAGATAAAAAAAAGGTTTTAGGCTACTTTGCCAAAGTGTGCCCTATTCAAAACAATTATATTAGGTAAAGAAGAAAGTGGCAAAGGTATTTCTACGACTCCTTGGTTTGGGTGGAAAAGAGACGAAAAGAGAGTGGAGAGGAGTTCAATGATAAATTTCCAATAAAGAAATCCTTCTTTCCCTCACATTACGTGTGTTTTTTTTTAACCTTCTATACCTCTTTATTCCTTCTTATTCCCCTCTTCTTTCATTTTTGTGATGAATGACCAAACAAAAAAGGTTATATAGTTAGTGAAGTGGTGAATAGAGAATAACCTTATTGAAAGAATCACAAAAAATCCTCCTATTATGTTGAAAATTATTTATTTTGTATGGTAAATTAAAAAAATAAGGATAGACTAATTAGAAATGTAACCTAACTGGTTGTTAATTGTCTCTAAGGAGGTATAATGCTGGTTCTTACAAGTGAGAGTACATTGTAATTGTATTTCAAGAATTAATAGCAACAAATCTATAGTGGATTAGAGTTTTCCCTAATTTACATCAAAATTTCAATTTTGAATTTTCTTTACTGAAATGATGAAATTTCACTAACGATTTTACAAAGTAGGAGCGATCTCATGCCCATAAATAAATTTATTTTTTAAGTTCGTGGATTTTAAAAATTAAAATAATAATAATAATAATAATAATAATAATATCAATAAAAGTGATTAAATTAATATTGGTTTTTATTGATGTGAGGTTTAGCAAACTATTATTTTGTGGAGCCTGAGTTTATCAACAAACACGAGATGTACTGTCAACTCAACCCTGTCCTTCGCGCCTGTCACGGTGAGCTCATTAGAACGTCACAGAGGCAGCGCTCCCCTCCCCCTGCTCGAGGGTTCAGGGGCAACTCCCCTAGAAAATTTTTTCTGATGTAAAGCACTTCAGCACTAGGTTCTGAAACACTTGACTTTGAAGACAGAGGAGACAGTGACACGACACCAGGATCTATAGATTTGTACCAGAAAAACAAAGAAATCAATGGCTAGATTAGGACTATCAAAAAAGCTCATTGTTCGCGAACAACTCATATTCGATAAGTTTCAGCCGCTGCTTAGTTAAGCGTCACGTGAATAAATATTTCAATTTCGATTTATAACGAGTAACATGAACAATTCTTTGTTCAATCGTGTTCGGCTCGATTTAGCTTAACATAAAATATTATATATACACACACACATATATATCACAGCTGTGAGAATAGCTTAATGGTTGGAGTTTTTGTCATGCAAAAGAATAACCCGGGTTCAAATCCTCCTTACAGATTTTTCGAATTATTATTTTCGAACAATTTGAGCCGACACAAACACTAAAATTTCGAGTCATTTCGAACACGAATAAAGGTTCGACTCGCTCAAGCTCAACTCGTTTACACCCCTAGCCTCGATGACGCAGGAGATGGCATCGAGCTGCTAGAACCAAAGTACCAAGTGCAGGAACGATAGAGAGGCCAACGCCACAGTGCTACAGGAGCCGCGCCTCAGCACTTGATCCAATGCAAAAGAATCAGAAAGACAGTGGTGCCAACGCCTGGGGGCAGGTTATGGCACCACAACGCTACGAGTCAAGATGTTCGTCTTAAGTCAATTTTTTTCTTAATTTTTTTATGCTTTTCCATTGTTCTATTGTGAGAGAAATGAAAGAGGGAGAGCCCTAGAGTGGCTTAAATGTAGAGAGCTTGAAATAAGTGTAATTTATACTATTCTCCTCAGTTTTTCTTTTATAATGGATTTCTCAGTGGTGTGTCTCCGTGATTTTTTTTCCTGCTTTTTGATTTCTCCACATTAAATTTGGTGCCTTCTATGTTTGTTTATGATTTTGTGCTTTGGTTACTTCTATTCAACATTTTGCTTCAGATCTCTCTAACTGATTTTCACATTTATCTCCCAACAACCGAGATTAATGGTTGTTTTTGTCTTAAGCTTCAACAATGAAACTCTGATCTAGTACAAAGCTAAATGGCTCAACTATTATATAAACAATTAAAAAATTAAATATTTCACTCTTCTTAAGATTGAATATTTTTTTATTAAATACTTTGTATCATTGAAACATCATTCAAGGTGTATGATATACAATCATCCTTTTGAATACATGGAGTAGAGGTGTGGCTTTTGATAATTTGGAAGGTTTGATTTATAAACTAGCTAAGCCAAATAATTGTGTTTATAACAAAAAATCAAACCAACCAAACTAATTTTCAAATCAAATTATAAAATTATATATAGAATCAATGTAGCAAACTATTTTTCAAATTAAATATGACAAAAAGTCAAACTATTTTTTCAAATCAATCTAATTTGATTCGATATAATATCTTATGACAAGTACGTACTAATTATATATGATATGATTCGAATTATTGCCATCATTCCATAACTTAAAAGTATATATAGAACATTTAAGTTCAAAAAAAAATATTAATCATATTAAAATGTTATAGCTAAAGACAATTTGTCTATATTACCTTATTATAGCCAGTAGATATATTGATTATGTGATGCAGCCATATAAAGCTAATGTGAAGATCGATAGGTCACAATAGAGGATGAGGGAAGGGAGCTCCACTACTCAACTCTACTCATTATCAAGCATATGTAGTAAATGACTACTTTTATTTCATTCTAGCATGTTAATTTTTGATGATACTATTTTATAATATTCTGATATGAAAAACTATATTGATGGCTTCACTAGTGAGAGAATCTATAAATTTATAATGTATAGTTCAAACCTTGGTGATAAGAATGTAACCTTATAGATTCTATAGCAAATGCCATGTAATTAGGACAATAATATGGCTAAGGTGTTGATGAATAAATTGTTTAATTGTGATATGGACTTAGTAGCTCTGGAGCTAAATGTAGTAAGCTACAATAAACTGCAAAAGATGATTTATATATATTTATGATTTATGTAAATTGACCTCATCACAAATATTTTGTCATTATGTTACAAAAAATTTTAACTGCTTGGTGAATCCAAAAAAATTATTCTAAATTGAGCTAAAATATGCATATTTACTTAAGGTGTACCTTTGTTTAGACACTAATGGATATGAGCATGCATATGCCAAATATTTAATCCCCTAACGACTGCAATATGGTTATGCCAACAACAAAGCTGAAAACACATCCCATCCCGTGGTTTCCTTTTCAGATTGCACCAAGTGATCAACTTGTCACTTTAGGGATTGGAATCTATGTGAGCTATGAGTATGTAAGTGAGACTAAGTGTTACTATTTAGAACACCAAGCTATATTTTATTTGGACCAATTGTCTTGCAAATGACCTTTTACTTTTTAGTTTGATAGATGTATTGTTAGTTCAATTTGCTTTTCAGCTTGATGGACAAAGGGCTTTAGTATGTTTAAGGTGTCAGTGCATTAATGTAATTGAGGGATGCCTTTGTATATATTATTGTTGAACAAGTCACAAGTAATTTTGTAATTTGAACCAATCACACAGTCTCGTCGTGATGCTACCGATATTTTCAGAGCTGGTAAGGTGGATTCTGATATAATAAATAATGAATTAGATATCATAAATCATGAATTCTACCTATTATATAATTATCAATGGCTCAAACAAATATTGTGTTCTTAATAACTGGCTACAAAGTGTTTTTAAGACCATTTATCATTTGCAGTCCTTCTATTATGTATGATTTGTTAAAAAGATATGTAATAAAGCAAATATTGAAACCATGCCTACATATAACGAAGCAGTCGAAAAGTTGTCTCCGTGATATAAAAACCAATAAGATAACCTCATGTAGAGCTTTTCCTACGTCCATCTCATCTTCCAGTAAAATGATAGCAAAACCTAGCCTTGAAAAGACAACCAATAATACCAGTTATCATCCAACCCGAACTACAGAAACTACATCCATATCGCGAAAATTAAGCCCTGAGAAACACCCATAACAAAAATTCGTCCAATCTTCTACAAACTGCAAACCCTAAACCCCTCTACCCCTCATTCAACTACTCCCTTCACAACCACAAACAAGCCCGCAAGCAGAGCCAATAAACCCTAGCACCCCCACCAACAGCAACAGAGAATCCGTATCCAAAACCCTAACTACAGCGCCGAAACATACAAGATAATTGAAGCAAGGAATAACATAATTCCACCATGAATTACGAGAATAACATTCAATCAAAAGAAAAAACAAAGTAATCGAACCTTCTTACGCCATCCTTCCGGCGCTGGAAGCTCCACGGAAACCACCTCCGATTCGCTCTTCTCCGAGCTCGCCATCGCAACTATCGCAACTCTCTCTGCTCTCAATAACTCCACTGCCCTCAGTTCCCGCTCTCGCATGCGGGATGAATTTGGTACGAACAGATGAGGAAATATATTTATAAATATTAATTATGACTCGAATATATATTAATTAATTCGAATAAATGTAGTTCGCTTGATTTTTTCGCCGTCGCGACGAAACGGCGTTTGATGGATGTATGGAACAGTGGACCGAGATACCGATCCGCATTAAAATTCCTTAGACCGGTCGACGCAGACCAGAGCGTTCATCGTCATCTCAGCCTCGCGTGTTCGTGGCTGTCGGCAAGCAGTTGCATAGCGTGCCGCCGGTCTGATTTGAGATTTTAAGCAGGACCGGCTTTGGGTGGAACTTGAGCCGTTAGATTCGTAACGGTGGACAGACAGGGCAGAAGAGAAGCCGGGGGCTCATTTGGCAGTCGGGAGACACGTGGTTATTAACCGAGTTGTTTCCCAATTTGTGTAGAATTGGGATCTTGCGGTTTGAAAATAAATTTATATTCGTAAATAATTTGCAATATATATAAATATATATATATAATTATATAATTATTATTATTATGTGTAAGAAGATTTAGATCGGTAGAGTAAGAGAATTCGATATCTTAGTATTGCATAAAAGTTCCATACAAACACTAAAGTTATTTGAGAGACCTCAAGATTTTTATGTAGAAAACAAAAAAAAAAGAAAAACCACATGGCCTAATCTACTTAAAAATAATTTCACTATATCAATTGATGTTATAATTATTATCATTTCTCCAAAGTTGGAGATGAATAGCTTACAAAAATAAATTTTGTGATAAGCTTCACGGGACAATGGCTAGGCTCAGATGAGTAGATCAAGATTCGAAAAATATCGAAAGTTTGTCACCGTGCGGATAGAACTAGAATGATGAACGCGGTGATCTAGCAACGGCCTACGGGCAATAGGCTATGGTGACTGTGGGCGGCAGGCGATCAATAAGTGACGGCATGGCCAATTGACCGACGCGATCCATGACCGTCCGACAAGAATGACCGGTGGTGGCCAAAGGCAGTGAATGGCGATGGTTGGCGGTGATGACCGATGGCGGCGGTGGTCGGCCGGCAGCGATGCGGCGCGGGTGAATGCCACACGGCCAATCGCAGCGATGACCGGGGTCGGGCCGGCAGAATCCGGCCAGAGGTTGGCAACGCATCCACCTGCGACGCGATCACGGAATGGCCATCCGGCCAACGGCAGACGGTGGTCGACGAACCGACGCCGACATGACCGGGTGGTGGCCGACGATGGTTAGTGACGTTGACCGACGATGGTGATGACCGAAGGTGGTGGCCAGTGACGATCGGGCAACAGCGATGACCGGCGGTGGTCGGCGATGATCCGGCAACGGTCGGCCGGTGGCCCGATTATGCTTTAAGATTCTTCAAGTCTCAAAGCTCTCTCCTCTCTTTAGCTTCAGGTCTTCTTCATGTGAAGAATGATGTGCTATTTATAGATTATGGGAGTGATATTTCTGTAAATATATGAAAAATTCAAACCACTCCATGGGACGGCTCAAAATGATTCATTCGATCATCTGATGTATTCTAAATATTTGAATGCTCAAATGAAGTCAAAACTAAGAGATCTTAAGCTTGTTAGATCCAGCTCATCAAGATGTCCGATTTGACTATAAACACTCCATATTTAGGAATCCAACTAATATCCCAAAATTTTTAATTATATTTTAAGTGATTGATCCGAGCTAGTCTCGACTCAAAATCAGATTGCTTTGGATATCAAGATTTGCGCTTCAACTAGTATAGTTTTCAATGACATATCAATTGTCTCGCTATTTTTGGATGATATCAACTTTATCATCCAAAAATACATGTCAAATAATTAAAAATAATAACTTATTCAATATTAATGAAATTTGTGAGTTCATTAACTTTTGTGTCAAATATAGTTTGGGAGAATAGATCTTCATGGACGTACAAGACTATGATCACGGAAGCGGGTACAAGAGACCTATGCATGTGGCGTGAGGCCAGCGCAATGAGGCAGACGCAAAGTCGCGGGCAACTTAATGCGGCCGCGACATGCTAACGCAGGGACATCATGCGGCGTGGTCATGAGCGTAGGTCGCGGGCATGCCGGTGGAGGTCGCGGAATGCGAGGCCCCTGTGATGCGGGCAATAAAGGCCACAAGCGCGCAGGGCATGGGAGCACGCGGGCATAGGGCCACGGGGCCCCGTGGTTTTTCCCTCGGAAGAGGCTTCAACTATCATCGTCGGATCGACCAAGTTTGGAGGCGATCAGGACCCGCAGTTCATACGACGAGTCTTCAGTTTTTCCTCGAAATAGGCATCAACTGTTCTCATCAGAACGACCAAGTTTTGAGGCGATAAAGGCTCGTAGTTCATACAACGAGGCTCCGATATTTCACTGATAATTTTAACCCATCCAAGGTTGTTCTTCGTGGTATTTACTTGATATGAATCATGTCGAATGAAATCCATCTTGAATTTTGGACCTATACAAGGTTGTTTGTCATAATGTTACTTGATGATACTAATCTATATAGAGGAGGTCGAAATGAATCCATCAAAATTTCTTGGCATATACAAGATTATTCATGATAGTGTTATTCGATGACATTAACTTATATGGATAAGGTCGAGAGAAATCCATCAAAGATTTTTGACATATCCTAAGTTATTTCTCACAATGTTACTCGATGACATTAACATATATAGATCAGGTCAAAAGAAATCTGCCAATGATTTTTGACCAATTCAAGATTGTTTATGAGAGTGCTACTCAATAACATTAACCTGTATGGAATGGGTTGAATTTGATTCGCAAAGGATTTTTGACCCATCTAATGTAGTTTGTCACAGTGTTACTTAACCTATATAGAACAAGGCGAAAGAAATCTATCAAGAATTTTTGACACATCCAAGGTTGTTTGTCAAAGTGTTACTTGATGATATTAACTTATATGGAAGGTGTCAAATTGAATCTACCAAAGATTTTTGACACATCCGAGGTTGTTTGTAAAAGTGTTATATGATAACATTAACCTATAGGGAATGGGTCAACTTAAATTTGTCAAAAATCTTTGACCCATCCGAGGTTATTTGTCAAAGTATTACTTGATTACATAACCTATATAGAAGGAGTTGAACCGGGTCCCCTTGGGATTGATTATACCTTGATTAGTATGAGGTGATTGCCATGTGTATCCAAATTTAAAGGTGAAATTGCTCCACAATCTTGACTTGCTTATTTTATGACTGGTAATCAAGTAGGTGGACAAGAAGATTGAATATCATAATCATTCATCAGATATTTACATGAATAATCTTTCGAGGTTATAATAAGGGTTGCCCCTAGTCCATGATTGTTACCCGCATGTTGCTCGAATTGCTTTCGATGTGCATTGATAGCCTCATTAGCAAAATTTTGTACTTCCACGCGATGAACCAAGTTGTCATATGAGCGAACCATATCACGCATCAATGATCAGTAGAAAGGCCCTAGACAAAGCCCTCTAAGAAATACTCCTCTTAGTAATTAATGGTCCACCACTGGTATTTGGCGAGCTTCTAAGGAGAATCTCTAGAATTACTCCTTAAGTGATTTACCTTCATTTTGACAAATGCATGAGAGATGAGATGAATCTTCAATGATCCTTAGGTTCGCAATTAACTGTTTCACAAAAATCTTGATGAGTTCACTAAATGTATGGATAGATCCCCTTGAAAGGGAGTAGAACCAAGTGTGAGCCTGACCCTTGAGGGTGACTGGAAAGACCTGACAAGGCAGTATGTTAGGAGCTCATTGAATGTGTATAATGGTTCTGTAATGGTCGATGCGTTCATATAGGTTGGTTGCCTCATCATAGGAGTCGATGCTTGGAAGTTTGAAACTTACGAAAAAAGGATGTTGAAGAATTGCTTCAGTTAAAGGTGAAGACTCATGATAGCCGTGGTGAGAGAGCAGAAGATTTATATCTTTAAGGTGGAACTCTTCTCGCATTAAGCATTGTAATTCTGCATGTCTAACATGACGGGTGGAATCAACAGGCAAGAACGTGCTAAGCCACCTGCAATAATTGGTAGGTTAGCGATCGATTAAGTCGTAAGTGATGGATGAGTAGAACTAACAGTGTCAAGAAGGTCAACATCACCTGCCTTGAAGTTGAGGAACTTACCGATGGCGAAGTCCCTGTCGATTTTGACCTCCCCTAGCTAATGATCGATCTTGGGAGAGATGCGTTTGTTGTAGTAGTAGCTACCGTGTTTCTCGTAAAAGTTAAATTGTCTCATTTTGAGACTCTTCCATTCGATAAACACAATCTTCTAGAGAGGTTCCTATTGCGCCTTCATCGATAGGATCACGCCTATCAGGGGGGAAGTGAGGTAAAAGTTTGGCATCCTTAGTTTAAGGATTGGTTTCGAGAGTGATGGAGTTGGTGCGGGAGGCTCCGTTGTTGTGAGTATTGTGTATGTTGGCCATAATGCAGGTGTTCACAGATATTACAATTGTGGAGTTAATTTCTCATAGACGGCGCTAAATTATTGCTTGCAAGAAGATTCTGGTTGGTATAGTGAGAAAATTCAATGTCTTAGTGTTACACAAAAGTTCTGTACACACAACAAAGGAGTTTGAGAGACCTCGAGATTTTTACGTGGAAAACCCAAAAAGGGAAAAATCATGGAGCCTAGCGCACTTAGAAATAATTTCACTATATGAGCTTCTGTTATAATTATTATCCTTTCTCCAAAGTTGGAGAATGATAGCTTACAAGAATAAGTTTTGTGATAAGCTTCGCTTAGTTAGCAATGAAGGCCTTGCTTGAGGTGGTAGTCTGATGATGCAATGAAAAATATCGAAGATAATTGGTCGTGGGCAGTAGTTAGCAATGGTGTGAACGCGGTCCCATGATGATCCGGCGAATGGTGACCGATGGCGGCTAGCTGACAATAGTGGTCGGCTAAGCGGCGGATCAGTGACTATCCGGCGGTGATGACAACACCGGCGGTGATCGTGCGGTATTATGGCGACGCGATGACGGCGGTCGGCGGCAGCAGCGGCATGGCGGCGAGGTCAGCGGGACCGACGATACGGTTGAGGCGGTATCCCGGCGGTGGCAACGATGGCATGGCGATGGCGATGGTGGAGGAAATAGCGGTGGTCGGCAGAGGTGACCTACAGTGGCAACGAGGACTGGCGATGGTGGCCGACAGCGGCAGTCGGTGGCAGTGACTAACATGGACGACGATGACCGGCGGTGGTCGGCGATGACCAGCGGTGGTTGGCGATGATCCGGCAACGGTCGGCAGGTGGCCCAATTATGCTTTGAGATTCTTCGAGTCTCAAAGCTCTCTCCTCTTTTTAGCTTCGGGTCCCCTTCATGTGAAGAATGATGAGCTATTTATAGATTATGAGAGTGACAATTCTACAAATACAGACAAAATTCAAACCACTCCATCGGATGGCTCAAAATAATTCTTTGATCATTTGATGTATTTTATGTATTTGAATGCTCAAATGAAGCTAAAATTAAGAGATCTTAGGCATGTTAGATCCAACTCGTCAAGACGCTGGATTTGACTATAAACACTCCATATTTAGAAATTTGACTGGTATCCTAAAATTTTTAATTATATTTTAAGCGCTTGATCTAAGCTAGTCTCGACTCAGAATTAGATTGCTTTGGATATTAAGATTCGTGCTTCAACTAGTTGAGTTTTCAGTGACATATCAATTATATATTTATATATTTAAAATTTTATATTTATATATATAGTATTTTCTTTTATAAAAAAATATTTTAGTTTAAAAATTAATAATAATGATATTTTTGATGTGAAATTAAAATTTTAAATATTATTTATGTAAATATTAAATTTTAGATATTATATACATAAA
Organism: Cymbidium sinense; assembly: GCA_021442155.1. Classification (NCBI taxonomy): domain Eukaryota; kingdom Viridiplantae; phylum Streptophyta; class Magnoliopsida; order Asparagales; family Orchidaceae; genus Cymbidium; species Cymbidium sinense. Next base: position 10,311,894 of record CM038216.1, on the reverse strand, counting down.
TATATATGAATTATATGATATACTTGTAAATACCCTCAAGTAATTTTTATTTGATTTGATAAATATTTTTGTACTAATGTTTAATATGCAACTGAGTAAAAATTGAATTAAAATTTTTAAACATTTACTAAATGAGGTGATTATGAATAATAACTAATTCTCTTATGATGAGTGGATATAATTATAAAATTAGAAATTTGACAGGTTTATAATGCTATTATAACGATATGAGGTAATAAGAGAAGACTAATTATTCTCTTCCATTTAATCTTTTCCAATCATAATAAAATTTAACAATATATATATTGTTGACCTCACTTTTAGAGTGAGCCCTCAACTCCCTCATCATAGATCTAGGACTCTTGTAAACAGTAAGAGTTACTTAGTCTTAAGACACTTCTAGTGATTAGGTGAATATTTAACCTAACCCTAGAGACTTAGAAGAGTTAGTCATAAGAATAGGTCATGCCTTAGGGATTTAGGAGGACTTGCCTACCCTAAAGCCCAAACCCAATCCTTACTTCCTCAAATTCAATCTCAAATCAAATTCAAATTCCAAAATCAGGTCCAACTATCTAATGATTGAAACCCATGATTAACTTCAAAATCTAAATTCCTTCATAAGCCCTTTGATTTTATCTTATGGACTTAGCCCTAATCAAATAAAAATCAACCCAAATCCAATTGATTTTCTCAATTATCAAATTCAACCTCAAATCAAATTCAAATTTTAAAATCAAATCCAAACTCTAAATAATTGAAACGCATGATTAACTTCAAAATCTAAATCCTTTCCTAAGCCATTTGATTTTATCATATGGACTTTGCCCTAATCAAATCCAAATCAACCACAATCCAATTAATTTTCTCAATTATCAAATTCAATCTCAAATAAAATTCAAATTCTAAAATCAATTCCAAACTCCAAATAATTGAAACCCATGATTAACTTCAAAATTTAAATCCCTTCCTAAGTCATATTAACCACCTTCATATGCTTAATTAAAACTCATTCAAACCAACTCAAACTTGGTTGATTTCTTTATAAATCAATCATTACTTTATTTATGTTCACAAATATAAATGAAATCCAAATTCAAACCTTTCAAATCAAATCAAAATAAATCAAAGCAATTCAAAATTCAAGTTAGCCCTTTTTGACTTACATCTCTTAATTTGGTCAAATTTACTTCCAAATCACTCAGAAGTCAAGTTATTTTCTCATAACCCATTTATATCTTCATTTATATTCACAAATATAAATGAAATTTAAATCTAAATGTCCAAATCAAATTCAAATCAAATAAAATTCTCAATTTTAGCCCTTTTAGCCAAACTTTTGAACTTAGCCAAATGAAACCCAAATCAACTAAAAACTCATAGATTTCTTCATGATTCAATCATTTCTACAATCATTGATCCAAATATAAATATAAACCACCATTATCAAATCAAATCCAAGTCAACCCAAATCAAACCCAAGTTGACCCTTTTGAGTTGAAATTGTCATATGAACCAAAACCCATTTGGCTCCAAACCAATTGCAATTGCATTTATATTTAAATCCTAAGCTCATATGTGAGTTCAACTAAACATGAATCAAATCTTGATCAAGCCAATTAACCCATTTAAGCTCACTTGACCCAAAGTGACTTAAAGGATCTTTTTGAGCTAAGTTATAATCTAACCCAAATTGGATTGAACTAAGCCCACATAAACCTCAATCATGATAAAAAATCATATTTGGGTGATCAACCACCTTGAATTGGGTCAAACCAAGTCAAACATAGCCTTTGACCAAGTCAACATTTAGCCCAAATGAAACCCAAATTAGCCAAAATTCATCATATGCCAAATTGATTGAAACAATTAACCCAAACCCATTCATAATCAATGATTGAATATGACCAAACCATCAATTGAATCAAACCAAGCCTAATTGGCCACTTGACCTAAGTTAATCAAAATTAGCCTAGAAAGCCAAAACAGGTCAAATCATGATTTCATCCAAATTGACCAATGGCTCAAGTTCATTCCAAATCAGTTGTTAAACTTAACCAAAGACATGATTGAGCCCTAGTTGACCAATTGGTCAACTTGACCCAACCTAGCCCAAATTAACAAAAATCCAAATTAATTCCAAATTAAACTAAACCAAAGCCTACAATCATATTCAATCAATCAATTGAACTTGACTCAACACCTAACCCAACCTAATTTGATCAAATTGGTCAAATTGGTCAACTTGACCAATTTGACCATTTTGAATCCAAAATGAGTCAAATTCAAACCTAGGCCAAACCAATTCAAAATAATTAAACCAAAACATCCCAAATTATCATATGAACCTAACCCAAGCCTTGGTTTGACCCAATTTGACCAATTGGTCAACCTAACCCAACCTAACCCAAATGGCACCCATTTGACCAAATGAAGCCAAATCCCTCTAAATCAGCTTATGGGACCTTAAGACCTATCAAAACCTGACCCAAATATGTCCTAACTCATTTTCAAATCAGCCCAAAAGCCACGTGGACCCCACCAAGGGGATCAACCATCAAACAATGGGATTTAAACCTTAAAACTATTGGATCCAAGCCAAAGTCCACTACCCATCCCCCATGACAGCTCATTATCACTCCATGGAACCTTCTCCTGACCCACTTAGCTAACCTAACTCAACCTAGGTCGGCCAAGAACATTTGGGAGGTGAGTTGACTCACCTCCAACCCAAACCAAGCACCCATTGGATCAAAGACCATGGCATCCTTGCACATTGGGTCCATGATAGCTCCACATCACTTCTCTCATCCCTAACGTATGGCCTGACCTTGATGGAGACAACTTTCGTGGCCGGACGGCGACGAGCCAGTGCAAAATGTGTGCACGCAGCCATCCATCAATGATGGGCAATTGAGTGGTATACCCCTCAATTTGAACTCAAATTCACAGAGACTTGTATCGAGATCCTTGAGAAGACATTTCCAAAGCCCCTCAGAGTGATTCCAAGCCTCCCCAAGCCCCCTCCATTCGACATTTTCCATTCCCGTGAGAAGTCAAAATGGGGCATCCCAATCCCAAGCAATAGTCCCCCATTTCGAAATCAAGCCCAAATTCCTTTTCGCCACACCATCACCACACTTCGTCAAGCATAACCAAACTAATTCCTAAGCTCCCAAGTAGCCATAGGTATGAGTTCGATCGAAGCCGATGCTGTCACGAGCATGGATTGGTCGACCGAGCCTCCCATACCAAATCAAGCTCAAAGCTCCTCAATAGGGCCTTGCCTCAACTAGGTGAAGCTACCTCCGATGTTGTACCGCCAGACATTAACTCCGGTAAGATAATTTTTAAAAATCATAGCTTTAGGCCTCTGTGCATTGGTCTTTTGTAAAAGAAATCTCCTTATCGAGGAATTTCAGTCGTTGGATGTGGTTGTATGCTCCTTTAGATGGTGTATGATCCATTTGATCCCAATCCAAGCTAAGGTGAGCTCGGATCGAATGGGGGAAGATGGACAGTGCTCGTCTTTCGCTGCTCGTGAACAGGATAGATCATACACTGTCCATTTCGCATGATCGAAACGGACGACTATGATAAATTACGTGATAGATACTTTGATTTCTCCCTTTAACCACGAATTAAATTGTGGCCATCCAATCTTAGATCGGACGGCTCACAGAGAAAGCAAGTCCGTCGCCAGAGTGCGCTGTGACCTCTTCAAAACCAATCTCATCATCGTAAAGCGCGCACGTTAGCAACCCATTAACGGGATTAAGGTTTTAATTAGAGTTAACTAATTAATTTTTAATCCCAAAACTTTTTAAAATCATAACTAATTATAGAAAAATAAAAAAAATGCAAACTTAGGCTCATTTTGAAGATATTTCAGGGAAAAATCTAGGAAAATTATAATTAATTAATTTTAAACAATGACTTTGGATTAATTATAGCTTTATTAAAAATCTAATTAGCTTAATTACACCTTAATTAAGTTCTTAATTGATCTCAAATTTTCTGTGAATATTTAGGGGGATGACTTTTGCCTCTCATATTTTTCTAAGATTTTATTGATTGCTTAATTAGGGAAATGACTTGATTAAGCCCTAATCATTCTCTTAATCCAATTAATTGAAATTAAGGAATGAACAATAACTTAATTAATCATTTAAGCATAGTCACCTCTGTTGAACAGTAAGATGACTTTGGGAATATGATTGGGGATACTTTCCCTAATCCATTTTCTAAGTTTTCTTTACTTTTAAAAATAAAATTAATTAATGGCTAATGAAATGATTAATTGATTAATTTAGTGACTAATCTTCAAAATGAGAAATTAGAATTTAATTGAATGCTAAATGATTTAGGGATTAGGATTAAGGCCTTGCCCTTGATCCTCTCCCATGAGTTAATTTTATCATTCAAATTAAAACATAACCAAAATATTTAATCAATTTTAAAGGTTTAATAAAATTAAAATTAAAAAATCAATTCATCCACACTTAAGCAACCCTTAATTGATTTTAGGTAGCTTATTGGGTGTTCAATAAACCAAGGTGCGAGATAATGAAATTATGTTAGACTCACATGTGTGAGAAAATCATAAAAGTAATTAAATGAGATCCCTTAAGTTTAATTAACTATTAATCATAAGCCAATTGCATTAGGGCCCTTTCATTTCTTAAGATCATTACAAATTTACTTTTCATGTAGTTGCATATCATATTTTCTTATAATTAATTAGTTAATTAACTTAAGGTGATATAGGTAAGGGTTAATTAATTCACTTAATCCATACCTTAACCTAATCAAAATATAAAATCAACTTAAATATTCTTCATCAAACCAAATTAATTCACATGTAGGAAATCAAGTTAGGGTTAGCAAACCTCTTTCACATTCCTTAAATCAAATCAAACTCAAATTTAAAAATTTCTTTAAAGAATTTTGGTTCATTTTAAATAGCCTTATTTAATTTGATTGTCCTTAAAAATTAATTGGGATGAATGAAATCATGTGTTTACATTTCTTTATTTCTTTCCAATCATGCTAAATATTGCTTGCCATATAAAATCATGCATTCATTCCTTTTAAAATTAATTAAATGAAATATTTTATTTTATGTCAAATTGCATGTGTCGACTTAAATCAAATATAAGTGGCTATTATCACTATTAAATCAAAAACTATTTTCAAAACCTATAAATCAATTATTAAAAATGAAATGATGTTAATTATGAATACTTAATAAGCTTGCATGTGATGATAGTGCAAGATGTGTAATATGAGGTTCTCTTTCCCTACTTTAACATGGATTCACATAAAATTTGTAAGTGTATAGTTCATTTGAAAAGAATATAACACTTGTTTAAATCTATTACTATGCATTTTCATGTTAAGACGTAGGAAGAATTTCATATTACACATGTAAATCATACAACCAATTCAAACATAATTGCTTGTATGATTCCCTAATCATGTGGTTCATTTTGTACATTCGTATATATTTGAAAAAAGTGGTATATTAGTCTGGACATTTCGGGACAGCGAGACTTTAAGTAGCACTAAGTAGGTCTTGTATCTTACGCCCCTGATGTAGAAAATAATGGCGTCGTACTCCCTAAAACTCTTATACATAAGTATGTGTGATGTGACTAATGAATAAAGAATAATAAATCAAATTAATCAAATATCACATTTTTGCATGGATTTTCTATCCTATAGTCATTCATATATCTACATGTATCTAAGAAAAGTGATATATTAGTCTAGACTTCCCGGGACTGTGAGGCTTTAAGTAGCCCTAAGTAGGTCTTGTACCTTATGCCCTTGGTGTAGAAAATAATGGTGTCGTACTCACTTAAAACTTTTTTACATGTAAATGTGTGTTTAGCTAATGGATGAAAAAACCCTCTTTCCTATATAACAAAAACATGCATTCATAACTCAATCAAAAAAATGAAACATTTAATTTCAAAATACATTTTTTTGCATTCATCATCAAAGTATGCTAAGATTTATATTGCATGTATATGTATGCCTAGAATTTATTCACATGCATGATATACATGGTGAAAAGAAATAAATAAATGTGTGTTATGTGATAGTAATCCATTTCAATTAATCTTAAGATGCCTTTCTCATTGAATAGGGCTATTTAGAGTGAATCTAAACTTAGGGTTAATTAAAACTCATAATAAATGATTCACTAAAAGAAATTCATTAATTAACTTACCTTAGAAAGGACTTAAGGTAGGGATGAAAGAGAGACTCCCTCTCTTTCTTCTCTTTATAACACTTAGTCGCTAAATGTAGGTCATATAAAACAAAAGAAAATACTAAATAAAATCTACAAATCAATTAAACCACTTAAAGAGAAATCAACCCTTTTATGAATTAAATCCCTCACACTTAACAAATCATAACCCTAAAGCGTAGTTAGGACATACCACACAAGCCTTAACATATGCACATTAGATTAAGTCACCATTTCTAATTTTATGTTAGGGCGGTGCATGGTTTGTTGAATGTCTGGTTTTATGAAGTATTATTTTAGTTTGGATGTTAGGGTATATGTGCATAGTCTAGATGTTAGGCCGATATTATCCTAATCATGCTTTCTGTAGGGGGTTATGCTTAAGGAGCATTGTAATAAAAATATAAATATTTTTTATTGTGCAAGTTGCTTATATCCATAAGCATAACCCAAGTTAGGACATGTGGTCTTGGTGACTCATGTGTGGGGTGCTAAGTACAAAATATTCATATAACTGCTTGAGTTATATGATGTATTTTAGCTATCATTTGTTCTGCAAGTGTAGCTAGATTTACATTCCTTCTCTTTTAATGTAATTTTGCATTAGGATTACGATAAGTGTTATAGGGATTAAGGGTGAGCATTGGTTATAAGACCATATCTTATATACCATGTGATGCCTTTGGACTAAGCTACATCCCAATCAAGCCAAAAGAAAAGAAGAAATTGAGCAAATCAAAGCCAAAAGAAAGAAAGAAATAAAGCAAATCGAGATGAAGGAATGAAAGATGAAGAGTGAAGAATAGAGGATGGAGAATGAAGACTCTCATCACACTTATCATTTTATAATTGTAATTATTCTTTTATTATACTGGGATGTATAAGAGTAGAGCTCGACTACCCACATTTCTTTTTAGGTTGTACGGCGGTTCCCGATCGCACCGACCTCTTATTCTTTTGCGATAGCTTTATAAAATTGTGTGATATTTTGTTTAGCTTGTGTATTAGAAATAACATGTATTTTCATAGTTTCTTTATGATTTAGTGATTGTTGTGTGGTCTGGATCCGCTTAGGCACCTAGAATAAAAATAAAGTTTCTACCCCACTAACAACTCATATCTAAAATTTTAAAAATAACTCACAACCTCATACAAAAGCTTAGGAATTAAATCAAGATAATAAAATATTTAGCAACTATTTAGCTGGATGATTGTATGTATAAGATAATGCATGTCATATTTTTCCACTGTTACTAAGAGATGGCTTCTATTTGTTATAGAGAATAAAGGCTTAACCTGTAAGAGCCTTTGATGGAAAGATACTTCTTTCTCTTTTGATTTAACTCACAACCAATTTCTCATGCATTAGGCATACAAAAGCCCACAGTCTATGCCAAAATAAAATGTCCAAAAATCAAATAAAACTTGTTAAAATTTGCATTAGATTAAGTCATTACTCATGCCTTTCATGATCTAGTCTCTCAGGGAGTGAGTTTAAGGACTAAGTTTCTTCTTCTAAATAAATAACAGTCTAACTATCTGGCAAAGCATATAACTTACCTACATGGATTTAAAGTGTGAGGATTCTTACTCCATGGTAATAAGTCCGGTGGGTACTCTCTCTTGTAGAGGTAAGCCATATACCCACATTCTTCTTAGATTTAGGTTATGCTTTGGACCTCGTCAAAGCTCTCTAGATTTAGAATCTGAGATTGTTGTTTCCCTTTGTGTGCTACAAGCATAAATCCTCACCTCTTAGGCATTTCCACAACCTTGTGTTGTGGAACTATAAGTCCTAGATTTCTAATAAAATTTTAACTCAAACAAATAAATCTCCTCAATTTTGAATACATAAAGCCCAACCATAGAAAAGATTAGAGTGCTCACTAGGCTTCCTAGTATCATGAGCACTATTTACTTATCTCTTTTAGTTTCGATAATAACTCTCCCCCTTTTGATCTCTCCCACTTAATTTTCAAAAAAAAAAAAAAATACAACTAATTTATTGATAGTCCTATCTTTGAAATCTTTGGAGATAACAAACACCTACTTTAATCGAGAGTATTCTTAAGGGATTCATATTCTTTAGGATGTAATTAACTATGGAGGCTTGCCTCCATAGGGAACTTAATGAACCCGATTTAAATAAACCCTGCTTTACTTTTTCATGTAAAGTAGGAGAAAATCTTTCGTATATTCGAAGACTTAACATGCCTTAGGAGTCTTTATTAGATGATTAGGTCCATTATAGGGTAGTAACTTCTATCTCTCGAGATAATACATTATTCCTTAATATCGTACCCGATCACCCTAATAAGTATATCTGCAGATCTGCGTGGTGTCCTCTCACATATGCACACAAAGCACCCAAACCAAAAATAAACACTATATATATATATATATATATATATATATATATATATATATATATATATATATATATATATATATATATATATATATATATATATATATATATATATATATATATATATATATACATGCTCATTAGATTTATTGAGTTGTCCTTTTATAATATAAATATAACATGAGAAGTTTTTTTAAAAAAATGAATGAAGTGTAAAATGACTGTAATATATTGGGATTACTTCAAATATTTTGGTTGAAAACTTAAGAATGTAGAGATTTATTTTTCTTTCTTGGTTAAATGAATGCAAATATAATGTATTTGGTGGTGGTAAGACAGTGGTGAAACATTATAATGGTGGTTACTAACACTACCGATGGTTGATGGATCACGATGGTGAGTGGCAATGACCGATGGTGATGATGGCTTATGATGGTTCGATGATGGATGGCAATGACCAAGGTCTGATAGTGGTAGTCGATGATTAGTGATGATGACACTGATGGTCGGAGATGATAGTGGGCAGTGATGCTCACTTTAGACCATTAAGAGTATTTGAAATTTATACAATTTGGATGAATTCTAGATACACCTAAAAACACAATTTCAATATATTTTAAATATACTTAAAACTCTTATACTTTTACCTTGCAGCACTCCAAACACCCAATAAGTTAAAATTCATGCATTTACTTTACTTTATACTCAAATTTCAGCCAACTAACCAGTCAAACCCTAAGCTAATTAATCAATCAGATAACCTTAAGGATAAGACTCAACAATTGCATCCATCATGCGCATTAGAATGGCTTATATCATGTTATATATTAAGGCGTCGTTGACCTCACTTTTGGAGTGAGCTTTCAACTTCTTCATCTTAGACATAAGACTCCTCTAAACATTAAGAGTTTCTTAGTCTTAAGACACTTCTAGTGATCAGGTGAACACATAACCTAACCCTAGAGACTTAGAAGAGTTAGCCATAGGAATAGGGTATGCCTTAGGGGTATTAGGAGGACCTGCCTACCCCATAGCTTGAACCAAATCCTTGCTTCCTCCTTTAAAGTCAAACTTCAAACTCAAATTAAATCTTAAATCAATTTCAACTCAATTGATTTTCTCAAATCATGAATCAATTCCAAATCAAATCTTACATTAATTCCAACTCAATTGATTTTCTCAAATCATAAATCAATTCCAATTCAATTGATTTTCTCAATTCATGAATCAAATCTCAAATGATTAAAACCCATGATCAATTCCAAATATAAAATCTTTCCTAAGCCCCCTTGATTTCATCTTATGGACTTAGCTCAAATCAAATTCAAATCACTCTAAATTCAGAAGATTTTCTCATAACCCATTCATATTCTCATTTATATTCATAAATATAAATGAACTATAAATTCAAATAACCAAAATTAAATTCAAAACTCAAATCCAAGTCTAACCAAAATCCAAATTACCCTCTTTCAAGTCAATTCCTTGAACTTAACCAAACCAAATCCAAATCACTCCAAATTCAAAATATTTTCTCATAATCCATTTATATTCTCATTTATATTCATAAATATAAATGAAGTATAAATTCAAATAACCAAAACCAAATTCAAAACTCAAATCCAAATCCAACTTAAAACTAACTTATACCCTTCAAGTCAAATTCTTGAACTTAGCCAAATCATTCTCAAATCAATCCAAACTTTGAGATTCTCTCTTCAAATAATCATTCCTTCAATCACATGCCCAAACCTAAACATAAACTTCAATCATCAGCCCAAAATGAAACTAACCGAAGTCAAACCCATATTCACCCTTTTGACTTGAAATTGTCAAATGAATCAAAACCCATTTGACTCCAAATCACTTGCAATTGGATTTATATTTCATTCATAAGTCCATATGCGAGTTTAACCAAACTTGAATCAAGCCTCAAGCCATTTGACCCACTTAGGCTCACTTGACCCAAAGTGACCTAAAGCACATTTTTAAGCTAAATTCTAATCCAACCTAAACTGGATTGAACTAAGCCCCTCTAAGCCTCACATTGTGAGCAACAATCATCCTAGGATGATCAATCACTAAATTGGGTCAAACCAAGTCAAACCTAGTATTTGACCAAGTCAACACTTAGCCCAAATGAAACCCAAGCTAGCCAAAATCCATCATAGGACAAATTGATTAAAACTATTGATCTAAACCAATCCATAATCAATGATTGAACTTGATCAAGCCATCAATTGAGCCAAACTAAGCCTAATTGGCCACTTGACCTAAGTTGACCTAAAAAGTCAAAATGGGTCAAATCTTGATCTAAGCCAATTGATTGTAACCAATGGGTCAAATTCATTCTAAATCACTTGTTGAACTTGACCAAAGCTTTAATTGGCCAATTAGACCCAACCTAGCCCAATTGACCATGAACCCAACTTGACCTAAAAGGTCAAATCAACTTGAAATCAAACCAAACTAAAATTGATTGAAACCAAAACTTGTAATACATTTCAAATGATCAATCAAACCTAAACCAACCCATGACCTAACCCAATTGGGTCAAATGGGTCAAATTGGTCAACTTGACCCATTTGACCTAAATGAACCAAGACAAAATATAAATCAACTTGAACCAAACCATTGATACCAGTAGGCTCCAAATAATCATTTAAACTTGACCTAACCCATGGTTTGACCCAATTTGACCAATTGATCAACCTATCCCAAATTGACCCATTTTGATCTAAATAGGTCAAATTGAACTAATTCAAACCAAATGAACTTCAAATCACTTGAAATTTGGCCCAATTCATTTTTGAATCATTTCAAATCTACCTAAATCAACATTAAGACCAAATAACAATTTTACCCTTGGGTAGAAGGGTAACCTATGGCCAAATTCACTTGAAATTTGGCTAATTCCTTCTCATGGCCACTTGACATCTTCTTAGTGGTCCACTTGGACACCAAGGGAGGTGGTGAATGTGACCCAATGGGTTTAGATCAGCCAAGACCCAACCCAAGGCCAAACCGACCCTTCTAATGCAAATTGGACACTTGGATCACCTCATACACTCACTTAGCACATGGGCACTCCCTCTCTTCCACTCCTCTGCCTACATGGAGGGTCTAACAGGCTAAACAAACCAACAAATCAGAGGAATTGAGCTAAAATGGTAAAGCTAGTCTTGACCATCCGATTAAAGGAGGGGGAGATATACTCCCCCTCATTCCCACTCAAACCACACACATTGCAGTTGATTGAGCCCTAAGAACCAAAACCAATCTTTTCCAAGCCTTGACAAGAATTCCCAAGCTCCCCCCATTTTCTCATTCGCGTTTTTGCTCAAGCCAAAATAGGGAAGGTAATTCCAAACTCCAATTCATCCAATTCTCCACCAAATTCAAATTACTCTTGCAAGCACCATCAAGGGACCTAGTCGAGCTTACTCAAGGTGTTTCCCAAGTCACCAAGCATGGCGAAGGGGGACTTTGATCAAAGCTGATTGTCATTGAAGGGGAGCTTGATCAACAAAGACATCCACTTCAAATCAAGGCTTGATACTTTCAACAGGGCTTCGTCTATACTAGACGAAGCTACCTTCTCCATTGGAAGCGCCGGTGATAGCCTCCGATGAGGTATTGTTCAAAATTGATCCTAAGTTAAAAAAAGCTTGGTCCTTTGTGAAGAGAATTATAATCCCATTAGATCTTAGCCATTGGATTCCTTGCTTGTGCTCCTCCAAAGGTGTGGGTTGAGTTTGAACTCCATCCGAGCTCGGGTGAGCTCAAATTGAGCGATGATCGACGGATGGAATCCGTCTCTCACCGCTCAGGAGGAGATAAATCATACACCATCTATTCTGCGTGATAGGAATGGATGGTTGTGATTTAATCATGCTTAGACCTCTATTTAAACCCTTCAAAATCACGGGATTAATCCTGGCCATCCGATCCTTGATCGGATGGCCCGGGGGAAAGCGCGTCCCGCCGCTAGCTGACGCTGCATGCGATGTGATAATTTAAATAACTAATCTCATTGTGCCATGTGGAAAGCACGCTGCATCAGCAGTCCATGTGGTGCCGACGGGATTTGTTAAACAATTAGGCTGTTTTAATTTTCCATTAATATCAAAAACTTCATAAAATCATAATTAAATGTAGAAAAATCCAAAAAATATAAATGAGGGCTTATTTTAAAGGTATTTTAGAGGGGAATCTAATAAAAGCATTTCTAATTGATTTCAGATAATGAATTTTCATTAATTAGTGTTTAATTAAAAATTTAATCACCTTAATTACTCCATAATTAGTTAATAAATAAATTCTAAATTTCTCAGACATGTTTAGCAGGAGGACTTCTACCTCCCTTAACTTTCTTGGAATTTATCAATGAGTTAATTAGGGAAATTAATTAAAGAACCCTTAATCACTCTTTAATATAATTAAGAGTAATTATACAAATGAACAGTGATTTAATACCTTAATTAAGATAATTAAATATTGTTTAAGTAAGAAGGAGGTTTATGGAATGGTTTTGGAAATTTTTCCTAAGTTATTTCTAAACACCCTTTCTTCCTTAATCCAAACATAATTAAGGATTAATCCACGAATGATCTACTAAATTAGTCTAATCAAACTTTCAAAACCAATTTGGAGTTAATCAATCTCTTGCTGGGTAGATCTTTAGGTGTTCAAAAGCCTAAGGTAAGTTTGAGAAAATCATATCCAACTCACATGTGTGGGAAGGTTATGAAAGCACTTAATGAAAATCCTTTAGCTTAATTAATCAATAATTGTGAGCCAATTTCATTAGGCCCCTTTATTTCTTAGGTGCATTGCTGATTTAAATTCCATGTGGTTGCATATCATATGTTGGTTCATAATTACTTATTTAATTATGTTAAAGTGGTGTAGGCAAGGGGTAATAAATGGATTTAATTCACACCTTAACCTAAACAAAACATAAAATCAACCTAATTATTCTAAAATTAAACTAGACCAATTCACACATGGGGGAAATGGGTTAGGACCAGTAAACTCTTTCACATTTTCTAAGTTAAATCAAATTAAAAAAAATAAATAAAAGTCTCTTAAAGAATTTTGATTCATTTTAAATAATCTTATTTTATATGAATTGTCTTTAAGAATTTATCAGGGTGAATGAAGTCATATGCTTAGATCACTTTATTTCTTATCAATCATGCTAGATGTTGTTTGCCACATGAAACCATGCTTTCAACTCTTTTGAAAAATCAATCAAATAAAAATATTTCCTTTTATGTCAAATTGTATGTTTTGGCTAAAGTAAGAATATGAGTGACTATTATCACTATTAAATCAAAAATTATTTTCAAAACCTATAAATCAAATATTATGAATGAAGTGATGCTAACTTATAAGTACTTATAAGCTTACATGTGATTATATCATAAGATGTGTTTTATGTTATTTTCCTTCTCTTCTCTTAACATGGACTTGTATAGGATTTGCAAAGTGTATAGTTCATTTGAAAAGAGTATAACACTTGCTTAAATCTATTTATATGCACTCCCATGTTATGACTTAAGAAGTATCCTCACATTACACATGTAAATTATACAATCAAAATCAAACAAAAATCTTTTGCATGATCCTTCATCCATTTGTATCTTTTTGTACATTTTTTATGTATTTAAGAAAAGTGGTATTTTAGTCTGGATATCTCGGGATTGTGAGGCTTTAAGTAGCCCCAAGTAGGTCTTGTACCTTACACCCTTGGTGTAGAAAATAATGACGTCATACTCACTTATATCTTTTATACATGTGAATGTGCATTATGTTAGTGGATAAAGAATCCCTCTTTTCTGCATAATAAAAATATGAATTCATGGAACTTCCAAATTTTCAAATCATATCTCTTAGCATTCATCATCAAAGTGTGCTAAAATTTGCATTGCATGTATATGTATGCTTAGGATTTATTCATATGCATCATATACATGTTGGAAAGAAATAAACGGTTGTGTGTTATGTGATAGTAATGCACCTTAACTAATCTTATGATGTATTTCTTATTGAATAGGTGTATTTATATCAAATTTAAACTTAGGGTTAATTAAAAGACATAATAAAATATTCACTGAAGAAAAATCATTAATGAATCTATCTTAGAAATTACTTAAGGTTGGGATGAAAGAGAAGTTCTCTTCTCTTTTATTCTCTTTACAACACTTAGTAATTAAGTGTAAGATCATTCAAACTAAATTAAATCATCAAATAAAATTAACAAATCAACTAAATCACTTAAATAAAATCACCCTCTAAGTTAAACCCTTCGCACTTAGGAAATTCCAACCTTAAAGCCTAGCTAAGACATGCCACACAAGTCTTAAAATGACACACATTAGGCTAAGTCACTATTTTTAGCTCTATGTTAGGGCAGTGCATGATTTGAAGCCTGATTTTATTTTGTAATGTAATATTTTTTGACTGGATGTTAGGGTGCATGTGTGTAGACTGGATGATAGGATGATCTTAGTCTAATCATGTCTTCTATAGGGGATTGTGCTTAAGGGGTGTTGTAATAAAAATATAAATACTTTTGCTATGCAGGTTGCTTATACCTTTAAGCATGATCCAAACTAGGATAGGTGGACTTGGTTACCCATGTGTGGGGTGCTAAGTACAAATCATTCACATAACTATTTGAGATTGTATGGTATATTTAGCTAATCTCTATTTTATAGGTTTAGTTAGATTTATCTTTTCCTTTTGATATAATTTTTGTAATTGAAATTTGGAATGAATGTTATGGGGTAATTAAGGTGAACATTGGTCTTAAGATCATGTCTTACGTACCATGTGAAGCCTTGGAGCAAACTACATCCCAAGTCAAATCAAAAGAAAGGAAGAAAGGAAGAAAGAAGGAAAAGAAGAAATGAGGAACAAAGAATGAAGAATGAAGACCCACATAACATAAATTCCTTTTAATTGTAATTATTCATTTATAATCCGGGTTGTATAAGGGTAGAGCTCGGCTACCCACATTTTTTTTCGGGTTGTGCGGTGGTACCTGACTTCATCAGCCTCTTATTCTTTTGCGTTAACTTTATAAAATGATTTGATGTTTGTTTAGCTTGTGCATTAAGATAGCATGACTTTTCTAATTACTTAATTGCTTGGTGATTGTTGAATGGCCTGGATGCGATTAGGCACTTAGAGAAAAATAAATTTTCTATCCAATTAATCAACTCAAAATTAAATTTAACACTCAGAACTTCACCTAAAGCCTAGGACATAAATCAAGATAATAAAAAATTTAGCAACCCCTTAGTTGGATGTTGTATGTCTCACATCATGCATAAAATCATATTGCTTCACTCTAGCTAATAGAGGGCTTCCACCTTTGCCAGAGAAAATAGCTTGACCTTTGAGAGCCCTGGTGGAAACACACTTTGTGGTGAAAATTGTTATCTTCATCTATCTTTGAAAGATAAATGAAAACAAAAATATATCGCTTATTGGGACACCACGTAGATCCACATATGTTCTTATTAAGGTGATCGTGTATGACGTTGAGGAAATATGTACTATCTCAAAAAATAGAAGTCATCACTCTATAATGGACCTAATCACCGAATAAGGACTCCTAAGGACTATAGGTCTTCGGATGTACCAGAGATTCTTCCCCTACTTTACATGAAAAAGTAAAGTAGGGTTTATTTTAAATTGGGTTCATTAAGTTCCCTATGGAGGCAAGCCCCCATAGATCATTACATCCTAAGGAATGAGATTCTTTAGGAATTTTCTCGATTAAGGTAAATGATCATTATATCCAAAGATTTTAAAGATAAGACTATCAATCAATTGGTTTATTTTTAAAAGATCAAGTGAGATTGATTAAAAGGAGGGAGTTATTATTAAAACCAAAGAGAGATAAGTAGGAGATACTCACGATGCCTTGCGAGCATCCCAAACTATCCTATGGTTGGGCTTTATATACTTGAATTTGAAGAGAAATATTTGTTTGAGTTGAATTTTTATTAGAAATATAGGACTTACCATTCCATGATACAAGATCATCGAAATGCCTAACAGGTGAGGATTTATGCTTGTAGCCCGCAAAGAGAAACAATAATCTCGGATCCTAAATCTAGGGAGCTTTGGCGAAGGATGAAGCACGACCTAAATCTAAGGTGAAAATGGGTATATTGTTTACCTCCATAAGAGAGGATAAATCACCCGACTGTTAGACTTACAATCGCTTGGGGGTGGCCGCCAACTGACTCCTCCTACGATTTTAAATACATGTAGGTAAGTCATATACTTTTGCAAGATAGCTAGACTGTTGTTTATTTAGAAAGAGACTAAGTCCTTAAATACACTCCTTAAGAGACTAGATCATGTAGGGCATGATTAATGAATTAAATCTAATGCAAAAAATTTTTATGTTTTATTTTTATTTTTGGACAATTTATTTGACACAGGCTATGGGATTCATATGCCTAATGCATGAGAAATTGGTTATGGGCCAAAATCAATAGGAAGGGGGTGTGTTTCTACCATGGCTCTCAAAGGTCAAGCCAAGTTCCCTAACAACAGTGGAAGCCCTCCATAAGCAAGTGACGCAAGATAATTTTTATGCATGATGTGAAACATATAACATCCAGCTAAGGGGTTGTTAAATCTTTTATCTTGATTTATAACTTAGGATTTAGGTGAGGTTATGAGTTATTAATTTTTAATTTTAAGTTGATTAATTGAATAGAAAATTTATTTTTTCCTAAGAGCCTAATCACATTTAGGCCATTCATCAAAGCAAGAAAGAAACTAGAAAAAAATATGCCATCTTAATGCACAAGCTAAATAGAAATCAAATAATTTATAAAGCTATCGCAAAATAATAAAAGGCCATTGTGGTTGGGCTCTACCACACAAACCCGAAAAAAAATTGGGTAGTTGAGCTTTACCATTATATAACCCAGATTATAAATTAATTAATTATAATAAAAAAAGAATTCATGTTATAGGGGGTCTTCATTCTTCATTTCTTCTTTCTTCATTTCTTATTTTCTTTCTTCTTTCTTCTTTATTATTTCTTCTTTCTTCTTTTTATTGGTTGGAATATGGTTTCTCCAAAGGCTTCACATGGTGCATAAGACATATTCTTATGACCAATGTTCATCCAAATCACCCATAACATTCATTCCAAATTCTAATTACAAAAATTACACGAAAATGAGAAAAATAAAGTTAACTAAAACATGCAAAATAGAGATTAGCTAAACAAATTATACAATCCCAAGTATGTATATGAATAAATTGGACTTAGCACCCCACACATGGCTAACCAAGTCCACTTAGCTTATTTTGGATTATGCTTAGGGGTATAAGCAACCTGCATAGCAAAATCATTTATATTTTATTATAACGCCCTTAAGCACAATCCCCTATAGAAGATAATGATTAAACTAAGATCATCCTACCATTCAGTCTACGCACATACACCATAACATCGAGACTAAAATAACACATCATTAAATAAAATCAGGCTTCAAACCATGCACCGTCCTAACATAGGACTAAAAATGGTGGCTTAGGCTAATGTGTATGTCATTTAAGGCTTGTGTGGTATGTCTTAGTTAGGCTTTAAGGTTAAGATTTTTTAAGCGTGTGTGGTGAAAAATTTCTATAGAGGAGTCGCCTTTCAAATTCTATTGGTAGAAAGAGAAAGAGGAGCCTATAGAAATTCATCTTTTTATAATGCTATGCAGATCCACAGATGTGTTTATTAAGGTGATTGGGTACGTCATCAAAGAATAGTATACTGTCTTGAAAGATAGAAGTCACTACCCTTTAATGGACCTAATCACCTCAATAATGACTCCTAAAAATGTTGGGTCTTCGAAGTGTACCAGAGATTCTTCTCCTACTTTGTATAAAAAAGTAAAGCAGGGTTTATTTTCAATTGGGTTCATTAAATTCCTTACAGGGGCAAGCCCCCATAGTTAATTACATCATAAGGAATGAGGATTCCTTAGAAAAACTCTCGATTAAGGCAAATGATCGTTCTCTAAAGATTTCAATAGGAAAGTACTATCAATCAATTAGTTTATTTTTGAAGATCAAATGAGATTGATCAAATATAGATTTATTATTGAAGCCAAACAGGAATAAGTAGGAGATGCTCATGATTCTAGGAAACCTAGAGAGTATCTCAAACTATCCTATGATTGGGCTTTATATTTTTGAAATTGATTTAGTTTATTTGAGTTGAATTTTTCATTAGAATGTTAGGGCTTATAATTCCAAATACAAGATTATGAAAATGCCTAAGAGGTGATAATTTATGCTTGGGGCCCATGAAAGGGAAAAGCAACCTCATAACCTAAATCTAGGGAGCATTGGCGAGGGCTGAAAGCACATCCTAAATCTATGGCGAAAAATAGGTATTTGGTTTGCCTCCATAAGAGAGGACAAACCACTTGACAACTTGTACTTATAACTGCATGGGAGTGGCCGCCAACTAACTCCTCCTACGATTTTAAATACATGTGGGCAAGTCATATGCTTAATACAAGATAGATAGGCTATTTTTATTTAGAAAGAGATTAAGTCCTTAAAATCACTCCCTAAATTGACTAGATCATGTAAAGGGCATGCTTTAAATGACCAAAATTTAATGAAATTCAAATTTCATTTTAGTTTTATTTTTAGACAATCATTTTGACTCAAGCTAATAGGATTCGTATGCATAATGCATGAGAAATAAAGATTATGGGCCAAAATTAGCTAGAAGGGAGGAGGTGAATTTTCACCATGACTCTTACAAGTTAAGTCAAATTTCTCTAGCAAAGGTGGAAGCCCTCTAATCAAGAGTAAAATAATATGCATTTGTGCATGATGTTACAAAAGAAATGCTCATCTAGCTAAGAGGTTGCTAATTCTTTTATCTTGATTTTAAACCTAAGCTTTAGGTGAGGTTATGAGTTATTTAATTTTTATTTTGAGTTGTTAAGTTGGATAAAAGATTTATTTTTTTCTAAAGAGCCTACTCCTCATCCAGGCCATACATAAAGTAAAGAAGAAACTAGGAAAAGCATGTCATTTAATGCACAAGCTAAATAAATCATTAATCAATTTATAAAGCTAAGCGTAAAAAGAATAAACGGCCGTTGTGGTCAGGCACCACTGCACAAACCCGAAAAGAAAAATGTGGGTAGCCGAGCTTTACCCTTATACAACCCAGATTATAAATGAATTACATTATAATTAAGCAAGGAACTCATTGTTATGGGTGTTTCCAAGCTTTCTTACTTCTTTCTTCTTTTGGTTCTTTCTTTTGGATGGTTGGATGGTAGAAGCTCCAAGGTTTTACATGATGCATAAGATAAGATCTTATGACCAATGTTCATCCTAATCCCCATAATAATCATTCCAAAATTCTAATTACACAAATTTACATGAAAAAAAGGATGAAAATCTAACTAACATCTATAAAATAAAGGTTAGCTAAAACAATCCACACAAATCTCAACTATGTATATTAGACTTATCACCCCACACATGGGTGACTAAGTCCACCTGTCCTATGGATTATTCTTAGGGGTATAAAGCACCAACAAGAAAAAGTATTTTTATTTATTTATTTATGATAGTGCCCCTTAAGTACAATCCGCTACAAAAAAGAATAGTTAGACTAAGAGCATCCTACCATTCATTCTACGAGCATACACCCTAACATCCAGTCGAAAATATATATCATAAAATAATACAAAGCATTAAGCCATGCACCAACCTAACCTAAAGCTAGAAGTGGTGACTTAGGCTAATGTGTGTGCTTTGAAGGTTTGTGTGGTATGCTTAGCTATGACTTTAAGTTAAAATTTTTTATGTTTTCATTTGGTTTGAGTGGATCCTATATTTAATTACTAAGTTATGAAGAGAGGGAAAGAGAAGAGAACTTCTTTTTCCTTCCCTAACCTAAGTAATTTCTGAAGTAGGCTCATATTTTTATTTTATTTAGGTGAATGTTTTGATTAAATTTTTTAATTAATCTTAAGTTTAGATAAACTCTAAACAAACCTATTAAAAAAGAAAGGCATTTTAAGATTAAAAAAAATGAATCAAAATTCACATAACACACAATACTTCACTTCTTTCCCCAGCATATGGATGGACCCTAGACATATCTATACATGCAAATGAGAGTATTTAACACACTTTATGATGCATGTAAAGTAATCCATTTAAGGAAATTTAGAAGATTAAGATGCATGATTTTCTTTAGTAGAAAAGGGTTTCTTTATCCAAATTTTCACATGCACACGTGAAAGTAAGAAAGACATAAGTGAGTACAACACCATTGTTAACTAGAGGTGTAAGATATAAAACCTACTTAGGGCTACTTAAAGTCTCACAACCTTGGGGTTGTCCAGACTAATATACCACTTTCCTTAAATACAAATATATATATAAAAAAATGAAATGGAAAAGAAGAATGTAAAAGTTGCATTAATGGATTCATTTTGTTTATGCAATTTATGTATGCAAGTGTAGGTAATCCTTCTTAGATGATAGCATAGAGATGAATAGGATATGGAATTAGGGGAGTATTAGGTCCTTTTCAAATGGACCATATATTTCACCAAATTTATATTCAAAACTATACCATCATAAGAGAGAGCATACCTTTATAATCTATCACATGAAAACTCATAATTAAAGTATAAGTAGCACACTTTCAGATTTTATATTTGGTTTTGAAAATAATTTAGATTTAGTAGTGATAATAGCCACTTATATTTCTACTTTAGTCAACACATGCAAATTTGACATAAAGTAAACAATTTCATTTTAAAATTTGAATTTCAAAATTACGAATGCATGAAATCACATGACATACAACTTAACATATTGAGGAAAGATTCAAAGTAATGAAAGCATGTAAACAAACTCACGTCACTTGAATCCTGTTGACCTCTATATGTGTGTCATAAATCAAGATCAGCCCACAAATCAAATTCGACGGACTTTAGAGGTGATAGTGTGCAAATTGATGCTCAAAATGCACTGGATATCACTAAAAATGGTCGAAATGACCTCCGATCAATGAACAAACTTCGCCATCACGTTCGAAACATCAAAATTGATTAGAATATTGATATTGCAAAATCTAACAAGCAATTGATTAAGCGCTCGAGCTATCAATATATCGACGCACAAATCAGAGTTGAGAAGCTACGATGATGTCCAAACAACCTTTGTTCATGAAATTGATCCGTCGTCAACCTCAAAACATCAAAATATATCAAATGAGACTATCCATGCTCAATTCGGATAAGTTTGTGCAAATATCGAGTGATTTGAAGTGACATCGTGCAAATCGAAGCTGAAATATGTAGGA
The DNA here is from genome assembly GCA_021442155.1 of Cymbidium sinense. NCBI lineage: Eukaryota > Viridiplantae > Streptophyta > Magnoliopsida > Asparagales > Orchidaceae > Cymbidium > Cymbidium sinense. The sequence goes on along the minus strand of CM038216.1, from coordinate 10,289,889 downwards.
AATTATCAAAATCAACTCAAATGACCTCCGATCGATGAATGAACTTCGCTGTTGTGTTCAAAATATTGAAATTGGTCAGAGTATAAATATAGCACAACTTAATGATCAACTGATCAAGCTCTCGAGTTGTTAACATGCTTGCACACATATCGAAGTCAGGAGGCATCGATGCAAGCCAAATGATCCATGCTTATGAAATTGATCATGCCATTAGCTTCGAAACACTGAAATCTATCAAATGACTATTCGCACTCAATTCGGATGAGTCTGCATGAAAATCGAGTGGTAAAGTGCATTTGGTGAAATTGACTCATTGGCGAACCAAATGGCTTGATCATTAATGGATTATCATTGTGTTCGGAACATCAGAATTACCCTAAATCAATAAATATATTGACTATATGTATTTATCAGCATGAAATCCACGTTAAAGCGGCTTAGTCAATTTAAAATTAATTTTTAAAATCCCTAAATCACCCCCACCCAGCAACCATTCTCCCCTATTTTTAGTTTATCTAATTCAAAAAAAAAATTGAAAAAAAATTACTCCCCCCTATTTTTTTCTAGGGAGATTTACATACATACCACACAATTCTTATGTATTTACATATCTAACACCTAAAGTTAGATATTTACTTATCTAACACTTTTCTATGCTTAAAAAGATGCATTTCACTTTTAAAAAGTGAATAAAGTGATATTTTTGTTGTGATATTAAAGATTAAGGTGTTATATATGTAAAAATTGAAGTTTAGGTATTAGATAGGTAAATACGTAAGAATTGTGTGGTATGTATGTAAATCCCCTTTTTTTCTATTTCTAACAGTTTTCTCATTTTAGCTCCTCATTCTCTCATCTCTCTCCCGCATTCCCCTCTCACATCCAAGAAAAAGGCAAGAAAAATTCCCCTCTCCCTCTCAGTTTCGATGTTCCTCTGCCGCATTTGCACCCCCGACAACAATTCCCTCTCCCGCCAGCGCAAAAGCAAAGAATGCGCGACCCGTGCTGTTCCACAGCACACCGACGCTCTACCCGCAGCCCCGCAGCCGTTGCATCTACCGCTTCCGATATCGTCCCCGTGCACCCCGAAACTGCAGCCCGCGCGCATTCCACCATGCTCGGCCTGCTCCGCGACCCCACCGCCGGCCTGTCACCCGTGAAACCACCTGCACGCTTTGGACACGCGACACGTCTGCCGTTTTGCGTCCCATCTGCGTGATCTGCATTCTGGTATCCCCAGGTTGCTTTGCGTGTCCTGACTACCGCCACACCCCGCCTCGCCCCCCGCCAGCTCCCTCTGCCCGAAGCCTGCAGGTCGTTCCACCTGCGCGTCTGCCCAACTTGGTTCTTTCATGATCCTGCAATCCTCCATCCCACTTGCCGTGTGCGGTTTTCCTGGCCTGCTGCTGCTGTCCGTGACCTACCTTGTTCGCTGCGCATCCTTCCTACCGCCCCACATCATTTCTCCGGTCTTCTCCTGCTGCATGCCTCCGCCCCAAAACCACTACTGCAGCCCACTAGCACTACCTCTGTTCCAGGCTGTTCCTACAACCCACAAAATTGCATATCCCACCAGCCCACTATTCTGACCCGTTCTGCACCATCCAGCCCACAAACCTGGCCCGTCATGTATAATTTAGCCTGCAAACCTGGTCCATTATGTGCAATCGAACCCATCCAATTTCACCATTTTGCCTATGGCTTATATATATGCTTCTTTATGTGGTTTGAAGCGTCATTATTGTAGGTGATAAGATAAAATCAAGTTGTGGTGTTGCGAACGCCGCTTCATCGAGGCGTCTCATAAGCAAATCGTCGGATGTGGCACAAAATGCTACCGAAATTTAGAATATTATATATTTGCTTTTATACATGTGATTGAAGGCCGTGCGGATTGAAAGTCGGTGAGGTGCTTTAACATCAATCGTCATGCTTTCGTGAGGGTAGCCAAAATAGTTAGATGTTGCATATGCGGAGATGATGCGAATCTTGTCAAAATCTTGTCAAATTTAGAATATTTGCATATATATTTGCTTTTATATAGTTGATTCAAAGCCCGTTTATCGTGCATATAACAAGATTGAGTGTCAAAGTCAACCGTCATGTATCGTCAGTGACGGTACTCTGATGTACACTACGGATGATGCGGAGGAAAAAGCGTGCCAAATCTTTTTGACTTAAAAAATGAAAAATAAAAGAATCAACTTAAGAATGTCAAGCATTGAAACCTAAAGCTAAAATTCAAATTAAAAAACTCCAAACAACAAAAGAGGGAGGAAAATAGCATACAACAAACACAAAAGTAAAACAAAAAAAGAGGGAAAAAATGAAAGCTACTTTGAGGAATAAATCTTCTTTAAAATAATAAATTAGACTGTCTTTTAGAATCTAAATCAAAACGCCTTCTTCGCCACCGGATCTGCAACTCTTTGTACAAGCAGATAGAAGACGATACTAAATCAAAATATACAGTAGGGCTTCCTTCGATCAAATTAAGTAATTTCATTCTAATTTTGATTTTCAAAATCAATGATTTCATTAATTAAATGAAATTAGCTAAGCTATAAATTCCTATATGTGCTCAGACATAGAGATTTCAAGTGTGAATTTTAATATCTGAAAAGGCTGTGCAGGCTAAAATTAGAATTAAAATGAAAAATATAAAATTAATCTCATAATTCAAACATAAAATTAACTAAAGTTACTATACACCCGCATGGGCCTCGACACTATGCTAAATGCTTAAATTATGTCCGAGGATCTTTGAGGTTTTCAGTTTAGTCTTAGGATTGGGTCCAGGTTAACAAAGCCTAAAAATCTATTATAATAAGTCCAAGTTAGTGGAGTATCTGAGAAGCTGATTCTGTCATATGATAGTAGATCTAATCCTCTGTTAAGAGCTAAAACAGAATTGATAGGATCTAAAATAAGTAATATTTTAAATTATAATCTAAATCAAAATGCCTTCTCATACGGATTCAATTGAAACAAAAGATGCTAATTAAGGCAATTCTTAAATCCACCCACATGAGCCCCACTTAATGCATAAATTCAATTCACGAGGATGTCTTGGTGCTTCCGTTAGTCTTGACCGGGTTAACAAAACCTAAAAATATATAATAAGAGTTTCAAATCAGTGAAATATCTGAGAAATTGATTCTATTAGGTGATAGTAGATTTAATCCTCTGTTAGTAGCTAAACAGAGTTGACAGGATCTAAAGCTCTTAAATATATCCAAATTAATCAAATTAACTCAAATTGAGTGTCAATCTAAAAATTATTTAAATGAAATCCTATCACTAAAAGCTTAAATCAAAACTCAATCTATCCACCTTCCGCAACAGTTTGTCGGGGGTGACAAATTAAGAAAACTCTAGCTCACAAAGAAGCCAATGTCAAATCAAGTGTTCTGTCATGTTCACTCTCTCAATCAATCTCATGCCGCGATGTGGCGTGTCCTCTGCTTGACCAAAAGTCCTGAAGATGGCGTTTATGACTAGAGTTCTTTGATCGGGTGGTTTGGCCAGTCCGACTCCATTATAGTACGATCATGACCGTAGCCCATACCAATGGCTCTGCCCTTTGAGTTGTGAATCATAGGGTATACTTGATAAGACAAACAACCCTCTGTTAGCTAAGGTGGACTTAAGCCTGTCTCCTTAGACAAACACCACCCTAGGTCTACAAGGATTTCTTGGACGACGTAACCCATGTGTTCATGAGAATATCAGTTGGATCTACTACCTCCTCGACTAAGTAGACTAGGGATCGTGGCCGGATATGAGAACCATGGGATCCCGCCATCATTCCCCAACCATTCGGTTTAAGCTATAATGATGAATTTCATATATCAAATTTTAAAACTCTATATCGCTACTACACTACATTCAGATCTAAATGACTAGCCTTAATCAAAAGTTCTCTCTCGCCATTGAGAGGTATAACTATAGGGGCTTGCTCATAGAATCGAACAGATCTAAAGTCCTCACCAAATAAAGACAAAATCTCTGGGTAGTGTCTTATCTACTATTCCATCTGCCTTTTAAAAATTATACCGACATCAAAAACCACTTTTTTTCATCGAAGAGATTAGTGGAAAATTTTTGAAGCCCACAAATCCTAAAGAGATTATTATGGAATAAGAAAGTTTAAAATAAATCAAAGTGAATTTAAAGTGAATTTTGTTTAGTTTGAAGTTTGATTTAATTTTAAAAAGGTGAGATGAGTTTGCTATTTTTAACTCATTCTCACATGTGTTTGATATTTTTGTTTAATTTTTAGGCAATTAGATCCATTTTTATGTATTGATTAGGTTAAGGTATGAATTAAGTAACTTAATTTACCCTTACCTACACCACCTTAGAAGAATTAACTAAATAATTTTGAGCCAATGAGATGACATAAAACCCATAAGAAATTTAAATTTATAATGCACCTAATAAGGAAAAGGCCTAATATAATTTGGCTCACAATTAAAAGTTAATTAAGCTAAGAGGTTTAGCTTAAGTAATTTCAAAACACCTTTTCACACATATGAATTGGGTTTTGATTTCTTAAGTGAACATAGGCTATTAAACACCTAAACATCTATCCAAAAAAGATTAATTAAGTTTTGGAACTTTTTAGAATTTTTGGAAATTGATTAAGGGGATAATTAATGATTTAACCCTTAATTAAGAGGAGATTAAGGAGAAGAGAGGGGGTTTAGGGAATAACTTAGGGGAAATGCTCCAAAAATATTCCATAAACCTCCTACTTACTGGATCTGATCTTAATCAACCCAAATTATAGGTTAAAACCACTAATCATACCCAAATTATGCTTAATTATATAAGAAGGGTAATTAAGGAAAGCATATGCAATTATTCTAATCAAGCCTTTAACAAATCCCAAGAAAATTAGAGGAGGCTAAGGTCATCTCCTAAAACTTACCCAAGAAGTTTGGGATTAATTAGAGGCCTAATTAAAAAGTAATTAATAAAATACACTTTCTAATAAAACTCAAATTCAGAGAAAAGTATAATGTAAAACTCATCAAAATTAATTTTAAAATATTCTAGGTTTAATTATCTATCCATAGGATATTATTTCATATTTTTCTAAATTTTCTATAAGGAGTTATGCATTTTAGAAGATCATTGGATTAATCAAAAATTAATTAAGCATTTTTTAACTAATCCTAATTAATCCCTAGCTCACGGCGTGACGCGTGTCAGTGGCGATCATCGTGCTTTACATGCATCATGCCGTGAGGGGGTCACTTAAGTTGTCACCTCACGGGTGGCGGTGCACGCGCTTTAATCCTCTGCCATCCGATCAAAGATCGGACAACTATGGATCTCCCCGCATTTTAAATCGGATAAATGTATATCTAAATGTGCTGAATAATCTCAACCCTCTATCTAAAATGCACGGATGGATGTTTGAGATGATCCAAGATCTTCCCCCAGAGACCGGATCAAGGGAAGATCCCTGAAGCATGAAATCAAACCAAATTCAACCCACACCATCTAAAGATAGAGAGCGGCAAATCCAATGGTCAAAAATTGATGGGGGTAAAAATTTCTTTCACAAAGCTCCACACCACATTGAGTTTAGTTATCAGAAAATCTCATACCTCACCGGTGCTCGATTCCCTTGGAGAAGCTTCGTCTGGTTGAGACGAAGCCTTGCTGAGAGTATGAGCACTTGAGATGAAGTGGATCAATGTATGGACCATCTCCTCCTTGCTTGAGCTTCTGCTTTGATTGAATTGGATCCTTCCTTGTTGTGGGAACACTAATAGAAGTTTAAGTGCACTCGACTTAGCTCCTAAATGAAGTGTAGAAGAGCAATTAGAAGGAAATCAAGCGTGGAAGAAGTTGGCAATTCACTCTACATCTCATATTTTTCATTATTCAAAAGCCGATAAAAGAAAAATGGGAAGAGCTCTAGGAGGCTTAGGATCAATCTCCAATGGCTCCTCTGGCTTCCTATCCTTCAATCAACCTTGAGTCAATGAAAACAAAAGTCAATTAGGGGGAGTATATCTCCCCCTTGAAGGATCGGACGGCCGGCAATGGACATGCTGTTTTGATCCAATTGATCATAGGAGTGTGCACATGGTCGGTTTGATCCAAGGAGTGGATTGACAAACTCCCATGTGCTTAAATTTGAGCTTGAGAGGGAGTTTGAAATTTCAATTTTGAGCTAGGGGTAGGGTTTGATCTAGGGGCCAAATGGGCTGACCCAAACCCATTGGGTTGGGTGCACCACTCTCCCCAAGGTCCCCTTGAGCTTTTAGAAAAGTCTTAAGTGATTGTGAAGAGATTATGACCAAATTACCTATGGATTAAGCCAAATTTTTTTCTATAGCCTAGGGGTAGGATGGTCATTTTGCTATTTTTCTACTTTGGGTATGTTGGGTATGTGGAGAAACTAGATTTGACCAAGTTTCATGAGATTTGGAATTCATTTGATAGGGTTTGGCTCATGTTGACCCATTTAGGTCAAAATGGGTCAACTTGGGTCAAGTTGACCAAGTCAAATTGGGTCAAACCAAGGGTTGGGTCAAGTTCATATGACCATTTAAAATATTTTGGTGGCTTTGGTTTAGTTCAATTTGGCTCATATGACTTCATATAGGTCAAATGGGTCAAGTTGACCTATTTGACCCATTTGACTTATTTGAGGTAGGTCAAGGGTGGGTTTAGGTTAGGTTAGTCATATGGAGTGGATTGGTATCTTTGTTTTGAATCAATTTTGGTTAAGTTCAAATTTGGCTCAACATGACCCTTTTAGGTCATGTTGAGTCTAAGATCAATTGGGCTAGGTTAGGTCTAGTTGGCCAATTGAGGCTTTGGTCAAGTTCAACAAGTGATTTGGAATGAACTTGACCCATTGGTTTGAGTTAATTTGGCTTAGATCAAGTTTTGACACATTTTGACTTTTAGGTCAAGTTGGGTCAACAGTCAAGTGGCCAATTGGGCTGGTTAGGCTCAAATGTTGGCTTGGTCAAGTTCAAACATAGGTCATGAGTGAACTTATATTAATGGTTTCAATCAATTTGGCCTATGATGGAATTTGGTTATGTAAGGTTTCATTTTAGGTTAAGTGTTGACTTGGTCAACCCTTTGGTTTGACTTGGTTTGACCCAATTTGATTTTGATCATCCCATGATGATTGTTGATCATGATGAGAGGGATAGATGAATTTGGTCCAATCCAATTTGGTTAGGACTAGAATTTGGCTCATAAGGGTACTTTAGGTCACTTTGGGTCAAGTGAGCCTAAGTGGGTCAAATGGCTTCGTCAAAGTTTGATTTGAAGTTGGTTGAACTTGTTTATGGACTTATGATTGAAATATAAATCATTTTACAAGTGGTTTGAAGTCAAATGGGTTTAGATCCATTTGACAATTTCATATTCAAAGGAAGAATATGAAATGGATTTTGGCATTGATTTTTTTACTTGGGTTTTGATTGTTTGATTGGAGTTTGGATTTATATATGAGCTCATGATTGTAGGGTTGATTGAATCATGAGAGAAAATCAAGAGTTTGGCTTGATTTGAAGTTGATTTGGCTAAGTTCAAGATTTTGACTTGAAAGGCTTAGATTAGATTTTGAGTAGATTTGGATTTGATTTTTGGAATTGGTTTTGATTGTTTGAATTTAAATTTCATTTATATATGTGAATATAAATGAGAATATAAATGGATCATGAGAAAATTTCAAGGATTTGAAGTGGTTTAGTCATGATTTAGGTTAAATCCGTTATAAACAATTTAAAGGATTTAAGGGAATTTTTAAATTGGAATTTAATTTTTGGATTTGATTTGATTGATTTATATTTATATTTCACTTATATATGAGAATATAAATGTGAATATAAATAAGTTTTGAGAAAATCCCATGAATTTGAATAGGTTTGATCATGGTTTGGGTGAAATCCATTAAAGGAAATTTAAAGGATTTTAGGGAATTTTAAATTAGATTTTAATTTTTTGAATTGGATTTGATTGATTTATATTTATATTTCATTTATATATGAGAATACAAATATGAATATAAATGAGTTTTGAGAAAATTCCATGAGTTTGAATAGGTTTGATCATGGTTTGTGTTAAATCCATTAAAGGGAATTTAAAAGATTTAAGAAAGATTTCACGAGTTGATTTGAAATTTTAAGTGGATTTGATTAGTTTGAATTTATATTTAATTTATATATGTGAATATAAATGAGAATATAAATGAATCATGAGTAAATCTTAAAGATTTGATTTGGTTTAGATCATGATTTTGGCTAAGTCCATAACGAAATATTAAGGACTTAGAAAATTTGAACTTTTGAATTTTTTATGGATTTTGATCGTGGGTTTCAATCATAGATTTCAATCATGGATTACAATCATATGGAGTTGATTTGGATTTGGAGAAAATCAATTAGAATTGATTTGGAGTTTAACTTGAAAGAAGGAAAGTGAGGACTCACTCAAGCTAAGAGTAGGAAAATTTCCTAACACCCCCTCAGACATGACATATTCCTATGGCTAACCCTTTTAAGTCTTTAGGGCTAGGTTGAGTATCCACCTAATCACTAGATGTGTCTTAAGACTAAAAAACTCTTAAAGTCTAAGAGGAATCCTATGTCTAAGATGGAAGTGTTGAGAGCTCATTCTAAAAATGAGGTCAACAATGTATTTAAAATCATAGGAGGAGTTAGTTGGCGGCCACCCCCAGGCTATTGTAAGTCAAACTGTAGGGTGGTTTAACCTCTCTTATGGAGGTAAACCATATACCCATTTTTCGCCTTAGATTTAGGTCGTGCCTTGGCCCTCACAAAAGCTCTCTAAATTTAGGATTCGAGGTTGTTGTTTTCCTTTGTGGGCTACAAGCATAAATCCTCATCTCTTAGGCATTTCTATAATCTTGTATTGTGGAATTATAAGCCCTATATTTCTAATAAAAAATTCAACTTAAACATATAATCCTCTTCAAATTTCAAAAATATAAAGCCCAACCATAGAATAATTTAGGATGCTCACTAGGTTTTCTAGTATCATGAGCACCCCCTACTCATCTCTCTTTGATTTCAATAATAACTCACTCTTTTTGATCAATCCCACTTGATTTTCAAAAAATAACTAATTTGTTGATAGTCCTATCTTTGAAATATTTGGAGACAACGATCATTTACCTTAATCGAGATTATTCTTAAGGAATCTCATTCTTTAAGTTGTAATTAACTATGGGAGCTTGCCTCTATGGGAAACTTAATGAATTCGATTTAAAATAAACCCTACTTTACTTTTTCATGTAAATTAGGAGAAAGATCTCTGGTACATTCGAAGACCCATTGTCCTTAGGAGTCATCATTATGTGATTAGGTCTATTGTAGGATGGCGACTTCTGTCTCTCGAGATAGTACATCATTCCTCAATGTCACACCTGATCACTCTAATGAGTACATCTGCAGATCTACGTGGTGTCCCAACAAACAATATATTATTTTTCAAATCCCAAAATTTGAGAAATAAAAAAATAAACACCACAAATTTTTCTAACGACTCCGCTGTGGATGGTTCCTCTCTCCATCTTTGATAAATGATCGTTGTCTTCAAGTATCGATACTGAATTTGTATTTCATATGAATCCAAGACTATCCTTCTTTTCCATTGGCACTTAGTTTATTTCATTCTTAAGCTAAGCTAGCCAACATCCTTTAGGTTTTAGGACCTCACTCCGTGTAGGTCTTAAAACCCCTGTTGGGTCTCCCACTAAATGAAAATAAAATTTAATAAAAAAATGACTAAAAAACTTATTGAACCTTCTTACCATTTCTATGGTAAATAAAGGTTCATTCCAAAAATAAAGAAAAATAAATCCTTTATAAAAGACATCACTTTCCAAAAAGCACTTATCCAAAATTCGCATAATAAAATCTTTGCACAAAAATTTTCATATAACTTAACCACATCTAACAATTTTCTTAATTGTTACATGTAGGATCTTTTCAAAAATCAAAGTTAAAAATCATCTTCCAAAGATCACATATGAACATCCTCATTCAATATACCCAAATTTATTGACTGAAGATTTCATTTTCAAACAAAATTAAAATCATTCTTCAAAAAGCACAAATGAACATCCTCATTCAATATACCCAAATTTATTGAATGAAGATTTCATTTTCAAATAAAATCAAAATCATCTTTCAAAAATCATAAATGAATATCCTCATTCAATATACCTGAATTTATTGAATGAAGATTTCATTTTCAAATAAAATCAAAATAATCTTTCAAAAATCATAAATGAACATCCTCATTCAATATACCCAAATTCATTGAATGAAGATTTCATTTTCAAATAAAATCAAAATCATCATTCAAAAATCACAAATGAACATCCTCATTCAATATACCCAAATTTATTGAATGAAGATTTCATTTTCAAATAAAATCAAAATCATATTTCAAAAATCCCAAATGAACATCCTCATTCAATATACCCAAATTTATTGAATGAAGATTTCATTTTCAAATAAAATCAAAATCATCTTTCAAAAAGCACATATTTGAAAATGAACATCCTTACTCAATATACTCAAATTTATTGGATGAAGATTTCATGTCCAAATAAAATCAAAATCATCTTTCAAAAATCACAAATGAACATCCTCATTCAATATACCTAAATTTATTGAATGAAGATTTCATTTTCAAATAAAGTCAAAATCATCTTTCAAAAATCACAAATGAACATCCTCATTCAATATACCTAAATTTATTGAATAAATATTTCATTTCCAAATAAAATCAAAATCATCTTTCAAAAAGTACATATGAACATCCTCATTCAATATACCCAAATTTGTTGAAAAATCAAAATCACCTTTCAAAAGGCACAGATTTGAAAATGAACACCCTCATTCAATATACTCAAATTTATTGAATGAAACGTTCATTTCCAAATATAATCAAATCATAAAATTAAAATTCCATTCAATATTTCTCACATATGTTGAAGTTGGAATTTCTTTCTTTTCAAAAATTACAAATATGAAGGTAAGCCTCTTCATTCAATATATCCAAATGTGTTGGATGGAGGTTTTATTTTCAAATAAAATCACACCATTTGAAATTCCACTCAACACATTCCACATGTGTTAAGTTGGAATTCCCTTCTTTTCAAAAGCAATAATCACACACAAAAATTTCATCTTTAAAAAATAAAACATGATTAAGAACTCCATTTTGACATACCCAAATTTGTCAAATAAGAGTTTAATCCTTCAAAAAGAAAACTGAAAATTGGATTCAATTTAACACGCCATTTTTGTTGAATAGAAACCCCCTCTTTTTCAAAAATTTATACACATTCAAACTTTATTTAACATACCCAAATTTGTTAAGTAAAGTTCCCATTGTCAAAATCAAAAATCAAAATCAAACACATTTGAACTTTATTTAACATACCCAAATTTGTTAAGTAAAGTTTCCATTTTCAAAATCAAAAATCAAAATCAAACACATTTGAATTTTATTTAACATACCAAAAATTTGTTAAGTAAAGTTCCCATTTTCAAAATCAAAAATCAAAATCAAATACATTTGAACTTTATTTAACATATCCAAATTTGTTAAGTATAGTTCCCATTTTTAGAATCAAAAATAAAATAAAATCAAACACATTTGGATTCTTTATTTAGCATACCCAAATTTGCTAAGTAAAAATCCTCTTTTCAAAATCACAAAAATCAAACATATTTCGATTCTTTATTTAGCATACCCAAATTTGCTAAGTAAGATCCTCTTTTAAAAATCACAAAAATCAAATACATTTGCATCCTTTATTTAGCATACCCAAATTTGCTAAGTAAAGATTCTCTTTTTCAAAAATACAAAAATCAAACACATTTGGATTCTTTATTTAGCATACCCAAATTTGCTAAGTAAAGATCCTCTATTTAAAATCACAAAAATCAAACACATGTGTATCCTTTATTTAACATTCCCAAGTTTGCTAAGTAAAGATCCTCTTTTCAAAATAAAAAAAAATAAAACACATATGGATCCTTTATTTAGCATACCCAAATTTGCTAAGTAAAGATCCTCTTTTCAAAATCACAAAGAATCAAACACATTTGGACTTTATTTAGCATACACAAATTTTCTAAGTAAAGATTACATTTACAAATTTACACATGGTTCACATCATGAGCAAACAAGCAAAAGAAGAAATTATTTTCAAACAACTCATTTAGCATATCCAAATTTGCTAAGTGAATAATCCTAAACAGAATCAATTGTTATTTAACATACTCAAATTTTTTGAATAAAGGGTCTCCAAACATATAGAATCAAATTCAAATATGAACCAATGGAAGCATCAATAATCTTTTCAAAATATTTGAACCCATTTTCAACATACACAAATTTGTTGAAAGTGGACTCTAAACTCAAAATCTCTTCTCCAATTCTAAATTCAAAATCTCTCTCCTAAGTTCAAAGAGCCCCACTTAACATATTCAAATTATTGAGTGTGGGTTCAAATTCTAAAGAAAATTAAGACAGAAAATCTGATTTGAGTTTGTTTTCAACAATTGTAGAATTTTAGCTCAGTTTTAGGCAGTTTTTCTCAAGTTCAGTTCAGTACAAATAGATGCCCAGAAGTATGTCTTCACTTTCCTTTTTGGGATGGATTTGTCCTTGGATCGGGCCAGCCTCCCATAGACTGACTTCGCCCATTTGATTCACTTCGGCCAAGGATTTGAGGGGGCAACCCTCACCACCGTCAGTAGGAGTGTGGTGACTGGGTAGAAGCTAGTCATCCATATTGAGTTACCTTCGGATTCTGAATTTTCCTCACTGAAGAGGAAGGCGGTGGAGGTTCCCACAGCAGGCACAACTCTAATGCCCGTACATTCAGTTGTTCTCATTACTTCTCTAGTGTGGGCTAGTACCCACTCACTAGCTTCTTCCAAGGGGAAGGCTTCCCAGTCTTTAAGGATAGTCTCCCCTACCTTTAAGATAAGGTTTAATTTTTGTACTGCTCCTCCCAGTAGAACTCAGTGTCACAACAGATGTCACAAGATCAAGAGGCATCATGTGCATATAGCTAAGGAGATGGAGGCAGTCTCTCAGGTTGCAGTAGAGGAGTCACCCAGGATAGTTTCTCCTATGATTACATAGAATAAGTTTTATCCTCTTTCTGGATCTGATGGAGAGGAAGATGTTAGGAGGATCCTAGTATCACCTCCACCTGCAGTTCATTATGAGGCACCTATCAGAGATAGGAGGAGGTCATATGCTAGCCTTAGGACAGTTCTGCACCAAGTTGGCATAGGTTCTGGATGATCAGAATCCAAAGCCCAATTTGATCTACGATCAGTCATTCCTCGCATCATAGGTGAGCATATCTGGCAGGAGAGGGCTAGGGAGGCACGTGTATCAGTGCATGTTACTAGTAGAGAGAGATAAAGGTACGCTAAATAGTCATCTGCCTATGCCCTCATGGACTTCCTCGATCGGCACACTACCCGCGCTAGTTATATTGACAGTATTTTATTGACTGGTACTACCCATCATGTGAGGAGGGCTGCCGTACAGAGAGAGTCGGTGCTATCTCCATCACACTGCTCCACGTCCACCATCACCAGTGCAGGTCCCATCTTCTACAGTTCTATCTAAGGCCATGAAGGCAGCATCAGGGGAAAAGAAAGCCCCACTGGTGATCTGGCTACGGCCAAGAGATCCCATTTTATCTACACCACCGATTAAGGTGAGGCTGAGCTCTTTTGCTCGACCTCCTACTTCAATTATGGTGAAGAGAGAGTGGCAACCTCATAGCATCATAGTCATCCCATCACCACCACCACCTTAGAAGATCATGGATGTAGCAGCAGCAGAGGGAGAAGGAGATAGTTCAGTCACCCCCATGGCGATAAATCCTCCCAGGAGTAGCACTCCTCTCATGGCAGATGATAGCCATGAGCATGTATCCTCCAGTGAGAATAGCCCTCACAATATCAGTATTCTGGTAGCAGGGGAGGTTAGATGTATCTCTGTTTATGAGCATGACCCCACCACTAGTTAGTCTTGATCATTTGTGCCAGCACAGTTGGACTGCTCCTTAGATGATATCGTAACACATTATCTCATTAAGAAGAAGGAAACTTAGGGTATGACTGGTCCGATCTAGAGGAAGAGAATGATAGCTTTGATCCCAATGAAGATGATTTGTTGGAAGACTCAGCATTAGTGCATATAGTTGACACTAAGGGTTCCCTCCTTCGGGATCACCAAAGTTTGGAAGGTGTTGCGGCCGAATAGGATGGCACAGCCTATTCGACCCAACACCTCCTTCAACAATCCAACAGAAGGATGAGCAGATAAACAAGATGGTAAAGAGCCTCAAAGATTTGCTAATGGTAGTTCACACTTATCAAGCTACACCTACTAGTGGAGGCGATACTTCATGTCTTGGATCAACCCAAGAGTTCACCTTCAGTAGAGCAGGGCAACACTTGTTTATATAGGAAGGTAGTGGATAATACCTTGGTACAAGAAAAAAAATATTAAACTCATGGTTGAACAATAAGTGAGAGAAGCACTGGCGCAAGCCTGAGGTGGTTCATCAGTTCCAAAGGGTAGACCCTACCCAAAGGAATTCGATGTTGTCCAATATCCTAAGTGTTTTGTACCTCCTTCTTTCAAGAGTTTTGATGGCAGCGGGAACCCACGTCAGCATATAGTGCACTTCAGGGCTAGTTGTTACAACACTGGTGGTAGTGATGCTATTTTTCATCTTTTTTATTTTAGCTAGCTTGTAGCCTTTCATTATGAACTCTCCCAGTGAAGACTTTTATTGAGTTGGAGCAAATCTTTATTAAAAAGTTTGCTGGAGCTCAATAAAGGGTAATTGTGGGCGATCTCATTGTAGCACAACAATACCTCGATGAGTCCCTCATTATTTATATTCTTAGATGACACAATTTGAGTATGAAATGAGAACTGCAGCTGTCTGAACAGCATGCCATTGAAATTCTACTAAAGAATATTCATGGCCTGTCCAACTTCATGCTCAAAGGTTTCACCATCAAGACATTTGAGAAGCTAATCAACAATGTGGTTAATCTATAAGGAGAGGCCAAGCAGTTGCCTTTTCAAGATCAGTCATCAAAGCCAAAGCCACGAGGCTATGTAAAGAAGCCGAGGCGAGCATTAGAGGGAAGCAAGCACAGATCAGATCAAGAGATCTCGAGCTCCACACCATTGCTTCCACCTCCTTTACCACCTAGCCATTCTTGCTATAGTAGCCTCTCTGCCTTCAGCCTCCTCCTCACCATAATCATAGGTACACACATACCATCCCTCGGTAGTATCATCCACCTATTCTTTGGATAAACTAAACAAAAAATTATTCATTTAAGAGGGAGGTAGTCGAAAATCTTTAAGAACCTCTTAAAGAAACTTTCACTAGCTAGAAAGTTGGATGAAGTGGGCAGGACTAATGATCCTAACTTTTGCTCCTATCACCGCATGCTAGGTCATGTTTTGGAGGATTGCTTTACATTTAAGGACTAGCTTGAGCATAGCTATAAGTCAGGTGCTATAGTTATCCCTAAGAAATATTTGGTGGAATAATCATCCAGTTCTGTTAGGGTAATCCTTGAGGATACATGTGATCCTCTTAAAATAAAAGAAGATTGGGATATCTCTTTATCTCAAACCTCTAAAAAGATTATTTCAAAAATCAAGAAACTTTCCTTGTAGGTGCTCGAGCCAACTCAAACCTCTAATATCAATGAAGGTTTGCAAGTTGCCAAAGATAACTTGGGAAAAGTAGAAGCTCAGCAGTAGCCCATACTTTCCCGAGATAGCTAAGTAACGCAACCACCGATCGAACCAAGCCTCCATTCCACCGTTGCAGCTACTACTTCAGCTAGCTCTTCTTCTAGTAGACATCTTATATCGGTGGATGAGGGCATCAAATCCCTCATCCCACTTACTTTACTAGATTTCTACTATGTACCTCCTTCTAAATCTAAGAAATTAAGGAATAAAGTTAGTTTGAATTACATCTGTGTCACTTGGGTTGTATTGACTCTACTCTTTGAAACTCTTCAAGTCTCAATTATAATAACTCATCATCCTCTTTCTAATTGAAATGGATTTTCCTTTTAAATACTACGGGTTCACCTCTTGAGATAGACTTGGAATCATCTGATTCCGAGAGTCTTATAGGAGAAGCTATAGGTGAGCCTAACGAGCAGGTAGAATCTTTCACTAACCCGCCATAAGAGATCACCAAAGTTAACCTCCGTAGTGGCAAGGTTCTACCTCCTAGGGCATCACCTCAAGATAAGTGGAAACAAGTCATTGGTACTAATGAGCAAGAAGCCCCTCCACATAATGCTCCACCCATGGATATGCTTGTAGAGGATCATCCCAGAGTTGATTACAATATTCTCACTCACCTAAGAAAGTTGTCAGCTAAACTAAGCATATATGATGCTCTTGTCTTATCCAAAGAGATGAATGAATCATTGATCAAGTCTCTTCTTGATCCAGAAATATGCTTAGCTCAGTTGACCGCAGTTGGAGAGGAGGCACATTTTTCAAGAGAAGCCCAGGGAGTCATATTCACCAACAAAGACCTTCTTCTGAGGGACGTGGAGCACAACCGTCCCCTCTACATCAGAGTGGATATAGGAAGATTTAGACTCTCTAGGATTTTGGTTGATCCTGATGCATCAGTGAACATTATGAGTCTAAAGACCCTTACCTATTTGAAGATTGACATCTCCGCACTCTGAGGAGATCGGATGATGTTAAGAGGATTCAATGAACAGGTCGAGAGGGCTTTAGGCTCCATAGTGTTACCTTTGGAGATAGTGATTGGAAGACTGAAACCAAATTTTATATAATTGATCGAATACATCATTCACTGCTTTGCTCGAGAGGCCTTGGATACACCAAAATAAGATGATTTCATCCTCCCTTCATCAGTGCATCAAGTTTCGAAAGGATGGAATCAAATACTGTGTCAAAGGAGATGAAAAGCTATTTTCAAATTGAGAGGTCGAGATATATAAAGATGCGACCTATTATCTTCCTCAAAATCAAAATGTATATTCTTACGAACTCATTCAAAATTCAAATATAAAAGAAAAAGAGAAAGAAGAAAATGAAAAAGAAAAAGGAAAGTACAAGTGAGGGAGAAAGGGACACCAAGGATGATGTAAAGCCGCATGTTACATTCCACCCACAGTTCATTCCACCATATGGACATATGGGTAGGATGACTTGACCTTCACCAAGCAGAGACAAAGGTAGATATAAAGGCAATTCCAGAGGTGGAAGACCCCCTGGTTGGCCGCCAGCCAATAAGGGTTATGTTCCAGCTCGGAGGAGTACTCTAGCTATTCATATAGACTTGGAATCCAGCTCGGAGGATGAGTCTCATGTGATTAGCACCGTAACTGGGTTTCATTGGAGGTGACACTTGAGCCAGACAGTGATGAAGATCAGGCCTCCAAGCAAAGCATGAATGTATTCTAATCAGGTTTATATAAAACTATTAAGCAGTAATTGAGAACATTAGCTTTAACCTCACTTCCTTCTCAAAAAGTTGAAAGTTTAGTAGTTAAAGAAGCCCCTAGATCTTCCATGGATGTCAAGCCAAAAAGATTCCTATTGGGATCATCATCCTCAAGTCCAGAAGCTAATGTATAACTTAAGGATAATTTATATAAAAATTTAATATAATTGTTTTTTGATCGGTACTCGCCTTGTGTTCATAATCTTACAAAGAAAGGTTTGATTCTTTATACATGGTCCAAGCATAGATCAGAGTGTTTTGAGAAGATGTGGAACAATAAAGGCAGGGATGCACAATCAAGGCCAGGACTAGGATTTGGTACAGTGGGTCCAGTTGATGATGATGATTATTGCTTAGTTATCACCAATCATCTCGAGTCTAATAGGATATTCTTAAACCACACAACCCTTATGAGGAAGTGTGTTTAGAAACTTTAGATGATCCAGATGATCTTCAAATCAAAGATTCACTTCTAAATTTTGAAATGAAAATTCATTCAACTATCGACAAGCTCAAAGAAATCAATCTCGAGACAGAAGAAGATCAATGCCCGACATACATCAGTTTCTTGTTGAACGAAGAAGAAACCAATGACTTAGTTAGGCTATTGACTGAGTTTAAGGACTATTTTACATGGAGTTATGAAGAGATGCATGGATTATCTCCTAACATAGTAGTCCATAAACTAGCAATATGCCCTAACATTAACTCTATCAAGCAAGCTCCTAGACACATGCAATTAGAAATTAAACAACAAGTCATTTCTGAAGTAAAGAAACTAATCGATGTTGGTTTCATCAGAGAAGAAAAATATACTACCTGGTTAGCCAGTGTCATGCCAGTTAAGAACAAGAATGGCCAAATTTGCATATGCATCGATTTTAGGGACTTAAACAAGGCATGCCTTAAGGATGAATTTCCACTTCCTATACCAGAATTAATGGTGGACATTGCTTCATCTCATGCTATTTTCTCCTTTATGGATGGATCATCTGGCTACAACCAAATCAAGATGGCCCCCAAGGATGAAAGAAACACTGCTTTTCAAATCCCGATTGGAATCTATTGTTACAAGGTCATGCCTTTAGGCCTTTGTGGTGAAAATTTTATATTCCGTGTCTTCATCTCTCTCTCTCTCTCTCTTTTATGGAAAGAAGATAAATGAGAACATGAATATAGCTTTGATGCCACACATCTACATGTACTTTGGGGTGATGTATGGTGAGAGTGTACTATCTCGAAGATAGAAGTCACCACCCTACAATAAACCTAATCAAATGAGGACTCCCCATGGGTCTTGTGTAGATTCTTCCACTTTATGAAAAAGTAAAGTAGGTTTATTTTAAATCGGATTCGTTAAGTTCCCCATAGGGGTAAGCCCCCATAGTTAATTACAACCTAAGGAATGGAGATTCCGTAGGAAAACTTTCGATTAAGGTAAATGATCATTATCTTTAAAGATTTTAATAGGGTAGGACTATTAATCAATTAGTTTATTTTTGAAGATCAAATGGGATTTATCAAAGAGAGAGTTATTATCGAAACCAAATGAAATAAGTAGGAGAAGCTCATGATGCTAGGAAACCTAGTGAGCATCTCAAACTATCCTATGATTAGGCTTTACATTTTTGAAATTGATTTAATTTGTTTGAGTTGAATTTTTTCATTAGAATGCTAGGGCTTATGATTCCATAATACAAGGTTATGGAAATACCTAAGAGGTAAGGATTTATGCTTATGGCCCATAAAGGGGAGAAGCAACCTTAGAACCTAAATCTAGAGAGCTTTGGAGAGGGCCAAAAGCACAACCTAAATCTAGGGAGAAAATTAGTATTCAGTTTGCCTCCACAAGAGAGAATAAATCACCCGACTGCTTGGACTTATAATTGCCTGGCATTGGCCTCCAACTAACTCCTCATATAATTTTAAATTAATGTAGGCAAGTCATATGCTTTATGCCAGATAGCTCGACTGTTATTTATTTAGAAAGAGACTAAGTCCTTAAACTCACTCCCTAAGAGACTAGATCATGTACGAGCATGAGTGATGACCTAAATCTAATGCAATTCATATTACATTTTATTTTTATTTTTGGACAGTCATTTTGACTCAGGCTAATAGGATTCATATGCCTAATGCATGATAAGTAAGATTATTGGCCAAAATTAGCAAGAAGGGAGGAGGTGTGTTTTCACCATGGCTCTCATAAGTCAAGCCAAGTTTCTCTGGCGAAGGTGGAAGCCCTCCAATCAAGAGTCAAACAAGATACATTTATGCATGATGTTATAAAAGAAGTACTCATCCAGCTAAGGGGTTACTAATTCTTTTATCGTGATTTTAAGCCTAAGCTTTAGGTGAGGTTATGAGTTCTTTATTTTTAATTTTGAATTATTAAATTTGGTAGAAGATTTATTTTTTCCTAAGAGCCTAATCTTCATCCAGGCCATATATAAAGTAAGGAATAAACTAGAAAAAGGATGACACTTAATGCACAAGCTAAACAAATCATCAATTAATTTATAAAATTAGTCGTAAAAGAATAAGAGGCCATTGTGGTCGGGTACCACCACACAAACCCAAAAATAAATTAGGTAGCCGAGCTCTAACTTTATACAACCCAGATTACAAATGAATTAAATACAATTAAGCAAAGAATTCATTGTTATGAGGGCCTTCAAGCTCCATTTGTTTATTCTTCTTTTCTTTTTTTCTTCTTCTTTTCTTCTTTCTTCTTTGGTTCTTTCTTTCGGGATGGTTAGAAGGTGGATGCTCCAAAGGCTTCACATGGTATATGAGGTAAAGAATTATAACCAATGCTCAGTATAATCTCCATAACAATCATTCCAAAATCCTAATTGCAAAAATTACATGAAAAAGGAAAAATGGAAATCTAACTAACACCTGCAAAATATAGATTAGCTAAAATAAACCATACAAATTCGAAGCATGTATATTGGACTTAACATCCAACACATGAGTGATTAAGTCCACCTGACCTATTGAATTATGCTTAGGGGTATAAGCACCTGCACAGCAAAAGTATTTATATTTTTATTTATTACAGTGCCCCTTAAGCACAATTCCCTTAGAAGATAATGGTTAGGCTAAGATCATCCTACCATTCAGTCTACGCACATATGCACCCTAAAATCCAATCTAAAACATTACATCACAAAACAAAAGCAAACATCAAACCATGCACCATCCTAACCTAAAGCTAGAAGTGGTGACTTTGCCTGAGGTGTGTACTTTTAAGGTTTGTGTGGTATGCTTAACTATGGCTTTAAGTTAAAATTTCATAAGTGTGAAGAATGTTCAACTTAGGGGAGGGTTTCATTTAAGTTGTTTAGAAGTTTTGGGTTGATTTTATTTTATTTTTTGATTATGTTCAAGTGAATTATACAATTAATTACTAAGTTGTAAAGAGAGGGAAAGAGAAGTTAACTTCTCTTTCCTTCCCAAACCTAAGTAATTTTTAAAGTGGATTCATATTTTTAGTTTTGTTTAATGAATGATTTATTATGTGTTTTAATTAATCCTAAGTTTAGATGAACTCTAAACAAACCTATTTAAAAGAAAGACATTTTTAAGATTAAGTAAAGTGAAGTAAATTCATAAAATACACACATCACTTCATTTCTTTCCCAACATGTATAACATGCATATGAATGAATCCTAAGTATATCTATACATACCAAATGAGTATGTTTATCATACTTTATGATGCATTATAAGTAAGTTACTTAAGAAAATTTGAATGTTTATGATGCATGATTTTCATTAAGTGGAAAAGGGGTTTCTTATCCAATTTTCACATGCACATATGAGTGTATGAAAGGCTTAAGTGAGTACGGTACCATTGTTAGCATCAGGGGTGTAAGGTACAAGACCTACTTAGGGCTACTTAAAATCTCGCAACCTCAGGATTGTCCAGACTAATATACTACTTTCCTTAAATACAAATATGTGTACAAAAGAAATGAATGGAAAGAAAGAATGCAAAAATTTGTGTTAGTTGATTTATTTTTGTTTATGCAATTTATATGTGCAAGTGTAGGTATCCTTCTTAGGTAATGGCATAAGAATGAATAAGAAATAGAATTAGGCAAGTGTTGTATTCTTTTCAAATGAACTATACACTTTGTCAAATCCTATTCAAAATTATACCAAAAGAGGGGAGAAGGAAAACTACACTAAGCACATCCTTATATTTTACTTACATGCAAGCTTTTAAGTAAGATATAAGTAACACACTTTTAATTTTGATAATTGATTCATATATTTTAAAAATAATTTGGATTTAATAGTGATAATAGCCACTCATATTATTATTTTTTGCCAAAACTACACTAAGCACATCCTTAAATTTGATTTTTTAAGAGCATGAATGTATGAAATTATATGACACATATTTAGCATGTTGGGAAAGAACTAAAGTAATGAAAGAATGTAAACACATTCACCTTAATTAATTCTTAAAGATAATCTTATGAAATAAGAAAGCTTAAAGCAAATCAAAGTTTATTTAATGTGATTTTTATTTGATCTTGAGTTTGATTTAATTTAAAAAATGTGAGGTGAGTTTGCTGTTTCTAACCCATTCCCACATGTGTTTGATATTTTTTTTCAATTTTTAGGTGATCGTATTCATTTTATATTTTGATTAGGTTATGGTATGAACTAATCATGTTAATTACCCCTTACCTACACCACCTTAGCATAATTAATCAAATAATTATGAGCCAATGAGATGACATAAACCACACAAGGAATTTAAATTAGCAATGCACCTAGGAAGAAAAGGCTCTAATGCAATTTGGCTCATGATTAATGATTAATTAAGCTAAGGGGTTTAACTTAAGTAATTTCAAAACACCCCTCACACATATGAGTTGAATTTTGATTTCCTTAATTGTACTTAGGCTCTTGAACACCCAAGCATCTATCCAAGAAGAATTAATTAAGTTCTAGAAAGTTTTATAATTTTAAGAAATTAATTAAGAGGATAATTAGTGAATTATTCCTTAATTAAGAGAGGATTAAGGAAGAAAAGGGGGTTTAAGGAATAGGGAAATACAAAATTATTCCTAAACCTCTCATTCCTCAAGCGAACCTTAATCAACTTCAACAAAGAATTAAATCACTAATCAAAGCCTTAATTAACCTTAATTATATTAAGGGGATAATTAGGAAATGAATTAGCAATTTTCCCAATTAAGCCGCCAATAAATCCCAAGAAAATTAGGGGAGGCAGGAGTCATTCCCCAAAATACACTCAAGAAGTTTAGGAATAATTAGTGGATTAATTAAAGGGTAATTAACAAATTAAAATTCCTTATAAAACCTAATATTAGAGAAAGACACTATTCAAAATCAATTAAAATTAATTTTATAAAATTTCATATCAAATTATCTATCCAATGTAATTTATTTCTTATTTTTCTAATTTTTCTATGTTGAGATATGAATTTTGGAAGTTTAGATAATTAATTAGAATTATTTATACCCTAATTAAATCCTTAATCCCTATGGATACATACATGACATAACACACTTTACATGTGCACTCGATTGGTTTTAAAAATATCACATGCTTCATGGCGGTGCTTTCTCTTAATCGTCAATCGGGATGGTTGAGATTAAAGTCGTGGATCAGAGGAAATAAATCATGGATATTACGCATTTTAATTTGGGTTGTCCATCCAAAATGCATGGATGGACGGCTAGAGATCCGTCCCTGATCTCCCTTGTGAATAATGGAGACTGTCCATGTTCTAGGAGATGATTCGAGCTCTATTGACCTCGGATTGATCCCAAATTTTACCTACACCATCAACATGGATAGAAGATCACACCTAACGATCAAGATCCTATGCCATTAACATTTATTTCACAAAGCTCCACACCACATTGAGTTTAATGATAAAAAAATGGCATACCTCGTCGGAGGTGATCGCAGGCGCTCATTTCCCTTGGAGAAGCTTCGTCTGGTTGAGACGAAGCTTTGTTGAAAGTTTGAGAGGTTGACGTTGAGTGGATTTTCCTATGGGCCACCTCCTCCTTAGCTTGAGCTCGGCTTTGGTTTAGGGCACTCCTCCTCTGCCTTTGAAGCTTGGGAAAGAGTATGGGTGCACTTGGTCCCCTCGATGAAGCTTGAAAAAGGGTGAGTATGTGTGGAGAAAGTTGGAAATTCAAGAGCTCCTCTATTTTCACTTAAGAAAAGAGAAGATGGAAATTGAATCCCCCTAGGA
The DNA here is from genome assembly GCA_021442155.1 of Cymbidium sinense. NCBI lineage: Eukaryota > Viridiplantae > Streptophyta > Magnoliopsida > Asparagales > Orchidaceae > Cymbidium > Cymbidium sinense. Next base: position 10,266,054 of record CM038216.1, on the reverse strand, counting down.
AGCTTGGGATCACTTGAACTCATGACTCCTCTCACTCAATCAACTATGGCTCTGTGTAGATTCAAATGAATTAGGGGGAGTATATCTCCCCCTTTGGCAATTGGATGATCGAGCATAAGCTTGTCATTTTGATCCAATTGCCTTGATTCAGTGGGTTGCTTGAGCAGTTAGAGCTGTACTTGAGTTTATTTTAGGCTAGGGAGTGAAATGGTGAACTCCCCATGTGCTCCATTTGAGTGTAAGGGAGATTCCCATGTGGCCATTTTCATGCACATGGTCAGTTTGGTCATTGGGTCAAGTTGGGCTAACCCAAACCCATTGGGTTGGGTGTACCACCCTCCTTAGTGTTCACTTGATCTACTAGGAGAGTATCAAGTAGGTATGAAGAGGAATTGACCAAATTCCTAATGGATTTGATCAAATATTACTCTATGGCCTAGGGGTAAAATGGTCATTTGGCTGATTTTTGAATTTGGGTATCTTTGGTATGTTGAGAAAATAGGTTTGGCCAAGTTTCATTGGATTTGGAGTTCACTTGGTATGGTTTGGCTCATGTTGAGCCACTTAGGTCAAAATGGGTCAACTTGGGTCAAGTTGACCAATTGGTCAAATTGGATCAAACCAAGGGTTGGGTCAAGTTCATATGACCATTTGAAATGTTTCGGTGGCATTGGTTTGATTCAATTTGGTTTAGGTTTGAATTTGGTTCATATGACTTCATTTAGGTCAAATGGGTCAAGTTGACCAAATTGATCCATTTGACCTATTTGACCTAAGTCATGAGTAGATTTAGGTTTGGTTAGTCATATAAAGTGGATTGGTATCTTTTTTTCTAATCAATATTGGTTAAGTTTGAATTTGATTCAATATGACCATTCAGGTCAAGTTGGGTTCAAGGCCAATTGGGCTAGGTCAGGTCTAATTGGCCAATTGGGGCTTTGGTCAAGTTCAACAAGTGATTTGGAATGAACCTGACCCATTGGTTTCAATTAATTTGGCTTAAATCACACATTTTGACTTTTTAGGTCAAGTTGGGTCAAGTGGCCAATTGGGCTAGGTTAGGCTCAAATGTTAACTTGGTCAAGTTCAAACATTGATCATGAATGAGTCTTGATCAATGGTTTCAATCAATTTGTCCTATGGTGGATTTTGGCTATGTTGGGTTTCATTTTAGCTAAGTGTTGACTTAGTCAACCCTTAGGTTTGACTTGATTTGACCCAATTTGATTGATTGAGCATCTCATGATGATTGTTGGTTATGATGAGAGACAAAGATGAGCTTAGTTCAATCCAATTTGGTTAGGATTAGAATTTGGCTCATAAAGGATACTTCAGGTCACTTTGGGTCAAGTGAGCCTAAGTGGGTCAAATGGCTTGGTCAAAGCTTGATTTGAGTTTGATTGAACTTGTATATGGACTTATGATTGAAATATAAATCCATTTGCAAGTGGTTTGAAGTCAAATGAATTTTGATTCATTTGACAATTTCATATTCAAAGGAAGAACATGAATGTATTTGGGGTTTGATTTTTGAATTGAGTTTTGGTTAAGTGATTGAAGTTTATATTTATATTTAGATTCATAATTAAAGGATTGATTGAATCATGAAGGAAAATCAAGAGTTTGGCTTGATTTGAAATTAATTTGGCTAAGTTCAAGATTTTGACTTGAACGACTTAGGATAGATTTTGAATAGATTTGAGTTTGATTTTTGGAATTGGTTTTAGTTGTTTGAATTTATATTTCATTTATATATGTGAATATAAATGAGAATATAAATGGGTTATGAGAAAATTTCAAGGATTTGAACTGATTTGAAATTGATTTGAGCTAAGTCCTTAAGAGAGAATTAGAGGACTTAGACAATATTTGAAATTTTGGATTTGATTTGATTGATTTGAATTTATATTTCATTTATATATGTGAATATAAATGAGAATATAAATGAGTTGTGAGAAAATTTCATGAGTTTGAATTGGTTTGAAGATGATTTAGGCTAAGTCCTTAAGAGGGAATTAAGGACTTAAGAAATATTTCAAACTTGAAATTTCAACTTGGAATTTGATTTGATTGATTTGAATTTATATTTCATTTATATATGTGAATATAAATGAGAATATAAATGAGTTATGAGAAAATTTCATGAATTTAAATTGATTTGAATATGATTTAGACTAAGTCCTTAAGAGGAAATTAAGGACTTAGTAAATATTCTGACCTTGGAATTTCAATCATGGGTTTCAATTATGGATTTCAATCATATGGCATGGATTTGAGTTTGGAGAAAATCAATTAGGATTAATTTGAATTTGACTTGAAGAAAGGAAGGTGAGGAGTGGATCAAGCTAAGGGTAGGTAAATTTTCCTAACACCCCTAAGGCATGACCTATTCCTATGGCTAACCCTTCTAAATCTCTAGAGCTAGGCTGAGTGTCCACCTAATCACTAGATGTGTCTGAAGACTAAGGATCTCTTAATGTCTAAGAAGAGTCCTATGTCTAAGATGGAATGGTTGAGAGCTCATCCTAAAAATGAGGTCAGCAGCCTTAAAAATATCAGTGCCACATACCAGCGTGCCATGACTTAGATCTTCAACGAACTCATTCATCATCAAGTTGAATGCTATGTTGATGATCTAGTAGTCTAAAGCAAAGAAAAGGAAGACCATCTCTTTAACTTGAGAGTAATTTTTGAACAATTAAGACAATTTAACCTCAAAATGAACCCCCCTGAAGTGTTCATTCGGAGTAGGTTCAGGGAAGTTCCTTGGGTTTATTGTCCGACACCTAGGAATAGAGATAGATCCAGAAAAGATTAAAGCTATCTTAGAAATGACACCCCCTAAAAGTTTAACTCAACTCAGATCTTTCCAAGGGCGGTTGGCGTATCTAAGACGCTTTATCTCCAACCTATTGAGGAGATGCAAGCCATTTTTAACACTTGTCAAAAAGGACACCAAGTTCAAGTGGGATGACAAGTGCTAGCATTCTTTTGAAGACATCAAATAATATTTGGTGAAGCCGCTAGTTCAAGTATCCCTTATCTCGGGCAAGCCACTTATCCTCTATACTGCTGTATTGGACGACTCCCTTGGTCCTTTGTTGGCTCAAACAGATGACGAAGGGATGGAGAATGCTCTCTACTATCTCAGCCATCGTCTGATCCATGCTGAAACAAACTACCCACCTATTAAGAAATATTGCCTAGATTTAATCTTTGCATCCCAAAAGCTACGACACTATATGCTTTCTCATAAAGTATACTTGATTTCAAGAATCAATCCACTGCAGTATCTCATGACATGACCGACTTTATCCGGATGATTGACACGTTGTTCCATGATTCTCTCAAAGTTTGATATTATAGTCGTACCCCTCAGTGCAGTGAAAGGACAAACACTAGTAGATTTCTTAGCAGCACACCCACTTCTTGTTAATTCCCCACTTAGTGATGATCTCCCTGACGAATAAATCATGAACTTAAGGGAGGTTGACAATCAGTGCTGGGAGATGTATTTTGATGGTGAGGCTTCCTTCACGAAGGAGAAGAACCACAATCCACTCTTCCAAGGAAAGGCAGGTGTAGGAATAGTTCTCTTAACTCCAGACCGCGATGTGATGAGATTCTCATACTATCTCTTCAATCCATGCACCAACAATGAAGTCGAGTATGAGGCTTTAATTTTCGGTCTGGAGTTAGCTATTACAGTGTGTGTCAAAAGCATCAACATCTATGGGCTTCTCAGATGGTCATCAACCAGATTATTGGATCCTATAAGGTTCCAAAACCTAAGCTTCGTCATTACCATGTGTACACCATGAAGCTGTTGGCCCAAATCCCTGAGGTCACCATCTACAAGGTCCCTCGAGGAGAGAACGCAGTAGCAGATGCTTTGGCCAAACTTGCCAAAGAGTTGGCATGTCTGAAAAATGACTCCATTCCAATAAGGGTACAAAATAGACAAGTCCTATCCCTTATTGACGTTAAACTCGTCGAGAGACTTTCTCTTGAAGGGGAGGTTGTCATTGCCAACAAGGATGAGGAGCTCAATTGGAGGCAACCATTCATAGATTTTTGAACACAGGAAAACTATCTCAAGAGAAATTGCAAGCCCATTATATGAAGCAGAGAGCTCTCTCCTATGCTCTCATGAATGACACCTTGTACCAACGGTCTTTTGATCAAATGTGATTACGTTATTTAGACAAACACAAAGCCCATAAGATCGTGACTGAGGTTCATTCAAGTCTATGCAGAGCACACCAATCCGGTCCGAAGATGAAAGCAAAGATCAAGAGAGTAGTATACTACTGGCCTTCGATGATCACAGACTGCATGAACATGGCTAGGAAATGCCATCAGTGTCAGGTACACAGTGTGGTCCTACATTAACCATCCAATATTTTACATCCTACATTGGCCTCATAGCCATTTAAGTGTTGGGGTACTGACATAGTGGGTCCTATCGATCCTCTTTCTAAGGGTCATCAATTCAACTTAGCCGCCACCGACTACATCTCTAAGTGGGCGGAAGCAATCCCACTTAGAGAGGTCACAGCTCAACAGGTGCTCAAATTTTAGGAACCATATCGTATATATGTTTGGGGTGCCTCGATGAATTATATCTGATAATGGTACTGCATTCAAAAGCACCAAGATCAACAGCTTTGACCGGAGACACAACATAGATTGGAGATATTCTACCATCTAGTACCCAAGGTCAAATAGCCTAATAGAAGCCTTCAATAAAACTCTCATCCAGGTACTAAAGAAGATACTCGATGATAATAAGTGACAGTGGTATGAGCAGCTAGTTGAAGCCTTGTGGGCCTACCCCACCACATACAGAACTCCAACTCAATCTACCCCATTCTCCTTAGTGTATGGGTCCGAAGATGTTCTACCTTTACAAGTGTAACTCCCATCACAAAGGATAGCAATGGGTAATAAAATCACTACATAACAGAATGTCAAGTTGCGGTTAGAAGAGCTCGAAGGATTGGAGGAGAGACGCCTACGAGTGTGCCGGAATCTCGAGTTGTACAAAGCCAAAATGATTCAAACTCACAATAAGGTGGTCCGCCCTAGAGCTTTTCAAGTATGAGAGCTTGTTTTAGTTCTAAGGAGACCAATTGTTGCCTGTTGAAAGATGGGAGGCAAGTTTGAACCCACTTGGGAAGGCCCTTTTATCATAGAGAAGGCCTACCAAGGAGGATCTTATCAGCTTATTGATTGTAAAGGGGAACACCCATTGCTTTCAATTAATGGGCTCTATTGGAAGAAATACTATCCAAAAAATCATGTTTGAAAATAATCAGCAACAAAAATTTCATTCAAATTCATCAAAATATCCTCTTCATTTGAAACATTATTTGCTTGTTTGCGAATCCGCCACGATGTGTTTAAGGTAGGTGTAAGAGAACCCAAGAGGCATCCTATCCCTCTTTCATAACACGAACACAAATTAAACATGATTCTCCAACGCTACTAGAATAGGTGTGAAAGAACCCAAGAGGTATCCTATTTCGACTAGCACAATTAAGTTAGGTGTAAGAGAACCCAGGCGACATCTTTTCTTGGTGGAATCACAACTGCCATTCGTGGCACCATTTCATCAACCCTTAAGTGTGCTCTAGGATAGATGTAAGAGAACCCAAGCGGCATCCTGTCCTCCATAAACACAAAACATAAAGCACAAATACATATCTTTTATCTCAGGCTATTCTGATGTGGGAGCAAGCCCTCACTCACTTATTAGGCTCTCTGATACTACTTGCTGTGTGTCACCTAGTGGTCATTTATCTGGCAGATGCGAGTCCCCACGCTTTCTTCCTGGCTTGATCATTGCAAACCGTCTAGCTCCTTATTAGTTTGGTAGACCTCACTGCGCAGCCAGTAAGCTACCTCATGTTGACTTCATTCAAGAAGATGTGAGTCCCCACGCTTTATTCTTGAACTAGCCATCATACACTGACTAGGTCAGATATATTTGAGGTTTATGATAAGTCCCCCAGAGGCTCCTTTCCTCCCCAATACTCTTAAGTTGATATAAATCCCCCAGAGGCATTCACTTAGTAGTCGCCCTAAGTTTGATAGCACCTGTCGAGCCGAAGGGCGAAGACAAACTATCCCGGCAATCAGTTCCATTATAGGAGGATGTGGATCCCCGATGCTTTCTTCCTAGGCTGATTGTTGCAAACTGACGTGCACTTTAAGTTGGTTTATGTTCGTTATGCTGATAGCGATTCACCCGGTGAAGACACACTATTGGCAGATGTGAGTCCCCGTGCTTTCTCCTTGAGTTGACCACCGAATACCTATAGATATTATTTTCTATAGGATTTTGGATAAAACCCTTAGTGGCCCCTTCCCCTGTGGGCACTCTACTTAGATCACGTCCTTTGCAACCCCATTTAGACACTACTCGGGTTACTCTTAAGAGGACCTGCCTACCTCATAGCTTGAACCAAATCCTTGCTTCCTCCTTTCAAATCAAACTTCAAACTCAAATTAAATCTTAAATCAATTCAACTCAATTGATTTTCTCAAATCATGAATCAATTCCAAATCAAATCTTAAATCAATTCCAACTCAGTTGATTCTCTCAAATCATGATCAATCCTAACTCAAATCTTAAATTAATCTCAACTCAATTGGTTTTCTCAAATCATAAATCAATTTCAATTCAATTGATTTTCTCAAATCATGAATCAATTCTCAAATGATTAAAATCCATGATCAATTCCAATTCAAAAATCTTTCCTAAGCCCTTTGATTTCATCTTATGGACTTAGCTCAAATCAAATTCAAATCACTCCAAATTCAAAATATTTTCTCATAACCTATATATATTCTCATTTATATTCACAAATATAAATGAAATATAAATTCAAATAACAAAAACTAAATTCAAAACACAAATCCAAGTCTAACCAAAATCCAACTTGCCCTCTTTCAAGTGAAATCCTTGAACTTAACCAAACTAAATCTAAATCACTCCAAATTCAAAAGATTTTCTCATAACCCATTTATATTCTCATTTATATTCATAAATATAAATGAAGTATAAATTCAAATAACCAAAACCAAATTCAAAACTCAAATCCAAATCCAACTTAAAACCAACCTATACCCTTCAAGTCAGATTCTTGAACTTAGCCAAATCATTCTCAAATCAATCCAAACCTTTGAATTTTCTCTTCAAACAATCATTCCTTCAATCACATGCCCAAACCTAAACATAAACTTCAATCATCAAACCAAAATGAAACTAACCCAAGTCAAACCCATATTCACCCTTTTGACTTAAAATTGTCAAATGAATCAAAACCAATTTGACTCCAAATCACTTGCAATTGGATTTATATTTCAGTCATAAGTCCATATGTGAGTTCAACTAAACTTGAATCAAGCCTTGATCAAGCCATTATTTTGACCCATTTCGCTTGACCAAAGTGACCAAATCCTACAACAAGTCACACTAAAATCATCATAAAAGTCAAATTAGCAAAACCATCACCAAACTAAACTTATAAACCAATCCATATCAAAATTAATTGATCAATTGAGCTAAACCAAGTCTAATTGGCCACTTGACCTAAGTTGACTAAGTTGAGCTAAAAAGTAAAAATGGGTCAAATATTGATCTAAACCAAATTGATTGCAACCAATAGATCAAATTCATTCTAAATCACTTGTTAAATTTGACCAAAGCTTCAATTGGCCAACTAGACCCTACCTAGCCCAATTAACCATGAACCCAACTTGACCTAAAAGGTCAAATCAACTTGAAATCAAACCAAATCAAAAATGATTGAAACCAAAACTTGCAATACATTTCAAATGATCAACCAAGCCTAAATCAACCCATGACCTAACCCAATTGGGTTAAATGGATCAAATTGGTCAACTTGACCCATTTGACCTAAATGAGCCTAAATGAACCAAAACCAAATATAAATCAAATTGAACCAAACCAATGATACCCATAGGCTCCAAATGATCATTTGAACTTGACCTAACCTATAGTTTAACCCAATTTGACCAATTGGTCAACCTAACCCAAATTGACCCATTTTGACCTAAATCGGTCAAATTGAACCAATTCAAACCAAATGAACTCCAAATCACTTGAAATTTGGCCCAGCCCATTTTTGAATCATTTTAAATCTGTCTAAATCAAAATCAAGGCCAAATGCCTATTTTACCCTTGGGTCAAAGGGTAACCTATGGCCAAATTTACTTGGAATTTGATCAATTCCTTCACATGGCCACTTGGCATCTTCCTAATGGTCCACTTGAACACCAAGGGAGGTGGTGAATGTGACCCAATGGGTTTGGGTTAGCCATGACCCAACCCAAGGCCAAATCGACCCCTCTAATGCAAATTGGACACTTGGATCATCTCATACACTCACCTAGCACATGGGCACTCCCTCTCTTCCCCTCCTCTGCTTAAAACGAACTGCATGGAGGGCCTAACAGCCTAAAAAAACTAATCAATCAAAATAATTGAGCTAAAATGACAAAGCTAGTCTTGACCGTCTGATCTAAGAAGGGGGAATACTCCCCCTCATTCCCATTCAAACCACACACATTGCATTCGATTGAGCCTTAGGAACCAAAACCAAGCTTCTCCAAGCCTTGGCAAGCATTCCCGAGGCTCCCCCCATTTTCTCCTTCTCGGTTTTGCTCAAGCTGAAACAGGGGAGGTAATTCCAAACACCAATTCATCCAATTCTCCACCAAATTCAAATTGCTCTTGCAAGCACCATCAAGGGACCTATTCGAGCTCACTCAAGGTGTTTCCCCCACTAAGCCACGTAAAGGGGACTTTGATCAAAGCCGATTTCCATTGAAGGGGAGCTTGATCAACCAAGACATTCACTTCAAATCAAGGCTTGTACTTTTAATAGGGCTTTGTCTCTACTAGACGAAGCTACCTCTTCCACTATAAGTGCCAGTGATAGCCTCTGGCGAGGTATTGTTCAAAATCGATTGTAAGTTAAAAAATGTTTGGTCCTTTGTGAAGGAAATTGTAATCCCAATAGATCTTAGCCGTTGAATCTCTTACTTGTGCTCCTTCGAAGGTGTGGGTTGAGTTTGAACTCCATCCGAGCTCAGGTGAGCTCGGATCGAGCGACGATCGATGATCGATGAATGGCATCCGTCTCTCGCAGCTTGGGAAGAGATAAATCATACACCGTCTGTTCCGCGTGATTGGAATGGACAGTTGAGATTTAATCATGCTTAGATCTCTATTTAAACCCTTTAGAACCACGAGATTAATCCTTGATCGGACGACCCAAGGAAAAGTGCATCACGCCGCCAGCTAACGCAGTGCTCGATGTGATAATTTAAATAACCAATCCCATCACGCCACATGGAAAGCGCGCCGCGTCAGCAGTCCACGTGGTGCCGACGGGATTAGTTAATTAATTAGGCTATTTTAAGTATCCATTAATCATAGAAACTTCATAAAATCATAATTAAATGTAGAAAAATCCAAAAAATATAAATAATGGCTCATTTTAGAGGTATTTCAAAGGGGAATCCAATTAAATTATTTCTAATTGATTTTAAATAGTGAATTTTTCTTAATTAAGGTTTAATTAAAAATTTAATCACCTTAATTACTCCCTAATTACTTAATTAATAAATTCCAAATTTTTCAGACATATTTAGGAGGAGGACTTCTGCCTCCCTTAATTTTCTTGGAATTTATCAATGAGTTAATTAAGAAAATTAATTAATGAGCCCCTAATCACTCCCTTAATATAATTAAGAGTAAATTAAGCATATGAATAGTGATTTAATCTCTTAATTGAGATAATTAAATATTGTTTAAGTAAGGAGGAGATTTATGGAATGGGTTTGAGATATTTTCCCTAAGTTATTCCCTAAACCCCCTTTCTTCCTTAATCCAAACATAATTAAGGATTAATCCACTAATGATCTACTTAATTAGTCTAATCAAACTTTCAAAAATAATCTGGAGTTAATCAATCTCTTGTTGGATAGATCCTTAGGTATTCAAAAGCCTAAGGTAAGTTTGAGAAAATTATATCTAACTCACATGTGTGGGAAGGTTATGAAAGTACTTAATGAAAACTCTTTAGCTTAATTGTGAGCCAATTTCATTAGGCCCCTTTGTTTCTTAGGTGAATTATTGATTTAAATTCTATGTGATTTCATATCATATGTTGGCTCATAATTACTTGTTTAATTATGTTAAAGTGGTGTAGGTAAAGGATAATTAATGAATTTAATTCAAACCTTAACCTAAACAAAATATAAAATCAACCTAGGTGTTCTAAAATTAAACTAGACCAATTCACACATGGGGGGAAATGGGTTAAACCAGCAAACTCTTTTCACATTTCCTAAGTTAAATCAAATTTAAAAAAAAAGTCTCTTTAAAGATTTTGATTCATTTTAAATAATCTTATTTTATAGGATTGTCTTTAGGAATTAATTAGGGTGAATGAAGTCATATGCTTACATCACTTTATTTCTTTCCAAGCATGCTAGATGTTGTTTGTCACATGAAACCATGCATTCATCTCTTTTGAAAAATTAATCAAATAAAAATATTTCCTTTTATATCAATTTGTATGTTTTGGCTAAAGTAAGAATATGAGTGGCTATTATCACTATTAAATCAAAAATTATTTTCAAAACCTATAAATCAAAGATTATGAATGAAGTGATGCTAACTTATAAGTACTTATAAGCTACCATGTGATTATAGCATAAGATGTGTTTTATGTTATTTTTCTCTCTTCTCTTAACATGGACTTGTATAAGATTTGCAAAGTGTATAGATCATTTGAAAAGAACATAACACTTGCTTAAATCTATTCCTATACACTCCCATGTTATGACTTAAGAAAGATCCTCACATTACACATGTAAATTATATAATCAAAATTAAACAAAAATCTTTTGCATGATCGTTCGACCATTTATTTTTTTTTTTGTATATTTTCATGTATTTAAGAAAAGTCATATATTAGCCTGACATCTGAGGTTTTAAGTAGTAAGTACTTGTACCTTACACGTAGAAAAATAATAACGTCGTACTCACTTATATCTTTTATACATGTGAATGTGCATTATGTTAATGGATAAAGAATCCCTCTTTTCTACATAATAAAAACATGCATTCATGAAACTTTCAAATTTCCAAATCATATCTCTTAGCATTCATCTCAAGGTGTGCAAAAATTTGCACTGCATGTATAGGTATGCTTAGAATTTATTTATATGCATGGTGTACATGTTGGAAAGAAATAAATGATTATGTGTTATGTGATAGTAATTCACCTTAACTAATCCTAAGATGCCTTTCTTATTGAATAGGTTTATTTAGAGCAAATCTAAATTTAGGGTTAATTAAAATACATAATAAAATATTTACTAAAGAAAAATTATTAATGAATCTACCTTAGAAATTACTTAAGGTATGGATGAAAGATAAGTTCTCTTATTTTTTCTTCTCTTTGCAACACTTAGTAACTAAGTGTAGGATCATTCAAACTAAATCAAATCATTAAATAAAATTAACAAATTAACTAAATCACTTAAATGAAACCACTCTCTGAGTTGAATCCTTCACACATAGGAAATTCCAACCTTAAAGCCTTGCTAAGACATGCCACACAAGCCTTAAATGGCACACACATTAGGCTAAGTCACCATTTCTAGCTCTATGTTAGGGCAGTGCATGGTTTGATGCTTAATTTTATTTTATAATATAATATTTTTAGACTGGATGTTAAGGTGCGTGTGTGTAGACTGGATGATAGGATGATCTTATTCTAATCATGTCTTCTATAGGGGATTGTGCTTAAGGGGCTGTAATAAAAATATAAATACTTTTATTATGCAGGTTGCTTATACCACTAAGCATGATCCAAACTAGGACAAGTGGACTTGGTTACTCATGTGTGGGGTGCTAAGTCTAAATCATTCACATAACTGTTTGGGATTGTGTGATATGTTTAACTAATCTCTATTTTGCAAGTTTAGTAAGATTTATCTTTCCCTTTTGATGTAACTTTAGTAATTGAAATTTGGAATGAATGTTATGAGAGAATTAAGGTGAACATTGGTCATAAGATCATGTCTTATGTATTATGTAAAGCCTTGGAGCAAACTACATCCCAAGTCAAATCAAAAGAAAGGAAGAAAGGAAGAAAGAAGGAAAAGAAGAAATGAAGAACAAAGAATGAAGAATGAAGACCCTCATAACATAAATTCTTTTTAATTGTAATTATTCATTTGTAATCCGGATTGTATAAGGGTAGAGCTTGGCTACCCACATTTTTTTTAGATTGTGCGGTGGTACCCGATCACATTGGCCTCTTATTCTTTTGCGCTAGCTTTATAAAATTATTTGATATTTGTTTAGCTTGTGCATTAAGGTGGCATGATTTTTCTAGTTTCTTAATTGCTTGGTGATTGTTGAATAGCCTCGATGCGATTAGGCTCTTAGGGAAAAATAAATTTTTTATTCAATTAATCAACTCAAAATTAAATTTAACATCTCATAATCTCACATAAAGCCTAGGACATAAATCAAGATAATAAAAGATTTAGCAACTCCTTAGTTGGATGTTGTATGTCTCACATCATGCATACAATCATATTGTTTCACTCTTGCTTGCTAATTGAGGGCTTCCACCTTTGCTAGAGAAAATGATTTGACCTTTGAGAGCCATGATAGAAACACACCTTCTTCTTGTTGATTTTAGCCCATAATCAATTTCTCATGCATTAGGCATATAAAATCTCATAACCTGTGTTAAATAAATTGTCTAAAAATCAAAATAAAACTTAACAAAATTTATATTAGATTTAAGTCATTATTCATGCTCTACATGATCTAGTCTCTTAGGAAGTGTGTTTAAGGACTTAGTCTCTTTTCTAAATAAACAACAGTCTAGCTATCTTGCAAAGCATAAGACTTGCCTACATGTATTTAAAATCATAAGAGGAGTTAGTTGGCAGCCACCCCCAGATGGTTGTAAGTCCAACAGTCGGGTGGTTTATCCTCTCTTATGGAGGTAAACCATATACACATTTTTTACCTTAGATTTAGGTCATGCCTTGGCACTCGTCAAAGCTCACTAGATTTAGGATTTGAGGTTGTTGTTTCCCATTACAGGCTACAAGCATAAATCCTTACCTTTTAGGCATTTCTACAATCTTACATTATGAAATTATAAGCCCTAGATTTCTAATAAAAAATTCAACTCAAACATATAATTCTCTTCAAATTTCAAAAATACAAAGCCCAACCATAGAATAATTTGGGATGCTCATTAGGTTTCCTAATATTATGAGCACCCCCTACTCATCTCCCTTTGGTTTCGATAATAACTCCCTCATTTTGATCAATCTCACTTGATTTTCCAAAAATAACTAATTTGTTGATTGTCCTATTTTTAAAATCTTTGGAAACAATGATCATTTACCATAATTGAGAGTATTCTTAAGGAATCTCATTCCTTAAGTTATAATTAACTATGGGAGCTTACCTCCATAGGGAACTTCATGAACCCGATTTAAAATAAACCCTATTTTACTTTTTCATATAAAGTAATGGAAAGATCTCTGGTACATTCGAAGACTCATTGTCCTTAGAAATCTTCATTATGTGATCCATTGTGGGATGGTGACTTCTGTCTCTCAACATAGTACATCATTCCTCAATGTCGCATCTAATCACCCTAATGAGTATATTTGTGGATCTACGTGGTGTCCCAACAAACAATATATTATTTTTGAAACCCCAAAATTTGAGAATTAAAAAAATAAACACCATAGACGTCATAAGCAGTATAATCACATTTTATTTTATACCAATCAAATATTTTTATATAAATAATATTTATTTCACACTAATTAAAACAACATATAAAATAAATGTTGCAATTGTGTGGTTCCATTCAACAGAGTATAATGTATGCAATAACACGCAAATCATAGTTCCAAAGACCATGCGTCAGTCTTCTCTAACACACATCAAGCATAGAAGTCTTAGCAATTATTTGTATTGAACATGAAAAATGGATGGATATCTTTAATTGAGAGTTGCAGCTAGAATGTATATTAAATCTTGAGGAAGAAGACGAGTTTAAGATGATAGAGTATTATAAAAGTAGTTATAAAAAGAAAGAACATAAATAGTCATGACGATGAAACAAAAAGTTACAGAGATTATCCTATTACAAATTTAAATAATTTATTGTACTTAAGACAATCTACTTACTAAGAATGTTAAACCTATATATATATATATATATATATATATAAACACCTCCTTAGTAAGCATAGATATCTGACTCATTGGGACCTAAAGGAGCCCAAATTGACTATGGCTATGACTAGTGAACTTGCTCCTCTCATGGTGATGGATTAGTGAAGGCCTATGCCACCACTATCTCGATCCTCACACTACTTAAGGGAGGATAACTAGGCTGATTATGATCATAACAGTAACAAATATGTCCCATAAAATTTTGAAACTAAATTTCTTATAAAAAATATTACAATTGCTACACCTCTATTGTAAGCCATGTCTAATGGTATTTCTCTTAAGAAAAAGAATGATTTATGCCTTTTTTTTGCAAGCAAAAATGTTTGTTTTCATCAGATTTGAATAAAGAGACAACAAATCTCTTATAAAATTTTTGTAATGATTTAATACAATGAAATCTAAATCTTCACTAATATTAGGATTACAACATCATTGTCATATTATCATAGTTTTTGATCATTGATTTGATTAGGGCAACGACAATCCAAAATCATCATTGAATGCTTGGGCTAGCTTGCCCATACTAGGGCTGGTTAGTTTAGGTGGCTAAATGATATGGTCCTTCAATTAGATTTGGCAATATTTTTATATAAGGATGACCATCTCCTTTCATATAGGGTTAACTATGAACCAATAATCTCATTATTCTTAAATTGATCATAGGACAATCTAAAGATCTTCTAATTAGTCTTTTAGGTGGATCCTTTTCTACAAATAAGAATAAAGGATGTTAATAATTTGATATCTAAGTGATTCTAATATTAGCTTGAAATAGGGCCAATTAAAAGCAACTATGATTCAATTATCTAAAGGATATCATTGGCATTTGGTCTCCACACAATTGCACTCGTATCTCAAAGATTATGTCTAAGAAGCTAAAATTAAAGAATGGTCCAAGCACTCTAAAATCATCTAAAAAATAAGGGGCTATTTGTTATCACTTTTATTTTTATTTTTAAATTTTTAATATTTATTTTGTTTAGTTTATGTTTTGAATTGAAATAAAATATATTTGATTGTGATAGCTATTCTAAAAAGGTTAAAAACATCAAAGAGTTGTTTTTGATATTTTTTTATAGTATTATGATTTATTTTTAAAATAAAAATACTTAAAAATATATGTTAAATAAATACATTTTATATATTATTGTGTTAAAACGTCCTACAATCAAAAGAAAACAAAGAGAAGAAGGAGAGAAGAAGAATACATAAGGGATATGAGGAAGAAACTCTTATAGTAAATATGAGAACAAAGCAAGAAAATTAATATCAACAACATTACATGCCATATATGCCTTAGTCTTAGAAACTAAGTCTAGGTTCTTCTTCTTAATAAATAATAGCCTTTTCTTGCATATTCATGGGATTAGACATCATAATTTTAGAGTGGTCGGGTGGGTTAGATAGTAATCTTTTTCAGACAAAATTGTAAGTCTACTAGAGTCAAGCCTGTTTTCAACTTCAAGTAAATTTGAAAATAAATAACTCATAATATAATAAATTTGAATATCAAAACATGAAGCCCCACGATAGAGTAGTTCGAAGTGTTATCAAGCACATAGTGTTCCTTATTTTTCTTTCGCTATTCTTTGAAAATAGTTGTTCCAAATTTGACCTAATCTCATTTAAAACTCCAAAATTATCAATCTTTGAACACGACTTTTGAAAAATTATAAAATTAGCTATCATTAAATTAACTTAATCCAGAGTGTTTTTAAGAGCCTTCACTCTTAAGATGTAATTAATTATAATAGTTTAACTCTATAGGGTCCCAGTAAATAGGGTTGGCTACATGAATCTTTTTTCTTTATTGTGTCCTATTAAGTATCAAATTCTCATTTAATTTCAATAAATTAAGATTATTTTTTATACATTATAACAAAATCTTTTTAAGTCTTATCTCTATATTTCTTGTCATAAGGCGCATCTAATACATCAACTCTCCTAATTGAATACAACAATAAGAAATTTTTAATTTAATTTGTATTTTTCAAGATAATATTGAAATCTATTATAAACTATTTTTTATTTTCAGAAACAGTACATATATATATATATATATTTCAAAATTTTAATAATTAAGCTTGTTGACAATAACTGAAATTCCTCTTTCCAGCCATATCGAAGCTGTCAAGAGGCCTTCCAGCCCGGATCAGCATTTCCAGCTGCCAGATCTCATCAGACTCATTTGATTTTCAAATCCACTGCACGATGCAAACACCATTATACTGATTCACATCTCTCTCTCTCTCTCTCTCTCTCTCTCTCTCTCTCTCTCTCTCTCTATATATATATATATATATAAAGGAGGAAAGGAGGAACGTTTAAAATTGATTGGAGTCATCCACTGCACCATACTTTGTCTGAACTGAATTTATGAATCGAAACTTGATTAATATTACATGTGAAATTGCCCCTATTTTAAAAGTATATATGTCAATATATTCTTTAACAAATCTGTATAATTGAATCTCTCTAATATCAGCATCACAGTTCAGGCACAGCTGTTCTTTCAATCAAAAAAGAAAGACGATCCTCTCAATACTGTTAAACTCTACATCAATATATAGAAATAGTAGGTGAAGTGTTACAGTTTACAAGTGCAGATCGAGTCATTATCCAAACCTGTTTATATTAATAAACACAAACATAAACCAGAAATTATATTCATATAACATTCATTCCTCTCCACCATAAACCATCCATTATTTTAAAAAAAAAAAAAAAATTGGACCCCTCACAGATAGTTGATAAGAAGAAGAAAATTCTGAACAATTATATTTGATTTTTTGCTCAAATCCAAGACTTACAACTAAGGATGTTATCATAAGCATCAATTAGTAGAACACACAACATACTGCTAGAAAGTAGACCTACATCACAAGTCATAGTTCTTTCAGCAGATAATAGATCTAAACAAGACAACTAAAGATTAAAAGTACCTTTCTTTACAATGGCAGAGCTGGAAGAGAAGACAAACTCCATAAAACAAAGCGGCACAGTCTGCGTCAGCCAGTCGGAAACACAGTAGATGAACTCTGTTCTGCAGCTCTTGCACACATCCAGTCTCATGTAAGGACCTCATCAAGCAAAATCTTTGATGCTTAAGCTAAAGAGTTTTTAGCCTATTAATAGCACCAGTAAGGCTCTATACAACTACCACAGGTGCTGGTGTTAGAGTTGGTCCAGTTAATTGCCCTTGAGGCCAAGAAATCTGACTCGTCGAATCCCAGAATGGTAGGGCCGGGAATGCTGCAAAGTTTTCGATATCACTTGCCACGTCGGTGTAATGGAACTCTATCTGGAGGCGATGGTGAAGAGGAGCAGAGGACATAAGTCCCTTCTTCATGTCGGCCTGGAGCTCCCTAATAGGAATTGCAGCCAGGAAGCTCTTGATGTATTCTTTGCAGGATCCCTTCCCCCTGCAAACAAGCTCTTCTTTGGCGACAATGGCCTGCTTGACCCCTTCTTCTCCGCTGTGACCCTCCTTGGAATAAGTTTTATTCTCCTTTTGATTCTGAGTCCTATGAATTGTTGTGTTCCGATCGAACTTCAGTATGTACGCACGGTCGCAGCCCTCATAGAGCCTCTCACCAAGTGTGTCTATGAGGTAGTAGGCATCTCTCTCAACCTTAAGAACAAAGAAGTGATCATTCCAGCTCACAATATACAGACAATCTGACTCGGAAGTAGCGATCTCCTCCCAAATGCTATCAAAGGACATAGCGCCTTGCAGGAAATCGAAGCCGCCAACATCTTCACTTCCCATTGGATGGAAGAATCCAATGTAGGACTTTTCAGGTACAACAGAGAGACGCCTGATATTCGCCTGGAGAACTGTCTCGAGGTCAAAATGCTTGTCAGGGAACTGCTCAATGTATGCCCGGTTCCCACATAGGTTCCTCCACTCCAAGGAGCCTTCTTGGATTAAACAATCAAACTGGGATTTGATGGGCATCACGTCCCGGTTTAATTTGAACCACTCGGCAATGACCGCGACGAGAGCTGTACAAGCACTCTGACCAGCCGCTCGCTCACTCCTCTGATCAATGGACGCAAAGAAAACATCAGTGGAGAGTTTCAGTTGCCCATCTCGACTAATAACCTCTTTTGCCTCCCAAGTTCCTACAGCAAAATTATCATCACCAAAATCTGACACCGATGAACTGTGAGCTGATCCATCATCATCAACCTTGTGCCCCTGAGCCAAAAAAAAAAATACTTTTTATCTAAATGAAAGAGATTTCTAGGACTGCCAAAAGAATTTTCCGACAAAAAAGGACTTGAACATGACAACTAGAAACAAACAGATTTAAAGCTCAAGCATCCTAATTGAATGAAAGAATGTAATATGAGTTGACTGATAAGGTCTTGAAATCTAATCACAAGAAAAGAAAATAAAAGGAAACAATTATTGGGGCCTCAGAAGAAAGTGCATACCATTCGAAAAAGGGATTCATCAGAGGAAGACAACTGGCGCCGGTCATAATCGATGTCATCTCCACCCTCTTCCCCATTAGCCTTCTTCAACAAAGGTTCTCCTTTGGCCTTCGGAGATCTAAAATTAAATTTCCTCTTTTTCCATGGAAGGATGCTTCTTTTATTGTGAAAAATAGATTGCTCATGAACAGATGATGTGGCCTCCTCTCCATGGGAACAGCCAACATCAGATCTCCGGTGACTGTAGTAAACCAAATCTTCATGCTTTTCAATCTCGGAGAAAATCATACCATCAATATAGTTTGCATTGGCCAATGATCCATAACTGAAAGACTTTCGAATGCTAGGTTCATCTTTTCCATCTTCAGGTTCCGCATCAGGAATGTCATCCAAAGAATCTGAATCCAATGGATAGAGGTAATCAACATCTTCACTCCCAGCAGAGCATCTACCATCGCTACCTTCATCTTCACCATGAACCTTTTTTGATTTCCTAGCTGACACAAACTCTGTAAGTATCTTTACTTTTCTCAATCCAGCTTTCAGAGCAGAAAGCTCATCTTTATCTGAAGGAGTAATTCCAGTGGGAGGAGAAAAGGGAGCTGGTATCACTGGCCTCTGTGCAGTCTCTGGTGCTTCTGTGCAGGTTCTCAACAGCATTTTGAGAGTCAACTGGAACAGAAGAAATGCTTACAATGTCATAAAAATCATTACAAAGAGCTGGGATTAAGCCTATCATATGATAAAGAAAGGATTAAATTATGACATCTAAGAAATAAAATTAAGAATTTCTCTATTCTAAGTACAATATCCACAAATTTTCTTTTAAGCAATTAAAACTGCACATGGACGCGAATAGAATCGATTCAAACATACATGAAGTGTCGGTCGAGAATCAGTATCAAAACTGGTACTCAGCAAGGGAATCTTCAGCTCAAGCTCCTCTCCAGAGGCAGAAGCGTATTCAGCAATATTCAAAGAAGCCGTTCCAATGATGGATGCCTTGTTCTTGGACACTTGCTTTAAACCCTAAACAAGAAAAGGTGGACAATCAAGTTTCAATCTTTAATTCTTCAATGGGCAATAGGAACAGATCAAACATCAACTGTAAAATAAATGGCAAGTGCAGAGATTTTCGAAGCAAATATCCACAATAGGAAAGGCCAAAGTCAATTCCATAACAGCACGAAAAGATATTGTTTTGGTGGCGAATTACTTGGCATGATCAGATATTAGAAAAGTGATCCATAAAAACATACTGGAATAAAACAAGAATAAAACTACAAGCAGAACACTTTGATAGGCTTTACCTTCAAACCAGCTTTACAAATTAATGTTTTTTTATCTTGTAGCAAGACTACTGATAAACACATAAGCAGATCAAAAATTTTCTTTTGAAGACATTAAATCGGTGATTGGATTGAAGAAAAGAAAATATATATAAATAAATGAAATCTAAGCAATTGTGTGGATTGATTATCAATCCGCCGCCCATTATTTGAGTTTTTCAACTATTTTTAATTTCCTTTCATTACAATTCCCAGCATCCAGACAAAGATGAAGTTCACATGTGCTAACTTTCAAATAATCAGTTAACTGAATAAGCAAACATAAGATGTAAACAAGATTTCTTTGATCTATGGGTATTTGAGGAAAACAAACAATTTTATATAGTTACAGAACAAATTTTTTTTATGACTAAATCATAATCCAATCCTAGTTGATATAAAACAGCAAGACTTATCATAAACCCGGTTATTAGCCTATTGCAAAAACATAAACCAAAGTCAGGTCAAATAAGTTGCAAGATTTAATTAAGAGCTTGTTTTTGCTTTTTTTTTTTTGATAATTTGAATAATAGCTTTTGAAATTACGTTTACCCCATTTCACCGAAAGTTCGTTTTAAATTTTTCAAAAAAGAAAAGACAATAAATTTTGAATATTTTAAAGAGCTTTTAATCCAAAAGCTTAGCCAAACGAAGCCTTATACTAATGCTTGTCAAACAGTTTTTGAGGTACATAAATCTTATGGCCTTCTTAAATCTCATTTTTCTCCGATTTAGACCAAATCTTTAGATCCTAGAGGAAGAAGATTTAAGAGATTTACACCACTGCCGCACAATATGACTCTTCTTCTCCTTCCTTTAAAACTTAAATCTTGAAAATACATACCCAACAATATGCTAAGATTTAATGAGATTTAACATCAATCATGCCAATAATTTTTTCAAGATTTACAGAATTCCACTTAAATTACATCCTATTTGGAGCCAAGGTCTTAGTGCGTCAGTGATGTTTTAAACGTTAAGCATGCCAATTCCTAATCATAAAAGAACAAAACTATACAAAAAATAGGTTGAAGATGAGAGAAAACTCATAACTTGAAAAAAAAAAAAAGTTGAAAAAATAATAAAAAAACCAAAGATGATGGCTCAAAAGTGCCAATAAATGGAAGCACAAAGTAAAAGGTGCAGAGAAAAAGCTTAGGATTCCAGTCTGGTGAAAAGCCAAGAGATTCAAGATAAAATTCACTACACCCTTCCTGATATCTCAAGCTTACCCAAAACATTACATAAAACAACCTTTGAACAGAACTCAAAGAAACCTCAGTCTCCCCTTCAATTACCTCAATCAAAGGGAACAGAATAGGTCACACTTAATACTTTGACCATATCATAGAAAACAAGAATATTTTTATACAAAGAAATCAGAAACTACAAATAGTTTCCACCAAAGCGAAAAAAATGGGCACCCAAAGAAATCCATAATCAACAGAAAAAAAAAACCATGCCCCGCAAATAAATCGAACTACAAAATTCACACAATCAGGGGTAATTAAGATGGAAACCGCGATCAGAACAACAAAACAGGCTCCGAGAAACAAAGGGGCTAAAGGGGATGGGGATGCAGACTCACATAGAAGACGACGATCTCAATCTCCCACGGGTTAAAAGCGTTCTCCTTATGCGCCGTCAGTCCAACAACGCTCCCAAACTCCTCGTTCCACTCCACCTCCCCTTGCTCGCCCTTCACTGCCTCCACCTTGGTACAGTTTCTCTTCACCGTCCTCCTCAGCGACCCCAGCGTCGTCGTCTTCGGTCCTTTCCACCTCACCTCCGCAATCATCACACCATCACTCTCCGTCGACTCCTCCGCCCGTGAAGCCAGCCTTAGACCCTTGATCCCCCTCACCATCAGCCTTACTTCAAACTTCCTCAACAGAACCGTCGGCCATGGCCAACGAATTATCCCGGCAACCATTTTGCCCTAGATAATTCTGATCCAAATCTTATAGCGTCAAAAGGAAAGGACTAGCATTTCGGTAAGGCCTTGCTGAGGTGTCGGAAACCGGCCTTCGGAGGCGGAGATCGCTCGCCGGCGACAACCTGAAAGATATTAAAGAATATGCCTGCAAGAAGCGACGGAGGTTTCGGGAGTCATGAGGTATTCAAAGGCCCGGTCGGGCTTTTTTATCGTTTCGAATGGGCCGGCGATTCTAAGATTTGTCCAAAGACGATAATGCCCCGTCATTTGTCGTGGTGAGACGATGATTCCGATTTTAGATGCGCTACCGCTGTAATTTACCTCCTGTAATATTTTCACTGTAATATATTTAAGATAAAATATTCGTATAAAATGTAATATTTAACATCATTAAAAACTTATCCGAAATAATTTACAATAGAAATTTGATTTAATTTAATTCATAATATATGAAATTATATTAAAAATATATTCGAATATTATTTTAAATAGAAGACATTTTAATATGTACCACATAATATATATATTTATATCTGATACATATCGCCAAAATTAATGTCGATCGACGAATCTGGCGTTTTCGAAATCTTTGATCTAATCACCGTTCAGACTTATAGTCGGTATCTGAGAACATAGCAAAGTCGATCCGACTCGAATCGACTCGATCAATTTATCGGAGCATGAAAATGGATCGATCCGCCAAATGGTCACCCACATATTTATAGTCGGTCGGCTCGTCAAGACGAATCCAACGAATCCAAGATCACCCAATTCGACATCATTAAGGCCGGATCATCAAAATATATCGTCGATCGCGGATGATCCGTCTGGAGTGGTTGGAGTTTTCCGAATTTACAAGGCCACTCCCAAAATCTATAAATAGAGCTTCATTCTCACCAGGGGGGAGAATCTTGAGACTGAGAATGAGAATTCTGGGTCACCAGAGCAGAGATCAGCTCGAGATCGCCGGAGGGACTAGAAAAGACCAATTCGCTCCTTTCTCACTCAGGTTGCTGAAGAAGATCGCCGCTTTTGGGAAACTTCTCCTTGGGTTGGAGTTGGCCGATATTTTTCTACACTCTTGTTTACAAACACCTTCTTCTCAACTAACGGGGACACGTATCTTTGAACACATAGTGAAAGTTCTGAGGGCAAGGCCATGATTTTCCCGGGTTTTCCAACTCGTGTTCATATCCCCGCTTGTGTTGGATAATTTTTTTTGACGAAGATCTCATCTAAATAAAATTCTCTAGCACGCAACAATATCACATCAAAAATATCACTAAATTTTTAAAAATAAAATACTATTTTTCATACATATAAGGAGTGTTATTGATATGATCCTAAAAATTCCTGTCGAATCGATCTGCGGTCGAATTGAAGTCAAGACTTAAAATATCATTAGAAACTTTGAGACATCGTTAAATTCCTAAAAAGCTCTCAAATATGGAGTGTTTATAGTAAATTGAGCGCGTCTCGTGGGTTCCAACAAAGATCTTATTCGACTTTTGAGCATTCAAATGCACAAAATACATCATATGATCAAAGGGATCATTTTGAGTCAGATGAAGTGGAGTGGTACGGGTTTTGCATGTATTCTGACGCACTCCTCCAATCTATAAATAGCCCTCATTCTCATATATGGGGAGGCCGCATGAGAGAGAGAGCTCTAAAGATCCTTTAAGCACTGTCGTCGCCACATTAAAGCACCAGTCGCGTTGATCCTGCTTGCCAATCTGCGGTCTCCATCATGATGACTTCTACCGTGATTGTTCCCCGCATTTTGCCGATGATTGTTCGCATTTACGCGATTGATCCCACATTTCTACCGGTGATTGCAGTTCACCATCGCATCTACTTACTATTTATTTACAACATGATCGTTGTCATAGTGTTCCTTCTTACATACTATTACGTATTCTGTCAGATCATGTACTTATTTTTAGGTAGTGATTTTTTCCTCTTTTGAGATTTTCTCGTAAAATTCGGAGTTTTCTTGTTCGCTCTTTTAAATACCGTGTGTGTATTTCGACAAAGCTAAGGTGTAAAACTTTCTACCGCCTAGTTTTTACTGCAGTTTGGCACCATTTGTGGAAAGCTGATTCCCATTATATCATCTTGTATAGCGAGTTCCAAGATCAAAACCACCATCGAGATGTAGTATTTCAAGCTTTTAAGGAGTGCAAGAATGAAGATTCATCAAACTTCCGATTTTGTCGGGCAAATCTTAATCTCAAAAGATTATCCAAATCGATGTTGGATATCTAATTGATTATCCGAAAGTCGATACTAATGAAAAGGCCAAGGTTAAGGAGCAACTTTGGTTACAACCACAAATGGATGTTTTAATCGACCTCTTCCATACATGTTAATGTCAAACTCGACAAACAACCTAGATAGGTCAAAAGGTCCTTGGACTTCCTACACTCTCTTCCATACAGTTAACGCTTCGAGCAGACTGACAAGATGGGTCCTTGGTGGACTTACGATCTCTTTCATACAGTTAACGCATCTGAGCAAAGACTCGACAAACCTTAGATAGGTCCTTGATGGACTTCCTACGACCTCTTCCACACAGGTTAATGTCATCGAGCATAAACTCTGACAAACAACCTATGATAGGTCAAAAGGTCCTTGGGTCCTGCACCTCTTCCATACATGTTAACGTCATCGAGCAAAGACTCGACAAACAACCTGGATAGTCAAAGGTCCTGGACTTCCTACCACCTCTTCCATACGTTAGCGTCATCGACAAAGACCGACAAACAACCTGGATAGGTCAAAAGGTCGTGGTGGACTTCTTACCGACCTCTTCCACGTAAATATCATCGACTTTGACAAACAACCTGGGATAGGTCAAAAGGTCCTGGTGACTTCCGACTCTTGTGACTCGACGGATGGGTCAAAGGTCTTGGTGGACTTCTTCGACATCTTGCTGGTTAACGCGTCGTGACGAAGAAAACAACCTGGATAGGTCAAAAGGTGGACTTTACGTCATTAATTAAAAATTTAATAATTACACATATAATATTTTTTATGTATAAAAATATATATTTCACTTTAAAAAATTATAAATGCTAAATAATTCAAAAGTCTTTTTATTGAAATAAATAAATAGTTGTTTTAGATGATTATTTATTGCCCATTTGAGCTTACAGAGAGTAAATAAAATCTTCTAAAGTGAATGCATAGTGTGTCGCCATCTTATTCTTTTTTATTTAAGGCGACAACAAGTGATAAATTATATATATATATATATATATATATATATATATATATATAGTGTAAGAACAAAAAACAAAATTATTAAATGTAAAAAATAATTATTTGAAATTTAATGTTAAGCATTTAATTTCTATATTTTATTTTCAGAACATTTACATATATACCATATAAATCTTATATATTTATATATTTAATATCTAAATTTTATATTTATTTACATAACAGTCAAAACTTCACTGTTATATTAAAAATAACAATATTATTATTTTTTAAAAATAAAATATAATAAAAAAATAATTATTTTATAAATATTAAACTTTAAATATTCGATTGCATAAAATTATATACTATGTATATAAAATTTTCTTTATTTTTTAAATAAGTCACAAAATATATCAAAGTATCCTTAATATATATATAATTTTTATCACTAGTCCGGATGTAATTAACTGATCTTGGAAGGGTAATTTTGCAAAGCATAATACGAATATCTACTTCGACGGCTAGCTGCGATTCCGAAGAATAAAGTTAGAAGCTATTTAAATGGTGCCGATGTCATCATAGAAGATTGGAGAATAGAATGTGAAAACTTAGGACCTACTTAGATAAATTTATTTTTTATTTTTATTGTCAAAAATTATGTTTATTTAATGCATTTTTAATTATATTTATAATATTTAAAAAAATTAAATTAGTTTTACAAACACTTAAATAATTTTTAAAATATTTTGAGCATTTCAAAAACTTTTATCACTATTCTTAGATAATCAATATTAATGATCATAATTACTATTATCAACCATCAAATAAATAAACAAAAAAAATATTTTAAGTATACCAATTATATTTTATTTCATGTCAAAATAAAAATAAAATAAATACAAAATTTTAAAAAATAAAAGTTATCCCAAATTACTGATTAATTTAAAATCACATAACTTTAGAGGTTATTTGGTTGGCTAAAAAAAGAATGCAGTATAAAAAAAATACAATATAAAAAGAATACAGTGTAAAAGTATTACCTTACAGTTATTTAGTTGAGAGTTTTATGAATTCATGGATTTGTTTTTTTATGTTTGGTTAAAATATAATGATAATAAAATAAGTTTTTGATCGATAATTGGCTGACGGTGAGGCTAGCGGCAGGGGCTGACATTACATTATAAAAAAAGTGGTAAATTAATATTGAACTTCATAATGAAAAAAATAAAATATCAATATAAGCATATCACAAACCCTTTAAAAAGCAATAAAAAGCAAAGAGAGAGAAGGCATTAGGAAGAATAAGTCTAAATATAAATTTATATCTTATTTGATTTTCCCCCCTTTTGTTAGCTATTAATTGTTAATTAAATATATAGCTCCAAATGGCAAAAATTTTACTTCAAAAAAAAAGTATCAATTAAGTTTATCATGTTGCCATAGATTATCAAAATATTCCATACAATCAACAAAAATCACATAAAATCCATAATTTTTAAATAATGAATCTCTAAATAACTCAATTATCCCATTATCTTGAAGTTTAGGGTAAATAAGAATTAGGATAAGCTATTATTCTTTTAGAAGAATATAATTTCTTATCCCCATACACTTTTATATTTTCATTTTTTTTTATTTTTTAATATGTAAAGTAATTAAAATAATAGATATCGTAGATATGTGGTGTATATATATATATATATATTAAAAATTCATTAAATTTCATCTGTTATAATTTAAATTTTTATTAAATAAACTTTTTATTTATAAATTGATATTAAAAAAATAATTAAGATAAAAAAAATAAATCCCAAAATTGAACAAATTATAGAAATGATCCAAACATAACATTTAAAAATGTGATCAAAATTAAAATTACGACCAAAAGAGTTCTAAAATCACTCATCTGATCACATTAAGACAAAATTGTATAATTTTTAAATAATATTTTAAAAATCATTTAATTTTTAAGTTAATATTTATTAAAAGTGAAATTAATTATTCATTTCCTGTGCATATTTCACATTGGAATGCAATTTGACAAAGAGATAAAAGCCAAGAACATTCTACTGTTGATCAGAAGACAAAAGCCAGCTGTCATGGCTTGTGCTTTTCTCCTGTTAATTTTATTTTTTATTGTTTTTAATTTTGTCTCAAGGAAAAAATAGAAAATTAAAAAAAAAAGACAAAAGACAGCCACAAACAAAAAGGAAATTTGAAAATCCGAATTAATTAATTAATTAACTTTCAATAAATAATGGCCAGTGATTTTTATTTTATAATTCCAAAATGACATAACGGTGTATTTTTCTACAGCGCTGTTGGTGCATTTCTCCGCCATACACTGCTTTAAATCTACCCCAAAAATTTTGGAGTCACTTATATTTATTTGAAAATGACTCTAAAAATTAAAGGGTTATTTGGGATCAAATTTATTTTGTATTTTGTATTTTTATGTTATATTTAAAAATATATTTATTTGATATATTTTTATGTATTTATTTATTATTTTTATTTTTAAAAATAAATAATATTATTTTTAAAAATACTCAAAACTGTTTGTAAATGTTTTGAGCATTTTTAAAAATAATAATAATCATAAATTATATTTTACTTCAAAATAAAATATAATAAAAATATAAAATAGAAAATAAAAAATAAAAGTGATTATTTAAAATCCGCTTTTACAGCTAATCTAAATAAAAGAAAGCTTGTGTATTTTTCATGGTACGTAGTTGAAATAATTTTTATTTTTAGAGGCTTTAATATGCAATTCGACAAAAGAATTTTTCATAGAAAACGTAAAGTTTGGATCAATTGC
This sequence comes from Cymbidium sinense, assembly GCA_021442155.1. Taxonomy (NCBI): domain Eukaryota; kingdom Viridiplantae; phylum Streptophyta; class Magnoliopsida; order Asparagales; family Orchidaceae; genus Cymbidium; species Cymbidium sinense. Next base: position 10,237,999 of record CM038216.1, on the reverse strand, counting down.
TTTATTTTGATCTATAGGGTTTGATTCCGGTTAACTAGTTCTATATGGTTATTTTTTTATTTTATAAAAATTCATTAAATTACACATTTTTTAATTATATAAAAATTCATTAAATTACACTAAGTTGACATTAATTAAATATTTTATATATCATGTCCGATTGGAGTTAGGTTTAATCAAATCAAATTTAGAAATAATATTTTAACCCATTTAATGAATAAGTTAGAGTCAAATTGTTTAAATAGGAGTTCAATTATTTTAGATTAGATTTTGAGATAACTGTAGCTGCATGAAAAAATTACAACGAAGCTATTGTTTAAAAAATTATATTGGATATTATAATATTTTATTATTTAAAAAAATGAGATCGTAATTTTCTGACAGCCAATAGACTTTCTAAGATCAAGTTACAAAAATACAATTTCCTCATTATAATTTTTTCAGAATATAGCTATTCAGGCGCCACCATAATTTAACCTGCTAACTCAAATTGACACTCTTGAGTTATACGAGATAGAATTATGATGATTTTATTGTAATCCACTTAAAAGAGCGAAGAACTAATAGTTTCCCTGAATTATAGGATTTAACTTGGTAAAAATTTGAAGTAAATAAAAAAAAACTTTACTCATAAAATAATTTGTTGCCATTTGCTTAAAATAGAATTGAGTAAAAAAAGTTATTTCAAAAATGAATTATTTCAAAATTTTATTGCAAAAAAATGAAGTAATGATTCACATTTATTGACCCCAATACTAAAACATCTTAATCTAACCAAGTTGAAAAAAATAAATAAAAATAAAAAAGCAACTATAGCCAACCAAATGGCATCTGAGAGTTAATTGCAAATTGTCACAAACATTTTCAATTATGTCACAATAACACAGCTAATAGCAATCTAATAAAATTATACTCAAAGAGAAATTACATATTTTTGAAATAAAATAGAAATTATTCAAAATATGGCATCTTGAAGAAGAAAAAATACAGCTCTTGCATTAGATTCCTTCACAGTTTTTATTTTTTATTTTTAAATTTTTATGCATAGCATTATAGAGTTTAGAAGGATGCTATTATTAGCATAAACAGATAGAAACTAATTTTTAATATTATAAACATCAAGTCATATTCATCTCACAATTAAATTAAAGGTTGGATATGTAATTTAAAAAGTTAGGCCTGCTTTTGTGACATAAGCTTTTCTTTTAAAAATCCCTACCAACCAATTTTTAATAATAATAATAATAATAATAATTGTTATTATTATTATTTTACTAAAAAAACATGTGATCGAAAACCATATGCTGTGTGTTCTTTTTCTGACTTCACTATATATAAGATTAACAATACCTTAATTCTACATTAAATAAGCTAACGAAACAATAATAAGAAAATATTAGTAATTAAAGTAATAATCAATAATCTTATATGACAACAGCCTAATTATTTGAATTGCAATCAGACTATATTTTTTTTAAAAAAATTATTAGTTCACTCAATATACTCATTAATTAAAAATAGACTATTTTAACCATAAAATGATTAAATAAAAATAATATAATTTACATATATGATGTCTCTTATGCTTTGATGTGGTGATTTATATCGGGTTGTTATAACATTTAAAGTACATATTTTTATCTTTCAAAAATATTCATAATTGATGAAAAATATGTACCTTAAATGATGTGGTAATTCGATCCGAACCATTAGCTTAAAAACGTACTACAATTCTATGAAGTATCACTAGAGACTTCATGATTTATATATATGAGGCTGTTTGATTGGTTGAAAAATAAATGAAATGTAAAAAGATTACTTTACAGTTATTTGGTTGATAGTTTTACAAATTCAAAAGTTTGATTTTTTTCTATTTGGTAAAAAAAATACAATTTAAAGTATTTTGAAGTTTTTGGCCTTGGATGGTGGTGTGGCATTTGGTGGCGGTTCTGAGGAGGCGTAAAATTTTATATGCATACATTAGTTGGTGTGTTAAATTAATTTAAATTATATCTCTTAAAAATTTAATCATTACTTTTACTTTTACTTGTGTATTCCAAAAGTCAAAATTTTTAAAATTCATGTATTTATTTTACTTTTTTTTTCGTTATATTCCAACCGAACAACCCATATATATATATATATATATATATATATATATATATATATATATATATATATATATATATATATATATATATATATATATATATATATATATATATATACGTGTCAAAAAAAAAAGCTACTTTGCAAAAGAAGAGGTAGAAGAGGAATACACATCAACAAAATCAATGAGATATTGTAGCATGATTTTGACCTATTGCACCACTAGAAATTATTGTGCCTTGAAAACTTGATACTATATGAAAATGGTGGGACCAATCAATATTAATTTAGTGTTAATATGCGTTGACTTATGCTTTCATCAAATTTGCTTTGGTGAGTTGTAATGTTCAAGAGTCAAATGGTGATAAAACCATGGAGGCATTTGTCAATGGACGATTAATTTGTAGAAAGGTGATTCTTTTAATAGTATAATTTTGAGGATTTATGATAGCGATATTTTCATTTTTTGATTGGCCTATAATTTAACATTAAGTTAAATCATATTATGTCTCTAAATTTAAGAATATTTGCATGCATATCATATAATTTTTATATATTTATATATTCAAATTTAAAATTTGATATTTATATTTTTTAACACTTTTGGTTGAAAATATGCATTTACTTCTAAGAAAATAAAAATAGTAATATTTTAATATGATATTAATTTTTGAGTATATATATATATATATATATATATATATATATATATATATATATATATATATATATATATATTCTTTAAATTTAATTTAATTTAATTTAATCTAAGATATATGCTACCTAACATTACATTATTAGTGGATATATTGATTGATTCTTTGATATATTTAAATATTAATTTTATGAATGACATTCATACCATATTTTTGTAATATCTAAATTGTCAATCAAATCACAAATATTTTAAAAAAAATGAGTTTTACAAATTCATGAGTTTTTAACACTTTTAGTTGAAAATATGCATTTACTTTTAAGAAAATAAAAATAGTAATATTTTAATGTGATATTAATATTTTGAGTATATATATATATATATTCCTTAAATTTAATTTAATTTAATCTAAGATATATGCTACCAAACATTACATTATTAGTGAATATATTGATTGATTCTTTGATATATTTAAATATTAATTTTATGATGACATTCATACCATATTTTTATAACACATAAATTGTCAATCAAATCACAAATATTTAGGGATAAGACTATTCCCATAATAATATTATATTTTTAAGTTAGATAATATTGAAATAAATACACTATTTTTAATATATAATAATATTATTTTGATAATATTATTATAAATAACACTAAATTAAACTTAAACTAAAAGCAAATACCTCCCATCAAAACATAATTGAATAAATACGATAAGATAAATCGACAAATTAGAGCAAGATTAGCTTAAATAAGAGGTAAACCAAACATTATTTAATAAAAGAATGTTTAACTATAAAATTATAGTAAATAAAATAAAAATCATCTTGATATAATCAGGCAAATGGCAGGCTATTTTAATATTGTCTCCCACAAATAAAAGATAAGCCAGCGGCCATTCCCAAAGGTTCAATAATACTTCTAACTATTTCCTGGCATTGGTACATAGGAAAAAACAAATATGTAATTTAATTTGAAAAGTTTCATATTATTTTAATTATATTTTGAAGAATTTATAATTAAAAAATTAAATTTTTTAATATGATCTTACTGCCTATAATGATGATGATCATAAAATTAAAATTTAATTTTTATAAAAAATAATTTATAAAACATTAATTTCATTATTATTTATTTATGCAACTGTAAATATCTCAAAGAGATCCTAAAATTAGTAAAACAAAATTAACTTTTATGAGCTAGAAGAAATTCAAAGAAGGCACTCTGCTCTTGATGTTTTATATTTTTTGAAGAATATAAAATTATTTGCAGATATATAATAATATTAATTTTCCATTATTTATTTACCTAGATACCCCTTGAATTAGAGTTATTTGATATAATAAAGATAATTATATTTGATAAAAGTATATTAAAATAAAAATTAAATTTATTTTTAAAAACTAACCCAAGAGCTTCTCAAAAGATGTGTTTGAAGCATATACAACTATTTGAAAAAATAATAATATTATTATTATAAAAAATATATTATTTTAAAAATTATTGAGTATTATAATATTTTTATTTAAAAAAAATACACTATTAGATCAGATTTAAAAAATACAATCTTTGACTAGTAATCTCCATCTTTCATTTGTAAAGATGAATTTTTAGAGCATATCGTTCATCATGCAGTTAGGTCGTAAAGCCAACACCCATCTGGCTAACATTGTTATCAATACTGTGGATGTTAGAGCTACTACTCAATTTAGTAATGTAAACTTCTCAATCATTGTTGCTGTAAATAATCTTCTACTTAAAACACCTGCATATTATACACAGATCAGATTAAAAAAATATAATTTCTCACCATACTATACTGCTGCTTTTTAATAATAACTATTTTTCATACTACATCGCAGTCCCAAAATACGCCCACTCAGAATCTTTAAAAAAAGAACCTAACTCCCACCACTAAATATTGAGAGGCTTATAATCCTTTAGGTAATGCTTTACATCTCTATTTACATAAAACCTCCTTTTTTAACAAAAATAGAGAAAGTGAGTGAAAAAAAAAGTAAAGGAGGCAATGTCATGCTTGACATCTCACACCAAATAAATAATAAATAAATAAATAATCAAATAAAAATATAAAGTCAAGATGGAGAACAAATAGAGGATTTATGGTGCTTTGAAAGCTGGCTATCACAATTGCTGACTTTTATTGGTAAGGTGGTGGGGACCACCGGCATTGATTCATGGATGTTGACTTTTGGTATTAGCAAGTTGACCATTGTGGGTTCGACTGTGTGTGCAATGATTTGACCAAATTAGGCATGGAATGGGAAATAATTTTTTCTGAATGGAAGCTTACAAGAGAGAGAGAGAGAGAGAGAGTCTAATGACTGCGTGAGATCACTGAAGAAAAAAAAAAGAAAATAATTTAATGTATAATTAATAAATTAATTGATTATAACTAATATGCTATTTAATATATGTAATAAAATTAAAAAAAAAATTTACACTCATAATATATAATTATTATGAATTTAACTAACATCTAAATTTTGATATTTATAACTATAACATTTTTTCTATATATTTAAAAATACACTTCATTTAAAAAAAATAATGATAATATTAAAAATTTAGACGATACTTTTATAAAAATGAAAATTTAGTGTTAAATATGTAAATATATAAGAATTTAGGCAACACATGTAAATGGCCCTAAAATAAAAATTACATTAAAATATGATTATTATCAACTAATAATTATTATTTAAGTAGATCTAATGTTTTAAGCTTTTAAGCAAGTGGCAGTTATATAAATATTACCAGCCATGAAAAATCTGCCTGCCATGCCGAAAAGCTATATAATGTTGCCTCCCGCACACGGCACAAAAGAAGGATTTTGGTATCAAATTGCAAAAAGTTGTCTGTCAGCATAAATAAGCTGCAAATTGCAAATTGCAAATTGTAAATTACAAATTGCAAATTGAAACAATATTTGACTGTTTCAATTCAATTTGAATTAAATCTGATTCAATTTCAGTACCAAACCATTCCTAAATAACTTTATTTGATTTACTTTAGATCATGCTTTGTAAAAGCTAAAAATCAATCTAAAATAAATTTATAAAAAATTTACATACATAACACACAATTCTTATAATTCTTATATGCAAATACATATCTAACATTAAAATTTGATATTTATAAAAATAATATTTTTTATGCATAAAAAAATAAATTTCACTTTTAAAAAATGATGACTGTGCTGTTTTTGATGTAAAAATAAAGATTTGGATGATATTTAGTATAAAAGTTTAGGTGTTAGATGCATAAATATATAAGAATTGTGTGCTATGTATGTTAATGCCCCACAAAATATAAGAATTTTAGAATTATTTTAACCAGAAAAAAAACAAATTCAAAGAAAATATAATTGACAAAATTGAACTGATGAGTTTGCAAAATAAAACATATGTGAATTTTGGTCGGCAAATCATGAAATATTCTATTGTTATTTGGGGTTCTCCATGAGATCTCTATTAAATTTTTTTTTTTTCTAAAAAAAAAAAAAATCTTACATAAACTTTGACAGATAACAACGATTGCTTCGCATTTAACCCTTGAGTTGTCGCGCAATAACTAGCAAAAGATATATTCCAACAGAAATAATATTTTACCAGACAAAACCTGCTACTGAGAAGCTCTGGAGCAGAAATCATGGTGCAGATTGCAGAAGCATATGATGGCTTCTGCATCAGAAAAGCATGAGGCATGAGTCATCTTTAAGCAAAAGGGAAGTTCTGGAGACGAGACAAAATTAACCGCTTATTGTGAAGTAATGGGGCTCACCCACAGTCTCTTAGCTCAGGCCAGAACCCCTGACCAGCTCAAATCCTCCAGAGCAGAGGATATGGTGTGGAAAGTAGTAATGACACGTCATGGGTGGGATATGGATTAATACGACATCCCCACCCACAAGATGGGTAATGGATACCCATTGCAAAAAAAAAAAAAAAAAAGTCATGGGGCTCATACAAGAAAAAGTGTGCTGAAAAAAAAAAGGACTCATTCAATCATCAAAAATGAAGTTCAAATGACTGTGAAATGACTAATTGATCAAATGGTTATTTGGTTGGAAGTTTTTAAATCTTAAA